>JAOEGL010000003.1:124767569-126060486 GCA_034509955.1 Urosaurus nigricauda
TCAGTTGGTGGAATGATTCTCAACTGAACACTGCAGTCTAAAGCTGTCTGAATAAAACCTGGATCTGCTTGGAAATCTTCACAAATGCCTCACTTTGCATAATTGGTTGTGAATGAGTTAATTAACTCTTTGTTACCATAACAATCCAACCTCCTTTTGTACTGCATAGCCAAACAGCAAGGGAGACCAACCTCCTTTTGGACTGCATAGCCCAGCAGCAATGTGCTGCCCATAGGCTTCTGTGTCCTCAAACAGGAGGAATATTCACATGTGTCTGTGCGATTGGGCCATAATGGTTTTATCCATATAGCTGAGCAGTGCCGGACAAAATTCAGAACCATTAAGGCCACATTTTACAATGCCATTAAACTTTTCAATGGCAAACCCCCTCCACATTGTAAGCCTCCATTTTTTAGGAAAATGATGAGCCTCTCAGAAGCCGCAGGGAGGCCATTGTGGAATGATCGACATCCCGCAGGTAGGTATATGCAATCTCAACATAATCCATCTTTTGATGTGTGTGTATGTTTGTGTGCATACATATATTCATGTTTGTGTGTGTAGAATATATCTCCAAACATGCATGCATGTATATGTTGATTATTGAACACAAATAAACCTATGCACACCTACTTCTCTCTCTCTCTTTCTGAATGTATGTGTGTGTGTATTGACCTCTGAAGGATAAGGGTTACACTTCAGCTGCTGCATCAGCAAATAGACAGTCCATTCTATAATTATGCATGCTGTGTATTATACACTTCCCCCTCCTCAAATTTATTTTTTTACTGTGTCCCTCATTTTTTGGCCCTTAACAGCATCAGCACACCTACTATGGGTATGTGAAATGTGGTAACCCTTCCATGACCATAGATTGCCCCTATAGCATCCTTACCTAAATTACCTGTGACAAAAGCAGCAGCAGCAGCAGCATTTTCAGCTGCAAGATTAACAGTTCCAATAAACTAATTTTAATTTTTATGTTTTTTTTAAATAAAAGAAGAATGTGGAAGGAGAATATTTGTGCCAGAGACTTCTACATCTGAAGAAGAGACAGCTGCTGGTGTGGAACCCCTCCAGGAACCAGAACAAGGTAGGGATTACCCCACCATTTCAACAAAACAGGGAAGTTATCCACAACTTTGCATAGTAACGTAAAGTGGTGCTTTGTATACCACCATGTTTATTCCACCCTGACACATGTTCACACCAGTAAGGTGACTAATAATATCTGATTATCACTTATTATTCATATGTGTTACCAAACACTATATATACTTCTCTTCCTTGTTTTGTCCTCTGATTTCTCCAGATCCTGAACCAGCAAGAAGGGAAGGACCACAGCAAGTACCAGTTCTTTCACCACCACACCCTGAGCAGGCAGCCCAGGAAGCACTTGCTGGTCAACAACTTCTTCCTCCAGTAGAGATGTGTCCATATTTTTGGGGGGGGGGAGGGAATCTATTTAATTTGAAAATGTGAAATGCTCCTATGTTGTTATATTTCTCAGGGAGATTTTTTCTGGACAGTCTTTGGAGGCTGGAGTTGTGAAAGGTTGCCTGAGAGGAGGCAGAAAGAAGACTTCAGCATCTCTAAATTTATTGTAAAAATCATTATTTTAAATAGTCAATAACTAACATTCATATGTTTAATTTCAAATAAAAACATTGTATTTTTAACATATCATTTTCTCATCCTTTAGCATTTGCTTCCAAAATGCTTTGTAAAGCAATCAAGACATTAAGGCATATTCGTTTTTATTTCATTTTTATTGTTATTGTTTTGCATTTCCCTCTGTTGTAAGCTGCCGGTATTCCTAGTGATTGGGTGGCATATAAATTATTATTATTATTATTATTATTATTATTATTATTATTATATCATTTAGGGCATTAAATTCCCTGTGGGACTCTTCTAATATAAGGTGCAATCCTCTCTTTCCTGTTCTAGTAACAATTGTTCATTTGCCTTGTTGCGTGTGTCATTATTTTTTCAGCAGTCTGAGCTGCTGTGCTTCAATCCTTCCTTCTTTTGGTCTGCGCTAGATACTCTGCAGGAGCCAACTCAGCTCTCTATTTCTTCTTGATAGCCACTGCACTGGAAGAGTAACAATTTGAAAATATGGTTAAATGTACAGTTATGACATAACCATATCTGAAGTATGATATGCTTTTTTGTAAGCATGTTATCCTTTCTTCAAATTGACCCCCAAATCAATGCAAGTAAACCATATTAACTGGGAGATCACCATCTGTGGATGTTTCACCAGTTAAAGAATTGCCAGGTGTAGATTCTGCAACACTGTCAAGTTGGAGCGTTATTTCCAGATCAGGAGTCTGAGTCCTCTCATCGTCTGAATCCACATTTGTCAGTTATCGCTACAGAGCCATCTTCATCTCTAGGGATATCTGTAGAAAGTTTCAGTAATGGAAAATTAAAATGTAAAAATGTTATATAATTAAAGCTGTGATGCAAGCTTACTCCTTTTTGTACTCCACCCAAAGTCATCCAAGTTGACAATTATTGATTACATGGCTCTAGGAATAGCAAATGGATTTATCCCTTTGCATTTAAATGGGTGTGGTTTAAATGGGTGTAGCACATGCCCCCCCCCAAACCACTTCAGTGATTTGGTTAAAGTGTGAACCAGGGTCATTTAAACCAATTCAAACCAATTTGCTATCCAGTTTAAAATGCAGTGGGAATGAGGCCTTAGTACCCCCCCTCCTTTTATTTCATTTGGGCTGTGTGTACAATCTAGGAACACAACAGACCATGCAAAGGTTGGGAAATACCTCTCCACCCTGCTTTAATAATCCTCTGAGAAATGGAACAGAGATTTGCAGAGCCAGTGAGAAACACATCAGTGTAAATATATTTACTATCCTTTATGTAAGGTTGTTTCCAAGGTCCTCCTTTCATTGTTTGCTATCTTGATAAAATCTACAATGCAGACAAAGAACTTTGTTTATTTTAGGCATCTGGAGATAAATATAAAGATAGACCGCTGGGGAAAGTGAAGATGCAAGATTCCCTAGGAAAAAAACAAAACAAAGCCAAAAATCCTTTACTTCAACAGTTTAATTCTGGTAACCATTTACATTGAGAAAATATTTCTATTTTACCTCATGCTGTGAAATTTTTAAGATAACAAAGAAATGAAATAATTCTCAAAGAAGAAGAAAAAAAGTGAAAATAGAGTATGAAAAAATAAAATGGATGATGTGAAATAAATAGATTGGCCTTGAAAATGGACAATACAAGAGGAACTATGGAGATAAAGCAAATGGCTTGAGAAGAGCTATATAGTAGCAACTTAAAAGTTTGTTCTGAAGTCTCATCTAAGATTACGTCTAGTAATAGGTATGAGAACAAAATGAGAGCAAGGCTGAAGTGATAGGCCAATTGTGAGTTCTTCATTTCAGATTGCAGCTGGTGAAATCCACTTTGAATGTACATCTGAAAACTTTGTATCAGATAGAATAGTTCAAGCATTGACATTTGTCAAAGTTGCTAGTTTTTCAATACTCAAGCAGTAATTACAAAAATATATATATATCAGGGAAAGCTGAAAAGTTTGAAGTGAGGTAGTTCATTACGCCCCCTTAAGATTTTATTGAATTGCTCTTCCATATACGTGAAGGCCAGACCTAGCATGTTGAGCAAAACTATATAATGAGAATAACAAGCTAATAATGTGAACATCATCAACCATGATGAAAGATCAGGTGTTATTCTTTAATAGCAGACTGCACAAAACAGAGTAGCACCAATTCAGTGATCAAATAGCCATTACCAGAGTAGGCTTGCACCTCTTACCTTTGCCCACAGGCCTGATATCAGAATTTGATACATTAAAATGACAACCATTTAAGTCGCATGTGTGTTCACTAGCATTGCCAGGTGAGAGGCATTCCAGGTCCTTGAAATTTTAGGGGCAACACATATGGTCTAGAAAGGGATCCTGGTAATGTCAATGGGGAAGCCCCAGATGATGTGATTACATGTAACACATTAACTATCAGCCACAGTTGTGCAAAGCAAATACTTCAGGTAAATAAAAAACAATTCTTCTAAACTCAGAACAATTCTTCTCTAAACAGCTCTTCTAAACAATTTCAAAATAAGTTGTTAGGAGCAGGAAAAGAAACTTTTATAATCTCTATTGGGGGGGAAGAGGGAAGAGAAAAGAAGAGTTTGTCTCAGCTTTGTTTTTAACAATTGCAAGAACTGATTTTAACACATGAGAATTGATGGTCAACCAAATACTTTTTTCCCAAGCAAAAATAATGTTTTTCAGACTGCTTTGTTTTTAACAATCGCAAGAACTGATTTTACCACATGAGAATTGATGGTCAACCAAATACTTTTTTCCCAAGCAAAAATAATGTTTTTCAGACTGCTTTTAATGGGTTGCTGCTTTGAGCCAGTACCCCTCACCGAAAACATTATTTTGTTTTGTTTTGTTTATTTTTGTTCTTTTTTCCTCTTACTTACTCTTACCAGTAACTTCCTTTAGTTACTGTAGTCTCAAAGCCAATGACATTTAAGAGAAATAGAAATGTGAACGGTATGATGTATAATATATGAACTCTAATATTCTGTGAATAAATGAATGGGTATTTTTTTTAAATCAACTTATATCACGTAGTCAACCCAGGATTACAAAACTAACCCTGAGAAATATGTAGCCCAGCAGCCGTGTGCGTGTTCATGGGAAACAAAGTCCTATCCATTACACAACTGATAATTATGTCTTCATTACTTCAGCATGAGTGTTTTTCTCATATAACAAACTACAATAAACCAATATATTTTGTCTTCATGATGGCTACATTGAACTTCTTGTAATCCAATTGACATTGGCTTTTCCATTGATTCTTCTGTTTGTTTCTCCAAAGAAAGCCACCAACTTGTGTGAAATTGACCCTGAATGTTTTCTTTATTGCTTATTCGTTTTAAAAACTGTGAGGAGGGTGGGAGACAGAGTATAAGGACGATCATCACATTCCTTAATTTATTTGCAGGTGCTTTGTAATGATTTCTTCCAGTTTGAATCTCATCCAACTCTCATGAAGTTTTGGTTATTTTCTTCATATTTCTCACTAATAGATTTAAAGATTATTTTTTCCCCAAGACTTTTTGAAGCAAATAGAACTTGCTGTGCATTACTCCAGTTGACAAGCTTTTAATTACAAGTTGTCTTTCTAGTATCTGTTACATTTTTATTTAAAAAAAAAAAAAACCTTAAACCTCTTTTAAAGTAACCTAAGGCTGATCTAGACTGGGGAAAAGGGGTGTGTTCATGCCTGCATGAAAGTGAAGCCTTTAGATGACCCACACTGAAAGTTTGGCATCAACACACTTCTTTTGCATTTTAGTGGGGAAAAAGCAGCTTTAAAAAGGACCTGCTTTTACCAGCTTCTTTTTAAAAGGGGTGTAACAGTGCAGCTACGTCTAAATGCTGCAATGCAACTATGCAGTTTTTTAAAGCTCTCAAACCCTAGCTCCAGCCCTAATCCGAACCCTAGACATGCGCAGTAGGGACTCTGGGATGCTGTAACTGTTATGCAACTGTGCATAAAATGTCAGTTCATTCATAAAATAAAGAAGTTTATTCATAAATTGTAACAGATTTAATATCTTTTTAAGGTGGGGAGGGATGCAGTTTGTTTTATTGATGTAGTAATAACAATAACTATTTTTATAAAGTAAAGGGGTTCATTCATGGCGCACCAATTCAACTGCATACTTAAAAAAGGGAAGCAAAACCACAATGGTAATTTGACAGATCTTCATAACTGCACAGTTCATGTGTGATGTACCTGCACAACTGGGCAGTTCGCAGCTGGCAATACAATTGCCTGTATGATGCAGTGGTTCAACTGTGCAGTTCGCAGCCGGCAACAACAACAACAACAAAATGTTCAGTGCGGCCAAAAGCCCCGTTCATTGCCACCCGTGCAGCTGCTCCACCTGTGTTTCTAGCATCCTGAGAGCTTCCAATGTAGTTGCTGAGCAACAGAAAAGACTTCAGATAAGTCATCCCTACACCCCCTCAGTGTAGCTGCCCTATGCCTTTTTATTACACACCTGGGGGTTGCAGTGCAGCTGCTAAGCATTAAGGAAAAGGCAACTTCATGTCTCCCTATCCTGCCAATCTAGAAAGCCCCCTAGATTGGCAAAAAGAAGTGTGTTCATGGCTGCATGAAACTCTAGCCTTTAGATGAGAAAAAGGGAAAGTGTGCCATGAAAATGCTTTTTTTGCGTTTTAGGGGAGAAGAAGCGCCTTTAAAAAGGTGCTGGTTTTCCCAGCTACTTTTTTAAAAACTGCAGAACAGCACAGCTCCATCTAAAGGCTGCGGTGCAGCTGCGCAGTTAAAGGGACCGCTGTATCTTTAAAGCACCCATTTAAAGACAGCGATACAGGTGAGGGTCATAATGGATCGTGGGTTGGGAGCATGCATGGTGTGGAGTTCACTTCTAATTAAACCGCTCAATGCCCTGCAGGTGTAAAAGCTGGGGTTTAACTGTGCAGTTTTTTTTAAAGCTCCCAAACCCTAGCTCCAGCCCTAATCTGAACCCTAGACATACGCAGTAGGGACTCTGGGATGCTGCAACTGTTATTCTACTGCGCATAACATGTCAATTCATTCACAAAATAAAGGCGTTCATTCATAATGCACCAGTGTAACTACACAGTTTAAAAAAGCAGAGAAACCACAATGATAATTTGACAGATCCTCATAACTGTATAATTGTCTGTATGGTGTACCTGCACAGCTGTGCAGTTCCCAACCGGCAGCCGGCAAACCTGCACAGCTTCACAGTTCCCAGTCACCTGCACAGCTTCACAGTTCCCAGTCACATGCACAGCTTCACAGTTCTCAGCGGCTGCCGGCAAACCTGCACAGCTGCACAGTTCACAGCCGGCAAGGAAAAAAAATTAAAGGTTCAGCGCGGCTGCTCCGCCTGTGTTTGTAGCGTTCTGAGAGCTTCCAATGTAGCTGCTGAGCCATAGAAAAGACTTCAGATAAGTCATCCCCACACCCCCTCAGTGAAGCTGCCCTATGCCTTTTTATTACACACCTGGGGCTTGCAGTGCAGCTGCTAAGCATTAAAGAAAACGCAACTTCATGTCACACTTTCCTGCCAATCTAGAAAGCCCCATAAACACCCTAGTTATAATGTCTTGATTTTGCTGATCTGAGAGTGAATGTTTGCAGACACGTTACATAAGATGATTTCCCCTCCCCTTTATTTTTCTGAAATTGTTTAGTCTGTGTAGGAGGAAGGAGGAAGGGGAGAGACTGTCATATTCATACCTACCTAGGAGAAAGACTCAATGCACTGCTGAACAAACACACAAACAACTTTGCTGTCAATGTTAACAGATTTAATCAAGACCACAAATATGGTGGATTTCTAAGTTACGTTCAAAGTCTGTCATGAGAGGCTCAAGAATAAAAAACTTAAAAGCTACCCTTTTGTGCCATTTTTTTGCTTGCAGTTTTGTGCTGTTCATATAAAAGTCTCTTGGACATGCTTGCATCCTCCAGGCACTACTTGTATGGAAAGGGTATCATATGAAGAAGAACTTGAACTACCCTTATAGTTCCATTCTAGCATCAGCAATGCCTCCTGCCAGCTCTGCCTACAAAAATCCATGATACCCTTCTGGAGGAAAGTCTTCCTTCAACCAGCTGTATCTGTGATGCTTTCTGTAAATTTGGGGCATCCTAACTGGATGGGGGGGGGAGTTCTGGTATGAAGCCTTTTCTCAGAAGATAACACTAACATCTAAGCACTCAGATACAAACAGGTCTAAACAGTGTACAATGGTCAAGTGTGGTGTAGTGGTATGAGTGATAGATGATGACTCTAGAGACCAGGGTTTGAATCCTCACTCAGCCATGCAAACCTACTGGGTAACCTTGGGTAAGTCACACTGCCTCAGCCTCAGAGGATTGCAATGGCAAATGGCCTCTGAAGGAACTTGTCAAGAATACTCAACAATATTGTCACCATAAATAAAAAATGACTTGGAGGTACAGTAGAGTCTCCGTTATCCATCCTTCGGTCATCCGACATTCCTGATTATCTGATGTTGCGGCTGCTTGGGGGCATGGCTGTAGGCATTTCCATGCCCCCAGGCATGCCCCCAAACATGATGGCTATGACAGGCAAGAAGAGAAGGGCAAGTGAATAATAATAATAATAGTAATAATAGTAATAATAGTAATAATAATAATAATAATAATAGTGTTTATTCGCCCCAAAACACGTCTCCAAGTGCAGCTGCAGCAGCAGCGAGCAGGGCGAGTATCTCCAGGCTCCAAAACATTTGCAATTCATAGTGATTTTAAGGCTTTTCTTGGACCCTCTGGCTTATCCAACATTTTCAGCTATCCCATGATCAGTCCACTCGTTTATGTCAGATAATCGAGACTCTACTATACACAACAACAAGAATAGATAGTGTACCCAACTATGGAAGAGGACCAGAAGCATGTACTCATCTGATGGCACTTTCAAGAAATCACATAAGAACACTAAATTTTCATCAGATATTAGTGGGGCCCATATAATACCTGCCTCAAGTGAACCATCTACACACTCCTCAGAACACACACCAGAAATCTTTGTAATACATGGGAATTCCAGATCAAATGTGGATTTCCAGAAAATATCCATTAGTGAGACTGGAAAATGCCATCATATGTTGTTAGCTAACAGAGGTCTGGTTGGCCATTCACATGTTCTAATCCCCACAAAAACAAGGGAATATGTGTGTATAAATTCATTCTGTGTATTCACATCATGCCCAGATGCCATTAAAGATTCTAAACCTGTTAGCATATGAAAGTAAGGAGTCCCTCCTGTGCTGTATATACATGGGACACTCCCTCCTTTTCTCTTTCTTCTTTTTTATTTTTTAAAGAAGGGAGTTGTGAAGTCTGAGGGCAAAAGTCAGATGTTCCTTTGATTTGTAGTGCACAACTATATCCCAGATTTTGCTGACTTGATCACAGCTGCACAGAGTAAAGGGAAAAATCAGTATATGAGAAAAAGTATCATATATATTCTTTCCCTACTGCTTTTAGAACCAATTAGCTCACTTTTTTATCAGATGCAGAATACTTGAGGAGAAACCCGCCCCCCATGGTGTTTGACCATCATCATATGTGAAGATGTTAAGAATAGTGCACTGTTTTGGTTTGGTTTGGTTTTGGATTTATTTTATTTTATTTTTTGTGGCTGGGGGAGGCTATAACAACAACAACAACAACAATAATAATAAACATTTGTTTATATCCCACCCCTCTGGGTGAGCAATCAGGGTGGGGTACAACATATAAAATACAAACACAATTAAAATATAGCAACCTAATCCTTCCTCCCGCCCCTTAAGGTTGAATTAAACTGAGATAAGATTAAAAAAAATTAGAATAAAACCATAAAACATTAATGTGACACTCGTTAAAAATGAATAGACGGCCTTGAATGACTAATGTCTCTATGGGTAAGGCTGGATGGACAATAGCGGTCATAAATTTAACCATTGTCTGGGAAGGCCTGCCGGAAGAGATGCGTCTTGACAGATCTCTTGAAACCGTTCAAAGTTGTAATAAGGTGCATCTCATCCTGCAGGCCACTCCACAGCCTGGGAGCAACAGCGGAAAAAGCCCTCTGGGAGGTCTGGGCCATCCTAGTTTTCTTACGCTGTAGCAGGTTCCTCCCAGAGGATCGAAGTGTGTGAGGGGGCTTGTATGGGAAGAGGCGGTCCCTTAGATAGGATGGACCTGAGCCATGTAGCACTTTAAAGGTCAAAAACAGCATCTTGTACTGTTCCCGGAAACTGATCGGCAGCTGGGTGGCGTGAAGCTGGATTCTAGGTGGCTTTAGAGCATTCTAGGTACTAACGCTCTGTAGTATCTTACAATCTGAAGACTTTAAAATGGGCAATTAACCAGAGTGGTTTCAAATAAAAATGAGGTAGAAACTGATTTTGAAACAAATATTTCTTTATTAAAAAGACATAAAAAACAGCAGCAGAAACCAAGAGCATATAGTCTGTGCAAGCTGTTTCTCAAAATAATAAAAAGGGGGGAATAGTGTGGAAGCTAAAGCTCTTCTACTAAGGAGGACTAGAAAGGTGTAGCTAAGAGTTATGGGTTTACAGATTTTGGGGCAAAACAGACTGCCCCTTTGTGCTGCCATCCAGCTGGCTTCAGAGCATGGTGTTTTGACACCACATGCTCTAAAGCCACCTAGAATCCAGCTTCACGTCACCCAGCTGCCCACACACCGCATGCCGCTAGACCACCTGAAAGCCAGCTTCCATCTGTGGTGGGGTGGAAAAGCTGGCTTTTTGCTGGCACAAAAAGGAACTGTTACTTGCCGCTTCTTTTGAGGCCAGCAAAAAGATGGATTGGGGCCTCAGCATGTGGTTGCCTCAGCCCCAATCCGTCTGTTTCACCCCTAAAACACACTTATTTTCCTTAACCTCCAATGTGAAGAAGATGATTAGAGACTGGGGAAGGTGAGAGAGAGAGAGAGAGAGAGAGAGAGAGAAAGAGGTCAAAGAGAGAGATTATCACTGTGTGTCTCTGTATTTTAAAGGTCTTTCTAACTTGGGAAGTAGTCTCCTAAGAATGAAGGTAATGTCTCTGAGAGGGGCAAATATGACCTCAGTGGGTGCTTGGAAAAGGGCAAAGGTGAAATGCCTTTCAGGTTCTGATAATGGCTCGTAAGTGGTTTGAGCAATATGGACAATGGGTTACATACATAGTACTAAGCCAATCAAATATAGATATTTACTCTCATTGAAATTCAGATGAGTTTGGCAGCCTCTCTGAAGGTAGCAAAATACTTCATCATAGGACATGTCCCAGCCTAAGTCAGTTTGGCAATCTGTCAGTATAGGTAGACAAACCAGTTAAGCAATGTGCATTCACAATCAATGCAATCATTTCCTTGACAGTGGGCAGGGATGGGGCTGGATGGTTAAGGGAATTTCCAGTTTGAAGTTTAAAATGAAGCTTGGCTTTTTCAAGAATGATAATGAGTACAGCCCACAGCCTTAGTCTATCAATTATGGATTCTTTAGACTATGGCAACAGATAGTTTTCTTGTCTTATGCACCAAAGTCTAATATTCATATTTATTGAGCACAACTAGTAATACACAACCGAGGATGTCATGGAGCATGCTGCGTTTAGACAGCATGGTGCACGTCTGATGTCATCCCTCTGCAGGAGGGTGCCTATGCAGCACAAGAAGGTGCTCCAAAATGAAGCTCCTTCTTGGTGCTTGCATCCTTGGCGTGGTCTTCACACGGCTGCACCAAGGATGCTGAGGGGAAAGGGGCCATTGTGGCAGCCCCTTCTCCCCTCTGGAGCACTACCCGTGGCAGGGTGCAGCGGGCACCCAGGGTGCCCGCTGCACCCCGCTTCAGGCCATGGAGAACTGGCAATTTGTCACTTCTCTGTGGCCTGGGGAAGCAGCGGATTGGTGCCGCAAGGGCTGCAGGTGAGGCAGCCCAGACCCCAGTCTGGCGCTTCCCTGACCGCCTATGGATCACCCCTTTTGGGCGGTCTGTAAAGGGCCTACATATACCTGAATACAGTTGGTGCACTATGCCTGTGCAATGGCTTATTATTCCAATGTCTTGCACTTTCTCAATGCTGTGTGGTGGCAGTCCAGGGAATGGCTAAGAAAGCTGTCCTATGCTCCAGTCAGCAAGTGACCCAGGAATAAGGTAGCTGGAGTGTAAGTGTTGTCTAGGTTAATTCAGTCCAGGTCTGTCACAGGGTATTCAGAAGGAGGTAGGGAGAAACAGAGTAGCTGTTAGCTGGTCCATAAGTCTTTCAGCAAGACAGTTGTCCAGATAACAAAATCCAGCAAGAGATAAAATAGTCATAAATTATAGCCAGTCCAAGGTCAGGAAAACTTAAATACCAAAATATTGCTAATCACCAAGAAGGAGGATTGAAAACAACAAATCTTCCAGGAAATGACTGGGAGATTTATAGATAGCTGTTTCAAGAAAACCACATGTCTAAGTAGACCAGTGTCTCCTACTTATACAGGGAATGACAAATCACTTTTATCTCTTTGTAGGTCATGGACGATAGTAATGGGTATTTGAAGTCAGACCCATTTCCTGGAATCTTGCCGGAGAGTAGGGCTCCTTCATGCTCATCCCCAACTCCTTGGACTATCAGGAGCTTCAGATACTTGGCAAACTGTTGCCTGCTCTTGATCAGAGAATGGGTTATGACAAAAGCTATCTCTCATCCAAATCACACTGCAGAAATAATCCAGTTTGAGACCGCTTTAACTGCCCTGGCTCAATGCGAGAGAACTCTGGCAACTATAGTTTTGTGAAACATTGAGCCTTCTCTGTTAGAGAGTGCCCTGGTGCCACAATAAACTACAATTCCCAGGATTCCCTAGCACTGAGCCAAGACAGTTAAAGTGGTCTCAGACTGGATAATTTCTGCAGTGTGTTTTCGGAGTTTGTCTCCAGAAGAAACTACCCTCTTATAACCCAAACAACTTAAGATTTAGCAGGACAACTTTCTCTTCTAACAGAGATTACTTTCTCTGATACTCCCCAGCCTCCACTATGTCCTGGGCCATTTTACCCTTGCTCCCATCATTGCATTTGCCAACACAGTTGCACCAGGAATGGATCGCAACACTTTTTGTTATCAAAACCCCCTCTTATTAGTGGGCCATATGTGCAGGTAATGAGAGTCAGCATCGTGTAGTTGGACTAGCACCCTGGTACACCAGGGTTTGAATCCCTGTGTACCATGGAAACCCACTTGGTCACCTTGGGCAGTTCACACACTCTCAATCTCAGAGGAAAGCAAGGACAACCCCCATAAACAAATCCTGCCAAGAAAACTCTATGATAGATTTGCCTTAGGGTCACCACTGTTACCTCAAAAGGTGGGTGGGCTTGGGGGTCTCTACCAACAGTGTCAACGTCTCATTAAATGTTGGAGGAATTGCTGAAAAAGCCCTGTGAAAGTTTAGGTAACCTATACATGTACCAATGTATACCAGTACTAACTGTGAGAGGAGTCCAAATTTTATGATACAGAATACACAATATATACACATACAAAATAACAATTCATTCTGAGGTACCATGTGAGGCTAACTGAAATGGAGACATGAAAATTGGATAGTGGGGGCTTAGGGATGGAAAAGGGTGTTATATACCTGTTCTGTAGAGTAATCCATGGAAAATGGGGTGTGGCTCAGATGATTTTTGACAGTGATATAGGAAGGGGGAGCTCTGGATGGTTAGAACAGATCCGAAGATTGTGGCTGCTCACCACAATCACAAACTAGAAATGTGTGGGGTGGATATTTGTATCCTATTTGGTGACCTCAAGGGGTACTTAGCATTCCCACATGAAGTACCAAGAGTTTGAATGTTTCTTCATGGAATTTACAAAAAGGGTGATTTTGTAGATTTCAATTTCAGATTAACAAAACAGTGATTTAATCAAAAACAACCCCACAATAGATGGATAGGGAAGCTGGCTGGGATCATGGTGGTGGTGGTGGTGGGGGTAGTGCAATAGGACTTCATTTTTTCCACCTCAAGAGGATATGCAGAAAGGGAGGATAAACTGACCAGTAAACCCATTTAACCTTTATTTTGGTACTACCTAGATCCTTCACATGCTTTCAAGTCAATATGCCTTTCCCATGGGAAAGCTTCCTGGTATTCCAAAGGTCATTGTGACCTCTTAAAAAATACCTGGCTCAAGACATTTAAATATAAAACCCCATATAAAGCATGGGAGGGGTGTTGGGTATGTTAACACTGTAAGTCAGAAACAATATGAAAGCACACAACAACACACTATGTAAATATGTACACTTTCCTTAGTTTATTTTAGGAACAGAATACAGTTACCAATAGTGATGCAGGTACACTTTGGTTAATGAAGTAGATGTGTTGTTTGCATATCACTTTATTAACAGAAAATTTAGTACTAGAATCAGAAATAGCATGGAAAGAATAGCAATAGGCTCCTATATCAAACAACCAAGCAACAGTTCAACAAGTTTCAGGAAATATTTTACCTAAAACTTTCAGTATCTGCATGTGAATAACTAGGTAAACTAAGCCTGAATGAATAAAGAAAAAAAAAATATTTTGAACGCCAAAGACACCACTTGAAGGCTTCATTCAATATGCAATCAGTGGATAAACCTGCCTGCCTGCCTGCCTGCCTTTCCCCAGTCTTCACTTTTCTTATGATTCCCAGTTTTGTGGCCAAACAGCTACATTTTTCATTTTTAGCATGCTGATGAGACCATTTTATCTAGTCTCCTTTTTATCTCTGTTTTGCTGCTCACAGGTGCTCAGTAAGGAATTTTGGAGGCAGCTGATGTTTATCTTGCCTATTCTTGGCAGGGACACACAGCTGTGGGATTACCTAGAACAGAATCCCATTCTAGCCTTGTGCAAGCTTTTATTTCACTCTACTGAAAATGTGTTGCTGTAAATGATGATACTCAAAAGTTTGTGTTTCTCCAAACCTTCTTCACTATTCTTCCCATGCCAATGCTGCTGAAAACCTTCCAGCTAGCCAGTGGATGAGGTATAGCAATACATCAAAAGGAGTTTCTTTGTCAGAGATTTTGTTAATTGGGGCATGCCTGTATTATTTTTCTACATGCAGTCACTTCCAACCCACTGAAATGGAGCAGAAACTCATTGAAGTGTGCACAGAAAAATGCTTATATAAAATTGTTTCTATACTCCTAGCCAGACTGATACACTGATCTTTTGGCATCACAGGAAGACATTTAGGAATGTAATAGCTGTCTACAGGATGTTTAACAGTGACTAACTCATCATCTACAACATATGGTATTATATTATAAGTATTGACTGTGTCTGTCATTCTGACCCAAATAATAATTCTTATCATTTGCTATTAATTCTATCAGAGGCAATCACAGATTTTTGTAAAGATTTTTACTCTCCATTTGGTAAATTTCAGTTTTGATGTTCATCATCTTTTCTTCACTTTCCTTTCCAAACTATCAGAGGACAAAAATCAATGAGCAACTGAAAGCCACATATGACCTACTATTACATGTCATTTTTGACACATTAGTCAATACAGGCCAAGTGTTAAAAGACACAGAGTGGCAGAAACGCATTAGGTGGGCAATTATTAATTGTTTCTTTTTCAAATACTTGAACATTTCTTCACAATTGTTGGGAATAAGGCAACTATTCTTGGAAGCCCTGATTCCTGGAAATATCTGAAAGATTTAAAAATGATTTCTTCTGTTCCTCTGACATCACAATAGTACTGGGAATAGTATTATGGGAGCCATCAACTTCTTCCGTTTGGAAATATTGTAATGAGTATAAAATTATTTAGTTATTAATGACATAAAAAGAGTAGCCCAGAACTAAACACATCTCAATTCCTTCCCCTTCTGGCATTTGCACACTCTGTATATCACACAATTATCAGGACTGAGAAATCGTAGTGTGCTTTGTTATAACCTCAGAAACCCTTTGTGCAAGAAACTCAAGTTCAGAGTATAGTAATTTCAGGCTGCAGGTATTAAACTCCACTTACCAGTCCTCTGACTGTAGGCAGACACATCTTCTCTCAGCGGGGTCATGACTTGTATCTTGTATCACATGTGCAAATAATGTCATATGAAACATTTTGGGGTGGAGTGCACATCTTTGTAGTTGATAAATGCTCTCCTTCATTCCACTACCATAATGTTGTTGTTGTTGTTGTTGTTGTTGCTGTTGTTGTGTGCCTTCATAACATTTCCAAATTATGATGAACGTTAAGTGAATATAGCAAGTTTTTTTTTCCTTTGCACGATTTGTTCAGATGAAGTTTGCCTTTGTCTTTCCCTATGTATGAGAGTATACAACTTGTCCAATGGGTTTCCCTGACTAAATGGGGATTTGAACCCTTTCCTCCAGAGTCCTTTTCCAATGTTCAAACCACCACAGCATACTGGCTCATACATATGGTATGATTGTGCAAAGTATGATTAGTCAAAATTATTCTGGTCTCAATAAATGACATGCACATCAGGATTATATTTAAGCTAATTGATCAATAGTTTTATTGTATGGTACAAAGAGGCAAGAACTTGTATGAGGCTGTCATTTTTAACCACTAGGTCTGTGTTTCCTCATAAAAGTGTAGTTTCCTACTGAATTTCCTTCTTAAAAACAAAACAAAACACAAATTCACATACAAGTTGAGGATGCTTATAAAACTCTACTCACTTGAATTTCTCCTGAGATTTTCCAGTTATGAAATATCTGCTTTTATTTGAGGAGCCAGACAGGTGAATCTTCCATCTCTTGATTTTTTTAAAAAAAATATTTATTTATTTATTTATTTATTTATTTTACTATAATCAGACTGCTCAGCAAGAATTTTTTGGTGGAGCATCTTCTTAATCTCACCCACATGGATTACATGTGCATCTCCACTGATTTGAACTGTGCAAAAAGGATCTGTTTTGTGTGTCCACGAACAAAGATATGAGACATTTGTCATGTTTAATTTCTTCTATGAAATTTATTAAACATCAGTATAATGAAGATATGTAATGGCAGTGTAGGACACAATTATGCAGGCATCATCTTATGACCATTCTACTATAAAGTATATTAACTCTTACCTGACCTTGGGTGAGAGGCAATACATAATTCAATCATTCCCTATCTAGCCATTAACTTTTAAAGTGTGTGTGTGAGAGAGATTGATTTGACTCACTTTGTTGTTATGTGCTTCCAACTCATTTCTCACTAAGGCAAACTTATCACATGTTTTTCTTGGCAAAAAAAAAAAAGTTTTCAAAAGGGATTTTCCTTTCCCTTCCTCACAAGCTGAGAAAGTGTGACTTGTCCAAAGTCCCCCAGTGGGTTCACATGGCCAAGCAGGGATTCAAAGCCTGGTATTCAAGTTATAATCCAACACTCAAATGACTATACCATGCTGGTCCAAATTTTCATTTAAAGCTGCAGGCACCAAGGATTTCAGTCTTAGAATCCATTTTATCTCTTTTTCTTTTCTTTTCAAATATGTTCTTTATTATTATAAATCATTTATATAACCCCAAATTGGAAATCAGCTGTAGAATCCTGCACTTCTACAAAATGACTGACTAAGGGAGCTCCCACTCTTCAAATTTTTCAGATTAGAGAGTTTTTTTATGTATTTATGTAGTGTTGGTCTTGTGGTCCACCTCACATAATGTTTCTTGCATGGCTGCTGTGTGCATTTTGGCCTGATAGTTGTTGGCAAGGTCCAGAATTTCAGTGTTTTCAAACAACATTTTATGCCCAGGATGGTTTATAACATGTTCTGCTACTGCTGTTTTTTCTGGCTGACCCAGTCTGCAGTATCTCTCGTGTTCCTTGACTGATGTTTGAACACTGTGCCAGACCCAGAAAAACCCAACCCAGAAAAACCCATAGCAAGTATGGGTGAAGACAAACAACCACACAAAGAGAAGCTATTTTTACCATATATCAAAGCAATCACAGACCAAAAAGGGAAACTGGTAAGGAAACACAACCTCCATGTGATGGCGCAGCAAGTGCCTTTTGCATTTAAAACTTTGTGTTTGGAGGTTTGCATTTGTGAGGTGCTGCAGCCTCCATGGTTTGCAAACAGAGTTTGAGTTCTTAGAGCCTTTTTGCACTGTTTCTATGTGTTTGGTTACTTGTCAAAGGTTTTGTTTGCATTCATTGGTTATTGGCACCTGCCAATTATTGTAATTGTAAGCTTGCTCCTCCCCTTTTCCTGGGGACCTGGAAAGGGGAAGCCATCTTTCCCCTCAGTCGACCACCAGAGACTCTACAGAGTGGACGTGTTGGAGGGTGTGCTAGCCAGGCCTTGGTCAAGCCATAGTTCTTCACCCTCAAACAGTCAGTTGACAATAAAGGAAGGTTCCCTACCTTCATAGAGGTCATCTGGATGAGACTTTGAGCATCCGTGCCTCAAAGTCGAAGAGAGAGAGAGACTTTGGTGAGCCATCCGGCTGAGTTCCCAGGACCACAGTTACAAAGGACTATAAAGTAAGCTTTCTGTTGATTGTTTAATAAAAAGAAGAAACCCTTTTGCTAAAGTGACTGTTCAGTCTGGTTCTTGGGAAACCCAAAGTTTCTAGAGGAGGGCAAGAAGCAATCCCCCGGGAAGAGAATTACCACATCCACTTTCCCTCAAACCATATAGCCCGGGCACGACGGCACTCTCCAAATGGTATACAAACCAATCAAGAAAATCCAGCAAATGCTGTGCACAGCGAAGGACAGGAGGGAGCCTCTTACAGCCGCAAGAGTTTACTGCATCACATACAGCTGCGGACAAGTCTACATAGGGACCACCAAATGCAGTGTTTAAACACAAATCAAGGAACACGAGAGACTCTGCAGATAGGATCAGGAAGAAAAATTAGCAGTAACAAAACATGTTATAGGCATAAACAACTTCAACAGGAAAGAAGAAACACTTAAAGTAAACAAAATTTGGCTACCAGCCCTGAAAAACACCAAAATCAGAACCCAACCCATGCAAATAAAAACCACCCAAGGTGAGGGGGATTTCCCAGTAGACAATCGATCATTAATTAAATAGACACCCTAAGGCCTTGCCATTCAACAACAGAACAATAGACAGATCAATATGGAAATCACTTCCTATCAACCAACAATATGTATAACCCATTCTCTTCCAACATTCTCTGAAGATGCCAGCCACAGCTGCTGGCGAAACATCAGGATTAAACTCTTCTAGAACATGGCCTCATAGCCTGAAAAACCCACAACAAATATGCATGCCCACCATGAAAGCCTTCGACTTCACTCTGCCATTTTAATTGTTTGGGTGTACTATGTGCAAGTGACCAAATGGATAGTGTTCTACTGGTTTAGATAGACCCATCACAGTATTCTCAGCAGTTTGTTTTAAAGTTTTACAATCAGCATGCATTACTAAGACCATTATGTTTTTTGTTCTTTTAAATGAAATCATTGGTTTTTGCTCATATCCTGGCATGTTTTCTAACAGGTGCCAGTGTTTTTGTATAGCTTTCTGTATATCCTTGGTGATAGGATTAAATGTCAGAGTGCAGTGTACACAATTAGCTTGTCGTCTGTGCTTTTTAAAAACAATTCCAGTCTTGGTTCATCAGCTGATTTTGCCAATTATTTGGGAATCACATGTTATGGATAGCCCCTGTCTCTTAGTTGTTTGGACAGAAAGACAGATTCCATCTTAAATTCCTCATCATGAGAACAATTACATTTCAGTTGAAAGAACTGACCATATGGGAGATTGTTCCTCATGGTTGTTGGATGATTGCTATCAGAGGTAAGATATGTGTTGGCATGTGTTGATTTCTTATATAATGAGGTAATGAGATGGTTTCCCTCTTTTTTTTATCCTCAGATCCTAAAAGTGGATCTCTGTCTTACTGTAACTGAAATCAAATTAAATTTGTCTGCTAATGTTATTATTTGACATGTGGAACTGGTTTAGGTCTACATTATCACCTCTCAAGATATAAAATAAATCATTTAAATGTCTAGCCCAAAATATGAGTTTCCCCTTGTATGTACTATTAAGGTGGACTGTTTTTTCTTTTGTTTTTCAAATTCTTCCATATACAGATTTGTCATCTCAGGAGCAATTGGGCAACCCATAGCTACTCCCTTAATTTGCCAGTAATATTTTTGTTCAAATGTAAAATAGTTTTTTGTTAAAGCTATTTCAGCTAAAGAGAGTAAAAAATGCATTGGGGGATGTTTGACTTTCCTCCTGTCTAAATTGACTCTTATAATGTTGAGGGATTCATCCTGGGGTATGAATTAATCCTCTCAGCTGTGGGGATGAGAGGGAGAGGAAATTGCACTTTAAAGATAAAAACAGGCCATCTTTAATTGTAATACACTTCAAATATGGTTTACACCACTAATAGAAAGAAGGGTTAGGGAGGGGGAAAATATAGCAGCAGCTAAGGGTTTTACAGCCCACATTCTTTGGGAATTTTTCAGGAACAGTTTGCTTGTCTGTGAGGGGTGAACAAGTTGAAATATGTTTTTCTGCATAGAGGAGCAAGAATAACAATATTTCTCACCTCACCCCGCTAGAGACAAGAAGAATAAAGAGCTAAATTTACATTACTAATGGCAACATAGTTTGCCCCCATCTCAGGATGGATCTAAATCCCATGTCAGGTGGATGGAACAACACCAAATGTGCTTCTTGTGATGTGATTTAATAAATACATACCAAAATACACATTAGATAATGTAAGGGGGAGTTGAGGGAAATTAACTGAAAACAAGCAAATTGCAACTGCATTAGTTTCAAATTTAATTATAAAAATTTCTCCAAGTTGAACTGGAAGGCTGGTGGAATAGAATGGAATATATTAGAGCAGAATGACTTCATGGAACAATAACAAAGAGCCAGTCAACAGAATAGGAGCAAAACAGAACAAGAGGCATTAACTCATCCTTGTGTTAATATGTTTTTTTCTCTTTCATACTAATGCATCAGAACATGAGTATGATTTCCATAATTGCTCTTATTTGCTTAATATGAAGATGAGGGGACTTCATATTTTTAGTCTAATATGTACATAATCATTTTGCAAATAACCTTCTGAACAAATTTTAATAAAGCAAATGCATAACTGAGTCCATTAAGCTTTTTTTAAATGTTCATCTACTACGAATTATACTGTACACACAAGATTATTCTAAGGGGGGGAAAATATTATTTTTCTTTGGTGTTATAAAAAGAGGGAAGAAATAGATCATTTGTAAAATGTGGAAACAAAAAGAATCCATATTCATTTTTTAAAATGTTTTGAAGGATGTACTACTCAGGAAAAGGTGAATTACTGTGGCCCCATAGTCATGTGACTTGTTTAAGACAAACATGAAAAACAATTCTGAACTGAAGGCACAACTAGCATTGTATACCAGGAAGAAGTGAACTAGAATGATAGGTTACAATTAGTTGCCTAATGAAAGGATGAATCTATGATCCAAAGACATGTAAGTAAAAGCATGCAGGCACATTCCCCTCCTAATGTTTATCACAGTAAAAGCTGGGGTGTGTTTTATGTTTCTCAACATAGTCAACACAATTCCACTTCATTAACAGAGCCACAGCCTTATCCTTTTCATTTTCCTGTTTTCCTTTTAACTTTTTCCACTTTTTACTATTTTCTGACTTTACCCCTACTCCTAGGTGAGTCCTATTCTTGGTGGGAAGGGTTTAATAGGCCACAGGTTGACCACACTAGTAGACCACAAGCTGAATATGAGTCAACAGTGTGATGTGGCAGCTTAAAAGGCCAATATGATTCTAGGCTGCATAAATGGAAATACACTCATCCCTCAACATTCACTGGGGTTAGGGGCATAGGACTCTTGTGAATGTGGAAAAAATGGAAATAACAAAAACATTATGTTTTTACGTGAGAGAATACCTCTCCAGGGATCTCTAGGTCCTCCAGTGCAACTCTGTGGTCAACATCTGGCAGACATTGACCATAGAGTTGTGCTGGGGGAGCTGCAGATGCCTAGTGGAGTGTTCTCTCTGGAAGAGTCTAGGTCCTTCAGTCATTTGGTTAAAGTTGTGCTGGAGGACCTAGATATTCCTAGAGAGACTATATTAACCAATTCCTTGAATAATCAAATCCGCAAAAGTCAAAGCCAGAAATGTGAGGGATGTGTATAATGTCTAGATCAACTGGAATACTGTGTCCCGTTATGGGCACCACAATTCTAAAAGAATGCTGACAAGCTGGAGCATGTCCAGAGGAGGGCAACTAAAATGGTGAAGGGTCTGGACACCATGAAACCCTGTGAGGAGAGACTTAGGGAGCTGGGGATGTTTAGCCTGGAGAAGAGAAGGTTAAGAGGTGATATGACAGCCCTGTTTAAGTATCTGAAGGGGTTTCATATTGAGGATAGAGCTTGTTTTCTGCTGCTCTAGAGAATAGGAACAATGAATGCAAGCTACCTGAAAAGAGATCCCTCTTTATTAGGAATATTTATTAATATTTATCAATATTAGGAGGAACCTCCTGACAGTGAGAGCTGTCCAAAAGTGAAGCACATTCCCTTGGAGAGTGGTGGAGTTTTCTCCTTTGGAGATCTTTAAATACAGGCTGGATGTGGATGCTTTGATTGTGTTTTCCTGCATGGCAGAAGGGGTTGGACTGAATGGTCCTTGTGGTGTCTTCCAACTCCATGATTCTATGACACTTTCACAGGAGTTTACAGGCCAAACCAGAATGTGATTAGCCATTACCCTATGTGTTTAGCACTGCTTACTGCATGTGAAAGAGGAGAAAACATCTTTCACTTGTCCTAACTTTGACACATTTCAAAAATTCCAGTCCAGAAATAACTCTTCAGAGAAACTGCACCTGGTATGATTAAGACAATTTACAGCATTTCAATTTCATGTCCAGCTATAGAGCTGCTAGGGGCACAACATCTTAATACTATTGGGCTATTCCTATAGATTTATGTTCTTATAGTTAGAATGTGGAATTTCCTACCATAACATATGGTGATGGTTATGAGTCTTGTGGCTTTAAAAGAACAAGCAAATTTATCAAGAACAATAAATGGGTCTTCCTTGTGATATGTCTGTGCTAACTCAAAGATGAGAAGCAGCATTACTCTTAGTAAGAGTTGTTGGGAAGCAACTGCTATTGCCCTCGTGTCATTATTGTGGACTTCTCAAATACATCTGTTTGGTCACTATATGAAGAATATTCTGGATTAGATAATCACTAGGGCAGAATATACTCTTTTTATATCCTGATAACTCTAGGTAGTCCTAAACTAAATTTAGACTGCTTCTCCTGAAACTCTCAGCTATAAAATACTTAGTGTAATAGAGAGACCCCAGAAAAGACAAGGTGTGGAAAATATGAACTTTCTGAACTGCCTTTTGTGAACTAGCACTTTTATACACCACAGGTATGAAATGAGAAATTTTAAAAACTATTGATTCTATCATTCTTTGAAGTGGATCAGCACAAAGTCATTGGGCACAATTGTTTCTGTAATGAGAGTACACTGTGAAATTCACAATGTTCAATGTCTTCCAAGCATTTCTTTCTTGTCAGTGTGATTTGTTGGTCTACAGTTAGCAAACTGAGATGTAATAAAGATTGTACCTTGACTGAGGAACTGGAACATAAGAAGCTACCTTATACCAAATTAATCCATTGGCTCATTTAGATCAGTACCAAGCTTTGCAAAAAAATAAAATAAAATAAAATAAAAATAAAAAGGATGTTGGAAGGATGATATCTGGTACAGGATGAGAAACAAGCAAGGACAAACAAGTTGGTAAAAAGAAAAGAAAAATAAATATGATTAGTGAAAAGAACACAAAACAATATATATGAAACAAGTGAACAAAAAATCGGGAACAAGACTAAACAAACAAATAAGGCAAGTGTAGACTTACAGAGACATCAAGATTTGATATCAAGAAGAAATAAGCAGATGCAGAAATTGTTTGCTATGAAGCAATTATTCAGGGAAAAAAAGTACCATCTGCCTGCCAAATCTTCCTTGTCTTCTTTTTAAATGTATTTTCTTAGCATGTTTTTTCAGACTTTATCAAAATTCAGATCTGACACTGAGTCCAGACAGCCATGAGAATTTGACCCCATAGCCCATGTGTAATATTTCATCTGATCATTAGTAAATAAACTCTGGGGATGGGGAGGAATTCCAAATGTTGGGTGAATAAAAAGTATTCAAACCTTTCAAATTAACAATAGTATATATGCCCTTTATTATCAAACTGTACCTCCCTCTGGGGATTGCTTATGTGAGGGTGTAGTTTCATGTATCCTTTTCAAGACATAATAGATTGGATTTGTTTTACCCATTCTCTCATATCTCCCTGGTAACTAGCCAAACTCACAGTCACTCTGTATTCCTCCTAGCCTTTCCCATATTAGTCTATGCAGAACAGACTGTATGAATTCTGTGGCCCAAAATGGTATGAAAACTCAATTTAAAAAAAGAAAGAAAAAGTTCATTACTACAACCAGGGCAAAGAACAATGTAGACCTTCACGCTGACCTAACTAAACAAATCATTTCTCAAAAGATGAAACATAAACAGAGAAACCAGGCTGAAACATCTAGGTACAGCAAACTGCATGGGGAAAAATCCAGATACCTGTCAAAATGTGGAGGCCATTTCTATAAATGTGCCATTCCAGTTTTAGATTTAAGATTTAAGTTTTGCCTCTGCTATTGTGGAATTTTTTGAATATCAACCATAGCTACTTCCTAGTTTTAGGTTAAAATGGCAAGATGTGGGTCATCAAATTCACTCTTAGCATATCTGCCATTCACACCCACTCATTGAACTTCAGCAATATAATCCAAATAAAAGTAGCAATAATTGTTGTTGTCTAGAATAATTTTGTTATTACTGTTGGTATTGAAAACCCATAACAAAATATTTTTTTTAAAAAAAAAATAATCCCCAAGCACTAACAGTGTGGTCTTATGGAAGGCTACAAGCAAGAGTCATGTTGAATTCACAGGCTGGCTTGGCTTGGCTTTCCCTTCTTTCCTCCTCCTGACACCATCCATTGCTGTGCTACAGCACTCAAGCCCAGGGCTGGGAGTCAACTCTGAACCTGAATGATTTATTGCTATCACTGAAGTCAACAGGACTATATTCAAAGGCATTTTGCAAAGAACTGCAGTCTGTGTCCAAGAATCTAGACTTGAATTCTCACTTACCTGCAAAGTTTACTATTTGTCCTTGAGGAAGTGACCTCATCTCATCCTAAGGGTTAATTTTCACTTCAGAATGAATGCAATTTGGTACTGCTTTAATTGCCATGGCTTGATGCTTCGAAATTCTGGGATATGTAATTTTGTCAGAAAGCTGTGGGGGTATTCCATAGCATTTTGCCATGGCAGTTAAAGCAGTGTAAAAAATTATTAATTCTGCAGGTAGGCTAGACCAATCCAATCAGCTATTTTGGAGAGAATAAAGGATTAATGAGTTTATACTACTGCACAAAACTCCTCGAAGAAAGGCAATGTTTTATGTTTATGTTTTATTTGTCTTTATTTTCTCTCACTTCTGCTCTGTGCTTGTGAGAAGCTGGGAGAAACAATTGTAAGTGGGGAGAGTTTCTGCCCTCATATATTCACCTTGTTCTTGATGTTATTGTTGTGTGCCTTCAAGTCATTTCAGACTTTTGGCAACCCTAAGGTAAGCCTATAAAAGGGTTTTCTCTGCAAGATTTGTTCAGAGGGGGTTTGCCCTTGGTTTCCACTGAAACTGAGAAAGGGTGACTTGCTCAAGGTCAATCAATACATTTCCATGAATAATTGGAGATTCGGACCCTGGTGTCCAGAGTTGTATGCTCAAACCACCACACTACCCTGGACTATATTCACCTACCTCCAGGTATATTTTACTTATACTCAAATGTTTCTGAAGAAAGAAACACTTAATATTTTCCCTTCATTCTTGTTCACGAACCCTATGAATTTATGTCATGACATTCTCTTTACTCACATCTCCCACTTTAGATTATTTTGTATGAGTATTTTTTTTCATGGAAAATGACACCTAATTTTAGAAGAGTCTATTCCTTAAAGGAAATGAAGTAGGCTTGTCATTGTCTTTCTCAAATTTTTGTGAAGCTGAATAAGAAAAAAAACTACTCCTTTCTTGTTGCCCTTCTTCATGTGTTCAGTGAACATCCCTCACAACTAAAGGAGAGCTGCTAAGAAGTTCATGATGTCATGAGGATGAAGAGTCCAAGTAAGTCAGAAGAGAAATTCATTTGGTTTACATTTTCCTGTGAAAATATCGGTTTCACATTACATGGGACTGAAAACAGGACAAAGTGCAATTTGGCTCAGAATTCCACATGTTTATCAGGCCTGTAATGCATTTTCCAAAATAAAATAAAATACACCGATGCATTTGTTTGAAAAACTACCATGAAAAAAATGTATATAATTTGACCAATATATACAAACATAAATTAGTCTACAGGAAAAAAAAGAAAAGAAAAAAATATATAGAGAAAATGCATACAGTTTTTTTTAAAACAAACTCCCCAAATACATATGCATTGTAGTGCTGAAATTGTGGTGGTGGTGGTGGGGAATCAATTTGATTTTGAGAAATACAATTAAATAGAGATTGGTCGGTTTCAAAATCCCTACATATGAATAAAGCAACTACATGCCTCTGCACCTGATGGTGGGAAGCTCATGTTTTCTGGAAGACTTACACTCCATATCTTAGCAAAGCCAGAAATAAATAAAACAAGTATAGGCTGATTTTATTGCATGGACATTTTCCTCAAAACGGCTTCCCGTTTTGTTGAATTTGGACTCCATAACTCATTTTGACAGCCTTTTTTTTTTTTTTTTCCAAATTGGAAGCTTCCGATTTGGAACAATGGCCACCAAAGCGAGTTACAGGGTCCAAATTCAACACTGGAGGCAATGGGAAGCCATTCTGATGAAAATGTTTATGTGATAAAATCAGCCTAACTTCCAAATTTGGCTCAAATTTGGAAGTGGTAAGTCGGACACAGGAGGCAGTGCGATAGTATGATGCAGTGTGATGCAGCAACTAAAAAGGCCAATGCAATTTTAGGCTGCATCAATAGAAGTACTGTGTCTAGATCAAGGGAAGTAATAGTGCCACTCTACTCTGCTTTGGTCAGGCCCCACCTGGAATACTGTGTCCATTTCCAGGTACCACAATTCAGAAAGGATGTGGAGAAACTGGAGCGTGTCCAAAGGAGGGTGACTAAAATGGTGAAGGGTCTGGAAACCATTCCCTATGAGGAATGACTTAGGGAGCTGGGGATTTTTAGCCTGGAGAAGGGAAGGTTAAGTGGTGATATGATAGCCCTGTTTAAATACTTGAAGGGGTGCCATATTGAGGAGGAAGCAAGCTTGTTTTCTGCTGTTCCAGAGAACAGGACCCAGAACAATGGATGCAAACTGCAGGAAAAGAGATTCGACCTCAACATTAGGAGGAACTTCCTGACAGTAAGGGCTGTTTGACAGTGGAACACATTCCCTCGGAGAAGGTCTTTAAGCAGAGGCTGGATGGCCATCTGTTGGGGATGCTTTGATTGGGAGTTCCTGCATGGCAGGGGGTTGGACTGTATGGCCCTTGTGGTCTCTTCCAACTCTATGATTCTATGATAAAATCCTTGCTTTCTTATGGGATGGGGGGTGAGATTTCTCAAATACATTTTAATTATTTATTTATATTTATTTGTTTAAATATTGTCCACATAGGATGCTGATTTAGGATGCAGTAGTGACAGTAGCAAGCTTTCATATAGACACTGAAAAATATTATTCTTTTCATCATGTAAATGCTTGAGGAACAAGAGAGACACACACAAAGAGAGAGAGACCAATTTTATCAGAAACAATGAAATAAATCAGTCTGACAGCACTACATGTGCTGAAAAGATTTTCAACAGGGTTAAAAAAAAATCGTCACAGGCTGTCTGAACAATCAGCAACTGTTTTGTCGGCAAACACAGTGAGGCAAAGGTTAGTACAGTGAGAAGATGAGAAAGTACACATATAAGCCCAAATTAAAGGCTTGTGAAAAATAGCTCTCTTCTTGTAGGTATGGTGCATGGTAGCTGCAGGATTCAGTAACTCATTAAAGGTAAGCTGCTTTTCATATTGTATCAGCAATGTGGCTGGAATATTTTTACAGATAATTTAGACTGCAGAGAATTTGGGCCTTCTGTTAGGTTAATTTAACAGAATGACAGCAAAGTAAATATAGTGTTGCAGCTTGCAAGTAGATAATGCACTACTTTCCTAGACAAGTAGGACAATCAACATTTGTTTGAAACAGAAACATCCCATTTTTTTTTGGTTTTTTTTTTTTTTTTTGTATAAGCAATAAAAACACACACACAAAAGCACAAATCAAATATAGTTTGTGTAGTTTTGTGTCTTGTTTTCTGTTGTAGTAAATTGCAGGAATCCAAAAAGTAAATCATTCACCTTAAAACGACTCCTATTTTCTACAAGACATTGTTGTTTATTTAAATAAGACCGATATCATGGGTGTAGAGATATATCTGTATTTCTAGCCAGTTGTCATGGTTCTGCCTCTGTCAGTATATCCACAGTTGGTAATGTGCACCTGTAGTTTCGTGTTTAGAGAAGTGGTTGTTTGGTGTTTGTGATAGCAAAAAGAACCTAGTCCTTTAAACCACTCTGCCCACACTTTCATCCAGGAAATGTCATCACAAGACCTAAAGGCATCACTCAGAATATTAGGGGGATCTTTACCTACTCATCTTCCAATGTGATTTGTACCATACTCTGAAGATTATCACACCAGGCAGAAGCACTGGTAAATTGTCTCTCAAACGTTGAGTACACGTGCACATATAAAAGCCTGGTCTGCGTCCTCAACATGAGGGAATCATCAGCTCCCTCTAGCATCAGTGAATCATTCAGGGAGAGGAAACTTTGCATTCAGAGAAATTTCCCTCTCCCTGAAATATTGAGTGACACTGGAGGTAGCCAACATTTCCCTGATGTTGAGGAAGCACGCCAGGCCGAGGAGTTTATCACACTAGAGGGCAAACAGGATTTAAACAGGAATTAAACAGGAATTAAACAGGAAATGCCTTATGTTTAACATAGGGCATTTAACACACCTTATGTTTAACATAGGGCATTTCCTGTTTAATTCCTGTTTAATTCCTATTTAAATCCTGTTTGCCCTCTAGTGTGATAAACCTCACTTACTCAACATTTGAGAGACAATTTACCAGAACTTCTTCCTGGTGTGATAATCTTCTATGTCATCAGTGCCCATTGGCACTCTCCATCAAGCAAACAGTCCAGAGGATAAATGGACATAAACCAGGCATTAGGAATGGGAATACACAAAAAACAGTGGCAGAACATTTCAATCTCCCTGGGCATTCTACCCCAGACATCAGAGCAGCGGTCTTTGAACAAAAGTACTACAAAGGTAGATTGGAAAGAGAAACAGCAGTTCATCCATAAACTACAGTCCCTTAGCCATTGACTGAAGAAGGATAACGGCTCCCTGGCCCACTGCATACATTTCTTACCCCATCCTAAGGGGGGGGGGGGTCCTATTCTCATCTATTATCCCCATGTACAGGCTAGTTTCCAAATACAAATTGGGCTTGCCTGTTCATTTCTATACACATTGGCCAGTTCACAATATCTTTGTTCACTAACAACCAGTGTTAAAGTTGGGCTTACTATTTCATTTCCACACACTAAGGATTTTGAATTTGAATTCACACACGCACATACCAATGACATATATATTTGTCTGTGCCTGGTTTCCACTCCACTAAGTGCATCTGAGGAAGTAGACTGTAGTCTATGAAAGCTCATGCTGCCAACTTCTTTCTTTCAGTTAGTCTCAAAGGTGCTACAAGATCTCTCTTCATAAGATTAACTAAAAGCTCTCCACTGGCTGCCGATCAGTTTCCGGGCACAGTACAGTGGTCCCCCGGGATACAAAGCCCCCGGGAGCCGAAAGAGCCGGGGGCGAAAAAAAGCCCCCGGGATGTGAATAAAACCCCGGGATCCGAATAAGAAAAACTGTGCCTCCCCTTTCAATTGGCCGCGCGGTCCGTCAAATAAAGCAGTCCCCCGGGATACGATGATTTCCGGGTTACGAAAAGTAATCCGGAACTGATTACTTTCATAACCCGGCGGACCACTGTACAAGGTGTTGGTTTTAACCTTTAAAGCCCGTCATGGCTTGGGCCCATCTTATCTAAGGGACTGCCTCCTCCCATATGAACCCCCTCCCCCGCAAACTTTGGTCCTCTGGGAGGAACCTGCTTCAACATATGAAGACAAGCTGGTACAGACCTCCCAGAGGGCTTTTTCGGCTGTCGCCCCCCAAGTTGTGGAACGACCTGGCGGACGAGATGTGTCTCATTCCATCTTTAGAAGGCTTTTAAAGAGCCCTAAAGACGCATTTCTTCCGGCAGGCCTTCCCAGAGAATGTGAATATCCCCAGCTCCATACCTAGGTTTTAAGGGATTTTAAAATCTTTTCCTGTATTTTTCTCCATACAACCTAAGCTGAGTCCGCTCCCTACTATTGTGCATTGTTATTTTAATCTATTATGTTTTTTTAAAATTCTACTGTGATTTAATTCTTTTTAAAGGGAGGGTGGTAAGGGTAAGGAAGGGGTATTTTAACTTGATATTGTTTTAACCTCTGCTGTACTCCACCCCGATTGCTTGTTCAGAGGGGTGGAATAGAAATCATCATCATCATCATCATCATTAGTCTAGTTTTTGGTGTGAGAACTGGGGAATGCTACTAATGCATCTTCCCATTTAATTGTCAGGAGAGATGCAGTTCAAATTCCTAGATGGGCACATCCTCTGCAGTACATATTTTTTTTCTAAATGGACCAACACCTATTATAATATTTCCATAGCTTAACAATTCATCCTGCCATGCTGGGAAATATACTAACAACCCCTCCCCCCAATATATATATATTTGCTTATTGACATTTTGAGAAGACTCAAAGACATGAACTACAGCTCAAATGAGAATATCTGGCAAAGCAGATGCAGTAATAGAAACTAAATGGCAACAATCCTCCCATATGAAAACAATAGAAATAGTTCTAATACACTTTTCTTTATTCACTTAAGAGAAAGAATGGAGAAAAGAGGCACGATAAGTAGGAAAATTACAGCTGGGAAAACATTTTAAAGCTTGCTGTAGGTCTCAGGAGAAACACAGTTAGTAAAGGCACTGGGTTCAATTCTAAAACAACTATTTTGTTTGTTAATATTTTATTTGTTTCTTCAATTTACTTCCCACCTACCTTGGGAAAAATACTTCTTAAAAAAGATATAAAACCAGTCTAATGCAACCTAGAAAGGCAGAGTATCTGGTGTCCAGCTGGAGAAAAATCTTTATTATTTGTCTTGTCCATGTATTTGTGTAATATGTTAGCCTATATTGACAATGGTATATGCCTCTTTTCTCTAAGAAGATGATGTTCTCCTAATGATGCATCCATTTGAGGTGATGGTGTACTACACTTTAGAAAGGAACATTTGGTCCCTTGTTCGTCTGACATATATTCATTCAGGATTGCAGGGCACTCCTAATAAATTACTAGCTTGCCTGGCCACATTCTGCATGTTAGTAGAAAGAGATCATTGGCATGAAGGAGTGTGTAGCTCAGCTTCTGTATAACAGAGATACTCTGCTGGCACAGGGAATTTAGTTAGGCCAATGTGATATGCACAAATTGTACAGTGCCATCAGTGTTGCATTCTTTTCAGTATGTGTGAGATGGCTGCCAGCTTTTATCAGGCTTATCATCTGAGGCTGTTCAATAGTATTTTTTGTATACTGGAAACTTGCAAGTGCTCCACCAGAATGTAATTTGATTAGAGTGTAATGGGTGGGAAAGTAATGAAAATAGATATAAGCTACATTATGGCCTAAATTAGTCCAAACTATATCAAGCCTATTGAATCTATGTGATTTAATATAAGGGTTGATTTGCCATTCATCAATTCATCCAATGGGTCTCCAGACCTCTACATCATATATATCACCTCTCTTGTAAGGAGACCACTATTTTACCCCAAAGAAAGGGAATGGCAGATGAAACAAAGATACCCTGGATCTGGATTCCAATTCTTAAATTTTATGTCTATCCATTCAGGGTTCAGAATCTTGCAAGGAAGGTCAGCTGTCAGATGCAAAAGGCTACTCCACAAAGTGTTCTGCTGATTCATTTAAAAGGAAATTTCATTTTGTGTAATGCTTTCACTCATTTTAGGCTATAATTCTATTATTTGATTATAATATTCCTTGAGCACATTTTGATGAAGAAAATTGGTATACAAATCTAATAAATAAAAGAACCAGTTGGAACCAATAATTTGATTTAGGCCTATGCATCTTGGTATATATTGGCCATATCTTTAAGATATTTGTTCTCCATCTAGGAGGAAATAACCTTTTATGATGGCATGATTGCCCTGAAGCATCTGACTTCATAGGACCCTAAATGGTAAAATCATGAGCTCCCAGGATTGTTGTTGCTAAAGTGGTACCAGCAATTGATACAGTAGGAGTGAAAATGTCCTCAGTGTTCTTATCCTGTAATTGGAGATGTTATCTTCATCCATAATCTCCATGGGTAATCCTCAAGGAAAGTAAAAAATCTTGTCTCAGTGACACACACACTCCTTCCCAGCACCATCAGATGACCAGCAACTGCCTAAGGAAACTCAAAATGCAGGGGTGGGTGGGTGCAGGATGCTTGGTGCAAAAGAGAAGTCGAAGAAACAAGATCTCTGAAATTTATCTGCCTGTTTGCCTTCCTTGCCTGATATAAGAGCAGTAAACACATTTTCATTAAATAAGTAAAACATCAAAATTGAATTTCTGCAATTTTTATGTCAGCAAGTGAGAAATCTCTTTCAGAAATGTCAAACAGCTGAAAACAAAATTCAGATCTCTGAAATTTAGCTTCCTGTTTACCTTCCCTTGCCCTAAACTCTTTGATCTCTAAGTTGGGAGTGCTTTGATGATGGAGATTATTGCAGAGGAAATCCGTGCTGGGATAGACGAAAGTTGTAACAGTCTGGAATGGATCTTACCACCCTGCATAGTGCCCAGGCAATAGGCAGCCCATATACAACATGGGCTTCCCTGGCAGCTTTTAACGAATAGAATTTTCCCATTCTTGAAAAGCTGCCAAAGAAGCCCAGGTTGGATATGGGCTGCCTACTGCCTGGACACTGCAATAAAATTCATTCTAGACAGTTACAACCTGCATCTATCCCAGTGTGGATTTTCCGTGCAATAATTTCCTGTGTATTCCTGCATGCCAGGGGGTTGGACTGGATGGCTTTGTGGTCTCTTCCAACTCTTTAATTCTATGTGTGTTGTACAGACCTATTTAAAGCTTTTAGGAGAACATGCAAAGGTTAGACCTCTCATGAGAGTTCCAGAACTCACTGGAGCATCACCTTTCACAAAAGTAGTAACACCGCCTACCCAAATATGATGGCTACAGTTTGAAACTGTCATAAAATCAGCCATCTACAACACAGGGTGGCAGCAAGTTTTGCTGCAGTATCCCCCATTTGAGTGTCTTAAGGATATTTTCAAGCAGCCACCCACCACCAATTTTTTATATTAGATTTATGTAATAGTGACTTGTCTTGAAGGTTAATCACTTTAATGCCGGATGAGAATGATGAGAATTGCAATCGAACATTTCTGAATACCATTGAACTGGATAAGCCACAGCTATAAGCTATTCTCTTGTTGCAATATCTTGTAAAAAAAAGGGGGGGGGGTAGATGGTGCAAGTTACCAAGAGCCTGATATAAGAGCAAATCTTTTTCAACGTTGAACAGTTGAAAATAAAATTAAAAATAGCTAACATATCTATGGTGTATTTAGTTAGAAGAATTATGTCTGCTTTCCATGTCTGTTAACTATCTGTTAATACCTTCATCTTGGTGATTTGCAGCTACTGTGGGACTTTTCATTGTAGGCCTAGTATGATCACCAGTTCTTAGAAGTCTTAGGATTTTCATTCTGCTATGGGCTTATCTTTAAGGCAACAACCAGATAGGGTGGCATTCTTAGAAGGTGGGTGATGTCAGCAAATATTCTGTCAGAGATTTCTAATAGCAAAGCAGATGTAAGGGATGAAGGAAATAATGAATTCCTATTATTCTAGTTAAAACTACTTAAACTTTTTCCCCCCATTTGGCTAGTAATCTGTGAAAATGGGATTGCTAAAAGTAAAAGAAATTGTGTAACATGATTAAAATGATGGCAGTGAAAAGTTGAGATATGTAATATAATAGTATTATAGATTTTGAAATTGCAAGTTTGCATCCAATGGAAAAAAAATTAAAATAGATGGTGAAATCTGAACTCCATATACCAGAGAAAGAGAGCTATCCTAAAAATAACAGACAATCATTACACTTGAATGGCTTAATATATGTCTGTAAAGAAATAATCAATGTTGATACTGCTTTAACTATCATGGCTCCATGATATGGAATTCTGGGAACTGACAAGCCCAAGGTAAACTACACCTGTTTTCCCCATAGACCTTGGCTCCTTAGCAAGAGTAGTGTGACTGCTTCTATAAGAAACTGCTTATTTCTTCACTGTTCTTTTTGCATCAAAACTATTTGGTCTCAATGGTGTTCTCTGAAGATGCCAGCCACAGATGCTGGTGAAAGGTCATAAAAGAACTCTTCTAGAACATGGCCACATAGCCCAAAAGCCCTACAAAAAACTATCAATGGTGTTGTTCGGTTTTTACTGTTCACCAGCCTTGCACTTTATGGAATGGAAATAGTACAGGCTCTCAGGTTTTGTTGGATTGCATATGACAATATTCCACATATGTTGGTTAGGCTTGCTGGAAGTTGTTTCCAAGAACACCTAGAGAGTTGTATGATTCCTGTTCATTTCCTAATGATAAGTGATTGTGGGATTCCTTGTAAGGGGCAGAAGCCCCAGGACTCTTGCCAGGTATGTGACAGGCAGACATAAGTGAGGTGGAAAAATGATTTAACTAAAATACCTTCTAGCATTCAGGGATGGGATCTATTGAAGATCTGGCTGTCCTGCAGTTAAAGTACAAGGCACAATATCCACAGGTGCTCTTTTTGATACAGTTGATTGTGCCTGTTGAATTTCTAGCTCTCTGTGTGTATTTCCTCACATGCTTTGAAACAGGGGGGACAGTAGAAATAGAAAGAATAATAGGAAACTTTAGTATATGTGCACACACACATGCACACAAAAAACAGGAAACACAGACAATCTCTTTGCAACCATTCAGCTGGTTCACATAAGATATAATGGCAGGTTGGAGGTGTGGGCACACATATATCCCCTGCCTGAGACATGTTGAGCTAAAACCCACAACCTCTAGTCTTACGTTATATGGAAGGGGAAAGTTTGGATTTTGTATTCCTTTGACGATGAATATAATCCTCAATGCGTCCAGAAAGCATGAGTTCCCAACAGCAGGAAGGCTTCTACCCATACTCAGGAATGCAAGAATAAATCTCCTTCTCCACTCAGCATGGATTAGGGATTTTGAGGGGATGGTCTTGTATTAATCTTTCCTACTATTTACCTTTAAGTAATCTGAATGAATGCCTTCATAAAAACAAAGAGCATTCTCTAAAACACAAGTCAGTGAAACTATATTATATCTTCACTGAGCTACATAGGAAGGCAACAAAGAAGATTCTCACAAGGGGTAAGAAGCATTAGAGAAGAACACAGTTACCATCATTATTGCTCAATCAAAGCAAAGATTTTCACACTTCTTTGTCCTCCTATCATTCTTGTATCATCATGGAAATGTTGTGCTAGTGGAATTACTCATTCATGATAAAAAAAAAAATCAGTGCTTGCTGATCACAATTCATTAGTGTTTATTGCAAATATGTGAAAGGCAATCACATTTCAATAGCACTATTGATATTTCTTCATTAAAACTTCCAGAGACTATTTGGGATTTATAGATTATTACACTACACTCTTAAAATGGGGCTAATCTGTTTTTACTGCTCTGGCTGCCTCCTGCTGCATTTTGGGATTTGTAGCTCAGTAAACTTAAGAGCTCTCGAGCTGAATATTCTAAATGGCCCTTCCTAAACTACAAATGCAATAGGAAGCTAATCCTAAACTGAATCTCCAAGTCTTTTGTGTTATGCTTGTGGGGAGAGTCCCTCAACAAGGAGAGAAGACCCCTTTTTCTCTCTGCTAACCTCTGCCAACCTGTGAGATATAAAGGTCTTTTTGAACTTTTTACTGCTTGTGAATTCTTAATGCCCCATTATTGCGACCAGTGTGAAAGTGTTTTAACATCACCATTGAATTGTTTTTGCTTAATAATGTTAGAATAGCATTTTAAACTGTAATATAGTTCTCCTGTGATAATCTTCTAAATGCACACTTCTAAGAGCAGATTGAGGCTATTCCTCCCCAAATCAAAAAAACCTTGGTACTAGATTCTTGGAAGAAGGAAAATGGATACTTTCCTCATCCATATACTATTCATAGTCCTTACCTCCATTTTATAGTTTTTATAGTTCCCACCTCCATTCCAGTTAAGAACCATGCATCAATTGTGGATCTTCTTCTTCTTCTTCTTCTTCTTCTTCTTCTTCTTCTTCTTCTTCTTCTTCTTCTTTTTCTTCTATTATTATTATTATTATTATTATTATTATATTTATTTGTATCCCACACTTTTCCCAGAACTGGGACTCAGAGTAGCTTCACAACATGCAAAAACAATACAAGTAAAAACATAGAAAAGTGATACATTAAAACAGAATTAAATTGTTAGAATATTAAAATAGATTATTTATTAAAAAGAATAAAAATACAGTTAAAAGATAAAATTTTATAACACTTAAAATGATACAACTCCCTAGTCCTTTAAGAACATTGTTTTAAAAAGCCTGCCTGCATAAGAAGGTTTTAACCAACAAGTAGGGAGCCATTTTGATCTCTCTGGGAGGGAGTTCCAGAGTAGGGGCAGCCATCAAGAAGACCCTTTCTTTAGTCCCCACCAACTGTGTTGTGGTGGGAGGGAGAGAAGGGCCTTTTCAGGGGATCTCAGGGACCAGGCTGGATCATATGGGAAATACAGACTGCGAAATATCATGGACCTGAACCTTTATAGGTACAGCACTTCAAATTGTGCCTGGAAACAAACTGGCAGCAAATTGAGCTCTCAACAGAGGTGTTGTGTGATCTCTATAACCTGCCCCAGTTAACAACCTGGCTGCAGCTCTTCAGACCAGCTGAAGTTTCCGAACACTCTTCAAAGGCAGCCCCATGTAGATCCTGTTACAGATGTATCTATGAAGACATGCCTTCGATTGAGAATTGACTCAGTTGATTTGATTGGGCTGGGAAGTAGGACATATAACTATGGAGTAGAGTAATAGGTTGATGGGGCACCACTCATGTCTCATGAACTGTATTTAGCTTAGAAGTTCTCAAATTGTGGAGGGCAGATCTACTTTCTGAATTAATTATCGTTCTAAGTATAATACCACAGTGTTAAAGAGGAGAGAAATTGATGTGACTGGAGACACAACCAGTGAGTTTGTCTCTAGAACTTTAGGATGGCCTTGGGTTAATTGTAGTCACTCATGCTCAGCATCACACATTTCATTAAAAGGAAGAAGCCAAGAATGATATTACACAGTATTATTATGAGGATAAATAAAAGAAAATTGCCGAAGTAATGGGTTGCATAGATGATTAACAAGTCTATGTAAATAAATTGATGTGCTTCCATAATTTCAGTAAAAAAATATACCCATAAAAATCTTATGTTCTCATTATTATTGTACAAGAAAAGATATGGGTACTACAATCAACAGAATTGTGCCTTATTTAATTCTGAAATGGCTAGTACAACTCCCTCTTGAAAACACAATCATGTTTCGGGAGGGAAGAAGGCTGCCAGTAGTCACTTTTGGATGTTCTGCAGCTGTTCACCAGTGGAATCTGAAATTAGTAAGACAGCCAACTTCATGGATAGAATTCATAACAACCTCTGTCTTCTTAACACCACATCTTTGGTGATACGTACAAGCATAAGCCTTTTCACAATGTGTAGATAGAATCAGAAGTGGTGTGAATAAATATGACAAAACAGACTGTCACTTGAAAGAAAGAACACTGAAATTTGTTCTGTGAAGTTGATAAGCACATCAACATGCTGACATACTGTGGATCCACTATAAAGCAGGAGGTTGGTTTAAGAGCTTGTTCTTGATGTCAAAGATTGTGGACAACTGTCCTTTTCATTCAATATTCATACAGGATTGATTAATCTTATTGAGACTTCACCATGAAATAAAGAGACTAGACACATAAATTGGATGCATAAAAGGGTCATTTATTAGACGTGAAACCTTTTTAACCAGAACTCTTAACTTTAATGCTTGAAAGACATCAACTGAGGGTGGAATCCTGAAGCGGGTTCAGCTGAAGCCAGATGTCATTCCGATACTACCTCTTCAGGCTTCCCATTGGGTAAAAACACCAGACTCTTAGGGCAATCTGACGACTTGTATTGTAGCCTCAGCCAGTTATATCTTCCCCAAAGGCTGTTTCTTGAGCAACCCCCAGGTCCCTTGACCTGTAAAGGCTGACCAGAACCAGACTTTTCACCACAAGGGGGTGCCTAGGGGTACACCAAATCTTCTCCAACCCCCCTTAAGGCCAAGGAAAGGAAACCTAGTTAGCAGCCTGCTGAAAGCCAATTACCAGTTGCTAGTTACTAAGGTAGTCTGGATATTTGATGTAAGGTGTCACCAGTATGTTGATGATACCCAGCAATATCACTTCTTTCCAAGGAAGCTGTTCCTGTCCTAAACTGGTGTCTGGCAGTTGTGATGGACTGAATGAGGGCAAACAAATGGAAGCTTAATCCAAACAATACAGACCTTCTCCTGAGATGATGATGATGATGATGATGATGATGATTTAAATCCCGTCTTTCTCCCAGCATGGTGACTCAAGGCAGTTAACAGATTTAAAATTATCATCATCACCACCACCACCACCACCTCAGCAATTTGTATCCTAATTCTAATGGAGGGCTAAGAAACCATAAATTGGAAATTTACTCTATTTCAGGTTTTTAAATGGAGTTACCTGATTCTACCCCTTAGTGCTATATTTGATTTAATCTTTTTTTTTCCTTTTATAAAGTGTTAGGTTTAATTATGCCAGCTGATTTAATAAGTGATAGTATATTAATTTAGTGTTTAACACATTTTAACATAAACAAAATGGAAGTAGAAATTGATGATGATTGTATGAGCATGGCAGAAACTAGTTTCTTATATTATTATTATTATTATTATTATTATTATTTTATTGTTAAAACTTCTAAACACACACTCCTATTCTATACATTAAATACTATTCTCTATTCTCTTTCACACACTAAATATATATCACTTATACATAAAACAGCATATCACATACTTAAAGCAATGATGAACAATGTTCATCACTAAATATTTCCAACAGTCCTTCCTCCATCTTTGAGTAATCCATTAGTTCTTTAGCATTAATTCATTAAATGTTGTTTAAATGTCAGTAATTTTCCAGATTTTAGGTGCCAAAGTGTCCTCATTGCAGAAAATAAATGTATCAAAAGTAAAGTTTTTAAGTTTTTTGTTTGATTTGTGTTCTTTATAAGTAGTTGGTGGTGGCCATGAGCCATCCATGCTGGCAGCACAGATGCAGCTGTGCATTGTTCTTCAGTCCCTCTGCTATTCACCAGAAAGTGTTAAAGTTGTTTCTTCTTACACCATCCCAGGACATTATCCAGACCTCTGTAGAGCCCCTTCAAATCTCCTGTGCCAAGGGGGCAATTTTGGGCTATTTTAACTATAGAACCTTTTTGCTGTATCAGGTGAGTGGCTCTTAGTCAGAGTCAGTAAAAGTCCACTCACTAAAAAAAATATATTGGGGACAAATGCATAAGGCCATTTCAGAAATTTTGCAAATAAAGATAGAAAATAAACTTGAAATTTTCTTACTGGGTAGGATTAATGATAAATTAGAAAAAGAACATGGAAGGGCTCTGTTTTATATGTTTACCATCGCAAATGCTAAATACTGGAAACAAGAGAAAACTCTAGAGCTATCAGAATGGTACATAGAGTACATAGAGTACATAGAGAATGATAAATCGACATAATTATTAAGAAATAGATCTATTGAAAATTTTGAGAGAGACTGATCAAAAATAACAACTTACATGAGACTAGTATAACTATGTGATTGTGAGGATATCTGTATATGAAGAACTACGTTGAGATAGAAAAGACTCATTAGGCATAGAATGAAAGACTTGTAAAATGGCATACTAGGAAACATCAATGGTGATGCAATTTAGAAAGTGAAATAGATACAGATAACAAAATATGACAGAATGTGATATAGATCTTGATATTTGATATATATGGACATGTATATGACCAAAGATATGGACATAGAGAGAAAGATTAATATGTAATGTAGTTAAGCCAATACAGTAATAATAAATATAAAGTAAAGCTGTTAAGAAAATATAGAAATTATTACTTTAATACATATATATATATGCAATATATTTGAGAATTTAATTGTTTAAAAGGTTTATATAGATGACAATATATATGACTATAAGAACCAACAAAGAGGAGAGGAAGTCATATATGTTAGTATGTTTTATTGTTGTACATAAGTTTTTGAATTAGTAAAGTTTTATGTTTATTGTCAAGGTTTTTAGTTTTCTTGGGTGGGTAGGGAGAGCGGTGTCTACTTAACTCGGCTCCCCAACACCCAGGACAGAGGATCATCTGGGCCTTTGGGAGCCAGCCAACAGCCCAGCTGTTTTCTTGGGCAGGGAGGGAGAGCAGGGTCTATTTAGCCTGGCTTCCCAATGCCCAGGACGGAGGACCATCTGCCCCTTTGGGAGCCACCCAGAATCCTAGCTGTTTTCTTGGGCAGCTTAGGAGAGCCCATCAATGACTAGACTTATTTTGTATTACTCGATTTGGTATGCTACTGCTATGTATTTCATATTGTATTTGATTTCGAATTGAATTGCCTTTTCCCCCTTGCTTTTGTTATGTAATTTTTATCATGATAGATACATTGTATATTATATAGATATGATTGTATATTATATTGATACGATTTTGTATTGCTATTGTTTCCTTTTTTATTGCAATTGTTATTGTTATGTACTTATTTTATTTGTTGTAACCCACCCGGATTCCAAGTGATTGGGTGGGATCTAAATAAATTGTTGTTGTTACTATTAGTGTTATTGTTAAAAATAATGGAAAAAATAAAAGTCCACTCAGTTAGGTGCTATGACCAACCAGATGTCTCACTTTTATATTATTTAATCTGATTCTTGAGTAGGAATGTAATTCTGTGCTAATTTTGTTCTCAAGGAAAACATGTTAGCCATATTCTTCTCACTGTAAGAATAAGTCCTGAACTTTGTTGATTCTTGCCAGTCTGGGATTCTCCTAATCAGGTTTTCTAATACTTGAGAAACACATTTTCAAATATTCTTACCACTGCTACTCTGGAATGAACTACAAACTAATGCTAGTTATGGTTAGATTTGTATACATTTTCAAGGTTGCTGTTATGAAATGTTATGTTATGTTATGAAAAAATGTACGAAAAGCAAAACACCTCAAAACACTGCATAATTTTTCAAAATACCAACAGTTCTTAACCTGATTAATTCAATGTGGGGGTATATTTTAAAGGATTTACCAGTGCAAACAAATAAAAAAAAATTATATGCATAAGAGTGGCATAGAACATATTTAGAGATGGGAAAATGCAGTCTCCAAAAGTGTACTTAATATATATATTTTTTCTCCTAAATATGTCAGCTCACCAGGATCTTGATAAATATTTTGCTTTTTTATTGCCTAGACCTGAAAAACTGGCAGGCATGTACATGCTAAGCACATAACAAGCCATAGATAGATTGAGGGGAAAACACATTTCTAAAGCTTGGAAAATTATGCTTAAGAAGTAATCAATTCTTTAAAAGTCATCTTTTGGGAATGTTAATCTTGCCTTGCCCAACATCAAAGTGATTATAAAGAGCGTTAGTTAGGTAAGTAGGTAGAGGAGCAGAAAAATAGAGAAATCAGGCAATTCAAGACTAAAGAAGGCTGGCAGACAGGCAAGTTTCAGGAACTTTCTGTGTTAGGTCTCTCTTCCATGCTCTCCAGTTCTGTTTTCCAGTAGTTCTTCTCTGCCGCCTCCTCATTTGATCTGTTCTCTCAGGAGACAGGTGGACAAAGTCCCCCTCTCATTGTTAGACATAACAAAGCAATGTTAACTATGTGATTCTCCTCCTCTTGAGACCATCCCCTTCAATAAATAATTCCTTTCATCACACGGATAGTGAGGGCTGTGAATTAAGTCACTTTTGTAGCAAGCAGAAAATAATTACCCTGTAAGTAAATGTTACTGCCGTTAGCTAATTATGTTAACTAGTCATTTCCAAGCTCTTATAGCAAGCACTTTTGATAACAACAACAGCAACAACTTGTTTACTCTTGGGTAGGGGCAAAATTAGCACATAACTAATTACATTTATGTGGTTATTTCTAAGTTCTGCATAAATGGGGATGGAACGTGGAAACAAGGTATTTTAACATGTGGAAGGTTATACATGTCCTCCCTGTTGAGAAAGATTCAATTTCGCTAAGGTCTCTGGAATTTGAATCCCATGATTTACCATGAGCTCTCCCAGTACAATCTAATGGCAATACAGAATTGAGTGGCACTACTTTGCAACATTAAAATATTCTGTATTTGCTGCCTGTCCTCAGGGTGGTCTATGATTGGCAAAAGGAGAGCTCCTGTGGAGTTATTTTCACTGTTCTGATGCATAATGAGCAGATGCTGGGTTCACTTAATGATTGTCTCACAAGCTTAGCCACTGTTGACAGCTGTAATTACTCAAGGGAATCCACTTACTGCTCCCTTGTGTTTGTCTTATCAGTGGCATAAATGGTCTCATTCAAGGGAAAAATGTGGCTTTTTAGGGATATACAAGTCTAAAGAGTGAAGGATTTAGGGAGCTTATGAGTAATTTCAATTGACAATAGCAAAGGCCTTCCCTTGTCAGACTTGTCTGACAGTATCCCCACCTCCTTCACAACCCACTATAGCAGGAAATTCATAAAGTTATTTTTCTAGTCCTCCTTTGACTTAACTATCAAAATAGTGACATCCATTGCAAGCTTTAGTTCTAGCTTAACTTACCCTACAGGCAGGAAGAATAAAGCCAGTGTGTCAGGGAAAGGTCATGTTGGGATAGAGTCAACTGGACTGATGTTGTGCTTGTGGTTTTCTCTCTGGCTAATTATATACCCAAGATACTATACTATAGATTTACAGAATGATCATGTGCAGGGTTATTCAGATGTTGGATCTTCTGTGCTAAGGAGTTTATCACAAGTAGGTGTCTGCAGGATTGTTGCCTAACAGTATGACTTTCAACATGTGTGCTAACAAGAAATAACCCACACTAAATTTGGTCAGCTTTACTCACCTTTAATTGTGTATAGTAGGGGTGGAAAATATGTGTTTCTTTACATATTGTTGGGCTGAAAATCCCATCAGTCCTGTCCAGAATAGCCAATGAAGAGGAATACTGGGAGCAACAATCCAACTATGGGTGTATCCACATTCCAGAATTAAAGCAGTCCTATAGAATCCTGGAATTTATAATTTGGTGAGGCACCAGACCTTTCTGACAGACCAATATCTCACTAAATTACAAATCCAAGAATTCTGTAGGATAGAATAATTGTGGTTAAAGTGGTGTCAAAGTGATTTAATTCTGCAGTGTGGATACACCCTGAATTGGAAGGGTATGTATGGGCCTGTTCCCGCTATGAAATAGGGCGAATTACCAATTGGTGTAAATGACTGTCATTCCCATTTGAAACCAATTTTTGTCACAAAGTGATTGAATCCTGTAATGGGAGTTTATCACACTAGGGGCCAATTTTGAAGTTAAAATGACATTGAAGTGGTGTTAAAGCAAACTTGAACCTTCACAAATTTAAAGCAAATTTAAAGTGGAAATAACGTTATTTCACAATTAAAGTTCATGTATGATTTCACAATTAAAGCAATTTCAAATTTACACTTTCTGTAGAGATCCAAACTTGAAAAGATGTGGATTAATCCTCCTTTAAATCTAGTTTAACTGCCGTTTTTTCACAATGTGTGAAACGGTGTGGCATAATTTCATAATTTCTCCAGGATATCTTTGCATTAACCCCTTCATCTTTCTCGTTCAATAAAGCTCATGATGAAGTGAGGCAAAGGCAAAACTCCCATTTTTTTCCATAGAGCAGTTTGAAAGAGGTTCTTTTTCCGAAGAATTGATTCTTAAGTGAGTTCAGTAAGTGGGAACAAGAGATCACACTTGATTCATTCTGGAGGGTAGGGACAAATGGCAGAGGTTTTTACCATCCCTCCCCATTTTGGGGGAGATTTCACACACACACACACACACACACACACACCTGCTGTCTTCTTATTTATTATGACCTATGGGTGTTTTTTTTAAAATAAATTAATTGATGAATCAATAGATAGATAGATAGATAGATAGATAGATAGATAGATAGATTGCAAAGGCAAATACAGTGAGCCCTTCTTATCCACTGGGGTTTAGTTCCAGGATCCTCCATGAATAACAAAATCTGTGTATACTTAAGTCTGTGGAGGGACTTCACAGGGCTCTCTTGTAAGGTGGCTTCTCTCTTTGAGTCCCCTCATTTTATTTTAAACTAGAAATAGGTTTATTCTATGCAAATCCTGGTTGTTCTTTCCTGATTGTCCCCATAAAACAAAAATGACTGAAAACAAAAATTCCTGCAACACCACCTTTTAAAAAAGAAAAAATGAAAGACAAGACACTTGTAGAAATTCCTGGTATTAGGAGAGACATTATGTTTATGGTGACATGAAAACAGGAAGCTTAGGTAGAACTACTGAAAGATAAGAGGATTATTTCTGTTTCTAGGGAAATTTATTTTTGTGGTCATACTGAATTTCAAAACAAACTGCACTCGGCACTGAAGAAATCAGGTGATTTGAAATGAAAGGGAAAGTGCATTAGATAAGCCTTTGTAAACCAACATATTGAGTTGCTCCTCAAGCATTCTAGTTTAGCAAGTAAAATGATCATCCCCTGCCCACCCTTCCACTTTAATTAACTGCAAGGTACTCTCACATGAGTCCTTGGATGTAATCTCCCTCCTGCTCTGTTTCCAAACTGTTTTGGTTGTTCTTTTTAAAATGCACACACAAACAAAATTAATTAACACTAAGGCTCATGTATCTTTCTCATCATAACTGTCATGGTATGTAAATGATAAAAGCTTCCACACCCATTCTGGAAATTATTGTTTAGAAATCAATACCAGGAAATGAGGATTTGGCATTAATTGACATCACTGCCCTTTAATTGTAGCAGGTCTGGGAAAAACTCAGTCTCTGGGGCTCATTCTGGTGCATCTGTGGTTCCAGTCTTTCTCCCTGGGCTTCCTCAGATGACCATGCCTTCTAAGTTTCAGCATAATTTGATGGGTTCTCAGCTATTGTTCATTTCCCATTCTACTCTAAAAGCCTGAGGGTTGTCTACGCTTGGGGGGGGGAGTCCAAATGGGTCCCACATCTGTTTTGCCTTGCCCCTGCCCCAGAACCATCACACCAGTAGTTGTTTACACATGTTGTTGCTGTGGTCTACGACTGCTGCCTTTCCTTTATCAATTCTAGGACCAGGACAGGTCTCTGCCTGGCAGGTGCTGCCATTTACCAATGTCTGTGCCAGTTCTCCACACAGAAAGAAGTTTAAAGTAAGCCCCCCCCTCCCTGCACTTGTGTGGCACCTGGGGCTTCATTATGACCTCCACTCTCATTGACAACAGTGGCACCAAGAAAGGAAAGACCCCGTTCCCTGCCTGGCATGATGTTTAAATAAAAAAATGTCCTGCTTGTGAGGCAGAGTAGTCCTACAGAAGCAAGAGTCCAGACTCCAGGGAGAGGGAAGAATGAGCATACATAGAAGCACAATGACAGGGGCAAGACATCAACAGTAGTTGTCCCCCAGCAATAGGGGAACAATGCAGTTCTTTGCTCTCATGTGCTGCTCCTTGAAGCAGCCTTCTCATGATGCCACTCTGATGAAGGAGGGATCTGGGGGAAAGCAAGAGAAGAGGATAGAATCTTACTGGGGCATATGCTTGACATGAAGCTTCAGGTTAAGGGCAAACAGTTCTGAATAAAGGATAAACTATTATTATTATTAATTTTATTTATATAGCGCTGTAAGTTTACACAGTGCTGTACATACAATCTTATAGTTAGATCCCTGCCCACAGGCTTACAGTCTAAAAGACAACACAAAAGGAAAAGGGGAAGGTGGTGGGAAAGGGGATGAGGTCCAGTGGTTCTTCTCTCCCTCTGGGGCCAGGACCAAGGCAGATGGACTGGAGGGAGGGCTTGGGTTCTTAAAACATAGTTAAGAGGAGGCATCCTGGGGCAGATGGCACAGTCCTGGGAACGCTTCCCTAAACAATATAGTCTTTAACTTACTTTTGAACCTGGATAGAGAAGTGATGAGGCACACATGTGGGGGAAGAAGGTTCCAGGAGTGAGGGGCAGCAAGTGAAAAGGGACGAATCCGGGACAGGGCAGTGGAAATCCTTGGCTGGGAGACCTTGACTACCAGAGCAAAGGGGAAGAGAAGGAGTATGAGGAGAAAGAAGGTCAGACAAGTAAGGAGGGGCCAGTCCGTGGAGGACTTTGAAAGTCAGTAACAAAAGCTTGTACTGGATGTGGAAGGGGAAGGGGAGCCAGTGAAGGGAGGATAAGAGAGGTGAAACATGGTCAAAGCAGCGAGCAGATGTGATAATATGTGCAGCTGAGTTCTAGACAGAGATTAAAGGATGGAGATGAGAAAGAGGAAGCCCTGCCAGAAGAAGATTGCAGTAATCTAGTCATGAGACCACCAGGGCATGGACCAGAGCCTTGGCAGTGGAGGCTGAGAGGAATGGACGGATTTTAGCAATGTTGTAAAGAGGGAATCTACAGGTCTTGGCAGTGATCTGAATCTGGGGGATAAATGACAGAGAGGAGTCAAAGATGAAACCAAGACCGTGGGCTTGCTGAACCGGATGAATAGAAGTGCCGTCAACAGAAACAGAAAAGGAGAATTGAAGGGTGGGTTTAGGTGGGAAGATGAGAAGCTCTGTCTTAGACATATTGAGCTTCAAGCACCGATGCCACATCCACTGAGAGATGGCAGCCAGACAAGAGGAGACTTGCTGTTCAAGCCCCGGCGAAAGGACAGGGGTGGAGAGATATAGCTGAGTGTCATCAGCATACAGATGATAGGAGAAACCAAAAGAACTGATGAGTTAACCAAGGGATAATGTGTATAGAGAGAACAAAAGGGGGCCCAGCACAGAGCCCTGGGGGACTCCAACAGGTAAGGGAACAGAGGAGGAAGTCTGACCACCTGTGGCCACTGCAATAGATCTGTCTGACAAGTAAGATTTAAACCAGTTGAGAACAGAGTCAGAGAAACCAAGGTCAGAAAGTAAATCAAGCAAGAGACAGTGATCCACGGTGTTGAAGGCTGCAGATAGATCTAGAAGAATGAGGATAGAGTAGAGGCCATTTGCCTTGGCCTGCAAGAGATCATTTGAGATCTTGGTGAGGGCTGTCTCTGTAGAGTGCCGTGGGCGGAAACCAGACTGAAAAGGGTCCAGGATGGAGTTGGCTTCGAGAAACTCAAGACAGCGAGAATAAACTACCCGTTCCAGAACCTAAGAGAGGAAAGGCAGAAGAGAGATCGGACGATAACTAGACAAGGAAGAGGAGTCAAGAGAGGGTTTCTTCAGAATTGGGGAAACGAGAGCATGTTTGAAGTCCGAAGGGAAGGAACCAGAAGAGAGAGAGTGATTAAAGATATAGAGGAGTGAGGGCAGAAAAGAAGGGGTTATAGAGAATAGAAGATGGGAGGGGATAGGATCAAGAGAACAAGTTGTAGGTTTGGAAGAATTTAGCAGTGTAGAGAGTTCATCCAGAGAGACAGGTGGAAACACAGAGAGTTTATTAGTAGAAGGGACCAGGAGATTAGTGGTAGGGGATAAGTCAGGAGGAACAGTTTCAGATTGAATAGTGGTGACTTTTGTGAGGAAGTAGTTGGCAAAGTCAGTTGGGGAAAATGATGAGAAGACAGGGGGAGAGGAAGGTTTTAGCAGTGAATTGAAGCAGGAGAACAAGCTCTGTGGGCGCTTCTCGTTGGTGCAGATCAAGGATGAATAGTAATTCTGTTTTGCCATAGACAAGGCGCGAGAGAAGGATAAAAGAACAAATTTGTAATGAATAAAATCGGCCCACTCCCTGGACTTTTTCCAAAGACGTTCAGATGCTCGAGAGCAGGACCGAAGAAACCTAACTGTGGGAGAGAGCCAGGGCTGAGGTCTAGACATAGAGGAGGATGTGCGAACAGATACAGGGGCAAAGCTATCAAGGGTGGAAGAGAGAGTGGAGTTGAATAAAGACATTGCCGAGTCAGCAGAGTCGAATAAAGACATTGCCGAGTCAGCAGAGTCCCCAAGATTTAGAGAAGAGAGAGAAGAATCCAAGGTTTGACTGAGATGATCAGAATTAACAGACTGAAGATTACGAAAAGTGTGTTGAACAACATGACAAGGAGGTGGGATATAAGTAAGAGTAAAAGAAATTAAATGATAATCTGACAATGGATAGTCAGATGCCAAGTAGTCGGAGATGACACACTTGGTGGCAAGAACTAGGTAAAGGCAGTGACCAGAAGAATGGGTTGGAGAGTTGGAATGAGGTTGAAGATCAAAAGAAGCCAAGAGGGAACTAAAGCGAGATGTTGAAGGATTCTTAAGATCATCAAGGTGGATATTAAAGTCACCTAGAATCAGAGAGGGAACTGAGTCTGAGAGAAAAAAGGTGAGCCATGACTCAAAGTCCAAAAGGAATTGGTTAGCAGAACCAGGAGGGCGATAAATGACAGCAACCCGGAGCTGCAAAGGAGAAAAGAGTCTAACAGAATGATACTCAAATGAAGAAAAAGAGTAGCTAGGGGGAAGAGAAAGGGGTTGAAACTGGCAAGAGTTAGACAATAAGATACCAACCCCGCTTCCTCGACCCTCGGGGCGGCTTGTGTGGGAGAAAGAAAGACCACCAAAAGAGAGGCCAGCAGAGGTAGCAGTATCATGGGCTGGGAGCCAGGTTTCAGTTAAGGCAAGGAGATTAAATGATCTACAAAGAAAAAGTTCATGAATTGCTGTGGCTTTAGGAGCGGCAGAGCGACAGTTCCAGAGTGAGCAGAAGAATAGAAGCTGGGAGATAGGGAGGGGCCGGATAGGGATCAGACTGGGAGAAATGCGGGGAGCCATGGGAAGGGATGGATGCAATGCCCAATAAACAACAGGAGAAAAAGTAACAATGACAAAAGCAGAAAAATAATATCCAACAGTGCTAGATAACATTGCCTGAATACCACAAAACAAGAAGGATCTAGTAGATAAGGAAGGGGGGGGGTGGCTTTGGAAACCTTTGCCCAATTTCCCAGTTGCTGAGGATGTTGGAACAAGAAGTGGCTTCTGAGGAATGTTTCGCTGGAAGGAGGAGGAGGATGGTGGAGAGGCAGGCAGCAGAAAATGTGGCTGGCACTTCTTTCTTTCTTTGTCCCTCAGGAAGCAAAGGTTGGAGGTGAAGAGGCAAGGAGTGGAAAGTGTGGCTGGCACTTCTTTCTTTCTTTCTTTGTCCATTCTGAAGATGTAGTAACTCACAGGAAGCAAAGACTGGAGGTGAAGAGGCAAGGACTGGAAAGTGTGGCTGGCACTTCTTTCTTTCTTTGTCCCTTCTGAAGATGTAGTAACTCACAGGAAGCAAGGGTTGGAGGTGAAGAGGCAGGCAGCAGAAAGTGTGGCTGGCACTTCTTTCTTTCTTTGTCCCTTCTGAGGATGTAGTAAGACTGGAGGTGAAGAGGCAGACAGCAGAAAGTGCGGCTGACATTTCTTTCTTTCTTTGTCCCTTTGTCCTTATTTTTGATGAATGAATTCCGCATTTATTTATCTGCGTGTATGGACATCTGAATTGTTCCCTCAGATTTATCTCCTACTAAGTTAAATGTTCGTAGGAAAGGAATACCATTTGCCCATACAATATAAACTCTCTCAAGGAAAGAAAATGGCAGCTACAAAGGTGAGGCTGCAGAAAGGGCTCCTTGTGGTATTTTAATGGTCTAAAGTTTGTTTGTTTGTTTTGCTATCCATAAAAAAATGATGGTGAACTATTTAGTGACCTGATAAAAATACTGTCAAAAATATTTGTGTATGATAAAAATATTAATTGCTGCCTCCTCCCCTCTCCTCCTCCTTCATTGCCTTCATCTTTTTACTGCATTATGAATGTCCACTTTGTGTGATTTCCGTCTCTCTTTTAATACAATATTATAAGATACTATAAGATCTTATATACTATAAGATATTAAAATCACCAATCATCATCATCACCATCACCATCATCAAGGACTGAATGCCTGCCAGAATAGAAACATCTTAGAAAGACATTTTGGAGTTACGGTCAGGAGCCTCAATGCTTATTGCATGTTTTCATTGTGGAACCTAAAACAAAGCAAAACTAAAATATTTCTTTACTTCAGTGCAGTGGATGAAGTACTTCTACACCTTTGTCATTGCAGCAAGATTTACTAGAATGCCCAGGTAAGCATGTTACATGGTGATATTCTTCTAGAAGCATTTCAAGAAGTGAGCTGACCAGGCCAGACCAAACTTTCCAGGGACATCACACCAGCCCCGTGTGTGCTGCAGACATGTAAGCAAAAATAAAATGACAACATACCAGTTTTGGAGCAGCCACCACCGTGGCTTGGGACTGTTGCCTCAATCATGCCCTCTTTTTGCCTTCCCTCTCTTATGCCTTAACCACCAAGCTTTTAAATCATCTTTTTTTAGTGTAATTCTGGAGCTCTGCAGCTCAGGTTTAGCCTTTTTAAAACAAATTCTAAAACTTAAAGGCACCAGAGCTCCAGAATTGCACAAAAATGGGGGGAAATAGTGAGGGGGAGGAGGGAAAGGTGGGAGGAGGGGACAGTGACACCATATGTTCCTTATTTCATCTAAGTGCTGGGTTGAAGACTGACCCTCTTTCATCTTACATCTGAACATAGTCTGAACTTCAAATGCAGAATGCTTGCCCCTCGCATGGTTGAGCTGATTGGATTCTGTCAGTCTCTTTGTATTTTGTTGGAAAGGCTTCCATGACATCCCAGAAACCTTTCCAGATGAGGAGTGATTTTGCATAAACACTCTATGGGGCATAATTACTGTCATTCAGCTTTGGAAACTTAGCTGGCTCCATAGCTTCAGATATCTCTCACTCAAGACCACACCAAGCCTTGGCAGACCTCCAAACTCAGCTGCTTTACAGATAAAGTACTGGCCTGCAGCACAGTACCTTGACTGTTTGCTTTCTGGACTCACAGACAGTCTGGACAAAGCTTCTGGCACACCATGCACACAGAAAAGCTCACACTGACCACTTAGTAATCCCACGGGCCAGATTTGGCCCATAATCCTTGTTGGCATGCTTGCGTGACCCACAGTGCACTACGCTGAAGCTTTGCACCTGGACAAACACCAAAGAAGCCACACAGAGCTTGGTGCAAGCTGGAGAACTCTTTCTCCCACTCACAGAAGCAGCAAACAAGACAGAATGCTGAGATCTCACAAGGATATTTTTACTTCTTGTTTCAATATTTACAGATCTCGTTGTCACCGACAGAGTCTCTCGCCATATCCACAACACCATCCACCAACACAGTACACTGAGGCTCCTCCCTTATATACATTTGTTATCCTTTGGCATTTAGACCAGCCCCTTCCCAATGTGTAACTTCTATACATGTCCCCCATGTGACATGACACTGCACTTTCTGCCACATGATGACTTCACATCTTGCCATGGGTACATCATATCCTGTGACTCGGCTAGGTCCACATGCTCTCTCATCATGGCTCCTTTGTGACCTCTGGTAACCCTGTCACCTTTATCCCACATTTGTACATTTTCTTAGAATCCAGTATCCTGACATTCCCTCCAAAATGTACAGATGTGTGCTCATATTCTTTCCAGGATTATTTTTCATGAAGTGTTTCTTAGTGACCACATAGGTTCAGTCCGAACCTGATTGACATCTTCTCATGTCTTTATACTGAGGATGTCTGTCACATTGCCTTCCAAGCATATGTATGCAGATGTAGAACCCTGTTCTGCACCATCTCTCGCACATTCTGGTATCTAACATCTATATACTTGGTCCTACATTTCAGGTTCTCTGTTTCTGCCATTGCTATACATGATTGTGAATCTTCATGTATAACTGTTGGTGTAGTGCATTTCTCACCTAAGTCCACCAACAACTGCCTCACCACTGGATTTCGCTTGCCATCTCCGACAATGCTGCAAAATCTGCTTCAGTGGTACTCAGGGCAACACAATTCTGATTCCTTGATCTCCAGACTATAGGAATGTAAGCATACTTGATTAGTAACCCAGATACTGACCTCCTATCCATCAACTCAGAAGCAAAAACTGTCCACAAAGCACTCCAATTGTGACATATTCCCATGTATCACCAGTTTCCTGTCTTTGCTAGCCTTCAGGTATCTCAGCACTCTCTTCAGAACAGTCCAATCCTCCAGACTAGGCTTTGCAACTTTTCTGCTCAACAGACCAATTGCAAAAATAAATAAATAAATAAATAAATAAATAAATCTGGCCTGGAATTGTTTGCAATGAAAAACAGACTGCCAATCACTGAGCAGTACAAATCTGTGTTCTCAAAACACTTTGTTGACTCACCACTGTCATAGCCAGGAGTCATTGGATTTTTCATCTCCTTGGCATTCTCCACTCCACACTTTTCTACAAGTTTGTCTATCTTTTTCTTTTGGCATAACAAGAACCTTCCATCCTGAGTTCTTTCAACCTCTATGCCAAGATAGTTTTTCAGAATTCCTAGATTTTTCATTACAAATTTTCTTGCCAATTCCTCCTGTACTTTCTTTATTACTTGCTCAGAACTAGGCACACATCATCAAAATACATCACCAATGCAATTTCCTACTTCATGTACAAACAAGCATCTGCAATGTTGTGTTAGTAGCCTAGCTTTACCAGTTCCTCATGGATGCCACTGTTCCAGCACCTGGTGCTTTGCTTTAACCCATACAGAGCCTTCTTGAGTCTGCACGCCTTGTGTACAGGAGTGGCTTTTTGCATCAAGGACATCACACAATTGGCAGTTGGAGGATAGTACAGTTATGGGAGAGAAATAGTGTCATGCAATCAGCATTGCTGATGCCACTTCCTTCCCAGGGAAATCGTGGCTTAAAAGCCACATGTGATAATCTCAGAGTTCTCTGTACTCTTTCAAAGAGTGCATCAAACACAGGTGGGTGAGAGGGTATTTTAACTTCCCCCACCAACCTCTTTCCCACAGAAGCTTGTTCCTGCTCTTATTCTTCCCACTACCATCCCTCGTTGTAAAAGCTGGATTTTCCTTTTTAGGATCTGGGAATTAGTTTAGGCATAAAAAATAAATAAATAAAATTATTGGCAGGAATTTTAAGCAGCAGCCCTTCATGCTGCATGTTCCACGAATAACTTGCAGGTGTAAGCTAAGATGGGATTTAAGGCTACTCAGTGAGCTTCACAGCTCTGCACATTTGAATTTAATGTGGTGTCTCCCATAGTACAGTCAATATGATTTCTTCCTCACTATGACTTGATTAAACACCATAAGAAATGATTGAGAAATTAATTGTGTTTGGAAAGGGAGTGAAGATTCCCAGAAATAAATACGGACATTTAAAAATGTGATTGATAATCTATGCATTTATGTTTTTGCATTGTGACTCACTGAAGAAAAAAGGAATGTTCCAAAACTGTAAGGAATGTTCCAAAACTGTTCCAAAAAAGGAATGTTCCAAAACTGTAGGAGAGGGGGGGGGGAGGAAAGGTGTATATCCAACAAACAAACTCATTTCATGCAATACAAGAAGAATATATACATTTTTAAAATGCACCTGGAAATGCATTCATGTTTAGGGGCGAAAATCACTACCCTATCATCACTCAAAGCAAATTTTAGGTTGAAAATCAGAAAACTGTTAAGCATACCAAACTTTGTTAAACAATGGGGGGGGGGAGAACAATACACTTATTCAGGTGTCTCTATAAGAACAACAAATCACATGGTTCTTCATGCCATATATGACAATCAAGTCTTTTAGAATGTCTTCCTTGAATAGGTTTAATTCCTCATGTTTTTCATGACTTTTTATATAGTTGGTAAAGCTCTTTCTTAAGCCATGTTAGCAAGCTAGGCCATGTCTATCAGAAGGCTCAAGCCCTCTTTACCAGAAGAACATCATTTCATGTGCTGAGTCTCTTCTTATGAGTGACATTTCAAATAATATGAGTGACAGCGCAGCACTGGTATGAAATCCAAATGTCACTCTGGATGGGTGACATTTTGATGAGTACCTGTGAATTGTCATGCTACACGATGACCAATTTCAGCTTCTGAACTACTAATCATTCCAAGTCACTCATGGATACATTTCAGTCTTAGAATATATCTTCAACACTGGCCAACAGCAGCTTACCACAAAACTTTGAGCCTGAATTATGAGAACCTAATGCACATATATAGGTCATGCTCCAAGAATGTCACTTATTCTTCCTTCTTCCTAAGACTTGTGCTGTAATGGATTGTGCACTAGAGCAGTATTTCCCAACTTTTGATCCTCCATTTGTTTGGGACTTCAGCTCCCAGAAGCCCCAGCCAACATGGTCAACAATTAGAAATTATGGGAACTGAAGTACAAATCATCTGAAGGACCAAAGGATGGGAATTACAGCACTAAAGGGTCTTTCTGTACTCATTTATGACTTTTCAACAGGTTAGGAGAGTTGGAAGATGTGACACCTGAAAAGCCTGACATATGGATACCACTGTCAGACTCACTTCATGGTTATTGAATTTTCATCTTGGATGTCCACATCAACAAATGTCTTTTCATTAGTTGTCCGGAAACTTTAAGAAGAGATACATTGGATATTACACAAAATGGAAAAGATCTGAAGAACCATGTAACCATTTCCTACAGGACCAAGAATTTCAGCTCTTTTTAAGCAGCCTGTCCCTTCTATGTCACATAGCAAATGACTCTTGATAATGAAGGGGACTTCTTAATATTCCAAAATTAATGTCTGGACTCTCATTGTACAGTCTTTGTAGCAGAGGGTGAGATTTTGTGGTCCTGATTTTGGACTACACTCCCTATCATGTCTGATAATTTTTCACTATGGGAGGGTCTAATTGGAGCTGGGGCCCAACATATGCATAACTGCAGGTTCTACATTTCTGGTCTGTTAATAAAAATATAAAAGGAGGATTGACAAAGTTGTACATCATGTTGGCTCTTGACAAAAATGAATTAGATAGAATCACAGAGCTGTAAGGGAACACAAGGGCTATGTAGTCCCAACACCAACCATCCAGGAATATACAACTAAAGTATCTCTGAAAGATATTCATCCAACTTCTGCTTAAAGATCTCCAAAGAGGGAGAATCCACCACCACCTGAGGCAGTCTATCCCACTATTTAACAGCTCTTATAGTTAAAAAAGGAAAGGAAAGAAAGAGTTCTTCCCAATGTGGTGGAATTTTTCTTGTAATTTGAATCCATTGGTTTCCAGTTTAGCCTCTGCAGCAGGGGAAAAGAAACTTGCTCTATCTTCTATATGACATGCCATCAAATATTTAAAATAGCTGTCATATCACCTCTTAGTCTTCTGTTCTGCAGCATAAATGTACCCAGATTCCTCAGTCAATCTTCATAAGGACTGACTGATTTCCAGACATTGGTTTTCAGACATTTGATCATCTTGATCATCCTTCGCAGAATATGTACCAGCTTGTCAATATTCTTCTTAAACTCTGGTGCCCAGAAATGGGCACTGTGTTCCAGATGAGGTGTGACCAAGGCAGAACAGAATGGCACTAATAAATGGTTAAAATTATGTTAAGTGTAATACCAATAAGAGGTTTTAAACTGTAAAATATACTGTATGGACAGTTTCTTATGTGTGCTCAAGCTTTTTGGTGTATTTAAAGCAGTCATTGGATTTAATTTAGTATTATTATATCTCAGCTTCAGAAGCTTTTTTTAAAAAAATCCCATTACTCATCTTACTTTAATAATATTTATTTCTTTGATTACATAGAAAGAGGGAGATTCTTATCCTCCCCCCTCTCAATTTGGCTAATACAATCCTATTCACTCTTCTGGTTTTTCCTAAATTTCTGTTATCTTTCCATACAACTGAAACAGAATTATTATATATGAAATGGTCATTCTATAATTACCAGCTTTGTATTAGAACATTTTCTTACTGTACATTCATCTCCCAGGAAAACTGAGACAATTCTATCTTTATATATATTAAACTGAAAGACTCTTTGATACTATCCTAATTTACAGGCTATCATGAGAGTATCAGCTAATTATGGAAAATGTATGTGTGTGCTTAAGTATGTGCATGTTTTAATGAGTACAAGCATCTATTTTTTGAATCACTATGAAACATCTGGAGAGAAAATAACTAGTTGAAATACAAGTCTAAGCCCTATTTGGAATAGGAAAATATTCAACATTTGGAAATTGCCAAACTGAAGAAGATCTAATGGAAGAGAAGCAGAATAATCAAAGAACTGGAGTACTTCCCTTGTACATTTAGAAAGTTACCATATTATTAAAAATATTATTATAAAATATTATTAAAACAGATTTACAAAATTATGAATGGAGCCAGAAAGTGGATAAGGACTGGTTTTAACTATCTCTCCTCTCTCTTTCTCTTTCTGTCTGAGCGTTAACCAGGGAAACTAATAAGCAGTATGTTTGGGACATTAAAAAACAGTACTCCATTATTTGTGGAACCATTCACATAAGATGTGCTCATGGCAACTAACCTGACCCAAATTAAATTTTACTTTAAAGAGATAGAATTTAGAGGCATAGGGCTCGAACAGACTGGCCTGAAAAGCTGGCTTCTGTGTGGCTTGGGGCCGTGACGTTTAGATGCTGCACACCCCCAAGACAACCGCGATGGTCAGCGCGATCACATGGGGCTGGCTTCAAGTTACTCTTAGGGCATGGCTTTTAGATGCCACATGGCACCAGAGCACAAGGAAGCCTGCTTTGAGCTGTGTCAGAGCCACCTAAGATGGCCCAGAACTGCCCCAAATAGGAGCAGATCTTTTCCCCTCTTATTTAGGCTGACATCAGGACAAATTGGGGTTATGTTGTGTGTTTGCCATGGCTCCAGGGTGACCAGCTCTGGAACAGCCCCAAGCTGCCCTTTTTGGGTGGTCTGTTCCACCCCATAGTTGTGTTAATCTGGAGTGTGTCAGTATTCAGAGGGATTTTATAGAAACTTTGTGTCTAACTATGGGCTGAAACAGATGTAGCCAGCTTGGGGGCATGGCATTCAGACACACTATGCCTCCTAGTTGCCAGAGGCCATGCCGGAGATTACATGTCGACCAGCTTCTGAGCAACATGGGAGTGTGACGCTTAGATGCCAGTCGCCCACAAACTGGTGAAAAACTGGCTCCAACAGCAAAGAGGAACAGATTTTTTTTTTCATTCCTATTTGGGGTAGCAACTGGCCAGATTGTGGCTGTGGAGTGCAGTTGCTGCAGCCCCATCCAGCTTTCTATGGGACAGCATCAAGCCACCCTTTAGGGCCATCTATTTTGGCCCTGAGTTAAAGAAGTTGACGTATAAGCTCTCATAGACTTAATTTACATCCTTTGATGCATTGAATGAACTGGTACCCAGGAAGAACCTTTATATGGACTGTATGGATAGCCATTAAAAATTCAAAATCATTGAGGCACAAAGCCAGAAAGAATGATGTTGACTAAATCTTGGGTGGGTGGATGACCATATTAAAGGTGGAGGGAGTTTTGAAAAGTGATGTGTACAGGCTGGAAACCAGAAAAGAGATGTGATAAACTGGGCAAGAGTGTCCTCATGAGAATGGGGTGTTAACCAGTGTTATAATACATTTAGTGTGCCAGGAAGCCATTGTATCTGTTCAATCCACTGATATTTATTTATTTATTTATTTATTTATGATAACTGTGATGATTATTGGTTACTTTCCCTGATTGTTTTTGGCATACTTTTTACAAGACAAATATCAAACTCTAAGCTAATATTCTGATAATAAAATGTTTTAAACCTACATATAGAGATGTTCAAACCAGTTAATGAAAGTGATAGTTCCTGACCCTTTTTCTTTGTGGTTCCCCACTTAAACAAGCAAATAAGCAGCACAGAAGAATTGAGGACCATGTAGAATGGGTTAGATTAGAATGATATATGCAGAGGCCTGAAAGGAAAGGAGGGATTACCCACACTAAGAGGAGTAAAGTGCTTTGCAAAAGGTTAAGAAAGACCATTTTCACCAGCCCAGTTGATTGCATCTAAATCTGGATCTAGCCCAAAATGTCATGGAGAAAAGAGATGTATTTTGTCCATTTGGAATAAGCAAAGGGTTGTAATTATTCTTTGACTCCCAGGAGGGGAAAGGGTTTGACCTATAAATTCTGCTGACTGGACACCTGTGCAATTTCTTTAAGTTGCAGCGGATTGCCAGCCAGCATAGATAACATGAACTAGCATTAATCTGGCCAATGAAACTATGCCTTTCTTCAAGCTGCTTCTCAACCAACTATGAATGCTGCCATTTTGGCCACTTATACATAATCACAATTTCATAAATACTTAATGGAAATAGCATACTAATGCTTTTAGCAAGTGTTGCTCACAGCCCTGAAATAATATCTCAACCTCTTTGAACTATGCACTTTCATAGATTTTGACATTTCATCAAACCTTCAAAGGTACTTGTAAAATAATCAGCACTTGCTCTTATACTTTTAGCCATATGCATGTTCTTTAAGCTGTACTTGCTGAGTGTACAAAGCTGTCAGAACTTGAAAATATATAGATCTCTAGCCTTAAGAATAGGATGAACTTTTGCTGATGTGGTATTATCATTGTATGCATTTGAATATAAAGGCCTGCTAGTCTAATTCTGTTCCTTTTACGATTACAGTGACAGCTAAAACATAGTGGAGAAATTTGCCATTGGTGAGAATGCTAAACAGTCATTTCATCTGAATAGGTGACTCTCTGGATGGCATTCATCTTTTTTTATAATTGTAACCAAAATGCTTTCTTCTCTAATGTGTCATTAAAATACATATTGCCTTGTGAATTGGACAAGATGGATGTGATGGACCACTGTCAGCAAATGTAGAACTATTTAAATCAATCTAAACTAACTGAACATGTCTGACAATTATAAAATATTAAATCCTTGTATTAATTTTAATTCACTACGTTAAGAGAAGTTGGGCTAATTTGATTGTGTTGATGAAGAATAATTTCCCTTCAGTGTTTAAAATATTTTATTTTATTTTTAGATTACGTCTCAGTTTTCCTAGCCACTGTCATTAATGGGAATATCAGATCAAAAATTCTGGGAACTAGTTTGCCAAGTACATTTTCCAGTTTCTCCTTTTAAGTAACTCAGTATTCCCAAAGGCTATTGCAAATCATATACTAGAAAAGTTGTAAACTTACTACTTTCTTATGGTTTCTTCCCAAAATAATTGAGTAATGTCTGGAGTATGACATTTATGACATTAAAGTATGAAGAAATCTGTCTTTCTCCCATGTTCAATTTTGAAAAAGTCAACCTCTTTCCAGAATAAATATGAAAAAATGTGTGAATTTTCACAATTTCTTCTAAAATGCTCTGAAACAAAATTCTCCACTATTGCATTTTCCAGCATGAAATAGATTATGTTGTCTCTACCTGGCATAGACAAGTTTTCAAAGCAAAAATGTGACTTTTCTTTGGCATTAATAGATTTCAATTCATAGATTCAAACTCAGGCTTAAGAGTTAAGCAGTCAGAGCCCTGGGTTTAGTTGTCAGTTCATTGCTCCCCCATATTTATTTATTTATTTTAAAAATTGGAGTTAATAGAAATAGGATGAAATATGGGGATTAGATCACATGGTAATGAAATTCTCATCCATTTTACACCATAATTGACAACCATTTGCCTCCTTTAAGGCTGGTTGCACATGTATGAAAAATACTGTACAAATACTGAGAAATCTAGCAGCAGTTGAGAATTTTCTAAACAACTTTTTTTGATGTACTTCTCAATGTGTCAAGACACCTTTTTGATGTGTCAAGGCAGGATGCATTAAAATACCCAAGACAGAAAGTATTAAGTAGTGATAAACTGTGGATTAAGCAGGACAGCAGTCTAGCCAGGTTCAGTTTGCCAAGTATTGTTGGATCACAATGTCTGCTATTCTTCATCACTTTTTTTTAAACCAAGGGCTAATAGTTGTGTTGTCTAGGCTAGTGCCACAGCATTTTAAAGCACACTTTGCCCAAATTTTCTTTAACAGTAACTGGAATTAATTTAATTGATGCCCAGAAATGCACCAACAACTAATTTAGTAATGGCATCTGTGTCATCTGATCTGAAAGTCTAGTTCCTGCCAGTACTCGGGCAACTCAACTTCTGCTTCAGCTAAAGTTTCTGAATCGTCTTAAAAAGCAGATCCACATAGTTTTGAAGTGGGTTCCAGGGTTTATCCCTTTGTTGTAACTTAGACCACATAGTGCACATTACGGTTGTACAGCCTGGTCATTATGAGTGCATGGGTAAGTGAAGCAAAGTCTGTGTTAAAAGTGTTAAAGCAGTTTGTGTTAAATGTTAATTGCTGCCTAGAACAGACCAGATTGATTTATCAGAGTCTAAGCAGCTCAAATATATGTAAAAGATGCTGTATTTATGAAGAGACCAAAAGGATTTATTAAAGGAAGAGTGCATAGCTAAGCTTCAAAAAGTATGTTCATACTTTTTTTTTTACTGGATTAGGGTGCATGAGAATATCAAATTTCATACATTTTTGATGACTTTAGTTCTTAATAAGTAATGTAGTTGTCTATTACTCCAGATCATGTCATAATTATTTTGCCCAGAAATGGGGATTACAGCTGACATCTGGCTATTATAGAGCTATGCTTTATATGTAGGATATTTTGGGAGAATATTTCAAAAGACAATTTTGAATTGAAACCCGCCTGCACAATATGTTATTATCTCTGTAAATCATTTTGGTGGCACTTTATAATATCAGTGGGAAAAATGGTTCCATTTGAAAGGAGGAAAAACAAACAGTGTTGTCAGACAGTAGACATGCCATGTGGGCTTCTGATGCAAAAAATAAAGAGAGAATTGGAATATTTAGGGTGAATATTAATCTTATTAGAGACTCAAGTGGTACTTGTTGAGATATTTGTCTTTCAGATGTTTGTATGTAAATGTTTGAATGCCAAAGGTCCACAGAAAAAGCAGGTACCATCAAGACAAATAAAAATGTATCCTACTCGGTAGCAGAATGGTTTGTACATTAGTTTAAAATATTGTCTTTATTTTAGAGTGAAACCAAATACAGTATAGTGCTTCCAGAGATAATGACATGCTTGCTGTATTTTTTAAAAAATCAATAATTATAACAAGGACTATAATTGAAATGGTGTGGTGAAAAAAAAGAAAGAAAAGAATACCAACCAACCTACAGATTATGATTACTGCATCACATATCCTTTATTGTATTGACGCTTGAAATGTCAGCCAAGGAGATTTAACCCATCCCATTTGGAATCCGAACCACAATCTGAACTTCAGTGTTTTACCATCCCCATTATTCTCTAATGAAAGAGAGTTCAACACCTTCTAGGACAGTTTGTTTTACTTTTCAAGAGTTCATACTGTCCAGATATTGTCCTTTCATTATACATTTATCCACCTCATTTGAATTTTACTTCTAGAATCTATTTCTAGATCCACTGGCTTTATAACTGCCTTTCAGATAGCTTTTTGTGGGTTTTTCAGGCTATGTGGTCATGTTCTAGAAGAGTTTATTCTTGATGTTCCACCAGCATCTGTGCCTGGCATCTTCAGATAATCCTGGCATGGAAGAGAGTATGTGTGTGTGTGTGGGGGGGGGTATATATACTGTGTGACCCTGTGTATTGTTCTGTTGTTGATGACAGGGCCTCAGGGTGGGAAGATATGCAAAGAAGATTAGCATCTGCTAAATTAGTGATCATTGTTTGCTGGGAAAGCCTCTGATCCTGGGTGGTTTCTCATTTGTATTTGCTGAGTCCTGATTTTGCTATTTTGCAGGGCTGGTAGCCAAACTTTGTTCACTTTAAGGGTTTCTTCTTTCCTGTTGAAGTTGTCCAAGTGTTTGTGAATTTAAATGGTTTCCCTGTATATTCTGACCTGATACAGTAGTTGTTGGCATGGTCCAGAATTTCAGTGTTTTCAAACAGTATTTTTTGCCCAGGATGGCTTATAGCTTGTTCTGCTACTGCTGATTTTTCCAGCTGACTCAGTCTGCAGTGTCTCTCATGTTCTTTGATTCGTGTTTGGACACTGTGTTTGGTGGACCATGCCAACAACTATCAGGTCAGAATTCACAGCGAAATGGAGTGGTTCCTTTTTTAATGAGAGTTACAGTTATTGTGGATAAAGTGATCCAGTTTGGGGGGGGGGGTCAATTTTTAACCTAAAATTTCTAGACTTATACATGAGTATATATAGTATGTGAGTAGTTGCAGAGTCTATCCCACTTAGACCCAGAGCTTCCTCATTTTAATAAATAAGATTATCATTTATACAAACTGTTAAGCTTGATAAATAATAGATAGAAAAATGTTGATAGGTATATGATGTGTAGATGTATGGAGACAAATCACAGTTACATGGGCAGGTTGATAATTGGACATAAATGGGCATAATAGACAGCCAGTATTGTATGAACTGGCCAAGTCTCTGAGATCCTCTGGAGAGGCCTTTCTCTCCATCACAACACCATCAGAAGCATGGTTGGTGGGGACACAAAAGAGGAGCTTCTCGGTGGCTGTCCCTAGTTCACACCGGCTTTTAAGAAACTGTTTATAAGGACAAGCTGAGATGTTGCACCATTTCAAAAAATTTGACACAGTTTTTAATATATATAGTTTTATCTTTTAAAAATGTGTTTTATTCTTTTGACTTCCTGACAAGATGGCACCGAGGGAGGATGCAAGTATAGGAGCTCTGTAACTTGCTCTCCCACAAAGATAATACTTGGAGGAACGGGGACGACATAAACCCATCCATAGTACTTCTGAGACGAGGTACTAACTCTATCAACTTGTTGGGGGTCTTGAGACTAAGAGGATGGGGAAGGAATCAGGTTTAACCAATTTCTTACAACCTACTTTGTTGCCAAGACCGAAGAGTTGAAGCCATCTATCTTTGTCTCCCAGCTGGGTGAGAATAACGGTGCTTTCTACCTCTACAAATTATCCATAATAGTGAAAAAGTTTAGAGGGGATATGCTTTTTTGCCTCATTATGGATTAAGGACATTGTGAAGCAAGGAGAGTGTTTTCTTTATTTCTCTCTCTTCATAATCAATATAGAGCAGTTTGTGGCGAAAGGAGGAGAGGAGAGAGAGAGTGATCTGGGGCAAATGCAAATGCCCAAATTAAAAAGCGCTTGATAAACATCTAAGTTAAAATATTTAAGAGGAAGGAGAATTAAGAGAATCAAGAAAAGGAAAGGAAAAGGAAAGAAGTATGAGTGTGATATTATGGACCTAGACAAACAAGTGATTACAAAACTTGACAAGTTAGAAACTGAAAACCTAAACAAAGATTTTACCAACAAAGAAATCTCAGAAGAAATCAAAAGGTTCAAAATTAACAAAGTGCCGGGACATGATGAATTTCCAACTATATACTACAAACAAGTTGAAGATGAAATAATTATACCACTACATGATACACTTAATGATATACATAAATTCCCGATACATGGATGCTTGTATAACATTAATTCCAAAAAGAAAGGGAGAGATGAATGAAGTTTCCAACTTTAGACCTATATCACTCCTTAACATCGATTACAAGATTTTTACATCCATTCTTGCAGAAAGATTAAAAAACATACTTTGTAGGATTATCCATGAGGATCAAAATGGATTTCTACCCAAAAGAAATTTGAAAGACAATATTAGGATAACACTCGATATATTAGAATATTTTGAACAACATAATAATAAAAAGCTAGCAATGATTCTGTTGGATGCCGAAAAAACCTTCGATAGAGTCAACTGGAATTTTCTCTTTCAAACTATTAGAAAGATGGACATGGGTGAGAAATTCATGAGTTGGATTAGATCTATTTATAAGGACCAAAGGGCTCAGATTAGAATTAATGATGACAGAACTGATTACATCAAAATAGAAAGAGGGACTAGACAAGGATGTCCTTTATCTCCACTGCTTTTTATCATATCCTTGGAGATATTGAATAACAAAATTAGAGCAGATTAATTTATACAAGGAATTAAGATTAAAGAACATTGTTTTAAGTTAAATGCATTTGCTGGTGATTTAATTTTCTATTTGGAAAATCCACTATCTAGTATTAATCATTGGCTAACAACTTTACTTGATTACGGAAGAGTCTCTGAACTGAAAATTAATCAAGAGAAAATATTTATTTTGACAAAAAACTTAACTATGATCAAGAAAAACAATTTAAAGACTTTATCAGGATTTAAAATAAGCAAAAAGGTCAAATATTTAGGAATTTACATAACAAATAGGAATATAGATTTATTTAATAATAACTATAATCAAGTCTTCCAAGAACTACAAAAAGATTTGGAAAAGTGGTCCAAAATAAATTTATCTTTTTTGGGGGAAGATATCGACTATCAAAATGAATATCCTACCTAGACTTTTATATCTATTCCAAAATCTACCAATTATTTCACATTTAATATATATTGATAATTGGCAAAAGATATTGACCAAATTTTTGTGGAGTGGGAACAAACCAAGAATCCAGTGGAAAGTCTTGACAGATGAATTTTCTAGGGGATGATGTGCATTGCCAGACTTAAAGTTATATTACTTGGCATCATGTTTATGGTGGTTAGAGGAGTGGATCAAATTGGACAATGAAAAGTTATTAAGACTTGAAAGAATAAAGCTGAATTTCAGATATCATACTTTCCTCTGGTATGATAAAATAAAAAACAACAAGGATTTTTCTCATCATTTTATAAGGAACACCTTATTAAAAACTTGGCTCAAAATAAAAGAAAAAAATATATGTTAAGTTACCAAATTGGGTTTCCCCACAAGAATCTTTTTTATTTAGAACAAAGAATAATAAATAAATAAATAAATAAATTGGCAAACATATAAAACGTTAATTAATCCTAATGGAGAACTTAAAATTTATGAACAATTGAGATCTGAGAATAAAATTAATGACTGGTATACATATAGACAGATATATGAATGATACAAAGATGATGTCAAAAAGATGGGTATAAGTAAAGATAATGATAGAACATAACTAGATGAAGTTTTTTTAATAATAATAATAATAATAATAATAATAATAATAATGGTCATCTATCAAGATACTATAAAATCCTCTTTAAAAGAGAATTGGAGCAAGAAACCATCAAAAATACGATGGTAAAATGGTCACAGGAAATTGGTAAATAAATTGAATTAGAAAATTGGGAGTCAACATTTACTAACTCATATAAATTTACTGTGTGCCAAAGTTATAAAGAGAATTTTTTAAAGATGTTATATCACTGGCACTTATCACCCCCCAAAATAAATAGAATTTATAAAGTTGGATCGGCTTATTGTTGTAAATGTCATAAACCGGATGCTAACTTCTTCCATGTTTGGTGGAGCTGTGTTGAAGCCAGGAAATACTGGAAGATGATACATAATTTAATGAATATTATTCTAAAGATAGAAATTCCTTTTGATCCACTACTTTTTCTATTAAACATGACTACGAGTATCTCGAAAGAAAATGAGAGAAAACATCGATGAGTCATTCTGTATAGGGTAACATCAGCCAGAATAATTTTTGCAAAAACTTGGAAAAAATCATACTTACCATCAGAAGAGGAATGGTTGAAGAAATTATACAATGCAATGGAAATGAATCTCCTCACGGCACTAATGAAAGACAAAAAGAAAGAATTAGTAGACGAAGATTGGGAAAATGTAAAAATTTATGGGGAAAAAAGTTTGAAGAGTAATTCTTGATTTAAACATTCTTTTCCTATTTCCATTTTTTTGTTTTTTCTCTCTTTCTTTCTTTGTTAGCGTAAAGAAACCTATCTAATAATTAAGAATTTTCTTGTCAATTTTCTCCTTTTCTGAATTCTTAAATTGAAATCATGAATATGTGGTTAATTGTTAATTATGATTATATTTATGAAATTTTTTTTAAAAAAAATAAAAAAATAAAATGTGTTTTATTCTTTTAATAACTATCTGTTTTAATATTGTAATAATTTAATTCCTTTTTAATGTACTTTTTCTATGTTTTTAATTGTACTGTTTTTTAATGCTGTGAAGCTGCTTTGAGTCCCAATTCTGGGGGAAAGGGGGATGCAAATAAATATAATAATTATAATTTAGTGGTTTAAGTGTTGGACTAGGCCACTGGGAGACCTGGATTCAAATCCCTTCTTGGCCATGGAAACCTGCTGTGAACTTAGGCAAACCTCAGACAAACCTCAGCTCTCAACCTCACACAAAGGCAAAGAAAATCCCATCATAGGTTCACTTTAGAGTCATCAGGTCAAAAATGACCTGAAGGCAGACAACAACAGCAACAGTGGTAGGTAAGTATTAAGTAAATTGATAGACATATTAATATGTGCTTTAATCAGCATGGGTTTACCTCTGGAATGGCCAGAGATAGTGTCACATCTCACGGTTCCAGAATAAATTTCTCTCCTCCTGAATCAGGAATGTGAAAGTATCTCTCCAGATGCTGCTGGATTATGACTATCATCTGAAGGCCAAAAGAGCCTTGCAGTAAATGGACCAAGAAGCCAATGCCTGGGTAGCAAACAAACCATTTGTTGATTTATTCATAAACTGAATTTACTGGGAGTGACTCCCAAGTCTTACTATACAGGGCAACTGGGAAAGTGACAGACAGACAGGAGAGAGAGATAGAGAGAGATTAAGTTTAAGTTTTTAAAGGTGTGAGGTAGAAAATCATCATCATCGTCATCGTCGTCGTCATCATCATCATCAGGCATGTACAAGCACAATCATTATCTGACCAATTTTACATCTTTAATTGGTATGATTTCAGTTTCTGGATCTTATCTGAGACAATAATTACAGAACCACCCTTCCCCAAAAGTATTCAAGAACTGGGAAAACTAAATTAAGCCCACCACTTTCAATATTTTTGCTTTATTGCCTGGTTGAAGAAAAACAAAAGATGAATCAAATCACCTTAAACATTTCTGAAGTAATCATTCCTTCAAAGCAGAATTGCTTTAAGTGTGTTCAGCCTACTGTTCATTCTCCTTGAACATGGAAAGGGATTATTCCATTTTTCAAAATCACCCCATGTAGTTTGGGAGGTCCAAGGAATTCTAGCACTTATAAATAAAATGCATCAGGTTCTATTATTGCAAATTCTAGTCATTTGTGCATTCTTGTGCATGTATACACATATGCACAGACATATTAGTACTGCAACTGAATAACTGGGTTTATATCCACAAAAGCTTCTGTGGATTTTTTTAAAAATAAGACTAAGGTGCTGCTACATTTTTCTCTCCCCCCCCCCCCCTTTATCCCCTCCTGCATCCTTCTTCCTTTTTACAGAAGTCATATCAGTGACATCTGCCAAGGCCAAAAGGTTGCTATGCCTGCTGCAAGCTACTGGCGTTTGGGGCATATAACATCATGGGAGGCCATGTGCTTTCAGCTTTGTCAAAAGGGATGAATGGCTTAGTACAATTATGCATTTATATAAGTAAATATTAACCAAGAGTTTTCTTCCCACTATATATTGGAGGCAACTATGAGTCAGGTTACATTATTGTTTTCTAAGTTGCAGTGAACAGAATGCTGTAAAAATATATCTCAAAGGAACACAAATTATTCTTGACATTTGGTGTTTCTTCAAACATTTATATTAATGCACTTTTGATTATTTCAGGGTTCCTTAGACTTCTGACAGCTGAGGCACTTTTTATGCATTAAAATTGGAGGCTTCTTTCACTCCCACACTGCAAGAGGCTTCTACTACAGACATATTTTCACAGTCTTCAAATTTTGGCCTACAGTGCATCACGAGGCTTAAGGAGAATGGGGAAGGTAGACCAAACATATTAAGAGTGTTGGCATAGAGATGTTTTAGAGTATGCAAGAACAAAATTTGTCTGTTAACTGAGGAGAACATTTCCTGTGTTTATGTCTATGCACCACCGTTCTCAACTTTCCCAGGGTGAGATGAGCCTATAGCAACAAGGTAGAGGTGGAAGAATCTGTGACTCACCATATTTTACTGGATTACAGTTCCCATCATCTCTACAATAGTATCAATAGCTATAGTGTCTAAACAGATAGTTTTCTCCAACTTTTAGGAAGTCTTCATTTAGCAGGCAAGGCTTGGAAAGCTGACAGTTATGTATAGTTATAATTTTTAGAAGCAAAACTTGTCTTCACTTTTAGATTTCTGAAAAGCAGATAAAATAGTTATTTCAAACAAATCTGAACATTATACGCTGCAAGCATCCACACACCACATGCCCCAACTCTGCCCCCACACCAGCATCATGCTGCGTGCACACCTGCCTGCCCAGATGGTGGGCAGCATTGGGACATTCCTTCGGCACAGCAATTGGATGCCACACGCTGCAGAAACACAGAAGAGCTGCTGACATGGCAAAGGAGTGACTTTTTTCCATCTGAAAAAGGAGGGGCATTTTGCTGCTTCTTTTTGGCCTGGAAAAATGCCAGATCGGGGTGGTTGTTGTGGCCCTGATCCAGAACTCAAAGGGGCAGCCAGAAGCCGCTTTGCCCCATTGTTCTCATCCTTCTCATTGTTACCTTAACACTGACAACACAGCATGAGGCGGAAGTACAAGGAACAACAGAATGAGCCAATATTTCAACCATGGGATAGGCTTCCTCAAACATTTAGTCAAGACCCACCACTGTAACTATGACAGTAATTGAAAAATATATAGTCACACCACTCGAAAACTGAAGTTGTTCCTTGTGAAGTAACAAGGCAATGTAACCATACTGACAATATTGGGGAAGGCATAAATAACAAATGACCTGTTGTTCGCAACCAGGTCACAGAGAGCTGATCGAGTGTTCTGATAGAGCTACAGCAACAGTGGAGCTGTTACTGACCTCCTGGCACTAATTTAGTCTTCTAGGTTCCACTTATTATGGCTGAGAAGTGTTAGGTCTTAAAAGAGCTCTATCTCTTCAGGATTGGCACATTGCTTTCCAAGCGAGGATGATCAAGGTGCCTTCAAAGTGAATATTCTTTTGCTTAGCCATTTCATTTCACAGCATGAGCAGGAACTGGTGAACATAAGATCTATTATATAAACATATGATATATTATAGAAAGGGTACTGGTTATACTAGGAGATCTGGATCAGAGGAACTGTTTCAGGGAGATCATGGTTTAGGATTATGGGGTGCCAACTGTACCAGTTCTGAAAATTATGCTTGCTGTTTTTGCTACATAAGGTTGAATTATGACAAAGTATAGAAAATATTCCATCTTTTTTGTCCCTGTCACTTCAAATTCAAATTATGGAGGAATGCTGGTGGTGAGCAGCAGGTGGTCAAAACATGCTACAACCTGTAGGTAAGGACTTATATTTTTGTCTTCTGAGTATCCTGCATGGAACTCTTATTATTGGCCATACCCACCCCCACCCCCCCACCCCAAAAAAAGTCCACCAGAACAAGGAAATGTGAATAGTAAGCATTACTAGCTGGTTGGAGCTTTAAAAAGTTCTTTAAAGAACTAGACCATTCAAATGCAGGCCCAGCTCCATCAAGCCTGGCCTGGACTAAGAAGAACAGCCGTTTCTCCAGTCCATCTGGTGCCATCTGGCTACGGAGGGTGACACGTAGGCCCAGCTCCATCGGGGCTGGCCTAGATTAAGAAGCAGAGCCCTCCCTCCAGTCCATGTGCCTTGGTCCAGGCCTCAGAAGGAGAGAAGAACTGGTGGATATGATCCCCTTCCCCACCACCATTCTCTTCTTCTGTGTCATGTCTTTTTAGATTGTAAGCCTGAGGGCAGGGAACCATCTAATTAAAAATAATAATTATAAGCCTCTTTGAGAGCCTTTGTGCCTGAAGAGTGGGGGTATGAATGAATGAATAAATAAATAAATAAATAAATAAATTTTAAAAAAATGAAAATGCTGCAATAATAAAATTCTGCACAAAATGTCCAGCCTCCCAGAGACAAAAGTCAGAAGGTGGTTGTTAACCATACTTGCACCCCAAAAATGGGCCTCATTTTCCTTCCGTATACTATATAGCAGTGAAACAATTATTATTAAGATAAGAGTGATTTGAATTCCATACATACACATTTTGCGGGGAGAGGGACATCCTGTACAAAGTTATTTTCTACATTGCAACAATTCTGATCTGACAGGATTATTTTTAAAAGTAAGTGACAGATGTTCTTTTTCCAAAGAAAAATTGAAAATGCTTTTAAATCCACAGCGATCTGCTGCTATCACAGAAGGGAAGCTAGCTTCATAGAACAACCTTTTGATTATCTGAGGCAGGTATATTGCCTAGATTGATTAAATAAATGTGACATCTAAGAAATTCACAAACAACATATCAAAAGAAAAAAACACCACAGGAAATAAGCCAAATGAGCAATTAGTGACAAATTAGCAATTGCCAAAACCAGAAGATAAAGGTCACTATCTGTTCTCTTAATAATATAAAAAGCTGGTTTCTGCTTCTTTTATCCGATTTAGGAGCACCCATGTGGATGTCTCAAGGGAGAAAGCTAGGAAGCATAAAATAATTCTCACAGCTGCAAAATAATAACAATTTTTTAAATTTTATGTGGGAAACCAGAATCCAGTGTTTTTAACTGGTGACAAAAAGAAAAGAGAAAGAGAAAGAAACTAAGCAAGATTTTTCAAAATAGTAAATTCATAATGACATAGTTTGTGTGTGTGTGTTGGATTTTTTCCTGGAGAGAGAAGGCACATCCAGAGTTTTAGGGGAAAACAAGATGGCATCCTCCAACCAACAGTCATGGAGAAAAAGTCCTCATCAGAGTTTCTAAAGAGGGAGGGAGAGTGTGTGCTGGTCTACAAATGCCCCTTGTGCAATTGTAAGTCCTCCTCCATGCAAGTTTTAAGAAATAAACTTTTCTTTTTCTCTTTCTCTTTGGTTTGAATCCTATTAATAATTCCCAACTAGGGAAGAGACTTAAGCAATCAGTTGAATCAATTGTTGAATGGTAAAACAACACTCCTGTAAATTCCATCGATTCAATTATCTGCATTAGCTGGAACTACCAACAGAATTCAGGGAAAGTGTAGCTGATGACACTGTGCTATTAAGGACTGTGTCAAAACCCAGAGTGCCACTTGAATAGATTATTTTGATATCCAAAAAGCTGGCAATCCTGGAAGGCCATCCACAAATTAATATGTTTTAGGGGAATTTTAATAGCTCAAATAAAAATACTTGGATGGGGCCTGGGATATTTTCCCTATGTATATCAATTCCAAATCACACAGAACTCCAGAAGAAATTCCAAATAGGTTTTATAGTCTTCTTATTGAAATAATCAACACACACAGAGAGAGAACTATGAAAGCAAATGTGGGAGAAGGTGGAAATTGGAGCCCTTACTAATGGTTATACTGTACCAATCTTGGAGTTTGATTCCAATCAAGAGGTGTTCAGACTGGAGATGGCTCAATAGCCACTGTGGCAAGTGGGGTGGCCAGTTTATTGAGGAATCTAGTAGAAGTCAATTCTGTCCGGCTTCAGAGTAGACCTAGGTAGTGGTATATATACTCAAAATCATATCCTGGGGCAGCCATTTCATAATGAATGGATTGCCTCACTGCTAAATGGTTTTCCCAAGGGAGAGAAATGTTCACACAATTGGTATGAATATCTCAGACAAAGGAAAACTACTACAACTGGAGAAGAGTCCTTTGTCTTGGTATTCAAAAACACCTGCTTCAGACAATTGACTGAATATCTCAGACAAAAGAAAGTACTACTACTGAAGAAGTGTCATTTATCTCTGTATGCACAAACACGTTTTTTTAGCCAGAATCCCATCATCACCCTTCATAGCCAAAGGGATTATGCTGATGTCTTTAGGTGATCTCATTGTGGTGAGTGTTCTTGCTTCCTCCCATACCTCCCAAAAACCCAAGGCAATACTATAAAATAAGGAATAAATAAAAACAAGACAGATAATCCAGCTCTGGTTTTTCCATTGCTTGATGTGCTATTGGAGGGCATAGTCCATCTTTGCATGCCCTAGAAGAGAAAGGAACAGAACAAAAAACTGGAAAGCATGTGTTTACAGTGGAAGAGATAAAGGAAACAAAGGTGCTTTACAGACTGCCTTGATAAAGTGGCATTCATCTGCTGCCCCTTTTCAGTCCTGGATTGGGGCCGCAGCAACTACAGACCGTGGCCCTGATCTGGCAGTTTGCCATTCTAAAAAGAAATGGCAAAATGCCCCTCCTTTTTAGAATGGCAAAAAGCTGCCATCTCCACCACGGTTGTGGGGGCTTTCAATGTTTATTGGTGCAGTGTGTCTAAACCCTGTGCCAAAGAAATGGCATGATGCCATCCACCATTCAGTTGAGGGTGTGTGTGTGTGATGGTGGCACTTTGATGCCGGCGTTTCTTGCTGGTCTGTAAAGACCCAAAATCCCACATGATGTTGGTGGTCCACAAACTTTATTATCTTAAAAATGCAGTGCATTTTGACCTTGTAACAAATTACCCTTCTTCAGGGGCCATTGTAAAATGAATAAAAGTATATTTATTATAGTTGTAGTATTAGGACTACACATAAATCATCTCTAAAAACATAAATTTTTAAAAATCAAATATAATCTATTATCCATATTATCATATACATACTTATTACCAGAGATTTCAGGAGTTGCAGTCTGCACTCTCAACAAAGTAGACACTCTAAGTATTAGAAGGAAGCGACTAGGGCTCCCAATGAGTTTATATTTACATGGCTTGGGCCTGGGTTACTTGAGGGAATGCCTCTCCCTACATAATCTGCCCCACACCCTCAGAACATCAGGGAAGAATCTGTTAGACCACACCCATATGAGATTGATGCTGACTTCCCATAGTGCATTCTCAGCCATGGCTCCGAAACTGTGGAATGACCTGCCAGAGGAGATCTGCCTTATGCCCACTTTGGAGGCCTTCAAGAAGGCACTAAAGATGGATCTCCTCCAGTGGGCCTACCCGCCAGATCTTGTATGAACTTTCCATTTGATATTGCTCCTGACACTATTGAGTTATGCCTAGTTCTGCTCATTAATGCTGGGTAACCTACTTCTCTATATAATAATGCATAGAATGTTTAAGTAACTAATTTTAATTAATTTTAATTGTAATTGTTATATTGTGATTTTATAACTGATTGTAACTGCTTGTATTACTTGTAACTGTTGGAATCCCGCCTTGATCTGTAGGGAGAGGTGGGAAATACAAATTAATAATAATAATAATAATAATAATAATAATTGATTTTTGAAGTAACATCTGAACTGTAAATACACAACTAAAATTAAAGTATTTAACAGTTTTGTAGACCAAAATGGTATAAGTTGTCCCATTTCAGTACTTGCAAAAGCACATTTGTAATCTATGCAATCCAATGTAAATGCTATATATATATATATATATATATGGGAAGAACATCAAGATCTATCAAACAAAGAATAACTGAACATCTGGCCAATTTGAGAAATGAAAAAATAGGGGCACCTCTGGTTAATCTCTTTGAACAAATGGAACATGAAGCAACTGACATAAGTTTTTGGGTACTGGAGGGGATAGAAAATAAAAATGAGAATTGTTTAAAGAAGAAAGAAGTAGAATGGATTTTAAAACTTAAAACTTTAGTCCCAGAGGGTTTGAATGAAGATTTGGAAATACAGTGTCTTACATTAAAAAAAAAAAATAAAAGGAATAAAGTCTACCGCCCCACTTACCAGGCCAGCTGCATTACCACTGGTGTGTGTGTGGGGGGGGGGGAGCCACTTGCCATGGGAGCTTCCAGGCCCAGCAGTCCCAGCATTCCTCTCTTCAGCATAGCCAAGCTGCCATTGGCTTGCAGGGCTACAACTCCCAGAGGGCACTGCAGCAGGAACTGCCACCCTATTGGCTGGGATCATTGGCTAGGATTGGGTGAGGGATCCAGAAGTGGCAGAACTTCCACCCTGCTCGGCTCCTGATTGGCTACTGGGTCTATTTAAGGCCACATGGTGCCCAAGGATGGCATCATTCCTAACTTGGCTCTCTCCACCCTTCTGTCCTCGTATTGGTTTAAAAGGTTTTGTGCTGTCACAAATTTCTGGATGTAGTAGCAATGGTCTTGGATCTGGAGGGTGTGGTTTCCAGAGCTGTATAGCACTGGAAAGGGGAGTCCAAAGGGGACCCGGGGGTTGCTGGGAGTGTTATGGCTTTGCCATTGTGGGGGCAATGCCAATTCAGTGTCCCCAGGTGAGAAGGGGTAGAGATCCACACATGTGATCAGCTGGTTACCAGGGGTGTGAGTGGGCAATTAACCAGTTACCCTTTGTCATCCTGAAGCTTGGCCATGATGAAGCAATATGGTTCATGGACCAATATTGGATTGGTCGATGACAGATCCACACCTCATGCTTTGTGGGCCAACCCTATATTTCAGCTGTTGTTAATAAAGTTGTGGCCTTTTCCTTCCAACTGGGCATAGTGTGGTCTTTCTTGCAGCTTCTCCTCTATGGCAAATGGCTAAAAAGAATTTCAGTATTGCATCAGCTAGATAGAACAGAGCTGAGTAACTTTATGGACCAACTGCATCATGTATCTTCTCATTGGTCCTCTTCAATGATGGTACTTGAAAAATCCATAAATACGAACTTATTGGTAGTCCTAGTCCCTTCCTTCTAATACTCAGTGTCCACTTTGTTGAGAGTGTAGAGGACAACTCTTGAAATCTCTGGTAATAGGTATGTAGATGATAATATGGATAATAGATGATATTTTATTTTTAACAAATTATATTTTTAGAGATGATTTATGTGTTGTTCCAATACCACAACTATGCTAAATGCACTTTTATTCATTTTAAAATAGCCCCTGAAGAAGGACAATTTGTGACAAGGCCAAAACACATTGGGCCTTTTAAGATAATACAGTTTGTGACCCATCAACATCACATGAGACTTCATTTCCATTATCTCTTCATCTGGAAGAGAAAGGATATGATGAGAAGCACCAGGGGTTTGGATGGGGTATAAAGGCCACCCTGTCCCTGCTTCAGCATCCTTGTTACTGAGTAGCCCGCCCTTCCAGCCAGTTGTCCCCTCAGTCCCCTAATGGGCAAGATTAGAAAAAGAAATTTGGTAATTTTTACCTACTTTACACTGGTAAAAATGTAAACTTTTCCCAGTATTTAATACATGTATTTCATTGATTAACTATCAGGGTTTTTTGTTTGTTTGTTTGTTTTGTGGGGAAAGATCTTTAAGGAGTGGGTGATACAAAAGTCAAATGGGAGCAGAAAGTATGGAGCATGGGAAAGGATTAGGGATTAAGTGAATATCTACAAGGCACCAATGGGTGAAGGTTTTGGTTGCTTGACTGATACCTAGTGTTACATGGGGCCCAGATATTTTGAAGAGAATGGACCTTTGGGTCAGCTCCAAACACATATCTCTTTAAAGCCCTGGGTTGGGTGTGGAGGTGGGTGAGGAAGACCACCCAGTTGAATGACCACTTGCTGACATTCTATTAAGATGAGAGCATGGCAGGGAAACCTAGGTGTTGTTCCCCTGTATGGAGATGGAGAGGCTTTGGAAGATCTCTTGCTTTGACCATTTTATCTACGTTAGGGAGGCTCCCCATAAGCTAGGGGTGTGTAAATATTTAATAAAGTGTGCCCGACATTTAGCCAATCACATCTGTCTGCCTCATTATTTCTGAGTGGGTATTGAATGTTGGAAATTTAGGTAGGAGAGTGGGGAAATCAGACTCCAGAAGCTGTTGTTTCATTTCAGTTTTCTTTGTCCAGCTAGGAATAAAACAAAGATGCTAAATACTCATAACTGCCCATCATTAACTGTGGAACAGTTCAAATACAAAAATCTGTAACTGACTTATTGAGCAATGGTTTGTGTATCTCTTTCTCCAAGCTCCACCCTGTGCTTGTTTGGAATATTTCATATTCTTTCATGGTTCACTGATAATGTAAGTAATTTTTCTTTCCTTTAAGAAACTTAAAATAAATTGTATGGCCCAAGCACACCACATTGACAGATAAAGTATTTTGTGAGTGTCATACAGGTAAGAAGACAGACACCATAAGTGTGCACTCCTTGAAAATTAGATCGAGCTGTGAGCAATATTTCATGCAGACTGTAAATTGTGCCTAACTATATACCATTTACCAAGTGCCTAGGAAAATTTGGCAATATCTTTTAAGTATAAAAGGAGATTTTAATGTGGAGAAGCAGCAGCAAATTGCTTTTGCCTCCCCAATTCCCCTAGTTCAAATAAGCCTGTGCTCTCACCATACTATTTTCATACTTTAAGATATATGAGCAAATGACATCAGAAAAGTGAAGATGCATTACGAGTCTTACCTGTGCATGTTTTCCAACAGATGGGCCATTATTCAATCCAGTGTGGTGACAGAACCTGCATATGAATCATTTGCATGATTTCAACATAGACTTGATTTCTTCCTTGACCTACACATGTACAGGCAGCCATGAGGACTCACTGGTGTGAGTGGAAGGCCAGACAATATTGCCCACTTTCAAGACACCAAGAAAATTGAAACAGATCAAAGGGGGAAAGGTTGGGTGGCAAGAGCACTAAGACAGTACAGTCATCCTTATGAAGCCATATCTGTTTTGTTTTGTTTTGTTTTGTTTTATTTTATTTTATTTATCTCCTGCTTTTCTTCCAAGTTGGTTTTCTACAAAAATACAGGCTAAGTCCCTCTTACTTGGAATTCTGAAATCCAAAATACTCTAAAACCAACCTTTTTCATGGGTAGATAAAAACATGACACCTTTGTTTTTGGAGGATTCAGGGTACACAAACTTTGTCCTTATTCAAAAGTATTTAAAATATTATTTAAAAAATTACCTTCAGCCCATATAAAGTTTATATAAAACACTTTCTGCTTCCATTTGATCTATTTATTTGACTCACTTCTTAAATACCTTTTCAACAATAGTCCATGGGTTACTAGTGTAAGGTAAGTGAAAAATTCCCAGCTCTCTTTTTCTGATCTTGCCCATGAGGGAATTGAGCCAAAACCCAATACTTGGTCCCTGAAAGTGACCAGCCACATCCTACACTGGCCCATATGTAGGAAGAGTGGGACACTTAGCAACAAAGGACACTGAAACAGGGGCAAGATGGGCTTTATAGCCCATCCAAAACTAGCCCCTACATCATGGTGGTTCCTGTCATGTCCTTTCTCTTTCAGAGCAAGCAACGATGAACCATTCCCTCCAGTAGCCCATAGAGCAATGGAGAAACTAAAGCTGAATTACACATCTGGTCTTTATTTATTCCTTATCTTGATTTATTTGCTAATATGTTTGTGATGTGTGTGTGAGGAATTGACAAATAGATTAATTTTGCTTTCTTCCACATTCATTTGTGATCCCCAACACAATTTTCATGTGATTCCCCTCCCCCCCCCCCAAATATATTCAATTTTTGGTTATGGATTTTGAATTTCCTTGGATTTTGGGATACCTGTAAGATACCTGTGAGGGAAAGGATGAGGAATTAAGTGAATACTTACAAGATACTCTTCAGTCCCATACCCAAGATATCTCATTATGTACATATATTTTAAAAGAGGTATTACAAAATAATAACAACAACAACAACAACAACAAAATCCAGGTGTTTTGGTAAGTGATTCTCAACCTCTATAGTTTATCCACATGAACATGCATGCACGTGTACATGCATGCACACATACACACACACACACACACACACACACACTATATGTCAAATCTAATCTTTATTTACAGTTAATAGACCCAGGAAGACATGTTATAACTTAAAACCGTATAAAGTAAAATAGAAAGGTTGCATAAAAATACAAGTTGTTTATATCAAATTAAATCATCACATTGGGCGACAACACTGGAGGTTATTATTGATCATAAAATTATAGGTCTAGGATATATTGCCATTCATCAGGCCTGTTTTTGATAATTTGTTTTCTCTAATTTTAATGCCTAGAGGCAAAGATTTTGCAACAGACAGGGTAATGTTTGTGCATTTGCCTTGCAACAACATTATAATATAAAACTTTTCAAATGGCCCTAAACCCTGCTAGAGAGATTCACCAAATCTCATACTTAAAACCTGACAGAAGATACAGCTGGTCTAAGATCCAAGGGAAAGGGAAGGGGGACATTCAGTTTGTGAGCACACTTCCCTCCAATTGAGGCAAGACCAATTGTTTCTTTTTTTCATTTACATTGCCACCCCATTCTCTCCCTTGCCCATTGGGAAGCAGCATCAGCAGCCTTTGTGGTGTTTGACATCTTCTAGGGTGAATGGAGAAACATGGAAATGCAAGGACAGAGCATTAACATCCCACCTACTTGATGAAGGATCTCAGCCTATATTAGGTGAAATTTGAAATGAAGAGCCCAGATGTTTCTTGGCCAGCCCCTAGAACCCGTCAAAATATTAATTGTCTGGCTAATTTCCATAGCATGCTACTCTGGGAGAAGTTATCAGTTTCTTCTGAACATCAGCTTTCCATTGACCGAAGTGTTTTTTAACAACACTCAGAAAACAAAAGGTGTTTCTTACATTGTATTTTTTTTTAAGTCGACTCGTCAGCATTTAATAATAATAGCAGCAACAATATTTATTCTGCAATCTTCACTGTAATTATTAGGGAGTGGCCTCCATTACTAGGGAATGGCCTCCATTGTAATTACTAGGGAGTGACCTTCACAGTGAGACATACTTCAGTGTAAATCAATGTGGATTTGCACATTATACAGTTTAGCCTTTTGCTCTTCTGACATGAAATGTGTGAGGAATCTACTCCAGCAGACCATCCCCTCTCAATTTACCCAGTCTTCATTTCCTAGACTGTCTACAGAATGGAAAGAAATTTCATCCTAGAATCTATACATTGCCAAATGGATAGGGACCTCTGTGTGTGGGGGGGGGGTTGAAAAAATACACAAAAATAACCCACATTTCAAATATATGCAAAACTCTGCTTAAACACCCTTCAGTCATTGGAGGGGAAATGTTCAAGTAACTTGTACAGTTCCAAACATGTGTAAAAACATGTAATGATTTGGAAAAGTCAAGAAAAAGTCAGATTCTTTCCCTTATAATGGTGGTAGAAGAGAGACTGGGCATGGAGGTGGGAAAAGGAGGAAGCTTACTCATGTTCGTAAGGTTTATGGATGTGTACATCATTATTCTCAACCACATACTAAGAAGCATCCTTGTCTCCTCTTTGGTTTGTAGTTTGCAGTTTTGAAAAGGTTTATTTTGCCTCCCTAAGAAATATGTTAGGAGGCAGCCACATATAACTGTTTGCTCGGAACTGAAGCAACATTAATCCTGTCATAATGGATTTATTCACAGATTCAGACTTCTTCCCTCCGTGTGTTCTTTTAGTTCCTTTAATTCATTTTTAGCACAGCTTCAGTATTTCTTCAAGTCCCAGACCTATTTGTCTTATTTCCATCTATGACTTTTATATTTTTATGTTTTATGCTCTTTATATGTGCCTTATCCCAAATGCAATTTTTGTTATATGAGCTGTTCTTCTACAAGAGTATCATCACTGTAGCCAGAGTCATTTCAGTAAGGTTATTACTGGTAACATAGATAGACAATGTCAAAGCAGTATCAGGTATTGACGCCACTGATCAGAATTTGACAAGGGTCTCGAAAGGATGATCTTCAAAGCAGAAATGCTACAAATTTTTATTCAAAATTAAGCACTACTGATTCAAATTGACTTGCCTGGGAGTACTATAAGCGTATTTAGAGTTTTAGCCTATAGGTTTCAACTCTATGAGCAAGCAATTTTACAGTTGGGTAAGTTTACTGAATTCATCAGAGCTCATTTTCAAATAGATATCTATAAGATCTCTGCTATATTCTTTCAATATAATTTTCCCCCTTCCCTTTTCTTTTCTTCGGAGTGGGAAATTTTGCTTTGATAGGTGGGTGGGCTTACGAAAACCATGCATCTAGTACTATGTTAAATTACCTCAAAAACTCCGGTTCCTAAACAACAATCCAACAAAAAATGGACAGTCACTAGATGACCCTAACTCTCATTTGACTAATTCAAATATTTTAGCAAACATCAGTGCTCCACAAGTCTGATGGTAGACAGTGCCTTAATATTTATGAATCAGAGGATCAGATAGGGCTGATACCTATTGGGGGGGAGGGGGGCATTTTGGCTTCCCAGAGAAACTTACAGGGCTGAACCTCCCCCAACCACTAACAGTACCATCCCAAATTTGGGGAAAAAATATTGACCCAAAATGTCCTCATGCCTCCTTGGATATTATTGCTACATTTTGTCTGCCCATGTCATTTTAGTCCCAGGAGATATCTTGGGTTGTTGTTGTTGTTGTTTTTAAAGTAAATTACTTGGAAGTCAATTTCTCAGTTACTTTATCAGGGCCTAAACTAGCCTTCATGGGGCCAAAATGTGGTGAATTGTCCCCCTCATCCTCTTAGGAACATCGAGGCCATTTCAGGTTTTGTTTTTGTTTTTTTGGTTTTTTAATAAAATCTCATATTTGTGTTGTGGACATAATGAAGGTGAGTGGAAATCTAATTTCCAATATGAAAGTTAATGGTTGCATATTTCAAGCTCTTCTAGGCATTAGGTCGCTACAGAATTTTGCAGGCAGAAGGCTTTAAAAACAGACAGCTACCAAAGTGATTTTAAGTAAAAATGAAGTTGAAATATAAGCTGATTTTGAAGCTATATATATATATATATATATATATATATCTTTTTTTAAAAAAAAGTCAATTGGCTATACTCAATGCAAGTTGTTGTTTTTTTTCTCTCAAAGTAAAAGAGGGCAAAACAGCATGGGATCTAAAAACCAACCAATCTTACCCAATCTAAGGGGAGCTGGATGGGATGTAGCTAAGATCAATAAAACACATACATAGATTTTCTTGCCCTCCAGTGTGGAGATTGAGGCAGAAGGTCAAAAAGAGAGAGAGTCTCTCTGTGTGTCTATATTTAAGGTAGTTCTAACTTTGGGGTGGAACAAAACATAACCTCATGCAAAAAACAACAACCCCAAAAAATGTGTCTTAAGTGGTCTGAACAAGAAGAGACAATAAGTTTCCGTACATACGGTAAAGTCAATCAGTATAGATATTTACATAGATATTTACATCTGAATGGGAGTATATACCAGTTTGAACCAGTTTTGTAGGGGTTCCATTCAGTGGAGGTGGACAAGACAGTTAAGCACTGATTGCTCACCCTCAGTGCAACCATTTCCTTGCCAGCAAGGTGGGGGTGGAAGAGGCAGAATGAGGGGGTTTTGCAGGTTAAAATGAAGCTTGAGTTTTCTCAAGATGGACAAAGGGTCCAGGCCACAGCATTACATCTTCCATTACAAATTTTTAACAGTTTGTGCAGACTCTGGCAAATGACAGCTTTCTTGGTTTATACATTCAAGTCTAATGTTCATAATTACTGAATAAATCTGATTACAATATGCATGGTGGTAATGAAGCAAAAGCTAAGCATAATAGTTGTAGAATTTTATATTAAAGAATTAGCCATACTCCTCCATCCTCACCACCATCATATACATGGTGGGTTGCAAAGAGAAAATAAACTCTCTAAGCTCTGGAGAGGAACATGTAGTGAGATGGCAAGCACTTGGTTTGTGAATCATGTCAGGGTTGAAGATATCAGGTTGTTATGCCCATGATTATCTCATGGAATTACACCAGGGAAAATAACTCAGTACCATATGTACCCAGAGTGTAAAATAATTTAATCCAAAAATAGAACCTGCTGTCTCAACTAGTTTCATAGATAACCAGGAACGTACCTGGTTTCTTCTACATTGTATCAGAATAGGACTTTGGACTATCTACTATCTAGATTTGAGTTCTCCCTGTCTTCTTTTTTCAGTCTCCATATTTTAATTTTTCACAAAACATTGCAATGCTAAAACATGCTGAATTAGAAAAGAATTGGAAAAGGCTGAAATAGAAAAAGATCTGCTATTCTTAAGATAAAGTCATCCTTTAAGTACCAACATAGTGTTTATTTTCTATGCAACTACTTTATCATCTCTAATTTGGTGATATATAAAACCCCGTTGAAGTAGGAAATATTTTTTAAAAGTAAAGTTTCCTTTTAAAAACAGCATCTAGGAAAGAATGCATAGTGGGCTGAAAAGAATAAAATTGATCATATTACCTGAAAGCTGCATACACTGCTTTTGACTCCTAGAATCAATTCAATATGTTGTTGTTCTTGTTTTAATTGTTCCCTACATTATCTATCACACTTAGAAATAGCTGGTGGTTTCCTGACTGGTGGAAATAACTGAAAACTCCTGAGGAAGCTTGCAGCAGTATAATACTTACAAAAAATATTCAAAGCTGGATTTAAAGGAAAATAATATATAAAACAATTACAACAATTAAAAGTTTGGCTGGGCAGGAGGTCTTAACTGTCTATCTATATGATAACAGAGAGTCTAAATGAGTCCTTGAGACTACATTCCACATTCAAGGTACTGTCACAGAAAAGATAATTTTCCTTATTCACATTGTTCCCTCCTAATACAAAGAGAATTTTTTATGATAACACCATTTATGGGATGGATTGTACAGAAAGAAGCAGTCCTTCATTTTTAAAAAATTATTTAAGCCATGTTTGGCTTTTTAGACTGTTATGGAAGCCACTGCAGTTCTCATAAGAAAATATATATATAACATGATCAAGAAGGGAAAAGAACATCAGAAACTATTCCAGATTTAATGTTTTTGCATTGCATGTAGTTCCTAAACACTTTTGAGGAGCAGCTATATGTAGAGTTTATCAGATGAGATTCAGGAATATTAATTATCTTTTGATCTGTACAAGAGGTGCTTTTGCTAAATTTGACAAAAACAGTCCTAACAGAAACACCTACTGGCCTGTCCATGAACAAAGCAGGATTTTGGAGCTTCCATGAGAAGTCTTTCATATCTAATGTGTTCCACGGAAAAGAAGAGCACACCTATGGCATCACCATTTAGTCCATTATCACATATATTGGTATGGAACCTAACAATGCTGTGCTTTAAAATCATAATACACGAATCATAAGAACTCATCCAAATCTTACTTTTTATTCCTCCCACATCCCTTCACTCTTATGAAGAACACTGTAAATATTTCCAAATTTTCATACTAACTGAAATCAAATTCTTCTTCCAGCTAAATCAGTAAAATAGAGTTGTTGTTGCTGTTGCTGTTGTTGTGTACTTTGAAGTCATTTCCAACTTACCATGACCCCAAGGCAAACCTATCATGGGGTTTGGGGGTGTTTTTTGGACAATTTTTGTTCACAGGGGGTTTGCCATTGCCTTCCTCTGAGACTGAGAGGGTATGACTTGCCTAATGCCTCCCACTGAGTTTTCATTTCCTAGTGTTCAGAGTCATAGCCCAACATTCAATCAACTACTTTACACTGGCTCAGATAAAGCTATTCCCAGCATTGGACAGACCACATCATAACTGTATACTACCATTATATATCTGTTAAAGATGAAGATCCTCTAAAGGGGGGGGGGGAGTGGCAACTTTTACTCAGTATCAACGCAGATAAACACACACAAATTGAATAATATATTGTTAGGGTTTAAGCAATCAAAGTATAACATTTAAGGTGGATGAATTAGTCAATCTGTTTTTTCCCCTTTATAAAATGCATTTTATCTCAGATTATTTCTATGGTATATATCATTATATGTGTGTGTGTGTCATTTTGGTAAATTCTTTCCTTCCCCTTCCCCTTCCCCTTCCCCTTCTTCTCCTTCCTTCCTTCCTTCCTTTTCATACATGCCTAATTTTGACTAGGCTGTTTGGTGTGCTGTTATATTTTGGAACTTAGTGAGTGGCAGATGAAGTCATGGTATCTCCTTGATATATTATGAGCAACTGTTGAGAACATTGTCCTATTTTATACTGTTTCAAGCCACCAGAATGTCTGTCATCTCTGTGCTCCTTATCACTGAACACTGAAAGAACTCTCTTATATTATTAACACGCCCCTCTCCATCTGATATCATAGTGGCTAGGGAACAACCCATTATTTCTTTATCTGCACATTTTGTTCTCTTATAGTTGTGTTGTGTCTTTTTATATAGGCTTCTCGGTTTTAAAACATTTTAAAGGAAATCAGAACTAATCATCCATCACTGAAATATGATTAGGGAGACAAATGCATTACAGGTTTTGTTTTGTTTTTCCAAAATCTCTTACTAAGATATCTTCCAGAGGCACTGCATAAAGCAAGAAACAACTTCATTTTAATATTTATGTATAAAGTTATCCATCATAGAAATAATATAAAGCTTAACCTAATCAAATCTGAAATGGGATGCAGCTTCCTTTTCTGATCTTTGAAAACAGAAAAAGGCAACTCTGAAGACTGGCTAGCATATCTCTCAGACAGCAGAAGCTAGAGCTGGAACTCAACAGTGTGGCACAACATGGACTAGTTATTGAATACTTCATCATCTCATTTTTCATCTTGCCATTCAGGGAAATCTTCTGTGTCTTTTTGGGGCAGAACATTTGTATTACTAAAGTTAAAAATAAACCTGGAATAAATAGCTGTCAGGGTGGACATAATGCCACATATGCACTGGTAGCTGCTGGCATTAATGTCTCGGGGTAGTAAATGCACTCTGAGTTTGGGAGTGCAGTTCAAAGGAGCTATCTAAGGTCCAAAACACACTCCAGGAATAATCTAGTTTGAAACCATTTTAACTGGGGAATGTAGTTTATTGTGCAACCAGAGCTCTTTGACAGAGAAGGCTAAATGTCTCACAAAACAACAGTTCCCAGAATTCCCTAACATTGAGCCAGGGCAGTTAAAGGAGTCTCAAATGGCATTATTTTTGCAGTGCATTTTGGACCTAAGGTGCTGAAGGTATTTGGGGGCTTGAGCTGAGATAAGTTCTTTGAAGAACAACTTAGAACCTAGAGCAGATTCACTGACTCATTGACATGAATGCCACCATCCACCACCAATCAGATATTATTTTCCCTATATGGCTCTGTCTGGTGTAAGAACATTTCTGCATTTATAAAGCAGTCTATACAGTAATTTGGGCTACAAGAAGATCATTCCTAATGCTAGAGAAGATATTCAAAGGGGCAAAAAAACCATCCTATCTACAGCTCTTAAGAACCTTACAATAGAAAGGCAAAAAAGAGAAGGACGTGGCATTTCTCATCATTTTTCCAGATTCCTTTTCACTATTTGTTTCCAGTTGATTGGTTGAATCCGATCCAGAATTTCACAAGTGGAAACAAAAATATGATAATAGCACTGTTTCTTGAGGTCTTGCACCCAGAATTAGCAGAAGACTTTGTACAACATTGTGGAAAGCAGGTGGGATTACGCTGAGTTAGCAACAGCCAATCAGCTACAGCCCATCAGGAGTCAGCTGGTGACAGCCAATATAATTTTGACAGTTAGAGTCAGATAGAGTTTTGGTTTCACATAGTGAGGGTCTAGTTTTGTGAGAGTCCAGAAGTTAGGCTAAAGTTCAGAAGGAAAAGACTTAGCTCTAAGACTGAGCTCAGAGTGTGAGAGTTTCAGGGATAGATAGTCTGAGGGCAAATACAGAAAAAAGGTTGGAAAGACCACAGTACATAAGGATGTTGTGAGGGTCTTGTTCATACTTGTTTACTAGAATTATTAAGTTGAAACAACCTGTAACAAAAACAAGTGAACATAATCTTGTAACAAATGAAACACTGACAACCAATATTTAAATAAAATGTTATTGTTCATTGCTGACCAACTCATTATATAACAAGACCAGACACCAAGAACTGGGTTATAAAATGGGCAACTTTATTAACTCAACTTATTTAACTTAATTTCTTTGAGAACGGCAAAACCAGGGGGAAGAACTTCATGTAGGAACAGCTGGCGAATGGTCTGCTCCAAGACCAATTGCCCAGCTTCCAAAGGGTGTAAACACCTGAGCCCCAAGGGCAATCCAGAAGTGGGTTGCTCCTCGGCCAACCCACATCCAGAAGGCCAACCCAAGACTCCCCCACTTAACTCACAAGACCTAAGTGAGGGTTTAAACTTCAGGCCAGCCCCAATCAAGTCTCTTTCCCTTCAAGTTTAGTCACCAGACGAAAACCTCAGTTCCAGAGACCCACCTTCACCCTTTAGGTGGGTGTTGAGGTGTTCACCAAAACCTCTATCTCCCCCTGCCTATGCCATGGGACCTATTTATGACCACACCCTAAGCCAATTGTCCAAGTCCCCAACTAACAGTGTAGGGTAGGCAAAAACTCCTTGGAAAATGGGGAGAAAATTTCTACCCAGCCCCAAAGCAACCAGAATTAATCTCACACTGCTGTTGAGGAGGAAGGGTAGACCAGCGTTTTGACAACTGACAGGGGGATAAGGGTGGGCAAGCTTTATATAGGCTTAGCTCTGCCCCCTCCCTGTCTAACGGCCAGCAAAGTGTGCCATTTTTGTTTAAACTACTGATGAGATGCCAGTAAAGTCTTCTCCACAGACCAATAGGTCCAGAGAAGCATTTATTCAAGCTTGTGTGAACCTGGAATTATTTACCATGCTACTAACAAAGTAAACCCATAGATTATAAATAAAACTGGTCTAAAACTTTACATATTGGGACAGCTGTGGGTGTCTAGGGCTGGCCACTGAGGTAAAAGAGGTTTGGTGAAGGAGAGGTTTTTCATAAGCATGAGCATAGCACACACTATATATTGAGATATTGTACAAGCCATGGGGGAATGCTTGCATTAATGTAAATATATTGTTGGATTTTAACTTTCATATCATTAAGGGGTCTTGTGCTTGGTGAGTAAAAGAATCCTTCTTCTTACAGAAAATAATAAACATGTCTGCTTACAAAAGGGAGGTTTTTTATCCAACACCTTGTACTTGAGTGACTTTACTTAAAAATGGATAGGACAGATGCTTCTGTGATCTATTTATTTCACTTTTGCCATCATCTGAAGCAGGGCAGAAAACAACAACATGATAGAAACAACAACTAAACATTTTGTGTCATCGAAAAGAGGCAAGATGGGGGGTGTACTGTCCTTATATACTGACTCCGCTCTATCACATGCCTTAGCTTGGTCCATTGGACCACACCTACATTTGAAAATCCTGGTCTCATCATGGAAGGCATCAAAGCCCCATCTTCCCTTAAGGCTCTGCCAATCGTCCTGGTGTGAAGTTCCAAAAGTTTGACAACTCAACAGTATTGAACTTCAGTTTTGTACACTAAAAGGTGGTCTTGCACCTTCAAGTCTGATGTCTCCCTCTGAATCACAGCACTAAAGACAGAGCTCCATTTAGCTTCTTAATGTGACTTGTGAACTTTCCACATTTCACTTAACATGGCACCATCATTTTAAGCTGTGACACACTGTGTTTTTGTTCAGATGATGTCCTTTTGACAGGCATCCCAGAGGACATGGCAGACATACAAAAAGCCTTCTCATAGCCGATGGACTAGACAGTCACTCAATATTTCTTACTATCTTGCAGAAGTGTGAATTGATTTTCCAGATAGAAAATAACAGTTTTTACTATCAATGTTATATTAAGCAGGTCAACACAAATGTAGGAAATCCTTTTCACCCTCTTTTCCTACCGATTGATTGTCTTTTGTCATGCTAAAGATAATGAAAAAGTTTTATTATTTCTAACAAAAAAGGTTTTTTTATCTTCAGATACAGAGACCTTGCCTTTCCAAAGTGAAGACAATCTTGGCCTTGATGCTATGGCTTAACCTCTATGCACCCTACATTAGCTCTTTTGGGATAGCTGTAGAACAAGTTGTGCAACAATTTTTGGTTATACCTAGATATTATCTGTTTTCCTGACCCCTGCGACTTAGCCTTTCACACTGACAATGTCACTGGGTTTCTAATCATAGCCAGTTGTCTGTTTGTCTCAAGATGAAAAAGGGATGTTTGACAGCTGCTTTAGCTGAGAGGAGCTTTATAGGACTGCAATTCATGGAAAAGTATGTGAACACGGTGCAATATTTTTTTGGTTCAGTGTCTCCAAAGAATGTACTTTTGAGGTCCTTGAAACATTCATTTCAGTTATCCTCTCATGTATGTATAATATGCATCAGGGATCACTGTTCAGAGCTCTGTAGCTCCTGACATGACTCAGTTTGATTTTGATCTTACTTGATCATGGAAACTAGAAATGAATTTGTCAAGGAAAGAAGAATTTAAATACGGGATGGATGAAAAAAAATTGCTTCATTTCTTGAAAAGTACTTTCCAAAATTCACAGATTTCTTCATAAACGTGAAAGAACCTCCCCCCCCCACCACCACAATATAATATTGATTACCAAAAGAAGCAAAACAAAAAGTCCATCCACTCAGGCTGAGGTACTGACAACCTTTGTAGTCAACTCTCTTTGTCAAATTAAGGTAGGATTTCCAGTTGGTTTGTTTGTTTGAAATAGGTTCTTCATTTTAAAAGCTGCATGGCAGGCATGTATAACAATCTCCCTAGTGGAAATAGCTGTACCTTTTGGATTTTGCTAGTGGAGATTGGCTGAGAATTTAATTTGATTCTTTTTTTAAAAAAAAGAACTTTTCAAAATGTGCAAATGACTTTGAGATTTTGTCCTTAAAAATGCTGAATAATGTTCAACTGGCAAATTAATCCATTCATGAATGGGTTTCAGAAAATTTGCGGTGGATGGGAAAGGGGAAAGAATAAAATTAAACTCTCAATGTGAATACTTATATTTTTATGCATCTCAAACTTCATGTTACATTGAAGGCTTAAACTATGTAGTTCTCTTCTTGATCCTACTTCCACAGCACTCAACATACTTCCCTGCTTGATTATTTAAATCTGCTTTGAAACTGTTTACAAGCTACATTTGTTCAGAAGGAACAAAAAATAATAATAATAATAAAATGCTGGAACAACATCCGGTGTTCCTTGTTGGAACGGGATCCAGAATGGCATGCATCCTTTCCATACCATTAATGCTATATTTGAGATTTTGATCTTTATAGGAACAAGATATAATATAATAACTAACCTCTCTGCAAATGTTGCTCCCCTCTGCCAGACTGTCAAAATTGGCTTCTGCACCAAGAATACAGCATAAAAATTAATCTTATATTGACCTTTGTAGATGGATTTCTGGGAAATGAGATGTTACACCAAGAGTAAAACAGAACTATACATTTCAGCTGTTCACACATATATTAATCCCTATAATTCAATTTCCCCTTAGAAAATTTCAATTTCTAAAAAATTTCAATTTCATCTTCTATGGGAAAGGAGGAGGATTCTCTCCATGTTGGGTGGACTGTAGCTTGTCTGAACTAAAACCAGAGAAAAGCAATGAACAAGGAACTTAAAAAAAAATTACATAACAAAGGAAACATTCAACACGATTGCTTAGGCTCATTGTACAAGAATTCTTTTTTCCACCCTTGTTTTTCTTTTCTTTTTTTGTTTATGAATTCTAACTGGATCTGTAAGGAAAACTGCACTGTCAACAAGGAGGAGCAATTAGTATGACAATCTAATCCCATCTCTTTAAGAAACAGCATACCACAGATTTCACCATCTGTTTTGTCATTGCAAATGCTACTGGTTTGTTTTTCTATCTCTTTAATGCTATGTTTTAGGGGTTGTGCACACAGCCCCAGAGGGGTGCCCTCCAGCCACCCCTTTGATAGCCACATAAGGGCCGTGGCAACTGCATGTTACGTCCCTGATCTAGCCTTTCCAGGGCATAAAAAGGAGATAAAAAAGTGGCTGCTTTTTTGTTCTCTGGAAATGGCTTTACAGTCCTCCCTCAGCACTGTGTCATGCGGATGCAGCACCAGAGGAGCACCGTGACACAGTGTGCCATGCGATGCAGAATGTGTCATCATGCTAAAAATATATGCTGGGGCATGTGTCATGTATACGCTACACCCTGACTCTGCCCCCCAGCCGGCCTTTCAGGCTAGTCTATATAGGGTGTTAGTTAATGATGTCAAGGGCATTCAGTTCCTTCTGAATTAATAGACTAACATTAACATTCTATGGCTATTACACTATTTAATGCTGTCTCCTTTGTGCAGGTGTACAGATCAATTTCTTGATGTTAGTACATCTGTTAGTTTTCAAATTAAAAAAAGAAAAAAAATCCTAAGTATATTTGGGTTGAAATCATTTGTATTAGCTGATAGCCAATGATGGCTTTGAATTAGAGCTGGGGGGGGGGGGCTAAGCAGGATACCTGATTTTTGCTAACACGTACTTTGCCTATGCAAACAATAAAAAATAGGATATTCAGAATCCAAGCAAATAAAGTCAATCACTCAAGATATATTTTGCTATCAGTGCCTTCTGGTCAAAGACTGGCCCTTTGTCCTAAACCTACCCTACAAGTATGCTTTTAAATTATAATGGATTATTTTTCTTCCAACACTGAATTTTTAAATAAATATATTAAAATATACTGCTGCAGAATGAAATGTCATATTTATTATAAGATCAGCTTGTCTTATGCCTGGTTTTGTTTCAGTCTCTGATATATTGTACAACTGAAATGATAAAACTTCTATATTTATTCTCTTTCCCCCCGTTACTATCATCTGTGCCTCCTAGGCTTTTAATGTAAACTCCCAATCATTCCAGGATTTATGCAGGTGCTTAACCGTACTCTCTGTGAACACAGCATGCCATTTTCCCAAACCTCACGGTCTTAAGTAGAATAGAACCTTTTATCCCTAGCTACCCTGCCTTTTGATAGCAGACTGGTACAACACTGCACAACAGGGTCTAATAGTCTTCTGAAATTACAGGAAAATAGTTCTGGAGGAAACACACACACATGTACAATCTAGTGCTTGCTAATGCTGGCCTAGTTGGTCAAAGTTTAATCAAGGAGATTGAATGAAAAGTAATTGATTTTGAAGCAGTTATCTATTTTTGCTAAAGAGCCATACACATAAATTCCAGGTAATATCTAATGGTTTCTTTGACACCCCATCAGTCATCCAGCTTTTGTGCAAAGTTTTAACAAAGACTTTCTTTTTATTGAAAAGTTGTCTATGATTACTTAAAAGGCTGCTACCTTGTGACATCATATTTCCTGCTCTAAGAGCTAGTCCTTGCCAACACATACAAGTGTAATGAAATACTCTTCAGCAAAAGGAGTGAGATTACTGTACTTCTTCCATTCTGTAGAGCTCTCTTTCTGGGGTTTGTCAACAAGCATGATGTTATAGTAAACAAGGTTGCTGCATAAGTGACCTTCTGTGGCCAGAGCTTAGAAAACCTTAAGACAATTTGGAGAAAATAAATATCTCAGAACATTACTCAGAGACACCTGAAAAATAAAATATATCTAAGTAGATCAGTTTGATTGGATATGAAAATGTGTGCTGCATTCTAATTTGTACAAAATAGCTTAAAGTCTTCTGTGCAATGGAGGAAAATATGTCAGCTGAACAAAAAACCCCTTGAAATATAAAGAAGAAAAGACATTGAAATTTAAGATGAACATCAACTTTTGAAAGAAAGCTATGGTGCCTTGATGACATGGATTTGTTACTTTTTAACATGACAACTAACGGTGGTTCAGCAATCCATAGAATCAATTAAAAAACAACAAGAAGAATATCAATGCTCCAATGTTAAGCCTAGTATCATCACAAAATTAGTCATATTTTTAAGTTACTTGAATTAAATATGGCAAAAATTTGTCTGATTGATACGAGAGATGAGATGCATAGTAATGAAGGTTTTACTGTACCATCAGAGATCACATGATTTAATTTAGACTATAAAACTGATAATTCCAACATCTATGTTCAATCATACATGTAAGGGTATTCAGTTGGAAACCTGCCTGTCATGAACTGTTCATTCTTTCATGGCCAACATATGGACATTTAAAATATGTTGTTGTTATTGTTATTGTTGGTATTATTATTTAATCAAAGTAAGTAATAATACCACTCTCTTGTAATTTGGTCAAACCTCAGCTGGAGCACTGACTTCTGTTTCTAAACAGGTTAAAAGGGGTATTGATAAACCAGAACAACTTTAGAGAAAGGTAATAGAAGAGGGTAAAGTCTCTAAGTTTATGAGAAAAGATTGAGGGAGATGAGTGTATTTAGCCTAGTTAAGAAAAGTCTGAAAGAGGACAAACTGCCCATTTGCAAATGTCTAAAGTGTTTGTCACATGGAAGATGGACCAAATTTGTTTTCTATTGCTCCAGGAGGTATGGGTTGAACCATAATATGGACTAACATGACAGTGAAGGAGAATCCTACTAAATGATATGTAAAAATACCTGAAAATCAGAAAGATTCAGTAGTGGATCAGACTACAGTACCTTAGAATGTGGTTTTATTGTAGGTTATAAAAAGAGGTTGGGTGACCACCTATCAGATAGGTTGTTTAAGCAGATGATCTTTGTTGCCCCTTCAAATCTACATTTTTTTTTATTCTGTAAAATTCGTAAAGCCATTTAACATTAAATGGATTAAAAGTTTTTTTAAAATGTGTTTATGGCTACAACTTTCTAAATATAGACTACCCATATTATGGAAAATGCATACATTTACACATATAGGTCCTATCTCTATTATGTTGATTATGTTTTATTTACTTATGAAAACATTAACCCAATCTACCAAATACATTTATCTAAGTCTTCTGTTTTATTTGGATGTTTTAATTATGTTGTGGGATACCTTGTGTCCCAGTCTTAGGAAAAAAAGTGGTAAATGGTTTCACATTTTATAATGATTTAATTGATTTGAATGTTTTTGTGATGTTAGTGCATTTTCACTGCTTCTTTCAATTCTTGTAAGCTGCCTTGATTCCTAATTCGGGGGGGGGGGGGGAGTGTATAATAATGGCAACAACAACAACAACAACAACCTAAGGTGGTGTGTGTTTAACTACAATTATATAGGAGATTATCGCGCTGGGCTCCAGCCTGGTCCAAGAACGGCCCAACAGGGGCCAAGAAGGGAACAGAATGAGTGGGGGATGCATTTTACTGCAGACAAGGAAGTCTCTCACTTGTTCTGTTCCCTTTCCTTCCGTTCCCAATCTGTCCCAGAGGAGGCGATTTTTGAGAACTGTTCTGAACAGGTCTCAAAAATCTCCTCCTCTGGGACGGATCCAGGGGAACAGAACAGAATGAGTGAGGGACTTGTGTGCAGTAAATTACGTCCCCCACTCATTCCACACTTGTTCCTGGCCCCTCCATTCCATTCTCAGACTGTGCCAGGGGCCAGGAGTGCAATAGACTTCAGGGTCATGTTTATGTAATCTTGTGAGCCATCTCAGGAAGTAGGTAGTTTAAAAATACTGTTATCTTTAAAAAATAACATTTTATATAAACATGCAAATAAATAAATAAATGCAGAGGATTTTGTTTTTAGGAAAGTCTGTATCAGGGGTCCTTGGAACATCCATGTTTCTCAGTCTGTACAATCACACACTTTTTTATGCAAGAAAAAGAGAAAGAAAAGAAATTGTGTCTGTGAATTAATCTACATTAGCTACAACCTTCAGGCAAACAACTCAAGGATATAACCATGGAACTTTCTCTGAAACCCTCTCTCCCGTAGAGAATACATTTTAATAATAGGGAAAAAAAAGAAAAGAAAAAGAGGATACTGGAAAATAGATTTAAATTAATTGCAGGTTAGTCTGTGGAACAACATTGTGAAGTTACCCACACATGCACTGGGGGGAAAATGTCATAAATGTTATTTCTTCTTTGTTATTTATTACTGCAGCATCCATGTCAAGTGCTATACAGCACAAATGTCACACATCCACTCTAAAAATAAATAATTCCCACAACCAAGCCCCACCCCTCTCCACTTTCCTGAATTGGGCTTTTTCTTCAAAAAAGACAGATGATGAATGAGAAGAGAAGTCTCCTCCTACTTAATAATATCAGCATCAGAAACAGACTGGCTCCTCCTGCCTTCTGCAGCCACTGCTTCACCTATGGCTGCTTCATGTTGATAGATCACTATAAATACTATACTATAAACAAGGCACATATCATAATGGATATGTTAAATGATACATTATACTGTGATGAATGGGGCTGAAAAGAATGCCACATTATGCATGCCACCTTTCCATGATGTACTTCGGAAATACACATGCGGAAACAAGGAAGACAATCCCATTTATAAAACTGATATTAACTATGTTTTATGACAGTTGGCACATCACAACATACTGTCTACTGATTTCTGTGAAATTTTCCAGTATTTCATTATTCTTGTACATGTATACATAATATGAATTGCTGAATAGCTCACGTTATACTCACTGTTAATACCTTTATGAAGGAACTGGATTTTCTTTATAGATGTAAAATATCAACATTTAGCTATTGAGACATGTGACTTTGACAGTCATCAAATGTTGCCCCCATACAAAATGAATAACATTACATTTTTAAAACAATTGCAAGTTGCTAATAAAAGCCACACTGGGATGTAGGATTATGCTCCAAGTAGGCCTTTTGATTTTCCAGCTCAGTGGCTTGGCTGTTACTGTCTTCCTCTATAAGTAAAATTGAAAGTATTAAACACACAAAGCAATCATGAATTATACAACACCTTATGTGGCTTACATTGTGAAAGAGATTTTTGCACACATAGTGATGAGAGAATGTAAGGTTAATGTATGTGTTTCTGAGAGAGAAAATGGGTCACCTATTATGTCAGCCAACAATTTTCTACAAGCAATTAGCCTGATCTTTTTGTTGTCAGCAAATTGCATCTTTCTGCAAATTGCATTATTTACATTATAAACTAAATTTTCACATCTAATGATGACCTTAAATGAACTGGAAGAAGAAAGTGTCATATTTTCTGCAAAGTCAGGCATGTACACTACCTTAATTTTTGGGCACCAAAATCCTAAATTCATTTAATGCCATGCGAGCATAACACTGCCATATTTATATGTGCTTGCAAACAACAACAACTACTACAACAAAAACAAAAACATGTCTTGTGTCTGCAGGTATTCATTACAGGTGTCACTTTGGATATTATCAGATGGCAGATGTCCCTTCGTTTTCCCATCCTTCCCGCATGATCGCAGGAAGGATTTTTACATGACATCACACTTATCTGGACATGGTCCCATCCAGAAAGTGTGATTGACTATGCCCAGGTGAAAGAGTTTCAAATGATGTCATGCTTATCCTGTCATTGTCTCATCACTGAAGTGGAATTGTCCTGGCATTTTGTATTAACAGGAATTCATGGTAATACAATGATAGGATAAGCACAACATCTCTGAAACGCTTTCGCATGATCAGGACAAGAATGGGAGAAGGACAGGTGAGTGATCCGCTTTGCTCCCAACCCAATCCCATCCTGTCCCCAGTCTGGTAATCTCCTATGTGTACTTAGGCCTAGTTCAGTCAGATGCCCCATTTCAGATCACCATTCCTAAAATATGGGGTTAATCTTGAAAACCCAAGGTGTCTTCATTCCATTGGAATCAAGATCTACAAACACATGCAGAGTATTGCTACATACCCAGCTGTCTTTGCAATGCACCCAATTCATTCCTCCTATTATCCTAGTTCCGCTATATTTCCAAGTCATCTCCAAGCCCTGAAATACTCTCCCTTCCTAATCAAACTGTGTGATACAGGGACCAGTGTCCTTATCCAGGAAACTGAAACAGTCTCCAGTATTCCTTCCATTTGAGTTCACTGGACCAGCTTATATTTCAGTGTCAATTGCTTATTTTCTTAATACATTTGTTTTTAGCAATGTATGGGTGCTGAAGGTACTGGAAGGAGGAGAAGAACAATTTTAAATTGGATAAACTGTCAGAACTGAGATTTACACTGCACATGGCAAAGATCCAGTGATTGGATGGAACATCGGCTAGACAATCCTCTTGTCAGTTTGCATACTGGCAAACCCCATTTGGAAGGTTGGTGCAGGGGCTTTACCAAGATGTGCTTCCCTCCTACCAATTGTGAGTAAGGCCAACATGTCTTCTATAAGCTAGGCCGGAGTCTAGACACCCCACTTCCAAGGTCCATTATGGGAACATCTCCTTATTGTGGAACACAAAAAAGTCCACCTCTTTTTCCTCAGGAATGAATTTGGCCCAATCGCCATAGCACCTTGTACCATAACCACCATTATGAGAAGAAGAAAGCATGTGAAACAGGAGAACTAGTTGAGTTGTTATGGGGAAAACAAAAATTTTCTGAGTATGGAGTATTTCCCATAGGTTAAATTCTTTCCTAGTCCTAATAACTGTAGTAACACAAGTCTTATCACAAAATCAAAACCTTAGGCCTAGTACTGAAGCTGAGAAGTATAATAGTCAACAACATACACCATGTAGGTAGACATGAGTGAGGACTACCAATCCTATATACAGTCATACCTCCTTATCCACGGATTTTTTTATCCACAGATTCAACCATCTATGGCTTGAAAATATTAAGAACAAATACAAATTCCAAAAGCATACATTGATTTTGCATTTTTATATAGGGGACACCATTTTATGATGCCATTGTATTTAATGGGTCTTGAGTATCCATATATTTTGGTATCCATAGAAGGGAGTCTTGGAACCAAACCCCAGTGGATACCAAGGGCCCACTGTAGGTCATTCCTTTCTCCCATGGAGGCCAGCTGATCCTCACAATTAACTGAAACAGTCAAGGATTGTCAGTCGGCAATGTGGAAGCATGTGTATTGGTGGATCATCAAAGGGTCCAACAAAGATGTAGATGTTAACTCTTCTCCATATCCAGAGAGGTACAGATTTGTCACCATTCTCCTTCTACCATCTCTATACAGCCCAGCTACTTGGTTTGTTATTCTCATCTCAAAAGAGCTACAGAAGAGCAGACAGCCTGTAAGATCACTATGTTCTGTACTGCAGTCTTTCTGCCCACCCTTTAGTATGCTATGCTGGGTTTCATAATATGCGCTTATGGGTAATTTTACAACAGAGAAAGTGTTGGGCTTTACTAACCTATTTTTAAATGGCTGATTTATTGAATTAATCAAACAATAAACCACCCTTTCTACCAAGACTGGGAATCAATGGGTCTTACAACACAAAAAACAAACAAACATAAAATATATTAAAATACATTTTTAAATGTATGTGAGTGAGTGAGTGAGTGAGTGTGTGTACGCACTCATGCTATTAAAATGGAACATAGACATTAGGAAAGGACAGGACCCACCCACTAAAAACCCCTTCCCCAGCAGCCAGTCAATTGCCAAAATCCCACAATGGGATTTGAAAGTAATCACAAATCCAACTTGAGAAAGAATTTCTCTGAAAGACCTCATTGTATATTAACTTTTAACAACATACATAAAATGTAAGGCATGAATAAAGCAAGCAGAGGTTTGCAATATGAAAATCATACTAATACTATTAGGATACATGTATTGTTTTAGCTCTTTATTGAACGTATATCTATAGTAACCATGGATTTATATTTTCTAATATTTAAAATTCATGTACTTGTAGAGATTACATCATCAGGCAACACTCTGTGGGCTTAAGAGATTTTCATCCGTGAATTAGAATTCTGAACTGGTAAATACCTACTTCTACACATCAAGTTTCCCACTTGAAATTGTGGATAGAAACATCAGCACAAATGTTTAAGATTAAGTTGTACATTTACATTTAGCAGATCAATGAACCTGTACCCAATCATGGAATGTCTGTTCAACCATTTTGGAGTACCTGAAGGAATTTGCTCTTTGATAAAATACTTAGTCAATACTGGGTTTCCCAACAAAATAAACCTGACAGCTGACTGAGGGAATTCGACTTAGCATTTTCATGGTGCTGAGCATCCTATTTTTAATGAAGTAAATACTATTGATTGAACATTAATTCATCCAGCATTAAGGCTTCTCAGATCTAATTTAAGAAAATACTACTTTGGAGCTGTGGGTTCTCCAGTAAGGGGATGATGGTAACAATTATATTTTATGGAAATATGTAATACACAAACATAGCATACCTTGTCCTGCATGCTACCATTAATTACTCACTACAGCAAGTTCATTGCATCAATGGGATTTACTTATGTGTTGATTAATAAAGCAGCAATTGATTCAGTGGTTCTATTCTAGTTAGGATGGACTTAGAATTCTGATGCTCCTGTTTGATTTTAACACCTTTGCCCAATGAAGAAGCCAGTTGAAATTCAAAAGTTTGTTTCATCTGTTTTGTGCATTTTGGTTAGCCAATAAAGGTATCACTGTTTTATGGATTTTTGGATGTTATTGTGCTTTGCTGTATGGGCTGACCAACATGGCAACCCTTGGATATGACTCCTGGAGTAGGAGTCCCTCTTAGTCTCATAGCTGTTTGGAAGTTTTTCTCTCTCCCTCTTCCCCTCCTCCCCCATAGAAGTGTGGAGGGGGAATCCACCTTTGCTAAGTTCTCTTCCAAGTGGCTAGAATTCAGAGACATAGGTTTCATTTGCATTACAGAAATAATACAGTTCAACACTGCTTTAACTGCCATGGCTCAATTCTATGGAAAGCTGGGATTTGTAGTTTTGTGAGCTATGTAGCTTCTCCCAGGGAGCACTGGTGTGACAACAAATGGCAGTCTCCAGAATTCCTTAGCATTGAGCCATAGCAGTTAAAGAAATGTCAAACTGCATTGATTCTACAATGCATATTCAACCATAAATCATTTTAGTATGGAATATCAGTATGCTAAGGGATCTTGTAGCACCTTTGAGACTCGCGTGAAAAATGTTGTAGCGTTTGTTGCTCATGGGGGAAGCAAGTAATACGTGATCAGATGTCATTGCAGTAAGGCCTTTCAGGGCTGAGCTTTCAGTAGATGTAAGTAGTACTAGCCAAGCCAATCCTACAATAAATCCTATCAAAACAAAACAAAAGATCAGGCCTTTTAGGCTCCCCTCAGTCAAAAACTCATTGTCTTCTCTGACCATGAGATATAAAGACTGGGGTGGAGAGAATTCATCCCATTTCTAGAGAATCTCTCAGACTGACTACCTTCTGTGCTGCCCTCAACTCCCTTAGTTCTTTCTCTACTATAGGTCTTTTTTAACCTGAGGACATACTCCTTGTTATTTGTTTTAGCAGAGCAGGGTTCAATGTCATCCCTGCTTTTCCAGACCTTCACCTGACCCCCCTCCTTTCACATCCCTGAGCTTCCATGCCCTCTTCAGATATTGCTATGACTTTTATCCCCCATTATTACATTCTCCAGCCAGCTGGCCTCCTAGTGTATCTATACTGCTGAACACCTGGCTATAAACCTTATGATCAGCTGGAATCTCATTAAGTGATACTGAGATGGCAGGGAGCTTTACTGAGGTCCAGGTAAAGAGTGAGACAAAGTTGTTAGCAGCCCAGTGATCTCCAGCAATTCACAACACTTGGATAGTTCCTTTAAAGTCCTCCTGTTAGGTTAAGGTGATTGTTTAGGACAGCAGTTTTTTGACACCATGAAAAGGCAGTTTAGTTATGTATGTATTCTTCGTATCCTTTAGTTACAAGGAAGCGGGAGTAGTACCTGTTGGATTTTCTGCATCAGATGCCAAAATAATTAGGTTGGTTTTGGATATTATGGGAAGACACAATCTGTTGCTCTTCTTGAGGTAGCAAAATGCCCAGACATTGTGGAGGCGGAGGCAAAATAGAAGTAGATAGGCACTAATCATTGAGAAATCATCATTAACATTAATAGTGCTTTTTAAAAAATCTAAAGTACCCCTTGATCTTCTGCATTGTGATGACATTGCTAAATACAAGACTAGCCATAGAATTACATATGAGTTCTGCTCCTCTCCACTATACCTCTAATACTGTCTAGTTTAAGCTTATTCAATTCTTCTGTATTATATACACACTAATCAGCATAAATCTATCACATATATATCCATGCTAGGCTATAAAGACAAGGCTTCACTCAAATCTGGCAAAAGGGTTAGATTCTAGAACAAAAATTACACTTAGCTGGGACCTTGGACCATAAGGATTTCTCTCCAAGGCTTATCTGATACTGAGAACAATATTAACTGAAGATATAAATATGCAGAATAGTGGTCATGGCAAAATTATCTGTTGCTGATGATCATGTCATGAGATGCTACTTTGACAGAAAGATCTGCTTGTTGTTTCTGTTTGTGTTTGTAGCACAGATTTAGCATCTTCATTCATCCATCAACACTTGGACAACTGGGATATTTCCAGGTTTTTCATATGGGAAAATGCTTCTGTTTTCATTTTCCAGTCTGTTTCTGTTTTCCTTTGAGAAATAAAACATATATTTGTTTGTTGATTCATTTTGATTTATTCCTCATTGTAGCCTGTAGCCTCAGGATACTTAAGAATATTTTAAGATTCCCTCCTGCTCAACTCTCTTTTAAAATTTCTTTCTGCTTCTCATTGTGCTATAGAATGTGACCTGAGGGTGGATTGCAATTGTGAAGTAAGGAGAGGATCCTAAGTATTTTTTTTTAAAAATGAAGGTCCATATCATGGTTCCTGAGAGGGGGCCTGCATTGTTGCAATGTCATATAACATGGATGTCATGAAGTTTATGATTCTGTTAATAATGATAGATATACAATGCAGTTTTGAAAATTGTTCATATAAATTCAAGATCTTTGAAACATATATACAAAGCATTGTATTTGTTGTGGGGTGTCACAGTTATGGTCTGTGTTTAACGACAAGGCTGTGATTTTGACCAACAGATAAGAAACAGTTATGAGAATGAGAATGTGAGCACCACCAGCATTATCAGAATTCAAATACATGACTGTTTAGTAATGGTCTTTGTTGTGACTGTATTCACTGAATCAGTATTTCACCCTATAACCACTGGACAAGACATGAGTTTAATTTAGAGCGGTGGTTTCCAAACTTTGACTCTCCAGGCGTATGTTAATATCTATACATATTTTACAATAGAATAAAGGGTTATATGTAGAAAAGGTGTTAAATTTCCTGGAAAGAATTTCTTCAAGTTGCAGTCAAGTTGCAAGAAATGTCAAATAACTTGGTAGCTGCTGTAAAAAAGGTGTTTGTAAAACTTAGATGGTGGCAGTATGGAAGGGATGTGAAGGGATGCTGGAGTTGATGTTTGTTTATGTTGCTGTAATGACTTTGAGGAAATTATGCAGGAGGGAATGCTTAATGTCTAAGTTACTGGAATACAATTAAAAGACTAATGTTTCCTTGGACTCATGTAAGAAACAGAGGACTCTTTCAGACGTGGGAAATTGGAAGTATAATCCAAGGGCAATCCAAACACAATCATGGGGTTTAACATTATTGTGAATTAGAGCTTCTCACGCAATTTCGGGCAAAAGGGAAGTCCCTCCGAATGCAATCATATGTTTCACGTTATTGCGAATTAAAGCTTCTCACGCAGTTTCGGGCAAGGAGGGGTCATTTTCAGGTAATGGGAAGTCATTCCGAATGCCTTCCGAATGCAATGGGGATTCACGTGAATTCGCTAAACAAGCGAATTCACATGAATTTGCATTGGCTGCATTCGAAGTTGGGAGAAATTCCTCCAGTGTGAAAGAGTCCAAAGAATATGCATGTTGCTGTCATTACAACCTGCTGAGCAAACGTTATTCATCTTCAAATCTGGTGTCATAACTCTGTTTCTACGTATGGGTTTGAGGGTGAATCCGCTGAGCAAACTTTAACAGTATATTGGACTTCAGCTCCCAGAAGCCCCAGCTAGCTTGTCCAATAGTCAAGAATTCTGGGAGCAAAAGTCCCAAACGTCTGGAGGATCAAAGTTTGGTAATCACAGATTTAGAAGCTGTTATACATTTGTGGTTTAAATGTGAAAAACAGGGAGTGCTCTAACACTATGTGCATTGGAACTGGAGTGGCATGCTTTATTGGATCAAACAATGATTGAGCTATAATTTTTTCCTTGTCATCGGGGTAACTGTGGATAAATTAACACATCAACACATATAAAAATCAACTCCCTTGCCACAAGACCTAAGAGACAGAACAACTGCATCTTAATATAGAATCATAGAGTTGGAAGAGACCACAAGGGCCATGCCATGCCATGCAGGGACTCCTGACAGATGGCCATCCAGCCTGTTTAAAGACCTTCAAAGAAGGAGACTCCACCACATTCCAAGGTAATGTGTTCCACTATTGAACAGCTCTTCCTGTTAGGAAGTTTAATATCTAGGTGGAATCTCTTTTCCTATAGCTTGCATCCATTATTCTATGTTCTTTTCTTTGGAGCAGCAGAAAACAAGCTTGCTCCAGCCTCAATATGACATCCCTTCAAATATTAAACATGACTATCATGTCATCTCTTAACCTTCTCTTCTCTAGGTAAAATATACCAAGCTCCACAAGTCTCTCTTAAAAAGGAATGGTTTCCAGACACTTCACCATTTTGGTGACCGTCTCCTGGATACACGCCAGCTTTTCCATTGAACCAACACACTCCAAAACAGCTGTGTCTCACCCCATCTCATGAATTGGATTCCAGTATCAAGCCTCTTCTTTAGTAAATATCTCCATTAGTGGTGCTTTGAATCTATCCCAAAATCTAATCTCTGATTTCCCAAGCCTTGAATAAGTGTATTAGTGTTTGTATTGCTGTGTGATTTCCACCCTTTTAATAAATTTGAAACTTTAATTGGAGAAGCCTGTCTTTGCTTCAATTCCTAGGATTTCCTGGTCTGTCGGTATACAAACGGGAAGCTATTTTGCTGGGCCCTTGGAGCCAGCCCCCTCTCAATTTTCAGCTATTTAAAAATTCCCCTAATTAGAGTTTTGTCTACACTGTTGTCAAGCCAGATCAGACAGCTCATCCTAGAAGTCTCATGTAAACCCTGTTCTGCTCTACAGTAAACTACACTACATATTCCTTGTAGGCAGTAGGCTGCAGTAAAATGCAGTTGGAAAAAGGGAATGACTTCACTGCTAGAAAACTGATATATTTATCTATATTTATTTATTTAGAGTATTTATTCCCTGTTCTTCAGCCACAAAGACTCTCAGAGTGGCTTACAAATGATTAATTAGATGTTTCCCTGCCCTCAGTCTTACAATCTAAAAAGACATGACACAAAAGGAGAAGGGAATGGCAGTGGGGAAGCGGATCAGGTCCAGTAGTTCTTCTCTCCATCTGAGGTCTGGGCCACGGCAGATGGACTGGAGGGAGGGCTCTGCTTCTTAATCTAGGCCAGGCCTGAATATAGAAAAGAATATGGAAAATATTGAAATTAGTGTGTGTGCTTTAAAGATTATGATGGTGACTTGATGTTGAATACTTCAATTGGCAGTTCCTTCTATTGTTATATTAAATATTTATATTTTGAAAAATTTACATTATAATCCCACTTTCTACACTTTCTTGATCTCCAGAATTCTTGATTTGTAATCTCCATCATATCCACTCAGTATGGTCAATGGTAAATCTAGTTCGGCATGATTGTGCTTGTAATCCAACATATGTGGAGAGCAACATGTTGAAGAACACTGCAGCAATCCATGACAACACTGTGGAATACCAACAGAGGATAGTAATTGGCATTAAAAAATTACCCTTTGTTTTCAACAAAAGGGAGAAGCAGTTATGCTATTTTCCTTTCTTTCTAGTCTTTGAGATAAAGGAAGGGGTGGGAAGAAGACAATTAAACCACATCACTTTCCTTTAATTTGCTCACCAATTGTGTGGTCTGATTCTCTTTAAGCACTTGTGGAACCCTTTTATTTTATTTTATTTTTTACTGTTCGATTTCACCAGAGTCCCAGCATGAAGCTTTCTTTACACAGTTAGATCTCCTGGGGTTTCTCTGCTGCTCCTGCTCTGTGTCACTTCTTTGTTGAAGATCAAGCTTTTGAAACACAAGCCATAACAAATGATGTGAAAGCATAACTTAAATGGTTGGTTTCCAACTGCCTCCTCTGTGTATAAGGCCCACTAACTGAGTCACGAGACTGCAACAGCAGAAAAAATGTTCCTATACTGGTCAGGCTGAGGTATTGTGAATTGAGTGTAACTGACATTTTTATATAGAGAAGAATGTGAAGGAATACATGTTGAGGCAAAATAATAAGAATAATAATCCTAAGCATATGCATTGATGGGATATGAGCTGACAGCAATTGACTAATAAAGCAATCTTTGAACTCTAGTGGATAGCTCTCTGAAAATGTTGACCAGAGTGAAGCTGCTGAAAGCAAAAGCATAAAACAAAACAAAACAAAACAAGCAAGTCCCACCAAGTCCATGCTGGGCATTGTAAGGGAAAAAATAACTAAGAAAAAGCATGTCAATATCATACTGTCTTTACACAAACCAATGGTCTGATCATTTTGGTAAAAATATGCATTTCTGATCATGTGGGCATTTCTAAATGGGTCATTTTCAGCAATTTCTCCTGCCCTTGCATCATCCAGTCTACATGGGAACAGGCAAAGGCTGGATTTGACTGTAAACTATGTACGTGAGGGAAGGACAGTCCTGCAAAGAACATGGGCTATCCCTCCTATAATTTGCTTGTATAAAACCCTACATTTTACTCTGGATCCTCCCAGAAATCCAGAGCAATGCCAGGCATCTGTTTACACATCATCCCACTGTGCTGCCCACCACCACTGCCACTTGTGTGAGCTGCTCCTCTGAGGTCACAATGAAGCACTCAGCCATGTGATTAATGCCTCATGCTAGTGGTGGCAGTGTGGGGCACAACAGGATGTTGTGTAGACAGCTACCATGTGTCACTCCAGAATACATAGGTAACAGGGAATTCTGGAACTTATCAGTGTATTCAAGTATTCTGACCAGTGTAGATCCACCCTGTATCAGAAAAAAAGAACATATAGTAGGCTATTAGAGAACTAGAAACTGGATGCATAAAATTGCAACCAATAGGGTCAAGGACCTACAGACTGGAATATTTGGTTTAGCTTACGAAATAGCAAGTTTAAAAAGACAGGACAGTTGTATTTCAACCTATGTTCCAGGGTGGGGTGGGGGGACTGAATAGCAAGATGTTTACCTCCTTGTGCATAAATCTAGATCACAACCTATTCCACTATAGCTGAAGGATGGAAACCTTCCAAGCAAATAAATAAATAAATAAATAACTTCTTTCTCCCACATATCCCACAACTTAACAGTGAAATTCACTATTATAGAATGGATTGATATCCATCAAATGGGATTGGACACATCCACTTAGGATGTGTTTATCAGTAGCTAAAACTCATGATGGATATTTGGGGTGTGAGTCTCCCCTTGAGGGTCAGCATAGTGTAATGGCTTGAATGTATGACCAGACCTCTGGAAAACCAGGTTTGGAAGCCCTATGCAGCTATGGAAACCCATGGTCAATGTGGGCAAGTTCTGCTTCTCACTCTCCTAGACTGAAAAGCAGAAGAAATCTTGCCAAGGAAACACAACAGGGATGCTGTACCTCAGAATCAACTTGAAATCATATAAAGCATCACATTTTCACTCACTTTGTTCTCACACTTGAGTAATCCCCCCCCCAAGTCAGTGATAGTATGAGAGTTTAAGTGCGTTTTGATGAATTCCATGCATACAAGGTACATGCAAAATGTGCTTTTGCACATTGTACATTGCATAAAATAAAGGTCCCCTTTTAAAAATAAAAGTAGTATTTTCTGTCTTTAAAAAGCCCATTAAAACAACAACAACAACAACAACAACAAAAACAGAGATGTAGTTGCCTTCCTTCCTTCCTTCCTTCCTTCCTTCCTTCCTTCCTTTTTCTTTTGGCTTAGGGGGAAAATCTTATAGTAGCTGATTATTAGTTTTACCATATCAGTGGGGTGTTTTGACAAATACACACCAGGAGTAAACACTGGTGTCAGGCTGTCCCTGTCCCCTTAGTCCTATCTTTCTTTTGTCCATGAATGACCTCCTGAGTCACAATCATTGGGCCTAAAGACTGTTAATTCATGGTTCAGGCACAGTCCAAAGAGGTCATTTTTCTTGCTTTTGAGTTCTTCACCTTTCGTAGCAGGTCTCAGGAATAATCCTTTAAGCTTCTTCATGTCTCCAGTTGCTCATTACAATCCCACATTTTCAACCACACTGACATAGCATTGTAAATGAATGTCCTGACCAATTTAAAGAGCACCATAACTAAGTTTTCCAGATGCCAGGGCCTGGTTGCTCTGTACTGGGCCTGTGTGTGAATGAAAGAATGTCAGAGGAAAAGCTCTGTCTTGAAACTTATTTTGTTCTTACTGTGTAATGTTGGCCTGTGCTCCTGTAGACTGCTAGAGAGTCTCCTGGGGGTTTCAGAATCTGGGATGTTCATGAGCTGACAACCCAACCCTCAACTTGTACTAAATGTCTATTCACCTTAGATAAAAGAGTATAGTGCAGGCTGAAAAACATGCCACTTTTGGCCAGGGCAAAAAATAAAAATAAAATAAAAAATCTTTAGTACCATTGTGTGACTAATCAATGCTTGTACAATGAACCCTCTGAATCCAAGGAGGATTGGTTTCAGGACCCCACATGGGTACCCCAAAATGTGGATGTTCAATTGCCTTATATAAAGAAATTTATCAGTATATATAGCTCAAGTGTCACTTGATCACTTACACCCCACCAACCCATACACCAACAGCAGCTGTCACCACAAATGCTCCAGCCACTCCAACATGCATTTCCTTCTCTTCCTCTCAGCTCCATGAACATGCTGAAGGCAGCCACCACTATATGTGAAGCCTCAGACTCGCCTCCCCATCCCAACTCTCATATTCCATCAAAGGTGCCACTGCTGGTGTGGGGCAAAGGGGGAAGAGAAGAAGTGCCATGTGGGGAGGAGATGTTGGGGCTTGTGTGCCTGAGGCCTACAGTGTTAACAGGTGCCCCATCCATTTCCCTCCTTTCTCCCACCCTCAGTGACTTCTTCACACTCTGCAGAGGAGTGCTGCAACATTTGCTATAGTCCTTTCACAAGGCCGGTGGATGGGTTGGGGGGGACAGATGAAATTTACCACACTGATTTATGCATGTTATAAATACTGTATTTTTAAAAAAAAATGAAAAGAAATAAATACTATATTTGAACATTTCAATTATTATTTTCAATCTACAGTTGGTTGAATCTATGGATACAGAACCTGTGATAGGAAGGGCCCACTGTACCAATCTATAGATGGGAGGATGGTCATTAAGAAAAAACAAATGGAACTTTTAGACAAGTTGAATATTGCTCTTCTTATTATTCTTACAATCTTTTCTTTTGTTTTTTTTTTTCCATATGTATAAATTTAGTTGCTTTCTCTGGACTTATGTTTGCTCCCATAAACTCCTACATAAATATCAATAGCAAACTCTATAGCCACTAACACAATGTTGGAAACACAGCCAACAGATTTGAAGAGTAGACCTGCTCTGCCATGGAATTAATGGGTAGCCTTGGACAACCCTTTAGCTTCCTATATATGCACCTATATAATCATAGCAATGACCTATCTCACAGAGTTATTGCAAGGAAGATGAGTATCATTAATCCCAACACACATTAAAAGCCTTAATAATAATTAGAAATCAAATTGACTGGAATAGCCCAGGATGACATATTAAGCTAAGAACAACCATTGATAAAAAATAATAGCCCCATTACTACTATATAGGCCTTTCTGCCTACCTCATTTCATCCAAAAACTTCCTCTCTATTGATTTTTGTAACAAGTGTCAATGAAATACAGATAACACAGATGGCTTCATTGGAGGGGGGAAAAGCCGAATGGAATCCATCAATTTGAAATCAATAAAAGCATTAATGAGTTACAACTGGAGATAGTTTCAGGGAAGCAACAAAGAGAGAGGAAATTGTACTTGAATAACGTTGTAAATTCTGCCAACAAAGGAAATAAAAGTCAGGCACTGAACAGCCATAATGAATATTATCATTTTCTTAACGGGAAAACACATTCTTTTAAGGGAGGCTCATGGGGGATCATATGCACCAAGTAAAAACACACGAAGGAGCAAAACTCTGTAAGACTTTAATTCATAGGTTTAGCAAGATACTTAAGCACAAGACTTAGTGTAACTATAGGCCAAAAAGAATAATGTTGCAAAGATAAACTCATTACAAGTGGGATTTTCAGATACTAATTGCCATGACAATTAAAAAAAACATACAAATTTTGAAATTCACATTCATGTCCAACTTTGTGAAATCCCTTAAGCTTTCATTTAACCAGTAGGCAGAGAGAATTATAGTACAACAGAAATCCAAGAGGGGCAAAAGAGGGAGAAAATCTAATTTACATTATCTTCAAATAGTGAGGCGATATTATTCAGTGTTCAAAGCATAAGCTATCTGGCTTTGTTGCAGATATCTGCCATGAAATGAAAACTGCCCCAAATGTAAGAGCTGTGCTTTTAAATACATATACCTGAAAGTATGGATGGAAAAAATATTTTAAAAAAATTCCGCCAAAGTGTTTTTTCCCCCATTCTTCTTTATTAAATCAAGTTATATTCAGTCAAATCATATATTTCCAACTGGTTTACATACTTTTGTTTTTTTTCCTGTTATTTACAATATATATATAATAAGAATAAAGAATTTTTTTACAAATAAAGCTCCTCCTCCTCCTCCTTCCTTTGTACTTCCTGTTAATACATTTTTGTGTGTGATGCCTTTCCGAAGGTATATTCTACTTCTGGTTAGGGTTGTCTCTTTGTTAACTTCAGTATTACTATTGCTATATTATTGTTATTATTTTGAATCCTGTTAATATCTAATCTGTTAGTTTTCATTTTCTTCTATTTTTTTTACAGTATTTGATAATTTTTCCCATTCCTTAACAGTTTCTTCTTCTGATTTCCCATTTATTAAATTAGTTAATCTGTCCATTTCTGTCATGTCTTGTAATTTAAACAGCTATTCTTCTGATGTTGGAGTGATGTTTGTTTTCCACACTTCTGCCAGGAGTAATCTCCCTGTAGTGCACTTTTCTTCCAGTGCTTCCTTTTCGTTGCTTGAGGTAATTTCTTTGTCATGTTTAAAAGGAACACTTCTGGGAGCATCTCAAATTTTGTTTCCAAAATACTGCAGATTTCTGTATGCACACAGTTCCAGAACTTTCTTATTTTGGGGCATTCCCACCATAAGTGATGCCATGTTCCTTTGGCGGCTTGACATTTCCAGCAGATGTTATTTGTGTTCCTGTAAATTTTGGCCATTTTTGCCAAAGATGCCATCTGAATTCCATTTTTAAGTGATTCTCTTGTAGATTTTTTTCACCTTGGTAAATTTTTGAGTTCTTTTCCTAGCACTGTGCCAACTGTTAATTAAGATCTCTCATCCCAAATCTTTGGCCATGGCTCAAAGCTTTTAATTTTTGTGGCTTTTTGTTCCATTTTCCTTTCTAGTAAAAGCTTGTAGAACTTAGATGTTAATTTCTGGTCTTCTTTCAATAGTAAGATATCTAGTTCATTTCTTTCATTTTCAAAATTTTCTTGTTAGATCTTTTTTAAATCTTTCTGGTATTTGTTTGTAAAGGAACCAGTGCTTCCTTATTTCTATTTCTCTATTTCTTCTTTTGATTTAAGGTTGTATGTATCGTGTTTCCTGTGTCTTATGTTAATTTTTGCTCCCAAAGATGTGCTAGGTCTTACTTATCCCCCCCCCCCCCCATTTAAAACCATCTCTCCAGTCCATTTTACAAGATCTGACTTCCTATGGAAAAAACGCCCCATTTAAAACCATCTCTCTAGTCTGTTTTGCAAGACCTGGTTTCCTATAAGGAAAAAAAAAAAACAGCTCTCAATTTAAAACAATATCTTCAGTCTGTTTTTCAAGACCTGGCTTCCTATGGAAAAAAACCTCCCCATTTAAAACCATCTCACCTGACTTCCTATGAAGAAAACTCTCCATTTAAAACCCTCTCTCCAGTCCGTTTGGCAAGACCTTGCTTCCTATGGAGAAAACTCCCCATTTAAAACCATCTCTCCAGTCAGGTTTTCAAGACCTTGCTTCCTATGGAAAAAACTCTCCATTTAAACACACTTGCTTCCTTTCTCAATCTGAAGTTAAAACCTCTTCTCCAGCACCTGGGAATTGGTTGGGAGAGGTGCGAAGAAGGAGAAGTGATGGAAATGGTATTTCCCCCTTTCCAGCCTTCCTTAAAGCCCCCTAAGTTTTACCCTTGACTTATCCACTGATCATATCAAAATCCAGGATTTTGACCCTGAAACCTTCCCTTGACTTATACATGAGGTTGACTTGTACATGAGTATATACGGTCAGCAGTAATATGCAATGACCTCTGCCCGGCAGGCTAATCTGTCCAATTTCTCCCACATTAGAATTTTTTAAAGTTCTTTTTGTGTTACATGTGTTAAGAAAACTGTGAACTTTGGAAAGCTCTCGTGAAAAACAAACAAAACAAAATTATCTTCTTGACCATATTCCTAATTCCAACATGTTTATTATGAGCACAAAACCTTTGTGCACAAACATTTTATTTGCAGTTTACACAATATGATTGGGGAATCTGCTGTGTATGTTGTTTGGAGATGAGGACCATGTGCATGTTGCTTTCAGATAGGATTTCTAAACATGTCAAAGGGGCTATCAAGAGGAAGAAGTAAGAACACAAATACACTTAAAATACAGTGATGTTTTTCAAGACTAAGAACAACATTTGTATTATTCCATCCCCACCCATAAAAATAAATCTGAAATGCTACCTTTTGGTAATTGGTCACAATTTGGTTTAGTATCATGTTGTAGATGGCTTGGGTATTCCCAGACTAAACCCACAAAATAGAATCCATTTTTTCTCTTGTGTTAAATGTGTTTATATCTTTAAAGCAAATTTACCCAGATCTTCATCTGAAAAAGGTTTCCCTAGGGTGGCTTCCAGAGAGTAATAATGAATGTGACAACCCCATGCCCTCAGGATCAAGGAGGGGAAAGATTCAGAAGAAAGAAAGATAAGTGAAAAGCATGACATAAAAGCAAAAGGGACTGAAAGCAGAGGAAGTTGCTTCTTAGAAACAAATGTTTTATTGCAAATCAGATGAAACATGCACAGTTCAAAAAAGATGAGACTTCTGTTGGTCCCTCAACAGAGCAAACGAAATGGGCCTATTTGCTGTGTCTCCAACTGCTAGGGATGCAATTTTTTTCCACAAATTTCATTCATGATGGAAAAACCACATAGCAATTTTGTTCTTGCTTTGTGAAAGTATGTGATAATTATATAGTTTTGGAACACTGTTTACAATTTGGGATTTTTCTGCGAAAATTCTGTTGTTGTTTTTTTAAAGAAAATAACATTGTCTGGACAGAAAATAATGACGAAGATCTTGCATCAGAGGTTTGTTCTGCTCTGAGTGCTCAAGCCCATTTTACCAGCCATTCAGTTGTCCCAAATGAAGGAGAATTGTGGCACTGGTGAGTGGGGTACTGCAGGAGGAATCATCAGCCCTGGCCCATCAGCAAGCAGTGGTATATCAGAGAATTATGACAGAACCCCACAAGAGTTCTCAGCTCCTTCTGCTGTCACTCACAAGTGGGAAGGGATGGTAAGGGCATCTAGCAGTGGCTCAGAACATCTGGTTGGCTTTTAATGTTTCAGGGGAATTTGTTATAATGGCAATGGCACCATGATTGCAAATTCAATAGGGAACAGTTATGTGGTTTCAAGTCTGACTTACAACATTGCAACTGACTAAACCGATGACAACAAATATTATTTTCTGCACAGAAAATGCTATTTCCTAAGCAGAAAATGTATTGTGAAAAATAAAATGTACTATGTGCAGAATAAGTCCAGAACTGAAAAGCTGTCTCTCAGTCCAGGATTCACATTATCAGTGTTTCCCAACACTTTGAGAAAAAAAATATATATTTCTGACCATTTGTAAGTATTTTTAAATATTCTTTCCATTACTACTTTCTGCCAAAGTTTGAGGAAATGGCTGATGGGTGAGACAGAAATTCTTGTTTCCCCTCTGTGCTGCTGCTGCAGTTTACACAAAGCTAAAATGCTATACAGTGTGCCCTTGTTATCCACTGGGGTTTGATTCCAGGACCCTCCATGGATAACAAAATCGGTGGATGCTCAAGTTCCATTAAATATAATGGCACAAAAATGGTGTCCCATATATAAAATGGAAAATCAAGGTTTGCTATTTGTAATTTATGATTTTTGGCAATATTTTGAAGCCATGTATGCTCAAATCCATGGATAAAAATCTGTGTATAAGGAGGGCCAACTGTACATCCATTTCTTGGGGATAAGTCCCATTAAACTCACTGGGATTTATTTCTGAATAGACCTTTATACATTTCTACAGCATGAGAGCATTTTACTACTTTAAAGACTGGGGTACTTTATGGAAGAGCTTAGAAGAAAATGCATAACACCAGGGAAGAGTACATATTGGAAAAAAGACAGCCTCTGAAAAAGACACTTGGGCTAATTGCAGCTATTGACAATTCTGTCTGTTTTTGACAAATTAGCAGGTTGCAGCTAGAAATTATATATATATATATATATGCAAATAAAATACATTGTAGTTCTTGTGATTTTCTCAAGAAACTTGAAAGGCCAGAGGCAAATCTGGCTGCTGAAAATGTATTATATTCTCTATATGGATTTGAAAACAGCATTTTCAGAACATTTCCTGTGCAGAAATATTATTTCCTCTGCAGGAAATACTGCTTTCCTTGCTAAAATGAGTGACTTATTCCCAGGATAAGTCCCCCCTCCCCTCAACAAGAAACAACATTTTTTGAACTGATTGCAGCTCGGGAGTTTTTTGATGGACAAAAGAAAGATGTCCCTCAGAAGACAGAAGGAGTTTGAAACGAGTGCTTGCTCCTGCTATGTGTTTGTCATGACACCCCAGCAAAATGATAAAATAAACAAGCAGTTCACTACTATGACTTTATTTTCCTGAACCAAAAATCTGTGGGTTTTTGTTGTTGTTGATTTAATGGGTTTTTAATGAACAATACTGTTTTTATTGAAGACACAAACCCTCTTATATTTCATGCAAAATACAATGTCTGTGTAAAGGCTGTGTTGTGGTTCACTTGTGAACAAAAAAAAAGTTTCTCCATGCTAAAGAATCTCATAAAAATATAATCAAATGCTAAAAAAGAAATAAAATTACAGTGGCCCATTTTAGATTGGCAAAAAGAGGTGTGTTGATGGCTGCATGAAAGCCCAGCCTTTAGATGAGAAAAAGGGAAAGTGTGCCATGAAAACACTATTTTGGAGTTTTAAGGGAGAAGAAGCACCTTTAAAAAGTAGCTTGATTTCCCCACTACTTTTTTAAAAAGGGCGCAACATTGCTATTGCATCTAAAGGCTAAAGTGTAGTTGCACGGTTAAATGGGGCTCTGTCTCTTTAAAGCACCCATTTAAAGGCAGCGATACAGGTGCGGATCATAATGGATCGTGGGTTGGGAGCATGCATGGTGTGGACTTCACTTCTAATTAAAACGCTCAATGCCCTGCAGGTGTAAACGCTGGGGTTTAACCGCGAAGTTTTTTAAAGCTCCCAAACTCTAGCTCCACTCCTAATCCAAACCCTAGACATGCGCAGTAGGGACTCTGGGATGCCATTGCTATTATTCTACTGTGGATAACATGTCAATTCATTCACAAAATAAAGGGGTTCATTCATGATACATTTGTCCTGCGCAACTGCGCAGGTTTGCCGGCTGCCGGCTGCGAACTGTGCAATTGAGCAGTTCACAGCCGGCAATGATAATTTGACTGTATGGTGTAACTGCGTTTGCGCAGTTCGCAAACCTGCGCAGTTGCGCAGGACAAATGTATACTTATGAGGATCTGTCAAATTATCATTGCGTTTCCTCTGCCTTTTTAAACTGTGCTGTTGCACTGGTGCATCATAAATGAACCCCTTTATTTTGTGAATGAATTGACATGTTATCCACAGTAGAATAACAGTAACGGCATCCCAGAGTCCCTACTGCGCATGTCTAGGGTTCGGATTAGGGGTGAAGCTAGGGTTTGGGAGCTTTAAAAAACTTCGCAGTTAAACCCCAGCTTTTACACCTGCAGGGCATTGAGAAATTGCGCAGTTCGCAGCCGGCAAGGAAAAAAAATTTAAAGGTTCACTGTGGCTAAAAGCCGAGTTCATTGCCGCCCATGTAGCTGTTCTGCCTGTGTTTGTAGCGTTCTGACCACTTCCCATGTAGCTGCTGAGCCACAGAAAAGACTTCAGATAAATCGTTCCCACACCCCTCAGTCTAGCTGCCCTGTACCTTTTAAATGCACACCTGGGGCTTGCAGTCTAGCTGCTGAGCATTAAGGTAAAGGCAACTTCATGTCACACTTTCCTGCCAATCTAAAAAGCCCCAGTAAGACAATAGAAAGTTACACCAACCCCCAAACCCTCCCCCCTTTAAATAATTAAAAATTCACATTAAAATTCAATCAATAGCACAATTTAAAATAATCACAATGGAATGGACTGTTTAGGTGGAAGGGGCTGTCCTTCGGGAGGTCAGGTTGGGAATGCCCACTGGAAGAGATCTGTCTTGACAGCCTTTTTGAAGGCAAATAAGGTGGTGATAAGATGGATCTCTTCCGGCAGGTCATTCCACAATTTTGGAGCGGCAGAAGAAAAAGTCCTCAGGGAAGTTGTCACTAGTCTATTTGTGTGTGTGTGTGTGTGTGTGTGTGTGTGTGACTGTAATAAATACTTCCTAGAGGATCTGAGAGTGAGGGGAGGATTATGTAGGGAGAGGTGTTCCCGCAAGTAACCTGGACCCAAGCCATGTAGGGCTTTAAAGGTAATAATCAACACCTTGTACTGTGCCTGGAAGCTAATTGGCAGCCAGTGAAGAGATTTCAAAACTGTTGTCTTGCTGTATAAAAGTCCTCTTTCATTTTTCTATGTAAGTGTAGCGGAGGGGGTACTTTTGGAAGAGTTAGGGTGATGAATGTCCGACATGTTTAGTATCTAGGATGCCCCAGTTTTTGCCATTTACAAGGTGACTGAACACTTATTTATTTCCCTTCTCTTCCTGTAAAAAGTACCTGCTAAAGAGTCAAGGTGTGTTGTAGCTTTACTGCTGTCGAAGATATATCACCATCATGAAATTTCATTCCTTCCTTGTCATACTTCTGACCTCTATTTTCAAAGTGTACAGACTTTATGCATTATAACATGTGTACATGCACACACACATACAAATGTCCTATTCTGTTGCCCCTATACCTAGTGCAGTATATATTTGTCCCCTTGATCTTTATAAATGTTTTCTCCACACCAGTCACCCCCATTAAAAACTCTGACATTTGGTCAGGCCAGATGTTTAGCTCTGCTGTATGTTAAATCGCTTTGGCCTTGTTTGATATCATTTACAGGGGATTTATGCAGCTATTTTAGTTCTGTTCCATTTTCATAAGTATTATTGTATGACACCATAGAATCTTTATTAATGAGCAGCATAACAAAACTGTAAATACGCAAAGAATTGAAAAGTGTTATTGTGTATTGCATTGACTATGTGTGGGGAGGAGGCTTAAAATACAAGACAGCAAGAACAGGAAGTGGCTGGAGAGCTCCATTTTGTTTGGTAACAAAAGTTGTATGTTGCTGCATCTACCATTCCTGTTAGATTAAATTCCCTTAATTTGCTGAATGGTGATGTATTGTTGTGGTGAACCCTCTCAGACTCCAACAGTCCACCCACAACCTATTCTGAACTCTGGCAGCCCTATGGGAGTTTGCTGCCACCAAAATTCTGTGAAGGACTGCTGCCAACCTTCACCCTAATACAGCACCTCTGTCACTAATAATAGGTAGCATGGTTTGATTCAAATGGAGGCCAAGTAGTTGTCTAAACAATAACAAAAGTTTGTTGAAAAATTTAAAAATAAACTTTAAATTAGTTTCAAAGTTGTTACTATTGACTTATTAATTCGATACAATAAGTCCTTTTAAAAAATGATATTAATACAGCCACACAGGCAATCTTATCTCAGGTACATCGACCAAAATTCCCTTTTCAACAATCGGCTTGCTCTGAGCCTCTCCCTACTAGACTCCCCAAACCTACACAGCTCCTCTTTGGATTCTTTTGTTGTTATGTGCCTTCAAGTTATTTCCAATTTATGGCAGCCCTATCATCGGGTTTTCTTGGCAAGATTCGTTCAGAGAAGCTTTGCCATTAAATTTGCCTGAGCATGAGAGAATGTGACTTGCCCAAGGTAACCCAGTGTGTTTCATGGTCCAGCTGGAAATCAAACCCTGGTCTCCAGATTCATAGTCCAACACTCAAACCAAAACTGCACACTGGCTCTGCAATATATACTAATACCAAAATCATTCTCCATGCATGCATTCTTATGCAGCTGAAACATTGCCATCAGGATGATTAGTGATATTTTAGCTGCATAAGCAGCTCTGCATGGATAATGATTTTAGTATCTATAATACAATATACAGCTAGGCTAATTATTAAAAGACTATGAGTGTATTCGTACTTTAAAGGGCTACAGTTTTGGTCTACAGTGCCATTGTTGACTATTTCACCTTCACCATTTTATAGTGAATAATGAATATATTTTTCCTCCCTCAATGTCAGACAGAATGACTATCTCCCATAAAAATTATTCCTGTATTACAAATTTCCAAAGAGGTCTAAGGTGAGGGTACCTACAATGAAAATTCAGTTGTGAGAGGGAAGAGTGAGTACTAGATGAGCTAAAAACAGGAAAGAAAAAAAAACACCCAAGTTTGTGGTGCACAGAAAATTTTCCTGTGGGACACTCAATTCTGTGCCAGGGATCGATCTGTTGTGAGTGCAGCAAATGCCCATTGTTTTTCTTCTCCAAGCCAAGATGAGCAGCTTACTCACATCAGTGAAATTTATAATGTTGTAATGACTGCTGGCCTGACTTCATTTATATTGGGGCTCCTGAAGGAAGGAGAACTCACAAAAGCCCAGAGATCTCATGAGAAACCCTCTTCTCATGAAACTTCAGATAGTCATATGAAAGCCTATGTTCCTGAACTGTTTTTCACTGACAGGCAAGCAATAGGATCAGAGTTATGTTTTCTCTGAAGGCTGCAGGTAGCAGACCAAATATGTCTGCTAGAACAGCATAGAACAATGAAGGTACTTTTGTTGGTGCTAATTCTAGGCCAAAAAAGCCTTGCCATTCAATTATTCTTCTTGAGTCTCAGGAAACATATTTTTCAACTGGAGAAAGAAGAATAGAATATTCTTTCCATGCCCCATAATGAGAGAAATCAGAAAGCATAATGTTTCCAAAAGCTAAGGAGGAAGAAAATATTTGCTTTGTACACCATTGCTTGTAGCAATAGCTCTTCTATCATACAGACTGGAATCCCTGTTTCAGCACCAATTGGACTGAATGTTAACTAAGATCAGCGATAAACACAGGCATCAGAAAGGACTAGAGGCCTGGCATCTGCATGCCACATGCCCCAACTCCACCCCCATGATAGCATGACACCATATGCTCCACTGCATGGCAGGAGGTGTCACGGCAATCCCTTGGCGCAGATACCAAAGGAGTCACCAAAGGAGCACCAAAAAGCTGTGGTGCTGGTGGCTATGCTGCCCTTTCCATTGCACAAAAAGAGCCACTTTTTGCAGCCTCTTTTTTCACCATGGAAATGCCAGATCAGGGCTGCGGTTTGCAGTTGCTGTAGCCTTGATTTGGATGGGAAATGGGTGGCATCTCACTTTCCTTTAGAGGCTGTCTGTAGAGCCCCTAAATCTTCAAGAGGGTTTCATTTGTTGACTCCAACAAAGCCTTGAAATACTAAACCAGCATACTAAATTTGTCAAGAGAGTTAGGCTAAGAAATAATGTAGGAGGACTTAGTTTGACTCTATCTTGGACACAGTTGAAAAACTCCATAGTTACAGGTAAGTGAAACAAATAACTTCCCATTTATTTCTTTGACACCTACAAAGATGATTCTCAGAACCATTACACATCATTTTTTCCTCAGTGCATATGCATAACAAAATGTTCATTATATGATATCACCAGGATACTACAAAAGTGATGGCATTTGATCAGATTTTGACTGACCAGAACGGTCAGCCATGTGGCTCCCCAGAAGTGTGGGGGTGGCATCAGAAACACATTATTAAGAAATGAATTATTAAGGGGGTCATTTCTGTCATTACTCATAAAAAATGTTCTTCCCACACAGCCTCTCTCACAGTCACCAATATCTGAAACACATTGTCTCCTCAATTTTTGCCACTACCAACCCTTCCCCCCAAAAAAAAATATTTGGAGAAGTTAATCTAGCCCCAGTGTAAATCTTTTTCATTATTTTAGAGTGTAGAGATCAACTTTGATAGTATTCAAACTCAGTCCAATTGTAAACTCATTCTGGAATGGCTTGAAGTTTATGTTGCTTGTGACATCACATGTAACATCAAAATGTCATGTTTGTACTCAGTCTAGACACTCACCCTGCTAACAGGATGACCAATAAATCTTTGTAACCATCAGCTTTGCTGTTTAGAAATCTGATACTTACTTTGTTTAAAATGCTTTAGTGTGACACCATGTGATAATGAATGCTTGTTTACTTTCTTTCTTTCTTTTCTAGGCTACAGGATGAAATCCCAGCCAGTTTTGTTCCAAAACCCCATTGTTCCCAAACCAAGATTTGAGAGATGTGTGATAAATGGGAGTCCCTCCATATATCAGAGCTTTCTTCCTAGATAACAAAGGGTTACATGTTTGGGGAGGTACACTTTAATGAAGGTTGCATCACAGGTGATGGGATGGCCCCAATGAGATAGGGAAATTGGGCAGAAGCATTAACCATCAAGAGGGTTCTAAGAGAGAGGTTTTTAAAAGCCTGGATGCAACAAGATGCTTAAGTCTGTTTTGGATATACTTTTGGGGTCTGGCTGTGTGGGTCTGCCTGCCTGAGACAGACCAGGAGAAAGCTGGTGCAGCTGAACAATGGAATCCAGGCTCCCAGTTATCCAGAAACACCAAGGACTACAAATCCAATCTGAGATGTGACTAAGGTTAAGGAACATGTACTAGTAAGTGGTGTTAGATTTTTGGTTTATTTTATTGGTTTGGCTGTAATGCTTGTACTATATAACTTACATTTTCTGTTTGTGCCTCGAAGACAGGATGGTCCTTCATGTAGTGGTATCCTTTTGCTCTAGAACTCCTTTAGCTAGAAATAATAATAATAATAATAATAATAAATAATATGATTTATTTATATTCAACCTTTTCCTTGTGGAATCAAGGCAGATTACAAAACAGAGGCAACAACAACAACAAAAGCTTTTCTTTAAAATACTCTGCCTCTTGCACTCCTTTTTCATGTGGCTTTGGTTTGGCTAGGTTTTTTTTCCTAAGTTGGCAAGAGAAAGTATCTGGAATTCCCTAGCAAAGTCCTGGTATGTTGCTAAGGGGGGGGGAGGGGGGAGGCTAATTCATCAGGTGGTGGCAGCAGCCAGGTTTATTTCAGCCAAAAAGGTGGCCTCCAGGGGTCCCATCCAGCTCAGCAGGAGGGGAACCCAGGAACCATAACACGGTGGCTTCTGTGTTCTCAGAACCATAAAATACCACTTTTAATGAAAAGTTCTACCAGTGTAATAATGTTCAGAATAACTCTTTGGAAGTACAACCTGGCCTGAAAATTTGCTTGCTATCTTTTCTGGTTGTCTCAATTTTTTTTCTGTTTTAAATGAATGTCTTATGAAACTCACTGGATGACCTTGGGTCAGTCACACTTTTTCAGACTAATCTATCTCACAGGATTTTTAAGAGGATATTATAGCAAGGAAGTCATGCATGCACCTTGACATCATTGGAAGAAAAGTAGATAAAAATTTAACAAAGAAACAAGAAGAGGAACAACAATGTAATTCCTTCTGTGGAACATGTGGCTTAAACCTTTTGTTCTAAACTCAAAAAAAAAATTCTAGAATGGGAAAAAAATACTGGGTTTAAAGAAAAGGATAAAATCCTTATAGATTCTTTCTCCACTCTGACACAGTGAATGCTGGACAGGAAGAAGACTAGAGTGAGGGAAGTACATGGTGCCAGATGGGGAGATGCTAAGGTGGAGCCAGCATGCTTTGTAAGCCAGCTCTACCTTTGCTAGTTCCTTATTAGTTAGTCATCACCAACAGAAGAAGCTGCTAAAGTCTTGCTTTAGACTGAAGGTGGGCAATTTGTGGCTATCTTGATGTTCTTGGGCTCCAGCTCTCATAATCTATCACAACAAGATATTTTTGTTGTGACTGTTGAAAGGAAAAGTCCAACAATCTTGATGGCTGTCTCTCTGCTTCCCTGTCGTTAGCACTCCTCAACCCTCATATACACTTGTCAGATCATTTTATTTTGTCCTCCTTTCATTCTGAATTTAGAAATGATATACTTTTGCATGCTGAGGGGTTTTCCTCAAGTATATAAAATGAAGCATAATTTTTGTATTGTCCTATCTTTCTAAATAACAGCTAGTCAAATATCCAAGTTTGCTATTAAAGGCGATAATACAATTGTATGTTAGTATCTATAGTAGAGAAGCAGAATTAAAAAAATAAGTTGAATCGATGAGGTCTAACAAAAATTAAATAATAGTTAATAATAATAACTAAAAGTGCAACCTTATAAGTATTCAGAATTAAGACTAACTGTTAATTGGAACTTACACCTAAGTGTGGAAAGCATAATACATTTTAATTAGCTAGTAGCTGACAGAAGGCTTTATCCCAACAAACATTTTCCTAGGAGTACATTCCATTGCATTTGATAGATTCTGAGAAATTTGAGAAAATATTTAAATTTAAACATATTTAAATGTTCACTCTTACAGCAGAAGTCCTAGGCATTAATGCATTTTCATTTTTGCCTTTGCCATGATGACATTCATTGCAGGATTGCAAAGGTTAATGTAGTACTAGAAATTTATGAATACAAGTTTAATTCTGTTTTTAGTCCCTTAACAGTTCTGAAAAGATGTGGAAGCAGTTATGGGAATCAGTCTGTTGCAACAGACATTTTAATCAGATTGTAGTGAGTATTACTTGTGAAATTAATTTTCTGTGATATGTTTACCTTGCCAGACATCGAGATACTATATTATTAAGTTGTGATTTTCCAATAAGAGGTGGAAGGGCAGAGCCAGAATGTTGCTTGTAAGTGTCCAGGGAAACAGATATTTATGGACATATATTGGTGATTTTGAAAACATGGATGGATCAAACAATGAACACTGATGGCAGGTCTTGAATGTGGCTGGATAGTTTTGGACAAGTTAGGAGTGGGGCCAGAAGGACCTAGTTCATGAAAATTTTTCATGAAAATTGGATTATCGGGGTTCAGACAACAGAGAGAACAATCCTCACCAAATCTAAAATGCCATGCCTATTTAAAATATTGGGCGAAAATAAAATATTGAGGGAGAGAAAGGCAAGCCAGCTCCAAAAATGCCTTGCCTGAAAGCAAAAGGAGCCCTCTCTCACTCCACCATCTTGAGGGAGAGAAAGGCAAGCCAGCTAAATGTTTGGCCAGCTACCCATGAGAATTCAATTTTACTTGGGTCCTCCAACATGACTGCACGGTTCTGCAACATAAGCACAAATCTCTCATTGTTTATACAGTATTGCTTATATAAAGCCAACAGTCATAAGGTTTGCTCTTTCCTATTATGTGAAAATAGCAGCAATGATTAAATAACACGTTCAGAATGCTGAAGGTTAATCCAGTGGAAATCTTCTTTAATGAAAAGAGGTTCACATTTGTGAAAGCGGCAGCAGATGTAACACTTCAAGTATGAAATTCAGACTGGGAGGCACATCAAGGAGGCTTGCTAGAATATGCAAAAATCCATTAAACAGCTTGATTTAGTAACATGTACAGATTCGTTTACATCCCTTGAAAACAGTTTGCTAACTCTGACTGATTTGCAAAAATTTTATTTCAGAAGCCCAGGAATCCACAGCAGATTGGGAAATATCAAAGTTGAGCAAAATGAATAAAAATAGAAAAAGAAAGACAAACTATCACAAATTTTAAAAGTATCAAGTATTAAGTTACGATTGCTTACCCAGAGGGTGGGATATAAATAATAATAATAATAATAATAATAATAATAATAACTACTACTACTACTACTACTACTACTATAATATTACAGTTTTAAATTTTATCACAACCAATGCATACTGAATGTGAATTGGCAGCCAGTCCAGCTCCTTTACAACTGGTCTGTGTTGTTGGGCACCTTTAAGTCATTTCTGACCTATGGCAATCTTGTCACAGTTTTTTCTTGGGAATATTTCTTCAGAGGGAGTTGCCGTTTCCTTCCTGGTCATTTAAGTGAGTATGTCTCACCCAACATCATCCAGTATTTCTACAGCTGAGGAGGGATTTGAATCCTAGTTTCCTGTAGTCCAGCATTCAAACTACTACATAATGCACTAGTCAGTATCATACTCATATTTTTTTCAGAGTCTAACCAACATCCTTATACCATTCTGTTAAAAAAAAAACAGAAAGGGGGACTTTTCCTTCTTTCTTTGTGGAAATGTGCATGTGCTATTGCACCTTTTTAAAAACATAGACAATTTTGTACACATTTTCCAAAAGTGTCCTTCCTTTCTGCACATTTTCAAAATATGAATTAGTTATGGATGTTTTCTCAGCTGTATATATGGTGGTGTGCACTATTTTCTGTTCCAGAATGAGCCAGAAGCATCAATACTGTACAGTCTTTCTAGGCATGATGTGCTTTGTTCCATTGCCTGTCTCAGGAGATATGAAATAAATATTTTGTAGAGAAATGTTAACCCAACAAATTTCTTTTCCATCTTGGCTCTCTATTGTCAAGTTCCAGTTTAAAAAATATATCAGTGAAACGTGGCTTAAATGCTTTGGTTTAGAAATATGTATGGTAGACATGGTGAAAGCATTAGAGAAATACATGGATGTCCCAGTCATTTTCAAACAGAATTCATTAGAGTATAGCACTGAATCCAATAGGAGTTGAATGTTGACAGCATTTCTGGCATTAGCTCATATTTTCAAAGTCTGGTGTGAAGATCCCCTTGGGTTGAGTCCTGGCATGCAATGTTTTGCCCACGCAGAGAACATTTTATTTTTGTTTTCCCACCTGTCAAACGTAATTGACATAAGAGTTTGCATTATGAGATTCTGACTCTCTTTACTCCCTATTTTTTATGTTCACTTTTATTGGTACTACCAAGTCCCTTGTAGCAGATCCCCATCCCATTACTTCAGTGCAGCTATTGATACGATTAATAGTTTAAATTGTGACTGTTGTGTTTCTTCAGCTTTGTGTTTTAAAAATGACATGGGGGAGGCTGAAGAATGGCAAAGCTACTGTCTTAGAAAAAAAGCTTAAAAAATCATTTTTAACTTGCACTTTACCCTTTCCTTCAAAGAGGTATACATTTCTCTTTTACATTGTAATTCTTTTAGTTGGTTTTCATGATCTCTTCTTTCCAAAGAAGCCCTTTCATTTTCTCCATTTGAATGTGGAGACATCCAACCTATGGTGTAGGCCTTTAATAGCCATGAGGTATAAGCATGTATATAACCTAAATACCCTAAAGACACTAGATCCTTTCTGATTTTGGAAGCTAAGTAGGGTCAGTCCTGGTCAGTACTTTGGTGAGAAACTACCAATTAATACCAGATATTGTGTTGGATATATTGTAGAGGAAGGAGCTGGCAAAACCATCTCTGAGTATTCCCTGTCTGAGAAAGTCCTATGCAATTTATAGGGTCACCACAAATTGATAGGTGACTTGAAGGTACATACAAACACATCTGTATGTATAGTCAAATCATTCCAATCCAGCATGTAAGAGTCACATGAGAAATGTGTCTATGTGTATTTCTAAGTATATAATTGCCTGAATTCCACTACACTTTCTTATCTTTTGATGACAATGTTACAGAGAAACTCTTTACATGGTCATGATTTCCAAGTGGAGTTCTTTAAATGGAAATTGAAAGAAGAATCAGGACAGTGAAATTTGTTAGAAAGATTGCAGACGTATATACTGGTAGAGAAAAGCAAAGGATTGTATATCACAGATGTATAAAGTCACAAATACAGTAAAGAAAATAATAAAAAGACCAGAAAGTCTCATATTTTGTTTCTGCTCTTTCTCATTTTGTTTTGGATATCCATACAGGTTTTGTTTATCCCAGAATATTTTATGTCAGCTCCAGACACAATCTGAGACTTTTTTATACCAGTTCTCCAGGTCTGTTTATTTTAATCCCATTCTTGATGTGCACTAACAATAAACAAGCAAACAAACAAGCAAGCCAGAGCACAAACTGGGCAAAAGTGCAGTTGATGATAAGACAAGAAAAATAATAATGATAATGATAGCAAAAAAGAATTTTAAAATCATTTTGTTGTAGAGTATTTACATCAAAATTAACATTTCTTGGCATATATCAAAAGCCATACACACAAAAGCAAAAGGACAATTAGAAAAGATGTGAAATGATAACAAAGGAGGTGTGGAGATTCAGAAGAAGCTACAATTAATTATTCTTACTAGTCCTCACTGGAGAAAATGTTAAAACTAGAATAACTATGAGGTCATCTGAAGACCTGCATCAATTAGAGGTGATGAGGGTTAGGGGCTTAAGTCTAATTGGGAGATTCAAAATTAAAAAGTCAACAGGGCTAGATGGCATAACCCCAAGAGTAATTAAAAAAATTGTGTGTTAAACTGCTGATTTGCTACAAAAAATGGAGGCTAACATGAAGATCTGCATTTGTAGAAGAACACTGAGTAGTCGATGTGTCAACTTTTTTAAAAATGAAAAGAATTGTATCTGGGAAAGAACAGGCCTAGCCCTCTGACCTCTGTTCCATTTAAAATGGCAATATTGTTAAGAAACTGAAACATACAGTGATTACTAAAAACAAAGAGCACAGTTCCTGGTTGATGAGTAATGCAAATTTCAGTTTTTGTTTTTGCTTCTCTCAGTTACTGTATATACTCGGCTAACTCAAGAAATTTATGCCCCCAAACTGAGCCTAAAATACTGGTTCGATTCTATGAATAAAATATTACTGCTAAGAAGCCTTATGCCCCACTCTCCATTTAAAACCAGATCCTTCCTTCCCCAGTCCGTTTTGCAAGCCTTCTTTGCCCATGGGGAAAAAAATCCATTTAACACCACTTGCATCTCTTCCCCAGACCATTTTCCAAAGTGACTCTTTCCAAGGGGGGAAAAAAAGCTCCATATTTAAAACCACTTGCTTTTCTACCCAGTCCATTTTGCAAGGCTTCTTTTTCCAGGAGGGCGGGGTGAAATCCCCATTAAGCAACACTTTTGTCTCTCCCCAGTCTGTTTTGCAAGCATCTGGAGAGGTCCAGAGAAGAAGGAGGGAAATAAGTGGTATTGTAGCCCCCCAAGCTTTACCCTCGATTAATCTACAGGTCATATCAAAATCCAGGATTTTGAGCTGAAACCTTTCCTCGACTTATACATGAGGTCGACAGTAATCCTTTTGACAAGCATTGGGTTATTCTATCTCATTTTTGCCTCAGTTTTCAATTTTTTTTTTTAAAAAAAATCAAATCAGCATGAAAAATTGTATGCACTTTTGAAAAAGTTATTTCATGAACAATTTATGGATAAATGTAGCAGTTTGATGAGATTTGGATTGGTCATTTCATGGATTATAATTGATTAAAGAAGAAGTTGTATCAAAGGATGGAAACAAATGGGCAGTATGCACACCTAGGGCCCATTCCCGTTTGCGGAAAAATCCGCATTGGAACGGGGCTGTGCTCTGCTTAGGAAAGCGATTCCAAAAAGCCCCTCATTCACACTATGAAAAGGGGCCTTGTTTGGAATTGCTTTCTTAGCCAGGAACGCTTGTCATTCCCACTGGAGCTGCCAGGGAAGGATGACAGCCCGTTACCCCCCCCAATCTTTTTTTTGGGGGGTGGGGGTATTGATCGCAAATGCAAACACTATAAAGGTAAACACCCCCCCCCACACACACACACTAATCCCCAGTTCCTTTGGGGAGGGAATCCTTCCTTCCCTCTTCCCTCTTCCCTCTTCCCCCTTCCTTCCTCTTCCTTCCTTCCTTCCTTCCTTTCCTCTTCCCCCTTCCTTCCTCTTCCTTCCTTCCTTCCCTCTGCCTCCTTTCCTTCCCCTTCCTTCCTTCCGTCCTTCCTTCCCTGTCCCCTTACCAGGGGAGGGCTCTCTGCTGCCGCTGCAGCCGCTGCCTCCCTCGCAGCTGCTCCCGGGGCTTGAAGGGCTTGCTGTGTTGCTTCCCTGCTGCTCGCTGCCACTGCTCCCGGGTCCACAGGCCTCCCAACAGGGAATGGAAGGCCCGGGAGCCCAGCAGCAGTGGCAGCGAGCGACACATCACCTCCTCCTCCTCCTCGACCGCCACTGCTGAGCCCATCCTGCTCCCAACAGAAGCTGACAGGCCTTATGCTGTGCTGCTGCCAGGGTCCATGCTCCTCCTGGGGCTGATGGGATCAGGATGGGCCCAGAGGCGGTGGTGGAGGAGGAGGAGGAGAAGGCGCTGCGCCACTCTCTGCAGCTGCTGCCGGGCTCCCAGGCCTTCCATTCCCTGTCAGGAGGCCCGTCGACCCGGGAGCAGTGGCAGCAAGTGGCAGGGAAGCAACACAGCAAGCCCTGCAAGCCCCGGGAGCAGCAGCGAGGGAGGCAGCGGCTGCAGTGGCAGCAGAGAGCCCTCCCCCCATAAGGGGGCAGGGAAGGAAGGAAGGAAGAGGAAGAAAGGGGGGAAGACAGAAGGAAGAGGAAGGAAGAGGCAGGAAAGGGGGAAGAGGGAAGGAAGAGGAAAGAAGGGGGGAGAGGGAAGGAAGGAAGGAAGGATCCCCCCCCAAAAAAAGAACTGTGGATTAGTGTGTGTGCGGGTGTGTGGGTTTTTTTTTCTACCTTTACAGTGATTGCAAATGCACAAGATTGCATTTGCGATCAATACCCACACCCCAAATTTTTTAAAAAAGAAGAAGAAAGTGATTCTGATTAGCATTCCCATTTACTGGAAATGCTTCAGAATGGTGTTTTCTGAAAAAGGCCACTTTGAAACTAGTGTCAGGAAAGCCCGGGTTATTTGCTTTTAACTCAGTCCTTTCCTCCACTGATCGATCCAATGAGGATCGTAAATCGATTCAAGTGTGAACGAGGGTGGTATAGCCCGCTTCACACTTTGAATCAAAATGCAGTGGGAATGGGGCCCTAGAGTCCCAGAAGGTCTTCAGTTCACATCATTAATGTCCACTGCCACAATCACCCTGGAAGCAGAAAAGTATATATATATCTATATGCATATCTATCTATCTGCACACACACACACCCCACTGTCAGTTTTCTGGATGGGCAAAACAATATCATTTGATCTATTATGCAACCAGTTGCACTTACATCCCAAAAATAAAGGGACACTGATTTTTTTTTTTAAATGGGAAAATTCTGAATTTTTGAGTGATGGGCTTCAAAACCTTGCTGAAGTATCACAGTTAAGCCAAGTGTGATCCACATAGATATTCCTTGTATCTTTCTCCTCAGCCACAATCTGTTTCAGGTGGGAGAGGAATGAAATGAAGCGAAATTGTGTCTATCCAAGTACCCCTAAATCGCACAAATCTCTAACCTTGTTATAACTAAATAGCTTGAATAATTAGCCAGGGAAGGGTGTAACATCAGTGCCTCCACCCACCCTTAAAACAGAATGGATTTGGGCTAGACCAGGATTTCTGCAGGCACTTATACAAGTTTTTGTATGATTTATTCCTAATCCCAGAATCTGATTTTGCTGGCCACAAAGTTTTTGAAGCTGCATGTTCATTCCTGAATGGTGCATCAATACAGAATACTAAACTATTTTCCTTAAACCACCCACTCCAAACAACTCTTAGTCCTTACTTTAATTATCATCTTTACAAGAATTTGTAAACCTCTTCAGGCTATCATTGCCCATTCAGCTAATTGCTTACCATACTTTTATGTCTCTACAATGCATTGATACAATCTACCCTCAAGCACAAATACAATAGGTTCTTTTTGGAGTTCCATTAGCACTTTACCTGAAACTGTTTGACAGGTTATTTTGACAGAAGAATAGTATGCTCTCATTTCCTCCCTCACTGGAAACAGGGACATTCCCCTTGTCTCTTAATTGATGCATGAAAGCAACCCTACGTTCTTTTCAACCCACATTCCATTCCATTGAAACGTGTTTAAAAGTGGTAAAGATCATAATGGTGGGGAAAATAATGGGTCATAGTGACCTAGCACAATGCTTCACTTTTGCATACAGAGACAGGTAATAGCTCAGATTAGTTCTTTTATGTACTGAATCTCTGGGAGGAAGTGATTTATATTGTTCATAGTAAATGGGTTGAACCAGTGCTTTTCAAAAAAAAGGAAGCCAGAGCGTACAAGGGGAAGCCAGGACACACGCTGCTGTCATCAAAGTCTCCACAGTTAAAGAAAGCTATGAAGGGAAAGATGTTGGTCATTTCATTGTTTGCTTTTCTGGTGCAAGATACATTTTTCAAAACCAGTGATGGTGCTAGTGAACTGACTATTCTATAGCTTTTCAGCCTTGAGCAATCATTCCCCCTCCTCCCATAAACAATATCATGTACTGTAAAATCATCTTAGACATTTATTCAAAACAGGATGTTTCCGAATGCTTGTGTATTCAGTAATTTTTCCTTTCTTGGGTTTTTTTTTTCCTACTTCAATAATCTTAAATTACAATGAACTCATCCTCCCCCCCCACACACACACACCTTTAATCTCTGGATATAGCTAAGGTCATTGTACCAAACAGTGGGATGTTCTCTAAGTGTAGCTTCAGCAAGGACAGTTTTCATAGGAGTTGGGAATTATTGGAGACTTCTTTTAAAAAATCTATTCATTAAAAATATGCAAACTGTGCAGGGCAAAAAGACATGCTTGGAGACAAATAGTAGTGGTTTTTTTATAGTAGCAGTGGTTTCCTCTAAAACAAACAATGCATGCTTCAATCACACAGGTTTCCTTCCACACAGGTTTCCCTTTGGTCTAGTCTCCATGTGTAACAAGTTCATGAAATTGGTAGCCACTAGTCATTAACTTCTATAAGCAAGCACCTTGGCAGCTCAAGGCCACTAGTGTCTGTTATCAAGCATTCACATTTACAAAAGATGGCTGTGTCTTAATTTGTCACAGAACATTAGTTATCCTATTGTAAGTTTACCAGACTGGCATGGGAGCTGAATTCCTGTTATTCACTGAAATGATTATCCAGTGAACTCTCTCAACAGGAACTGGATAATCGTCTGAATAATGTGGTTTCTCTTTTTGCAAATATTAGGCACCCACTATGGGAGTAGAGAAGAGGTGCTGCTGCTGTAGATAAGTGTAGAGTATTTGTCTGATCTATGTGGTTGCCCTTCACAGCTAATAGCCAAATGCCACAGGAACTACACAAGAGGTGTGTGGGCAGAATCAATTGTCATACATTCATATGCAGAAACTGGATTTATCTTTACAAATCTTCCATGCACTGCTAGGGGGGGAGGGGGGATCTTTCATGAAACATTACAGGAAAGATGCTGACACTTACCTGCTTGCAATTTCAAAGATGAATCTTCGGTATTATCTCACCACTATGATAGTGTGAAAAGGACCAAGTATCTCTGTTTTCTCCTTTATTTTTTAAACAAGTTATTTCAGTTAAATATTCGAAAAACAATTTTTCAGATTTAAGTAAATTGTTTTTAAAATGAACCAAGCAAAATGATCATTCCCTCTGGCCATCATACACAAGCCAAATTAAATAGTTATTGCTGGCATAGAGCAGATTATTATGTACTTTAAAGGAAAAGCTAGAGGTTGTCCCTTGACATGAATGTCTAGTTGTAACCAACTATAGGGGGTAGTGCTCATCTCCGTAACTAAGCCAAAGAGCCAGCATTGTCCGAAGATGTCTCTAGTGGTCATGTGGCCAGCATGATTGCACCAAACACTGTTACCTTCACACTGAGAAGTGGTACCTATTTATCTACCTGCATTTGCATGCTTTCAAACTGCTAGGTTGGCGGAAGCTGGGACTAGTGACCAGAGCTCACCCATCATGCAGCATGTGGACCTCGAACTGCCAATCTTCCAAACTTCCAGTTGGTGTCTTAAGCACTAACTCCCCATACATTCCATGATGTACTTTACTATTCTAGATTCCTGTCTGAGTAGACCCCAATCCACTTTACTCTAAAACAGTTAAATGAAAGACAACAATTCACCTCTAGAATAAGCAGGTAATATATTATGACCAATTCTTTTAAATGCTTTTAAAGTCTTTTAAAAATCTGCACGTTTTTCTGATATTATATTTGCTAGTTCTGTTAAAATATCTGGTACCCTTGGACAACAAGCTTGTATGTTAGCAACAGTAACAATACTTCATCTGAACAACAAAAATGGTATTCATAGTGGTGTTCCTTAGCCAAATCAATCCATCTATGAGAAGAAGCTGGAAAGCAGATTTATAAAGCTCTGTACCTGACATTTTATCTTTCTTGCAAGAATTATTGCAGACATGCTGACAGGCCTGACAGAATAGCAATATTTAATACCAGTTGGGCAGCATATATATTTTTTGTTTGCTTGATTGCTTTATGTAGAAGTTTCTTTTTATCTGTTTACCTTAACTTTCTCTTTCTACTGAATTTAGGATAGAGTAATTTCCCTACAAATAAAGGGTAAACTGGGAATCCTTGTATGACATTCACTTCAAGTGAAAAACAAAGTTCATTTCCTCCTCTCCAATTCTAGCCTTTAGCTGTATCATGACATTATGTCATTTCTGTGGCATTGTATGAGTGTGGGTGGAATGTCTGCCCTGTGGCCTTATTCCCACGGATTGGGGCCATAAGCTTTTCTTTCCCATTTTCCTGTCAAACAAGTGTTTACCAAGATCCATTGAAGGTATTTTCAGGAACTGATGATATGACCTTGCTGTGCCATGCTTCTTCAAATCTTTCTGTCTTCAGGATGATGAATGATGGATCTGCCCTGGCCTAACTGATGGGATGGAAACCATTTTACCTGACCACTTTGGTCACAAAACACCCATGTGTGTTTTTGGAGTGGTGCTTGTTTATTTGTTTGTTTGTTATAGTATTTATTTATATCTTCCTGGGGGAAAAATTGTACCAAAAATCTCCCACAAGATGTTGTATCCAGAAATTCATGGATTTTGCAGCCAGGGGGCGGGGGGGGGGAGATATTTCTTCACACAAACATACACACAAATTGTGATTTTGGAAAGGGTGTGTTTTTTCCCCAATTACACACATACACATATACAATTATTTGCAGAAACACACATGGCTATATTTTTTAAAAATGTTGTTTTTGCACACATGCACACACACCATGAGTTCTGCACATATGAACATGCACACACACACAAGTTTACATGTCTCTGGAGAAAATATTGTGTGTGTGTGTGTGTGTGTGTGCAAAAAACATGCCCCCCCCCCAAAAAAATCTGCAAAATTATTTCTTGAAACACATTGAAATATTTGAATATAGGTGAATATTTGCATGGAAATAATCATTTTCTTCTGTTGAGGAGAGAAAAAATGGGAATTATTCATACATATATGAGAGGAGAAAATAGTCAATGATTTATATCCGTACTCTACATCTGCTACTCAGACTATACGTTTTGCACTGAGACACAATATCTAAGAATACAAGCCCAATCAGATAACTGAGTCCACTAGCTGCAACAGTGCCAGATTTGTCCTTGGAGGATAGAAGAGAAGACTGACACAAGACATAACATAGCCAAAGTAAAACTCATTAATATTCCACTGATTTTACTTCAAGGGTTAAATGAATGGAAATTCAGCCTTTTAATTTGGTCTACACTGAGCTGTTCACTAATTCATTCTGCTACATAGGAAGGAATTATGATTGCAGCTCAACCCTGTACCCATATTTTGGCATAGGTATGTTTGGAAGAGCTTTTTTAATGCAGGAGGCCTTATAAGGTGGTTAGAAGTTAGGCAGTGGTCTCCAGACTGTGCTCTTTAAGGGATTTGGGACGTCAGCTTACAGAATCCCAGACTATTAGCTAACGTGGCTGAGGCTTCTGGGAGCTGAAGTTCAAAATCTTTTAAAGGGCACAGTTTAGGGAGCACTGAATTAGAGGGACAAAATTACAAGACTGAATCCCATTGTGGCTGAGAGATCAGTGGCATCATCTGGTGTTTTTCTCTTGTGTGTTTATTTACAAATAATAATAATAAAATGAGAATGCTGGAATGGTAAGCCATTCAGGCAGATAGCACTAAAGTAGCATCTGCTCCCTTCCCCCAAAGCAAACAGCATCTAGCCAGAGACCCTCAAGCGCTGTTCTTCCAACCAGCTGCAAATCACACATCTGTGTCTTTGTCACTAGTTATGTTGCCACTCATCAAACTGTTTTCCACTGTCACATAACAAATCTCAGACCCCATTCCCGACAGAACAAACATGTGAGCTGGTAGTAGCTTACAAACGTAATGAGACATTGAAGAATCAGTGTCTTCAATGCTTTACCCTTCCTTATTGATAAGGCAAACTGGGGGGGAAATGAGACACCTGTTTAATGCACCAGTATTAAAAAAGAAAACCTGAAAAGAATCGCCAGCTCCAATAAAAGTGTCAATTTGCATCCCCTCCTCCTTTAGCCCCAGAAAAAAATGTACCTAATGACCCTGGATAGTGCTAATCTGATAAAGTATAGAATGGAATATGGAAAAGGACTGATATGAGAGACCTACAAGGCCCAAAGGAAGGTGCATAGGTAAGCAGAGCCACTAGTCCCCTTCCCAAATCATGGAAAGTTTTTGAACCTTTGTACCTTTTTTGATGTCACAGGGTCAAAAACATACCTCTCTGGCTTAAGGCACCTTCCTCTCTTCTAGGGTTATCATGCTAACAAGGAATCATTATGAGATGTGACTTTCCTCATAGGCATGCCTAAGAAATGTGACATGCTAGTTAATTACACAGTAGCTCTGTAGACCTACAAAGCTTTGTAGCTCTCTAGGTGCAAAACACACTGCAGAAATAATCCAGTTTGAGACCGCTTTCACTCCCCTGGCTCAGTGCTAGGGAATCCCGGGAATTGTAGTTTATTGTGGCACCAGAACTCTCTAATAGAGAAGGCTAAATGTCTCACAAAACTACAGTCCCCAGAATTTCCTAGCACTGAGCCAGGGCAGTTACAGTGGTCTTGAACTGGATCATTTCTGTAGTGTGTTTTGGACTGTAGAGTGCTTTGTGATTATCATTTTGTTGTTGTGTTCCTTCAAGTCATTTTTGACTTATGGTGACCCTAAGGAGAACCTACCATATGGTTTGCTTGGCACATTTCTTCAGAGAGATTTTGTCATTTTCTCCCTCTGAGTTTATCATACTAGCAAATTTTCTGCGGGCAAACGGGAATTAAACGGGAGTTAACTACATTCAATTTTTTAAAAAAAACTTGTAAATTCATGTGAAAGTTCAATAACGCGAAGTTAATCTTCAGTTAAAGTGGAGGAAACCGGCAGCTTTTTAAATTTGGTTTGTTCCGAAAGTAAAAAGCTGCTGGTTTCCTCCACTTTAACTGTGGATTAACTTTGTGTTATGTCACGTTAACTGCAATGTCATGTGAAAAACTTTGGTCATTTCGGGGTTTCCTTCATGTTATATTGCATTTAAATCCCATTTGCCCATGGAATCTTGGTAGTGTGACAAACTTCCGAAAGAGTGTTACTTGCCCAAGGTGACCCAGTGGGGTTCCATGGCTGAGCTGGTATTTGAGCCCTGGCCTCCAGAATCATAGTCCAGTGCTTAAACCACAACATGATGTTGGCTTTCTATTATTATTCTGGAATGCATATATGTTTATATGTCAGTTCTCTTCCTTTGTGACAGTCTTTTGGTTGCTAGTCCCCTGACACTATTCTCTACAGCAAATAAAGTTGTGGGTTATCCCCCTTTCAGTGTGTGGTCTGATTAATTGTGCTGAAGCTAAATAAGTCCCATTATTTGTGTGATATCATTGTGATCCTGCTACATGCCAATTTTCACCTTGCAAGTTTGGTCCAGCAGCATGGATGCTAAAAGGGGGGTGAGCCCATCACCACCATTTCACTGAGAGGTTTTTCTGTATGTGTTCATTTGGGAGTAACATGCTGCCATCTCTCTTGCAGTCTTCAATGACATCCTGATGCCTCCTTTATCTCCATGAGAGTACCAATCAATGAGAATAGTGCAGATGGAAAAGGAATGGCCAGAAGGCAAGCAGAAATAGAGATGCCAGAGGCATCATTATGGGTGATTAAAATATAAATTTCATTGGTTTGTCATCAAAGATTCCCAGAGGATTTAGTGGCTGTACAAAACCTCCAGGCAGATCAGGACCATACACACACAACACACACACATATGAGAGAGAGAAAGAGAGATTCATGCAGAGGTACAAACATATATTTTTTTCTTCTTCTCAGTGTTTTGTAACTTTGCAAAAGAGCCATAATTTTGATGAGTAGACAAGGTGGGTCATCAAGTAACAATGGGAATGAATTCTCCTTTCTCTCTTTCCTGGAGCACACCTCCAAGTCCAGGAAGGTCCCCTCCTACAAAATATAGAGTAATCATGGGGAGTTGGCCATGAACATCATAAGAGTGTACACACCTTTCTGCTGTAAACTGGAATGCCATGCGGTAGATGCTGAAAAATACAACATGGTGGTATGGGAGAAGAGCACTGGCAGAATGCTTCATTTTTTTTCTGGAAACCATCTTACTGACCTCAAAATAGATATTTTGGAGGTGGATAAACACTTCAGGGGGAGACTTAGTTTGCTGAAATTCATCTTTTTTTTTTTTTAAAAAAAGAGGCAAACATTATCTTGCTATTCTTCAACTACAAACAAAGTGGATCTGCTTTTCTGCTCTATAGTCTGACAATACTTCAAGGGAAGTAAGGTGAGAAACAGCATTTAGACAGAAAAAAAATATACACAGGAAACATTTATCTAATAAACTTATTTTCTGCTTGCATTTTGGGTTCACATAAGGAACCAGAATGGTTTAGTTGTTTGAGTGTTGGAGAATGATTTTGGAGACCAGTGTTCAAATCTCAGCTTGGCCATGGACAAACAACTGGGTGACTTTGGGCAAGTCACCTCTCTCAGCCTCAGATGAGGCAATGCCAAAACTCTCTGAAGAAACTTGCCAAGAAAGTTGCCTTAGGGTCACCATAAGTCTGAAATGACTTTAAGGCACAGAACAACAACAATCCTTATATATCTGCAGGCAAAGGGATCTTGTGGCACCTTTGAAACTATTTGTCCATGCATTTGAGTATGCACAAGTAAAGTAATTTCTAAGTCACACACACACACACACACACACACACACATATATCAGAGAAGACTATGCTTATTTTTTTTTCTCTGCTAGACACTATGTGAAAAGTGGGAGAAGGGACATGGGACTGGTTATTGTTCAGCTTCTTTGGAGTTTATCACATGGGAGGAAATTCTCTCATTTGAGAATGTAGCCAATTTGCAATTATGTGAATTTGCTAGTTTAGTGAATGTACATGAAATCTGATTGTGTTTGGAATGCGTTCAGAATGACTTCCCTTTTCCCAAAAATGACCCCGCATTGCCTGAAACTGCATGAGATACTCTAATACACAATTACGTGAAACCCCATGATTGCGTTTGGAATGACTTCCCATTGCCCAAAATTGTGTGAGATAAACTCATTTGCAATAACATGAAACCCCATGATTGCGTTCGGATTGCCATTGCATTATACCCCCAAATTCTGTCATATGATAAACTCTTTTGGCTGCCTTTGCACTGCAGAAATAATCCAGTTAGACACCATGTTAATTGCCATGGCTTAATGGTATCGAATTCTGGGATGCATTGTTTTGTAAGATATTTAGCCTTCTCTATCAGAGAGCTATCACAACAAACTACACTTCCCATAATTCCACAGCATTGAGCCATGGCAGTTAAAGTGGTGTCAAATTGGATTATTTCTGCTGTGCTGATGCATCCTTCCTTGCCGATTTGATTGAGATCTTCTCCTTCCTAATACTTGGTTGTGTTTAGAAAAAAAAAATCATGGTTTTCTGTGCAAATACTTGCCAAAGAAGCTGGAGTTTACATTAAATGTGCACACATAGATAGATTCACATATCAAAAGGGTTTTTATTGGTTAATTTCACCATCAATTTAGCTGCTTTGGTGTAGTGCAGAGAAGAGATTTGAGTTGATAAGGTGAAGAAGGATGAAATTCTTCATTAATTTTGTTCTCACATGTAACAAATAATTTAAAAGAACATTCTCCTTACAAGGAAGATTATGACAGTTTTGTGGGTTTCAGAGCACGTCCCCCTTATTTTAGGACACTTGCACCAAAAAATTAAATAAATGCAAAAATCTCTGTTTTTAGTGCAATTTTTAAAATAATTTTTGACAAGATTTTCCAATTGTGACACCCTTTCTACTTGTGGATGAGAAAATTTGTGAGGATTCTTTCCACTCCTAACATTGAGACTATAGATCCCTAGCAGACATTCAACTTACTTGGCAACTGACTTCAGTTCAGCTCCATTTTGGCCTCACACAGCTCTGTGAGGAAGGCTCAGGCTAAAGTCCCTAGTGACACCCACTGAAGAAGAATTGCTTCTCCCAGCTGCAACAGGAAGGATTAGCAAGTCATGCTGTGAATCAACAATACAACTTTTTTTAGCCATAAAACTACATTTCTTTTCTCCACCCAGACAGGTTAGAATTGGAACAGAATGAGAGCCGTATACCATGAGCTCATGCACTCAAATATACAGAGACATAGCCATATTAGTCTGGATTATCAGCATGTCGAGGGATTTTGCAACAGTTTTGAGGTTGTAACATTAGCTTTCATAGACCAAGGGTGCATATACACTATAGAAATCCTGCAGTTTGATACCACTTTAACTGCCATGGCTTCATCCTACAGAATCTTGGAATTTGTAGTTTTTTGAGGCACCAGTACTCTTTGGCAAATAAGACTAAAGTCCTTATAAAACTACAAAAGCCAGGATTCCATAGGATAGAGCTACTGCAGTGGTGTCAAACTGCATTATTTCCACAGTTTATATGCACCCTTCATCTAATCCTTCAGATGCATGGAATGAACTTGTGCCAGATCAAGTCTATGAAAGTTTGTGCTACAACTTCTTTCACTCAGTTAGTTTCAAATGTGGTAGAAAATTCTTCCAATATAGTTATCCAAGTCTGCCAAGTCACTACTGCAAAGTGCATGTGCTGGAAAAATCCCATCAAGCTATCACATTTCATAGAAGCTTTGACTTCTAGGCATCCGTTGGTCATGTACAGCCTCCTTTAAAGTAAACAACCATTAGCCAATCCTTACAAATTACCCCAGCCACCAGCCTCTAAGTATTATAGAGAATGAGATATAACCTCCCAAGTGTCAACTTATCCTTTTGAAGAAATTTCCTAGGACCAGGATACACAATTAAAGACATGAGGCCCCTCCCATCCCTGAGTTAACCCATGTGAAGCCATGTTAGTTTTCCTTCATCACCTAGTGAGATATAGCAGGACAATGTTTTGAATTAGGGCTAATGAGATCTAATTTTCAATTCCTACTTAGCCATGAATATCTGAGACTGTCCTCTTTTCTCAGCCATACAAGTCTAATGGAGTTTATCTTGATAATTAAATTGGAGAACTTCATGGATGGCATCCTGGGTTCTATACCAAAAGAACAAGACATAAATGCAACGGATGCATTCAATGTACAATTCTATCCATTACTATCTTGGCAGCCCGACTGTAGAATAGTAAACGTCTGGTTAAGCTAAAAGCTAGATGCTTGTGAAACAATCACACATCTGTTTCAGCCCATCTAAATGTTGTGTAGATGTAGTCATTTGGGTAATGTAGTCAAAACAAGGAGACTAAAATATTTCATGGGAGAGAAAATCTCAAAAATCTATTCCTAACCAATTGTACAGCTGAAATATAGATCCAGCCACATTCCAGTGCAGACAAAATGCTTCTGCTTAACCGATATTATCTTATAGATCAGAAATCAGTTGATACATTCACAAAGTCTTTGGCATTCTATTCAACCATGTAAACATGACAACTTAAATCAGCAGAATCACATATAAGTTTATTGAAATGATGGAGGAGGCCCCAGGGAAATATAATGTGTGAATTGATAAATCAACCAAAGGCAAATGAAAGCCAGACTCCATGTTGCAGTCAGTTTGTCCAAATGTTTTCCCCCAACTTTTTTTCAGCTGTGTAGCCACTGAAAGAGTGAAACAGAAAGAGTGAAATAGTAGCCTGAATCAGAAGATTATATAAATCCATCCTTTGTGAAAAAAGGATGGAAAACTCAGACAGATAGACTCATCATTCTAAAATTATAACATCACTTTAGGCCACAGGATGGGAACATCAGGTATTAGTGCCCACCAGGTGTCCAAATCCAGTTCTATGGTCATAGACTCCCTCTGAATGACAGCATAATTTGATAGTATTTTGTACATTCCTCTTCCAATATGTTGAAATACCTCTCCTGAGACTTAATAAAAGCAGTTAGAACTTTAAATTAAAAAATGCTTAGATTTCTGTTTCCAACATTTTAATTTTAGCCCTGCTCACCATAGGAATGTTGTTACAAAGGATTTATCTGATGTTGGATTCAGCCTTCAGGTGGAAAGTGGTTCCCCACTCTTGCTTTGGGTGATCACAAATTAAGTGGAGCAACCTGTAGGCTGAAACACATTGTATTCCCTTTCATCCTCCTTTGCTTGCAAGAAGAAGAAAGTAATAGATTCTATTTGATGTTAAATACACAAATGAACATGTAAGGGTCATCAAAATAGACTACAATAAAACTGTGGTTTGGTATCTTGGCTTATTAACTAACCAGAGTCCTCTTGGTTATTTTTCCCCATTATCCCTTAGTTATCTTTGTATTTACAATATCTTACATCAGAATATCTTTACACATATCTAATACATTGTCTAATCCTAATTTTTTTTCCTGTATAATCCCTTATTCTTTTCTTTCTTCTTTCTTGCTTTCCAGTTCATTTGATGCATGTTCTTCCCTTCTTGTTGTCTTCTTCTTTCTTCTTTTATTTCTTTCTCTTCTCTGTTTTCTATACATCATTTCAACTAATATTACTTTATCTAATATATGTGTATGTGTATCAGAAAACATAAAAGTTACAGTTTGAAATATGTAGAATTATATGATTGAGTTAAAACTGTAAAAAAAAAGGGGGGGGGATTGAGAGAAAAAGTAGGGAAAGCAGTTGAGAGAAGAAGAAGAACAGAAAAAGTCCACTTTCCAGATCCTTTTCCTGCCTTCCTTACTCTTCTGCTTATGTTTTCTTCACTCATTATCTTTTCCTACTAATCTCTTATCTCTCCTTCACATCTTTTCACTTTCTTTAGTTCCTTCTACTCAAAATCTACCTCCTTACTCTTTCTAAACTCTACCACTGTCCTACACTTTCCTTTATATTGATCTCAAATCTCTTTTCTACCTCCTCCTAACTTATCACATCTTCTGCAATCTTCATACTTACTTCAAATCCTTCCCCCTTTTTTTCTTTTCTACCTTCTCATACCCTGTCATATCTTCTCTGCACCATATTCACTTTCTTAGTCTTTTTCTTGTTTTTTTCAACTTTTTCACTTCCCTTTCTCCCCCTACCTTTCCTCTCTCTCTTTCTTTCCTACTCCATTACATGCCTCTCCTTCCTACCCCTCCTGCTCCCCTTTCCCCTCCTCTTACCTTCCTCTTCTCTTTTCTGCCTTCTCCTCTCATCTTCTCCTCCCCATCTTCTCTCTCCTATTTCATCTGTATCTCCTTGGTCTTCCCTTTCTGGTTCTTCCTCTTCTTTTTGTCTTCTTCTTTTTCCTCTATCCTATTCTCCCTCAACTTGAATCTATTCATTCCTGACCTCCCTCCTTACATACTGGACAAGTTTGTTTTGTTTTGTTTTGTTTTGTTTTTGGTCAATTTTTGGCTATTATTCATTGTTCCCCCCCCCTTATTATTTTTTCTTAGATAATTAGTTACTATATTACTGTACCTTCTTGTCTATTAATTTCACTTTCATCTTCCTTTTCCTTTTGCAATTTTATAAACCTTTAAAGTTATTTCCCAAATTAACAGCATTGTTAATTTAACTAAGTGTCTTTTTAGTTATGATCTAGTGCCAAACTACAGTTTGTTGCAACATGAAACCAGAACATTTATTCTCCTCTTCTTAGAGACAGTGAAGAAGGTAAGGGGATGAAGAAGCATTCAACTCATCAGAGCTCATCACAATCAATAAACAATTGTTTATTAGCTATTGTCTATCAGAATATTGGATTAGTTCATTTTAGATTGATTATTAGACTGTTCAGATTGTTTTACTGGACTGCTTATAATATTAATATATTTTGGATTGTTTATTAGATTGTTTAGACTCTTTATTTGGATGATTAATTTTGATCAATTAGGCTGTTAATTAGATTAAGTAGCAACAGGCATATAAACATTACTTGGATTATTATTTGAATCAACTGAATGAATTTTCTTCATGCACATCATTAGTGGCTGCTATAGGATGGCATTAATTTGCTTAATGAATTCTTTCAATTGATATTACATGGTGACAGTGTTGGAGAGTTCACTACTGGGTTTTGTTAATACGCACTGCAATAATACCTATGGGTTGGCTTTGAGACCAAGATATGGTGATAGTAGATTGATTTCAAATAGAGTTTCTAATGCTGTTTATGATCTGAGTACACAACATTTTTGTAACACTCAATGGCCAGAAACCTGTTAGTGCACTATGCTAGCGTAATGGCCCATTAAACTAATGGCTGAACTTTTTGAACACTTGTAGAGGATCTCAGAAGTAGTGGAGGAAGTGGAAAGTCTCCTCGTTCTAAATCACCTATTCCATAGATTCCTGAGGTGGTGGCCTTTAGAACTAAAGTGCTCTGGAAAAGGTGGTCTGGACAATTAACTATGCCATGAAACAATATCTACATGCCCTAGTGTTGTTGTGCTTATAGGTTATTTTATCTGGCCATCAATGCTGTCCCCAGCAGGAATCCAACAATATCTCAACCTTTATTAATTCCCAGTTCAGTTTCTGCAAATATTTTGTTGTTGTTTTTTTTGTTTCTTCTTCAGCCATTATTCACTCTGTGTACTTGTTTTGCTCCAGCACCTGTTTCACCTGCAATTAGAACTGAGTAAAGTGCCACAAATCCTCCTTATTCTAACATCCCTTTGTAATTCCATTATTTTCAGGTGATTCCTTGCTTCCTGCTCCCCCAATATCTTATTTTAGTGTTATTTGGAGTTTCACTTTACCCCCAGTGAAGACAAATGAGTTCTGAACTTATGCAGAACTACTACCATAAACACATAAGAAGAGTCCTGTTGTATCCAACCGAAGCCTATGTACTCCACCATACTGTTTTCCATGATGGCCAATTAAATGTCTTTGTGATATGCACAACAATCCTCTCTCATTGTTTCCTGGGAACTGCTATTGAATGGCATATTGTTTCTGAAGATGGATATTAGGGACTAATAGAGATCAAATGTGTGTAAACTGCAGTACCCCGCACTGTGATTTTACAGCCCTAGGTCAACAGCCCCCCCCCCCAATTGAAAATCTGTCCCTTCCCATTAAAATAAAAAGTGAATAACTACCCTTTAAAGTCTCCAGAAACTCTTTCAAACCTTTTAAATATGTGCCTAAACCAAGAAAGTGAAACTATGATAATTGCATGAACAATTATCTATTTCTCACACTGAAAGTTACCTTCCAGAACCTTTTTGGTTTCACTTTCTTGGTTTAGGCACATTTTTGGCAGTCTGTGGTTTTCAGAATGGCACTAGGGCCCAAAATGTATCCCTATAGACCATCTTCCAACCCATCCTCCAAGAAGACTAGATAGACCCATCTTCCAACTGCTTTAGTCCTCTCTGGAAACTACTTGGTTCTAAGTGATGGTTTCTGAACTAGTTGACAAGCATTAGATTGTTTCACTTCCGTTATTACTTCAATATTCCTCTCATACTCACTAATTTATATCTGGGAAGGTTAGATCTTGGCATTTTGGAAATTCCTTGAGCATCATGATTCTGTTCACAAAACATTTTCTTGGATTCACTGCGACCAAGATACAGACACTCAATTCTGGCTTGCTATATCATAATTTAACAACCAGAAATCCATGTATTTACTCCATACCTCCTTCCCTCACCCCCCCCCCCACTTGCACCCATGTTTAAATAAACCACCACTAGCCATCGAGTTTGAAGTGTAGGGTTGTGGTTTAATGTTTTGACCTATATGGCATGGGATCAGGTTGTTTGAAGGACCATATCTACCTTTACCAACCCATTAGAGAACTGAGATCATCAAGAGAGACCCTTCTCTCTTTTCTACTGCCCTCTCAATCTCCTTTGGTGGAAACAGGGGAAAGGGTCTTCTTGGTTGATCCTCTCAGGCTCAGGAATTTCCTCCCTAGAGAGACCAGATTGGCCTTATCCCTGATCTCCTTTCAGTAGCAGATAAAAACATTTTTATGCAGCCAGACTTTTTCAAACTGACAAGGGTTGGACTTTAAATGTTGTCCAAGGCTTGTCTAAATTTTTCTATAGAGTATTTAATATATTTCAAATTTTCATGTGTAATGTTAACTTTTGAAAATTGTTTAATTGTTTTCTAAAAAATTGTATTTACATTTTAATTTTTGTATTGTTTTTGACTTGTGCTGCTTTAAATTTTGTTAGCTACCTGGAGTCCCTATACAGGGAGAAAGGTAGACTGTAAATAAATAAAATAACAACCAAAATAATAATAATAATAATAATAATTATTATTATTATTATTTTCAGGGGATATAAGACTAAACACAGTTTGAGGTTAGTTTGTAATAGAAAACTTTAGACTACAGCCATCTCAGACACAATAGTTAACTGTCTTTCTTTATTATTATTATTGTTATTATTTTCTTTCTCATTTTCCCCCAGCAGGCTGCAAGTTCCTAGGAAGAGAGGAACTAGGGCAGAACTGAGTTGGTCCATACTCGTAAGACTCATTACCACTACAAAATAAATTTGTTTTTGTGTCAAATCAACAAAATGATTTAGCACCAAATAGATGTTCACACTATTTGAGCCATGATCAAACCTACCCATTTCAATTTAATCCGCTTCACATTCACATTCAGTAATGAATCAATTCAACATGAAGTCGCCTCATAGGGGCAACTGCACCACAGAAACAGAATCAAATAGACAGTGCATTCATACTTGCACTGAATCAAATCATTTCACCCCCAGATTGCTGCACCTACCACAGCACACTGCTTCTAAAAAAGGAGCTGTGAAACACAACTCCTTTCTCCACCACTGCTGAGGCACCATTAGTGTGGTGATGTCCCTTGTGTGCCGTGTAGTTTGGACACTGTGCACGAGGCACATCATTGTTGTGTGCACCGTATAAACAGCACCACACCAAGATGGCGCCCAAACAGTGCAATAGGGCTTAGGAGCATGCAGACACTCCTCTCTCCCGAGCCCTACTTTCGGCCCCAAGGCTGGAGCTTTGTGCCAGTCTGTACTTGAGGATACTATATTTTATATAAACAATGCAGATCAGACTGTTGATGCCACTCAGAAGCAGACATTTCTTACACTATTTAACTTTAAATATCCCTTAAAAACAAAGCAAAACAAGTGGACTGCTAGCAACTTCCAGGAATTTTTATAGTGGGCCCTCGATATCTGCAGGGGATCCATTCTGGAGCCCCCGCAGTTACCAAAATCCACAAATGTTCAAGTCCCATTCTCCTTAATGGTGTCACAGCCACATGTTATGCCACCATTGGGACGATGAGACTTTTCTGCTCTTGCCCCTGTGAAGTCCGCCTCATGGCTTTCTCCTTCTCCTCCCCCCCCCCACACCCTGCTGCTTCCCCACCACCACCACCAAGCATCTGGGATTCATCCAGCCACTTTACCAGGGCTAATTCAAATCATCCCAAGCGATTCTTCATTGCCTCGGTGGTCTATGTGGCTGCCAGCTTGGGTTCCTCCTGCAGTCAAGCTGCCACCACTACTAATAGCTTCCATTACAGCCCCTCCAGGGCCCCTTTGCTACTGCCACTGCCACCACATGGATCCCTGGTCCCACCTGCTGACCACTCGGATCCACCTTCCATGACCACCACCAGCCCGGACCCTTTGCCCCAGGTAGGAAAGTGGGGAAAAAGGGGACCTGGAGGAAGTGCCCCAAAGGAGGACCAAGGAGGAGGAGGAGGGATAATTCAGGAAGGGCAGAGGGACTGGGGGGCGATGGAGCTGGGCAGATTCGAATTGCCACAGCTGCCTCTTTCTGATCCTCCTCTTTCTCCTCCCACCCTGCAGTTGCCACCTTTTCTTTCCTATTTCTCCTCCCTCCTCCTTTTCCTTCCTCCTCTTCTTCCTTCCTCCTCTCCCACTACTGCCTCTGCCCCATGGCTGCTGCTTCGTCCTTCCTCCTCCTCTTCCTCCATCCTCTTCCTTGCCACTGCCTCTTCTTCCTCCTCTGCTGACCCCCACAGGCTTGCCATCTACAGTTGCTGAAATCCGTTGGATGGCAATTCCACAGATATGGAAGGCATACTGTACTTCTTCATTTGCATTTTTAGTACACTGTGCAGCATATGGCAATAACAAAAACAAAATCAATCTGGGCTCTAGACTTGCTGCAGTTACCCACTATTGTAGAAAAAAAAGAAAGAAAGCATACAATCTCAAAATCTGATCTGAAATTGAACTTCTCCTCTGCATGGAGAAGGGAGTGAATTAAATAATAATTATATTCTTTCAGAGAAACAAGATAAACCACTTAGCACTTAATTAAACATTGCACACAAATGCATGGTACAAAAACAAAAAGGTCCTGATGGCCCATTTTTGAAAGATGAATGGGGATCAGGGGATGATGTGCAATAGAAGAATAGGGTTGGTGGAGGTACTTAACTCTTCCTGCTTTTTATTGCTCTACTCTAAATCCCCCACATACAGAACATTTCTATTTTTTATTTTGTTTTATTTTTAAATAACCCCTTGAAAACTTATCATTAGTGTTCAACATTTAGATACTATTTTATTATTATTATTTTCAAATGAGATCCAATACCTGTCTTCTGGAAGAAAAGGGTTCTGCATGAAGTGGAGTCCCCATTTGCACTCCTGAAAGGTAGCAGAGAAAAGACAGAGGAGGACTGTAGTGTGTCGTCAGAAAATGGCACACACTATGACATCCTTCCTTTTGGTTCTGGTTCCCAACAACCAGAGCCAGTGCAGAATTAGGAAAGGAAAAATATTCCAGCTGTATATTTACAAAAATCTTCCTAAGGGAAAGAGCTGTGGAGCAATGGCAAAGACTGTTACTGGAGCATGGTGGATAATTCTTCTTCGGAGGTTTTTAATGAGAAGTTGGATTTCCATTTGTTGTATTTCTAATGCATTTTTACTGTTGTAACCCACCCAGATTCTGAGTGAATGGGCGGGCTATAAATAAATTGTCGTCGTCGTCGTCATCTTTTGGGACTGATATAGTTGTTCATTCCTGCATGGGACAGGATTGAACCAGTAAGCCTTACAGCTCCATAATTCTATAATTCTAAAACCATTTTCTTTTATAGCCATGTCTATTCTTTTCCATGATCCCTGAAATAACTTTGCTTCCCACAAGGTACTAGAAGGCAGACAGTCCTATCTTATTTAATAAGCCTGAAGTTGCATTAGTCTGTTATTTTTCAGGGATATCTAGATAAGCAAATTGTTTCTTTTTCTCCATGGGGCAAAGTAGAAGGGCAGCTTGGAGTGGCCTCTGATGGCTCCAGCTGCAATCAGCCCCCAATCAGCTTGGGCCCATGATCACCAAAAGGCTGTAGAGAGAAGGCGGGTTGGACAGGATTAGCAACAGCCTATCACAAGCCAACTGTTATCAGCCAGTGAGATGATGGCTGGGGGGAAAGGTTGAAAATTCTGTTTTGGAATCTTAGATAGGGTTTTGCCAAGTCCAGGTAAGGACATAGGTTTGGTTAGTTCCAGAGAGGGAACTGTGGTTAAAGTCTAGAGAGAATGACTTTTAGCCAGATAATTACTCCAAGTGACAGAGTTATTATACTGGTAGTTAGCTTGAGGGGCAATACTATTAGTGTGTAGATTTAAGAGAATAAAAAGAAAAGGGCAGTGTGAGCGTCCCTGAGAACTTGTAACATTGATACTTGGTGGAAAGTTAGATCTTAATAGCAAAGTTAATATCGAGAAAATAATATTACCAGCTGAACTAAGAAACACAAGTGCTTGAACCAATGTTTATTTAAATCTTTTCAAGAAACACCTGTTTGAAACAACTGTTGAATAAAGTTCATACTTTATTTCAATAAAAGCTTGTCTAAAATTTAAAATTACATCCACGTTATCAACAATACACAGTCCTTTTAAAACAAGGAGAACTTTTAAAGTGCCTAACTTAGCTTGCAGGCAGAAGTGGGGAAGAAGACTCCACTGTGGTCATCCCAGGAAAAACAGAGTAGTTTAAAGAGACATGAGCATCACAATGGCCTGCCCCTGAGGTGGGCTACCACTGTGATCCCAAATGGACCACCAACAGGAATAGATAATCTGCTCCTTTTGCCAGTGAGTTTGGGCTACCTTAGTCACCTTAGTCATAAAAATGTCATAACCCCAAAGTGGCTGGAAGCCATACCTCCCTCCATACCAACTGCCATCCTCTGGCTTGGGAGGGAGAGAAGAGGCAGGCCCAGCTCCATCAGGGCTTGCCTGAAGGAAAGAACCCTCCCTCCTTATTATTTAGATATTTATTTGCTTATGTAAATCATTTATGGATTTTGTGTATTTGTTTATCCACTTTTGTAAACCGCTTTGATCTTTTTTGGAAAGGCGGTATCTAAATAAATAAATTATTATTATTATTATTATTATTATTATTATTATTTGGCCTGTCTGTTTCAGGCCCTGAGTGACCTCTTTAGGCAAGTTTTGTGCCTCCTCTAAACCATATCATACACTAATGTAATGCTTTTGTTGATGCAGAATTAGATGCAGAACAGTCCCAATAATATTCTCATTTGCTTGTATCCTTTGAACAAAGCTTGCAGGATGGGTCAGTTTTTGTCTCAATCATTTATGATTGGAACTACTATTTCTATATTAAATTTGAGATGGTTGCTTCTCATCCCAGGCTACTGAGAGGTAAAAATTATCTGTTTATAAAGTTTAGGACTACCTTCATCCACCAGTGAACAGCTAAACCTTTGTTTATTTTAATTCTAGATTCAAACTGCAAAATATTTTGTATCTATGGTGTTACGGTCTCACAGTCCCTTTTCAGATTCTGTCTGTACTGGCTGATACTTCCAGAGTACATCTAAGACAGATGTCTATCTTAGATGTCACCACTCATTGATTTGAATCCCCCCTTGCACAGCAACACAATGAGACATTGGTGGGGTTTCACTCACACTATACTTCCCACTCTGACATTACAGAGACTTTCCTCCCTACAACCTTGGTGAAGAGAGGAAACCAAGCAAAGGCACATGGAAGGAGTGTGGATGAGGACAGTACTTTTAAAAGAAAGACTTTTTTTCTTTTCTTTTTTTCTTTCTTTCTTTTTTTGGCAAGACATTTACATTAGCCAAAGGTATCTTCATGAAGGGACACCTTCACTTCAGGCACACTGAAAAAAGTTACAGGATATTCTTGAACAATTCAGCCATGGTCACCAAAACTGATAGAAAATTCCCTGACATAACTAATTTAAACATCCCTGTCTACTCGCAGTCCAATGGGGATGCTGGGCTTGAATGTCCATAGGAAGAGTAGCTAGGATTTTAGGCCACATGATCTCATCTAACCAGCTTCCCTGAGTATAGTGGACACCTTACTCCAAGTCTCTCTGGTCTCTGCATGCTTCATGTTTCCCCTTAACGTACAGTGGACCCTCAATATCTTCTGGCATTTGATTCCAGGACCCTCCATGGATATCAAAATTTGTGGATGCTGAAGCCCCATTAGATACAATGATATAGTAATAATAATTGATAGGAACACTAAAAGTGCAAGTAAAAGATAAACTAGGAAGGGATAATAACAAAAGTAGATTAAAAAAATAAAACCCGTCAAAATACAATGATATAGTAAAATGTTGTCCCTATGTATATAATATGGCAAAATTAAGGTTTGCTTTTGGGATTTTGTTTAATTTTATTTATTTATTTATTTATTTATATATATATTTGAATATGTTCAAGTCGTGAATGGTTGAATTTGTAGATAAAGAATCCGTGTACAAGGAACACTGACTGTACTTAAAACTTTCCTTGGGAAATCTAGAAACTTCTCCCAGACTGGCCATCTCTTTTGGACTGTAGTATCTCATGACCTGCAACTCATTGTGATACTGACTCCCAATATATATGATTCTAAACTCAACACATCATTAACCCTTTGTGTGCCTGGAAAATGGAGTGCCCATTATCACCTATGGATATAGTATCAGCCATTGAACTGGGATTTATAATTTATTAACTGGGCAATGAATGCACCTTGGTGTTGAGAATCCCCTTTGCATCTCCAGGATCAGGCAGAGGGAAATTCTATGGGCGGAAGTATTGATAACCATCTTTTATCATTTTATGCAGGAGGTCATTCCAAATACACTGATCATTCATATGGGGAAGAGGAAGACCTCGCTAGCCACAAAGCATCCAACCTAATTAATTGTGGTCAAGAATGGCCTGGAATTCCTACATTTTTGTATGCCTGACACATACAACATGTCAGAAATCCAGAAGAGGTGTTCCTGGATGATTGTCTTTGGTCTTGAGAAGACAGAAGTGGGAAGGAAAAAGATCAGAAAGGCTGTGGGTACCTTTGGTTTGGCATCTTGGAGCCATCAGATGCAACTCTCAGACACCACATTCAGACAGAGAGTGCTCTTCCATCTCAGTTTAGCTCATCTTTCAGACCAGAGGTCAAGACATTTAGTTGCATGGATTTCATTATGAACTCATCTTAGCTACAACTGGGAATCAGGTAGTGTTTAACCTTTTTCTTGTTGTATTTTCTATTCTCTTTTTGGACTGGATCCACATAACAAAACAAAAGAGAGAGAGAGAGAGAGAGAGAGCGCTTCCATGCCTGTCTTCCTCAATTTTAGGGAAACCTTTAGGGTGTTCTGATCTTGTGGATGGAATAAGGAATTCAAATGTTCCATTTACTTACTTAGGCCTGGTACAGACGGCCCAAAAGGGCCATCACCGGGGTGTGATTAGGGCTAGGGAGCGTGCAGCAACCACACTCTCTCCAGCCCTAGTGCATATGGACAGCACCATCTTTACAGGAGGCCCCTTTCTCCCTTGCCTCCGCTTTGCCCCTTTTCTGCAGCCTGGAAAAGCAGTGGATTGGGGTCTCTGGGGCTGCCGATGAGGCTGCCCTGGCCCCAATCTGCCACTCAAAAGGGCAGCTACAGACCACCCCTTTTGGATGGCATGTAAAGGCCCTTATTTACTTACTTACTTACTTTCAGGGGGAGAGATTATAAAACACAGGAAAAATACCTGTAAGTAATGGAATAACTTTCAATAGCTAGCAAAAGAGCACCTGCTCATGTCTTTAACCTTCCAACTCATTGATTGAAACATCATATGTAATGCCTCAGTTGGCAGACCATGAAAACTAGAAAGTCTAGTTCCCTTAAAAAAAGGGGGGGGGTTAATAATAATTGGTTATTTTTCACATTTTTGTAGGGAAAAAAATCCAGTTTGTTAAAAATAAAATAAAATAAAATAAATTCAAATTAAATTAGACCATCCCATCCACCCACGCCCCATTCTTTAGACTGTGGTGTATAAAACACTATAGGAATGAACTCTAGAAATTTCAGCACTCCTCATTTTGGTACTGGTCAGGAAGCCTCTATCAGTATCTTATAATTCAGGGAATGGTGGAACCCCTAAACTTTATTTCAGATTTCTTTGCCTCACTAAGTAGCATATAATAGCTGTTATTTCCTTTAAAATGAAGTAAAAGTCTTATGTACTATATCCAAATTGGTGGATAAAGTACTTTTTGTCTTCCACTTCTGTGGCTTTTATTGTTTCTTTAACATTCTTTAATGGATAGCCCATCGGTGGTTAATTCATCAAGCAGCACTTAGAAATAGTTTCAGTTGCTAAGAAATGTTAAATACAATTAGAACATGCTGTATGATGCAATGTAGATTTGCCAAATGCTTTGTGAGGGCTGATGCTATGTAAATTAATGAGCTGGGATGGTACATTTCAAACATATTGCAGCTTTACTCATTTTTTATCTATATTAAACATAAACTTAGGTTATACTTCCATTGAAAATGAAACGCTTCATTACTTTGCTCTTTACATTATTCATATCATATTATAATTGAGCTCCAATGGCTTAAACCAGCACAGAACGAATTACATATTGTACAACATTAGTTCAAGACTGCAGTGTATGTTAGTGGGAAAGTGATTTTCTACTACCGCTAAGTGGGAATTTTTGTTCATAACTTACAAACATTATATGCTTTTGCACTTATCATAAGGTTACATTAGCCATAGCTAAAGACTGGTTCTGTTAAGAGGCATTACAAAACATATAACTATTATGTGCTATGGATTTTCAAAACAGATTTTTCTATTCTCCATTTTTTGGCTTCATGCATTACACTAAGAAATATTTATTCATGTAGGGGGGGAAAGATCCAGAAGCTACTAATACTATTAAAATAAGTCATGCTTTGAAAGGAAATGGACAAGTCAAAGAAGCAGACTGGCCAAATTGGACAGTGTATAGTCTTACTAGAGTTTGGAAAAGTTGCTTTTTAGATGGCAGCTTTCACATATAGCATGGGGATGATGTTCTGAGGATTGTATTCCAAGCAACCACAGCAACATTCTCAGCTGTGGTCATCCCTCAGGGCAACGGTTCTTCACTCTACAGTTTTGAAACAAAAACTGGACTCCTAGAAACATGGGTCTATTGTCATTATGTCACATTCCATTCATGACCTATTCCTATTTTGATGAATCTTTGAAATGTGAAAACATTTCTAACACACATGCCAGGGGATCACTATGGAGTGGCAGAAAAAGAGAACCTTCATGGGCACAAACCATATTATGGTACCCCTGTCATCTTGGGATGGAGGAAGACCGATGTTGGATGTGTCCTGATAGCCTTCATCTTGAGATACCTTAAGTCCTCACACTTAGTCCTTTAACAAATGACCTTATTTCTATTGTATTCTTTGACTTTAGGGACTATAGTGATCTCTCAACTTCCTGGAAAAGTACTTAATTACTTTAGAAATATCATCCTTTTGACCTATCCAAATATGTCAATTTTGTATTTGGGAGACTGTGTTTTTTTCTTGTTTTCTTCTCTGTATGATTATAAATGGGACCACCCAACTTACTGAGCCAGTCCAGTTGCTGCAGGTGGAACCAGGGGTGGCTTTCCTGGTGGTCCCTGTGTGGTGGGTGCAGCATGAGTCAGCTTGGGCCTCTGGGCACTGCACAAGGTGTCTCAGACCTCCGGCAGCCACGTGTTGGCACAAGCCAGCCAGCAGCGCTTCTGGTCCTGCTCAGACCACAACTCCCAGGAGCTCTGGGAGCGGAAGCGCTGTGCCATTGGGTGGCTGAGGGCCACTTCCAGTCTGGCAGGACTTCAAATCCCAGGCTCCCAGGAGGATGGGGAGGGGTGGTCCCTCCTCGCTTCCTGACTGGTGATTGGGCAACTGGCCTATTTAGGACCATGCTGCCCGGTGCTCAGTGCCATTTTTTCCCAGCTCCAGTCCGGGGAGAAATGGGACATTGGCCAGACTGTCCCGAGCAGGCAACCATGTGGCTGCAGAGTGCAGGTCAAGCCCAGAACACATAGCTGCCTCCCAGTTTGGGAGAGAGACCTAGGATTCAGGGCTGGCTCCGGAGCACGGAGCAAGCTCAGACCACATAGCCTGAGGTCTCTAAACACTAACCAACCTTCTCAGGAGTTACATCGGAGGCAGCAGCTAGACCAGCAGTGGGTAGGCCAAAAACCTTCTGCACCCCACCCGCTATCAAGCCAGACCTCTGCTGCCCCCTTTGGGCTAGCCCCTGGACTACCAGCCTCCCTTCCGTGTTTCTGTCATGCAGGCAGCCAGAACACCTGTATACACCTGAACTGCCCCCCCTTTTTGGGGGTCATGTTGGTCATCGGATTTTGTCACCCAGCAATCATGTCCCACAAAAGCAAGCTAATAAGGTAGGGTTCTCCCGGCCTGCCCCAAGGGAGCAGGCTGGGCAGCTCTCCAGGTCTTGGGCCTCCCTGGCTGCAAAACAACATCAGCATCAATCTTCTGTACAGGAGTCTGCCAGGGTGCCCTCAGAAACTAGCCAGCCCTTGCCGGGGGGGGGGGGCAAGCTTTTGAAAAATAAGGTGCCATCTAATGTACATTCAGTTGATTTGGCTGATGGTACACCAAGGGAGGCAAAAGAGATGGGAACTGTGTTCATCCCAAGTTTTGGAAAGGACTTTTCAAATGTTTTGTGTGTGCCTAAGTTGAAAAACTGTTCGGTTAGTGTGTCTGCATTAACTACTAGTGGGTATGCCTTAAGTTTCAAAGTGGATGATAGTATTATTAGCATGAATGACCAGGTTTGTGCTAAAGCAACCAAAAGAAACAAAATGTACTATATGGTTGACAAGGCAGAATGTGCAATAGTCAACAATGTGCCTTTGTACTTAGACTGTGCACATTACTACCATAGAGTTATGGGACATACAAGCTTCACGAGTTTGGCATGAACATGAAGGCATGAACAGCTATCTTGTTTGATAGGCATGGCACCATAAACACAATCTGGCAAAATGTTACACATCTGTACATTTTGGAGGGGCATGTTAGGATTTTAGGCCTGAGTATGTAATGTACAGATGTGAACAAAAGGGAAAAACAGGAATTATGGCTAGACTTGTTTTTCAGCAGAAGGCTGGGAGCAGACAGTGCTCAAGGTCAGTATGTGCTTGTTTGCACATAAACCTAATAAAAACAACTGTGTCTTCCTGACTGAGGGGACAACAATAATGCAGGCAACAAACGGAAGTAGAATCATCAAATGAGGTTGGGTTTGTGACCACATGGCACAAGTCTATAACCAACCTGCACACCTCAGTGAGGATGGTTGGGTAATTGTTCTGTAATGGACGGTTGGAGAGTTTGTCGGACGAGCATGTGTATATTTGTAAATACAGCAACTTAAGAATAAAGCCTCTGAGAAGAGAGTTTTGGCTCCAGTCTGTTTTCATCAACAACTGAGAGGATTCCTGATAAAGCCGAAGCTTCGGGGTTGCCGGAATCGGAGGCATCGGAGATTGCTTGAACTGCGCACCTCTGCTTTATCCTGCGGCATCCCTCCTCCCCTAATAAGTGGGGATTAGGTACTGGTCCACCTCGCAGCATTCATGGATCGCATGGAGCTTCTAGAACAAGATAAAAAGTGGAGATGGAATTGAGTTCCACCAGCAGGAGATAATCTTCCAGCATTGACTCTTCTAGTTCTTGTTCCTCTTCCACCGAAAGCTCAACTACCCACAGCTCCAGATCTTCACCCTCTCCCAGATATTCATGGCAGAAGAAGTGGTCGAGGGGTAAGAAGAGAAGCAGGAAGGACCACAGTTGTGCTGATTGGGTGTCAGCCATTGGGGATGATAGCCAAGTCCTGTCGGCTGGTGCCAGGAGCGGACCCCTCACCCACACCTTTCCTGGAGGGGACTGTGGAAAATTGGAAGTCTGTTGTGACCCAGGTTGTTTTGGTTTCACTTGTCCCAGTTGCCTCTGAGCCTATAGCAGAGCAATGTCCAAACTCCCATTTTTCTTTCGGGCCAACAGGATCGGCCCCCACTGGCCGATCTGATCCAATACTGTTTTACAGTTTTTGGTTTGGCTGCAGGAGGCCAGCAATGCTCCTCACACCATGGTGGTTCACCTGGCACGCATTTCCTTCTTTTCAAAGGTGGGAGGTTTCTGAGACCCATGCTCTGCTTTTTTGGTTAGGAGGACCCTGGAGTGCTGGAGGAGACAGCCCCCAAAAGGTTAGATGGCAGGAGGCCCATTTGTTTTAAGGTACTCTGCAAACTTACTGCACACCTCAAAAAAATTTGCAATTCTAGGTCTGAGACCCATCTGTTCTGCATGGCATTTGTCACATCTTTTTTCAGGGTGCTGTGGGTATGTGAGCTGGTTCCCTCTTCCATGTCGGACAGCTCCGATCACTGTATCTGGTGGGGTGATATATTTTTTGGAGACAACACCGTGTCTATAGCTCTCTGCAGGTCCAAACATGACCAGCTGGGAAAAGGGGCCACTATCACCCTCCAGAGGCCACATGGCCACAGCCTGTATCCAATGCAGATTCTGTGGAGATTCTTGTCATCTCACCCACAAGATGAGAGCCCCCTTTGTCCACAGAGATGGATCATCACTCACCAGATACGAGATTGTGTCAGTTCTATGCATGGCCCTACACCAGGCAGGTCTGCCTGCAAGAGACTTCAGGAGCACTCTTTTCACATCAGAGCCATGGCAGTTGCAGCAGAACAGGGAATTCTGGAGGACCATTGCCAGGGACCCAAGGGTTGGGTGTCATGGGGCCACACAATTTTGATTGTTATCTCAGTGGGCGAGGGTTGGCAGAAGGCGGGTCAATAGGGGGCCTTGCCTTTTGTGGCGGTAGCATAGGTCTTGGATCTGATGTGCATGGTTTCCTGTACTGTGGAACACTGGATTGGGAGTCCCACAGGGACCCAGGGGTGCTGAGGTCCTAGCGCTGTTGCCATTGCGGGGGTGGCATCGATTCAACATTTCCCAATGACAAGGGGTAAAGATGCACATATGCACATAACTGGCTCCCAAGGTGGCTGGTGCACTTTAGCTGGTCCCCCTCTGTCATTCCGAAGCCTTGTGGTGACCAGGTGTTTTGGTTCATTGACCAACATGGGTTGGTGGATGGCAGATCCAGCCCTTATGCTTTTCAGGCCAACCCTCTACATTTCTTTTCAGTATTCAATGTGACCTTTTCTGCCAATCAGGTGTCTGTTGTGTTTTTCCAACTTCCTCCCCCTTCCACAGCAACTGAAGGCTATTTTTTATGTAGTAAAAAGAGGGATCTTGCATCTCTGATTCTTGCATTTCCTTCCATTCCATTTGCCATTTCTTAAATGCCATAAACTGTGTCTCTGTAATGCCAGTGATAGACAATTACAATAGCATTGATATGATTTATTTTGTGGCTGTTTTAGTCCAAATAGCAGGTCTCTGCTGGTGAATATATATAATAGGGACCAAGATTTAAACTACACCTCAGGATCCTGAAAAGTCAGTTCTATGCAGACTAGATTAAGTTTCTGCTTTTTTTTTTCAGATATCAGAGATTATCACATGAGCCTAGGTCCCACGTCACTCCTGCTGTAAATCATGTTATTTATTTTTTAAAAAAAAAACCCTGAAAACATACTAATTTTGGAATATTTAACACTGCACTTCTTTTTAATAGAGTAACATGCCCTTTTTGTGCCATTGAGGGACCCAGTGTGCTATCTTCCTTATTCTCTTTTAACCCCATTTTCCTGCCCTTCCCACTTCTCCCCTCTCCCTCTTGCCAAAGAAGGAATAATAAGCTGTCATTCCTCCTTTGGCAGGCTGGGGAGGGGGCATGGAAAAGCCTGTTTCTCTCTCGTCTTTCCTGCCAAAGAAGTTAAAAAAAAAAAAAACCTTATGAGTAAGCAGTCATTCCTTATTTGGCAGGTTGGGGGGTGGGGGTGGAGAAGCCTGTTTTCAGAAGAGAGTCAATATTTCCTTCTCTTCCCATTACTGGAAGTAGACTGTCTATGGATGTTTGGTGACAAGCAGCGGGAGAGAAGGGAGTAATGCCCAACCACACCATGTGGGATCATCAGTCTCTGAATTGCCCTAAGAATATCACACATACTTCAATAATGACTAAATGACATCAACTAACGAGATTTTTCCTGTTCATTAAAAGTAGCAGCAGAAGCACAGACTGGCTACAAGATAGCTACTGCACAGCCACAAGGTCATCTAGTAGGATCACCCCATTACTGTTAAAATCCTGCTTCTTTCTAAGAACAGTGCAATATTACTCAATTTCTTCACTGGTAGTTATGTATAACCATGTGTCATTCATCTAAAGATGTTTTCCTGTGCTGGCCATGACTGGCAACAGATCTTTTATTAAAACATACATAGAGATACACATATATAAGGACTACTTCTCCTCTGCCATCAATAAAGAAAATCTTAATAGACAGGTCTGTGGCTTTTTTGACAAGTCTGAAGTTAGAGCATATTGAAACACTTTTATAGAACATATTCAAAAAACCCCTCCATAAGTTGGTGTAACTCAGTGATTGGCTCCCAGTTCCTTCACTTTAGCCATTAACATGATGTAATGGTTTACCATCTGGAAAATCCGGCAATTGGCAAGATGTGTGTGAATCTACAGCTTCCCACCAGCACTAAACTAAACAACTTTGAAGTAACATCTGCACTCTATGCTATATACAGGATCACTTAGGATTGGTATCATGTATTTAACAATATCATCACATATATTTGTTTAACATAATCAATAACTAAACATATAAACATCTAAAACCATCACTTATTAAAGCTGCTTTTTATATATAAGATGTTATAAAACCATCCTCATTATCCCTCAGCCACATTTTAAAACTCAAACCTCCCTCTTCAGCCAATGCAGAAATATCCCACACACATTAAACAGGAGCTACTATTTCCACAGAACTTTTTAGCTCTTTTAAGACTCATTAACCCTTACAGCACAACCTTATAGTTTAAATCATCAGCACCAATTGTATACTATCAATCTCATCTCTATTTAAAACAAGTCAAAACAAATTCTGGCAGGAAAGCGTTACACTAATATGTTCCTTAGGGAGCCTGCTTGGGCTTTCCAAAGTCTTATTTTTAAACAACCTATCTGGACTTTGTAATGCAAAATTCGATAGGATTATATTATGTATTCCTTTCTTTGGTGGGAGAAACAGTATCTGGACAATCCTTTAGGCCTGAAGCAGATGGGGACAAAAATCCAGCTTGGGGATGTGTTTGGGGCATGGCATACAGACTATGTATACACCCAAAGTGGAGCCATGTGGACAGTAGAGAGTGTGCCAGGCCTGCACCAACCTAGAATAGCCAGCAATAAAAGGGGTGGTAAAAAGCTGGTCCTGCTGGCAGCTAGGTTCAGGACTGCAGTAGCTGCCTGCTTTCAGAGTACACTATCTGTTTGTTGTGGTCCTGCATCAATTGGGGGCTGACCAAGGCCGGAGAGGCCAGAGGGTGCTCCAAGCTGCTGGTCTGTTTTGATCCTTAGATACTCATCTACTACCTGGAATCTTGGATCAGAAGGATTAAGTCTAAGAATAGTGGCTGCTTTATCAGTGCTAAAGCTTGTTCATTTTTACTTTCTTCAGGACAGATTTCAGAATTCAAGTTCCAATCCTCCATAATACTATCTAGTTGCTTGATTGCAGAGTTTATGGTTGATATGATTGCTTCTTGCTTACCCTCATCTTGCTGATCTTCCAGCACTGTCCTCCTTTTCTTGGACAGTAAAACTTTTCTGATGGGTTATAATCAAAATCCCAAGCTCTACCAATCCAAGTAATCTTTCAATAATCACTTTCAGGCCAGGAACTTCCTTTTGCAACATACCTATTCTGTTCTATAAACATTAAATTAATCTGCTGTTTGCTCAGCTAAAAAAAAAAAAAATTGTCCTGATCTAGACGGGCACTATGAACGCCTTTAGGGCTCAAAAAGGCATGGGGAGGGCGCAGCGTTTAGACCCTCCCCAACCCTACCATGTATGGGCGCCACCATTTTAAAATGGTGGTGTCCATACGGGTGGGTCATGACAAACTGGTGCCATGGGAAGGTGCCAAGTGCACCCTTCCTGTGGCACAAATAAGGAACTTGAAAACCGAAGCCTTTAAATGGCCGCGCCAAGGTCCCAGGGGGGAAAGGGGCTGCGGAGAATGGCCCCTTTCTCCCCTCAGCACTGCCAGGGACAGTGGGGTGCAGCAGGTGCCCAGGGTGCCCACTGCACCCTGCTTTAAGGCCACAGGGAAGTGGCAGTTTGCCAGTTCCCCATGCCCTTTGGAAGCAACAGGATGGGGACTCTGAGGCTGCCGGTGTGGCAGCCTTGGCCCCATCTCTCCTCTTCTTGGGGCAGCTACAGACCACCCCTTTTGGGTGGTCTGTACCACCCCATTGATTTCATAAAAGGCCAGACAACAAGGGGAGTGGCATGCTTTGTTTCTGATTAATCAGATTTGTCAATATTTCCTTCAAATGAGTTAAGCATTTCTTTGCATGATGGTGAATGATTTTTCATCCAAATCTGGGTCAATGTACCAATTTGTGGCACTTTATTGAAGGAGTGTAGAGGTGAGTTTATTGCCTCAACTCTAACATCTATTACCTCATCTGTTACATATTAAGGAGACAAGACTATCCATTGACATTAGATCTATCGTCTCTGGATTCAACCAACACTCACTTATTTCAGATTCCTGATTTAGATTGCTAAATAATAATATTCCAATATTGATTTCTGGACTAAAATTAGTATTTTGAACTAAGAGATTTCTAAGCGGGGCCCAAATAGAGACCATATTGAGGTATAGACAATATATAAAGGAAACTGTCCGGTCCTTTTGTGCTATAATCTCAATGCCTATGCCTTTTCAAAACATTAAAAAATAGATTTCAAAAAAACCCCTCAATATTCAAATATTTAAATTATCAAAATACAGTGGTCCCCCGGCTTACGAATCCTCCGGGTTACGAAAACCCTGGGATCCGAAACCGACGGGCCCACTAATGTATCCCCCGGGATCCGAAAGATCCCCCGGGATCCGAAAAAAAACCTGTGCGGCCCCTTTAAATTGGCCGCGCGGTCCGTTGCGAATAGCGGTCCCCCGGGAAACGAAAGCTTCCGGGTTACGAAGGTAATCCCGGAACGGATTACCTTCGTAACCCGGGGGATGACTGTACTAAAAATTCTGAACAAACTCACACCATAAAAAATTCATGAATTTCCTAAACTTCACAGGTAAAATGAATAAAAAGACTCTCGCATCATTGGCAAGCACATATGGTCAAAGATACGTAGAACATGTCCAGTCTCTGATTAATGATTCTATCAGATCAAATGATTCTTCTGATAGGTACCTTTTATATGGATGGATTCATTCAAACTGAATTACTCTTGAAAGGCTCTTAATCTCCATGGTATCCTGGGTTCATACAATTAAGTAACATCAGCCAAGTTCCCACCCAAGTCTCAGGCAAAACTCAGCCTTTTTTTAAATATAATTTCTTCTTCTCCTTTTTTTCATCTCTTCCTCTGCATGATGGTTGCTCTCCCCTCATGACAAGTTTAATCATTTGAATTTGCACAAAATACAACTATGGAAATTGAATAGAAAGAAGAATTTTAACAGTTGCCTCTCTGTGATAAGGTGGCTGACTTGTTTCCACACCAAAGATTTTAGAATGAACAAAGGTTGTTTCAGCTTCCAGTTCCAAGAATGTAACTCCACCAAATGCCAAGACAGGCTAACATGTTGAGTTATTTTTTTCATACTCCTTCCTTTTCTTTTCCGTGTTAGGAAAGTATTGATGTTCCAGATCAAATTTTCCCAATGGAAAAAAAAGGAAAATTATCATTTGGTTGGCATTATTCCTCTTCAAATCAGACAGCTCACAAGGTTGAATAAAGAGAAGGTAATGAAGGAAATAAAAATAAGTCCGGCTATGTCCTGGAACACACGAGCCAAATAAGACAGCTTCCAGCCACTTTGGGAGTGTGGCGATCAAATAATGCATGCACCCAAAGTGGCTAGAAGCTGGTCCCATGCTGCCTGAAGGAGACCAGCACCACCACAAAAAGGAATGGTGGTGCTGACTTGGGACCATGATGGTGTCCTGCTTTGGAAGCATGCTATCCAGTTGCTGTGGTCTTGGTGCAATCACAGCCAGGTGGCCAAAGGCCACTGCTGCTAGGTTGTCTGCTTCACCCCTATGTGACTACCTTTATTCATTGGTGGGAGACAGTGCATTACTGTGAGAGTTAGCAGAAAAGAGATCCCTTAAGGGGATCTGGAAAATGGTGGAAATGGCATACAGGCTCTGTCTCTTCCCCCTCCATAAACATGGCCAAACAGAATCCAGCACAATGCCTTAACTGTTTCATCACAAAGTTGTGACAGCAATGCCAAGAGAAAACAATGAGCAAAGATTCTTTTAATAAAAATTGAGTCAAACAAGTACAACAATGCCTAGGAACATCCAGAGAGTGAGTAGGAGAGGCCTCTGAGTAATAAAGCTGTTGATACAGTGTGTAAATGCCAGCCACCTGCTCACCTCTGCCCCTCCCACATCACAGGTGCATAACAAGAGCTAGTGAGGTTATAAATGATAGAGTACAAAGTAGAAAGGTGACCTTGATTAGATAAAGATAAATTTGTCTCTCTCTGCTTGATAAACTAGAAGTTCTTTAACTTTGGTATTTCAGAAAAACACCTATCTAGAAAAAGAGGTATTAATGTATAATCATGTGGATATGCTGGTTCACACTAATGGTCCCTTCATGTGTGTGAAGAAAGATATTAGCTGTGAAGAAAGATATAGGCTGGCTGTGAGCTTTCCGACACACTTATTAGTATCCCTGATGCTATCCCTGATGCCATCTTATTCAACCACTCATGTAACTTCCTAGGAATCAGCTCCTATAGCCTGTAACCTTTCCCAGGTGGAATTGCTGCAATATTGCTGTCTAGACAGGCAACAACAACCACAAAACCCAGAACCTAACAGGGAAAAAAATACAAAATGATGCTTTTGCCCACACATCCACAAAATCTTGTAAAGGCAATATGAGAAACTATCTAGGGAAGGTGTACATGCTGCACATTTAAAGAGATTGTACAGTGGGGGGGGGGGGTATCAAAATGAAAACCATAATGGCATTGTGAGACTACAGTGGCTATTCTTTTCAAAAAGAAAAGGAAAGATCATTGCACAAATTATCCTAAACTTCAGGCTAATCTTGAAAATGCTATTCCAGTTATTTAGGATAAAAGAGCAGAACAGCTATTTACAGTCTGTTTTTTGTGCCTGTGCCTTTTCTATAACTTGGGATCCTAGAAATTATACAAAATATAACAAGAAATAATTATTCCACTGTATATGCCACTGTAATATAAAACATGCAGGCAGTGGGTCTAGTGCAATCCAATAAATGATTCATTTATGGGCAATAACACCAGTTTCTACTAATATGAACACTACTTACAGTTATAGGCCAGTCTGTTGGATACATTTCTTTGCTCTTCCTTCCTTCTTTATTGTTGTTTGCTACAGTTCTTTGAACTAGAAGATGGGATTTGCGTCACTTCTCCATACGTTCGGGACATATTTGTGTTTTGCCACCTTCACCCACATTAAATTACACTTTCAAATTACAGTATTTTTCCTTATAAAGTTGGTGCAGTGGTTATGATTGTGTGCAGTGAGAATGGATATTTGAGGTTCAAGCAAACTGTAAGACCTGAATCAATTTCATTGTGAATATCTAGTTGGTAGTTGGGTGCTACAAGTGTCACATATAGCGATCAAAGTAATATTCAAAATTCTTTTTTTAAAGGGGTTAAATGTGTTGCTTGAATGTGTTGCTTGAATGTCAGAAAACCCTGACAAGGGTCCAAAACATACTGCTGAAATAATCTAGTTCAAGATCACTTTAACTGCCCGGGCTCAGTGCTAGGGAATCCTGGGAATCGTACTTTATTGTGGCAAGAGAGCTCTTTGACTGAGAAGTCTAAATATCAGACAAAACTACAGTTCCCAGAATTCCCTAGCACTGAGCCAGGGCAGTTAAAGTGATCTTGAACTGGATTATTTCAGCAGTGTGTTTTATACCAAGAGAAATCTTGGGCTGACAAGGAGCTCCACAATTTGGGATTTATTCTGTGCAAAATTTGCAAACAAAATAAAACAGCATTTTCTGCTGTATCTTGCACAGAAAATGCTGTTTTCTTTGGATGGAAAGTACACATTTTGCAAAAAATAAGTCCCTAATTAAATCATTTTCTTTGCTTGAATGAAAAGATAATATTGTCTTCAACTGAATAATATTTTGAGCACACACACACAGAGAGATGCAGAAAATGCTGTTTCCTTGTACATTAAAGACTTTTCTTTAATGTAAATGCAAAAAGCTCAAATGCCAGTTTTGTACAAAATAGTTCCTAAACTGAACTGAAATAGGTCCTGAACTGAACTGAACTTAACAAGACTATATGTGAAAGGGATCTAGGAGTAGACCACAAGTTGAACATGAGAACAGTGTGATGCAGCAGCTAAAAAGGCCAATGCAATTTTAGGCTGCTTCAATAGAGGTATAGGGTCTAGATCAATGGAAGTAATAGTACCACTCTATTCTGCTTTGGTCAGGTCTCACCTGGAATATTATGTCCAGTTATGGGCACCTCAAAAAGGATATTGACAAACTGGAACATGTCCAGAGGAGGGTGACCAAAATGGCGAAAGAACTGGAAAACATGTCTTATGAGGTGTGACTTAGGGAGCTGGGTATGTTTAGCCTGGAGAAGAGATGGTTAAGGTGTGATATGATAGCCCTACTTAAGTATTTGTAAGGGTGTCACATTGAGGATGGAGCAAGCTTGTTTTCTGCTGCTCCAGAGAGTAGAACACAGAACAATAGATACAAGCCACAGGAAAAGAGATTCCACCTCAACATTAGGAAGAACCTCTTTGACATTGGGATACATTCCCTCAGAGTGTGGTGGAGTCTCCTTCTTTGGAGGTCTTTAAACAGAGGCTAGATGGCCATCTGTCAGGGATGCTTTGATTTTGATTTCCTGCATGTCAGGGCGTTAGACCAGATGACCCTTGTTGTCTCTTCCATCTCTATGATTCTATGAAATTTAATTTTTTAAAAATAATTTAAAAATGGAGATTTTTTTCCCTGAGACTTTTTGGCAGTGGGAAGAAAACTGGTAGAATTAATAATTATTTCCTTTAAGAATAAAATTAATGAAGAATTACATTTCTAGGCACATCTCTTTACAATGGGTTTTGTTGTTTAAAGGTGCAGGCCCAGATTCTGTTTTCCCTTCAAACTGTAGCTTTCTAGACGGCACAAAACAACCTACATGTATTGCAATAGCTGGCACCATTTCATAGTTTGTATTTGGCATTTCTCAGCTCATAACATGCCTACATTGGTTAAAAAATCTAGCATGTTAGTGTTAGTTGTTAATTTATAAGTTTATCATAAACATTAGTCACAATTTTGTTATTCTTTTTTTGTTATGCTACTTTCTAATTTATTATTTGGTGGATATTATATTTAAAGTCCTGAGAACAGGGGGAGGGGGGCATAAAGCTTCAAAAATGAGCCTAATTTGACACTAAAGATAATGGTTGGTATCCTATTTATGATCTCATAAACCAGACATATGCTGTTGTAATCTTTTGCATTTGCATTCATAGTCATTGAAGAGGTTTTCCCAAACTCTACCTTAGGAGCCAAGAAGCACCACTAACATAGGTTGTATCTGCAAAACTCTGGTGCTGGAACAGACTACCAGAATTCCATAGCATTAAGCCATGGTAGTTAGTGGTGTCAAACTGGATCATTTCTGTAGTGCATAGGGATTTCTGAGATTCTTGGAGGTGGGACAATGAGTAAAGAAATATCCATCTCTCACACAGCAGCAAAGCACTTTGCTGTAAGAAATTGGAACAGGGCCTCACTTGGGTCTAGAGCCTGCCTTTCAGCAAATATCTCACTATCCGGAAAAGTGTGGACACTGCTTTCAATGCCCTGCTCTCTAGCACCCTGTACATCCCTATATCAGTAGTGCTGACTTGATTCTAAGGTGGAATGGGGGGGGGGGTCATTATCATTAGATGGAACATCATTATATCTACATCTCCTGGTGCAGAATCCTGACAAATGTGTTTGAACTAATGTGTAATTCTTCATTATGCAAAAACAAAAACAAAAACAAAAGCCCTAGTATTAATGTTAAGATACAATATAGGATATTATTAAAGATAAGGGTTTCCCCTTTGACAAGGTTGTCAAGTCCTGTCCTACTGAAGGGGGTGGTGCTCATCTCTGTTACTAAGCTGAAGATCCAGCTTTGTCAAAGACGACTCTGTGATCATGTGACCAGGATAACTGCTCAGAACCCTGTTACTTTCTCAACAGAGTGGTACCTATTTATCTACTTGTATTTTCACATACTTTCAAACTGAAAGGTTACAAGAAGCTAGGACTAGTGATGGGAGCTCACACAAGGCTGGAACAGACCAGTAAGAAGGGGTGGCTTGAAGGTGCCCCAGCTGAAGACAGATTGGGGCCATGGCCAACACACACCATGACCCCAGTCCACCTTGTAGCCAGCTCCAAAAGTAGCAGAAAAGATCCACTCCTATTTGACCCAGGAAAGAGCTGCCTCTTCCAGCCTTGGGTGGATTTAAAATGCTCTGATGACATGTGGCATGCTTCCAGGCAGCTTCTGGGCCTCATCGGAACATTCCACCCTCTGATGAAGTGGGATTTTTTTGCTGTCTGATCCAGCCCTCTGTCACACAGCACTTGGGTCTCAAACTGCTGATCTGCTGATCTTGCAATTGGCAGAGTCACATCTTGACTATGCCTTTCTTGTTGCCCAAAGTGGCACTTTGAAGGGAACCTTATTGCTACCACAAGTCATGTATTACTTCCAAGCTCTGCCAAAAGGCATACTGCACTAAGCAGCTTTAAGTATGGAGTTTATCACATGGAAGTTTTTGTTTTTGTTTTTTGGTGCAGAAACATGATTTAAAACAGGGAAATCCTGAAAAAGTGGGATCATTTTCACACAATATTGAGTATTAACGTACAGAAAGTGAAAAAATGCCACAAAAGCATTAATGTTTTCACATGACATCATGGGCACTGAGCATTAATGTGGAAATAAACCACACAGAAAGTTGTCGAAATTGGCTGCTTTTTACTCTTGGGATTCTCCTGAAAGTAAAAATTGGTTTATTTGTGCACTTTCTCTGAGTTTATTTGCTCGTTAATGCCCAGTGCCCCTCACGAGTGTGAAAATGACCCCACTTTTCTGGGATTTTTCCTGGATTTAAATCCTGTTTTTGCACAGAATTTAGGCACTTAGCCTCCTATGTGATAAATTCCCAAGTCACTGTCTTCTCAGTCTCACCAAGACCCCACCCTGATAGATGTGTTGTTGTTGTTGTTGTTGTTGTTGTTGTTGTTAAGACCAATTCTAAGACCAATATTGTCATTGTTTAGCTCTTGCTATTTCCTTATCGATCCAATTAAAAGCACTGGTATTCATCTTTTAAGCACAATCTGGTAAGTAATAAGTAGATTACTGACTCTGTTCTCCCTTGTGAGTCTGCAACCTCTTTTAGGTCTTTCACCAAGGCTCGTCTCTTTGCTCCACACATTATACCATGCAAAGTCTGTGAGTTGCTCCAGAGAGAGGGCCTTTGTTGTCATTGCAGTTAGAATTTGTAATTTCAGTTCTTAAAAGCTCCATCAACCTTTTCTAGTTTGCCAGGTGAAATAAGGCCATGAGGCCTCTTCCTTTATCAGTTCTGTAGAAGCTGATTTTCAGTTGTGTCCCTTTTTCACCTGTCAACTCTTGCCTCCTTCCTTGTTCTTGGCTTTCCAACAGTGTCTCGGGACTCTCATTCTGAATGACTTTCATTGTACTTGGCTAGGTCTTGCTCACCATCTCACTGTGCTCACTTTATTTCTCTCCATCTCCCACTCTCAGTCTCAAATCTCTCTCATATTTTTGTCCTGGTTTCATGTTTTACTAATATTTTACAATCTATTTCTCTAGTACAGTACTTGGATGATTTTATGAATTTTATAATGAGACAATCAGGACATTGTCCTTGTCCTTGTTAATCAGAAATACTGTATATTGATAAATAGAACAGAACAGAAAGTCTCACAGGCTAATAGAAAATGGAACTCTCTAGCCAAGAAATGAGGGTATATGACCTTTCTATTGTACTGAATTGCACTCTTGGTACACCACTAGCCACTCTGGCTACGACTGGTGGAACTGAGGGACAATAACAGCAGGGGAACAGTAAGTTTCCCAAGTATCCTGTATTGGGAAACTAAAAGATATGATTAAGCAATAGAAAAATCAGTCAGTATCAATATCTCATATAATTAGAGAGGAACTCGATATTTTCTTGCAAAACTTCACTGGAAAATTTTGCATGTATTACTTATACTGATGTCTTACCATATGTAAATTATGCCAAAACCAAAATAAGGAAACCAAACAAATATGAAGACATTAGGACACTGGTCCATGAGACATTGGTCCATGAGTCAAATCAATTATATATATATATATATATATATATATATATATATTTAAAGTTATGGTTCCCTGTCTGTTTATATCTTTTTTTTAAAAAAAAAAAAGATATAATCTATTAAAAAAATAAAGACAAATAAAAGAGAAGCTCTATGAAGTGTTAGTAGTAACTACTTTATCATGCCTAAATTTGACGGTTGTTATTTGCATGTCTCTCATAGAGTTTAGCCATAGCATGTATTTGTATCATTTCTTGTTTGTGGGCATTAGCGACATCCTCTGTCTTCCTTCATCAATTAGTCTCCAGTTAGTCTTAGTTTGTTCATTTTGTAGTGTGCAGTTCTTGCTCCTCCATGGTGGAAGACCATGTGATATATATCCTCTCACCTTGTAAGCTTTACTATTTGTAATTAAACTTACTTCATATGGTTTTGGTTTGGTTTGCTTTTTTAACCAAAGAAAAATAAGCCATTTCCCTCCTAATAGATCTTTTTTGGGGGTAGGAGGTGGAACTGGTTGTTACTTACCTTCTGCATGCAAATACCAGTTTCTCCCCTTGTGAGATGATGATGATAATAATAATAATAATAATAATAATAATAATAATTTATAGCCTACCACTCCCTAAAGGATCGAGATGGGTAACAACCATAAAATATCACAATGACATATTAATTAAACATAATTCCCTAACCCCAATTAAAAAACAAAACATCATAAAATACAATCAATATATTAAGATCAATCTAAAATTATCCCTCATTAAAATGAGACATTGTGGGATGAGTAAAGCAACCACAGTTATGAAACACAATTATGGGACTATGGGAGAGGCTGTCTATCAATCTGGGAATTGATACATTATTAACTCTCACATTTTCCAAGTGGAACAGCTGAAATCATGTAGGATTGAAATAGATATAGATGATAGATGGATAGATAGATGATAGATAGATAGATAGATAGATAGACAGATAGCATTGGGAACATTTAAAATAGACGTGAAAGATTATAAAGTGTATGAACCAATTATCTTGTTTTCCATATCAGACAAGGAACTCCAGGGCTGGAGCTGTTAAGAAAAGGGTAAAGTGGTATGTTTCAGGCATTAAGGGCAGCACAGGTCTCACTGGGTCTCTAGGAGATGTAGAGGATCATAGAGTGAGGGCAGCATTGATGATATCAAGTACTAGCCTTACAAAGTGCCACAAAAATGATCTGAAGTTAAAAACAAGCAAAGAATCCCAAAAAAAGGGGGGGGTGTTAGAAGAGGGATAATGTAACTTAAGAACCTTATTAAATCAGGGCTACTCTCTCGTTGCAGTGAACATTAGCATTTTGATTTAGTGTGTGAACAGAAAAAAATAATAATTTTCATTTATTTAACATGATGCAGTTAATTAAAATTGGTAAAAGTACTATGAAATACATATTTGCAATTCTGTGTAGTATTTATTTTGTTGTCAAGTCAATCATGTTTGTTGGTAACCACTGAAAGTCATTTGTGATAATGTATAATAATTGTGAGTATAGCTGTAATTACAACTTCCATTTATGAGAACTCTCCACACAAGACAAAAGTGATACTACATTTTAAGGATACTGCTTTCTTTCATAAACAAATGCTTGTAATAATTGTTTTTGGGTTTTACCCTTCAGTTTACAATAGATAAATGTGCTCTTAGAATTAACTGCAGTCATTTACAGCATTGTCACTTTATTTCAAGGTATGAGGATACAGCATTAAATAACAAGGCACAACAGGGTGTGTGGGTGTGTGTGTGTGGGGGGGGGGAGAGATCATCAGAACCCCTACCCCAGCATTATGTCTTTAGTCTTATTACTTGGGCAATCTGAAGGGAGTGTTGAACATGTTCCTCAAAGAACATCTTCTGATCCATATGGATAACTCTTAGGGTGCATCTGCACTGTAGAAATAATGCACTGTAGAAATAGTGCTGCAGCTCCACCCCACAAAACCATGGGATTTGCAGCTTTATAAGTTCTTTAGCCTCTTCTGTTAAAGAGTGATAGTGCCGCACAAAACTACAAATCCCAGGATTCTATAGGATGGGAAAGTGGTGTCAAACTGTATTATTTCTACAGTGTAGATGCACCCTTTGAAACAGAGGAGTTTGAAAAGAAATGTATAAACATGAAAGGCTGTAGTTCAAAAGATAACTGATCCAAATCCAATTGGTCATTCCATAAAAGAGCAATGATTCATTAGTTGTCTATCTTCCATTGGGTTCAAGACAGTTTCTTCACCTCATGAGGCAAGTGAGACTTTGATCGGAAACAGGCCAGCTTAAAAAGCCAGATTCCAGCCAGCTTGGGCCTGTGGCATGCAGATGACGCATGCCCCCAAGTTTCCCAGAAGCAACGCGGCTGCCCACATATGGGCTGGTTTCTGAGTGTTCTGTTGGTGCAGCATTTAGATGCTGCATTCCACCAGAGAGCCAGAAAGCCGGCCCGGGGCCACAGTGTGACCAGAAAAACAAGCTTTTTTTTTTTCTGACCAAACAGGAATGGCTCTTTCCCACTCCTTTTTTCTGGCCAGCTTCAAGGAGGATTGGGGCTGCAGTGCGCACTTGTCACAGCCCCAATCCACCTTTGGAAGGGGTGGCTTTATTTTACCCCTAAAGAGAAGAACTTGAGTTTGAACCTATCCAGGGCCTCATTCCCACTACAGAATAAACTGGTTTGCAAACCAGTTTGAAGTGGTTTAAATAGTCCTCGTTCTCACTTGCCCAGAATCATGGGACCAGTTTGACAAGGGTCCCCCATTTAAATTACTTCTTCTGGATCTGCTAAATCCCCTGAGTCTTTTGCTATAAAATTGATTCAGCATAAGTGTGAATGGGATGCAGATTAGAATGGTTTCCCTGTGATTCAATTGTCTGCCTACTTCTTGAACCTCTCCCTCCCTGGGTGAAGCATCATTTTTGGCCCACCTCTCTGCTCCTCCTCTTTACAGCTGCTCCTCCGTTTTTGTTTGGTTTTGGTTTTACTTTTGGAACTTCTTTGGGAACTTTTCCCCATCTCATGGTACTATTGAGTTTACCTGCCCTTTCCTTTGTTTTTGTTTTGTTTGTTTTACAACAACAGATGTGACAGGCATGTCACCAAATGTGGGTAGAAATGTTGATGTGATTGCCATGATTGACAGGAAAAAAGAAGCCATGGAAGAGGATCTTTTTAGAATCAATTAACTGGTAAATGTGAATGAGAAGTGGGTTAATTTGCAACAGGAAAATTCAAGTCAGCTCAAATGTGGTGTGAATGATGGTCTACTGTTGAACTGAACCATCTGTTGCAAACTGAATTATTTGTAAGTGGGAATGAGGCCCAAGACACTGAACTTATTTGAAATACCTCTCTTTAGTGGCTCAACACTAGTCACACATAATGTGTGAGTCCAAATTTATTAAAAAGACCAGAAAGTCTTTGATTCCTTTTCTTTCAAATTTTATTTTGGAGATTCATACACATTTTGTTTATACCAGAATGTTTCTTGTCAGCTTCAGACATGATCAGAAAATCTATACCAGCTTCCGAGATTAGTTTATTTTAACCCAGTATAAAACTGGGGGGGGGGGGGGGGGACAAGAACAAAAACTGGGACTTTTTAATTGGTATGGATGCAAAAAATATTAAGGTATTGTTATGAATATGATTTTGTACAAACATAAGCTAAACAAGCCTACTGATACATTTTGGAGAAGAACAAATGCTGCTGTGATTCAATGGGTTTGCTAAATAGACAGAGGAAAGACTGGCCACATGGAAATGTCCCATATACATTCTAAAATTTGTTAATTGTCACAGGGAAGCTAAATTTGCCTTCTCTTTCCCAAGCCCAGACTCTTTTTTAACTATTGCAGCATATCCTGAGAAGTGGTAGCAGCAAGGTCAGGAAAGATAAAAATGAAACTACCCTGTCCTGAGGAAATGTGCCCTTCCTTTTCCAATATCCAGTATTAATAAGAGAGCAAGGTGAGAATAGGGATTCGTGTCTTTGTGATTTTTGAAGACTATTTGCACTTCAGAACTTGTACCCAAAATTTGCAGGTGGGATTTTTGCATGTAAAACAGCATTTTCTTTACAGAAAATTCTATTTCCTGCAGGGAAAATTCTGTTTTTGCTGCAAAAAATGCAACCTATAATTTTATTTATTTATTTATTGCAGAATAGGTCCCATATTTAAAAGATTCTTTCAGACCAGGATTCTTCTTGTCAGTTTCTCATCGCTTGAGAAACATGATTTTGTTTCAACCTTTTAGTATATGATCTCCATCTGTAAGTGAGGAAAATGACTACAGGCTTTCTTTTATCTTTTCATATGCATGCCAAATGTTTCTTAACTACTTCAGTGTATGGGAAGGCTGGCTGTTAAATGTCTGGAATTAGCTGGTGGTTTTTCAAGGCAGAGGAAATGCCTTTTAAAATCTTTTTGAGGTGATTAGGGAAAAATCTTTTATCAAAGGAAAGCAACTGCAGCAGCTCTGAAACTTGTGCTTGAAGCTGCTAATAATTTGTACCAGATATGAGAAGGGTGGTGGTGATGAAATGTGTGTTTGCTTTTATTCTTGATTCCTTATAGCATTTAGGCATTATGTCCTTTCAGGGAAAACTGTTTTAAACAATATCCTGTTGAAGAAGAGGTTAATGACCATATATATATATACACAGAGATAGTTTCCATTTCCCTTGGCCATCCTGCAATTATTTTCCATTTCATTGTTTTGTTTTTGAGCCAGATGTATTACCCAGAAAATTTTGTATGGTGTGGAATGAAACCTCTGCATCTACTTAAAACTAAGTCTCATGGAGCTCAGTGTCTTCAGTACGCTGATGACACTCAGATATATCTCTACATAACAAGATCGTCGGCCCAGACTTCAGATGGCGTCTCTCCTCTCAATGACTGTCTTGCGGCAGTAATGGATTGGATGAGGGAAAACAGGTTGAAGCTTAATCCGGACAAAATGGAGGTACTAACTGTCACAGGACCGAAGCCAAGTCTGGGAATACACTTTCCGGTCCTAGATGGAGTCACACTCTCCTCGAAGGACCTTGTTCACAGTCTGGGGGTACTTCTTGATTTGTCGCTTCACATGACTAGTCAGGTGAATGTGACAGTCAGGAGTGCCTGTTATCAGCTTCAGCTGATACACCAGCTGCGCCCTTTCCTGGAGCCGAAAGACCTGGAGTCAGTGGTACATGCTTTGGTAACCTCACAATTGGACTTCTGTAATGTGCTCTATATGGGGCCACCCTTGTGCTTAACTCGGAAACTTCAATTAGTTCAGAACATGGCAGCCAGGCTTGTCACGGGAACGTTGAAGAGAGAGCACATAACACCGGTGCTCAAATCTCTCCACTGGCTGCTGATTAGTTTCCGAGCGCAGTACAAGGTGTTGGTTTTAACCTTTAAAGCCCTATATGGGTTGGGTCCATCTTATCTTAGGGACCACTTCTTCCCATATGAACCCCACCCCACACGCTTTGGTCTTCTGGGAGGAACATGTTGCAGCCTATGAAAACTAGGTTGGCACAGACCTCCCAGAGGGCCTTTTCGGCTGTCGCTCCCAGGCCATGGAATAACCTGCTGGATGAGATGCTTCTTATTACATCTTCTGATTGCTTTAAAAAAAGCTTTAAAGATGCATCTCTTTCGGCAGGCCTTCCCAGAAAGCCCTTAACTCCCGGCTCTGTCTGGGTCAAGCTCACCCTTCAATTTATCAACTTTTCGATCTTGATGGCCATGCAATGGGTTGCTGATTTATATTGTAATTTTTATTATGTCGTTTTAATTGATGTTAGTTTAATTCAATTTTAAGGGGTGGGAGGTGGGGTATGGGTCATGTATATTTTATCGTGTATCTTTTAACTGATGTAACCCACTCTGATTGGAGACAGAGGAGTGGGCTATAAATAAAATTTTATTATTATTATTATTATTATTATTACTGGGTTACATGGGATTTGCTTCCAGCTAAGCAGCAGGAGTTGGTTGATCTCGTGTTCATGGGCTGCCACTCTGTGGAGCTGTTTCAGGAGATGTCTAAAGTGCTGAACCTAATTTGGGTATAGGGTTCATCACCTTGGAGAGCTCTTTTAAACTGGAGAGTAGATTCATTGTCCCATTGACGTGGGAGCCACCACTGCATACATTTTTTTTTTTATAAGATTGTAGCCCTAAGATTAACATTTCTCCTATTATCTCTGATTAGTTGTCCAGATAATGAGGGAAATAAATAAGAGGACACAATTCTCTCCTTCTCTACATTATATCTCACTACATCTTGTTTTGTTTAACAGAGGTGCGTAGAATTTCCTATCTATCTATCTATCTATCTATCTATCTATATATCTTTTGTAGCTACCTCACATCTCTGGAATGCCTTCCCTAGAGAGGTTCAGTGGAAGAGAAGCAACACTTATTATCCCTCTTCCTCCTCACTAGAAGTACTGATGGCCAGGTTTTGGTAGGCGTGGATTAAGGCCTGATGTAGTAAAGTGATTCAGGAAAGTGATAGCCTTAGCAAAGGAGGATTTACTCAGAAGTATTCTGATAGATCTCGCTTATGTCTGTTTTGACTAGCTGCTTTTTATGTCTTATGTATGTAAAGACCATAATATTTTGTAGTTACTAATAATCAGACTTTAGAAATAGGTCATAAATGACATTATGTTGTGTCATTTATTTTAGTATTCAACATTATTTTTATACTATTCAAATGTGCTCTAAAGCAGCTCATAAAGATGTGCCAAAATTATGTACTTTATAAGTGAAGCATAACTCTTCAGTCTGCAATCTAGCTACATTGCATCAGTTTACCTCTTAATTTCAAATATGAAAGTGTATAGGGATTAGCTGACTTTTGATTCTCAGTTGTGTTTTGTTTAAGGTTAAAAAAAACACTTTGGAAGACTTATGTACTAGATTCAATGAGTAAAAATATTGTCTTGCCTGGTAAATATTCTTGTGTTCTTCAAGCAGTACTTAATTGTGTTTTCTTTTCATCATCAAATACACAGGAGAGATTTGTTCACAAATTCACTAACCACATAGAAACCTAGGTTTAAAACTTCACATTTTTCTTTATATTGCCTGGAAAGTTTAATTATTCTGTTTGCATTGCATTGATTTTCTTAGGTGAGGAATTCTCAAAGGTGATTTTGCCCATTCCTTCCTCTGAAAGCTAGCCTACAGCACCTACTATTATTCTCTGATTATCTCCATAGCTTCCAAGATCCAGATGTTGTTGAACTGTAGCTCTCAGCATTCCTCAGCATTGGCTATCCTAGCTAGGGGCTGGGGTATCCAACCCCTGCCCACCCCTGACCCCATTCTCTTCAGTGAGTATTTGAATGGGAGGGCAGAAGGAGAAAGGGAGGGAAATGAAAATGAGCCTCAGAGAAAGGCAACGGTAAGTCCCCTCCCTTTGAACTAGCCATGCCAAGAAAACCTGAAGATAAAGTTGCCATAAATCAGAGGTGGATAATCATGGGATTTACCCCCTTTTATTAACATTTCCAGGGGCCATTCTTTGGTTAATCTAATGGATCTTTATTTGATGGCCCTTGGGGATCCCTTCCAAGCTCGAGTTCTCTGTATTCCTGCATGGCTGAAGGGGGTTGGAATGGATGACCCTTTATTCCTGCATGCACCATCAAGAAGCCCATCTGCCGGGGGTGGGGGGTGGCTGTTAAGTTCCTAGGGTTTTCTTAGGTGAGGACTCCTGAAAGATAATTTACCCAGTTCTTTCCTCTGAAAGCTAGCTTACAACACTTGGTATTCTCTGGTGTTCTGCATGGCTTCTAGCTCCTGATGTTTGAGTGCAGCTCCCAGCATTTCTCAGCATTGGCTACACCAGGTATGGACTGATGGAACTTGCTGTCCAACAATAGCTGGACTGAATAAGGTGAGCAGGCGGTGTTTTGAACCCAGCTTCCCTCACACACACACACACACACACAGACACCAGGTATCTACCTGTCATGTCTAGCCTGGTTGAGGACTCAGGGGAGGACTCTGAGGCTGAGCTGGAGCCTCAACTCAAACCTGAACCTGGCCCTAGTTCTGCTCTGAGAGCTCCAGTAGAGTCTGTGGCCTCAAAAGAGCAGCCAAACCTTCCAGTAGCAGAGCTTCCAGGCACTGAAGACATGGAAGAGGAGGACGTTGACATACCTACCTTCAGCCAGAGAAGGTCTGAAAAGGTGTGCCTCTGGTGCTCAAGGAGGCTTTATGAGAAACACCAGTTAAACACCTGAGCTCATGAGAGATTATTACTGTATATAAACAAGGGAAGGGTGCCAGATTGGTTGTTGGAGACTATCTGAGTTTGCTGGTGAAAGCACAGTTGTTCCTGACCTTCTCTTCATCTTCTTGGCCTGGACCCTTGATTCTCGGACTGCCTGATCTTCTTGCCTCTCTGGAATTCTTGATCTTGCACTTCTCTGGAACCCTTGACCTTGGACTGCCTGATTTCTCACTTGGATTGACCCCTGGACTTGAGACCATGGACCTTTGGTATGGGACTTTGCCTTTGCTTTGGCTTTATTTTCACAAGCTCTGTGAGGAGTTACTTTGTTTATTGTTTAGACTGTGGCTATCAGCTATTTGGCTGCTTTCCCAGTCACCACCCTGAGTGTCCCACAGAGGGAAGTTGGCAGCTTCCTAGGTTGAAAAACCAGACACTATCAGACATGGGGGGGGGGGTGGTTGGTTGGTTGGGAAGGCAGCATTTTAAAATCTGGAAGTGTCTTGCCTCTCACTTGATGGAGTAGGAAGGACTTCTGTGGACTTGGTTTAAAAAGTTTCATTTGTCAAGAAGACAAAAAGAAGAAGCTGTGCCCTGGAAACCCCTGGAAGTCCCACTCCCCAGAAATCCTCCAGAATCCCCTACACACATCAGATGACAGCAGGTGCAGGAATGCCACTGAGTTTGGGCACTCTGTCTCTAAAAGTTTCGCCATCACTGCCTTATGGTATAGCCCTGAACAACAGCAGCATAGCTTGGAGAAGAGGAAGAAGAAGAAAATACTGTTGCTATTTCTCTGAGCACACTGGATAAAGTGGATGAAGCAGGATTGGTTTGTTTGCTTTAAACTAAAGCCTTCTTTTGTCATTGCAATATCCTAAAACTTCTAGCCCTCATATGTAAAGTCCCCCCCCCCCAGGTTCCTTCCTGGCAACTAACTATATCATGCAAGCTCTCTTTATGGTGATCCGATTTCCAGTCTCAAATATTTATTAGCACATTTTCTCTGTGCCAGAACAACTTCCACGAGCTTTTTAGATAGGTACCCTAATATATGGATAAACTAAGGGCCATTAAGGCTGCTGCTGCACTCCAAAATTATAGCAATTTGACACAATTTTTACTGTCATGGCCCCAGTCTATGGAATCCTGGGATTTGTAGTTTGTTGTGGCACTGGAGCCCTCCGACAGAGAAGGCTACATATCTAAAACAAAACAAAACAAACAAACAAAAAAACCAAAAAAAAAAAAAACCTGCACATCTCAGAATACCACAGCATTGGCCCATGACAGTTAAAGCAGTGTCAAACTGCATTAATTCTGCAGCTTGTATTAACTATTTAAACTGATCTGCTGCAGGACTGAACTTCAGTATGTAAAGGGCAAGCACAATGTACTCCCCTACCCCACAAGTTAACATATGTGCATTTCCTGGAAGTCTGTAGATACTGACCTTTCCTCTCAACCTGAGTCCTAAAGGACAAAGCCAGTCAGGTTTAGTCTCAAAGGTTGTTCTCTTTTCCATCATGAATCCCCAAATGCTTTGTTTTCTATATACACGATAAAATGATAGAATATCTTATTGCATTTTATTTGTCAAGTTTTTTTTTTTTTTTGGTTAAACCAATTAATGGTATTTTTAAGCATTCAAAATTACAAGTGACATTTATGGGTAACTGACCTTGGTTTTTTCTAAGTCAAATGAATTGGGGGGAGGGGTGCACTCAGTCTGAAAGTTTTCATTAAGCTTTCTACCAGTTTCCTTTGCTTTAGGCAATGTTAACACTCCCCCCCCCCTTTACAATAGTTGCTAATTTAACTGCTCTGGAAATGTGGCTAAAAAGAAGTATGCCTTCTAGCATTATTTTCTTAGGTGTATGCTACTGCACTGATCAGTAGCTAAAAACCCATTTTAATTTTAATTATGTAGCTAAAAATGACTTTGCAGAATACATTTTTGTGATATGAAAGAGAACTAGTCAATAGTTTCATTTAATCCAGCAGGAGGGGTGGGTGGGAAGGAGGTTAGTTTCAGAGTCAGCAGATCACTTCCCAGAATAAATCAGCACAACAGCTTTAGCACTGATATGGCAAATCAAACCAAATAAAACCTGGGGGAGGGGGGAGGGGTACTCAAACTAACATGTAATTTCTGCTTCTAAAGTTTACTGAGACTGCCCCATTGGACATCATGACTATTCCAAGATATCATTAGGCCAGCTGTCTGCTAGGTGACACTTAATTTGATTTCTCATCTATCCACATGAATCTGTCTTCCTCCTCCCTACTTTTATCATAGTCAGTTCATGGTCTGATACTATAGTGTAGGCTTACTGTGGGCAGTTTCTTTTTTGGCAGGGGAATGTGTGGCTTTCCCTATTAGCATCTTATACATCTCATTTGTTTGAATCAGCACCACTGAGGCTTCTGGATAGCCATATCATCATCTGCCATTAACTACAGTTACTTGCAGAGAGAGATACCTAAATGCCCTAATGGCACAAGATCACATCCAGTCATGGGAGCTAAGCTGTGTAATCCTTGGTTAATACTTGAATGGGAGACTGTCAGTGAATACAAGGAAGGGACTGACAAAGCCACTTCTGAGTATTTCTTTCTTAAGAAAATCCTATGAAATTCATAACTTGACAGGTGACTTGAACACAAACACGTGCGCGCGCACACACACACATCTGTGTTCACCTTCCTGTTTGCTAAACATTTTCTCTGTTTACTTTATTGCTCACTCAACCCTTCAGCAGTATATTGCTTCTTCTAGTGTTAAGCAAGAAAAGTGCAGGAAAAGGAAGATACATATATTATTTTCCTGCCTTTAGTCTTACTGAAGAAAACCAGCCTAGGGTTAGTGTGCAAAAGAGCTGCAGATAATGGATATGAGAATGCTGGAAGGGCCTCTCTACACAAGTGGTTGTAGCTATTGGTTTAAACATAATATACACAATTGACTTTGGAATGAGTAGTGGCTGGTTGGTTCACAGGTTACTGTGTGAAATGAAGTGAAATTCAGCTGATTTTCACCAGTACAGATATCAAGAGTGTGACCTGGTCTTAGCTGAACTCATTGTTGTATACCACTAACTGAAATCACCCCAAAGGTGAAGAATGAAGTAAGTCAAAGAAATATAGGGCAATTAAAGTACAACACTTTATAGATTAGCTTGTGTTAAACAGAGATGAATCACCAGAACATGATGCCATCTGACACCATCTGGCCTGGGAGGGAGTGAAAAGGCAGGCATAATGCCAGCCAGAACAAGAAAGGCCCTCCTTCTAGTCCATTTGCCATGATCCAGGCCTCAGAGGGAGAGAAGAACCACTGGACTTAATCCCCTTTCCCACCACCATTCCTTTCTCCTTCTGTGTCATGTCTTTTTAGATAGTAAGCCTGATGGCAAGGAACCATCTAATTAAAAATAATAACAATTGTAAGTAATAATTGTAAGTAATAAAAAATAAAACTGCTATCCTCTGCCTTGGGAGGGAGTGAAGAGGCAGGCCTAGCACCACCAGGGCTTGCTTGAAGAAAGAGAGCCCTCCCTCCATGCCATCTGCCCTGGTCCAGGCCTCAGAGGGAGAGAGGAACCACTGGACCTGCTCCTCTTCCCCAACACCATCCCCTTCTCCTTTTGTGTCGTGCATTTTAGAATGTAAGCCTGAGGTCAGGGAACCATCTAATGAAAATTAATAATTGTAAGCTGCTCTGATAGCCATTAAGGTTGCTTAATTATGGTATAAATACTATAAATAAATAAATAAACAAACAAACAAACAAATAATTTGGCCAATATTAGTTTATGAGCTAAAAAATGAATCAAATCAGATATGTACTTTGATTAATTTTTTTAGCTCATGAACTAATATTGGCAGAATTATATGTTTTATTTTTTTATTTATGGAACTCTTAGGAAACATTTTGCATTAGTTATGTGTCATTTATAAAGAATACAACTAGACTTAATATCCTATTCCCTTCTTACCACTGAAATGGTTTTAATAACTACTTTAAATTGTCATGAATAAGTAAGTATAGGATGTGATCTGATTAGGAGACCACTACATGTTTCATACTATTAGAAGTCTTGAATCAATGTTTGAAACATTTTATAACATTTCCCAGGTTTCACCTAATATTTTATACTTTTGTACTTCAGTGAGATAATTAAGGACAAATTTTGTGCTTGGGATACAGTCTGGAAATTTTTTTACAAAGTTATGGCAGCAATGAGTATAAGTAATGTGTCACATGTATGGAAGAATACAATGGAAAAGTATAGCCATTTTAAAATGTCCATCACCAGTTCGAAAGAGTGAAAATATTTTTGTTGTTCTTAGACGTCTAAATCTGTTCTGTCCTGATTCTACATGGGTCCCCAACCAAGACTGTTCAAGTTCTGTTCAATTTTTTTTTAAGGGAAAAAATGATTAAAATCATTTTAAAAATATTTAAAAGATATAGAAATGTATCTTTTTAAAATGTTCTGTACTTATGAGATTTCCTTTTTTAAAAAAAGCAAGAGTAGCAACCTGGAATGGCTAGTAATCAAAGCCTTGCAGTATCTACTGAAAATATGGTTGCATGAGGAAAATACAGAAAATACTCTCCCCCCGCCCATTCCTTTTAAATCATGGCTTCTCATACAGATCTAAGATTACAATAATATTTTTCCCTTTCCCATACAAATTCTCTGAATTACTCAGGTAGAATAAACAATTGATAGGGCAGAAAAGCTGAACTACCAGTCCCATGCCCAATCCAAAAGGGGCTAGCAGACAGAATAAACAAGTTTAGTATTCTTTATTAATTATATAAAGGCAGTTTTGCTTGCTATACTTGTCCATAATCAAATATGTGGTCTAATGGAAAAGAGAGAGAGAGTGAAAAAAAAATCTTCAAGAAGAGTGCTGTGCTAAAATGTGAGAAACAAGCATGGACACATTTGTATATGATAGATATGACTGGCGCTTCCTTACCTCATAATAATTGGTAATAGCACTAGAGTAGAGACTTTTATATTATAACACCACTTGTAACATTAAAACATCTCATTTCACTTATATTTCTGGAAGATTGTGCTGAAATTTCTCAAGAACAGCCTACTGTTTTTAACTTAATGCTGGCCCAAAACAGATAGGCGATAAGTGCAGTCTTCAAGCCAACCTGGCCACAAAAGGAACAACAACAACAAAAAGTGCTCCTTGCCTGCAGTCCATTGCAGACCATGGCAGTAGGTGTCATCAGGACCATGGGGTCTGGTCACGATGGTCCCCTGCTGCTCATGGTGTGCTTGACTGCTTGAAGCCCAAGTTAAGTTAATGCTGTATTAACACTGTTATTGACTTATGTTTTAATATAAGTATTATTTAAACTTTTATAATTAAGGCTTTAGTTTTATCTTTTCAAATTACTCTAAGCCTCATTGAATCCCATTTGGGGAGAAAAGGTGGGATATACTGCAAATCCCTTAAATAAATACTCTCTAGGTATCTTCTAGCAGAAACAGGAATGTGACTTGAGATTGGCTTGTGGCTAAGTGATGCCAATGGACTTGATGGTACAGCAAAGGACACCTTGATTAGCCCTGAGTGGACTTCTTGAAGCATAAATTGCTTTGAAAAATAGCGATCTGCTACATCATGAGGCATATTACTGGAGTAGATAAGGTTATGTGTGGGCACTATGGGAGATTGTCTGAGGCCACTGAAATTTAGTTTGACAAGGTAGTATACCCACTTCACATTTCCTGGACCTGAACAACAAACTAAATGCAGTTTTAACTGAATAAGTTATACATTCCTGAGTCTGGAATTACTGTCAAGAAAATCGGTATCTGCAGACTTGCTATTTGCGGATTCAAGCATCCACAGATGGCAAGCCCATGTTGTCCTCAGTGGTAGCACAGTTACACAGCTGCACCATTATTATGGAAAGAAGACTCAGAAAATAACAGAATTCACTCTACCAGAACAAAAACAATGAAGTTGGGTCTGCCACAGTTGCCTGGGAGATGCCCACTGGGCTGCCTCCATGTCCATCTCTCCCATAATTTTGTCAGCCACTGGATGGATGGAGCTGTCAATCACCTGGGGAGTTGGGCTGACTGAAGGCTGGATGATTGACAGCTCACTCCAACTAGTGGCTGAGAAGAATGTGGGAGAGAAGGATGTGGAGGCAGCCCTGTGGGCATCTCCCTGGCAACTCTGGGAGACTCTGGGTTCACTGTTTTTTGTTCTGGTGGAGTGAATTCTGTGACCTTTCAAGCCGTCAGTGGGGAGGCAGGTAAGAAGTCCTCTTGTCCCTAATGGTGGCACGGCCATGTGGTCACGCTGCCACTGGGGACAATGGGACATGAGCATCCATAGATTTTTGTATCCAGGGGTTGGTGGTTTTGGAACAGATCCCCCACAGTTACCGAGGGCTGACTGTAGAACAAAATAAAGCAAGTGACAGCACGCTTCCATTTGAAAACTGTGCAAACAAAAACTATACAATTGTAAAGTGTAGAGAAAGATACATGATCAATCAATGGGTCCATTCATACAAAAGTGTGTATGTACGGAAAAAATGCATACATTTGAAAAATGCACACATACGCACAGAAAGAGAGATTTGTCTGTCTGAAGTAGAGGGATCTGGTATGAAAATGAAATGAAGTGAAAGTGGAAAACCTTCAAAAACTTGAACTTTGCAGAGCAACACATCCCTACTGCTGATTATGTGTGAAGGTTACCAACACTGTAGTCCTTGTGTGAACTCACAGGTGGGCCCTCACAGCATGTGTGTAGGTGTATAATCTTTTGTGTATTTGATATGCTGAATTAGTTCCCCCCCACCCCCCAAAAAATCTTCTGTCAAAAGTATTTAAAAAGGATATTCATTTACAGACTCTGAGCTCTTTGGCTGGGGTTGGGGGAGGGCAGGAAGATCTAAGCCATAAGTTCTACATTTTATTTATATCATTAATAACAGGAGACTTAATTCTCATTGACAAATCTTGTCTCAGCTTAGAATTTTATTGGAAGGCTGTGCTGTGGTAAATTATGATTTGTAGTACTTGGCTATCACTGGTGACACATAACTGAGGCTTTACATCATTTTGAGCATATCCTCGGTATAAGTAACCTACTTTTTCTGATCATAGAGTCTACAGAACTATGATATATTCAGCTCGTCTTACTGGAAATATAAAGTACTAAGCAAATCAAAACTCACTTCTCAGTGAAATTTAAAGGGAGAGTAATAATATATCATTCATTTTTCCCCTTCCAAGACTGTGAGTCTTCCTGAAGAGGTTCTCTCTATGTAGTTTTCAAACATGTTATTGAGTTGTGTGATATTTTTTTAAAGATATTGACAAGATTCTTTTTGGTGGTCCCCATGAAATCAATCATAACATTTTTTAAAAAAAACCATTACAAGGCAGACTTAAAACTAGCAATTTCTAACATTCATAAAAAGTAATAACTTCTTTTTAACTGCCACCGACATTTGGGAGCACAATATGAATAAAAGCAAACAGTTTTATTAGATTGTACAGTCTGATTCTGGATAATTATGTATGCCCTGACAAATCCTGGTGAAATAAGCATAACTTCTTTGTTATAGATGGACTGTATGTAAACACACCTGTATCCTTAGTCATTCAAAGAGCCACACACATTTTCAACTGTAAACAAAGGCTGAAGTGATATACTAACAAGACTGTGGGCAATTCTGAATGAGTCGGGGGGGGAGGAGTTATGAGGAACAGTAAACCAATCACTGTTTATTGATAGGAATATCCTTTCTCAACTGCTGCCATAATCTGATTGTCCAAAATAACCTTTGCTCTGAAGTGTAAAATAAATAAATAAAAAATATCCAGGTTTGTGTGTAATGAATAGTTGGCCCCTAACTGGGACTGGTGCAGAAGGTGGATATGCCTTAGTTGTGTTGTTTTAAGTTGATCATAGTAAAGCAGGGGCCTCATTCATGCTACATTTTGAACTGTTTTGGAAACCAGTTTAAAAAGGGGTGGTTCACACTTGTGCTGTTTCTTTCCTGACCAAATTTCAGGGGGTGGGGTGGCGCGAATCCCCTTTAAGGAGGAAGGGAAAAAAAAGGAGGAGGAAAAAAATGTGCAGTTCATATATTGGTAAGAGCTTGCTAGACTGATACCAAAGAGTTTACAGAATCAGCTTTTGAAGAGCAATATCATTGTCCTTTAGTATTTGTATTTTTCTGTATATTGCCATGCAGAGGTCTGGGAGAAAATGCAGATCGAAGAAAAAAGCAAAGAGACAAACATGTCAATCAATCAATCAATATTTATTTACGGTCATTGACCAAAACATCATGAAACTGTATAAAAAATTATCACATAAAATCATGGTCGCTGCAAAGCTACCAAAACTAAACAAAACAAAATCAAGTTAAAACAGTGATACAAAGATACGGAAAGTCCATAAACATTACGTATCAGTATAGGAAGAGAGGAATCTTTAGTCATCTCATTGCTCTCATTACACTCATTCAGAAAACAAAAGCATTCAAAAAACATAGTGCTGTTTGACAATTTGTTTGCGAATAACAATAGCTGCTGCACAGAATCGAGCCATATTCTCAGTTATTTGTGGTTTTACATCCTCAAGCAATAGTACCAAATACCGATTTGCTGTTCATCCTAGAAATTTTTGTAAGATTGGGTAAATTAAAGAGGAGTGCACGCCTTGGTAAAACGGACAATGTAGTATAATGTGCTGGAGTGATTCAACTAAAATATCAGAGCACGGCATGTCCTGTTCTCATAAGGGATCTTCTTGTATTTCCCTTCCAGAACTGCAGAAGGAAGGACATTACAGAGGGCTGCGGTGAAGGCTGCCCTGAGTCTGGGGTGACAAACATGTATGCTCATGACAAAACTATGCCCTTGCCCCCAAAAAAGGGGTGGGACTACATGAAAAATATGTATATTTTAGCCATAAATCATTATAAAACATAAAACTGTCAAGTGCACTCCAGTCTTTAGTTCAGACTTTAAAGGAATTATTCAGGAATCTAAACCTATTTCAGAGATAGGGTTCCACAGCTTGATTAGTTTACAAAGTTCAGTCTAAAATATGGAGGAGATCCACCATCCTATTGACTTGAAGCCACCATCTGTCAAGGTCCTGGAACAGATGGCCCAACTCTGTCTGCTTCAGCCATGATCAGGCCAGGACTGTAGTAAAAGGAGCCCACCACTGAAATCCCATACTGGGGCCACCAAGATATAATCCACTCTCTTTTTTAATCTGGTCCAAAGGAGCAGACTGTGGTGCTGTAGCAGCTTTCAGCCACTTTGGGAGTGTGGGTCATTTGAGTATCACACCCCCAACATGGCCAGAAGCTTCCTTATTTGGCCCATGTGTTTCAGGCCAATGTGTCTTAGAGGAAATGGGGACAGAAGTGCATAAAGAATTTTGACATATCTTTTCCTTTTTTTTCCTTTTTTTTTAAAAAAAAAGACACACATGGATGGTGAATTTATAAGAATGGATGGATGGAAAATCAAAGGAAGGGAAACCAATTCCCTCTCTGCTTGCCTGTAAAGCATTTCTTATGTTTACAGAAGGGTCTTTGATCCAGAACATTAGAGAAAGGAGGTCAGAAGTGATGTCTGCAGATTATTTTTTTCCCCAAGACACTTCCTACATTGCTGCAAAAGATCCCCTAGATTTCTATCTAGTGCAGAAAGTTGCAAGAGAAGATGGGAGATACAAACTCCCACTGCATCAAAGAGCTTTACCGGAAAGGAAGGACAGTGTTGGGTACAAGGCAGTGTCCCAGAAATGCTTGCAATTCTTATTTCTCTGTGTCCTGTGACACACAGAGGTGGCAGGCTAGCACTTATATGTTTACTAGTTGCAATAAGTATGATTGCAATATAATTCAGTAGATTTATCTTGTTCACTGCTAAGAGACATTTGCACTCAGTTATGTTACTCATGAGCATTCAAGCTGCGGATCCCCCCTGCCCCACCCTGCCCCCCACACACTTCTCCACATCTCTTGGGAAAGAGCTTGCACATCCAAACAATGCTTCCCTTCCTCACACTACTATAACAATTAATACTCTGCTGCTGCTATTACTACTGTATTGTTTTACATTCTTGCTGATAGTTTACTAGATGTTACCAATTGGAGTTAGGGGCTGCCATGATTCATTTTCTTATTAAGAATCCAGAAATCAATGATGTATTGTTATTTAATGTGACATAGTAACTTTTTCTAATTGTGCTGTTGTGATTCTATCTACATTAAATATCTATCTATCTATCTATCTTCACCATCTTAATCATGGAGTTGCATAAACAGAAGGTGCAGGATAATTTTCCACACCAACATAATATTCATTACGTTGATAATACAGTTTACATTTACAGGGTTATAAAACACAAAAGTTAGAATATTTTGTGAAATATTTAGTTATATAATTCTTGTTAAACTATATTTATATATGCATAAGTGCCTGAATTAATAATGCTTAGTATTCATGATCAGCTATTTAGGTATGTAACTAACAGTAGTTACATAGCTAAGTAGTTACTCTTTGCCCACCCATCCTCAATCCTGATTTACCAGGCAGCAGTTTATGTGGGCAAAAAAGTCCATTCCTCTGTCATCTGGGATACACCAGACTGACATTCCCAACTATACCTCCAGTGATCTCCAATGTAACAGCCAGAAGCAGCGTAACTGGCCCAAACGACACTGCAGAAATAATCCAGTTTGAGACTGCTTTAACTGCCCTGGATCAGTGCTAGGGAATTCTGGGAACTGTAGTATTTTGAAATTTAACATAGCATCTAGGGGAATAAAATAGAAAAGCATGAGCATTTGCAGTTCCATTCCATTTTAGAAATGTTCGATGCCATTGTTTTGGAACAATCTCTGTGAAAACCTGCAAGGTTCAGATTTGGCATCAAGAAAGAACTCTTAACTTTTTTTTCTTTTGTATTTTGATAAAACACTGAAGAAGCTGAAGCAGTTTAAATTTTAATTTGAGGGACTATCAAAACTGGTTTGTTTAGTTTTGTGGAAAATCTCTTTATTTGCTTTCAATACATAGTAATCAACTGTTTTGTATACTTGTTTTCAGTTTTCATTTCGACAAACAAGCACTGTAATTAAAGCTATTAGAATAAAAATCTCTTTAACTATTCAAAAAAAGAAAGAAAGAAACATTTAGCCTTCTCTGTCTGAGAGCTCTGGTGCCACAATAAACTATAACTCCCACAATTCCCTAGCACTGAGTCAGGGCAGTTAAAGTGGTCTCAAACTGGGATTATTTCTGCAGTATCTTTTGGTTTACTGTCTCAGTTCCACCTTGAATTTGGAATCTCTGGAAGAAGGGATGAGAATATCATTCTGTTATGTCCTGATTGACAGAACAGACCCCCATTTATTGCACTGGCCTGCTGCCCAATATATCAGGACTGGGGAATTTTATGATTCCTACATATTCCCTGCACTATTGAATATGCTGAGGTTGTGAATACAAAAAATTTATGAATTCTGGGTTATGTATTTGTAACTGTGATCATTCCAGCCAATATCAATAAGTTAGAGCAGAATACTGTTGTTGTGGTTGCTGCTATTGCATGCCTTTGAGTCATTTCTGACTTGTGACATCCGTCAGGTGATCCTATTATGGGTTTTCTTGGCAGGGTTTGTTCAGAAGGGATTCACCGGGGCTTTTTACATTGGCAAGAAAGTGTGACTTGAAGTTGCACTTTCCTTAATGCTTAGCAGCTAGACAGCAAGCCCCAGGTGTGCATTTAAAAAGTACAGGGCAGCTAGACTGAGGTTTTTTCTGTGGCTCAGCAACTACATGGGAAGCTGTCAAAACGCTACAAACACAGGCGGAGCAGCTACATGGGCGGCAAGGAACGTGGCTTTTAGCCGCGCTTTAAACATTTTTTCCCCCTTGCTGGCTGCGAATTGTGCAATTGCGCAGGTACATCATACAGTCGGAGCTTATCACATGGGGGAGTACAGGACCATTCCGAAAGAGGGAGAAAGTGAGGTCAGTTCGGAAATGCACATGATTACGCACAAGCTCATCACACACAAGACAAGAGAGCATCTACACAAAAAGAAAATGCAGAGTCAATACGAAAGAATTCATCACATGTGAACATACTGGTCGGCTTTCTGTTGCAAATTAAGGCATCTTGGGAAATGGTAGCAAAGGCTCATGGGAGTTGTAGTCTGTGTTCTGTCAGAGCATTATATTGAGTTGTCTTGAGGTTTCAGCCCTCTGTCCAGGAGGGATTCCCATATGTCCTCCATTCTTGAGCAGAGGCCCCCCTTTTCCAAGTTGACCAGGCACGTCCTCCTTTGCCAGGACACGTCCTACTTTTCCAGCCTTCTTTTTGAAGAGGAAGCAGGAGGGCCAGGCGTGCTCTGGCCAGGCTCTGGGGGTCTCTTCCTGGCTCCTTCCCTCCCTCCCTCCCTCCCTGCTGCCTTCCTCCTCCCTTTGGCTGAGAGAGTGTGACTTACAGGGAGGAAGGGCAGCGGTGGTGCTCCAGGTCCTCCTGATGCTGGGCCAGGGAAAGCTGGAAACAGGAGGAGGTGGAGAGGGACCTGGAGCACCTCTGCTGCCCTGCTTCCCTGCAAGTCACACTCTCTCAGCCAAAGGGAGGAGGAAGGCAGCCAGGAGAGAGCCCTGGAGCCTGGCCAGAGTGTGCCTGGGCCTGCCTTCTCCTCCCCCCTTCGGCTGAGAGAGTGTGACTTGCAGGGAGGCAGGGCAGCGGAGGTGCTCCAGGTCCCTCCCCTTCTCCTCCTCCTCTTGCCAGCTTGCCCTGGTCTGGCTGAGCGCCTCCAGTGCCCTGCTGTCTCCCTAGAAGTCACACTCTCTCAACCAAAGGGAGGAGGTGAAGGAAGGTGCAGTCGCACTCTGGCCGGGCTCTGAAGGTCTCTTCTTGTCTTGGCACCTTCCCTCCCTCCGCACTTGTATCGCTGCCTTTAAATGGGCGCTTTAAAGATACAGAGCCCCATTTAACTGTTCAACTACACCTTAGCCTTTAGATGCAATAGGGGTGCTTTTTACATTGGCTAAAAGGGGCGGTCCAAACTCGCCCCTTCTAGCGGCGAGATGAGGCCTAGGCTGCCACACGGGCAGCCCCAGAGGCCTCATCCCGCCGCAACGACCCGCCGCAAAAAAGAGCTCCGGGATCGAGCTCTTTTTTTGCGGCGCGGGAAGGGCGCGATTGGCGCCCTCCCGCGCCACCAGAGCGTCAAAACGTGCGCAGCGCATCAAAATGCTGTGCACGTGATGACGCTTGTACGGCGCCACCGTGTAGACGCCGCCATCTTTAAATGGCGGCGTCCATGCGTTTTAGGCTTAGGGAGGGTGTAAAGGCTACGCCCTCCCTAACCCTAAATGCGGGCTTTTTAGCCCTAAAAGCGCCTTTTTTTGCCCGTGTAAAACGGGCCAGCAATGCTGCACCCTTTTTAAAAAAGTAGTGGGGAAATCAAACTACTTTTTAAAGGCACTTCTTCTCCCTTAAAACTCCAAAATAGTGTTTTCATGGCACACTTTCCCTTTTTCTCATCTAAAGGCTGGGTTTTCAAGCAGCCTTCAACACACCTCTTTTTGCCAATGTAAAATGGGCCAGCTCCTTTTTAAAGGCACTTCTTCTCCCTTAAAACTCCAAAATAGTGTTTTCATGGCACACTTTCCCTTTTTCTCATCTAAAGGCTGGGTTTTCAAGCAGCCTTCAACACACCTCTTTTTGCCAATGTAAAATGGGCCAGCTCCTTTTTAAAGCACTTCTTCTCCCTTAAAACTCCAAAATAGTGTTTTCATGGCACACTTCCCTTTTTCTCATCTAAAGGCTGGGTTTTCAAGCAGCCTTCAACACACCTCTTTTTGCCAATGTAAAATGGGCCACCATTCCCTTTCTCTGAGTCTGAGAGTGTGTGAGGGGATTAAGCATATGACTTTGGACTTCCCTAGTTAACCATGGATGGCAGGAAAATGGTGACAAATTTTTCACTTTCAGACAAACAAGCAAAATAATAGCAACACTTCAAGATTTTGTTCCACCCTCAATATGGAGCATGTTTAGATTTTGTAAAGTTGATTTAAAAATAAATAAATAAATAAATAAATAAATAAATAAAAAATAAGCAAACTGAAGCTAACATCCTATCATGTGCTGGCCATAGGCTATGAATATACACCATATGGATGGTCAGCATGAAAAACTCCTAGTGCATTTCAACTGGATTAGATATTAATGGGCCAGAATTTACATCTGTCATACATGGAAATAAACAAATAAATTACGGGCACTGGGAAAAGTCAGCAAAAGTATATAATGTGCATTGGACAGGGATCATGTGAGACACATATACCCCTTCTAGTGTCATGTTGTAGTCCAAGACTTTTCCTGGATATATTTTAAAGAACTGCTAGTTGTGAAAACTTCCAGTGTACTGATCCACCTTTAGGGCAATGTATGGGAGCCATGTCATACATTCTTCTAGCAGAGGTGTTATTTTGCTTCATTTTTGAAAGAGGGAAAGCTTTGGAGATTATTTCTAACAGGGACTGAACTATCTCCTACAGTGTCCCAAAAGTGGGAAAATGGCCCTCAGATTCCCCAGAGCTTGTCCATCTTTGTCTAAAGTTCAGGATCATGGGGTGTCAACTGGGGAGATATACTATATCATACTTATAAAACTATCTTTCTGTAACATGAAAACACCTTTAAAAACCAACATGAAAAAGTAATGAATTACAAATCATATCTGACAGTTGAAGACATTTCTCTGTGTTTTGAGATTAAGGGTCATGAAATTCAACACAGAAAATTTCACCTTTGTGAAAATATGTCACATTCTGTTTTAGCATTTGGATAACTTTGGTTTATATGATAGATTTCCTATTACCGCTTGAAATTTTTTGAGGTATAATGTTTCAGCCACTTGTGAAGGATGCTAGCTATTTAAATTTTCTTTCTGCCACCTCATACTTCTCACTCACTGATAGCTATTTTCACTTCAGTGACTACTAAAGATGAGGTCAGATCTGAAAAAAATATGCCACATGATAAACTATTTGCTTAGGTTGAGAGGGAACCCAAATAATACACAATTGTACTGATAAAGTGTGCATAAAAATGTTTTTCAGTGTCATTTGGAAGAGGAACCTGTTAGGGGTAAGATGAACAAAACTTTATTTGCATTTGGGACTTCTGATTCACTCACATGTTACATTTTGAAGTGCATAAAATAGGACTGTTTATTCCCTCCCTGACTATCAATCTTGTGCAAAACCATAATCAATCATATCTACAGCTACTGGCTTGCATGACAGTGGAATGGTAAATCTGTACTGGCTTTTAATCCAAATGTTAAATGAGATATCCAAGGTACTGAACCTATGGGGGGGAGGGCAAGTTGATTAACTCCACTGACACTTTCGGACTGGTCTAAAGTCTGCTCTAAATTCTGGACCAGTTTCACTGCCCACTAACTTCACAAGCAGAAGCTACCACTGCTTGGAAAGAAGAGTTCAGTGAGACCCACTCTCCAGTAAATGAATATTGAATTATAGTCTAAGGCTGGAATTATGATGCTTCCAAAATTCACATGGTCTCGATACATTAGAAATTCTTAGTGGTTCCTTTATAATTTCTGCATTTCACATGCCGTAATTCAGGGACACTCTGCATCATCTTTCAGTTCCTTCTTCAGTTCCTTCTTCAGTTCACTTCCCTCTGTCTTTCCCCCACTCCATATAGAACCTTTTTATATGTGAACAGTGAGGAATCACAAGATAAATTCCACAAATGATTGGATCAAGAGTCTTTGTGTGCTGGTTTCTATCTGGAGAGCACATTCACATATTAGAAGGAGGGAACCATGTTAAAATAATCCTGGTTACGTGGGATGTATAATTATATCAATAAGAAGAGAAGGATTAAGAGAAAACATGACAAAAGAGGGAACATTCTTTACTGCTTCAGAGGAATGGAAATAAAACCAATGGGTGGAAATTGCAGGGAAACAAATTTCATCTGAGAGTCAGGATTAATTTCCTGATGGTAGGAGCTTTTCAACAGTAGAGCAGAGGTGGTGGGCTCACTTCTCTGGAGGTATTTCAGCAGAAACTGCATGGATGCTGTGGTTGCAGACTCCTGAACTGACAATAGGGATGCATTAGATTACTTAAATTCTTTCAGTGTATAACTCAGTGTATAATTTTACATATCTTTCCACATGTGCTATGGTATGAAGGGGATACTCATGTCTTATTTATGTATGCTACTTTGAGGGGTGACAGGTAGGCAAATGAACTGTGGGATGGTGGATTGCATCAATCTCTTCATTTTCCAGTTTTGTTTTGTTTGTTTTTTTAAATTAAAGGAGGTTAAAACAGGATAGAAGGAAAACATCCAGAGCAGTGCACAAAGAAGGTGGCACAGGGCATTCCTGAAGCTGATTCACATATTCCCTTCTTACATTTTCTGAATATTTAGCTCCTGGATGGCAGTTAAAGATACCAATTGACATGTTTGTTGAGAAGCAGTGTATTTTTGGTGACATTTGATAATATCAATGTTTTACAAATCCAGAGTCAAGAAGCTCAACTCTACTTTATCCATATATTTGTAAGTATTGTTGATCCCTACTATTTTAGAAAAAGAAATAATATTGATGACATGCTGTTCTGTCTAAGTTGACACATTGTATTAGAGTCAAAGAAGAAAGAAAATATGCTGTCATTTTTATTCAAAGCTTGGAAAACCCTTATTCAGGACTGACAATATGGAACATATTATTCATTCTTCATGTCTAAGTATAACTGTTTTTTAAAAGTATTTCACACATTTTATCAGGTTATAAACCTTGATTGTGCAACTGGACTAACATCATCACAGTTGTCACTCCAACTAAATTGATTGAATCAATGAAATTTACTTAAGTGTTGACTTCTCAAGTTCCTTTTATTTAGTCTTTCTCCCCCAGCTGGGACTAACAATTTTATTTAAGCCATAGGCAGCTGCTTGGAACCCATATGCTATAAGGAGATAAAACTGGGTTTTGCTATTCCACTACAGGTGACATTGTCCACTCTCTATAATACATATCTATTACAGTATACAGGGGAAGAGAAGAGAAGAATGGAGAGTAGTTTAGGAACTGTGCCACATTCCTCTATAGCACACATGGACAACATTTGGCACTCCCAAACCTATCAGATTGTGATTTCCCATTGACTGTGAAAGGTTGGTGTGAATTAGGTTCCAATATATGGACTGCCACATGTGGGTCATTCCTGATCTAATATCACGGACAATATGTTTTCATGATATGACATTATTGTTTTCTTCCTGTTAAAGGAGACTATGGATAATGAGAAATGGATAATATACACATCTAATTTCACTCTGTGTTGAAGAAATACATTTGCTACTAGGCTTTACTTTCTCAGAAGATGTGTGTGCATATCCCATTTTGTTATTTTTTATCCTTATCTTGAAATGGGCAGTTTGAAAACTTTCATTTGCTTTTAATCCATTATTTACCAGGATTAATATCATGTTGCCATTTTAACTTCAATATTAGTCTCCAGTATGAAAAGTTCTCTTAGTCTTAGCAGGTGAGCCTGAACAATTGACTGTTTATGGGAAAGAAAATGCTTCAGCTGGGATAAAAATATGGAGTCACTGTGAACACATAAGAATATTTCCCAGGCATTATTTGAATAGTCTGTTCTTTGTTAAGAATGCTAGTTTCCAACAGAGGAAATCCATAATATTTGCTAACTGACTGACATCCATGAAATTGGCTATTTCTGAAGATGAAAAGTGTGCTTGCAAAAGGCAAAATATATGGAGCAGAATACTAATTGAAAAAAATCAATTTCAACAAAGCACAGCTTGGATATATGTTTTACACAATTTAGGCTGCCAGCCTATCCACACTTCCCTGGGAATAAGTCCACTAAATTCAGTGGTACTTATGCAAGTGTAGGTATGTATAGAGTAAATGCATACCTCTGTTAGTATGTCAGAATGGGTTTTCTGACCTTCACATTTGTACTTGATATCCCTTATCTGTTTGTTTGCTTGTTGACCTTTCCCATGAAGTCCATAAGCAGCATGGCCCCAGTGGAAGACCAAGAACAAGAAGATCAATTTGTCTGTCAGGTTATGGGTTCTTGAAGCTTGTGTTATCTGAAACAGAGGCAACTGTTGTGAGAAAGAAGAGGTAGTATTCTAAAATCCATTTTCGTCTCTCAAAACCAGTAAAATTTTGTCTGAAAACCAGGGAAGCCTATTAACCTTTCAACAAAGTTTGACTGTAGTGCTGTGCATGAAGTATTGTTTGTTTTTGCAGAATTGGCTTTATCATTTTTAGTTCAAAAATCATTTAAAGTGTTTATATCAGTTAAGAGCAATTACATTCTGAGCTCATGCAGTTTTGTACACAACATACATTTCAAGACACACAAGAACAACCTATCAGACAACATGTGTCTTAAGTTGGATGGTGATACATGAGCCCAAATATACATGTACTCTTGCTTAACATTACAATGGTTCTCTTCAAAAGCCTCATTGGAGTTCTGCATGGATCCACTAGCGTGTAGAGGAAAAAAAACATGTAGGGCTCATTTACGTTGGAGGAATGACTCAATTTCTGATTCGGCTTGGTTGTGTGTCAGAAATCAATCCCAAAAGGTCTCTCATTCCCACTACAAACAAGATTTTCCTTACTCCAGAGTAAGCTTGTGAGAGAGAAGCCCCCAAGTTGGGGAGGGGGGGAAAGCGAGTAGAGGAAAGGCCCAGGAAGTCCTGCATGTCTCTGGTGCCCCCTCCTTCCTGACCTGTTCTTTCTCTCTGTAGTGTTCCCTTCTCTTTTGCTGCTTCTCCTTCCCTGGGAAGGGAATGATCAGGGAGGGAGAGGTGTGGAGCACTGCCAGGGCAAGGCGTTGCTCCTTCACCCAGCTGTCATCCAGCCAAGGCCCCCCCCCCCACTTCCCTTTTGGATACCAGCCTGTAACTGTTGTCGTTGTTGCTGCTGTTGCTGGAGCCATGGCTACTTCTGCTGTCACAGTTTCCCTTTCCTTGTGGGGCTGCCTGCCTGCCTGCCTGCCTGCCTGCCTGCCTGCTTCAGGTGGATTGGAGAAGTGGAGGATTGGCCAAGTCCTGGGGAGAGAGATATGGAGGACTGCTGGGGAATCCTGGGAAGGGAGATATGGAGGACTGCTGGGGCATCCTGGAAGGGAGACACACAGGACTACTGGGGAATCCTGGGAGCGGAGACACAGAGGACAATTTTTTTAAAAAAAAATTAAACCGAGCACATTTGGAATTGATTGCTTTAGCAACTACATGCCTTTGCAAGTAGTTGCAAAAGTGATCAATCGAATATGTGCTCAGTTTATTTTTATTTTATTTAAAAAAAAACAAGTACAAAGGCAACACAGACCGGGGGGGGGGGGGGGATGGTAGACCTGTCATTAAACTGAGGAGGGATGATAAACACCCCTCTGCCATTTGTCCCTCCCCTCCTAAATGCTGCAATTCCACTGTCATTCCCATGTATTTGACTTGTTTCAGGATTGATTCCAGTGAAAAGACCAGCAAAAAACAAACAAACAAACAAAAACTAATATCAAGTAAATCCAGTTTATTTGTGTTTGCCCCCTTCTTTCTTCCTGGAATCTATCCAATGAGGATCAGAAGTGGGTTCAAATGGGAATGAGAGTCATTTGCCCTGAATCCTGATTCGAAGCAAACTGCAATGGGAATGAGCCCATAGATACTTAAGTATACCAGAACTATTATTTGGGGGGGGGGGGGGAGGGGAGGGACCTTCCAGGCTGGGATACTGTCCAAAATATTAAGTATATCAAGTATCATAAGTAGTAGCCAGGTAAGAGCATGTTGAAATGTCACAAAGACAGTTCCAGCCCAACACGGGCACTGAACCCAAAGAAATAGCTATGGGCCACATCAACAGAATGAAAAAAAGTAATTCGGTTTTTCATGAGCGTACTGTAAACCCTCATCTGCACAACAGACATGTGCCACTCAAAACCAATGTCTATCAAATTGGTCAGAAAAGCTGTCAGAAGTCCCTGATGAAAAAAAACAAAAAAACAAAACAAACAAAAACAAAAAAAAAAAACACCACCTGATGATAGTATTTTAGAGACTGGGCCAGCCACTAGATTGGCTAACAAATGATGGAAAGGGAAGTGAAGTTTCTTGTTTTTGACCACAGCTTCTGTGATCTGTGAATCTGAAAGGAAAATAGAGAGGCAAAAGAAATTTCAAAACCATAAAACAATGACAAAAGTTTTCCCTGACCATTCACCTGTTGTGACTGCATTAATCCTGTTATGGAAGAAGTCCATATGCTTATCATAGTGGCATTCATTCATCCTGAAGAGATGAATTGCATCCATGTCAGCCTGCCTCTCAGTTGCCTGCCCACATGCCCAGAATTTGCCCTGCCACTTGTCATTGCTTGCTTCCTCCAAACTTGAGGGTGCTAAGGAATTTGATAGCACCCATCCTGCTCCTGCTAGTGAAGTCTGTGGAGACAGTAGGCATGGGTCAGCTTCTCCAACTCCAGAGAAGTTGGAAGAATGTAACAGTCACCTAATGACTGTTTATCAATGAGGAAGAGCCACCAAAAAAAAGTTGAATCCTCCCCAGCTTTTTCATCTCTAGTCATGGATCAAATGCAGCCAAAGATTATGCCTTCAGTAGTTACCACACACATCACTCTGTTTCGTCTACCATTTCAACTACATTTTAAACAATTTCATGATATTTAATATGAATAATTCTCATAATATGAGCAAAAATATGTGACATTAGAAAATATCAGTTGCTATATTGTGGCCTTAGAGCCATGCTTCAAGTCTATTTGAGAGCAGTGTTTTTGAAGAAGACTCTGACTACCATTGAATTACATAGTTCTGTTACAAAGCTGTGGTTAGAATAGTTCTCAGTTCTTAAAACAAACACCAAGCAGACAAGGCTCAATATGCAGAGCAATGACCAATTCACAATCATTTGTGAGGCTGCAGGAGAGGAGAAATGAATTATTTTCTGTTTCCAGATTCAAAGGCCCATGATAGGTACTACCCCGTCTGTACCATTAGGGCTTAAATCCAAAGCCCCACAATGACATAAGCCAACACCAAGCGGGAAGTTTCTTTTTAAACAAACATTTTGTTCTCTGTGGGATGTAAAGCAAAGTACCTGATGTAGATCTAATTATACAAGCATTTTTAATTTCTTTTCCTTCTAGACACGAACTCCATATCCAACTGAATGTGCAGGAAGGGGAGAAGGAGAGGGGAAGGAAGGGGGAAAATAGGGTCTTACCTTACTAGTGTCTGGTAAACTGGTTGGGGTGAAGGAAAGCAAAGGGAAAGGGGGAAAGGAGGGGGAAAGAGACCATAGAAGGTAATGGAGGACCAGACAGGGTAGTGGAACTGAAATGGGGGAAAATAGGCACGGTAGTCTATCTTCCCCCAAATACAAGAGAAAGCAGTGCAGCAGCAATGGGACCATGGTGTAGATGGTCTAAGAAAGGACCTAAACAGTGGAACTGTCAGTATGGTATACCAGAGGAGCTAGGGCAGTGTAACTGGGTGGTAATCAACTCCTAGTAAATCTGCCTCCTCAACATTACCTCAACATTCCACCTCAACATTAGGAGATTCCACCTCAACATTAGGAGGAACTTCCTGACAGTAAGGGCTGTTCGACGGTGGAACACACTCCCTCGGAGTGTGGTAGAGTCTCCATCCTTGGAGGTCTTTAAGCAGAGGCTGGATAGCCATCTGTCGGGGATGCTTTGACTGGGAGTTCCTGCATGGCAGGGGGTTGGACTGGATGGCCCTTGTGGTCTCTTCCAACTCTATGATTCTATGATTCTATGATTCTATGCTGGTGCTAGCAACATAATCTGACTAGTGTTGTAGGTACAAAGCCCATACTTTCTGAATGGAGCATTCTGAGACCATAGTGCCAAATGTAACTTTTTCAAAGTCTGATTTTAGTCCAGGAAAATATCAACACAACACTTGATTAGAGTAGAGGGGAAAAAGCAAATAAGCCAACCCTCATGTTATTGACTTCTCAAGTGGTATGATTTGGTGGGACTGGAGGTTTTAATAATATGCCAAAATGGGACATGTGTATTAGCGTTTTGTTTTTGTTTTTGGTTCACACTGCACTAGCTTGACTGGGATAATAAAATCATATTTTACTTCTACTGATACGACAGGGTTTTTTTAAAACATAGTGGGATTAAAGCCATAAACTTCAATGCTTCACTTTGATTTGAAAATTCTACTGAAAATGGGAAGTCCTGAGGGCAATGGAGGACCAAGCATGAAAGTTTCATACACCAAAATTGCAATTCAATATATTTGTCTCTTCAAAGGTTGGTACTTTATGTCATGAGAAACTTAAAAGGAGGGCAGGACAAAAAGCAATGTCTCTTATAAAATTGTTCTTTTATCTAGACAGATTTTCTAACTGAAATAAACACTCTGTTCACTGAAGCAGAACACTAAGTATCACTTTGCTGCACACTTTCAGTCAGTGCACTTCAACCCCTTCTTTCTTCCCTTCCTGCCCCATAAAACTTCCAAATTCTAAAATTCATATCAGTTGATGCTCTCTGTCCCTTTGGTCTCCCACTGTAGAGAAACAGTGCTGTTACAGCTTAATTCACCATCAAAGAAATGTACACAGGCATTCCATCTCTCCCAGATGAATCAATACACTCAAGTCTTAACCACTGACAGATACAGCTTGGTATCAAACCTTTTACAAAGATATCACTTCTTTGCTATCAGTAACTCTACAGTGAATGACCTACTATAAACCTTGTGAATTTTCATGGGGAAATTGAGACTAGGATCATCAATCTTTCTTCTTACTCCCTTTCTCTTTCTCCTTTTCCATTCTCTTTCTCCTTCTTTTCTGGAAGTAGATGCAGGAAAGGAGTTCTTGAAGTGAATCTCAGTTTTGTTAGCAGACTGTAAGGGTTTGGGGTTTGGTTTTTTTTTTTTTAATTAATCTTTCTAGGCAATTTGGATGGATTGGTGCAGGACAAAAGGAACAAATACTTTGGATATTTCTAGCCAAATGACATGAAACAACTTATGGGTCCTGCATTCCATGGATGTCTGTTACAGTAGCAAACAACATTAAGCATAATTTTTAAGATAAATTTCTTAAACAATATTACAGGGTAAAAAACCCCTACCTTTTTCATATTTCATTTCATTTATATGCTGCCATTCTCCCAGAATGGAATACAAGACAAATTTGAGAAATACTGAATTTAAAAAGTTTATAATAAAATCTAAAAAAAACAAAACCCACCAATTATAGGTCCAGACTATCTGAAAGACCCTATCCCCCTGTACAAACCTGTCAGAGTTCTAAGACCAATGAAGTCATTTTAAAAACAAACTTAAAAAAAAAACAATCCTCCCATGCTTATAAACTAAAAGCCAGCTTTTGAAAAAATTCCTTTGCCTACTGGTGAAAGGAAGGGTCTTTCCTCCTGAGGGAGGGAGTTCCAGAGGGTGGGAGCAGCCACTGAGAAGGCTCTTTCTCATGCCTTCACCAAGCAAACCTGTGATGGTGGCAGAAACAAGAGAAAGCCTTCTACTGAGGATCTTAGAACTCTGACAGGTTTGTACAGGGAAAGAGGGTCTTTCAGATAGTCTGGACCTTTGTCATATAGTACTTTATAGGTTAAGACCAGAAGGAGGTCTTCTCTGCTGCCACTCCCAGGCTATGGAATGACCTGCCGGATGAGATGCGTCTTATTACATCCCTTGAGAGCTTTAAAAAAGCTTTAAAGACGCATCTCTCCCGGCAGGCCTTCCCAGAAACATCTTAACTCCTGGCCCTAGCACTGGTTTACGGCAATTCAGACGTGTTCTTCCACCAGCTCCCAGCACTTTATCTATGAAGTTTACGTCTACAGACTCCATAGTATGACTAGCTGCTTTTTATGTTTTATGTTGTATGTATGTAACTGTTTTGGATTTTAATTCGATACTGGTTTAATTCAATTTTAAGAGGTGGGAAGTGGGGCTTTGGGTTATTGGAATTGTTTTATTTTGATGTTGTTGTTTTTTTTAAATTATTGTAACCCACTCCGATTGGTGTCAGAGGAGTGGGCTATAAATAAACCTTATTATTATTATTACTTAAACCTTATTATTATTATTATTATTATTATTACTACTTAAAATTGTGCCCAGAAATGAATCAGTAGCCAGTGAAGCTGTTTTAGCGAGAGTTATAAGCTCCCTATACCTGGCCCCAGTCAGCATTCTGGCCACCACATTTTTAAGTCACTGAAGTTTCCAAACAATTTCCAAAGGCAGCCCCATGTAGACTGCAATACCATAGTCCAATCAGGATGCAGTAAAGGAATATGTCACCATAGCAAGATCTGATGTTTCAAGGAATAAACACAGCTGGTGCACTAGTTTTAACTGCATTCTTGTCCACTGCTGAAACCTGGGTAACCAGGCTCAGAGCTGAGTCTAGGGAGATTATTACATTGAGTTCAATGTGCCTTATCCCCAACAGGATACAGGTGCCTTTAATTTTAAAAATAGGTGTTATCACACTCAGCCAATCCCAGGCGAATGCAGCCCGTATACAGCCTGGATTTTCAGCACCTTTGCAAAAACAGGAAAATCACATTTTTGAAAAGCTGCCTGATAAGCCTGGCTGACATCTGGGCTATATACGGGCTGCATTCGCCCAACTGCAGCTGAGTGCAATAACACTCAATGTTAAAATTGAAGGTGCCTGTATCTGACTGGGGATAAAGTGCCTTAAAATCAATGCAACAATCTCCTTGATGAACACCCAAGCTCTAACCCTCAGATTTTAGAGGCAGTCCAGCAAAGGCAGAATCCCTGTGCAATTATATGCCTTTTGACTGAGCAGGAACTCATCTCCCATGACCTGCTCTCATTCAGTCCATTAGTGACAACAAATATTGGTTCAGTATTAGAATCAGATAGCATTTAGCAATAGCCTACACACTTCTATAATGCTTAGTAGTGAATTAAACACTCTTCAAATGGTTTACAATCTGTAAGCCAATTGCCCTCAACAAGCTGGGTACTCATTTTACCCACCTATGAAATGATGGAGGCTGAGTCAGCCTTGGAGCCTTGGGATCAAACTCACAGCCTTGTGAGTACCAGCATTTAACCACTTCTCCACCAAGGAAGGAGAAGTTGGGTGTCATCAGCATACTGGTAACACCAATCCCCCAAAACTCTTAATGACCTTTACAAGAGTTCAATGTAGATGTTAAACAGCATGTGACAAAATATAACCCTGTGGGACCCCACTAACCAGCAACCAGGGCATTGAACAGGAGTCTCACATCACCAACTTCTGAATTTCCCCTTTCAATAAAGACCAGAACTATTGCATAACAGTATTCTCAAGTCCCACTGGTGGTATTGAACAGCTCTAAGAAGTCCAGCAGAACCAACAGAGACACACCCCACCTGTTCAATTCCATGCATAGATCATCCACCAAGGTGACCAAAGCTGTCTCTGTCCCATAACCAGGCCTGAAACAGACTGATATAATACTTCACATCCAGAAACCCCTGGAGATAGGTCACCACATGTTCCAGAACCTTGTCCAAGAATGGAATGTTAGAGACTGTCTGATGGTTATTCAGAACGTTGGGATATAGGTAGGATTATTTTAGTAACACTCTCACTGTAGCCTCATTTAGGCAGGCTGGAAACTTCCCTTGTTGCAGTGAGGCATTCACCACTCCCTTAACCACCCAGCCAGTCTGTCCCTAGCAACTTTCAGGAGCCAGGAAAAGCATGGGTTCCATATATAAGTGGTAGTTGTTACTGATTCTGGTGTCCTGTTTTCATCCTCAGGCTGCACAAATTGAAATGTATCCAATAATATGGGGCAAGCAGGCACCAATATATCCACTGGGCCTGTATCATCTACAACATCCAATTCAAAACAGATCCAAGCAATTTTGTCTACAATGTGTCTTGCAAATTTGTGGAGTGGTCTTTGTTACCTTCTTGTGGGCCAGAGTGTAAAAAGTCATTGACTACTTAGAATAATAGAATCATAGAGTTGGAAGAGACCAGAAGGGGCATCCAATCCAACACAGAATCAAAGCACCTTGAGTCAGCTCAACTGGATGACACTGTGCAAATGTAATGGTTGGCAAAGAAGCATACAACCCACCCTCCTCAACAGATTTAAGCATGTGCAGATAACATGCCCCATTGTTCCTAATGGCTGAGCATGTACACAGCAGAGCAGCTGAGCATGCACACACTGCCATTGAGAACCATATGACTTGAGGCCCTGTGGGTTTTGTTTTTTCTAATCTATGGGTGGGCGCAGAATGGAACCCCTTTGGATATAAAGGGCCAACTGTAATTTAATCACTGGCACTATCACGGTGGCATAAGCCACTTGCCAATGAACTCTAGCCCATGTTTGGTAGGACTTACTCTGAATCTTCTGCCATTTTGCTTTAGTCTCCATCTCATTCATTTCATCACCACAAACTCCTTAGTGGGTTCATTTGGCTGCACTCCATGGGAAAGAATACATAGGAGCAATTGTGTCTATTTCCCTGGTCATTACCCGATTAAGGAGATCATCCAGGGCCTTAACAGGATCATCTGTCAGGGCAGCAGGAATCTCTCCAAGCACTGTCAGTAATCCATCTGGATCTATAGGTCTCTTGGGATAGACAATCTTAGTTGCCCCTGACCACGGATGCTGTGAATCCCAATGACTCTAATCATCCTGACAACATTTCCTACACACCCAGATCACTGTCATATTGTCCAGAACAGAAAACCAGGTCCAGACTGTTGCCTGCAGCATAGGGTTGCACCAGATATTACTTGGGACATCCCCATGGTAATCATGGCAGACAGATTCTTAGCTTCTTCTTACAGAGCAGTCTCCACATGGATGTTGAAGTCCCCCTAGATGTGGCCTGGGGGGGGGGGACTCCAATACCACCACTGAGAGAAACTCAGCCTGCTCAGGAAGGTAGACTATTGAGCAACAGAGTGGCAATACATCACCAAAATCCCTATTCTGTCCCATCCACCCACCTTCAAAAACACACACTCAAAGCGAGCAGATTTTGGCACATGGATCTGGTGAGGGAGATACAATCCCAACAGACCATTGCAATTCCTCCTCTACATACTGCAGGTCTCACCTGCTGATGTATAGAGAATCTAAATGGACAAAGATTACAACCCTAACCCCCAGCTTCATCCAGCCAGTTCTCTATGATACAAGCCAAAACCGCATCCTCAACCAAGGATCAAATCCTGGATCAGGGATGGTTTTCCGTTCACCAACCTGATCTTGAGCAGCAGCATTTTAATATAAATTGTTACTCTGTACTTTGGAGCTCTGGAGCAAGATGACTTGAGAAGAGATACTGGGATCCCCTCAGAAAAGATTTTCTATATCACACCGTATTCTTGTTTTCTTTATAACCCCTTCATTCTTTCATATAACAATTATATTTATGTACATGTGAAATATTTTGTGCTGAATTTCATTGATCTGTCTATCTCTGTACCACTGACTGTTCAGCAGTTGCTGGACAAGGACCTGCTGAGTGAGAATCAGTAGATTCTGACATGAACTGAATGGTCTGCACCATCTGCACTAATGTATGAAGCAGAAGACAGTTTTTCACAGACTTTCACACTTCTAAAAACATTGAATGCATTTTTTTTTAAAAAAAAACATTTTTAAAAGGTCATTTAAAAAAGCGTATGTTGAGATAAATATTTGTCAAAATAACAGTCCTGTGCATGAAGTCAGAATAGAGTTAGTTGGTTTAATTTTTCTTCTGTAATAGTTCCTGTTCAGAGGTATATTCCTAAACTAGGGGGATCCTGTCACCCAAACCTTCTTTATTCTGCCCTTGACACACTCTAATCTTCCTCATCTTCCCCCTTTTCGGCCTTAGAGCTCTAACATCAGAGAAGATCCTTCTGCAAGGTTAGGGAGAAAGAAAGAAAAAATAATATCTCTTCCTCTGAGGGTGGAGCTCTCATCAGAATATGTGTCAGATGGGGAGACCTGACTACAACATGAGAAAGATGTGAGAGAAATTATAGTAATCTGTACATTTATGAAGAGGTCTTTTAAAAATACAAATTAATGCAAATGAAAGGTGATACAAACTGGATAAAAATGCTCAAATCCTATTGTCAGTCCCAGTTGAGAAAGAGCCATTGAATCCACAAGATTTGCATCATTTATTTTAATGTGTCTGCTCTAGTTAGAATTGGCATTTGACCTAAAGCCCAAAGAGATGTGTTTACCCTTAATAATATATTGCTGCATATTCACAGGTATGTATAAGGTAGAAATATCCAAGGAAAAGAAAGGAGAAAAGGAAGCCTGGATCTTGACAGAAGTACCCAGATGAATTTCCTTGGTAAACAGGATTTCAGTTCCAGATTTTAGCTACTCACATCTTATTAAATAGAAGCAAACTTCCCTAATCACTAGTACATTTTAGACTAGTAATAGGGTATCTATGGTCATTCGTATGTGCTTTGTCTTTGTAAGGCCCAGTGAGTTTAAAATAAAGTAACTTTATATACAGAGAGAGGGAGAGGGAGAAATTGAGAGAGAGGAATTTATCACATGGGAGGAATTTCTCTCAATTTCGAAAGAAATGGAAGTGAGGCCAGTTCGGTATTGAGTAAATTCGCTAGTTCAGCGAATTTACTTGATTGCGTATTGACACTGCATTGCATTCAGAACTGCCCGAAATTGCCTCCCAGTGCCCGAAATTGCATGTGATAGTTTCTCATGCAATCACGCGAAACCCCACGATTGCATTCGGAAGGACTTCCCTTTGCCCGAAAATGTGTGTAATCGGCTTTCACACAATCATGCGAAACCCCATGATTGCATTCAGATTGCCATTGGATTATACTTCCAATTCCCTTCATGTGATAAACTCCAGAGAGAGAGAGAGAGATTTAATTTCTGATTTATTCCAGTCTCTCAAACAGACTTAAATGGTGCCAAACAAACAGCCTTCAAATAGCAAACTTTCCCCCCAAATCTTCTTGGGCATTATTTGCCCTATTTCAGCTGAATGTTTTGACACTTAATAGTAAACAAAGGGTTTGGGGGCACACTGGGTGCCTTGGTGGGCCACAAGAAGTTCATAGTTCACAATTTGATTTCTCCCACCCCCAATGCAATTAAAGGAAAAATGCACACAAAATCATACTTATATTTGGAAGAAAAAGTGCATGACTAAAAGCAGCATGCTTCCAGGCAAGGTACAAAGAGTTGGTTGTTACCAGGTATTGCCTCCTCCCATATAATCTGGCTTTGTACACTTAGTTACTCTAGAAGACATTTAATCCATTTAGCCAGAACGAAATTGTCACCTTGAGCATTTTTTCCTCACCTGCCCCTAGACTATGGGCTGACCTGCAGCAAAAGATTTGACAGCTGAGTATGCGGTCTGGATTTTTTTTAAAAAAAAGCATAAAATAAAATTAATGACCAGTGTCTTCTGGCAAGCCTATCCAGATTATTTTAAAATAATAATAATAATAATAATAATAATAATAATTTAACCTTTATTTATATAGTGCTGTAAATTTACATAGCGCTGTACATACAATCTTATAAATAGACAGTTCCCTGCCCTCAGGCTTACAATAAATTATTGTTATTCCCCGCCATGACCCATGGGGAGAAATGGGTAAGAGTTGGTAACAAATGTGTAGACTTGGAAAATGCATATAAAATTCATAGGACTGGGAGGACATTTCTTTCGGGGAGGTATCTTATCAGTTGCTATGAAATTTGGTTGGTATGAGTGCCAGAAATTTTCTGAAAAATGCAATTAAAATGAAACTGACAGTATTTTGCATCCCTACTAATGACTAATGGGTCCTCAAAATGTTTAAATGCATATGATGAGAAGGAGGTAGAATGTATGGATTGTATGTATATGTGAATTTTATGTATTTCAAAGTTTCCCATCAGTACTATTGAGACAAATGACTCATAGAACTAAGGAAGGTATCTCACTCTTAAACATTATTCTTCAAATAAGGTGAATGAGAAATCATAACATGAATGAAGTTGAAATAGTTTCTGAGAAAAAGGTTAACTTTATGACTCATCAGCTTCTTGTGCCACTAATCATTACTCTTCCACTTCTACACTACCATCTGCTTTGTAAGCAGTGGGAAATATCCAGTATAATTTATGGTAAATTTATAGTTGCTCTTATAAGCACCTCTGATCATTTATAATAATGCTACTTTCAGAGTGGCATATAAAATGCAAGCTTTGAGTGAATAACTTCATGTCATTCCTATTTTATCTGATGCTCCGAAGGACACCTTGACATACAGTAATGTCTACTTAAGGCAGCATATTGCCTGCGAGAATTTAAGAAACCTTCAGTTACCATCTGTCCTAACTGAAATGGGATGCCTACTTGTTTAATATAACATTTTTTCATATTAACTGGTTGAAGTCTGCTCAGACAAGACATGTGGGAATAAAAGTCAAATGAATGAGGGTAGGAGATGGAAGAGTGGGTTAGCATGTGCTCATTGATGCAGTTTACAGTTCAGGAGTTCATTTATATTTCTTTATGCTATTTAAAACACTTATACCTTGTTCTTCCTCCAAAAGACCCACAGAATCCATATGCCCCAAACTTGAACCCATGAAGAATCTCTGTGGGGTGAAACAGGTGGGTAGGAAAAGGTAGCTTGAAGATGCCTTTTCTGAAAACACACTGAAACCCCAACAACCACATCACTAGCTCCCAAGGCAGCTGGAGTGCTCATGTCATGACCACATGACATGGCTTCAAGCCAGGAAGAAGCAGAAAAAAGCTGCTTCTTTTTGAAATGTCTTTTCTCTGCATAAGGCCACTTTTCTGCTGGCTTCAAGGCATGTGTCATCTAAATGCCACACCTTCAAGCCAGCTTGAAGGCACCTCTTTTTGCCCGTCTGTTTAGCCCCTGTATGCCCACATTTTGAACACACATACAATTTGTTCCTAGTCTATGGTCCTTCTATTTCCATTTTAAAATTACATGTATACACATTACATACAACAATAACTTGTATCCATGTCCTTCTCTAACATTCTTCTATTAACTAATCATTGTTACTTCCTTAGATGTTTTGTATTAGCTTAATCCAACCATTCTATCTTATTACTCTTTCCTGTCTGTCCACTCTATTTCTTCTTGTTGCCTAATTATTTGTCTTGTATCTTGTTCTTATCTTATTGTTTAAAGTCATTATCAAAATAATGTTGAGTTTTGGATTACTGTTGTTCTTTTTATCATCACAATCTCTCATTGATAGTTTTATACTTTTTATTATTTTCCTTCCCATTGTCTATCTTGTAAAAAATTAACTACTTTCTCCCATGTTTTATCTTTCTCTGAAGTAAAATTATAGCTTACTTTTTCTGACAATATATCCATTTCTATCATTTCAAATAATTTAAATTACTATTCTTCCACTTGCGGACACTTTTCTGTCTTCCAGTATTGTGCAACAAATAATCTTGCAGCTGTAAGCATGTAGAATATTACTTTCACTTCTTGTTTTTCTAGCTTATTATCTGAATGATTTCATAGCATGGTTTCTGGTTTAAGTTCTAAATTAATCTTTAGAATTTCTTTAATCTTATGATTATTTTTTCCCCAGTCTTTCGCCAGAATATTTCATGTCCACCACATGTGGAAGAATGCTTGCCTTTCTTTCAGACATTTCCAACATTTCATTTTTCCTGACCTATATATCTTGTTTATTTTTTCTGGAGTCAAGTACCATCTATAAACAAGTTTGTAATAATTTCCCCTTACATTCTGACTCAAAGTATATTTCATTCTCAGATTCCATACTTTTCCCCATTGAGCTAGTTCAATACTTCTCCTGTAATTTTGGACCCATTTTATCATCACTTCCTTGACAATTTCATCTTCTGTATAGTATTCTTCATCCCTTCAAGGATATATTGTGTAAAGAGCCTCATGTGGTGACATCCACAATAGGAGTTTGGGACAGATTCTGGCTTTTTAATTTTTTCCATACTTGCAATAGAGCTGCTTTCACAAAATGGTTGTAGAAGTCTCAATTAGCTTTTTCTTTATTATAAAACAGAAAGGCATGCCAGCCAAATCTGAGTTGCATACTCTCATGTAATCATCATACTCACACTGATGTCATCTAACTCCTGTATTACCCCCAAAGGGATTGCTCTGATTGGTCCACAGTGGTTCCAAATTTGGCTGCTTGTGGCATGATTCTGCATGAAATGCCACCAAATGACTAAAAACAATGGTGCCCAGTCTCTTCATACTCAGAAAAACCTCCCACTATCCTCACCGCTTTTAAAAACAACAACACATCATCCAAAGAGGCTGCAAAGGGGGCAAAGAGATCTTAAAAACACTTTGTTGCCACCCCAACACATAGTGTCATGATGCAAATGTCACTGGCCTTTCCTCCATGGAAGCCATCAAAAGCAGCCCATCCCCTGCAGTGACTTACACTGCATGGGTTTGGACCCAAAAACAAACAATTAAACCACTTTGTAAAATTTCCATTTGGAACGATTTCCACTTTTCCAATAAATATTTCTTTTTGCTGAAACACCTATTACTTTATCCATTACTAAAGCACAAAGTGTCAGAGCCTCCACATTTAAATACATTCCACTTTAGTAGCTCCAGAAAATAAGCTTAGACATGAGACTTTCCCACGTATTGTGCATATCTTATAATTCCCAAGACATTTTGAAATGACTTGCTATGTTCATGGTTGTTCAGTTCAGACACTGACCAAGCCCAGTGAAATTGTTCATATGGTGGAACAAGCAGTATGTTTCCTACTCCCATCATGCAGATAATATCTCGTGAAGTTGAGCGTAGACCATGATCCCACTATTTTTTGAGGTCCTACTGTCTTCAGATATAGAAATATAAGACTGGAATCAGTCAGGGAAGAGGGCTTAGTGTCAAAGGTTCTGCATTTTTATTGAAAATAAAATTCCACTGATCTGTATTCTCAAATAAAAGAACATATTTAGTAGCTACAATATACGTACAGAACATGTTCAGTTTGTCTTCTGCATGGCACAGCATTCATGTCAGTAGTTGAAGGAGCTGTTAACCTACCTGCTTAGAAGTGCTGCAAAAGCAATTAACCTGCCCCTGGTAGCCAGATGGGTAATCATTTAATTAAAATAGCAATCCAAACTTTAAAACAAATTGATCACAGAGGTACCCAAGACTACAGTTCAAAAAGGAGAGAGAGAAAGGTTAAATGTGTCTTTAGATTGATTCAGAAAAAGACTGTGTGTTCCATACAAGGATACAGGTAATAAAGATGCAAGGAGGTGGGTATTTCCTTACTCAGTATTTATTAAACTTGGAGGGTTCTTCCAGCTTGTAAGAAAGAAGAATGGGTTTGATGGCACTTCTTGGGCCACACATGTACACTCCAAATTGGACTTATCTTGATGTTTGTTTGTTTTTCCTTCAGAAGATATCAGAAAATCTACCTTCATTGAGTCACAACTCATAGGTTCCTCAGCCTAGCACTTACACATGTATTGCCTTAATGGCTGAATAAAATTTCCAAAAACAATAACTATTAAGACATTTGGAAATTATTTTGATTTAGAAGTGTCCAGTCATAATTCCATAGACGGCATGACTTCTGACATTTCACAGATGAAAATATGACACACCTGGCCTAGCAACATCAGAGTATAGTCAAGATGGTAAAAGTTATTAATGAGGAATAAAATACAAACTAGGAGAGGCTGCATCAAATTTCTTTTTTCTGGCTCTATGGAGAAGGACAAAATTTTGTCCCCTTCCCTCTTGTCTCTCCCCCCCCCCGATAAGTTAATTGAAGTACCTTTTTTTTTTTTTTCAATTTCAATGCAGTTTGCAACAACTGAATTAAGCCAAGGACAAAAGCAGAAGGTGGGAGAAAGAATGAGAAACTAAGGCATCATAAAAGCAGCTTTAAAAAAATGGAATGAAAGAGGAATATTTGTTACTGTCCCTTGTATGGCATGTTACCCAGCTTTGTCCCAGCTTCAGAGACTCCTTTCTCTATTTAGCAGGAATTGATAAGCTGTTCGGAAGATTGTGTAGGTGAAACGGTGAGGTGTTTAATGTTCTTCACTGTAATAGGAAAGAGCCTTTGAAAGCATACAGGGAGCATCTAGGCATCATGACTCTTGGATTGTTGCAACATTGCTGTCACAATGTTACAACCTCACATGAACATTCTAAGAAGTGCACCAAACAGGAGAGTAGCTGAGGACTGTTTGTAAAGGAAAAGAAGAACCACCCACCTTTGTCACCCAACCGGGAGAGAATACTAGGCCGTAACATTTTGGTTAAAATTGTCTTGCATATTTCCAGTTTTTAATGCAGTTCCCTTCTTTCTCCTACCAACCAACAAATAGCCAAGTAGAATACTTTAAAAGATCATCACAGTTCTAGAGCTCCGCTGACATTTTAATTCCAGTTCACAACAATTAAAATACATGAAATACAATGAAAATCAAGATAACCCCTCCTCCCCCTCCCAAGCTAAAATACAATCAAATCATCACAATTTAAAATACAAAGGTATTAAAAGCTACAAAGGTATTTAAAGTTAGGGGTGGAAAAACTTGGTGAACAGGGCAACAAGATCACAGTATCATAGTCACAGTATACAGGGAGGAAAGTCAGGTTGGGAAAGCCTGCCTAAAGAGATCCATCTTAAGAGCCTTCTGAAAAAAATCACTGTTCTGTCACATATAAAAGCTTGGGAACCATACTGATCACATTTGTTTTTTAATTTCAAGTCCCAGGAGTCCTACCCAGCATTTCCAATAGTGAGGAATGGTGGAAATTGTAGAGAAGCAACATCTGGAGGGCTCATCATTTATTTAAAAAATGACAATAATGACAAGAAAGCAATGCTACTCTCAAGCTTACAGGTATCTATCAATTACAACTGAGGTACTCTCAATAATACTTTCAAATTAGCAGGTTTCAGTTCATTCTAATTTGGGGTCTAGAGGTCCTCATACCCAAGTACACCATCCTGTTTCATAAGCAAGGTATCCCATTCTGACCTTGGACACCTGAAATGAATAAAATGGACTTTGCTGCAAAGATGGGGACTTACAGGTTAATTCTCACCTAAGCTATAATCGCAATGATTGGAAAGAAGATATTATTAAACCATTTCTTCTCTTAGCTTTGACCTTGGCACCCTATGTAATATGGTGATGAATATATATAGGTGAACATCCAATGCTCCTGATTCACAAGTTACATTGTGAGTTTGGTTAAAGGGAAGGGTACATAAGCACTGCCTCAGTCCTCAGTATAAAATGGAAAGAAAACCATGCCCATTCTCATGCAGTCCCCAGTCTCTTTCTTAACAATCTTCCCAAACATGTCAGGGAACTCCAGAACAACAGAGAAAATAACAAAAGGAGCATCGGGGGAAGGAAGAACTGGTGAAAATTAGTTTTCCTTTCTTCTGCTTGTAGATGACGCTACATGATGAAATATTCTTTTGTGAATAGAAGGGTTCTGTCTAGTCATGAAAGGACTTAATTGGATACAACCCATGTATTTCAAGTTTCCCAAACATATTTTTTAAGTGGCAAAAGTCCTTATATTGAAGGATAACTTCCTTCCCTTCAGGCCATATATCTTGTTTGAATTATACCAACTATTACTGAACCCAAGGGACAAATTAGAAGCGTACTGTAGTTAGTTGGAGAAGGACCCTGAATTAATTTAAATAATCACTGTGAACAATATGGAGGTGTTAATATGGTAATAAAATGGTTATAAATTTGAACCATAGCTTTGTGTTATAAGTTAAGTCATAACATTAATTACTTGAGCACTTCACATTGTTATATCCCTGCAGATGACTAATGAGCATTCAATTACTTTGCCCTTCAAAAATGCATAATAATGTTTTCATACTGTCAGGTGCTCATCTGTGAAGCCACTTGGGACATAGGTATAAAAGTCATAGCCACTGTTTTGACGCTACAAACAATGTGACACAATAAATAGTAAGGAACTTGTTATTCAACAATTCTTGATCTATTGAAAATCTTAACTGCCGGTTTTAACAATGTGGGCAGGCTAGTATTTTGGAGGATTGCCTTAAATTGCTTAGGTGTGAGGTTGCTCCTACGTAAATTCCAAGCTGTAATCTCATAAGGTTGCTAGTGAGAGTTTCAAACCCTTAAGAACTTCAGAAATAGCTAGACTCATTCTAGAAAATATAGTAATTCAATACGAGTATAGAGGATTTTAGTATAGAATGATACAATAGTAATAGTAGTAGTAGTAGTAATAATAATAATAATAACCTGAGTAGTAATAATAATAACCTGAGTAACTCCAAGTGAGGCAGGTAACAGCAAGTAAAGAACAGTAAAAAAAAAAATAACAATGTGATACAAGCATGAAAAACATAATAATCTAAAATGGTAATTTTAAAAACATTAAATTAAAAATTCACAATAAAATCAGAAAAGATCCGATGGGGACGAGGCAGAGGGATTGTTAAAAAGTCTGAAGAGGTTGGTTAGGGAAGGCCTACCAGAAGAGATCTGACTTTATTGCTTTCTTGAAGGCCTCAAATGATGTTAGATGGTGGATCTCCTCTGGCAGGTCATTCCAGATTTTTGGAGCAGCAGCAGAAAACATCCTCTGGGAAGTCATAACCAACCTGGTTTTCATTGGTTGCAATAGGTTATTCCCAGAGGATCTGAGAGTGCGGGAAGCATTATATGGGAGGAGGTGTTCTCTCAGCTAAGCTGGACCCAAGCCATGTAGGTTTCTATAGGTAATAACCAACACCTTATTCTGTGCCTGGAAGCTAATAGGCAGCCAGTGTAGGGATTTCAGAATGGGTGTAATAGAGTGAAATTTAGAGTTCCCTGTAATCATCCTGGCTTCCATATTCTGAACCAGTTGCAGCTTCCGAGCGTGGCATGAGGATTGCCCCATGTAGAGTGCATTGCAAAAATCAAGACAAGAAGTTACCAGTGAATGTAAAATCATTTCTGGTTCTCCTGCTCCAGGAAAGGTCATAGCTGACGTATCAGCCGAAGCTGATAACAGGCACCCCTGACTGCCACATCAACTCGACATGACAGCCGAAGTGACAAATCCAGGAGTACCCCCAAGCTACGAAGACAGTCCTTTAGGGAAAGTGTGACTCCGTCCAGGACTGGAGAATTTATCTCCTTACCTGGATTTCACTTGGGATGAGTTTGATCAGAGAAAAGAACAGAAATGTGCTTACCATTACTGACTTGTACCTACAGAAGTCACTTAGAGTTACTGTTATTCAGTAACATGTATGCATATGAATTCAACCAGTGATCCTGGATTACAGAAGCTGAGTGACACTAAGATGTGCTCAGTTATGTTTCTGTGTTATACATATAGTCTTAATAACACAGATATTCTGGTTCTTACCAATGGCTGGATAGGCAGCTCTCTGCCCCATTTGAAAATATTTGTTTTGTTGGATTCATATCATGTTTTCCCTCAAAAGCAGGATTCATGGTAGTTCACAGTAAATGTCAATGAAAATACAGTCCAGAGCTTGGAAAACACATAGCTCTCAACAGGTACACAGGCAACAGGTCCACTTTATACTTGTATGTGTACCACTATAGGTATCATGTCTTAAAAACTGCATAGCAGTTATTTTAAAAAAATGCATTTTACATTATAAATAGTACCAAAGAATGCAAGCACTGGTAACAATCTTGCCAACTTAATTGATTCATCTCAACAACTGAAAATAAGTGCTTCTTCAATAGGCTTAACTTTACTTAGGATACAACAGTAACTATTTTTTGACATCAAAGTTCATATCATCAATATTCACTGGATAAATTTCACTTTTTTAAAATAAGAACTAGCACATAGGCTTTATATTCTGGAACATACAGTAATAACATTCAGTTTCAAATGACCCAAAATGTAAAGCCTATCTTTCAATTCTTTTTTAAAAAAGTGAAATTCAACCAGTGAATATCAGCGACATAACCTTTGATGTCAAAATGTGCATAAAACAGATACTTAACATTTTAGTTCTTTGGCACTGGGTACAACAAAGAGACCCCTTAAGGAAATCAGAAACTTTTACTATGACCCTCTAAGAGCAATGAACTTTATACAGACAGTTTATGTAAACTAATTTGAGAAAGATACTTATACTAAATCTGCATGAACTCTCCTCTTATAGTGAAGTTAGTTCACTGCTGATTTTTAAAAGAGTGAACCTGTTTTTGGCAAGCATCAAGCATGGATTGAGTTATCTGTCACTTTCAGTTTCAACATTTTTTTATGAGCATGCGGAACATTTTCTATCTGCTTATCAAAATTTACAATCAGGCTACTGGTATGTTAAATTCATTACTGAGTTTAACAATTGTTTATCAGAGAAAATTATCTACTGCAAAAGGTTGTGCATGTATGGGGTCAACACTAGGGATCCAGCAGCAGAATGGAGTGTGTTTGAATTAACTTTTGCAACACTCACATTCCTGATGATAATCCCTTGCCACAGCTGGAATATCCTTTATCTGAAATGCTTGGGACCAGATGTGTTTTGGAGCTGGGGTTATGGTGGATTTTGAAACACAGGTGGCATAGGATGTACCTATACTGTATTTGTGAGGCTGGAGAGACATGTGAGAAACACAAAGCTGGAGATAGATGTGGCTAGAGAAATATATGATGATCTGTAAAATAGCAGGAATCCATGTGTAGTGTTTGGCATGAATTCTCCAACAGTTTTACATATTCTTGCATTTTTCTCCAGACATGTCTCTCTCCAGCCATGTGTATCTCTCTTCAGCCTCACAAAAACAATATGTACTATGCTATTGGTAATCCAAAATCCAAAATATTAAAAAATCAAACCCTTGAAGCATTATATTGGGGAGGGGGGGTGTGGCAGTTCAGATTTTGGATTTTCCAATAAAAGATACTTGACCTGTGTTAATATCTCTTGAATGAATAATCAAAATATGAACATATACAAATCTGTACATCTGTTTACTCTTCAGTAACCCCTACTGATTTCAGTGGGAATGATTTCCAGATCATTGTGTAATATTGCAGCCTAAATATAATAAGCCTAAATGGAATAATACTTGTAGTAAGATGGAATAAAGTAATGTAGCTATTAAAGATAATATAAAAATACAGTACACCTTGTAGAAATTAATGAATATCCCCTCTTCCCTATTTTTACTAGTTCTTTGGGATTCAGAAATTTTAAAGGGGGGAACCCTTAAAATAGCTTCTGAAATAGCTTCTGGGAGGCTAAGATTTGGGATGATGCAGTCGGTTTATTTTTATTTTTTTACTTCTTTCCTTCAAAAACTATTTCAAAATTACCCTAAAATGTCTCCCATTGAGTTATTCGTTGATAACTTTTAGCAAAGCAGTAATCTAAAAGAAACCTGAAAGTGACAGCAAAAATCAATTTCAGTACAAGGAAATGCACTCCAGTGTGATTGGAGTTTTTGTGTTGCCCTCTTGCATGCAAGAAATGCACAAGATGAAATGCATAAAGGGTTTTCCTGAGGCCTAGCTGAAGAAACTTGGCAAGTTAAGCAACTTGCTTAATGACAATCTCTACCAGGTTTTGCAACTAGTTCTGTCAACTAAGAGGAAATGTGTGTGTGTATCTTATTAACTCTGGTTCTCTTGCCAACTAAGTGAAAGCTGAAAGAAAAGATTTCCAGTGGATTCAGGAGGTTAAATGAGACAAAAAAAATGTTTCTGGGTTCCTTCTCAATAAAACTATGGAAAACTTCATATTTGGTCAGTCCTGCACCAATAGTCCCACATTAAGGAGCTGTCTATTATAACCAATACAAGATATCCAATTCATCGTGATGTTTCCAAAATTCACCTACATTGTGGGTGAAAGAATTTGCCTAAAGGTGTAGCTGGCATTGTCTAGCAGAGCTAGAGTGGTGTAGTGTTTTGAGCAGTGGGCTATGCCTCTGGAGTCCAGGGTTTAAATCCTTGCTTGGACATGAAAACCTACTGGGTGACCTTGGGCAAATCACACTTTCTTAGCCTCATTTCTTTGCCAAAAACAAAAAACAAAACATATTAGGGTTGTCATACATTAGAAACAACTTGAAGACACTTGACATCAACAAGTCATTGTGTAATGAGTTTGGAGTTTTGTTATTTTATACTGTTTCTCCATCATCAGCAAACAATTTTGAGATTCATGAAATACTCTACAAAAAAATTGACATACAGCTCCACCTACCCAATTCTGCTTCTAGGACTTGTGTCTGGGTGTAAGCCTGTAAAGGTGGCATATTCTGGTACAATTGAAACAATTGTTCATGCTACCTGCAGGCATTTTCTTCCGCAAAAGTACAAAGAGCTTTCTATCTAGATTCAAGGATGCAGAGCAGGGGTGGGAAGCAAGTGGGTTCTGCAAAGATTATCCTGTAAAGGTAACAATTCCCAGGTCCTGCAAAAGTTACAATTTGCATCATGCCACACCATTGAATATGCTGTCTAGAGCTACTGGGACTTGCACTTCAGCAACATCTGCAGGACTGTATGATTACCAACCATGCCCTAGAGGAGGAGCTCACTGGTTCCTTGACCAGCTTCTTACCTAGCCTTTCATTGTATTGGAGTACCTGGGTCTCATTAACAGGAAATCTGGTCACAGCATTAATTCTGGGAGCCTGTAAGCAGATCTGGTGATGGAGAGGAAATATCTTGAAACTTCAGATGCTCTGAACTAGGGATGTGCTCTTCTATATGGCCACATTGGTGGACACCCTCCCCTGATTTCCAGTTCATTCCTGGGTTTGATCCTTCCCCACTCCATTTTACAGCATGAGTCTGATTCTTTGTCTTTCTCTTTTTCACAAATGTATGCCTATTTTACTCCATTGACCCAACTTTGCCTAAGAATTTTTTACATGGATTTGAAACATATTAAGACTTCTACCTGCAGATTTTCAAATGTACACTTTTTCTCCTAGACACAATTGACACTTTCTTTCCAGAATGAAACTTATGCTTGCCCTGCAGCCTGTCCAGGAGAGTAATATTTGAGACAAATCTATCAGATCTCAAACTGAGATTGGTTTTTGTACCCATCTATTAATGTTTCTATGCTCCAGAAGCATCCATGCCAATGGTTCCTCTGTCTTCAGTTCACTGAAGAGGTCTTAACACTGAAATAAATAGACAAGGCCATTTCTGGACCTACCAGACTTAATTTTTCTATTAATTCAGCTGAAGTCATTTGCCTGATTACATATATTGTGCTTTTTTGATTTCTCTCTTAGACGCAAAATTGATTGGCCAAAAGAAGCATTTTCTGGCTGCTCCAGGGGCATGGCATTCAGATGACACATGTCCCCAAAGTGGCTGGAAGCTGCTCTGGTGCTGTGCTTAAGGACCAGAAGCCAGCCCCAAAAGAAACAGATCAGATCTGCTCCTGCCATTGGTCAATTTGGGACTGTGATGGTGGCCCACTTTGGAAGTGGGCTGTGCAGTCGCTGCAGTCCTGGCATTATCAAAGCCAGAGTGACCAGAGGCCACTCCTTCTGGGCCATCTGCTTCAGCCCTAAGCTGCATTAAAAAGTCATAACCCATTTGTTTATGATTTCATGAACCTCCTAGTCTCCCAGTGTCTCTTTAATCTTTCAAAATAGCAAGTCATGAAGGTCTGACAACTCCTTTCCTGCTTGAAAAGAGAATTTATAATACATGCCAAGTGAAAAATATCTTTGTTACTTTGTCAACTGTATTAACTCTTGTTTCATTTTCAGACCAATTGAAAATGCTGGATTGATTATATCATAGCACTATCCCAAGTGTGTTTCCTTACAGTAAATCCCATGTAGGATTTAATAGAGCCTACTCACAAGTAACTAAAATCATATCTTCATGATATTAACATAGGAATGAACAACTATTGGGGAACCAGGGGACAGAGTTCTATCAGTATGACCCACTGGGGAAAACAGAAGAAATCAAACATGCCAAGAGACATATTAAAATGGGGGAAAAAAAAGAAGTGGTTAGAATTCCACTTCTAGTTTAGATAAATGGGGGGGGGGGGGGCTACAGCCTTTTGGAAACTTTTAGGAGGGACAATACATATTTGCAGAAGAGGAAGCATTTAAAGGATTGTCCCAGGAATCTGAAGAAGTTGAGGATCCTCAGGCAGTCTGGTAACCATAATTTGTCTAACCCTTACTTTTACAGTTTGGTATTGGTTTCATGAAAAATCATCTTCTCTTGTATATACATATCTGAACCTCAAAGACCTCTTCTGAAACCCTGCATTATGTGCCTCTTTTAAGAAAGGTTTGACTATGTATTGGGGAAGGGATAATCTTGGAATGGATGGGTGATACTTTTGTTTCAGTTTGAATTTTATAAGAATATATTGGTGTTTGCAAAATCTGAATTTGGAAGAAAGTGAAAATGATAGCTTTGAAGATTTGATGATACTAGTAGATAAGAATTTCATCCCACTTTGTTTTATGCTGAGAAAACAGAAAACATTTGGCAGAAGATGGATCAGACACATTTGCTCATCCTTATTGTTTGGTAATGACACTTTAGTTGTAGGGTTACCTCTCCAGAGAAAATTGATTGGTCTTAGAAGATCTTATTAGTTTTCCAAGCTGGCAAAATCAGTTTTGTTAAAATTTGTTTTTGTTTTTTTAATTCCACTGTTTATATTTTCTATATTTTTAATTACCCTCAGGAAATCTTTGTGCTGCCCACTACTTTTGTTGTTCTTATTATTTGTTTGATCTTTAGGGGAGGCAATACAAATAAAACAAGGATTATCTTATAGTTCCAACATAACATAATACAAGTAGGCAAATTCGTGATCTGAATTTTTGGTCACATGCAACCAAATTCTTAATTCAGAGTATGGACACAGCAATTACATTACCTATCAACTGACACAGAGGAGTTTTTCGGCTACCTTTCCCCCTCCAATCACTTATTGTTCTACCATAATGCTGGGTGCCATTTTTGAATTTATTGCTAGCCATTTGGCAGCATGAAGATACAACACGTTTTAATATAATGGAGTATAATTTGTTGTGATGATTTGTATAAATTTATTTTTACAACCACTATATCCCCTAACCAGATTTTTATCAAAGTCCTTATTGACAAGGTTTCTGTTACTTTGTAATTCTACACACCCTTTTCTTTATTTTTATTCTTATTAAATATTGATTTCATAAAGCAACTCAACACCTCATCCATTTTAAAATTAGTATTGGTTCCCCCTCCCCCCCCCTCTCAGCAATTTACTTAGGGCTTTTACTCACATCCTTTTCCCTTGTGAAATAATAATAATAATAATAATAATAATAATAATTTTTATTTATATCTCCCGCCTCTCCCCCCACGGATCAAGGTGGGATTACAAGAAGAACATCAATATAAAATATGACAGTATAAACAACAATATAAAAATCCAGCAATAAAATCATTAAATTACTACTCACTAAAATGATCATCGTTGTCTGTGTCCATGCTATCATAATTCAGTGGGGTTAGTTCTTATATTGTCATAGGAAATCTGGTTCGAAGGCTCACCAGAAGAGATCTGTCTTAAGTGCCCTCTTAAAAGTTTCCAAGGAGGTACTAAGACGGATCTCTTCTGGGAGATCATTTCATAACCTGGGGGCTGTGGCAGTGAAGGCTTTCTGGGAAGTTGTTATTAATCTTGTTTTTGTATATTCTAATATTTTCTTCCCACTGTCCTGAGAGTGTGAGGCTGATTGTGTAGGGAGACACTTTCCCTCAGATATTTGTCAAGGATCTTAACCCCGTTGAGTGATTTTAACTAAGGAGTCCTCACAAATTCCATATCTTAAATTTTACTGTAACACAAAGCAATACATTTAAATTAAATTAAATTTGAATATTCTGTTGTGATTAATAAATTAAAGGTTGTGCATTTTCATTTTGTAAATGTTTTTTCAAAGGAATAGAAAGAAGAGTGTATTACCCAGGGCAATGACTTTATTATATATGGTTAAAAATAAATACATTGGATGGGATAGATTCAGACTTAAATGACTTTTCATATAATGATGGAAGTTGATATCTGGACAGTTAATGAAGCAGACAGAAAGAAAATCAACACATTTGAGATGTAGTGCAGGAGAAGAGTGCTTAGGATACCGTAGACAGCCAAAAAGTCAAACAAATGGGTCCTTGAAAAGATCAAGCCAGAACTCTCTGTGGAAGCCAAGATGATCAACTTGAAGCTGCCGTATTTTGGTCACATAACGAGAAGACATGGATCACGAGAAAAAACAATAATGGTAGGAAAGGTAGAGGGGAGAAGGTGGGGAAGGCTGCAAGCAAGATGGATGGACTCAATAAGAGGAACCACAGACATGAGTTTTCAGGGACTGAGCAGAGATATGAAGTCTTGGAGGTATCTCATCCACAGAGTTGCCATGAGTCAGGGCCAACTCAAGGGCAGCTGCACCGATTGCATCTTGTAGAGAGGCAGGATAATGATGATGATAATAATAATAATAATAATAATAATAATAATACAAAACAACATTTCTTGAAACATTAAAAATTAAACTTTTAAAGCATCAGTACCCCCTTCCACACAAACAAACAAAATAAAACCTATACTTGAAAAAAAACAACAATTATTTACTTGAATTTGGCCAATTTCCCCATTTATATGACTGTTAACAATGCTATGATTTGTTCTTGTGTGCCTTCAAGTTTTTTTCCAACTTATGGTGACCCTAAAACAAACCCATCATTAAAAAAATGTTCAGAAGGGGTTTGTCTTTGTCTTCTTCTGATGCTAGAGAATGTGACTTGCCCAAGGTCCCCATTGCTATTATATCAATAAATTACTGCAGAAATGCCTTTTTTTTTTCAAGTATAGGTTTTATTTTGTTTGTTTTGTAAAACCATGTCAACAGTTACAAACAATACAATACTGTAAATCCTCTTCTCTCCCAAACCTGAATAGTGGTGTTTAAAACCAAAGCAGATGGGTGGCTTTGGACCACGTTAGCCAGTCTCAGAGTGGCTTCCAGCCACTTCAGGGGCATCCTTTATATAAACACCAAACCCCTGAAGCAGTTGGAAGCCATTCTATTTGGCCTGTCTGTTCTGGACCATTGTCTAAGTAAAACCATCCATATTATTGTTGCATAACCTGTTCATACTGTTAATGGGTTATGATGACATATGTCCAACTTTTTCCACCATATATTTGCAGTGGAGGCCAGGATCCTGTTCTGACTGTACTGTAACCAAAATAACTGATTATGTTTCAGCTCCTTCCCAATCTCCACTGAAACAGAAATGGGCATTAGGAGGTTATACTATACTGAAAAGATGGGGTTTTTGTTTGTTTGTTTGTTTGTTTTGGGAGAGAGAGTTGCACCAAGAGACATATCATAAGATCTTGGCCATTAAAATATTACTAATAAATCCAAGCACAAAAGAACAATCTGAAGTAAGACTTTATGTTATATTGCCTTTCACTAATTGTACTGGCTTTTTAGTAGAGGATGTGTTTCCTAACCTAATAAAAGAAATATTGTTCAAATTATGTAACCTATTTCACCTGTGTGTCATGTTGTTCTAGGAATGCAACATTCTTGACCCAAAGTGCAAAGTCTATGATCACTGAACTATTGAACAGTATGTTTTAGCACTGCTGTTCTTCCAGTTGCACAACATTTTTGTGATACTATGCTACTGCTCTAACTCTCCTGCAAGTTCCTGCCTGGATCCAGCCCCATATAATTTAAAATGCTTTACAATTATAAATTTTTAAAACTATTTTATTTATTTATTTATTTATTTAAAAATCTTTCTTCTCACTGCCCCCACTACCATGCAAGAATGTATGAGTAGGAAAGTGTAGAGATTTTAATTCCAGAAGGACATAGAGCTGTCCCCCGTATGATTGGCATTCAATATGACATATGTTTTATATCATATAAAAATAAAGAACCTTGACTGACTTATCAGGCAAGTGACTCTCACCTTTATAAGTTGGCTACCAGGTCTTTTTCCCAGATTAAAAAAAAGAAGAAAGAAAGAAAGAAAGAAAGAAAGAAAGAAAGAAAGAAACATGCTTCAAGTCTGGTTCCTGGTATTGCTCCAAAGTCTGGTTTTGGCTCTCATCTTTCAGCATTTCTCTATAAGACATGTCCATATTGAATCAAGGTTATTGACATGGTCAACTTCCTTGGAAGGCTGTAATTAATGTGGCATGCTCTGTGAGAGTAGAAGCAGTTGGAAATCTAGAGGAAGACAAAGCAATAAAGAAGGATCTGAAGATGCCTTTGTGAACACAAGTAAGCACATAGCAAAAGCTTGCATTTTCTTACTGTTATTAACTTCTAGTGCCATGAAATCAACAGAAAATATACACAGTGATGCTCTTTTATTCAATAAAGTTTTTATGTTCTCATCTGCTGCACAGTGGGGTAGTAAGTCTTCAACATCCATACATCCTTACTTACAAAATGAATGCTGTAATCATGAATTAATAATAAGCATTTTAAAAAGAAAGAAAGAAACATTTCACATTTCCCTGGCACTTTTGTATTTAGAAGCAAAATTGTTGTGTCAGCTAGATTTATATTCTGTGCTGAAGCAAAACTTTTGTTTCACGTTTGCTTCTTTCAATTTTATTTATGCAAATAATCCCAGTTCATCACCCCAGGTGACATAAAAATAGATCTCACCTCTGGTTTGTAGGTGAATGGGCAGACATGTGGATTGCTGCCTCATCACTGACAAATTGGCTTAAATTTTTCTTTTGTTAGGAAAGGATTCTGGTCCCCCACTCCCTTTATACATATATTTTAAAGGAACATATAGGTTTGCAAAATCATTTCATAAGCATTATCGTGTTCTGTTCTGTTTTGTTTTTTAAATGTTGTTTTAATGATGTGAGCTGCTGGAAGAGTGCTTGGGGAACTGCAACCAGGAATAGATCTATTCATTCTTTCTGAACTGCTTTAAATCACATCAGACACATTTTTCTGACTTAACTATGACCCCAGTCTGTGGCAGGTGGGAGTTTCTATGTCAGTGTAGCACTGATTCCACTTTTGGGCTTTAGCTTGTATATTAAATGAGCTATGCAACGTGCTAAATCTTGTCACCAAAAGTAAATTCAATACCTGGGACATTCCCTTTAACATTCTGACTAAACTCTAGAATGTTTTCATATTACAATTTTGATAATTTGCCGCCACCCACCCCCAATTATTATTTTCCCATGCCCTAAGTCTCTCTATTCCCTTCCACCAAAATAAGTTGTAAAATGTTTTTGGTAATTAACTGTTCAAAGATTTTAGCACTGTTTATTTTTGGTCTTGCACATTCACAAATGCTGTCTCTACCTACTCTGGGCCCTACAGCTCTGCCTCCCAGGACATCAGTATTATTGTATCCTGCAAAGAATCAGATGATCATGTTGTTCTCCCACATCTAGAGTTTGTACACTTGGGATACCAAGGGCATGAAACTCATCTCCACCATGGAAGTACAGTTGGCCCTCAGTATCTATGAATTCTGGTTCCACAGATTCAGCCAATCGAGGCTTGAACAAATATATATTTTTTAAAAAATCTTGATTTTGCCATTTTATACAAGGGCCACACTGCCCTGTTGAATATAATGGGACCTGAGCATCCAAGCATCCCATGAGGGATTCTGAAACCAACCCCCAGTGGATACAAAGAACCCAATGTACTCCAAAAGCTGTTGCTTGACTGTACTTGTAATGAGCACTTGGTCTGATGGAACATTGTCTTCAAGTTCTGAGTAGCTTTCAGCAGAGAACACAGTGTCTTCATCTTCAGATGTGCTGTCACAACTATCAGAGTCCTTGAAAGAACTGATCAGCTTCTTCTTCAGAAGTGCTTTTTTATTTCATTGCATTTACCAACTGCAGACCATAATATAGGATGTGCTGCGTTATTCTTTCCCTCATTCCTGCTAAGTGTGAGCTGACCTGTCTTATGAAGTCACTTAACCCACTATCACTATGGAATTATATTTTCTATCTCAAACTACCCCAAATAGATCTTTCTCTCCCCCAGGGAATTCTGAATGGTTGTAAAACAATACATTGCCCTTTTATATATTTATCTTCACAAATATGACACTTTATTATCTCAATAAACAATTGGTTGGTTATGTAGGTAGTGGTGCTGAAGGCTGAAGTTATCTTCCATTTCTCTCTGTTTGGGGGATGAGGCTGTTTCTCAACCAGCCATTTTTAATGGATTGTCCTCATTAGTTTTCATCCACAAAATGACCTAGGACTTCCCTCACACACCAATACTTTATACTTGGTGGGACAAAAAGGTATTTTAGTGGTGAAATGCAATAGTTATGTTGAGATTATGTTCATTTCAGCTGGTTTTTATTTGTTTAGAAAGAAAACTAAGGACAAGAGGCTAAAAGTTGAAGGCCTTGTTTGCAACTCTTCAGATGAAAATGTCTTAAAAGGCTTACCTTGTGAACCTATTTCTGTGTTAGATCTTGTGACTCTGAAGGACAAAAATGCCCCATCAAACTGGAAGACAATTAAATAAATATTAGGGACTTAAATAATACGTACCTGTACTTGTACCTGTGAAGTGAATGACATTCCAGGAGAAGATATTCTTTGAATGGCCAACAGGGAGAGAGACCAGAGATAGTTGTGAGTGATGGTATGTGTCAAGTCACTGTATGTGATGGACAGGGCCACCTCTTCACTCACCCTCTTTGAATTTTTGATTTGCTGTCCACCTACCCACATGCAATATAGTTTGTGTTTAGCTGGTTACTTCAGGCCAAGATAGGAATTTTCTCCCCTTTACTTCCCCCCACCACCACTTTGCCTAAGTGATGTCTGTAAGTATGCTGTCAATAACAGGTATCGAGAAGAGAGTTTGGTGAACACCATGGCATCCTTTTGGTGAAAAATAGCACTCTAGAACCACCTCTATAGGTCCTGGGACCCAGGGAGTGATGGTTCCTACACTTGACGTTGTCCAGGGGCCTTGCTCTCACTTACAGAGTCCTCCAACTTTGGTGGGAGTAAATTTCAGTAAATTTCCAGCTGGGAAACAATCCAGTTCTTGTATTGCCCAGTTCTCAGGGCTTAAGTGTTTCACCCAAGGGAAGGCTGAGGGTGTGGTCAAGGGTTGACATCTGGCCTCAAATGGATCTGTATCAAGTTGCTCCCCCTTCTCCAGGTTCAACATAATTTAAATAGGACAAAAAGTGACCCTTATTTAACCAAACTTTCTGTTGTCTTGTTTCCTTATTCCATGATTGGTTATCAGTCGATACAAATTGTCTCATCCTTGATGCGAAAGGCTGTGAAAACAGATTGAGCCACCCCAATGTGAAAATAATCAGTCACCATAAGATTTGGGGGAATTTTTGTGTGCAAAGAATGTGGATCTTGTGCACAAAACTGTCTATTTTGTTCACGCACTATTGTTTTCTATTGAATATTATTTGTTCAAACAGTATTGCTGTGCATCCCAAACCCCCTCCCCCCAACACACACACAATTGCACAAATTCAGACATATGCATAGATGGAAAACTGCACAAAGAATCCAATATGTCACCCAGAGAGAGAAAGTTTTTTTTAATTTTTGTCCTTTACATGCAAGAATAAATCATGTAGGATACACATCCCTAGTAAATATGCAGTTGGAGGGGTTGCCATAACCTTGCCCCATCCAATATTCTTCTTGTGTAGAGAGTAAAATCTGAAGGACAGAATTTGTCCTGTATGTGGAGACTTTCTACAAGTACAAACTGTGATAATTCAGAATAATTTGGATAGTTCGTATAGTTCCAAATATTTTTATCTACAGGTGTCTTTAATCTTTTTATCTGCCTTCAATCCCAGTTTGACATCTGACAATTATTAAATAAATATTTATTTAATACATTTTGTATGTGTTACAAATAAATAAATGAAAACACAGGATTCAACATAACACCACTGCTCTTTGGCATTGCTAACTGTTTGTTTGGAGAGGTGAGCCTTCCACTATGTTTTTGTGAGACAGTGGCTATTGGTCTATTTTTTGTTTGTTCTTACCCCTCAGGGCTAATATGAATAAAAACTTAATGACACTTATAACACCTAGGGACAAGCATAGTAAAATCATGTTTCTAGCACTCAGGTAGTCCTCTCTCATGCTGACCAGTACTTCCCAGGATGTCCAACTTGGGGGTGAAGCAGATGGGTGGCAAGGAGCAGCCTCGGGCTGCTCCAGCCACAATTGCACTGGGACCACAGTGACTACATGGCCCACTTCCAAAGACAGCCATTGCTGTGGTCCCAAGTTGGCCACCATCAGAAGCCAGATTATTTCCATTCCTTTTTGATCTGGTTCAGGGCATTAGAGCAGTTTCCAGCTGCCTGGGGGGGGGGGGTGTAATTTGAACTCAACACCCCCACAGTGGCCAGATGCTGCTTTATTTTGCCTGTGTGTTTCAGGCCATAGGCAGAAAACAAGCATGACAACTGACAGAGAAGTGAAGTAGATCTTCTGTTAGTGAAAACATACTGGAGAAATTTTAAATATCTTCATTTCATGGATAAACTAGACAGAAGCCTACAGAAAAGAATGGTTTTCCCCTTTTTTGCTGCAAGTGAGCACACAGACACCTTCCCCAGAAGATGACATTTAAATTCCCCCCTCAGCCATCTTCTTCCATTTATCCTCTACTCTGCTGTTCAGGAACTAAACAGGGCAAGCATCCATTGAGGTTAGAAGAGTCTCTTTATTTTCTTTACCATTTTTTCCTTTATTTTCTTCTCCACTTATTTTAGCCTGGACACTGGAGGTTGTATGTTTTAGCTGAGAGATAACTAGGGAAGAATATTTGAGGGGGGGAGGGGGACACCCCCACTTTTATGTGGTACATCTGATCCAGTATATATTTTACATATGCTTATTTATACACAGTGTGCATTTATGCATGCTGCATAGTTAACTTGCACACTAATTTCCTCAATGCACAAACAGTGTCTTCTTGGACCTCCTGTGTAACATCACTCCAGTGAACCACCATGAGCACACCTCCAAAATCAAGAACTAATGAACTATTGAGGGATTCAAATGAATTTTTCTTCCAATAACTTTTTGTTTACTTTCATGTAAGTCTGGACAAAGCCTTACAAATACTGGAAAGTGAATGCACATTTTTGTCCCACAGCTCAGGAATTTTGGCTCGAGCCAATGTTGTCAATACATCTGTGAAAAAATATTGACAATAACATTAAATGTTTTCATTTGTCAGGGGATTCCCAAGATATCTTCAAAGTTCCTTTGTTCCCTAGGGCCACACAATAGTGCAGTGTTAATATCAGAGTTAAATGAAGCCTTAATTTATTAATGGTCTAATTTATTTAATTAGCCAATTAAGCAACCTATGCAGTAAAATCAAGTAAACAGCAAAAACAAATAAAATAAAATAAAGCAAAAAATGCCTGTGTTTTGGTTCACATATTGTTGTTTTGATGAGGGGAACAGTTGTTGGTGAATGAAATGTTTGAGGACCAGCATAGTGCAACTTGACTCAAGAATTGTGAAATGGAAGGGGAAAAAAATAATGGGAAAAGTTTCCCTACATAGTGACTACAACATTGATCTCTACTTCTCTGATGATAGGAATATATTTACAAAGTAGATGTTCCTCATTATCTTCAGGATAATCTTTATTTGTCAGAAAATATCAATCATCAATCATCTAATAAGGGGATGGTTTTGTTCTTATAGTCATTGCATTGAAATCATCATCATCATCACCACCACCACCACCACTATCATCATCATCATCATCATCATGAATTTTATTTTTCTGCCTCTCCTTAAGGCCTAAGGCAGGGTGCAGCATGTTCAAATACAAAACACAATTAAAAATTCATAAACCCACTGTTAAAATTCTAAAAAAAAATAATGATAATCAATAAAATATATTCGTAACGGTTCATATACAGATTAAAAGTCATGATTAAAAATTGACTGGATAGGCCTACTGGAAGATATATGTCTTTGAGGCTGTTTTAATTGCAGTCATTGTTTTCAGTTATCATATCTCTTCTGGTAGGTCATTTCCCAGTCTTGGAGCTTCCTCCAAGGCTGTTTCCCCCCCCCCCCCCATTCATCAGTCTCCACTTTTCTTGGTATTTCCATTTTGGTGGCCAAACTTAGATCTCCAAGTTTGGCCACCAACATGGAAATCTCAGGATAAGTGAGAAATCGCAAGACAAATCTCTTTTTTAAATATATATATATATATATATATATATATATGCTAGGGTGGCTGGTGAAACAGTTATCTGCTTTCTCCTTTTCTCTGTTTTGCTCTTCACACACGCTCAGGAAGAAATCTGGAGGCAGCTGTTATTCACCTTTCCAGTTGTAAGGAGGAATGCACAACTATAGTAGGATCGGCCAGCACAAAACCCATTCCTTCTCAGCTCATGTTTGTTGCACTGTTTACTGCAGGCAGCTCTAACAACCTGACACCATAGGTATATACTTCACCAGCTGTCCTTCACCAACCTGCACTATACTGATGCTGCTAAAAACATTTAAAAATACTGAAAGATGACAGTCCTCTGAATCCCGGTATTGGAAACAAAACAGAAGGCTAGCCACAAATGTCAGAGAAGAATATTTGTTTAAAATCATGTGCTTCCAGAACTCCTTTAGAATAGCTTGGTTTCACTTTTTAAATGAAATAAATGAGGAAACTCCATAAAATATGCTTGTGTGTTTCATTCCATAGGAGGAATATTCCTGTAAAGGCCTCCATTCACCCTGGAAATGGTCTCTTGTATAAGGAATTGGGAAAATAAACAACAACAACAACAACAACAACAACAACAACAAACCATGCTGAACACAGGGCAAGTGGGACACTTAGAAAATCTGTGTATTGTCAGTTTTGAAAAGCAGGTTGATCAATGCTTATTATTTCATATATATGAGTCATTAGATTTTTTCAATATGTTAACACTTTTACATGAAAGTGTGGCTATCATATTACATTTCATGTTTAACCCTCATAGAAAAAGAGAAGAGGGGGCATTCTTCATCTGAAGAGTCATGTTTCACTGAATGACCTAAATAGAAATTATTTATAATATAGTTACTCTACATTTTTTATACACGTTGCAAAATATGTTCCCGGATTTCAGTTATTTGGTATTATTTGGGTTTTCCACCTATTCTGGGCAAGGAGTAGGGAGTGAAAATCTGTCCAAACAAATCTCTTTTTTTCCCCTTCTATCATTGGAGAATGATTTTGCCTCAGCTAGTATAACCTAATAAGACAAAAATATATTACATGTTGTTGTGTTTTCAGAGAATCATGATGCAGCAAAGAAGTGATATTTCTCTGACTGTAACTAGGCTGGCCAGGTTCAAGAGAAATCCAACATTTCTTTCATTTGTGGGATATTGGAATATTTTGTCAGGCAATCAATCTACAATACAAGAAGCAGAGTTTTTGAGTTTTATTTTATCTCATTCTCTTTTACTTTTATTTCATCACATGTTTTCTTGCTCTGAGTGGTTGCGTGAAAAATACCTGATTCAGGGCACACAAACACTCATTTTGACATAGGACAATTTTATACATACAACACATTTAAATTCTCATGGGATCAGAAAATATCCTACAATTTGCATGATGTACGGTACTTTTTTTAAAAAAAAAAATCCTCATGCATTATGGTTAAATAAAAACGTGTGCACTGTTAAATGAGGTTACTTTTCATAAACTATATCTATGAAATACTGAAAACAATTTTCATCAATTAGAGTTATCATATGTTAATAAATAGTGTTTAGGATACTTTTATCTTAAACAAAAGGAAAAAAATCATGAACAATGGACATTAAAAAATGGATTCTAATCTCAGCTGTTCCAGTGAACTGTTATTGTTGTCTAAGAATAAATTCACAGGGCATTTTTTTACTAGTCTGTGAAGAGCTTGCTGACAACCACTGTAGTTTCTGCTTATTTCCTGCTATTAAATAACTTTATAAGTCCACAGAGAAGCATTAGTTAAGTATTAATAAAAAAGGTAGTCAGCCTACAAAATGATTTTAAAACCAAATTGCCTACAGTATAAACAACCAAAGTGGATGTGTACAAATTTATATTAAGGCAGAAGTTTTAAAAGCATGGTTTTATGCTAGCTAGGTAATGCATGGTTGAAAGAATGTAGGATGTGTATGTACATAGAAATCTATAATTTTCTCCACTGATGTTTACTGACCCCACATCTTTGCCTTCTTTTTACAACGAAATCAATACAATGTAGTAAATGAAGCTTTTCTAGACATGATAATCAAGATCAATATAATTCACGTGTGAATTTTCTGCAGCCAGACAGGCTTATGTCTACTAACAGTGGCAGAAAGGATTAGACCAACTCATGAACACACTGGATCTATCAAATTGTGTTACATAGTATAGTAAATATTATCTAATTTCCACCACCATTTGTTATCTACCACCATTTGTTTTACCTCTTTGTGACCACTATCTGTTCCTTTCTGTAGTATGGGGCACCTTTCAATTTCTTTTTCCATATCAGTTGTTAGACTAGAAATTCTTCATATTTTAACTTCCCTATAGAGAACACAGCTAGACAGTGAGAAAGCAGAAAATCAACTCTTTGAAATGTGGTGCTGAAAAACAGTTCTAGGGATACCATGGACTGCTAAAATATCAGATGTAGGTCATAGAGCAAATCAAGTCTGAACTCTCCCTAGAATCCAAGGTGGCTAGACTCAGGCTGTAGTACTTTGGCTGTATCATAAGATATGCTCCAGTAGATAAGACAATAATGCTTGGTAAGGTAGAAGGTGCTAGAAAAAGAAGAGCACATTACAGGTAAATTGACTCAATCAAGAAAGCTACAGCCCTGCATCTGCAAGACCTGAGCAGGGGTCTTGATGATAGGGCAACCTGAAGACATCTCATTCATTGTTGTTTTTGTTGTTAACTGCCCTTGAGACAACTTTGACTCATGAAAAACCTGTGGATGAGACATCTCCTGACCCCCTGTCCTCATCCTCTCTGCTCTGGTCTTGCAGATCCAGGCCCTGATAAAGTCTAACAATCAAGTATGAGATTTTCCTCTCTTTTTTACAGCTTTCCACCTTTCTTAGCATTATTGTCTTTTCTAATGATTCACTTTTCTTTGCAATGTGGACAAAGTACGACAATTTCAATTTAGTCACCTTGGCTTCCTGTGAGCGTTCAGACTTATCTGTTCTAGAAGCCACTTGTTTGTTTTCTTGGCTGTCCATGGTATCCTCAGCACTCTTCTCTAGCACCACATCTCATATGAGCTGATTTTCTTCCTTTCATACTTTTTTTACTGTTCGGCTCTTGCATTTGAACATGGTGATGGGGGCTGTAGTGGTTTGGACTATCCTGGCTTTAGCGGTCAGAATTATCTCTTTACACTTCATGATCTTGTCCAGTTCTTTCATAGCTATCCTCATAGCCTTTGACTTTTTTTCTAATTTCTTGACTGGTGTATCTGTTCTGATCAATATTTGAATCAAGGTAAGGGTATTCTTGGACTATTTCAATTTTCCTTTTGTCTAGGATGATTTTTTGTAGATCTTCCATGATCATTATTTTTGGCACTTTTCTCCTTGACCTTTTTTAGTAATTGCCCCAGATCTTTATTTGTTTCTGCTAGTAGTATTGTGTCACCTGTCTATCTTAGGTTATTAATGTTTCTTCTTCCCTTTTTCCTATCTTCACTTCTCCTACTTCTAAGAGGTTTATCACACAAGTGAGATCCAGCAGGCAAACTGGATTTAATTGTGTTATAACACTAAGGAAAACCGGAAATGCCCAAAGTTTTTCACACAGTGTCACAGTTAACATGACACAAAACAAAAGTTAATCCACAGTTAAAGCAGAGGAAACCAGCACCTTTTAAAATTTGGAACAAGCCAAATTTAAAAATCTGCTGGTTTTCTCCACTTTAACTGTGGATTAACTTCACATTATTGAACTTATTAGGCTTATTAGTGTAAATCCATTTCTCACATTACATTTAAATTCCATTGGAATGTTCATATTTCAGCAATCATAAGGTTGCTATAAGTCAAGGTTAACTTGACAGTCATTCACTACCACAATAAACCAGAGATCTATAGAAGCAGAGTTCAATAGAAGCAGAGATGTCACCTAGACTTATAGACACATGAAAACATACACACCAAACAAACACTAAATAGCTTGAAGGGGAGTTTGAGGAAAGCTAAAACCATAGGGGTAGGACTAGAAACCTGTTGTCCTAATGAAATTACCCACTTTTATGAATCTTCTGTCTCCATTCAGAATGAAACCATGCTGGCTTCAATAAAAAGCCCTGCCTCCCACACACACACACCATGCATCAACCTATATTGAAAGATTTTTTTCCTTTCTTTTTGAGTTACTCTTGGCCTAGAAATCACCACTTAGCACTCAGTGCTCAAGGATACAGTTCAGTTAGACAATTCCTTACTGCCTATAAGTCACATTGTTTCATTTTTTCTGCTTTGCCCAATTGCTCGAGGTTGAATTTCCCCTCTGAACTTTATTCCTATGGGGAAAGAATGTGCGGCAAACACATACTTTAAAGCAGTTATCAAAGAACTGCTGATTGAGAAAGAAGACAAGCTGCTGAGTTGCCTGGTGCTGGGCTAGTAAAGAAAGCAGAAAAATAAATCCTTACCTACACAAGATCAAAGTTCAGTTTTTCCCGTCAGCTTCATTCTCTTCATTTCCTGCCCTTTCTCATTTTGAATAGTCTGTACAATATTTAAGTGAAAAGAAAGCTGTAATGTGTTAGATTTCCTGAGAACAACATTTTCTTCATTTAAGTGGAATAAGGCAATCATACTGGGCCTCATAAGATGGTATTTGCATTCAATATGCTGTTCCACTCAGGACTTCTTCCAGTGTTACATAGGAATGCCATTTAGGGAACACATGCATCTAATGTGTTCTTTTTGGTGGCCCATTTTAATCTTATCTTTGTATGATAAAAGATAGTGTACTGCAGCTTCTTCTCTTGCCTGAGTAGAAACATCAGAAGCCATATGCAACAATGAAGTAGATCTAGAATGCAAGTTCTTCACATTCCAGCATTGTCCTTCTCACACACAAACTGGAAAATACACACACACACACAAACACAAACACACACAAAACACTGTTATGGGATGGATCCTTAGCGTAATTTTTTTTTCTTGACCATAACTTTCTTGCTTTTCTTTCCCACTCCCTCCTCTGACTATTGCTGATTTTAATTTCATAGAATCATAGAATCATAGAATCATATAGTTGGAAGAGACCACAAAGGCCATCCATTCCAACCCCCTACCATGCAGGAACTCCAAATCAAAGGATCCCCGACAGATGGCCATCCAGCCTCTGCTTACAGACCTCCAAAGAAGGAGACTCCACCACACTCTGAGGGAGTGTGTTCCACTGTCGAATAGCCCTTATTGTCAGGAAGTTTCTCCTAATGTTCAGGTGGAATCTCTTTTCCTGGAGCTTGCATCCATTGTTCCGGGTCCTAGTCTCTACAGCAGCAAAAAACAAGCTTGTTCCCTCCTCAATATGGCATCCCTTCAAATATTTAAACAGGGCTATCATATCACCTTTTAACCTTCTCTTCTCCAAGCTAAACATTCCCAGCTCCCTAAATTGTTCCTCATAGGGCATGGCTTCCAGACCCTTCACTATTTTAGTCGCCCTCCTTTGGACCCGCTCCAGTTTCTCCTCATCCTTTTTAAATTGTGGTGCCCAGAACTAGATGCAATATTCCAGGTGGGGCCTGACCAAAGCAGTATAGAGTGGCACTATTACTTCCCTTGATCTAGACACTATAGTTCTATTGATGCAGCCTAAAATTGCATTGGCCTTTTTAGGTGCTGCATCACACTGTTGACTCATGTTCAACTTGTGGTCTACTTGGACTCCTAGATCCCTTTCAGATGTGGTCTCATTCAGCCAGGTGTCCCCCATCTAATATCTGTGTTTCTTATTTCTTTGTTTCTTTGTTTTTGGCCATCTTCAAATTATGTGGCTCCTCTGAGTCTCCTCACCCCTCTCACAGATACATGGTCAATGCTGGTTTAGCTGCATAAGAACTCCTAGAATTCATAAAGTGGGAAGTAGAATTAACTGGGTATTATACACTCTTCTTTTGTACACTGGGAGTATTGTTTTTAGTGGTGTGATTTTTGTGCACTTCTGAATTGTAGTATACACTTTATATGTCATATGTAATTTATATGGCATAAACCTTTCTAAACTGCAGTAAGCATTTTTATTCATTAGTTAATAATTTAAATATTTTTATAGGGAAGATAGTTTTTATTTCTTCCTTTTCTATTGATGGATCACTTCCTTTTCCTTCCTGTTTTCGTATAGATTATGCGGTAAAAATCAGTGTCCCCCCCCCCCACACACACACACAAAGTTTGCCCTAAAACAGATGTGGGTGCATCTAAACTTTTAATTGCAATTAATACTTAACAGTTTTGTTTAAAAAAGAATATTGACCAAACTGTGCATAGTGCTTTGAACTTCCACCTTGATGTGCCATTGCTATGTCTATGGTCCTCATCTTGTTGATTTGGGCTTTTCAGCACAACCTTCATTTTTGTTGTCTTGGTATGTTTAATTTCCTCAAAAAACACTTTGGAGATACTTGGGTCAGAGATGTAAAAGCTAAAAGTCAAGATTAATATAATGTTGCCAAAATCTTTTGAACAAATGAGTGAATAAGGGGATTTTACCTTATTAATTAAATCCTCTTTCCTCAATATAAACTGTGGCAACAAAACCACACTAATTGGTTGTCCCAAAGAAATACAATTAACAGTATCATTTCCCAAATATGATAATGACTCTGGCATCATCATGAATTTTGTGTTTTTTCTCCTCTTCTTTTCTTTCTCTTTCTTCATTCTTCTTTCTGTCTTAGATGATCTCTTCAGGGCAAATCTGTCAGATACAAAGAACACTCTGATTTTACAAGTCTTCGAACTGTTTTTTTTTTTTTAAATGAATATGTTCCACATAAAATACCCAACTGCTGAAATAAGGGAACATAGAATACAAAAATATGAATTCTTATTGGCTCAGAAGTTTGTATTTGCAAGCCAGCTGATACAGTTCCTTCGTTACCTAGCTAAATTTCAGGAGAAGGGATGTAAAATGAATATATTTTAATGCTTCAAATAAGCAAAAGGAAGATTCATCAAGTCAGAATATCTCAGCTAAGTTTACTCTTCTCTTGCAGCAAGGCTATGAACATTTCACTACACATATTCAAAGTATACAATGCAGAATGAAAAATCATTGGACTTTCAGACTAAGCAGACTGAAATGTGGCTGTTTCTTCAACAATAAAGGACATTAGATTCTGGGCATAATTACAGAGGTTCTGGAAATAATTTATTAAAAATTTGTTTGTTACCCCTGAGTCATTAATACTTTCAAATACAAATGCTAAAGACTTTAATTTAATCAGCATATGCCTCCTGCATTAAATTTTGGATAACAATGTTGAGTAACTTTGAGTAAGGATTATTATTATTTATTTATTTTTGCATCACAAGGGGTGCTTTTAGGATTATTTTAAATGTTTTTAAATTAAAGTTAACATATAAATAGCATATTAAAAACAATTAATGGATTAACTAATTCTATTATTTCTTCTAATAATTTCTAGAATTAATTTTGGGATTACTACTTGCAGTTTGCTCGTGGTTTCAGTCTAACTGTCCTCCTCTAGATTTTTTTAAAAAAAATCTTTACAAGTTATCTATATCCAGGGCTTCATGTGAGCATTGATCAATATATAAAGCAGAAAAGAAGTGAAGCAAAAATTGCAATAGCATGGGGATCCCTTTTTATTCTGTGATATAATTACCAGTTTTATGTAGTAGATTGAGTGCTGGACTATGACTCTATAGAACAGTGCTTGAATCTCCATTTGGTGATTGAAACTCACACAGGGTGACCTTGGGCAAGTCAACACTCACTCAGCCTCTGAGGATCAATGACAAAACTTTTCTGAACAAATCTTGCAAATACAATCCCTTTGTTGTTAACTGCCATCAAGTCAATCTCAACTCATGATGACCCTATCGATGAGACATCTCCAATGTCAAGAAGGTGCGTGCTGAGTTCATAACCCTTGTCGAAGCAAACACAAGCAGAGTTTATGTAGGCGAACAGGACATCCAGAAGAAGGTCTGTGAAGAATCTTAGTTGCATCATAAACTTCCTCTCTCACTCAGGAATAAATCTCAGTACAGCGAGGTTTCTCTCAAATTAGGTTCTTTAATCTTTTTTACTTAACTGTTTGCAAAGATTGCACAGAGTATAAGACATCCATTTTGAATAGTCATTAACAAGTTACTTTACCAACCAACTGACCATAACAACAACCTCTGAGGCAGTTACTGTAACACCAACTGTCTAACTGACATTCTCTTCCTCAGTGTTTTATTGCATCATTCCTCCTATGATGCACTGTTTCAAAATGTAGATTCATATAACTGCCACTGGAACTGTAATAAATTCCATTACAGCTCCACCTAGTGGCCACATCCACGTCATTTTATCAGACCTGATGCAACATGGTCCTGACATCCAAGACCCCCTGTCTTCCACTGCTCTGCTTAATTCCCGCAATCCTATACTCGTGACCTTCTTAACAGAGTCCATCCATTCAGCATGTGGCCTTCCTCTCTTCCTACTTCCCTCCACCTTTCCCAGCATTATTGTCTTTTCCAATGAGTCCCTCCTTCTCATGATCTGTTTGAAGTACAACAGCCTCAGTTTGGTGTCATCTTGGCTTCCAGGGAGGTTTCCAGCTTGATCTGCTCTGGGACCCATTTGTTTGTCCTTTTGGCTGCCCATGGAATCCTCAGCACTCTTTTCCAGCACATCTCAAATGAATGGAATTTCTTCCTATTATCTTTCTTAACTGTTTAGCTCTCACATCCATACATAGTAATAGGGAATACAACGACTTGTATGATTCTAACTTTTGTGCAGAGATGTATGTCTGCATTTTTAAATCATTTCTAGTTCTTTCATAGCTGTCTTCCCCATTTTTAACTTTCTTCTGATTTCCTGACTGCGGGCCCCATTTCTATCAATGCTTGATCCCAGGTATGGGAATTCTTTTACTTTTTCTATTTCTTCATGTCTAGGTTGAATGTGTGAATTTGTGAAGGTCCTTGGTGGTTATTATTTTTGTTTTCTTTATGTTCAACATTAAGCCTGCCTTTGCATTTTCTTCATTGATCTTCCTTAGTAGGTATTTAATTTTACCTAGGGCTGAATCCACACTGCATAAATAATCCAGTTTAACACCACTTAACTGCCATGGCTCAATGCAATGGAATCCAGGGATTTGTAGTTTATTGTGGCACCAGAGGGCTCTGACAGAGAAGGCTAAATTTCTCACAAAACTAGAGTCAAACTGGATTATTTATGCAGTGCAGATGCAGCCCAATTAAAGAAATATAATTTAACCAGCCATCTTCTTTCCAGAAAGTATTATCCTTACTTTTCTATAAGCTATACAATCTTTAAAAAACTATAATAATATACTGAATTACTTCTATAATTTATCTCTACTTTCCAAAGTTTATTTTATTCTTTCTAGGATAGGAATATCCTAATGCTATATTTTTATTTTACATGTTTTTCTTTTTATGGTATTTCATAAATCCATATCAATTTGATATTCTTATTAGCATATTCTGTTTCAAATATCAAATTCTCAAAAGTTTGTTTCCCCCCCCACCAAAAAAAAATCAATAAGAGATCTTCAACATTTTCCTCTTCTTATATTTAACACAGTCTCTTCATGAAATGTCCTCCATGTTACAAACAAGATAGAGAGATAGAGAGAGTAACCCCCACCTGGGGGGGGGGGGAGCCACATGTATTATCATACTCATCTTAAATGTGGTTTGTTTGTTGTTTTTTTTTTTTGGCATTGTTCTTTCTGTATGGAGATCTCTTTATGGGTCACCAGGAATATTGACTCTATTAACATAATATTGCTGAGTAACTTGAACACTTATATTTAGCCCTTGAAAACATTCAATTTAGTCCTTCCCCTTTTCCCATCCAACAATTCCTTCTGCCTTGTCAAGTTTTCTCATAGCTTCTTCCAGCTGAACACCTTTGGCAATTCTTCCACTCTCCAGTTTGGTTTCCATATCTTTATCATTATAAATATTATTTTCTACTGATTTCTCTGACTTCTCACGTTGATCTCTAATATCAACTCCTTCTATATTTGACTATTCCACTTTGCTAGTTGTCCAGTATACTGACTGATTGGATTCTTTAAATGATTTTTTCACCATCTGTTTAATGTCATTCTTAAAGTCCAAAGTCATCTGCTTCATCACCAGTCTGGTCTGTTTAATTTCTTATAAAATCATGTTTCTCATCCATCATATTAATCAGTAGATCAGAATAAACAAAAGACATCTGAGCAGCTGTCAAGAGTACTTTTGAAGAGTAAAATTATTTTGCTGTGATTTATCCATTTAATCACTAGCTGTTGCTGTTTCACACTTACTGTTGACCATCTATCTCAGTTGTATTTTCTGGAAACTAAGTATCGCTTTGTCAAGCGTTTGCAGAAAGTTGGTCTTAATTTTATCTCTCTGAATTAACAAAAAGTTATTTTCTCTTGTCTCTAATCCACCCTTTTAAGCTATTGTTAAAACAAACTGAAGTCCATTTAGAATTAATTTAAAAATGGTCTAGAATCCAGGTTAATTAACTCCCCCCTCTTTTCACCAACACTTGAGTTTTTTCCCAATTTCTATTTTTCACAGTTCAAATCATCTGTGCTTTGTCTTCTTTAATCTAAATTGAATCTATCAAATGTTTTACTCACTTTTTCATTCATAGAAGTTACTTACAGAAGCTATGTGTTCCCAGTTAGCTGGCAAATTCCTTAATTTTGTTGATTTTCTGTAGGTATTACTTACAGGGCAATCAAAAAGTTGGATTATCATTGTTAAAAGTCTTGAGTGCAGTGAAGCAAGAAGTCATGTTTCTGTTCCCTGTCTTTTCCCTGCATCCCAGCAGCACAAAAAAGCGTCCTGTAATGATAGAATAGGCAATGGACCCTTGTAAGTTTCTCCTCTGAGCCTCCTGTGCCAGGTAGACGATTCTCACCAGTTACAGTATCTCTAACTGGTGAGCACCACACTCAGCATCTTCCCTTTCCACCAAGTGTCTTGGCAGATTGTTTCCAACACTATTTTCAACCTGGAAGTCATCTTCCAAGAATCCTCAGAATATTGACAGTGGCTCTGAGATTACATCAGCAAGTTGTTTTAGTACACTGGGTGCAGTTCATCACCTCTGGAGACCTGAATTCGTTTAGAATAGATAGGAATTCTTTTACTACCTCTTCACCTATTCTGGGCTACAGTCCATTTGTTCTATTTTTACCAGTTAGTGCAGGGGTTCCCAACCTTTTTGACTCATGGAGCTCTTATTTCTATGGCAGATCATCTAAGAGCCCTACCCCATGTCTTACAAGTTAATGGTGTTTAGGAGTATATATAAGAATATATTCTTATTATTTAATTTCATTCAATTTTTATTTTTTCAGTTGCCTGGAGAGTGCCTGCAGAGCACCTAGAAATTGCACAGGGCTCCATGGAGCACAGGTTGGGAACCCCTGTGTTAGATTACTGTTTTCTCTTTGAGAGAAGACTGAAGCAAAGAAGGTGCTGGAAAATTTGGTCTTCTCTCTATTCCCTGTTATTATTCCATCATCTTCTATGTCTATGCTGTCTATGTGTTTTGTGTGTGTGTTTTGTGTGTTTCTAAAACTCTATCAGGCATAACTAAGGGCCAAAACAGATGGCCCTAAAGGGGTGGGGTCACATCCACCCATTGAGCACCGGATCAGGGCTGCAGCACCTGCATGCTGTGGTCCCAAATCCAGCATTTTTCCAGCTCAAAAAGAAGCAGCAAAATGTCACTACTTTTTGGGATAGAAAAAGGGCACCCTTGCCACTGCTGTTGCTTTTCAGTAGCACACTGCATTTAAATGATGCACCACCAAAATGCAGTGAAGCGGCTGTACCTGCAGTTCAGCCATGTGGCTTCTAAGTGGCATGGGGGCACTGTCAGAGCATGTGGCTTCTAAACACCACACTCATATGCTACCCCCAACTCAGTGCTTACTGCTGGTCTGTTTTGCCCCTAAGTATATTTCCCAGTCTCTGAGATCTTACTTTTTCTCTCCTGGTGCCAACCTCCCATGAGCATTTATGGAGAAAGCAATATTGTGACATACCCCTACAGTGGTTATGTTTCAACTGCTGGCTTCAGAAAGACAATATCATTTTCCCAGACTATTGGAGGACTCCAAGGGCATCCTAGAGTAGTCTTTTTTGTTTCCTGCAACCAGCTGCAGATGGACAAGCAGTGCTGTCTGTCTACCTCTTCTAATTTCCTTGCCACCAGGTACCGGGGGGGGGGGCACTCTGACACCAAGAGACATAAGGTGAGGGCTCAATGGGTCAGCGAGGGTAGTGAATTCAGCCATTTGCACTGACCATAAAAATCCACATGCAAGAGTAAATTGGATTTATGCCTTTGTAGATGTCCAAGAGGACTCCACCCCACCAGGCTTACACCTATTTCAAGGCCCAATTTAAAGCTCAATTTAAGATGTTCATTTTTTAATTTTAAAGCACTTCATTGATTGAAACAAAGGCCAAAAAACAACTCGTCTTCACACATAACTACTAGTACATTGAGATCTTCCATTCTAGGCCTTTGGTGGTTGTTTTTCAAATGAATGATGTGACAATAATGGATAATATGCTCTGTCCATTATGTGATGTCACCTTATGAAGTCCTGTTACCAGAGTCATTAACTGTCAGCCTACACGGGTTTGTTTGTTTCCATCTCCACACAAAAACTATACTTGGTATACTTCCTGGGACTTTATACCCAATTTTACGATCTTCCATACATAATATAGCTTTTGATATGATTCTTGGCTTTTCATATTACTCTGCATTTTAGTTCTTGTGCCTGATATTCTTAGTCTTTTAATTTATTTTATTTGGTATTTTCTTGTGCTAAGCACTCTTGGAATTTTTGTTCAAGGGTGGTCTGAAAATATTTAGAAGAAATAAAAAACAAAACTGTAATGGAGGTAAATAATAGCACTGTTCTGTTAGGTAAGGAACTCTGCAAATTAAAACACTAATATTCCAAGGAGGCAGTTAACCTAGAGACATTTCATTGAAATTGAAGGTTTATCATTTTGTGCTAATACATGAAGTCTTTGACCTAAGTACTAATGTGTAATGGACACATTGTGTGTGGTTGCAGATTTCTCACTTTGGCTCTGATTTCCATATAAACCAATGGAAATTATATCAGAGGAAGCTTGTTTTGGATTTCAGTGTCAGTAAAACAAATCCAGATGGCTCAACAAAATGGCTGCTGTCATTCTTGAATTCTTTCCATTTGCAATTTATTACTTAAATGACTCAGGAGATGACTTTTTGACATCTGGGTGAAAAGTACAAGATTGCATTATAACATCAATTTTTATTCATTGTTTGCAATATTTTGACATTGCAGTTTTCAGATTATCTGCTCTCAATTGACAAATATGAGTTGATTAAAAACAAACAATATATTACCAAAGGAGAAGACAATTAAATATCTGCATAAAGATGAAAAGTTTGATAAGATGAGAGATTAGCACAATTCCACCTATGGCAAGTTCCACCATCATCACAAATATGATTGGTGGGAATACAAGGTAGGAGCTTATCAGTGGCTACCCCTAGACTCTGAAACTTTCTTTCCAGGGAGTCCAGAATAGCCTCCTCCATATCATCCTTCCTGCGGCAGACAAAAACCATTTTATTCTGACAGATTTTTAAAACAGAATGTTTTTAACAAACAGGTTGGGGGTGTAGTATTAATTTAACTGAGCTTTTTAAAGAGGATTTTAAAGAAACTTTTAAACTGTATTTTAGGAGCTTACTGCTTGGCATTTTAAATTGGCTTCAGCCTCCCAGGGCTGGAGGTGGGGATTATCACACACTAAATCACCACTGAGTCACCAGCGGCCATCAGCCCAGCTCCCAGCTGGGCCCAAGCTGCACTCTGCCAGCACTTTTTAGAAGCTGGAGAGCTTTCCGACTTCGAAAAAGTGCTGGCGGAACGCAGCATGGACCCAGGCTGATGGTGGCTAGCAATTCAGGGACAATTTAATGTGTGATAATTCCCACATCCATCCTGCATTGTGGCTGCAGACAAGAAAGTTGGGGCTGATTTAAAACTCTAAGCTATAAGTCTTTTATTTTAGTGTAACTGGTTTTAATATTGCAAATAATTTAATTCTTTCTTTTTCTTTGTTGTTCTTTTTAATTATGAGCCTCTTTGAATTCCAATTTTGGGAAAAAACATGAGATATAAATAAATATAAGAAAAATAAATAAATCAATAAATCTTATTGCTAAACTTTAGAAGCCAGAAACATTTGCTGATCTATTGCAGAAAGCTACCTTTGCTGACCCTGAGATCTATGACTAAATCCCAATCTATCTTCTCTTCTACCCCAATATAACATTGTGTGCCTCTAACGCTCTATAAAATCCATATCAAACATCTTAGTGGTAGGCTTGTTCTTGTATGTACATATATAAACCGAAAAAAGGACCCTACTTAATACTAGATTCATTACATGCAGAATTATGTGAGATCTCCCTGAGAAATATCATAGCCTGGTTGAAATTTTCTTGTAGCCTTACTGAAATTTCCCTGAACATTCATCAGATGTTTTGTCTGAGGAGGAACCTCCAAATTAATTTCAAATCTCTCTTGATGCACAATCTGGTGAGTGCCCAAGGATGTACAGATGTTTCTTCAGACATACTGTTAGCATTCTCAGCATTCTTTTTGCCTTGCCTCCCAACTCCTTAAATATTTTTATGGAATGAGGATCCTAAATTAACTGCAGATTTAGCTTTAGGTGCCATTTTGGCTACAACTCTTATTCCATAGGTGGAAAAAGTGAAACCTCTGTGTGTGTGTGTATGTGTGTGTGTGTGTAACACTACATGCACTTCATTCTTCTCTTGACACCATAACATAACCATATAGCTAAATGTGTACAGGGCCTCAATATCTGTGTGTATTCCATTAATTTCCTGGCTCCAGAGATGGGTTCTCCTTTTGGCTGTCAATCAAAACATAGCAGGTGGACTCCTTCCCACTTTTGTGTCCTTCCAGCATCTAAACCATTTTTCACTGCTATCCTGAGGGTGTTATGCTGCCAACGGTCCTCTGCTTTAATGACTCCTAGTTAATAGTCTAGTCAGAGCTCCCTTGTATCTGCACAGATGCAGTGCTATGTGTGCTCATTTATCCATATGCACCACATTTGCTACTCTGTTGTTCCAACAAGTAAACAAGGTCAAACAATTCTGTTGTTTGGCACCATTCTGCTTAAGGGCCATATACACCTGTGTTCATATCTTCCAGCAGTTTAGGACTGGTTACTGCTAATGAGAAAATAGTGACTTAGATGAGCTCTCCATTACCAATCATTGTCTTAAAAGCAAACAAGCAAACCCAAAACTGTACAAAGGAACATAAGAAAAAAAGATGTCTGGAGGCCTATCTGATTAATGGGACATTTATGGGAGCATGAAATTGTGATGATTCTTCAATCAATTTGTCTGTTTCATTTTCTGTGCAGTAAGTCCTGCACTAGACCAGGTAAAAATGGGTTAAGCGAACTGATATGATTTCTCACAGTTCTCCATGCATTTGTTTTGCTCCAACCATCTTTTTTCAAACTGAGTTTGATTGACAAGCTAACTGGATGACTGGGGTCATATAAGCCACATATTATTTTTGACCCCTGCACAGAATTAAATATAAAAACATCTAGTCCCTCAATACCAAATTAATCCACTATTCTTCACTTAGGTGCTACTCAACTGTTAGAACTTTCTTAACAACTTTCAGGGGCTTTAGCAGGTATCTGGGAGAAAAGTGTGACTGCTTGACTTTACTAAGATCTCTTGGCTCAAACTACCTGCCCTCTATGTCCTTGGCACCAGCAGTATATCCTGGGTCTCCTTATGTGATTAGACTACCGTGTTTCCCCCAAAATAAGATAGTGTCTTATATTAATTTTTGTTCCCAAAGATGAGTTAGGCTTTATTTTCAGGGGATGTCTTATTTTCCCATGAAGAAGAATTCACATTTATTGTTGAACCAAAAAACAAACAAACAAACAAAAAAGAAAAGAAATGTTATTATATACTATACACACACACACACACACACAAATTTTGCTAGGTCTTACTTTTGGGGGAGGCCTAATATTTAGCAATTCAGCAAAACCTCTGCTAGGTCTTATTTTCTGGGTATGTCTTATTTTGGGGGAAAGAGGGTATGATGTCAAATCTAATACATTAACAGTTGTGGGAGGGGAAAGAAGATAATTGCTTGATAGGGAAAATATTTCCCACCCATTCACCTCAAAAGGATTTGGCAGTAAAATAGTCCAGCATGGGCAACTGTCCTAGATATTAAGCTCTGAAGGCAGAGGTCCAGCAATGTGGAGTGTTTGGCTAGCCTGTTTCCACACCTGCAGGATGCATTTTAACTCAGCCAAGGAGTAGCAATGAAAGCCACATGAAATTGCTCGAGAATTATGCCACAAGGAATGCCACAAATTATAATTACACCTCTCTTTAAATTACCCTGGCTTGACATCTCAGATCATTACCAGGTAGAGAAATGCAGAACTCTTTTGCTTCTTTTCTCTACCCAAACTTGGTGGAGACTTTGGAATGAATAGAACACTTTTCTCAAGAAAACATTGCTGGCAGTACTGAAACTTTTTCTTTTTAACAACTTTCATCCCCCTGCCCCTGCATCAATGGTTGTCTGAAGAAGTGCATTAGTAGCCATAAAAGTATGTTTTAAATACACTTTACTCCAAGCAGAGACCCTATAAATGCCTATGCAGCTTTTACTTATAACCAAATGGATTCATGATCCCACTGATACAGACCCAGAAGGCATTATAGCAGAAAGCTGTAAACGGCTTCACCATTGTTACCTAAGCTCCTTGTTCCTTGGTTTGTTGCCTTCCAAGGAGGAGGAAAAGAAGAAAATAGAAACCACAACTATTTTAATAAATAAAATAAAATGTATTCTTTGAACAGAAATAGCTCATGCAGTCACACTCTTAAGGACTAATTGAGCAGAATATATGGTTGAAAGGGTTAGCTCAACACAAACAATACTGGAGAAAGGGAAGAAACAGACTGCTTCAAAGGGCCAGAGAGGACTGGGTTGAGGCTGCAGCAACTGCACATCGCAGCCCTACTCCACCTTTGCTGACAAAAAGCTGGCTTTTCCCACCCTGCTGTGGCTTTACGGCACTCCTCCACCATTCAGTGTGTAACTGCTGTGCTGAAAGAGCATGTAGTGAAAAGGCCGATCTATCAGCCAATCATGAAGCAGCATGTGATCAGCCAATGGGAAGCCGGCTGGGCAGGGCTATAAAAGGGCCTTGCAGGGAGTTAAAATGGGGTTAGTTTTGAGGGAAAGAGTTACATCAAAGGGAGGGTGTGCTCTTAGAGTTCCTGAGGGAACAGTTTAGTTGGGTTTTGATGACCTCAAAAGGGGCTTGAGAGTCCAAAGAGGGACTGTATAGGCTTGGGGAGTCTAATAGGGAGAGGCTCAAAGCAAGCTGGTTGTTTCAAAAGGAATTTTGGTCTATATATACCTGAGATAAGATTGCCTGTGTGGTTGTAATAATATTAATATTTTGAAGGAATGTCTAGTAACTAAATAATAAGTCAATATAACAACTTTAAGTCTAATTTATAGTTTACTTTTTATATTTTACAAATACACTTTTGTTAATGTTTGAAATACAACTTGGCCTCTGTTTGAATATCAAACCACACTACCAAAAATATTAGTGACACAGAGGTGCTGTGCCATTTTAAGGAACAGTGCTAGGGTGAGGGTTGGCAGGAGTCCTTCACAGAATTTTGGTGGCAGAGGTGGGATTAAAAGTCCCATAGGGAATAGGTTGTGGGTGGACTGAGAGACTGAGAATTCACCACAGAGCATCCTGAAGGGGGCAGCTGGGCAGCATAAAGCTGGCTTGCAGGTGTCTTGGGAGTGTGTGATGTGCATACACCATGCCCCTAAACTGGCTGGAAGCAGGCTTTTCATGCTGCTTTGTACTGGCCCTAACTTGGTTAACAGTAAGACTGTTGAGGAGTGCATTGGGATTCCCATTTATCATACACTTGTCTTATAAAACAATTACATGCAATGTTTTAAGCCCATTTTATAGATTCATTGTACTCTGCTCAAGTTACACAGTGAAGAAGCCTTGAGACTAAAGGTAAACAGAGATGAAGCCAAGCTGATTTTTGCTAGTTCTGATGCTGATAAGAAGTTCTCTCTCTCTCTCTGGGGAAAGGAGGGGGTGTATCCTCAAGGTTTCTAGAAAGGCAAATGATTCCCTACTGGGAAGAGTTTCCTTTGTCCTGGCTTCCGGAAGGGGATATTGACCAAAAACCTGAAGGTCTGTCTTCTGTGGGGAGAATATCAGTATGTCTAGCATTGCAGACGCAGGGGCTGTACAGATGGAGTCAGGTTGTGGCATCCAAACAATGAATGCCTTGACTCCACCCCAGGCTGGCGTGACACCAAGCACCACACCAAACAGCGAGCGGCACTGTGGCACTCCTCTGGCGCTGCATCTACATGACCCAGTGCCAAAGGAGTACTGAAAAGTCATGGCTCTAGTGGCTATGGTGCCCTTTCCACAGCGCAGAAAGGAGCCACTTTTTGTGCTGCAGAAAGGCAAGATCAAGGCTGCAGTGTGTGGTTGCAACAACCCTGATCTGACTCTAAAAGAGGCAGTCTATACAGCTCCTCAGGCACCATCTGCAATTGAGGGTCTGTCAGAATTTCAGCTGAAGGAACATGAGAACATTTCTTTGCTTTTTTTTCTGTTACTGCATTCCCTTTAATCTGTCTCTCATCGATGAAGTTATACTTTGTACTCTAAATAGTTTCATCTCACTTTAGTATATTCTTTGAACCTAAATTGAACAGAAGCTGAGTGGATCAGACTCTCCAGATCAATACAAATACTGAACTCTTCAGCAGTGCATTATTGTCACAAGGAAGAAATCCTCACCTACTAAATGTAGAAATGCATCTTGATTTGAGTGTTGTATTTATTTTACAGTATGCACAGTAATGAGTCAATGTGGTGTAGTGGTTCAAGTGTTCCTGAATCCCCACTCAGCCATCAAAACCCACCATGTGACCTTGGGCAAATCACACTTTCTTAGCCTCAGAGGAATGCAACACCAAACCCCCTCTGAACTAATTCTGCCAAGAAAATGCTGTGATAGATTCGACCCATGGGCACCATATGTCAGAAATTACTTGAAGGCATAAAGCAACAACATGCACAGTAACTCAAGTTCTCCAATTCTGTAGATGTGTTACAGAAAAATCTTCACACTACTCTGTTCCTGGCATTTCAAATGAGAAAAATCTTGTCTTAAATACCATTTAGCTCATTCCAAAAGACAAAATAATCATTCTGATTTTTGCCCTATATTCCTCACAGTCTCCAATTAACACTTAAAGAATAAAAAAGAGAGGGGAAATTCAAATTTTCTGGGGTTTTCCCAAAGGTTTCACACCTCTAGTCCTTTAGATTATACTGCCACTGCTCTTAGTTGATTTTGTAGCTAATATCTGACCGTTGTCTCCCATACTCTTTTCATACCTGTAACTCTCACTTTCCTCTTGCCATTGCATATCTCATGGGGAATGTTGGGAAAGGCCAAAGTCTGTGAAACTGGAAGATTAATGTCTTGAGGAGATGTGGCTATACATGTGAGTATATTTCTCTGGACTCTTTCACATGGGAGGAATTTCTCCCAAACTTCGAATAGAGCCAATGCGAATTCCTGTAAATTTGCTTGTTTAGCGAATTTACAGGAATCCCCATTGCATTCGGAGTAACGCTCCATTTCCCGAAAATGACCCCTCCTTGCCAGAAATTGCATGCGAAGCTTTAATTCACAATAACATGAAAACCATGATTGCGTTCGAATTGACTTCCCTTTTGCCCGAAATTGCATGCAAAGCTTTAATTTGCAATAACGTCAAACTCTATGATTGCATTCGGATTGACCCTAGATTATATTTCCAATTCTTGACGTCTGAAAGAGTCCTCTGAAAGGATAATACAAGGTTGCTATAAGACATACTAAATTCCAGAAGGGATTTGGGAAAATAACATAAGTACAACCATTATTTTTTCTGCCTGTTCCAAACTTTCTATGAAATGTAACTAATCACCGGAAAGTTCAACAGTGCAAAATTGGGAACAAGATTTCTGGGATTTTCTGGGAACAAGACACCTGGCTTGACAACAGTACATATGAAAGGATCTTGGAGTCTTAGTAGACAACATGAGCATGAATCTTCTGTATGATGTAGCAGCTTAAAACAAACAAACAATAAACTAGTACAATTCTAGGCTGCATTAGCAGGAACGTAGTGTCTAAACTGAGGAAAGTAATAGTACCGTTGTATTCGGCTTTCACTATGTTTAATTCTGGGCACCATGATTCAAGAAGAATGTTAACAAGTTGGAGTGTGTCCTGAAGAGGATGACTAAAATAGTGAAAGGTCTGAAAATCTTGCCCTATGAGTAGCAGTTGAGGGAGATGGTTATGTTTAGCCTGTAGAAGAGAAGGTTAAGAACTGGAATGATAACTATGTTTGAATACATTAAGGCAGTGGTTCCCAAAGTAGGTGGAAGCTTTCCCTTGGGGGCATTGGAAAGCTTCAGGAAGGGACTGAAGGGAAAAGGGCAGTGGGGGGGGGGAGCAGTGAGGGAAAAGGAAGGTTTCATGGAATTGTGGGGATGGGGGATATATGAAACTTCTTTTGTGCACCATTCTGGGACAGAACATTCTGGGTCTCTCCATCTGTCCATCCAGGTTGACAGGCGAGAGACCCAGCATGGCTCCTTTGGTTTTGTCTGGCTTGGGAGCAGAACAAACAGATCCTGTCCTTCCCCTTTCCTCACTCTCTCCCCTCTCTAGGTCCCAAAATACTTGCCACACCACAGCTTTGGGCAGAAACTTCCGGTCTTCTCCCTTGGCTAGCTAGCATATGGAGGAGTGCTAGGTTTGTCAGCCAAGACTAAATAGGGCGGTAGTCTGAAAATGTTTGGGGACCACTGCTTTGAGGGATGCCATATTGAAGATGGAGCAAACTTGTTTTCTGTTTTTCCACCGACTAGGACACACACCAATGGATTCAAACTACAAGAAAAAGATTCCAACTAAACTTTAGGAAGAACTTCCTGACAGTAAGAGCTGTTTGACAGTGGAATAATTTCCCAAGCAGTGAGGTGGAGTCTCCTTCTTTGGAGATTTTTGAACAGAGGATGGATGGCCATCTGTTAGAAGTGCTTTGATGGTGCATGGCAAGGGCTTTGACTGGATAGCCCTTGGGGTCTTTTTCAACTCTGTTGTTCTTCTTTTTGTTGCTGTGTGCCTTCAAGTTGTTTCTAATTTATGGTGACCCCAACGCAAACCTATCATGGGGTTTTCTTGGGAAGTTTCTTCAGAGGATGTTTGTCATTGCCATCCTCTGAGGCTGATAGTATGTGACTTGCTCAAGGTCACCCAGTGTGTTTACGTGGCCAAGCTGGGATTTGAACCCTGGTCTCCAGGATCATAGTCCAATGCTCAAACCACCATGCCACTCTGGCTACCCATCCCAACTCTATGATTCTATTGACTGAAGTTATTGACTGAACCAAATCCATGAGAACCACATATACACTTATTTTATCAACATTTTTATAGCTTAGGCAACTTACAAGCAACTAGACTACTCAATATCCCTTTCTAAAGAAGAAAAAATAGAATTTAATCACAGTCAGTATTAAAGATTTTTATTACTTCAGTGACACATTTCTGAATGCAAACCTTACCATTAGCTTTTCACAATGATATGAAGTTTCAGTGCATTGATTTGCTGAAGGAATGTTTCCTACCACAACTTTCTGAATTTCAGAAGGTGACTAGACTATCAGTTCTGACATCTGGAAAAATCATCTTCTGCAGGATGGTGCAGAGAGATTTGGAGGGATCAAAGGCAGGATTCATGGAGATGTAGCAGCAGTTATAACAATAGATATTCTACACAGTATAGAAAGTTTGATCTCACATATGCATATAGAGAAAAAATGTTCTGAGGTACCAAAATATATATAACTGTTGTCTCTGAAAATTGAGAGCGAGAGAGCAAGAGAAAGAGAGTGCACATGGAAGAATAACCATACGTGCTTTTCTTTATAAATGATTCTGATCCTTTCTCAAATAGAGAGATATTTCTTCACTTATTCATACTTTAATTATCTCTGGTTACTGCAACCTTTTTAAAATGGATACACTCTTGAAGATGACTAGGAAGCCATATCTGATGAGCTAAAGCCATGCCCCCTCCCACAACTAAATATTTTTTTTAAGACTGCAGTGTCATCTTCATGAAGTACAGCTATGTAGAATACAAACATTGCTCCTAATAAATGTGGTTTTGTGAGAATGAGGAATATGATTAATATTTACAAATTCTCTCATTCTCATGGGAAAAGTGTTATGAAACATGTTGGCATGTTAAAAAAATGTGCACTTTTCACATTTTTGAACTTTCTTCCTTGAAAAAATGTTTCTGCAAATAACATTGTATTTCACACAAATGTAGGTTGCACAATATTTTTAAATAATGTAGGGTGTTTTTAATGCAAACCAAATCTGCACCAAAAGTCTCAAATGGAGAATAACATTAAAAAAAAAAAAAAAAAAAAAAGGAAGGGAGCGTATTATAATCATAATGGGGGGGACTATTCAAATCATAAACAAAATGAGTTCAGAATTTCATCCCTAATACAAATATATTAAATCATTTATGTAGGTATTACTTCTGAATTTCCAGATTGAAATTTAAGATGTTGATCTTTATCTTCAAGTTGTTTCATAGCCTGGGATCACCATTCCATTTCTCACACAAAATATGACAAAATCTTTTAACATATAACAATAACCTATAACACATAGCAACTAAAATCCATCAGAATAATTCAGCAGCCAGGAAAACATTTTTAAGGGGAAACTCTAAAAACAACAACAACAACAACAACAACAACAACAACAAATGAGCTTATATCCCATTCATCAGGGAGTAGAAGACCTGCCAACCATGCAGAGGTTGTGTCAGAGTTTTGGAACACTTTTCATAAAGATCTGGCTTCTAGATACTGAAGATTTCACCTTTTATAATGAGAGTAAGCAGATCAGGCCAATTTGACTGTATTATCTTAACTTGCATCCATTTTATTAATGCATACACTTGGTCTTACAGCCTGATTCTAACAGCACTTTTAGCCCAAGATTTGCTATTCTGCCATTCCAAGATAGTGCAGGGACCTCATTCAATATCTGGAAGAGGAAAAAAAAGAGAAAGAGAGAGAGAGAAGAACAGCATAGAAACATAGAAACAGTGTCCAAATTACGCTAGGTTTATAATTGTAGCTGCACTGAAGAAAGCACGTATCTGGAAATCAAAGGTTATTGTCTCATGGTCCTAACAATATTAAAAAATTGACAGAACATTGTAAATATGGCTTTGGCTGGAAGAAAATCAAAACAGCATGCTGCAGAGTGCTTCCCAGTGCCCCTTCTGGTAAGGCAGTCACAAACAGAATGCTCAGCTTGCACTGTGAAATTCTCATCCTGCTCCAAGAATCTTGAGTCATGGATTTTGTTCATGGCTGTTAATGATCTAATTATGATTTAGAGGCATTAAACACATAATCCATGAACAAAGTGTCCTTCCGGAGCATTTTCAACTTAAGAAACAAAATTCATTTTTGCCATTAGAAAAAAAAATTTCACAGAAGAATTGTCCACATGTCAACACATTGCAGAAGCAATAGAAGGCTGTAATATCAGTGCAGCTGAGGCTGCATCTACGCTGCACAATTAATGCAGTTTGACACAATTTTAACTGTCAGGGCTCAATGCTATGGGATTCAGGGGTTTGTAGTTTTATGAGATATGTAGTCTACTCTGTCAGACAGCTCTGGTGTCCCAACAAAATACAAATCCCATGATTCCATAGGATGGACCCATGACAGTTAAAAGTTGTGTCAAACTGCATTAAGTTTGCAGTGTAGTGAATCAACTTTTGTAAATATATCCAGGAAGTGTTTTTCATTAAAAATTGTAACAGCTCCCCCCTCCCCCCAATTATATCAATGGTGTGAATACCCTTCTCCTCACAAAACAATAAAGTTTTCCCCAAAACATTAATTTATTTTGCTGCCATTTGTAACACTCCCAAACTCTGGTTTCCCTCTTTCCTATGGTGTTCCTACGATTTTTGTTTGCCCAATTTCTTTTGGCCCTGAGCAATCCTAGATAAGATTTCATGAAACAAATGACATCCACTGCCATTTACACTATGAGATCTGGATATGTGATACAACTGTAGGAAAGATGGACTCCATAATTTAAATTGGTTTAGGGAGAGAAGTATGTAACATTCTTTTTTTTTTTCTCCAGAGGAAATTTCATTTCTTCCATAAACTTGCCACCTCAGTCCAAACATCCTGTTTTGCCACTGCTTTGGAAATCCCTGGAGATACTTCACAACACAACATTTTTTGTTTTATTTCTTCTTCATCCCATTGTAAAATTTTACTCAAACATAAAAGTAGCTTTACTTTAAATGTTTTAATGATTAAACATTTTCTAGAACACAGCATAGTGAAAATGGTACATTTGAGTATCATTTGAGAGAAGAGAGGCTGCATCCAAACAGTGAGAAGAATAATGTTTCCAACAATTGCTAGGGACATTTGGTTTCTGGAAATGCATCAACATCTCTAATCACTTGAAAATCTTCTGGCAAGTAGTTAAGTGAAATATATTTCTTTTTCTTTCTTTCTTTTTTTTTTTGTTCTAATTTCAAAAAATCCTTAACAAATATATTTAATATATACCTCTTCAATTAGGAAAAAAACAAACAGCAATAACACTGGGGCTCTTCAGACCAGCCATTAAGGCCAGCCTGGGGGCAGAGTTGGGGCATCACTTCCACATGATGCACATCCTGACTCTACCCCCCAGGGTGCCATGACATCATATGCCATTCCACATAACGCTTGGCATCATGGTGCTCCTCCAGCACTGCATCTGTACAATGCACCACAGGAGTGCTGTATAGCAGCAGCGCTGTGGCTATCACACCCATTCCAGGCACAAAAAGTAGCTGCTTTTGGAAGCTCTGTTTTGTGCCCTGGAAAGGGTGGATCAAGGCTGTGGTGTGCAGCTGTTGTGGCCCCGATCCAGTTAGGAAAGGGGCAGTGTTGCACCATCCCTTAGGGGCTGTATGTACAGCCCCACAGATATATATTCAACAGATATATTCAACTATAATTTGACCTCATGTATAAGTCAAGGGCAGGTTTTGGTGGCAAAATTATGGATTTTTATATGACTTGTCGATAAGTTGAGGGTAAAACATAGGGACATGTAACAAAAGACGTAAAGGATGAAGCAAAGGGAAACAATGCCAAAGAACGTACAAAATTCTGGCAGACATAACTGTTGGTGCACACTCTAAAGGCTGGGTGTGTGGTGCTTAAATTATGGTATCTCATGCCTATGTGATATGTGAGAAAGGTGACCAGACACAAACAAGGCTAAGAAAATGTCCACACATGTCAAAAAGGGCAAAACTAATAAAATGGCAACTACTTTAGGTGTTATTATAGCCTTTATCTCTGAAATGATAAATTTTCACTGATTTTAACCTTAAAAAGCTGACAAACATATACAAATGTCTTATTTAAAGCCTCTCAGTGCTCCTTTGAAAAGTGCCAAAGAGCTGCCACTGCTACCATTCCCCCACCGAGGCATTCAAAAGGATCAGAAGTATTGTCACAACAGAGAGACTAGAGGAGATTGGTGTCTCTCTATTATGTAAATAAGATGCCATGTCAAAATGTTTTGGAGGGTACTGTTGGTGTAATATGTCTTTAAAGAACAGAAAAATATTTTGATTGGCAAGTGATGGTTGGAAGATGACAGTTGGAATGTCCGGCTGGTTGAGTGTTGTGGCTGAAGCAGCAGTGTGTGGATGATTGCTCTCTCTCTCTCTCTGTGTGTGTGTGTGCATTACATTTGGAGCTGGGAAGCAGACTTGGAAGTTAATTATAAGTTAAAGGGGTGTGTGTGTGCTGTATTATATTTTATAAATGTTATAACTGAAGATAAAAGCTTCCAGGAACTGTGGATGAACCAATTGTCTGTGATTGTTTAAGTGTGAAGAGTGGTCAGTGCACTTCCAATACCAATAGCTGGGAGTGGGGTGTTTTTCTACTTTGCTGTGCACATTGTTTTTGGCTGTAGCTGGGTGATTTTTACCCAGACTGCACTGGGTTGGCCTTGTCTCAATTATTATTACTGGCCAACAATTGGTTATGGGCCCAGCAATATAAACCAGTTTAACCCAGTATAACCCAGTTTAATCCAGTACAGGACAATACATCCCAGGACAGGCTGGTGTTTAGCTGCTGGGGTGTTTTGGGTTGAAGGAAAACTGTTTTATATAATTTTGCTTTTTGCTTTTCTTTGTGTGCTTTTGCAAAAAGAAGGCAGCCATTTGGCATTTAGTATCTGATATTTGGCTTGTTTTTTGTTTCACTTTTGCCTGACATTTTTTCCCCACTGAAAACAAAGCTTTTGTGTGTTTTTTCATTTTTGTGGATGTGTTGGAAGTAGCCTGCAGACATGGCTTACAACACAGGAACTTTAAGTTTTGCAAAATTAAATTGCTCCAAGTATCACACTTGGTGTGTTATGATACAGAGTTTTTAAGTCAGACAAAATTTGTTGGACTATGTTTGAAGGCCATCGGCACAATCATGGATTATTGAACAACATCAAGCTGAACAGAAGGCATGAGCAATGATAACTTTACTCCAGGTGAACTATTCTATGTGAACAACATGGCTACAGCACTAGAATGCTGGACAAGTCTAAAGAATGTTTATTAGAGAGATTCTTAACAATATCAAACTGAAAGTTGGTGGTGATGTCAAAGATCATCTAGACAAAATCAGAACTCTCTTTGTTGAGTTGGAAAACAAAGGAATGATCTTTCCAGAGGCACAAAAGTCCTACATTCTTCTATGCAGCCTGAATGAAAGTTGGGACTTTCTGCTCAACAGTTTGCAGAGTTTACCTGAAGCAGATTTGACCCTGAACCTTGTCTCAGCTCAAGTCTTGGAGGAGAGAAGAAACTTTGAGCCTTAGAGCAGCAGCAGTTTTCAGTGTGCAGCTGGCAGAGATAAGAAACACAAATCTTTGGTATCTCAGGGAGAGCAGATTGCATCAAGCAGCTTTGTGAGGCATTTCTATGGCTGTAAAATGGAAGACATCTGAGAAAAGACTGTCCAGTAGCCACAAGAGAAAGCAGCAGCAGCAGCAGAAAAGAACTGCAAGTGAAGCCTCAAGAGCAAGTGTTCCTAGAAAAAGCTGTTTTAATTCAGCAGCTTGTGATACTGAGTCAACAGATGTCTGGATCATGGACAGTGGAACAATGCATCATGTTGTTAATCATATGGAGGTGCATCAGAATGTGAAGCTGGCATCCACGACCTAAATGAACTTGGCTGGTGGTGCTCCCAGCAAAGTTTAGAAAATGGGAACAGCCTTCATTCGCAGGACAGGAGAGAAATTTTCAAATGTTTTGTATGCACTTAATCTAAATAGTTGCTTCTTAACTGTGTCTACTTTAACAAGTGATAGACAGAAGGTGAAAATGATGATTATGTTGTATCCATGAATGGGGAAGTCTGTGCTACAGGAGTAAAGAAATACAGACTGTATTATATGCGCCGAAAGACAGCAATACCATGTTCAGTATTGAGCACACAAGCTTTGTCACATTGACACAGATGGCAAGAGTTTATCCAGTCCTGAATGTAAAAGCCTGTAAAAGGTTTCTGGACTGCTCTGTCTGTAAAAAAGTGAAGGTAAAAGCCTTTGCAGTGTCTAAACAAAGCCAAAGAGTGACCACCAAACCCTTTGACGTGGTACATGGGGATTTGGCTAAACTGTTCAGAGACAGGAAGGGAGGGTCCAAACACATGTTTGTGTTGGTCATAGGGTTTTGTGTATTTACTAAAGTCCAAAGAGTAAAAATTTACCAAGTTGAAAGAATGTTTGGCAATGGTGAAAAGGAAGTTTCCCTACAAGATAGAATCATAGAATCACAGAGTTGGAAGAGACCATAAGGGCCATCCAGTCCAACCCCCTGCCATGCAGAGACTCCCAATCAAAGCATCCCTGACAGATGGCCATCAAGCCTCTGCTTAAAGACCTCTAAGGAAGGAGACTCCAGTACACTCTGAGGGAGTGTGTTCTATTGTCGAACAGCCCTTACTGTCAGTAAGTTCCTCCTAATGTTGAGGTGTTAGCTACTCTTCCTAGTTTAGTGTCATCTGCAAATTTGATAAGTATGCTCTCAATTCTGTTATCCAAGTCATTGATAAATATATTGAATCGCACTAGGCCAAGGACAGAACCCTGTGGCAACCCACGTGTCACTTCTCTCCAGGATGAAAAGGAACCATTGCTGAGCACCCTTTGGGTTAGGCCGGTCAACCAATTACAAATCCACTTAACAGTTGCCTTGTTTAGCCCACATTTTACAAGCTTGTTTGCAAGAATGTCATGGGGAACTTTGTCAAAGGCCTTATTGAAATTAAGATATACTATATCCACAGCATTCCCTTCTTCTACCAAGCTGGTAATTTTATCAAAAGGAGATCAGATTTGTCTGGCATGACTTGTTTCTGAAACCCATGTTGACTTTTTGTGATTATGGCATTGCCTTCCAGATATTCACAGACTCCCTGTTTAATGATCTGCTCTAGAATCTTTCCTGGTATAGATGTCTGACAAACTGGATGATAATTGTTGGGATCCTCTTTTTACCTCTTTTTGAAGATGGGGACAACATTTGTCCTCCTCCAGTCTGCTGGGACTTCTGTTCTCCAGGAGTTCTTAAAGATTATTGGCAATGGGTTCAATATTACATTTGCCAGTTCTTTTAGTACCCTTGGATGTAGTTCATCTGGTCCTGGAGATTTTGTTTCAGATCAGAGTGGAGAATTCCTGAGTAACACATTCCAACAGTGGTTGAGAAGGAAAGGTATCCATCACAAAACCATGAACCCCATAGCCCTGCAGAAAATGGCTTAGTGAGCATATAGTGGGGTTGTTACAGTATGTTTATGGATGCATAAATGCCTGCAAACTTGTGGGTGAGGCAATTATGTGTGCCAATCATAATCTAAATAGGGTGTGGAATATGGAGCCCAAGCGTAAATCAGACACCTTATCACAGGTTGTATGACAGGGAACCATTTCTGAAATACCTAAAGATATTTAGCCAGTATGCAAATATACTGATTCCCAAGGCTGTAAGGTGCAAGGGTCACCTAAAATGGAGAAAGCTGAGATTTGTGGACAACACAGGGAACAAATGCAGGCTTTACCTGGATAATGGACAGGTGTTATTTTCAAGGAGTGTAAATTTTGAAACAGGCAGTGGTTGGGATGAGGTCCATGCCAACCAAGAGATTTTTGTCCATCTAGCAACCTAGCACATCACATAACACACCAGACAACTCAAAACCTCAGGTGAACAGCAAGGAACTGCCAAAGAGTGGGAGCAGTAGTGATGACTCCAATAGGACTACTGTGGTCATAGCCAGAAGGTCTGAGACAGTCAGGAAGGCTCCTGACTGCTTTGTTGTGCAGAAAGCCAGAGTGTGCAACACTGTGTGTGAGCCTCAAAGTTATCAGGAAATGTTGGAAGTGTTCTGACAAGGAGCAAAAGAAGTGGAATGCAGTGAATTTGAATCCATGGTAGAGAAAAGGGTGTTTTAAGTTGTGGACATGCCAAAGGAACAGAAAGCTGTGGTTCCAGGTGGGTATAGAAGAGGAAAGTTGTGGTAGACGGGAGTACCAAGTACAAAGTGAGGCTTGTAGCTCAGGGGTTCTCTCAGGAGAAGTATAAGTCTTATGACAAGACTTTTGCATCCACAGTGAAGCCAGAAATTTTAAAGCTGGTTTTGTCTTTGATTGTGAAGAAAGGCATGAAATTAGGCATTTTGATTTGTGACTGCTTATCTCAATGCAGATTTCAAGGAGACTGTTTTTATTAAACAAGCTCCTGGCTATGATTTTGCATGTGAGAATAAGGTGTACAGGTTAAGTAGAGCAATCTATGGACTAAAGCAGTCAGCAAGATGTTGGAACAAGTGCATTCATGAGAAATTGTGTGAAGTAGGTTTTTCAAGAAGTGTGGCTGATGCTTGTGTCTACACCAGAGGAGTTGGGGATAAGCAGATAGTACTTGTGACCTATGTAGATGACCTGGCAACAGCAGCAAAAAGTCTAGACATGATCAGTGTAGCGAAGACACATTTTAAGGATTTGGATTGTTTAAAGCACTATCTGGGTAAAGAAATGGAGAGAGCTGAGAATGGTGAGGTGTTTTTGAGCCCAAGAATGAAAGTTGACCAGATAGTAATCATGTGGATTGACTGACAAAAAGGTAGTAAAGACACCAATTTCATTGGATTTTGTGAAGACAGAATCTGATGTGTTGTTTGACAAAGCAGAGCTATATCATTCAGTGATTGGGAGTTTGCTGTTCATTGCAAATCATACCATATCAAATATTAGCTTTGTAATTTGTTCATTAAGCAGGAGCGTGTCAAAGTCCAGTTTGAGTGACTGGACAGCACTGAAGAGAATAGTGTCCTACCAGAAAGGAACACAAGATCTGTGCCTGAAAATTGCAAAGAGTAATGCTGAACTAGTCTTATGCAGGCAGCTCTTTTGCAGAGTAAGGTGACAGGAAGTCTGTGAGTGGAATGATAGTCAAACATGCTGATAATATGATAGCATGGAGGCCTAGGAAACAGACTAGTGTGGCATTATCCATTGTGGCTCTGTCAGAATTGGCTGGTGAGGTAGAGTGGTTTAGACAGTTGCTGCAGGGCCTGGGAGAAAAGTGTATCATCAAGATACATGAAGATTCTTGTGTGTGCATTGTGATGGCAGAGTCTGAGAATCGGAAGAGCAAAACTAAGTACATAAGTGTCAGGTACACGTATGTTAGACAACTACTAAAGAAGGTGTCATAAAACTGGTGTACTGTATGTCTGAGAAAAACATGGCTAACATCAAGTTAGGCTCTAATAAAATTGCCCCACACCTACAAGATCTATTCAATGAGATAACGTCACAATGTTCTATGTCCTCAATCTTGGCCCATTTCCAGAATTGTCCCCACCCCCCAAACAAGTGACCATCAACCTCCCACCTCAGCATTTAGACCAATAGCATTAATAAACAGGATGAGAAACTACTGACCTCCATGATAGTGAATAGGATTAAGACTTCATCATTGATTATATCTCTATTGACCAAACTGGCGTTATGCTGAATGGAAAACTATATGATGTCATTAGGTGAGTCTTAAATGTCTGCAAAATCTAAAATCCCAATTGTCCTTATGTTTCTAGATGCCTTGAAAGCTTTTGACAGAGTGAACTGGCAATACTAATTTGGAGTTCTGAGAAAGATGAACTTTGGAAATAAATTTATTAGTATGCTAGAAAATCTATACACAAACTCAGAGGCCTTAGTGACAGTCAACAGAATAAATTCCTCTACCTTTAGGCTCCAAAGGGGAACCAAACAAAGATGTCCCTTATCCCTGCTATTTTTTGCCATTGCAATAGAGCCCTCAGCCACCTCAGTCAGAGAAAATGAAAACAAAAGGGGACTGAAAATAGGAGGAACAACCATAAACTAAATCTCTTCGCAGATGGTGTGATCATTTTTCTAAAACAACTCAAACAATTTTCCCCTATCTTATACACCATATTAAACTCCTTTGATGCTTTTGCAGGTTTCCAAATTAACTATTCAAAATCTAAATTTCTGTGTCTCAACATGACTCATGAGGACCAACAAGACATTCAAAAAGCTACAAATCTCCAGTTAAAACCCTCAAGATTTACTTATATAGGAATCACTATTACAAAAGATTTCAATCAGATAATCCACAGAAACTACAACAAAATAACTAAATGGTCAATATCTAAAACACTAGAATGGAAGAGATTGAAACTCACTATTCTAGGCAGAATAGCCTTCATTAAAATATTTATTGTCCCTCACCTACCCTTTCTATTTCAAACTATCCCACTTCAACCACCACAGACAAAATCCAAACTTTGGTAAAATCTCATCAATGCATTTGCTTTTAACCATAAAAGACCCAGATTTAGGAAATAGCTCTCTTCCAAAAAAGGGGTGTTAGTATTGCCTGATCTTGAACTATATCTTGCAGCTTTCCAATTTAGTCAAATCCCTCATTTAATTAAAAAAAAAAAAAAAAGATCAGAGCATACAACAGGTTAACATGGAAATCAATGGCCCACCATCAATGGATCTTGCTTTGTTCTTTAACAAACCCACTCTGCAAATAATTAAAAACATTAAAAACCCACAGCTACAAATGTCGGTAAAGATATGGTTGAGATGGAAACAAGTTCTGTCACCAGATCCCCCTCCTATCTGGCCCTTTCTTGTCCACAAATATTTATTGTGTCCAGTTCTGGGCACCACAATTCAAAAAGGATGTGAAGAAACTGGAGCGTGTCCAAAGGAGGGCGACTAAAATGATGAAGTGTCTGGAAACCATGCCCTATGAAGAATGTCTTAGGGAGCTAAGAAAGAAAGAAAGAAAGAAAGCTGACACATTCACCAAAGGGGTACGAGTATCTGTACAAAAGCATGAGGAAATGGTGACCATGCTTGGATTAGTAAAAAATGCTGTGGATAAACATGCAAATATGAAAGGTAGGTAACATGTGCATTTTAAGATCTGTATTATGTAAATAAGATGCCATGTCAAAATAATTTGGAGGGTACTGTTGGTGTAATATGTCTTTAAAGAATATTAAAAAAAATTGATTGTCAGGTGACAGTTGAGAGTTGACAATTGGAATCTTTGGTTGGTTGAGTGTTATGGCTGAAGCATCAACGTGTGGATGACTGTTGTGTGTGTGGATTAAATTTGGATCTTAACTTCAAAGCAAACTTTGAAGTTAATTATAAGTCATACATTGATATCGATATCGATATAGTATTGTATTGCGTACATGCACAGCCTGGGTTAAGACTATTTGAGAGACCATACCTCCCCATATGAACCTGCAAGAGCCCTAAGATCTGCAGGAGAAGGCTTTCTTTTGGTCCCATCAAGATCACAGGTTCACTTGGTGAAGACACGAGAGTGAGCCTTCTCGGTGGCTGCTCCCACCCTCTGGAATTCTCTTCCTTGGGAGGCTAGGCTGGCCCCCTCCCTGCTAGCCTTTCACCATCAAATAAAAACATTTTTATGCTGGCAGGCTTTCTGTACACAATACATAGCAGGGTGTTTTTATGGAGCAGGTGAACTTTTAGTCTGTTTTTAACTTGTATATATTGTATGCAATTTTATATTATATTTGATATTGTGTTTATTTTATGTGATTATATATACAGACATTTTATTGTTTGAATTTTAATAACAATTTTAAAATTTTATCTGTGAGCTGTCTTGGGTCCCTCCAGGGAGAAAGGCGGGATATAAATGAAACAAATAATAAAATGAAACGCAGACTGCACCTGGAGTTGGCCTTGTATCAATTTTTATTACTGGCCAGCAAGTACTTACATAGATGTTAGCATTTGTAGTGCAGTCCGTGATGAGGTACCATGGCTAGTTTTGGTGCCAGGATCACCTTTGCGACTGTAGTGTAGGCAGCAGCTTGTGGGGTGGAGAATGTACCTCTCCTCTTCTAGAATAACTGAAGAGACACTGTAGACGAAGGTCTCTCAGATGAGGTTTTTATTCTTAGAAGAAGTTACAATATGTGCAGTGCTATCTACAAACACCTACACAGTCCACCATCTATCAACAGAACAAGGCACACTGTCAACTGACTCTAACAGAATCGAACGGCCAACTGCCAAAACCTAACTGTCAAGACCAACTGCCAATGGAATGTTCAGATTCCCCCAGCCAGCACCTGATTGGCTGATGTTCCTGGCTGGTGTTTGGCTATTAAATTACACATTGTACATTTTCCTTGGGACTCTTTTAACCAACAATCGACATAGATAATTTGGCCCAAGTTTTTTGGCTCAATTTTTGACTGTAATGTCTAGACATATGCATGAGTATACAAATGATGCTGAAAACCCACACTGTTTTATTAACTAGCATTTGTGAAGGTGTCCAGTTTACTGTTATTGGATTTGTGATGCATATCACTGTCACAAGCCATGTAAATAGTCAATCCTGTCATTAGGAATCCACATATAGCTACATTTTCCTGCAGTGCATTGATTTGTTAAAGTGCAGATTAAAAAGCCTGTGCAGTGCAGCCTGGAGTAGAACTAACTGAATGTTCTCATGCTATTCACTGAATTAGATACACTAATACTGGAGTTTGGTAATGTAGGATGAGGGTGTAATTGATATCATAAAAACACTGAGAAATTTCTGAATTGGACATGATAATCCTTGAAATGAGGAAGATTTTATATTTTGATTAAAGTGATATGTACAAGCTTCTATTGATTCTCTCTGTCTCTGACAAACTTATGCACAAACATTTTTTTTTCATTTCTACATGAATATGAGCCCTCCAGGTATTTTGGTGGTCACTTTTGTACAGGTGTAGAAGGATCTAGGATCACGCACTCTTGCCTTGCAATGTTCTTAACGCTCTGTCCCAGAGAAGAAGCTATAACCATTTTCGAGTGAATACAGTTACAAAGCTGCATGAATTCAAGTTCTCTATTATAAAGGTGGGCAGATCTTGTAGCACCTTAGAGACTAACAGAAAAAAAATACACTTTTGAAGACTTGGAGCTATTTTATGAGTTGCATGGAGTGAGCAGCTAGGAACAGACCTTATAGCTATGAATAAGCAGACTGTATGTGTGACTAGCATTAGAAATGCAAAAGCTGTAGGTATTGTGATGAAGTGACAGGTTCAGTTTTAACAATAACCATTGGGGGACAAAGGCAGGAAGAAAGATGTTGCCTGAAGCCAAGGTGAATACTCACTGTCAATGGGCTGAGGCTTGTGGATATATTCCAATTCTGTTTTTTTTTTCCCCCAGTCTTCCTTTGTAGTGGTTTCCTGACACCCTACACATATTATAATACTAGTTAACTCCCCATCCTCATCAGGGCTCTCTTGGCCAGTTTATCACATCTCTTTTCTGGATCCCAGGCAGCATTGCGGTACATTCCAATAACTCCGTTCACCATTCATATGGTTATTTGCTCACCTCTTCTCAGGGCAAAGCATTTAACATATATTGTTTGGGTAGAAAATGAATCATATATATAATGAATAATTTTATAGATAGACAGGCAGACAGTTAACTAAAACTGAATTATTTGAAAGTAATAATATTTTTACATATCAAATATCAAAATACATCTACATTTAAAAGCCATTAAAATATAAGCTAATTATTGGTGAAACAGTGATCTTATCTACTGCAATATGCAACCCACTTACCTGAACCAAAGAAAATGGCTGCATGTGTTACATTGCTGAAGGAAGGATTTGGAGACCAAGAATCAAGAAGTTTTGACTTGGCCAGGGAAGAGAGTTTTTACAAAAGAAGAATTTGCACAAACGGAATGTACTCTGAGCTGCAAGGACTATGGTAATCACTGTGACATCAGCCGAGGTCTCACAACTGACAACATTAACATCTTTCTAACTAACTCACGTCAGCATTAGAACATGGAACAATAACATGTCTTGCTCAAGAGATGAGAAGAAGAAAGTATAAAACAGGAGGATTTCCAGCCTCTCTTTGGTGATTCCTGTAGGTTTCATCCAACCCTTTGAGGGTGAACTGGCCATTCATTCGGCAAAGGGACCGTGTGTGTGAGGATCTGTCTGTCTGTGTGTCTGTGTGTTTATGTGTGAGCATGAAAGAGATCTCTCTTGATACTTACTTCCTTGCCTTATATGCATAGTATTTAGATTATTTGCTAGTCTTATGTGCCTTAGTAAAAGTAGTTTAAATCCAGATCTGGTGTCTCAAAGTGTCTGTTTCAGCCTGGCTTTGGGGTAAGTCTTTTGAAAGAGGGAATTTACATTTATACACTCTCAGGAAACAAAGAACAGCCCTACAAAACCTGGGCATAACACTCAGCTTGGTGTGTTTTTTCCCCTCAAGGAGCTAGGTTTTGGTGTCTTTTTTCTCCTATCTAGGTGATCTTTCTCTCCCTTTTCTGCTCCTTAACCATAGAAGTGCTCTTTTTCTTCCCTTATCCTGGTTGATATTTTGACACTTCTGCTTTATCAGTCTTCTCTTTCTCTGCTTTTCTTTTTTGTTGTTGTTGTTGATTCCTCCATTCTGCAGGATTTTGCTGTGCTCACATTCCCCTCCCCATCTCTCTCTCTCTCTCTCTCTCTCTGTGTGTGTGTGTTTGCCTGACTCTCTGTGGCATATGTAACTCAGTGGAACATTGTACCAGATTCCCCCCCCCCCCCCCAAAAAAAAATTTGAAGGAGTGTTTTTGTTTGTCATCCACATTTCAGTGCCCAATTTCAAACTAAATAACATTGAAATTCTAAATTTATGAGACAGAATCCTGCTGGGGAGTTATAGAAATGTAATTTGGAGCTATGCATTTGTAACTATTTGTGGTATTCATAATCCCTATGTAGCCTCTAAGGAACATAGGGACTGTGAAAGTCCCTGAGTCTAGGGAAGCAGTCACATTGACTGACAAGAGTCCAGTCCCTTTGGGAAGAGGCTGACTGCCATTCCCATGCACCCATTGTTTGACCAATCTCTGGCATGAGAAGGAATTGCGATAGAGACACTGTGGAATCCAAAAAAGATGATGGGATATGAAATGCTCCTGTTCTGGATTTCATCCAGCAAGCCATGTCCTTTCCTAGGATGCCCCATTCCATGCCAGCTCCTGCATAGTTGTCATCCAGTTTGTCAGCATTCTGTGTTTCCTGTATACTGTCGGTTCTCATTCAGTTGATGGGGAAATTTCCCCCTTTATCACCTCTCATAAAAATTGTTTTGTATTTTGTGGGTGGGGACTGAGGTTCCTACAGAATTGCTGTTACTTCTCAGTCCTTCTTGTGCATTGCTGAGGTTTAGAGATGTAAAGAATATTCGTCAAAATTTGATGAACAGAAGAAATATCTGTTATTCAAAGATTTTGAAAGCTTTTTAAAGAGAAGATATTATGGGCACTTCTCAATCAACAAGAATTTTGGTTTTTAATTTGATGGCCAGGATTTGAATATTTTGCATAAGCAAAATATTTTGCATAAGCAAAGTTACCATTCATATTGGCTTTTTCTAGCAGAGAAATGTTCTTTAAACTTCTGCCAAACTTCCTTTTGACATGCTAATTGAGTTTGAAATGCCAGGTAATTAGTGTAAATGACTGCCTCACTTGTCTTTTATTTTCATTCAAGAAATCTTAGAAAAATACTTCTCGACAGGAAGAGAAAAAAAAATAACCTTTTGAAAGTGTGACTTTTGAAAAGAATTTATTTATTTATTTATTTTTTTAAAAAAAGTTTGCATCTAGTTCTCAATGGACGGGAAGGTAAAAAATTGGTTTGTCAAAACACTGCAGGTTGTTTTAGCTAAATAAGCAATGGTCCTGTGCTTGATGCAGAACAGATAGAATCTATATAACCACAGAGAAAAAATGTGGAGAGTCTGCTCATCCCTGAACTGGTAATATGGTGGCTGTAGACAGTTTTAAAGTACAGGAAAGAGAAACTTTGATTCAGGTTATGTGAACTGCAAGTTTAGACAAAAAGAAACCCACACTATGTTGCAAAAATCATGTTTTTAGAATCTAAACAAGCCCTGTTTAGAATCCTGATGAGTATGTCATCTTCTCAGAGTCCAGATTATTAATCCACATGGTTTTCTCTTTAATGTTTCAGTAATATATTTCATAAGCCTTTCTTCTTTGAAGTGTCTTATTTTTCTCTCTCACTGTCTCTCGCTTCCCACTGTGCTGCCAGATGCTTTAAAAAATATATTCCAGAGTATTTTATTGCAAATTCATCTGATCATCATCATCTTCTGTGAAGCATCACACTTGAAATGTTTCATTTCATTCTAGTCTTTGCTTGTTTATTTCCGCTGCCATTGATTTCCTTGAAATGGAAATAACATCAATACATTTTTTGTTGGCACTGTGATAGGGAGAGAGAGACATAAACTAAACCCTCCTACCCACTTACTCAGAAAAACCAGGCATGGTAATTTTATTAATTAATGCAATGTCATGCAATATTAATTGCATAAATTGCAATTAACTTTTTTCTTCTGGGTTGGCTCTTACTGCTTATGTGGGATGAATGAAGGAAGCAACTTGCCAAGTGAGTTTCAAACAATGTGTCCCAAGATGCATGAGGTAAGAAATGCAGAACACTGTTTTTTATCATCATCATCATCATCATCATCATCATCATCATCATCCAGGCCTCACAGTTCAATGTTTGCTGTCCTTAAAGGGCAGCTGAGATTCTCTTTACTGCATCTTCCTTCCACCAAGGATGTGTATGTTCATGCCAGCAGAGTCCTCTGTCTATTCAGCACCAAAAGACCATAGATTTTCTTGCCCTAATCTGTGAGAACCTGCCACAAGCTTGTGACTTATTGTTCTGAAAGGGAGTTCTGATAGAACCCTCTTTAATCAATCTTCCAATTAACAACATATTTACAGTAAAGTGTAATTTAAAGTTATCAGACAAAACAACCTTCCTCAAAATTCTTCAAATTTTTATTTAATCAGGATCTTCCAAATTTCCCTTTCATATTGTTTCAAGTGAAATATCCCCCTCCACCCAGACTTCCAGAAACCTTTTGCAAGAGCAGGAGCCACTAAATTCATCTCAAAGTCTGGATTATGAGACCATAAGAGAAGCACTGCTGAAGTAAGCCAAAAGTCTATCAAGTCCAGACAAGGAACAATTGAAGGCATATGAAAAACAATCATGGACAATAGTACTTCCCTCATGCATGGATGCTGCTTTTAAGCAGCTAATATTCTAATAACCAAAAAGAAACTATTGTTCTCTATATGTGTCCACAGTCTGTCTCTAATAATAATGGGAAAAATAGATTACATTTGCCATTGATGCAGAGCCATGAAGGCAAGGCCCATAAAAAGGTTGTGAACCCCACATCAATTACATTTTGAAAATTCAACTAAGTTTATAATATAATATAATATAATATAATAATACAATATAAACTTCTTAGCTTGCAATCCCACATAAGGGTCCCCCCCCCCCACAAAACCTTTGCAGATTGCATTCCATCTTATTTCCTTTTACTGAGTGAACACAATGTTACTTACTTCTAAGAACATATGTAGATGATTACATTGTTAACCTTTTAAATAAAAGCAAATTTATTTCAAAGGTATTTACTTCAAAGATCATCCAAGCCATATTCTTCCCCATCATCATGTATGGATGTGAGAGTTGGACAGTGAAGAAAACCAATAGATGTTTTACCTCTACTGAGGGCAACACATCTTGCCTCTACTGAGGGCAACACAGCAGGGGAATATACAAGGAATAGTCCACAGTCCAATCCAAAGGTCACAAAATACCAGTCAGCCAGTCACATCAAAGGGCAGAGGCAAGAGCATAGTCACAAGGAAAGTCCAGAGGTCAGATAACCAGAGTCATGAATCAAAGAGCAAGGAACAACTAGGCTCCAAGACTGGTTGTCAGCTGCAAAGAACCTCTGCAGCTGGAGGTCTTTTTAATAGCCTCTGCTTCTCTCAGCTGAAACCTATTAGCTCTCCTCTTGACTTTTTCCCTGGAAGAATGCCCCAAAGACTCCATGACCTATCTTCACTCCACAGGTCCTAGTACCTGCAGCCTAGAGACCATAGAGTCTGTTTTTCCCTCTGCAGCTTCCTGAGCCTGTGCTGGGACTGCTGATCCAGGCAGATCCATATCTGCCTATGTTTCAGCCTCCTCCATGTCTTCAAAGTATAAGTAAGACCCAGGGCAGTCCATGAGAATAGAAAGAAAATAAACTCATTGGAGATGTGGTGCTGGAAAAGAGTACTGAGAATACTGTGGACAACCAAGAAGACAAAAAAAAAAAAAAAAAAAAAAAGGTCCTAGAACAGATCAAGCCTGAACTTCCTGAGACTGACGGTGGAATGCAGCCCAGCTTGACTTGGTAATATGTACCTTTTCAAGGCTTGAAATGACCATAATGTGGAAAAATGTGCACAGAACTATGACTCTGTTGCAAACAATTGTACAAAGATATTTAAAATGCTTACAAATATTCCAATAAACACAAAAAAACATGTAAGAATGTATACATTAGAAAAAGATATATAAAATGCATATGATATTTTAAGATATTCAGCAAACAAGCGTAAATTTATGGACACACCAGAATATAATCTTGAAATCTAACCCATAAATGGGAAGAAGATGAATGCAGGTTGGAAATCAAAAAATTCAATATTATTGTGACATTTATAATAGGAGTGAAAATACACTACAACCCCCTTTTGTGCATCCTGTTTGTAAGGACTGGTAGAAAATGATGTACTGTTCTATCATCATTTTTCCCAAGCACCTTTTTAAGACAGCTAAAGTATTAATCACCACATCCCATACATTAATGTCTTCTGTGTTGTGTTATGTCATTTGCCATGACTGCATGCATACCAGTTCCTCCTGACTCCAAATCCAAAACAAAATAAAAACAAAACTTATTTTGTCATTTTCTTCTAAAACACAGAGATATAGTGGTCTGAGTGTAGGACTATGACTCTGGAGACCAGGTTTTGAATCCACTGTCAACCATGAAAACCCATTTGGTGACATTGGGGAAGGCCTATTTCTCAGTGAAAGGGAAAGGCAACCTCTCCCTGAAGAAATCCTATCAACAAAACCCAGGACTAGTTTCACCTTAGGGTCACCATAAGCTGAAAACAACTTGAAAACACACAACAACCCCGTAGAACACACTCTGAATTATCATGAAGAGACAGCAGCTGCTATTGCACTGGGAAAACACATATGCCTAGCAACTGGAATCCAGTGATGCAGGTCAAGTGTTATTATGATACAACATAGAATCATAGAATCATAGAGCAGGAAGAGACCACAAGGGCCATCCAGTCCAACCCCCTGCCATGCAGGAACTCCCAATCAAAGCATTGCCGACAGATGGCCATCCAGCCTCTGCTTAAAGACCTCTAAGGAAGGAGAATCCATCACAATCCGAGGGAGTGTGTTCCACTGTCGAACAGTCCTTACTGTCAGGAAGTTCCTCCTAATGTTGAGGTGGAATCTCTTTTCCTGGAGCTTGCATCCATTGTTCTGGGTGCTAGTCTCTGGAGTAGCAGAAAACAAGCTTGCTCCCTCCTAAATATGAAACCTATTTAAACAGGGCTATAATATCACCTCTTAACCTTCTCTTCTCCAGGCTAAACATCCCCAGCTCCCTAAGTCGCTCCTCATAGGGCATGGCTTCCAGACACTTCATCATCTTAGTTGCCCTCCTTTGGACATGCTCCAGTTTCTCCACATCCTTTTTGAATTGTGGTGCCCAGAACTGGACACAGTATTCCAGGTGGGGCCTGACCAAAGCAGAATAGATTGGCACTATTACTTCCCTTGATCTAGACACTATACTTCTATTGATTCAACCTAAAATTGCATTGGCCTTTTCAGCTGTTGCATCGCACCGTTGACTCATGTTCAACTTGTGGTCTACTTGGACTCCTAGATCCCTTTCACATGTGGTCTCATTCAGCCAGGTGTCCCTCATCCTATATCTGTGCATTTCATTTTTCCTCCCTAAGTGCAGAACCTTACATTTCTCTGTGTTGAATTTCATTTTGTTAGCTTTGGCCCAGCTTTCTAGTCTATTCAGATCATTTTGAATTTTGATCCTGTCCTCTGGGGTATTAGCTTATCCTCCTAATTTGGTGTTGTCTGCAAATTTGATAACTAGGCCTTCAATAATTTCATCCAAGTCATTAATAAAGATATTGAATAGCACTGGGCCCAGGACAGAACCCTGTGGCACCCCACTTGTCACTTTTCTCCAGGATGAAAAGGAACCATTGTTGAGCACCCTTTGGGTACGGCCTGTCAACCAGTTACAAATCCATGTAACGGTTACCTTGTCTAGTCTACATTTTGCAAGCTTGTTTGCAAGAATTCATGGGGAACCTTGTCAAAGGCCTTACTGAAATCAAGATATACTATATCCACAGCATTCCCTTCATCTACCAAGCTGGTGATTTTATCAAAAATAGAGATCAGATTTGTCTGGCATCACTTGTTTCTCTGAAACCCATGTTGGCTTTTTGCGATTATGGAATTATCTTCTAGATATCCACAGACTCTCTGTTTAATTATCTGCTCCAGAATCTTTCCTGGAATTGATGTCAGACTAACTGGACGGTAATTGTTGGGATCTTCTTTTTTCTCCTTTTTGAAGATGGGGACAATGTTTGCCTTCCTCCAGTCTGCTGGGACTTCTCCTGTTCTCCAGGAGATCTCAAAGATTATTGTCAATGGCTCCGTTATTACATTTGCCAGGTCTTTTAATATCCTTGGATGTAGTTCATCTGGTCCTGGAGACTTGTATTCATTTAGATTAACCAGGTATTCCTGTACTGTCTCTTTACTTATTCTGTGCTGAAATTCCCCCACTCTGTCCCCTGCTCCACTGTCCTCAGCTTGACCACCCTTTGCCTTTTCTGAGAAGACTGAAACAAAGAAGGTATTGAGTAATTCTGCCTTTTCTCTGTCCCCTGTTAGCATTTTGCCATCTTCACCACACAATGGCCCTACCGTTTCCTTCTTCTTCCTTTTGCTGCGGACATACCCAAAAAAGCCCTTTTTATTGTTCTTAACCTCTCTAGCCAGCCTGAGTCCATTCTGTGCTTTACCTTTTCTGACTTTATCCCTACACTTACTGGCTATTTGTTTGAATTCCTCTTTGGTGATTTCCGCATTTTTCCTTTTCTTATACATGTTCCGTTTGAAACTGAAACATGTTCAGTTGAAAGTTCCCTTGTCATCCATCCTGGTTTCTTTAGACATCTCCCATTTTTCTTCCTCATTGGAAATTGCGTCTTCAGTATCTCCTTTTTGAGAAACTCCCATCCATCTTGAACTCCCTTCTCTTTTAGTGTACCTGACCATGGGATCACCCCCAGTATTTCTCTAAGTTTATTGAAACTAGCTCTCCTAAAGTCTAGAATTTGTGTCTGACTATGCCTGGCTTCGCCTTTCCACTATATAACAAACTCCAGGAGAACATGGTCACTCCCACCTAAGGATCCCACCACTTGCACCACATCAACTAGGTGTGATCAAGAAATGCTATTATGATACAATATATGTGACCCAAAATTGTCTATATTTTAATAACAGTCAAAATAGGAAATTTTTGAAGTGTCAGGAAACCTTCATGAGATGAATCCTGGACAAAACAGAATCTTATCTGAGAGTTTAGCAAATTAAAGGTATATTGATTTTTTCCCCTCATAAAATGCCTTTTTCTGTGCAAAAAACATATTTTCATTTAAAACAACATTGCTGAGCAATCTCCAACATGCCCCACCCCAAATAAATTGTGAAACACAGTAGTGACTGAAGAACTTCATAGTTTTTGAGGACTTTCTCACAGCTGTGGGAAAAAATGTTAAAATTATTTATTCCTGTCTAGAAGAAAGAATTTTATGAAGATCTACATTCCTAGTGTGACTTTTTTTTTCTTTTTTAAAATCAGAACTCTTCTGAAATATGCTAAAATGAAGAGAGAGAAAAAACAATGACAGAAGTTGAGCATAGTAGTTTTCAGATCTATCTTTGCTTTGCTTGAAACAAAATTCATACATGCAACATGTGAAAGAATATGACAAGAAATGAATTTTCAATAGCGTATCAATTGCTATTTTTATTTGCAATATCCTAGAAGGCATTTTAAATCTAGAGAAAAAAAATACTATTTCATATATATATATATATATATATATATATGGCACTGATAATAGTTGGTGGAGTTTGCTATTTGTTCTGATATCTGTTCTTTGAATCCTGTTCTAATAATTGTACTGTAAAATTATTGTTTTGGAGTTTGCTATTTGTTCTGATATCTGTTCTTTGAATCCTGTTCTAATAATTGTACTGTAAAATTATTGTTTTATTATTATTTTATTTATTATTTTTATACTGGTCAATGACCAAATAAACAACTTACTTACACACACACACACACACACACACACACAGATTAAGGCCAGATATCACAGCTGATCTTACTTTTGGCTAAAATTCTGGAAGTCGTTAGCAGTCTAGGTGCTTACTTTCATCCCAAAACTTACTATTGTCTGCACATTTTATGTTATTTCTAAGGCCCAAGAACAAGTAGAGTTTGGGCAGAGCACCATTTAAATAGGCAGAATCAGGACAACATTTGCTTATCCAGGCAAAAATGTCACCTTACATGTGATATATACATTTCTATCTTCATGCCAGGGTTTCAAGAACAGCAGGAGTAGGGAAATGCTGGCCTCTGAATATTGTGGTCCAAAGTAATTATAATGTCTTGCTATTGTTCAAGCTGTCAGGACTTTGGGTATTTGAAATTTAAAAAATCTGGAGGACTAAAGGTTCTCTACTGCTGCAGTACAGATTGACTCACCACAGTACTCCTCAAGCACTCATGTTGCTATTTATGAATGGTGTTTTTTCTATATTGTACAGAACAGTTCCACACACAATGGTTAACAGTGGTATGGGCATGTTTCATTCATAATGAAAGAAAAGCAATGCTGGTTCTACACATTACAATGGCATCATAAGAAAATCACTGCAGAATGTCTCCATATGATAAATAAATGATGGTGACTGGATGAGCTTTTCAACATATTGATTTTGATCACTGTGAAAATGGTACGGGGAGTGGGGGGGAAGCAAGATGGTGTTCCGACTGTTTTCTTGACAGTGGATTTTTTCATTTTATTTTAATTAAAGAGTAATCATATGTAACACCATTAGAAAGAACATTCTGGAGGTGAATTAAAGGAATAGTGGTTGCAAGGTGTGAAAGAATGGTAATTTAGGAGAAAGCAGTGATTGTATCCAGATTGCTAAATCTATTTAACACTATTAAAAAACCTTAAATGGATTCAGTCACATTAGATGAATTCCAAACAGGAATTTGCACTTATTTGATCAATGGAAATGAGGTTACTAATGTGGATTTTGGAGACTAGCAGAGAATAAAGTGGATTACTTACATTATGTTAAATTGTAGTGAGGAAGAAATGAAAGAGAAAACCATTTACCTATCTTTATACAGAAATGTTCAGATCCAAAATGTTTGTGCTTTTGCATTTTCCCCATGATAATGTCCTGCAGATCATGATAGGCCTCTTCAGCCAGTATTTCCTCAGACTATTACTATGGTCAGCAATTTAAGAGCATGTTAGATATACACTCATTCATCTCATGCAGCATTTGGCTACTAGAGCGAGTGGCCCATCAGCATTCTTAATAGCCAAATAAAAGATTACCACTACCCTTCTTTCCACCTAAAGGCAATAATTTTAAACATTCTCATAAGTATTTCTTTAAAAAAAATCTCTCCTTGACTCACAGTCAATTCTTTTCCAGTTGCCACTAATAGTGCAGTGAATGGGTAGAACGAGAAAGACATGTTTAAGTTCACACACAAGAAAAGGTATCAATGGTAGAAGGAAGTCTTCAGAATTAACCTTTTGCTTCCTTTAATCTAAGCAAAAGTTCTTCCATGATGAGAAGTTTTTGTGCTATATGTAACTACTGATTCAACAATGAAAGTATAAGCATTTTGGAGAATGGTTCTCTACTTTTATCTACAGAGAAGGATGAAAACAAATTAATGTAGGTGGTCAGCATGTTAATGCTATGCTCTAAATTCAACACTAATAATATTTATGAAATTGTTGAGATATGATAACTAGTTCATCTATCTTATGGCAGCTTCAGTAATTTTTAAAAAAAGTCCCTTTCTGGCCCATCCATGTAGAAGTTGGCTTTCTAAATATTATCTTTGGAGGACTGTATATACCTTGACCTAATCATTTTGAATGTTGTATCATTAACAAATATTTTGTTACGGGAAATCCTGAGGACAAGACACACAGAACATTTTGTTATGTCTAATTTTATTTGGGTATTTTTTGTCATCTTATAAGAAATGCCACATTGTGATGCTTGAGTAGATATGAAAACAGGATAAATTATGTGAATGGAACAATCATGTTATCAAACAGCCTCAAGTGTCATGCTGGTTTCCGAATGGTTTTCTATTATGAATGCAGCAGACTGGAAAGAGATGACTGTTTATCACACTGTCACTGCTTATAAAAATTCCAGTTCATATAAAAAATAAAAGTTTATATATCACAATAATATATGTGTGAAAGAGATACATGCAAATGGATTTGTGAAAAACACACTAGATTATTTTATGGGACAATGGTATTTTGGAGTCAGCTTGTGAAGGTAATACAACATTCTGTGTACAACAGAGGCAAGAAAATCTGATTTAAACTTCTGCTTCTTTGGTTCAACTCCACTGTATTAGCTATAATACTTGTCCCAGGTCCAGCTTTTTTTCCACATTTCAGCAATAAACCCAATTATGTTTCCTGTTTCAGATTACATATGCTGAAATCAATCTCTTTCTTAAGACTAAGGAACTTACTTAATAGCTGCAGTGGAAATTCAAATGAGTGTGAGCCAGAAATGATCTTACTTAGCTGATTCTGAAGAGAAGAGAGTAAGTAAATGTCTCTGTCCCAGATAAATTCCAATCTTGGGGGATTAAATTGTTTTGTATTCTCAAGAGGAAATATTTTATCACACAGGTTAATTAACAGTGTCAGCAACCGAGATGTCATGCCTAATCAGGAAATAGATAGCTGATATGAGTCACAAAATGCTATTGACTGCATGCACAAGGAGACTGCAGCTTCACTGCAGGCAACCTTTCACTTCTCTCATATGAAATATATGGGTAGCCTCACACTTGATACAATTTCCACATAAGAGCACCAGCATTGTGCAGAGAGAAGGCCAGGACTCACTTGATGTTGTCATTTCAGGCAATTGACATTTCTGCATTGGGCAGAGGAGAGCAATATCTGGGGGTCAGGGTGTGGGCACTGCCTGATCCAGATATAAATATGTCAGGAAACTGCAGGAGGTTGTAGTTATTCAGCACAGAGAAAACTTCCCACAAATTCAGGGGTACCTTTCTTTGCATATGCTTCTGGGTATGCCTTACACTTTTTAGGCATTTCTCTTCTCATGTTCCAAGATTCTGTTGCTGAGAAAGGATCACTAGGCTTATTTATAGCACAGTCTTGGGAAAAGATGAGTCAGGGAGAGAAGGGGGGGGGGGAGAATTACACATCTAAATAAATAAAGAAATCTGGGGGAGGAAATTACTAATAAAAAGTGTGTTGTCATATGGAGAGCAACACACAGCAGGCAATAGGAGTGGTGTTTATTTTTTATTATTTTAAAATTTTATTATGTTTACATTTTTTGAAATGCTGGTGTTTTGATGTGGAGATTAAGGAGGTAAGCCATTAACCATTTGTTAATAATTTCTATATTTTTTCTTCCTGCTATGAAAAAAGCATACATTTCTGAACAGTCTCTATCCCATATTTGCGCATTCCAAGGTGTTTTAGAAATTATCCTGTGAACAAATACACAGGTTTCTGAGGGTGTGTGAAACTTCCCCCATGAAATTTGCACCAAAATGTGTATTCCTGCAAGTGGGGGACATTAATACAAATTCTCATTTTTATGATAAATAATTATGTTTTGAGAAATAAATGTGATTTTTTTAAAAAAATAAAAATACAAATTGTGGTTTTTTCAGGAGGGAAACACAGTTTTGTTTCATTCAAGCTACAACTTTTGTTCAAGATGAAACATATGCATATATTACTGTGCCAGTTAATTTATCAAAACAGTCTGGGATTTGTAAATGCCAGGTTTAAAAAAACTGTGCAGAATTCTCACTTTTCTGACATTTTTTTACAACTTGTTTTCCCAAATGTTAGGAAACTCATTTTGAGGGAGGAAAACAAAATGGCAGATATTCTGTCCACCCCAGCTGAAGGTACATATTCAGATTAAAAAAAAAAGCAGAGGTGAACAACTTGTGTGATCCTGCAGCTTCATGCAGACCCCATGTAATGTGTTCAGTCCTCAATCCCTGTCCTGAATCAATAGATTCCTTTTTTTCCCATTGCCTCACTTGTAAGATAATTCACTATTTAAAATATAGCGAAGAGCCTCCTTGTACTTTTTAATATTATAACTAGAAGTGGACCTCCTGCACTATTGCTTTCCCCCCTCTATTTTTGACATTTTGGACACTGTGAATGTGGACACTTGAGGATTTCAGTGACAGAAAAGTGGCTCTTGGACCCAACACATTTGCTAACTCCTGCTGTAAATCTAGGTCCTTAATTTAAAATGTGGGAGTGGAACTTTGCATTTATTCAGTGGTGATGGAAAAAACGCTCTGTATAACTACAGAAGAATACTGTTGTTACCTCTCTCTTGTTTCTCTTTCAAAACTCTATGCCATTGGCTTGGACAAATAAGACTGCAGCAATACTGTGTAAATGACAATGTACAAAATAGCACTACTCATCTACCTAAAAAACAGAGTCATTGCCAGGTGTCAAGGGCCCACCTCCTCAATGAGTAGGCATCTGTTGGTTTACCTAATGATGGCAAAAGATAATTGGCTTTTTAATGTCCCAATAATAATAATAATAATAGATTTATTTCTAGCCCGCCCAATCACGAAGAATCTGGGCGGGTTACAATACACTGAAGTTACAGTAAAATCAAACCCTAAACCTCCCCCGCCCCCATTCCCAATACTAAAATAGAATTAAACTGTAATAGTATAAAAAAATTACAAGCATTAAAAACATTACACAGAGACAGAGAAGCAAGCGGGGAAGGGTAGGCAGATACGGGGGCAGACATCTCAATATCTCAATATCATTAGCCCAGAGTGATGCTATATCAGAGGTATTTTGGAGTATTATTGTGGCTACTAAATCTACAACAGAAGCTAATACCCTAAAGATATCAGCTCCTGTCTTATCTTGGAAGCTGAGAAAGACCAGCCTTGGTTGGTACAGCCAGCCCTCTATATTCATGGATTCAGGAATCCACATTATAAAAATCCATGGATTCAACCATCCATATCATAAAAAATATTTTTAAAAGAATCCAAAAAGTAATCCTTGTAGTGAGCAGGCCGTGGAAACAGCCAATCACAGAGCTTCAGGAGTCCAGCCAATGTGAAGATGGCTGGGCAGGGCTATAAAAGAGCCTTGACAGAGTGCAAAAGTGGGTTTTTTGTTGGAATTTTGAGGGAAGAGACACCTCAGAGGGAGGGTGTGCTCTTAGGGTTCCTGAGGGAACATTTGTAGGTTAGTTTATAGACCAGGGAAGGGTCTGAGGAGTCCAGTAGGGACTAGAGAGGCTTGAGGGAGTCTGAGGAAGAGAGGCTCAGTATAAGCCTGTAGGTTTTAAGGAGGATTTTGGCCATAAGACTGGAGATAAGGTTGCTTGAGTGGCTGTAGTATATTTGTTTTAAGGAACTTCTGTAACTAAGGAATAAGACAGACAAAGCTTTAATTATATTTCAATATTTATTTCTTTATTTTATTAATAAACATTATTAATGTTTTGAAATACTGCTTGGCCTCTATTGAACTATTGAAACACACTACCAAAGATAACAGTGCCTCAGTAGGAGATAGGTGGTGGGCGAACGAGAGAGGGTTATCACGTTTGGTTCGGGTTTGCACCACAATCCTTACTTTTTGCCATTTTATATATGGGAGACCATTTAACTAGGTCACGTTATTTAATAGGATATGAGGATCCACAGATTTTGGTATCCATGGGGGGTAGTACCAAACCACAGCAGATACCAAAAGCCCACTGTATGCAGTCAGTCCTCCATATCTATTGGTTCCTTGTCCACAGATTGAGGAAAAAACCTACTTATAACTATAAAACTATATAACTATAAAAATCTATATGAAAAAACAGATATTCTTCAGATAATATTAAAAAAAATTGTTAATAATTTCTATGTTTACACTTAATTGCACTTAGTCTATACATACCCACAAAAAGAAGGGGGGGAAGATTCTTGGAATTTGGTGGGGCTTACTTCTAGTAGGGTTTGGGAAGTAACTTCCCAAATGATGAATGAATGAATATAATTATATGCTGAAGCCAACTAAACTGTGTCCAGAGAATCAGTGTATTGCTGCTCAGTTAAGGATAGCTAAAATGTGTCATTAAATTCTTTTTTGTATATAAAAAAGTTGACTTTCTACAGCCTAGTTCTGGGTATATACATACAGAACAGAAAATATCAAAGATCCCTACTAAAACTAACTTATTTGGCAGTCAAAAAACATGATTTGTAAAGTTATAAACCATTTTATTTATTTATTTAGCCAAACAAAGGAACTACTGAGTACTGTGACTGGAAATTATGAGTCCACACAGGTGGAATATTTTATATTTCAACTTAAAGGCAATGAAAAGCTGACAGAAAATAAAATGAATCATCAGCCTTATTGACTGAAGTAAAAGAGAGAAATTGAATTAACTTGCCGAAGATAAGACTAATTTTAAATCAGTTATAAGAGGTATGAGGGTTTTTTTGTGACCAAATGTGTTTATTATTATTATCAGTATCATTATCATTTTCTTTTGAATTTAGTAATAGTGATGTTTGTTCACAGATTCAGGCACACTGTTAATTCTTCTAACTGAAAGTGAAATCTCTCATGTAAGCAGTGGTCTGTCCCTTGGTTGGGATGAAGCTAGAACAAAAATTAATAATTTAATAAGGATTTTTTTAAAAATAAGAAGAAACAGTTGTCCATGCAGATGAAGCATTAATTCCTAAACTTGCATAGTTGCCTAAAAGAGACATCCTGTGAACAAAAGTCTTAGCAGAGCAGATGTTGCTAGCTGACTTGGCCTAGCAACATCTGCTCTGCTAAGACATTTGTTCACATGATGTCTCTTCATAACTTCCAGTCACTCATAACTTCCAGTCAAAGTACTCAGTAGTTCTTTGTTTGTTAAGGAGATTTTGGATCTATAAGCTGGGTACTCTGCTACATTATATGCCCAGTGTTGGAACACTGGAATTCAGCACCTCCACCTACTATGACTCCTTCTCTGAGCCTACCAACTGTATTCAGGCTAGGTACTTGCTCACCTCCATGCACTGGCTGGAGGAGGATAAGTGGAGGATAGGGGAGAGCCAGGAAGTCAGCCAGACAGATCAATGTGAGGTAACTGTCACATTCATCTGCAATTGGTTGACTGGCCGAACCCAAAGGATGCTCAATGATGGCTCTTTTTTCATCCTGGAGAGAAGTGACCAGTGGGGTGCCACAGGGTTCTGTCAATGACTTTGGATGATAGAATTGGAGGCATACTTATCAAATTTGCAGATGACACCAAATTAGGAGTAGTAGTTAATACTTCAGAGGACAGGATCAAAATTCAAAATGTCCTGACTAGACTAGGAACCTGGCCAAAGCTGACAAAATGAAATTCAACAGGGAGAAATTTAAGGTACTGCACTTAGGGTGGAAAAATTAAATGATAAGTATAGGAAGGGGGACACCTGGCTTAACGAGACCACCTGTGAAATAGTCAAAGGAGTCCAAGTAAACCACAGGTTGAACATGAGTCAACAGTACAATGTGGCAGCTAAAAAGAACAATGCGATTTTAGACTGCATCAATAGAAGTATAGTGTCTAGATCAAGGGAAGTAATAGTGCCACTCTATTCTGCTTTGGTCAGGCCCCACCTGGAATACTGTGTCCAGTTCTGGGCACCACAATTCAAAAAGGATGTGGAGAAACTGGAGTGTGTCCAAAGGAGGGCAACTAAAATGGTGAAGGTTATAGAAACCATGCCCTATGAGGAGAGTCTTTGGGAGCTTTGGATGTTTAGCCTGGAGAAGAGAAGGTTAAGAGGTGATATGATAGCCCTGTTTAAATATTTGAAGGGATGTCATATTGAGAAGGAAGGAAGCTTGTTTTCTGCTTCGCAAGATAACAGGAAATGGAAGAATGGAAGCAAGCTACAAGAAAAGGGATTCCACCTCAACAGTAGGAAAAACTTCCTGACAGTAAGGGCTGTTCAACAGTGAAACACACTCCCTCAGAGTGTAGTGGAGTCTCCTTCCTTGGAAGTATTTAAACAGAGACTGGATGGCCATCTGTTGGGTATGCTTTGATTGAGAGTTCCTGCATGGCAGGGGGGTTGGACTGGATGGCCCTGGTGATCTCTTCCAAATCTATGATTCTATGATTCTACGGACCTCTGGGTGGATCCTCCAGAGATCTAGGAGGATCACATCATGTTCCTGAGGGATGCCCCCCATCCACCTCTCCATCCACCTCATCTACTGTATGCCCATGGGGGAGGTGCCCAACCGCAGACACATAGGACAAGGGTATGGACAGAAGGGACAAGATGCAAATAGTTTTGATGGAACTTTACAATCTACCAGTGTGATATCAGATTTCTGCAATTTTTTAAAAGAGAGAGAGCCATTAAAAATGAATACACAATAGGCCCTGAGAATTCTTAATGAAAAAACCTACCTCAACCATCTAATTTGCATTTTCATGTCACTTTCTCTGCACAAAATATTATAGGAATACAGAAACATGGGAAACTGCCTTATACTGTATTCCAAATGCAACTGAAGTAGAGTTAAGTCTACAAAAACTCATGCTGCCAACTTCTTTGTTTAGTTAGTCTCAAAGGTTATACAAGATCTACCTACATACTGATTTTACATACTAACATGGCTATATCTTTCAATTCTGCCTTATACTGAGTTTGAGAAGTGAGTCATATAGCCCAGTATTGTCAGCTCTGACTTACAACAGCTTTCCAAGGTTTCAGGGAGTCAGTCATCTGTAAAGTGAGCATTTCAGAACATGCCTTAAGAAATGAAGCTGGCTTTAGATCAACTCATGCCATTGGCCCATGGAGACCAGTCCTTTATATTCAAACTCCTTTACCTCTAGCAGAGGCAAGGCATGTTTGGCCCTCCAGGTATTGTTCAACTGCAATTTCCATGATTCATCAAACATTGGATGTGCTGACAAGAGCTATCTCCTGGTCCCTGCCCCCTAAGGTACCAGTTAGAGAGATTCTTTTTCTAGCTTTCTACCCTTATAGTTAAAGATAAGAGAGGCCTTCTATTTGATAAACATGATATTTTCACCATGTTTGTGGGCACTACTACCCTAAACAGTGGGGAGGGGCATTGGGGGTCCCCATCAGTAGTGTCAGATCTCTGTGAAACTTTAGGGGAATTATAGCTCAAGAGAGGCCTGCAAGAGGAGGATAACTTCAGGGATTTACTCACCTGTATATACCAGTGCTAACTGCAGAGACATCTCAGTTTCAGTGAACAGAGGGGGTTTTATTTGGAAATGTGCAAGTGTGCATGCAAACATACAAAACCTTAAGAATCACACAAGGCTGACAGACAGAAAGGCATGGAAGGTTGGATAGTGGGAAACTGCAATTTAAAGAAGATGCTAATTACCAGTCCTGAAAAGGAGAACACAACAAATAGAGATTGGTTTAGACAGTGTTTAAGGCTGACACAGAGAGAGTGAGAGGGACCCTCTGTGCATACGCAGTCTGTGAGCATGGGAGTCTGTGAAACCAATAGCTATGTCTGGGGCAGATATTTATATCCTATTTCATACTCTGGAGGGATGCTTGACATTACCACATGGTGTAACAAAGGCTTTGATGGTTTCCGCATGGAATTGACAAAAGGGATTGGATTGGCTGATGTCTTTAACGCTGAAGTAATAAAACATTGATTGGATTTGAGGCAAGCCCTGGATAGTCAGACAAAAAGGGTGGACAGGATCACAGCATGAGGTCAGGTGAAGGTATGGTCTTTGATTGCTTTTGCAATGGGACTCACTTTGTCTGTATTGCAAGAGGAAATTAGAAGAGCCTGGTGGGGCTGGAGTGATCCAGAAAACCATTTAGTATTTATTTTAGTAATATTTAGGTTTCTTACATATCCTTAGGTCAGCATGACTCCTTACATATGTAACTTTCTAGTCTCCACAGATCATTGTGACCTCTCAAAACAAGCCCACCACTAGATATTATGAATTCCCATATCAAGCAATAAGTGTATAGAGTATGCTAACCTACTTGCTTTTAATATTGGCATGACAACATTGGACATAATTGGATAAACACAGGAGTGAGCATTTAAATTTATTCTCCTAAACACAGATATCCAAAAAAAGGCAGGGACAATGGTTCTGAAAAGTTCTCTCATGGGGTGGCTGTTGTAAAGAGGATAAGGATTAGGCAAAAAGCCTGATTGCAGAGAATATATGTGCATTGTTTTCCAAATGCAGTAGTGATATACAGCAACCACAAACATGCTAACGATTTTCCAATCATGCTTTGGTTAAACATTCCTGAGGGGCTGTTCTCTTGTTCTCATTTATTTGTTTTACCCCATAATTGTCTTCCATCTTTGTCTTTTTAAGACAATGAGGTATAAAAAGCCGTTCATAATTGCATTCAAGGAAGAAATGGTACCATGTGGATTGATGCCAGCCTTCCCCTTGAGATAATAACATGGTGAATGCAAGAATGCAACTGAAGGATCATGTATTTTATTATGAGAAGCATCATTCAGAACAATTGAGAAATTACTGTGAATCACCACACTTCAATGTACCAACATGGTGATGCAGTTCTGTAACATGAACTGCACATTCATTATTTTGTAGAAAACATTGCACAATTATTTTTGAGGAGTAAAAGATCTTCTAAATGTGTGAAAGCAATGAAAAGTGGTATCGGTTTTATTTGAAGTAGAAAATTAACCTTTTTATGAATGTGCTTAGTTGTTTGAACAAGTCACAGACTAGAGCAAAGCCACTCATGTCCCAGTGTGCCATATTTCTTATTGCTCTTTAGGAGAAATGTTCAGCTACTTTCCAGAGCCTAAGGGCCAAAACAGTTGGCAGCTTGGAGCCATGGTAAACATGCATGGCTCCATTCCAGCCAGCTTCCACCCCAAATAGGAACAGAAAAAATCTGCTCCTATTTGGGGTGGGAAAAAGCCACCCCTTTGCCTCTAGAACCAGCTATTTGCTGGTTCCAGGCCAGTGGTGTCTTAATGCCACATCTCCAAGCTGGATAAAAACTTGCCGGTGTGTAATTGCCAGCACAGCTTTTGTTTGGCATGGGGGCTTGGCACCCCTAAACGCCATGCCCCCAAGGCAGCACGAAGCCAGTTTAACCAGGCCATCTGTTTTGGCTGTCAATCCAACTGCTAGTCTCAGATAAAGTGGATCCATGGAATCAATTGCTGAAATGTTAGTCAATACCATTGCAAATTCCAATAATTCCATGATCTCCTCTTGGTACTAGCAACTGAGGTTAGGCCCAATCTATTTTCACCTATGAAAGAAACAAAAATACAAATACAACAAAAAGAATTCAAGACTTTGGGTCCAAATATTTCACAGATATTTGCCCAGCTGCTCTCTGTTTAGTTATGACTCAGGATTCAGCTGGAGATTTTGCTTCCAGGTGATCCCATCAGATTCAGTTGTTAAAGGACTTCAGAGAGCAGGATTGAAAAAATGTTGCATTGAGGTTCCCCCCCCCCCCCCCAAATCCTGCTTATATTTGATGGACTGCAACTTCTTATGGCCATATATGGCAAGGCAGACAAAGTGCATCCTCCTCCCTGAGCTGAAACAGATGAGTGGATTGGAGTGGCCTCCAAGCCCTGATAGGCATGGAATTGTGGTGACAGGATGCCATGGTCTCAAGGCTAGCTGCTGCCATGGTCCAAATCAGTGTTGTTGTTGTTTTCTGTTCCTTTTGCAGCTGGGTTTAGGCAGCCTCAAAGTGGCTACCAACTGATCTGAGGTTGTGTATCATCTGCACAGCCCACCCCTGAAGCAGTCAGAAGCCACTCTTTCTTGCCCCTTTGTTTTGGGCCCCATCTGCTTTGGACCTTTGTCTGTTTTGGGACCTGTTCTACTAGACCATACTGTTTCAGTCACAAAAGGGTGAACAGACTCATCTAGATGTCTCCAGAAGAAGTGGTTCACCTTTTAAGGTTGTAGGGAGGTCCTGCACTGTTTAATATGGGAGGAGGTGTTTGTTTTTAACTTCCAGCAAGTTCTTCATTTTTATTATTTATTCATTTTTGGCAGACCAAATGGCCATAGAGAGTCTATAGTTTGACCCTCCAGTGGATCAAACCCAATTCACTGATTATCTAAGTCAGTGATATAGACTAGTTCCAATGAGCTTGTAAATCAATGTCTAGTCCAGAGAAGGGAAGTATCTGGCCCTCCAGACAGAAGATTACATCATGTTTTACCACTGACTATGTCATTTAGCATTGCTGGGAATTTCTAACAAGCAACATCTGAATGCAAACTGCCTACCCTTTGTCTAGCCACTTCTGGTTAGAATATTGTTCTATCCAAAATCCTCCTCCTCCTCCTCCTCCTCCTCCTGAATCCTACATTAATTGATATAGGCATATAAAAAACCTGGGGGAAACTCACTCTCTCATTGTTAATGGAGGGAGGGAGACATCCTTTGGCATGATCTAGATTCTAGATTTTCTGTGAGGGCTAGAAGCTAGGAAACACACACTTAGCTATTTCTTTCAGCTGGCTTTATGATGACATACATTGACATTCATATAGACATACAGTCAGACTGAGTGTGGACAGTGGCTTCTTCAACACTCTGTCTACACTTGTGAACTCTATCTTGCCCATTGCCCAATGGTAAGTACCATTGGATTCACCACACTCTCTGTTGATTTGCTGAGATGACTAAAGCTCAGCATGAAATTTAAGAGGCAGGAAAAATTATAGCAAGACCTGATGGCATAATGAATGAACAGCCATTGAATCTAGGACCTTGAGTATAACCCATGTGCTTCTACTGGGCAACAGTACCCGAATGGACCTCTTCATTTGTCACTAGATGGCTGTTCTCCTTGGAGGCTATGCATGAGCTTGGAATGGAACAAGAGAAGCCCCAGAGCAGGCACATGAAAGACAAAAATATTATATTATTAGTCTGCTTTTTTATCTGCCCCTGTGGCTATGTATTTAGAATGCTCCTTTGAGGAGTCCGAAGTAGAGTTCTTCACCTACTGAAAAGAACTTTGCATCTTAAATAGAACATCCAAGAGGTAACCATTTAGTGTGGTGCTTGCAGTGGGGGAATACAGATCTATCACCTCCTATTCTTCATTAAATACTGCAAAGAAAGTAAAATCTGGTTCCTGATTCTGATTCCTAATACCTTATGTTGTGATAAATGCTCATCTTTCTACTCTTGGTCCATTCTATTGTCAAATACTGCTTCCCCTTGTTATCGAGACTGATTTTTATCAAATTATGGTGTGTGTGATTCCATTCATGACCCCAAACTGACCCTGCCAGGCTGGCAGCCATGACTCGCAAACCAGTGGGTCAGGTAAGCAGATGAGTCATACTCGCAAGACTCCTGCAAAACAACCCTTAAAATTCCCCACAGGAAGGTTTGGAAGCTGCCCCGACTGGGAAGAGCTATCACCTTCAAGAAAAGGTCAATACAGCTTGTTTGTTCAAAGTCTCACACTTAATGTGCCAGTGATCATATTAAATGATTCACCCATAGACCTGCCTGCCTTCCTAGATTGTCAAGACCCAAACACATTGTATAAGTCATCATCATGTCTAAGCCTTGGCTAATAATAATAATAATAATAATAATAATAATAATAATAATAATACTCCACCCCTTTGAGATCAATCGGGGCAGCTAACAACAATAAAATACAATTACATCAAATAAACCATTAAGTTCATTGCTAGAGGCCAATTTGAGCCTATATAAACCTAGGATTTTTCAACTCAAGTGTGCTATTCTTGGAGTGCACCTGGACTCCATGCCACTCTGATATCTAACTTTAGCTCCCTCAGCATCTGCCCCCACATTTCTGTTGTGTCTTATCACTATCAACCACATCTGTATCGGACCTCTGAAAAGCCTACGGAAGTGATTACTTCCCCTAGTTTCACCCATCTCCTACTTTTCCTCCCTTTGGCTTCTTAGACCATTGAGTGTGTGGGTGTGAATGCGTGTTTCATTGTTGGATATTTGTTTCCCCTGTTAATAAATATTAGACTTTAAGTGAAGAAGCCTGTCTCCACGTTCTCACTTGAGGGATTCTTGGTTTTTCTGGTGTACATGACAGGACCTGGTCTTGAGCGTTGTTGTTAGGGCCCCACTCTTTGCAAATTTGAGCTAATTAAAATTCCCCTACTTAGATCATTCCTAATACCCTTCCTAGGAGAACCTTGGAGCATTCATATAGTTGTATCTGTAAGTTTTGATCACATAGAAAGATATGAACCCAGCCCTGGAAAGATGATGAGTTCTCAATACCTGCTACCTACCCTGTAGACCTAAAGATTCATGTGTGTTGTGATTTAAATTTTAGTGTTTCCTTCTGTTCATAAAAAAGTGAGTCAGTACTTGGTGCCATTAACCATTGACTATTGTAGCCTACAATGAAAAGAAAATGCTGTCAGTTTAGCATGGTTGACTGTGCATTTTTTTTTATTTTTTTTTATTTTTTTGTGGAGTGGTGTGTATGAGATATAGTGACATTTTCATAATGGTGTTACTACTATGCTGATCATGCATGACTAATACAAGAGGTATCATTAAAAGAACACCTCATAACAGTGTATGTCAGTCAATGTGGTTATATTTGTACTTCCTTCTATAAATAAGGTGACATTTCTTTTATTACTAGTTTTTTTTTATAATAACCTAATGCCAGAATTAGCTCTACTGTAATGACCACCAATACATGGAAGCTATGGGACTATCATATAATTTATCATTAAAAGAACAGCTAAGAAATAATGACAATATGAATCACTGACTGACAAAAAAATACAGATATCATGAGACATCCAGTAATTTAAGGCAGTTCCATACGACTAAGAAAATCCCTAAATTTGCAGTGTTAAGTAAAAGCAAGCCTAATTTTAGCAATCAGATTAAATATTGCTTCCTGATTACAGTTTGGCACACATAAAAATATAGATTGCTTTCTTTATTTTCAAGGTATCATGGGGTAAAGACTGCATTATTAGAAGCAATAATGTTCATGTGTCCCATTCAATATTTGAATTGAAGAATTGAAAACCCTGAAGAAGGTTTTCAAGACCCAGGGACCACAGTTGCATTTTCTCTCTCTTCTCTCTTTCCTTTTTTCTTCTTTTTGAGCTGTTATACTTCCCCGATGGTAGCAGTGGTGGCAGCAACGGCAACAGCAAACATAATTTATAACTGCCTTGCTGAAACAACTTCTCTGTCTGCCAGTACATTTCTGGGCATGATTCAAAGTGTTGTTTCTGTTCTCTAAAGCCCTGTATGGTATAGTTTCTGTCTATTTATCTGAAAGTCAATTTCTATCCATATGAGCCATCCTAAGTCTTTTGGGGAGGGATTTCTCTTTGCCCCACCACCCTCACAAATTCATTTGGTGAATTCTGGGTGCAGTGCAAGTTGTTGGTTACCTTTAAAGCCCTACATGGCTTGGGCCCAGGTTACTTGCATAATTGCCTCTCCCTATATAATCCTCCCCACACTCTCAGATCATCTGTGAAGAATTTATTACAGCCTCAGAAGATCAGATTGGCTGCAACTTCCCAGAAAACTTTTTTTTATCTGGCGCTCTGAAACTGTGGAACGACCTGCCGGAGGACATCCATCTTATCACCTCTCTAGAAGCCTTTAAAAAGGCTCTGAAGACAGATCTCTTCTGATGGGCCTTCCCAGACTTTTCCCTTCCAAGGCTTTTCCCTTCCAGCCTTAAATTGTCTGCTCCACCTTGCTTACTTTTAGACTGTGTATTATGTAATTATTTTAACAGCTATGAATTTTATTATTGTAAGGGTGGGAGGATTTAGGGATTAATGTAAGGATTTATTGTGTGTGTGTGTGTGTTTGTTTTTTATTTTATCTTGTGTTGTAATCCCACCTCGGTCTGCAGGGAGAGGTAGGAAATACAAATAAATCTCATTATTATTATTATTATTATTATTATTATTATTATTATTAGAGACCCATCTCCATAGCTGTTCCTTGGTTATTGAGCTCCCTCTAAAGTAAGGTTTGATTGGTCCCCTGCCTTGCTCTGTTTCTGCCAGTGAGCAAATACCTTCTTATTTAAACAGGTCTTCCAAAGAAAGGAGAAAGTAAACTGAGCATCCACAGAAAAGGGAGCCTCAGATAATGGATTTTAAACAGGTGAAGAAAGGTGTCCCAAATGATTTTACCCTCCTGCTCTCTTTCTTTCCATCAAATTGCCTTTTGGCCATCCCCCCCCCCCTTTCTTCTCTGGCCATTTTGAAAACTTTTATGGCACAAGGTCATTGCAAGCAGCTGTCAGGCAGACCAGAAACTCCTTTTTGAAGAGGGGTGTTCTTCTTTTATCAATTGTTTTAAGAATTGCTTTCAGCGTTTCTGAAGTAAAAGTTGGAGATGGTCCAGCAAGATCTTTCTCTGTTCCTCAGAATAATAATAATAATAAACAAGTCTTCAGCCATAAGTAACCTGGATGGCAATGGTGTCCCCACCCGTAGTGCCACCAGGTGGTGATGGTGGCCAAAAGGATGCACTCAGTCCTCTCCTTTGCCATAGGTAGCAGAGGTCTCCTCATGATGAGGCCTCCATCACTGTAGCAAAGCCAGGAGGGGCACAGTGGGAGGAGAACCCAAAAGAGTGTTGCCTCTCTCCTCCACACACTCCCTAGTGACATCACTGCTGGCTAGATGTATATGCAATTAGATGTACTGTTTTAATGTATTTTAATTATTTTCAAGTTAATGTCTTAAAAGTAGTGTTTTCATTGGACTGACAATTTAAACTTTTAAAAAAACATTTTGAACTTTTAGATGCATTTTACATTTTTGTAATCCATACTATTTTAGGTGTTTTGTCTTTACAGTAAGCTGCTTTCATTCCCATTTGGGAAAAGTGTATGATATAACTCAAATGAATAAAACACAAATAATAAGTGCATTTCTTAAAAAAAATACTAAAAGCATCCCCCTTACTAGATTCTGGCATTCTTGAGCCGGTGTGTTCCATGCTTTCCTCTTTTCCCAGTTCAGTGGTCTTTGAAGATTCAGTCTTCATATGTTACAATATACTACAGGCAAAGCTGATTTGTGTTTACTTCATTGCTCTGGGCCATGATTCCTTTCTCTTTTGCTATAGAGATAATTTGCCAAAATATAATCAGGCACTTTACCACAACTTATCTCTATCCCTTGCCAAACCTTCATCTATCAGTCTCCCTCCACCCACAAACCTTCCCCTATAGATACTCTCTTCCTTTTCCTCGCCCTCCATCCCTCCCATGTTTATTCTTTGCCCAAACTATTATAAATATCCTGGCCTAAGGAAAGGAAAGTATTTGCTACCAACAGGACATTCACACTTTGTAAGCCTGTCATGAACACACATCAGCAGCAATAAAAGCATAAATTATGATAAATCCCTTCATTGGAATGAAATCCCTTGCAACAAACATTCCCAGTACACTCATAGGTGTTTTGTGTGTGTGTGTATTTAAATGGATTTCAGAGTCCTTTCTTAAAGGCACAGAAGCAACTTGTGGCTTCAATGTCAGCAGAGCAGTAACCTAAACTTCAAAGGTGACCCCCTCAAAATAAGTTGAGGGCTTTGACAGGCTCCTTTAAACTTTAAACCTCAGACTAAAACCTGAGTGGATCCACCATGGGAGGCTCTAGATGCCACTAGAAGCCTGCCAGCATGCAATTCTCAGGCATCTTTCCACTCGGAGTCTTTGAAGCCTAAGAAATAGCCAAGAGGCATTCCTTGCCTCTAACATCCCCCTAATCATTGATACTAGAAAGTAAGCTTTCAAAAACATGAAAGGGAAAGAGATGGAGACATCCGGGAATCTTTTTATCCCCAGCTGGGAATGAATTTAGCAGAAATTCAAAGGAGTAAGCTTGTGAAAAGCTCATTATTTTGTAATGGTTAGGGAGCTGGAAGTTATCCCCACCTCAATTTTGAAGCACAGCAACATTACTAGAAATGATAACAGTGCCCTGCCTCCTGAGGGAAATGTATTGAATTTCATTTGAGGTGTCTTTTTTTGGTGGGCATATCAGGAAGGAATACAACATGGGAACTAAAGAGAATTCTTTGTGCTATCATAGATGGAAAGCTGCATGTGGAGACTTCAAACTATTGCATTATCAAAGCCTTGGTGAACACTTGGAACACTGATCTTCCCAAGGCTATTGATGTGATCACCCCCAAGCATCCTCTCCAACCCGCTCCCAATCGCAAACCTGGTTCACAGAAGAACTCAGGGAGATGAAGTGGGTTGGACGACGACTAGAATGCAAATGGCATAAAACTCGGGTCATATCCGACAGAACTTGCCATAGGCAGCACCTTCATGCCTATCGGGAGGCTTTGCGTGCAGCGCGGAAATCCTTCTGCTCTGCACGCATTGCGTCTGCAGAGTCCCATTCAGCAGAGCTGTTTAGGGTGCTGGGGGAGGTGACGCAGGTTTCCCCTGCGCCAAACCCCCTACTTGACCCAACGGCAGCCTTCTGTAACATGTTTAACACCCACTTTGCAGATAAAATCTCTCAGATAAGGGCCGACTTGGATGCCAATGTTTTGTCAGAATCCATAGGCGAGGCATCCAGCAACTCAGTTGATGTTATTTTACTGGATGAGTTTCAATCTGTGAGTACTGATGACATGGACAAGATCCTTGGTAGTATAAGGAAGACGACGTGCCCTCTCGACCCATGTCCATCTTGGCTGGTCGTCCAGGGAGGGCACGCATTGAGGGTATTCCTTCGGGATAAGGTCAATACATCCTTAAGGGAAGGTATTTTACCATCTTGTCTGAAGGAGGCGGCAGTTAAGCCCCTCCTGAAGAAACCCTCCCTTGACCCCCTGGACAGAAACAACTATAGACCAGTGTCCTTGCTCCCGTTTCTGAGCAAGGTGATTGAGAGAGCAATCGCCTTCCAACTCCAAGCTGTCTTGGATGAAGCCGATTATCTTGATCCATTTCCAACTGGCTTCAGGGCAGGACTTGGAGTTGAGACTGCCATGGTTGCTCTGGCCGCCGACCTCCGCTTCAGTATCAACAGGGGTAGTGTGACCCTGCTGGTGCTCTTGGATCTCTCCACAGCTTTTGATACTATATATCATTCCATCCTTTTGGATCAGCTCAGAGAGTTGGGTATTGGAGGCACCGCTCTTCGGTGGTTCCGGTCCTTTCTCTCTGGTAGGTTCCAAAGGGTGAGGCTTGGGGACAGTTGCTCTTCCAAAATCGAGCTTAATTGTAGCATCCCTCAAGGCACCATCCTGTCCCCGATGCTATTCAATATTTACATGAAGCCACTGGGTGAGATCATTCGGAGGCATGGATCTCAGTGTCTTCAGTACACTGACGACACTCAGATATATCTCTCCATATCCAGATCGTCAGCACAGACTTCAGATGGCGTCTCTCCTCTCAATGACTGCCTTGCAGTAATGGATTGGATGGGGAAAAAAAGATTGAAGACAAAACGGAGGTACTGACAGTCACAGGCCTGAAACCAGGGTTGGGAATACAGTCTCCAGTCCTGGATGGAGTCACACTCTCCTCCAAGGACTGTTTGCAGCCTGGGGGTACTCCTGGATTTGTCGCTTCACATGGCTAGTCAGGTGAATGCGATGGTCAAGGGTGCCTGTTATCAGCTTCGGCTGATACGCCAGCTGCGCCCTTTCCTGGAGATGAGGGACCTGGAAACTGTGGTACATGCACTGGTAAACTCACGCCTGGATTTCTGTAATGCGCTCTACATGGGGCTACCCTTGTGACTAACTCGAAAACTTCAATTAGTTCAAAACATGGCAGCCAGGCTTGTCAGCAGTACATCTAGGAGAGAACACATCACACCTGTGCTTAAAGCTCACCACTGGTTGCCGATTAGTATCTGGGCACAGTACAAGGTGTTGGTCTTAACCTTTAAAGCCCTACATGGCTTAGGTCCATCTTATCTCAGGGACCGCCTCTCCCCGTATGAAACCCCGCCCCCCCCCCCCCGTGCCCAGCACACTCCGGTCCTCTGGGAGGAACCTGCTGCAGCCTGTGAAAACTAGGCTGTCGCAGACCTCCCAGAAGACTTTTTCAGCTACCACCCCCAGGCTTTGGAATGGTCTGCCGGATGAGTTGCATCTTATAACATCCCTTGATTGCTTTTAAAAAGCTTTAAAGACACATCTCTTCCGGCAGGCCTTCCCTGAAGCCTTCTGATCCCGGCTCCAAAAATTGAGATCTACTAATGAAATCTGACCCGGCTGGCTGCTATTCCTTTCCTCACCTAAGATCTGCTGAGGATGTATAATGTTTTTAATCTGTTAGTGTTTTTAATTCATTGTTGATTTAATTTATTTTTAAGGGGCAGGTGGTTGGAAATGGGTTGTGATGTATTTTTAACTTCATATGTTTTAATCTTGTTGTACCCCACTCCGATTGTGTCTTACAGAGGAGTGGGTTAGAAATAAAGATTATTATTATGGTGTCTTGATTTTATTGAAGGAAATACTGGGTGTGAATGAAAGAAGGTAGTTGGGGCATCTACAGTGTGGCTTGATGTGCTTCTACCTTTGGAGATCTTCATGCATTTAGTTTGAAAATTTGAAAATAATTTATAAACCTGTTGTTTTTGAATGTTTTCTGTGGTTGGGAAGCCTACTTGAGTAGCCTTTCTAGTTGTGGGCATGTTTATAACTGGGTTCACTGGAAAACAGAGACCCCCTTTGAAACTTGCTTTTTAGACCTTTATTATTTCTAAAGAGCAACTGAGCACACAGGGAAGTGAGATATTTGTGGCCATTCACACTCATTCCCATGTTGCAGGTGAATGCAATAGCCATGCACAGGTTGGTTGCCTCTTTATTTACATATATTTGTTTTAAAGGTAATTTGCATTTCATTTTTTTTAAAAAAAAATGTGTCTGCTTTGTCTTTTCAGTTTTCATGCAGTGTTGAAGGCTGATTATTTAGCAACTATTGTTACAATGGAATACAGAGAACAACACTGCAGTACAGAAAACACCATTAATCAAAGCTGGACAGTAGAGGACATATCTGACCCAGTAAGAGGCACAGCTGAGTGTCAAAATATTCAAAGCTAAAGATGTATGGTTTGCATAGGTTAATGTAAGCATCATATATCTTCCCTCTCACCCCACATTGCCTTTATGTTTTTTCTAAAGGCTTGGTATTTTTAAACAGAAACATAACAACCCATATCTGTAGCTGCTGTGGAGCTGAAGACCTGTGAGAATATAAAACAATAAGCTTAGCAGTAAGAAATACATTTAAATTTTGCAAAATTCTGTGTTGTGATCAAAATGGGATTTGAGGTGTGATGCACTCTTTCAGGAGCTTGTATGATGCCGTCCTTGCAAGGCATAATGATATGCAGAGAAGGGATGACCTGTTTGAGTGTACCTCCAATAACAGGCTTCTACATGTGTAAATCTACAACGTCCACTAGCAATTATTCCCTTGATACACCAACTTTATTTTCAACGTGGGAGTCATATGTATGTGGCCAAGGTAGTAGTATTACTAACATTTTGAAATTATCTGCTTCAGTGAAGGCGTGTGATTTGCATTGTACACTGTAAGGCTTGGGGAAGAACATTTATAGCATCCATGATCTTAAAAGAGGTCAATAAAATAAAATGCTAAAGGAAGATGGATCTACAATAGCTAAGTTTTGGCTTATTTAGGTCAGGACTTCATTGTGTTTTGTCAAACAAGCTAAGATTCTGCACAGCTCCCATTTTCCTAAAGCTTTGAAGCTTCCAAGGCTTACTCATAGCTCTTTGGAGCCTTAGGAGATCACCCATTGGAGACTTTTGTACTACTCTGTCTGATCATTCATTAGTGAGAAGCCAAAGAAGTGAAAGTACCAATACTATGAAAGAATGAGGAAAAGGAGGAAATTGGAGAGGTTCACAAAAAATAACCTAACATGTGCCTTTTCCCGTCAGGTACACTTACAAAATTAGCACTAAAATGGATTATGTCCTTGTTTATAGAGCACACTAGAGAAGGCAGTGATGTGTTTTATTAAAACAACAAAAACAAAAAAGAAAAACAAAACAAAACTCTGGAAAGGTTTTTGGGGGATGGTCATAGTATGATTTTTTAAAATCTTACTTTACATTTTTATACAGACTGGTGAGGTGAGCATGAGTACTGAAATGTGTATTCAATGAGTATTAATTTCTCAGTATGTGGCAAAATCTTGTAAGACCTTTCAGACTAACTGAAAGAAAGAAGTTGGCAGCATGAGCTTTCCTAGACTTCAGTCTACTTCCTCAGATGGAAAGCTCATGCTGCCAATTTCTTTCTTTCAGTTAGTCTCAAAGGTACTACAAGATCGTTCTACATACTGATTCTACAGATTAACAGGTCTATATCTTTGAGTTATTTTATTTTTTAGTATTTTGTTATGCAAACCAGATACTGCATACATAATTTTTTTATATGTGTAACATTGTAAAACAGTATTGTATTAACAAAATTGCTTGCAAAAATGTTATATTATACAAACTTACACACAAATGTGTTCATTTTTTTAAAAAAGAAAAAGTATAGGAAATACTTCTATGGCCTGATCTAGATTGGCAAAAAGAAGTGTGTTCATGGCTGCATGAAAGTCTAGCCTTTAGATGAGAAAAAGGGAAAGTGTGCCATGAAAATGCTTTTTTGTGTGTTTAGGGGAGAAGGAGCACCTTTAAAAAGGTGCTGGTTTTCCCAGCTTCTTTTTTAAAAACTGCGGAACAGCGCAGCTCCATCTAAAGGCTGTGATGCAGCTGCTAAGCATTAAGGAAAAGGCAACTTCATCTCACACTTTCCTGCCAATCTAGAAAGCCCCTATGTTTTCTTTGGAGCCCACCCCTGCTTCAAAAAAGTTGCAAACTTCCACCGAAGTAAGATGGAATAATTTGTGATGTGCAGATTTTGCCTCTTTCCCTTTTTTCTTTTTTCTTTTTGAATGCATGAAATAGGCCTAAGGTCTTTTAATTTTGTAACTAATTTTTTTCTTTTCTTTTCTTTATTTTTTTTTAAAGAAGAGAGACTTTCTGCTGCATGTGGTGGATTTGGTGGATTGTATAATACTTGGTATTTATTTTAAAGGTTATTATGCTGAGAAGCTAAAAAGTTAAAGGTTGAAAAAAAAAAATTTATACTAAGAAGTTAAAGGATGAACCAGGTATTTAGCATTTAAGAGGAGAAATAAGCCCACAAGAGGGAGAAATGTGATAATTAAGGAGAAAAGTTAATTTAACTCAGATTTTAATCCCTTGTTGATTACACAAAAATTGGGAGGAGCAGTGAAATAGATTATCAGCAGATTTAAAGATATAGAAGAAAAGAAGAAGGAATTAAGGTGAGGAACATAATAGTTGAGAGATCCAGACCTAGTTAGAAAACTGTAGCAGTAAAGCCAGAATGGAGGCCTGCCTTGGATCCCAAGTAGAAAAAGTGAGCAGAGCGTAGCTGTTTTATTAGGAAATCATAGAACCATAGAGTTGGAAGAGACCACAAGGACCATCCAGTCCAACCCTTTTCCATGCAGGAATGCTCAATCAATGCATACCCAACAGATGACCATAAAGAATGAAGAGGGCAGCTATGAAAGAACTAGGAAAGACCTAAAATGCAAATATATACAACTGAGCATGAATGTTAGAATCATACAAGCCATTTTATTCCCTATTACCACATATTTACAGAAGATAGGAAGAAAATAAATTCATTTGAGATGTGATGCTGGAGAAGAGTGCTGAGGATTTTGTGACAGTCAAAAGGACAAACAAATGGGCCCAGAGCAGATCATGCCAGAAAGCCTAGAAGCCAGGATGACTAAACTGAGGCTGTCAAACTTTGGACACATCATGAGAATACATGACTCATGGGGGGGGGACAATAATGCTAGGAAAGGTGGGGGGAAGTAGAAATAGAAGGTTGAATATTAGATGGATGGACTCTATTAAAGAGACCACAGGTATGAGTTTATAGGAATTAAGTGACGTATAAGGGATCTTGAAGATGTCTCATCCACAGGGTCACTATGAATTGAGATCAACTCGAGGGTGGTTAACAACAAAAGCCCAAGTGCTTCATGTATCAATATATTGGTGTGTATAGGATAGTTAAGACAACAGGCAGGAAAAGAAACCTTGTGACAGACATAGAAGAAAGATACTAAGTAAGGGAACAGCAACCAGGAAATTACTCAACACAGGCACCAGTAGAGAGAGTGAGCTGTAGGGAAAGGCGGTGAGGAGCTGACTGCAATTGTTTAAATAAAGTTCTTTGGTTTTTGTTATATAACTCCTCTTTGAGTCTTACTGTTAAATAGCCCTCCTTGAGACACCAGGTACAGAAACATGAGCTGCTGCCACACTACACAATCAATGCAGTTTGACACCACTTTAACTGCCATGGTTTATATGGACTCCTGGGTTTTATAGCTTGTAATGGCACCAGAGCTCTCTGACAGAGAAGGCTAGATATCAGAAAACTACAAATCCCAGAATTCCATAGCATTGAGCTATGACAGATAAAGCAGTGTCAAGTTGTGTCAAGTTGTGTAGATGCAGCCATGATGGGCCAACATTTAATCACCAGAGGAGTACAGTGTGTGTAGTTGAGAAAACCAGGAATAATTACATCCAGTTGATAGCATCACTGAGGACCAAAGAAGAAAAGTCTGGGTTAGCTGTTTTATTTCATGTGTACTTATACACACACACAAATTCTTTAAGAAAATAATACACTTCACAGCTCTGATTCTTAAACCTTACAATCCTTAATTCTAAAAACTTTAAAGACTTTAACACATCCAAGATTCTCCCAGTGCAGTGTGCAGAGCAAATCTCTCTGGTCAGCACAATGTTTATACACTGAATCACATAACTAATGTTTCATTGATCTGGAATGGATTTTACCAAACAGGGTCAGACCTCAAATACTGTAGGTTAAATATGGTAGAAGATGCTTTTTAATGTGAAAACATATTTTGCTCCAGGCAGAAATGTTAGCTCCATGCCTTTCATTTGAAAATACAGTTTGGGTGACACTAATACAGGAAGAATGCCACTCTGATGCTTTATTTATACTACAAAAAATTAGAAATTTAATTCAGAGAATTATCAAATGTGCTCTTCTTAGAAACAAACACGGGGAAGGGACTTGTACATCAATACCTCCATCTAGGCAGACAATGCAGAACACTTTAAAATATTTTATTACTGTTCAGAATATTGTCATTAAAAACAGACAGACAAAAATTCTTATCTAACATTTCCAAATCTGTATGGAACAATTTTACTTTGAATGGAGACACTTTTCTTCTGATCAATCCCCCTCTACTTTCCCTCATCCTATTTCTCTAGAAACACTGTATATACAACTACACATGCACAAGCCAGTACTGTTACAAAATAAACAAGAAAAAATAAACACATACAAATTAAAAATCCAGAATTCCAAATTATGTACTCTCTTCAAAAAGGAACCAATCTGAGCCTATTAGTATTGATAATAATACTTAGAAGGTGTAACCATCTGATTTGTAGACCCTAATTTGTTTTTTAAAATAACAGAAAGTAGTGGAGCTTGGAGAGTACTAGAGACATTGAATCAATGGGGCTCACATAAAAGTTGTTTCAACAGATCCTCTTAAATTAATGGGTCTACTCTGGTTGGAATTAACAATTGGAATTGATACATTGGCTGCTAAAATCCAATTTAATAAAATGAGATTTAGGGAACATTGACATAGCCATGATCCACCCACTGAGAGGGTTTAGGATTTGGTGGAAACTGTGTAAAGCTGATACAACTTGAGATGCATCACCAGCGTATCCAGAGATGCTGGTTGAAAACACTGGATATGCTGCATGGAACACTCTTCCAGTTAAACATTTCCTCCAGAAAAGACACAAGAATGAAATGGCAGAAATGAAGTGAAGTAAGGGGAAAAAATGGGAAGCAGGACACTTACACAGCACCCTATACCTTTTTAATCCAAGTCTCTGTTTCCACCAATAGGAACATTTCCATTCATCTCAAGGACTATCACAGTAAATGTTCCTCTGGTTTTGGGTTTTCCTGTTGTATGTGTGTGTGTGCGTGTGTTGTTGTTGTTGTTGTTGTTGTTGTTGTTTTTCCCCTCCTATGTTGAGTTTAGTGTGGACAGATTTCTGGGTTCCTCCCAAGTGCTGTGCCCATGGTGCAGCTAAGGTCAGGAAACTCCAAGTGAGTGAGCTGTGTCCTTGTCAAACCCAAAGGGAGTATATTTCAATTAGATGTGATGCATTCAGCAAGCCTGTTACTGCAAAGCTCCTTTCTTGGTAGTAGAAACTGCACTGGAAGAGGGCAGATGTAATTTTAAAAAGTGAATTTTATGTGAATTTTATGTGAATTTTAAAGAGTGGCAGTTACTTTGGCAGCAAGCAGGCCTCAGACCTCTATTTCCCTGCCCCTCTGTTTCCTTCCTAAACCAAAGGAAAAGGCTCAACATCAGGATAATGAGTAAGAGCAACCACCACCACCACCATTTATTTCAGTTCTTCCTCTTGGGGCTTGTCTACATTAGCTCTATACTCCAGATTTTCCCTGGGCTGATTGTGTGGTATTTATAGCATGCAGCCCCCAAAACCCGAATTCAGTCCAGGCTTTTTACACAATGCCTAGACTGATTCAGGGTTTCCATCCCTTGTCCCTTTTCAAAATGTACCTTTTGCTCTGAGATGTCATGAAAACCTGGAGAAAAATGTAGCAATGATGGGTGGCTGCAAGTCCCTCAGAGTTCTTGCCAAATTGCTTTGCACGACAAGTCATTCTGAGGTCAGAGAAAGTCAGAGCCCCTCATTCTGACCTCAGATCAACTCATGCCTTTAGTGGCAGTGCTGGTCAGCTTCCAGGGACCACAGCTACCCATCATGTTCTCAAGGAATAAGGGGGTGAAATGGGGTAAATACAGGGGCAGAATACTCGGGGGGGGGGCAGCCTGGAGTATTTTGGCAAATTTAGACAAGCCCTTAAGGGAAAAGAGAAGAGGAAGAGGAGAAACAAACAACTGAAAGTGAGAAGTGATCCTCACTTAATCCATCTATAGTCGCCCCTCCAGCTCTAAGGACTTGAAATCCGCAGACTTGAAAAATCCCACGATGGGGTGCGCGCCCATGGTGCACACCCTGCATGCACATGCCCCATTCAATCCTATGGGGCTTGAATATGTGTGAGATTTGGAATTCACTGGAGGGTCCAGAACAAATCCCCCACGAGTTTCAGAGTGTGACTGCACTGAAATGTACACATCCCATACTATGAGATTCCAATCTACTTTACAATGCTGCATTACAGTAATACTTAAGAATAGGTCCCAATATAGCAACTTGCATCAATGGGAAGAGAGTCTGTTTGATCACCAGCCAGATTATTAGACCAAAAAGAAAAAAAAGAAAAAAAAAGATAACTCAGCTACAGTCTGCAAAATTCTTAAACTCCCTCCTCTTACAAATGGACTGTTAAGTATAAGGAGGTCAAGAGAAACTCATGAAACGATTAATCAACCCAGAGAGGATTCGAACCATTTCTCAAATCCCAGAGCCTAGGATGCTTTTCATCTGGCAACCTTAGTTGAGCACATATAGTTGGCCCTTCCACTAGCATACTTGGCAGTATTATATCCATCTTCAACTCTTTGTAGGGTTGTTTTGCAAAGCCCACAGCCTCTGAAGATAGAAAGAGAGATTTGCTTGTAAAAAATAAAACCTATCAACGAACAAAACTTTAAGAGTTGTTTTCTTTTTCTTTTTTCTCCTTAAACTTCACAACCATTTTTTCTTGCTCCTGCATGAAACCAAATGATTCCATGTGTAATACTTCACTGTCTGATTTATTTGCTTTAAAAAAAAAACCCAAATCAAAACAAAAACAAAAAAACAACTTGATTTAATTCTAGGTTTCAGTATTTATTTAACTATTATCATACCACTTTGAATTACTGGGCATTTCACACTCCCTGAACAGAAATTCAGCAGTGCCTGCATTAAAGAAAAGAATGAGGTTGTGTGTGTGTGTAACATCCTTAGCATGCTGTAAATATTCATTCTATGAAATAATCAACACTGGACTTTTATTTGCATTCTATTCAAAAGAAAGCTACAGATTTATTGCCATCTGTCTTTGAAAGCTAATCACTGTATATCCTGTATGGCTTTAAGTGATGTCTCAGAAGGTTCTCTGTCTTCCTAAAGGGACAGTCTTTTTCTTCTCTTAACTTTCCTTTGTATCTTTGAACTTGAAGTTGCAAAAATAAATACAATCCTCAGAAGAGTGATCCCGCTCTTATTGCTTATCCATGAACTAATTGTTGTTGTTAAGTTATAAAACCTTGAGTTATAGCAACCCAGTGGATGAGACATCTCCAACAGACCCTGTCTTTCATGGCTCTGGTTAGGTCCTGCAGTCTCATGCCTGTGGCCTCTGATTGAATCCATCCACCTGTTATGTGGTCTTCCTCTCTTTCTATTGTCCTCTACCTTTCATCATTGTCTATTCCTATGATTCATGCCTTCTCATAATGTGGCCAAAGTATGACAACTTCAGTGTGGTCATCCTGGCTTCCAGGAGGAGCTTGGGCTTAATCTTTTGTAGAATCCAGATGTTGAAGAGGCTTTGAATGGATTAGCTCAATTTTATATAACCCTTGTAAAGTAAGCCGTTTTATCACTATATTTTTCCCATGCCATTATTGTCTTCATAATTTATTTAATCAATGGCTCGAAAAATATGCTATTCATACATTGCTGTCTAACCAGTATTGCCCTGATGAATGCAGGCTCCACCACAGACTTGGTGGGGGTGGGGACAGAGTTAGGGGAAAGAATACAGGATCTGCCTGTCCAGAACAGTCTGACTCACAGACTCAAACTGTAATCTCAATAAATAGGAGGGGGAAATGAAAGTAATCTGTAGATCAGCACCAGGTCAGTTACATGAATGGTGAATGCAATCTGGTTTTTAGTATAAGGATGCTGCCACACTGCAGAAATAAAGCAGTTTGACACTGCTTCAGCCTCCACAGCTCAGTGATATGGAATACTGGGATTGTAGTTTGGAGGGGCATCAGAGCTCTATGGCCAGGAAGGCAAAACAGGAAGTACCAGAATTCCACAGCATTGAAGCAAGACATTTAAAATGGTGACAACCTGCTTTATTTATGGAGTATGGCAGCATCCTGAATCTTGAAGGACTTATCCAAGATGGTAAATCCTGTCCTTAAAATGATTTCAGCACTTTGGCAGCTCATTGGAAGTGCCATCAAATGCCACTGGGGTAGATCGTGCCTGAGGGCATTTACAGAAACCTATGTCCTTGTGTCTCTGTATCTATTATCCAGTTATTGTGAAATTTACTGAAAATAATCAGAAGCAGAGACAATTCTCAAAGAACATTCTGTACTGCTGGTTGTGCTGGTCCCCCAGACCAAAGTTCTTCTCTAGAACAGTGCGTGTGTGCTTGTGCAATAAAAATGAGATTATGTGATGTAATGGACGAGTGGGTTCCGGATGAGTGGGTTTTGGTTGAAAATATGGTCCTGAACCAAAGGAAATGGCTGCACGTGTTATATTGCTGAAGGAAGGATTTGGAGGCTAAGAATCAATTTCTGACTTGGCCAGGGAAGAGTTTCTACAAAACAAGAAGAATTTGCACAAATGGAATGTACCCTGAGCTGCAAGGACTATGGCAATCGCTGTGACATCAGCTGAATTCTCACAACTGACAACATGAACATCTTCCTAACTAACTCATGTCAGCATTAGAATAACATTCTCTGTGTTCCAATAAACAATTCTCTGTGTTCCAATAACATGGACCAAGCTTTCAAAACTGAGACATGAACTGTAAATGACAACCAGGAAAACCATGTCTTCCTCATAGAATCATAGAATCATAGAAATTTAGAGTTGGAAGAGACCACAAGGGCCATCCAGTCCAACCCCCTGCCGTGCAGGAACTCCCAATCAAAGCATCTTCGACAGATGGCCATCCAGCCTCTGCTTAAAAACCTCCAAGGAAGGAGACTCTACAACACTCCGAGGGAGTGTGTTCCACTGTCGAACAGCCTTTACTGTCAGGAAGTGCTTCCTAATGTTGAGGTGGAATCTTTTTTCCTGCAGTTTGCATCCATTGTTCCAAGTCCTGTTCTCTGGAGCTTGCTCCCTCCTCAATGTGACATCCCTTCAAGTATTTAAACAGGGCGATCATATCACCTCTTAACCTTCTCTTCTCCAGGCTAAACATCCCCAGCTTCCTAAGGCGTTCTTCATAGGGCAAGGTTTCCAGACCCCTCACGATTTTAGTTGCCCTCCTTTGGACACACTCCAGTTTCTCCACATCCTTTTTGAATTGTGGTGCCCAGAACTGGACACAGTATTCCAGGTGGGGCCTGACCAACGCAGAATAGAGTGGCACTATTAGTTCCCTTGATCTAGACACTATACGTCTATTGATGCAACCTAAAATTGCATTGGCCTTTTTAGCTGCTGCATCACACTGTTGACTCATGTTCAACTTGTGGTCTACTTGGACTCCTAGATTCCTTTCACATGTTGTCTCATTCAGCCAGGTGTCCCCCATCCTATATCTGTGCATTTCATTTTTCTGCCCTAAGTGCAGTATCTTACATTTCTCTGTGTTGAATTTTATTTTGTTAGCTTTGGCCCAGCATTCTGGTCTACTCAGGTCATTTTGAATTTTGATCCTGTCTTCTGGGGTATTAGCTACTCTTCCTAGTTTAGTGTCATCTGCAAATTTGATAACTAGGCTCTCAATACTGTCATCCAAGTCATTAATAAAGATGTTGAATAGCACTGGGCCCAGGACAGAACCCTGTGGCACCCCACTTGTCACTTCTCTCCAGGATGAAAAGGAACCGTTGTTGAGCAGCCTTTGGGTTCGGTCAGTCAACCAGTTACAAATCCATGTAACGGTTACCTTGTCTAGTCCACATTTTACAAGCTTGTTTGCAAGAATGTCATGGGGGAACCTTGTCAAATGCCTTACTGAAGTCAAGATATACTATATCCACAGCATTCCCTTCATCTACCAAGCTTCTGATTTTATCAAAAAAAGAGATCAGGTTCGTTTGGCATGACTTGTTTCTCTGAAACCCATGTTGGCTTTTTGTGATTATGGAATTATCTTCCAGATATTCACAGACTGTCTGTTTAATGATCTGCTCCAGAATCTTTCCTGGTATTGATGTCAGACTAACCGGATGATAATTGTTGGGATCCTCTTTTTTCCCCTTTTTGAAGATGGGGACAACATTTGCCCTCCTCCAGTCTGCTGGGACTTCTCCTGTTCTCCAGGATTTCTCAAAGATTATTGACATTGGTTCCAATATTACATTTGCCAGTTCTTTTAATGCCCTAGGATGTAGTTCATCTGGTCCTGGAGACTTATATTCATTTAGATTAACCAGGTATTCCTGTACTATCTCTTTACTTATTCTGTGCTGAAATTCCCCTATTCTGTCTTCTGCTCCATTATGCTCAGGCTGAACATCCTTTGCCTTTTGTGAGAAGACAGAAGCAAAGAAAGTGTTGAGCAATTCTGCCTTTTCTCTGTCTCCTGTGAGCATTTTGCCATCTTCTGCACGCAGTGGCCCAACCATTTCCTTCTTCTTCCTTTTGCTGTGGACATATCCAAAAAAGCCCTTTTTATTGTTCTTAACCTCTCTAGCAAGCCTGAGTTCATTTTGTGCTTTAGCTTTTCTGACTTTATCTCTACATGTGCTGGCTATTTGTTTTAAATCCTCTTTTGTGATTTCCCCATTTTTCCATATTTTTTTTTTTACATGGTCCATTTAAAACTTAGCTCAGTTGTAAGTTCCTTAGTCATCCATACTGGTTTCTTGAGACATCTCCCATTTTTCTTCCTCATTGGAACTGTCTGAAATTGTCCCTTTAGTATCTCCCTTTTGAGGAACTCCCATCCATCTTGAACTCCCTTCTCTTTTAGTATTCTTGACCATGGGATCACCCCCAGTATTTCGCTAAGTTTATTGAAATCAGCTTTCCTAAAGTCTTGATGAGAAGAAGAAAGTTTAAAAGAGGAGGATTTCCAGCCCCTCCTTGGTGATTCCTGAAGGTTTCATCCAACCCTTTGAGGGCGAACTGGCCACTCGTTCAGCAAAGGGACCGTGTGTGTGAGGGTCTGTCTGTCTGTCTGTCTGTCTGTGTGTTTATGTGTGAGCATGAAAGAGATCTCTCTTGATACTTACTTTCTTGCCTTATATGCATAGTATTTAGATTATTTGCTTGTCTTATATGCCTGAGTAAAAGTAGTTTAAATCCCGATCTGGTGTCTCAAAGTGTCTGTTTCAGCCTGGCTTTGGGGTAGGTCTTTTGAAAGAGGGAATTTACATTTATATACTCTCAGGAAACAAAGAACAGCCCTACAAAACCTGGGCATAACAGATTTGTGTCAGAAGTGGGATCCTAGAGTGCAAATGTAATTCTTTCTAAGAATAGCCCTACAAAACCTGGGCATAACAGTGAGAATGAAAGACAGAGATATTCATGTTACTTAACATGGTCTATCATATCTCTATTTGATACGGCATCATGATATCATTTCAAGAACTATAGATCCTCGAATTCCTTGTGAAGTAGATATGCCCGTGAAGAACAGCAAAGCATCATAATATAGTGGAAGGAAGCATTTTTTCATGTGACCCTCTCAAAGCCCTCCCTTTTAATTTATTTATTTTGAGGGGGGGAATGTTCAAAACTATACCCCCAAATAGTTGGAACATTTATTTCTTGAATGTTAGGAAACCTTTGTGAGAAGGATACAAGATTAGTGAGAATCTCCATAGTTTGGGGCCACTTTAACTTCCATGGCTCAATGCTATGGAATTCTGGGATTTGTAGTTTGATTTGGGTACCAGAGCTCTCTAACAGTGAAGGCAAAATATCTCAGAAAAATACAAATTCCATAATTTCAAATTCCCATAGCACTGAGTCATGACAGTTAAAGTTTATGAAAAATTCAGAGATAGGGATTTTTGTGGCAGTAGAAAACAGCACTTTCTGCATCGCAAATAGCAACAACAACAACAAATACAATAAAATAGCAACAATGTTATTTTAAATAACTTAAAAATACACTTTTCTTAATTATACAAACAAAGTTATGCAGACAAAGTTATTAAGGAAACAATGGCCTATTCCAGATTGGCAAAACGAAGTGTGTTCATGGCTGCTTGAAACTCTAGCCTTTAGATGAGAAAAAGGGAAAGTGTGCCATGAAAATGCTTTTTTCTGTGTGTGTTTTAGGGGAGAAGAAGCGACTTTAAAAAGGTGCTGGTTTTCCCAGCTTCTTTTTTAAAAACTGCGGAACAGCACAGCTCCATCTAAAGGCTGCGGTGTAGTTGCGCAGTTAAAGGGGCCGCTGTATCTTTAAAGCGCCCATTTAAAGGCAGCGATACAGGTGCGGAGCATAATGGATCGTGAGTTGGGAGCATGCGTGGTGTGGAGTTCACTTTTAATTAAACGCTCAATGCCCTGCAGGTGTAAAACTGGGGTTTAACTGCACAGTTTTTAAAAGCTCCCAAATCCTAGCTCCAGCCCTAATCAGAACCCTTGACATGCACCGTAGGGACTCTGGGATGCTGTAACTGTTATTCTACTGTGCATAACATGTCGATTCATTCACAAAATAAAGGGGTTCATTCATGATGCACCAGTGCAACTGCATAGTTTAAAAAAAGCAGAGAAAACGGAATGACGATTAAACTTAATTTTTTTTCCCCTTGCTGGCTGCAGTTCGCAGCCGGCAGCAGGGAAACCTACACAACTGAGCAACTGTGCAGTTCCTAGCAGGCAAACCTGCACAACTGCACAATTGCACCGTTCCCAGCAGGCAAACCTGCACAACTGCACAGTTGCACAATTCCCAGCAGGCTGCCAGCTGGGAACTGCACAGCTATGCAGGTTTGCCAGCTGGGAACGGTGCAACTGTGCAGTTGTGCAGGTTTGCCTGCTAGGAACTGAGCAACTGTGCAGTTCGCAGCCGGCAAGGAAAAAAAATTAAAGGTTCAGCGTGGCTAAAAGCTGCGTTCATTGCCACTGGTGCAGCTGCTCCGCCTGTATTTGTAGCGTTCTGAGAGCTTCCAATGTAGCTGCTGAGCCACAGAAAAGACTTCAGATAAGTCGTTCCCACACCCCTCAGTCTAGCTGCCCTGTACCTTTTAAATGCACACCTGGGGCTTACAATGTAGCTGCTAAGCATTAAGGTAAAGGCAACTTCATGTCACACTTTCCTGCCAATCTAGAAAGCCCCAATAGCACAGCAAATATAAGAGGTTTGGATATGGATTTTTTTTTCCAGTTTTTTTTTCTCTTTGAAATGCTAGAAATTTAAGGACTGAAGGAAAGCACTTGGTACACAAAACATATGTGATACACAAAATATGTTTTAAAAAATGCTGTTACCTTCAGAAACACAGCATTTGCACTTTCTTCATCCATTGACTTTCACTGCCACAGCTGGTTCACTCTGACAATAGCTATTTCAATTTTGTGATGCGGTTTTAATTAAAGAAGCTTCAACTCAAACAAATTATTGTAATACTTGCTCTTAGCTAAATAACTGATTGAAATAGGAGCTTGGAATTCTCCTAACCTGAACAGTACCAGGTGTTTCTTGAGCCAACAAAATTTATTCTGAAATATCCTTGAAATTGTGGCATAAAGCTGCTGATACGATAAATGTAAGATACATTCTGGAAAAGCCTAAAAATGGTGGGCAGGCATTAAATGAAGTCAAAGTTTTAAAGCACAAGTAGATGATAGTATCATATTTTCATCATCATTCATCATACTTAGTTTATCATTTGTGTGTTGAAACATGATACTTTGCTCCTTATGCAAAATTATTTTCTGTAGCCAAATATACTGTAAAGGTGTTTTCCCCCTTTTCTTCTCTTTCCTTTTCCTTCTATGTTGTTCTTTTCGTTAGATGTCACACCCTGATGTCTATGGTAATGAAAGGCTGCTTTTAAAGGCTTCTGCTTATACAAAGACCTTGCCCTTGTTGTCTGGGTGAAACTGAGGCCTGATACAGATGGTATAGTGTGATTAGTGTTAGGGAGCATGCAGCATTCACACCATTGCTAACCCTAATGCATATGGACGCTGACATTTTAAAATGGTGGCATCCATACGAGTGTGCCATAAAAATGTCATGGTGCACACAGTGTTTACATAATCCTGCGTGAGCCAGACATAATAGTGCCAAGGGAGGGTGCCTGGGGCAACCTTTCAGTGGCACTGAAAGGAGATCCTCAATGGAGCTCCTTTTTTGTGCCTGATCCTTGGTGCGGCCTTTAAACAGCCACGCCAAGGACCCTGAGGGAAAAGGGGCCGCAGCAGTGGCCTCTTTCTTCCCTTGGCAGTACTGCAGAGAGCAGGGTGCAGCGGGCACCCAGGGTGCCTGCTGCACCCCACTTGCAGGCCGCAGGGAAACAGCAGTTTACCACTTCTCCGCGGCCTGCAGAAGCTGTGAAATAGGGCCTCTCGGGCTGCCAGTGAGGCAGCCTTGGCCCCATCTCGCAGTTTCTTGGGGGGAGTACAGGCCGCCCCTTTTGGGCAGTCTGTACTACCCCTGAATTTCTCAAATAATTTGGTTTATTTTTATTTTTATTGCAGTTTGTTTAAGAGTGAAAGAAAACATTTGACTTCTGTAATAAGAACATCTCCTTATCATTAGCTGCTGCTACACTCCAGAATTAATACATTTTAACACTACTTTATCTGCCATGGCTCATTGCTGTGAAATTTTGGAATTTGTAGTTTGTTGTAGCATCAGAGTTCTCTGATGAAGGCTAAAGATCCTAGAATTCCATTGCATTGAGCCATGGCAATTAAAGCAGTGTCAAACTTTTTTTTCTGTTTTGCATAAGCTGCCTCCATTCTTCATTTCAGAAGTGTGATTCAGGGTACAGGTATACCTCAGTAAATTAAGGAGAATTGTTCCTGGGCATTCCTTCATAGAATCACAGAGTTCGAAGCAACCTCAAGCGTCATCAAGTTCAATCCCCTTCCATGGAGAATATAAAATCAAAGCACTCCTGACAGATGGCCATCCAGACTCTGGTTAAGAACTTCCAATAAAGAAGATTCCACCACTCTCTGAGGCAGTGTGCCCCACTGTCAAACAGATCTTTCTTGTGATTTAGTACCACAGGTAGAAATTAACTTGGAAAAAAATGATAGGTTCCTGCCCCACCAAAAAAAAAAAAAAAAAAAAAAAAAAAAAAGGAAGGAAGGAAGGAAGGAAGGAAGGGAAAAGCAGTCGAGCATGTTTCAACTGATGTTTTATCAAAAAATTAATAAGATGCATATGTGAAAAGTGCATCTTACTTGGTCAGGTCATGTAACCCTTGCATAAGGAAACAAAAACATTTTTCCCCCAGAACCTTCTAGACACTACCTGAAAGCTTCTTTCAAAATGTGCCCAGAGATCCCCCCCCTTTCTTTCACCAGCCTTTAGAATTCTTATGATTTCCCATTTGGTGGCCAAGCTTTTCTTTTAACATGTTGGAGGTAGCTACTGAGGCAGCTTTATCTGCTTACCACTTTGCTGTGTGTGCATGCTCAGTAAGGGATTTTAGAAACAGCTGCTGTTTACCTTGTCTATTGTAGGAAAAGACAAATAACTACGGTAGGAACAGATAGAGTAGGATCATTTATTTTAGTTTAGTTTATTTTTTGGTCTCCAGCTTTATTACATTGTTTACTGCAGACATATTGATGTAACCTGGCACCAAAAGTCAGTGTTTCTCCAGCCTTCCTTCATCCTCCTCCCAGTTTCAATGCTGCTGAAAAAAGTACAGTTAGGCTGCATTCACACTGGAGTAACACTGGAGACATAACCTGGTTTGACACCACTTTAACTGCCCTGACTCAAGGCTACGGAATTCTGGGAGGTGGAATTTGTTTTGGGACCAGAGCAGAGAAACCAGGTTATGTCTCCAGTGTGAATGCAGCCTTAGACAGAGAAAAAGGAAGAAAGGGGGAGGCAGAATGGGCACCAAAACTTTGTTAAAATAAGCTTCTTTGTCAGAAGCTTTGTTAACTGTAACGTGTACAAAGGGAAATTATTTTTCTACTGCTGTTTTCACGTACGTGTAGGAAGAAAACCTTGTTAATCAGCTACAGATCTCCATACATCTAGGAATATGTCCTGATCTTCCTTCGAAGTTTATGTCTTGAACTTTCATGTTATGAACTATTATTTTCCATTTTGCATTGTCCATTATTTGGTTTACAATGTGGTTGGTTGACTATTGGGTACTGATCGATTGACTGTTGAAACTGCTATACAACAGCTATTCTTCTTACAATTTTCGAAATATGGTTAGATTATATACCTTAGCAGAGCTGTTCCATATTAAATTTGATCAGTTATGAGACTACAGCCAACAACATCTACAGAAAGTTTTAATTTTTGTGTTTTCTGAAGGTGTTTCAATTGTACGTTTGGTAAATTGTGCTCAGCACCTATCTAAATCATCTTATTTATTACTATTATTCATTTCCTGAGGTTTTCTATGTGTCAGGCCTTATCATTGACCATATTGGTGGATAGGATGATGATGATGATGATGATGATGATGATGATGATGATGATGATGATATTCTCTCTTAGAAAAGGAAAACAATTGATCTCCAATAGTAGCAAGGGTTAGTATGTTTCGGAAACTAAATGCAACTTCTCCTTCAACATTCTGATCTCACAGTAAACATTAACAGTAGGTCATGCTTATTAATGATTAAAGGAGCATTAATGAGACATTGATTTAATAAAAAAAGAATTAAGCAGTGCTCCTAAATTCTGCTGTGATATATTGCCTCGTATGTTCTTGCACATGAATGGCTGTTACTTAGCCTCCAAAAGGAAAATAAAGTGGGATGTGATCAGCCCTTTCTTTGTAATCCACAGCCCAATGTAGGCAAGAAGCAGAAAGAAAGAGAGAGATCAAAAGTGCAATGTCATCATCTCAATGTGCTATCAGAGTGAGCAGAAGCTAACTGCAGCTTTGATCATATGCCGCCTCAGCCTTAAACTTTGTGCAGAATAAGGGAAAAGAGGAGAAAGTTGTCAGAAATTCCTTTTAATCTTTAGAAGAAGAAAGGAAAGAAACTGTAACGGCAGCAGTGGTAAATCAAAGTTAGATTCCCAGATAAAAATCGTTAGCCAGTAGAACAAGAATTTTTCAGTGGCTAGGTAGGGTGAGAGGTAGAGTATACAGTCTCTTCTTAATACATCAAACCTTCTGTGTTATGTTCTTAGTATTAAGATACTTTTACACTACAGGTTATCTATGTTCACTCTGAGGTAAGTCTGAATGAGTTCAATCTGAATGAGTTCAATGTGCTCTTCTGTCAGTATCAACAGGACTGCTGCTGTAATGGACCATATATACTTTAATATAAGTCAACCTCATGTATAAGTCACGGGCAGGTTTTGGTATCAGTATTATGTATTTTTATACAGCCTGTGTATAAGTCGAAGGTAAAACTTAGGGTCATAGAATCATAGAGCTGGAAGAGACCACAAGGGCAGCCTGAAAAATGGCTATCCAATTCTGGCTGCATGCTCTGACAGGCATGCCCATTTTGCAAGGTTGTGTTTGCCTTCCTTTCTTTGTCAGTCATGGTTGTCACTGGGAAACTTGGTTGACTCCCAAAAGAGTGCCACGTGACTGCTCCACTGCTCATAGCTCTGCCTGAGGTCAGCAAAGTGGTGGCTGGCTAGCATCTCTGAGTTTGGTCCCTTGGGCTCTTTCTTTCCAGTATCTGCTGCATGCATACTGACTCATTGTCTCCCAAACTTGCACATACACCACTAATTCTCAAGGAGTGCCAATTGCCTAGCAAGGACTGACACATACTGATTAGGGAGTTTCCATTTTGCCAAGGCTTCTGAGGTTCAGCAATGACCCCCCTCTTTTTTATATTCATGCTATGTTCCCCCCTCTTTCTTTGTCGTCTTCCCACACACACAAGTTGGGGTATGCACAACCTCTTATCCTTACATGGCTCTAACTTGCCAGCTCCTGCCATTTACCAATAGCTAATGTGTTGGTCTATTGTTCCTAGCATTACTCTCTTCTGGCTTTTCTCCTTAGGGTGACCAGGCCTCTTTTTCACTTTTTCTGCCTTAAGTCTCCCTACTAAACATGGGTGAATAGTGCTTTCCCATTTTTTCACCTATGGAAACTCTTGTATGGTAGAGATCCACCTAATATTGGTAGCTGGGCCTGGGCCTTTCATTGGGCTTCCCAATGCTCCACAAGTTGACCCACCACTTGTAGCCCCCTCGCTTACAGTGGGTATTAATGAAATTTGTGCTGTGACCTTTTCAGTGTTGTGTTCCTTGCTTCACAGATTTTTGGCCATACCATTTTAGGTATATTTTTTGGGTATATCATTTTAATGGCATGCCAGTTCCACTAGAGGGGCATTTCTTTTGGTCCACTGAGGAGATGATTTGGCAAAGAAAATATGTGGATATATTGCCCTTGCTATTTTGAGAAAGTTAAGTCGGGGGTTGATTCCAAGAACAAAGAGGATATACAAAGAAGAAAAATAAGAAAATTGGTTGTAATTAGTCCAATTGTCTCTATGCATACCATTTTTGTGTGACAGCTGTTATAGATGTAAACGCCATGACCCGGGTTTAGTAAAGACACAAAATAGTATTTATCATATTTTTTTTAATATTTGCTTGGGTTCATTTATAATGAAAACATCCATATATGCTTTGCCCTTGATCCCACCCCCCCACCCCCCCCATCACTGGAACAGATAACATCAGTACATCTGACTTAGGTTGATGCTCCCTGTAATGCTTGTTGGGTGATAGGACAAATGATGCCACCTGACCTACTGGGCCGGCAATGTTGCTGGGGTGGAAGGCACCGTAGTTTCTGCAATTGTGGAGGCCTGTCTCACCCCAGCAGCCTTTGGGCCAGCGGGAAGGCCTGCCATTGGCTGCTGGGGCAGAAAGGCCGGTCCTTTTGCACTGAGTGTTGGGACTACATGTCCCAGCTTGCATTGCCAAAGAGAAGAGGCCATGATTGGCTGGCTCGGACCCCTGAGCATAGCTTATTGGTGGAGGGGCCTGGGAGGTGGTGCCTCTGTTCTTTTCAGGCACCATATTTGTGGATGGGCCTATTTAATGCTCAGCACCATTTAAGCTTGGCTCTCCCACTCTCCATCCCTCGGCTAGGGTTTTTTTTTGTCACAACTTTGTTTTAGGGTGGTAGCATAGGTCCTGGACATGGTTTCCAGGGCTCTGAAGCACTGGATCAGGAATCCATTGTACCTTGGAGTGCTGAGGGCAGTTGGTGTGGGGACCACATTGAGTGAACATCTCCTGGTGACCAGGGGCTTATTGGAATATGTGAGAGGGCCTTTCCGTTGCCCTTACATTATCCCAATGCTTGGGAAACTGTATAGTTATTCCACAGTGATTAACTGAACATGTTTATATGTATCACAGAACAGAAGACTTAACAATTACAGTCTAGACTTTGATTTTTTTATGAAGAGTAAAATATAGCATATGGTTTGTTTATTTCTTTTACTTGGTGGTTGAGAATGGCAGATGGTTAATGGCAAAGCTTTGAGGAAAAGCCTTTCCAAAAGTCACTTTTAGAGCTATCTCTCAGTTTGACTGGAGAATATAAGATGGCCATCTTTCTTACTATGAAACCCAATATTATGATGGAATGGAAGCAATTTCTGACATAAGCATTTACATCATTACCTTGGTTTCTTCATAGGCTGTAGCATATTAGTCAAGGAGAAGTCAGGGAAAATGAATCACTGTCAGCATAAGTGGGAAATGTGATTTATATTCCACTTTTATGTATTTGTTTAGAATAGTACTATGAGATTAAACAAAAAGCTAAACTGGCTGTTGACTCAACAGGGGAGGAGATGAATACTTGTAAGTAAATTGCACTTCATAGCTCAGTACTTGGGGAATTAATTTTAAATGCTATCCCCTACTCCCAGCAACTAAAGGTCAGACTACATGTTGAAAACAAATTACTTTGGGTGGGGGGCAATCACATTTTGCTGATTTTCTTCAAAGAGCTGTGCAAAGTTGTTAAAAAGTTTATAATTCTTGGTCTTAAATTAGTGACTAATATAGAGTGTGAAAAGCACAATGTAGTGATTTGAGTGTTTGACTTGGACTGTAGATTTGTTTTGTAGTTGTGTACCTTCAAGTCATTTTTGTTGACTCCATGATTGTTATTCTGTGCCTTCAAGTTGTTTCTAACTTATGATGACCCTAAAGCAATTCATAGGGTTTTAATGGCAAGATTCATTCAGAGGAGGTTTTGCCATTGCCTTCCCTCGATCTTGAGAGAATGTGACCTGCTTAGAGTCATCCAATGGGTTTCATAGCAAGTGGGGAATTGCAGTCCAGCACTCAAACCACAACTCTAGACACCATGGTTTGACTCCCTGTTTAGCTGTGAAACCCACTAGCTGACCTTGGGCAAATCACATTCTCTCAACCTCAGGGAGGTTGCAAAGGTAAAACTGTTGATGTAAACAAGAAGATGTGCGCAGTCCACACAATCTCCGATTCCTTCGGAACTACCAGCAACCTTGGAGCTGTTCGAGTTTATCATGAATTCCTCCTCCCAGCTGTTGACGAAACAGACTGGAGCCAAAACTCTCTCCTCAGACGTTTTGTTCTTAAGTTGCTGGATTTACAAATATACACACGCTCATCCAACAAATCTCTCCAACCAAACATCCACCAACTACTCCAACTACCCAACAACCCACACTGTGGTGTGCAGGGTATTTACAGATTAATGCCATGCGTCCACAATACCCGACCTCTTCCGGTGACTTTTTTTCCTGTGCCACCTGCATTTTTGTCCCTTCAGTCAGGAAGACTCATTGCCCCTATCTAGATGGGCACTAAAAGGTGCCTGGGCAGCACCATTAGGGTTCAGGACCGCACAGCATTCACACGCTCCCGAACCCTAGCACGTAATGGCGGTGCCACAGCTGCGCAGCTTCCATATGGAGCTGCGCAGTTGCAGCACCGCAAAGGTGCCAAATCGCGCCTTTTTTAAAAAAAACGCGCCGCAACTGCGGTGCAAAAAAGGACCTCCAAATGGAGCTCATTTTTTGGCATGGGTCTTTGCCACAGCTTTTAGATAGCCACGGCAAAGACCCTGGGAGAAAGAGGCTGTGGCGGCGGCCCCTTTCTCCCTTCTGCCCCACCTCCTCAAGTGGGGTGCAGCGGGCGCCCAGGGCGCCTTCTGCACCCCGCTTAGAGGCCACAGGGAACCGGCAGTTTCCAGCTTCCCCGTGGCCTCTGGAAGTGGTGGGATGGGGCCACGGAGGCTGCCGGTTTGGCAGCCTCGGCCCCATCCTGCAGCTTCCTGGGGCGGTCATGGACCGCCCCTTTTGGGCGGTCGAGAATCGCTCAATATGTTTACATTAGGCCTACGTGCCAGTAAGCACATACTGACCTTGAACACTGCTGTTGAAGCCTCCAGCTGCATTCAATAGATTACCCATAATTCCCATTTAACATTTTGTGCACAGCTGTACATTTTAAACTCAGGCCTTAAATCCTAACAATAACTTCCTCTGAACAAATCTTGCCAATAAAACCCCATGATTTGCTTTAGGGAAACCATAAGTCAGAAACAACTTGAAGACACAGAACAGCAAACAACATGGAGAGTTTTTTGTGGAGCTTTTGGGCTATGTGGCCATGTTCTAGAAGAGTTTCTTTCTGACATTTCGCCAGCATCTGTGGCTGGCATCTTCTAGAACATGGCCTCATAGCCCGAAAGCTCCAAAAAAACTATGGATGCCGGCCATGAAAGCCTTCGACTCCACAACATGGAGAGTGATACTTTCACTTAGATATAGCAATAACAATAGCAAGTTCATTTCTATACTGCTTATCAGTGATCTAGCATTCCCTAAGCTGTTTACAATTGCCCCCAACAAGGTGAGTATTCATTTCACCAACCTACAAAAGGATGGAAGACTGAGTGGATCCTGGAGCCCTGCTTGGGATCAAACTTACAACCTTGTGGCTGCAGTACTGGTATTTAACCACTGCATCACCAGGGCTTGTTATATAGCTTGGTGTGTAAATTTAAGATAGTTGGTTCATATTTTGTTTTTGTTTTTGGTGGGAAGCTGGTGGATCTGTCTGGTTTGAATAAAAGAATAAGAATATGTCTGTCTAATTCAAAAGATTGTATGTACAGCTCTGTGTAAACTTACAGCACTAAATAAATAAAGTTTAACAACAAAACAACAACAACAACACTGTCATATACCTAGGATATTCAGTCATTCATTGGTTAGTGGAAAGAAATGTAAAATGTCTGCAGAGCCTATGATGGCACTTTTAAGAAGAATGAATAGACTGAAATGCAGAAGTCATCCCTATCTGAGAAGCAGTAGAAAGACATTTTGGGTCATAGACTGTCATCCTACAACTACTCATTACTTGCTGAATTCAATACTTCAGTATGTTCTTCTTTCCAAGGGTAATCTCCCAAGTTCTGCATGACTTCTAATTAACCAAAAGTATGAATTGGTAGATCTGTGCCAGGAATCCTTGATTTATAAATTATCAAGCTGGCCATGAGTGCCAGCTTGAAAAAATTCCTGGCTAAATGTGCAAGAATAAGTCAAGCACCCAGTAGGCTACAACATATACTGAATGGATGATATTTTCCTTCCTTTATTAATTTGATTTACAACACATCCTTCCTCAGGACAGAAAATAAATCTACATAAAAATGTGAAAGTCTGTCTCCTGACACACAGACAATATTTAATTGAAATACTGATAGAATCTTTAAAAAAAATAATACGAATAAGATAGTGAACAATGGGGCTTTCTAGATTGGCAGGAAAGTGTGACATGAAGTTGCCTTTTCCTTAATGCTTAGCAGCTGCACCACAGCCTTCAGATGGAGCTGCGCTGTTCCGCAGTTTTTTTAAAAAGAAGCTGGGAAAACCAGCACCTTTTTAAAGGCGCTTCTTCTCCCCTAAAACACAAAAAAGCATTTTGATGGCACACTTTCCCTTTTTCTCATCTAAAGGCTAGACTTTCATGCAGCCATGAACACACTTCTTTTTGCCAATCTAGAAAGCCCCATTTATCAATCATATGCTCATACCTCTATCACACTGTTCTGCTGCATCTGCTTCATAAGACAAATCAGATGCTTATGTTTGTCATGTCAGATGTATCAGAAACAGATAGGGATATAACAACATATTGTGTATCCCATAGCCATGTCTATAAAATGTAACGGGAGATCTAGGAGCATCCATTAAATCATTTATTTTATGTTGTACTCTAGCTACAGATCATAAAACTAAAGCTAGCATCCCCTGAAGCAACACCTACAGCTGGGAGGCCACACTCACTCCAAAACCTGAAGAATGAAAGGTTAGAGACTGGCTGAGAGTTTTCTAGATTGGTGGGATCCAGGGAGGTCTTTTTCAGTAACAGCCTCACCACATCCTCCTTTCAGCAGGATGGAAACCTCTCTTGTTGCAACGAAGCATTTGTCACTCCCCTTACCCACTTCAGTAGTCCCCATCTAGCTGCTTTCAAAAGCTAGGAAGGGCAAGGATCCAGTATGAATGGGTGGCTCTATGTCTCCAAACTGAAACTTAAACAATAATAAAGAACAAGCAGGCACCAAGATTACATCCATTGGACCTGGGTCAACTACAGCATCCAAGTCAGAGTTATTCTGAGTGATTTTGTCTGCAAAGTGTCTTGCCAATTCTTCACAGCAAGCTGTCAAGTGGTATTTGTTTTCTTCTTGGGAGCCCGAAAGTAAAAGGCCCTTGACCACTCAGAACAGCTCCACTGGATAACATTATTCAGATATAGCGGTGGCAGAGAAGTATAAATTCTTCGCTGCCACCATCACCATGGCATAGGCCTTCCAATAAGCTCTAGCCCATATTCTGTCGGACTCAGAGTCTGCCGTAAATGCTTTAGTCTGTCACCAGATCACCGTTGTTCTGTCCCAAACAGAAAATCAGGTCAAGAGTGTGTCCTGCAACATGTGTGGCCCCAGATACTACTTGGGACAGCCCCATGGTTGTTATGGCAGACATGAAGTCCGGAGCTGCTCTTGACAAAGCAGTCTTCACATGGATGTTGAAATCCCTCAGGACAACAAGCTGAGGGGACTCCAACACCACTGCCAAGACCAAGTTAGCTAGCTCAGATGTGCAGTGGGATGGGCGGTACACCAACAGAATCCCTATTCTATTCTGGCAACCCACCTTTAGGTAGACACACTCATACCCAGTAGATTGTGGGATGGGGATACCTGGTAAAGTAGATGGAATCCCAACAGACCACTGCAACTTTGCCTCCCTGCTCACCAGACCTTGCCTGCTGCTGTACAGAAAACCCAGGTGGACAAAGCTGGGAGAGATTAGACCCACTTCACCCCAGCTTCATCCAGCTTTCATCCATTGTATGTGAAATGGAGGGGGCATCCACTCCAAGAAGGGAACCTATACACTGTTGACTTCTGGGCCCCAGTTTGACAACCTGATGCAAAGCTGACCATAAGGTAATTTTTTCTTGCTCCTTGGAATCCAAAAATTGGCACAACCGTGAATATACAGAAGCTGCCTGCACATTACGTTGAATAGCTGCTCCAAAAGCAGTTTTCCATTCTCTATACATCTGACAAATCAGCAAAATCAATTTCCTCTTCCAAACTGTATATTTTAAAATAATCAGACAACAAAAACAACACAGAGATGTGATTAATCATGTATAGCTTTAGCAATTTATCTACTCCAGCATTTTGAGCTCTTGCGGACCTCTATCAGAGGATTTGTGCTCAATGAGCAAGACAAATACTGATCCCCATGGTATTTTGCATTGGCAAACATTTTTTATGGCTTTCATATGTGAAATACATAAGACAAAATTTTCTCTTTAAATATAAGGGAAAGAACTTTTTTTTCTTTTTTCACCCATTGAGCAAGGAACATGTGGCCTCCTTTTAGACACCTACAATATAGTAAAGGTTCTCCAGGGAGTCTACTGTCTTTGGCCTTTACAAGCTTGTCTTCCTGACAGAAAACACACACAAACACACACACACATCCTTACTTAACCTGAGAGTATGGGAGAATATGAGAATATGAGAAACACTGCAGAAAAAGGATGCTTTAAAGTTAATTTTCCATAATATTTGGCATTGAGTAAAAGAAGTTAACATATTTTTTGCTAGTAGCTGGCAAGGTGACAGACCCTTCAAGAGAGAAATTCCTGGCATCTTCACTTATTGTCAACCCTACCAATTAATTGGGGACATGTTTTAAAGTATTCTTGCATTTTTGTTGATTAATCATTGTGATAAATCATTACAGCTGGCAGACACTAGTAAAAGCTCTTAAATTTCCCATAACTGGCAAAAGCTTACTCTTGCTTTGAATGCTTGTGTGTTTGCCTGCCCTGTGACTGATGAAGAAGGAGGAGGATGACTGAACACTTGAAAAACTCTGTCCCCATAGGAAATGGATTTTTTTCTCTCTAACTACAAAGTCAAAATGGCTGGGTGGTTGAAATTGAGTCCACAATATAACGTAAGACATAGACAGAAAAAACTGTCAATCTTGACTTAATATTTCCTCTTGCCAATTAAGAGTATTATCGGGGGGGGGGGGCAGGAATCATGGAATGTCATGTTCATAATTCACAAAATGTTAACGTTAAACTATTGTTTCACTTTCCACAGCACATATGGAAAAAAAAGAGCTAAAATAGTAGAAAGAATGTACAATATGTAACATTTAAAGGACTTCTCCTTCATGAGTACAGTACTTCCTGAAGTCAGAAAATAGATTTCCTTTAGAAAAGTCCATTCTTTAATCCAATTAATTAACTGCTAGGTGTAGTTCTACTTCATATCTGGATGTCAGTTCTAACAGCTATTGTGTGAGCATTGATACTGCAACAAAGATTAAGCTGAGTAAACACTGGAAAATCTGTTATGTAAAAATATGCCGTGCAAGCAACATTACAGTATGAGACTGGAGAATTTAGCAGTGATTGTGAGATCAGATGATATACTTTTAAAGACAAGATTACAGGGATATGTATGAGATGGTAAGAAGTAAAAGATTTTAAATAAGCTTTACTAAGAAGAGTATAAATATTTTAAGAAAACAGAATGAATATGCTAGAGTATGGCCCAATAAAGGTTTCACTGTTTGGTAGATTTTTGTTGTTACTGAACTTGCTATATCACCAACATGGCCACCCCTGGATTTTTTTTAATGTCAAGATATCACATTATAGCCACAACAGGGGTATAGAGAGAGCTATTGACTGGAACCTTACTATTTGAGGTTTCTACCTCTAACAAAGGACGTTATCACACAGGAGGAATTTCTCTCAATTCCGAAAGAAGTGAAAGTGGGGCTAGTTCGGAATTAAGTGAGTTCGCTAGTTCAGTGAATTTACGTGATTGTGTATTGATGCCACATCACATTCCGAACTGTCCAAAATTGCCTTCTCACGCAATAACGTGAAACCCCATGATTGAGTTCGGAAGGACTTCCCATTGCCTGAAAATGTGTGTGATAAGCTTTCACACAATAACGTGAAACCCCATGATTGTGTTCAGATTGCCATTGAATTATATTTCCAATTCCCGTCATGTGATAAACTCAAAAGGTAAAACAGTCTCCCCCCAAATTATGTACTGGATTGGCATGTTTTACCTCAACATTACCTAAAGTTTTTTTCAGATGCAAAATCATGAAGGCTTCTTGAGCAATTCAGTGTCCTCCACCTACAAAGAGGCCTGTGGCCTCACAAAGGATGGAGATATATTGGATTTCAAAGAAAGTATCCTTTTTGTGTTGCAAATGGATGTTAAATTTCCTAGACTTTGAGAATCTCCCAGTAGCCACATGGCCAGAAGGAGGAGGTTCTAGCCTGCAAGAAATACCCCTCCATACCATTTGAACTTAGAACAAAGACAGCAAAATGCAGGCCTATAACTAACATCTTCATTTTTTTTTATCCTCCTGTGTAGTTTTTAATCGCTTGCCTGATGAAGAAGCCAGTGTAGCTACAAAAGCTTGCAACATGTATATTGCACATTTTGGTTGGCTCAATAAAATGTATCACTGTTTGGTGAATTTTTGTTATTATTGGATATGCTAGAGTATTGTTTGTTTTAAGCAGTTGTTAAAGACTATCCAAATGAAATAACTGAACAATGGACCCTCTGAATCCACAGGCTCCATGAATTAGATCAATTGTGGATTGTCACACTCTGTACTTAAAATGGTGGTGACATGCACATGCTGAAACATCTACATACACAACACCACCATTTGTCTTGGACATTTGCATGGATCCAAAAAGCCCACTGTAATGGATTCATTACAGAGTGGCAAAAAATTAAGTAAAATGTTCTGTGTTCTGGAACCCTTATTTCTCTAACTATTTATGCTAGTTGCTGTAGTTGAAGTATTGTTTTTTTTCCCCCAGCGCTTTTAAGAAAGGGAAGCATTTCTTCTTCTCTGATAATGCAAAAACCCAGGGTGATCCACTAATGCTAAATGACTAGAGACTGAGGAGCAATAATAGGAATAGTATTTCACACAGCATGTAGCTAAACTGTGGAATTAACTGGACAAAGATATAATAGTGGTTGTTAGCTTCAAAGGAGGACTGGATGAATTTTGTGAAGGATGGTACCATTAATGGCTGCTAGTCACAATGTTTATATATTACTTCAAACATCAGTGTGCTTTTCTCTATCAGTTTCTGGAGAAAATGTGATGGAGGCTGCAGTTTCACTCAAGTTCTGATAGCGGGATTACTGTAACCAACTTATTTCTCACTTTGTGAACAGAATCTTACACTCTTAATCTTACATGCTTAAGATTATAGTGTTGAGGTTGTATAAGTCCAAACATAAATTAAACATTTATAGATTATGAAAACTGATTTTTCTAGCTACCAAATCATAATAAGCACAATCATGTTTAGATGATGTGCCACATAGGCAAAGGAACATGTGAGAATCTATCAATCATCTAGTTCTGTCTATCATATTTCTGTCTATCTATGCTTGTATTGTGCATCTCCCTCTGGAATGCCTTATAAGTATATTGTATAAATTCTCTATTTGATAATGGAGTGGTTATAGTACCTGCAATAGTGGCTATAATAGCTGCAATCATCAAAGGATTTGAACATCTTCTCTGTGAGAAATACCTAAAGAGCTTTGAGCTTAGCAATTTAGAAAAAAAAAAGAAAAAGAAATCTACTGCTAGTCATAGCAGGATGATGTAGAGACTATAGTTATTTTTATCTCTCTCCTAAAATCATCAATGATGGGCGAAACTCAGCATTGTGCTGGTCTATGACTGTAATAAAGATGAACTGAACTGAACAGTATTGTGCTATAGTTACAGTGGACTTTTCATCCTTTTCTTATGTAGGTAAGGTGAACATTTCTGAGGCTTGTGATGCATTAATAGCAAAAACAAAACAAATAAACATAGTCATACATCTCTGCTTGTTGGCTCCTCCTAGGGTTTCTATATCCTCCTGTGAAATTCGCTCTCACAGAACACTAGATTGGCCCATTGCCTGATCTTCTTCTGGGGCAAGTAAAAACTTATTTGTTTTCTCAAACATGTGGTGACTAATTGTCTATATAGAAATCTTTTTATAGGACTGGGTACTTACATTTCAAATGTCACATTTTTCAATGAATTTACACAGTTTTAAAGTATAGAGCTTTTGGTAAAAAAAAAAAAAGTGGGAGATAAGAATATAAAAGATTCACGAAAGCACAAAAGTGGTGTGTGTAATTCAAATATATGCTTTTGTCAATGAGGAAAATGAAGAAAGGTAAATATACATGAAGGCACAGTACAAGGTGCTAGTTTTGACCTTTAAAGCCCTCCATGGCTTGGGTCCATCCTATCTTAGGGACTGCCTCTTCCCATATGAGCCCCCTCGTACACTCCGGTCCTCTGGGAGGAACCTATTGCAACCTAAGAAAACTAGGTTGGCACAGACCTCCCAGAGGGCCTTTCCTGTTGTCGCTCCCAGGCTATGGAATGGCCTGCTGGATGAGATGTGCCTTATTACAACCCTGGACGGCTTCAAGAAGGCTGCCAAGGCGCATCTCTTCCAGCAGGCCTTCCCAGACAATGATTAACCTTTCTGCCAACTACTGTCTCTCTTTCCTCTTCCACTGGGATATCTGATATTGTCGAGGCTGCAGATCATTTTTAATTAGAGCTTTCCATTGTTTTAATGTTTTAATTGTAATGGCTCTGTTTTAGGATTTTTAAATCTTATCGTAGTTTAATTTATTTTAAGGGGTGGGAGGGGAAATTGTAATTGCTTTTAAATGTTGTACCCCACCCTGATTGCTTACCCAGAGGGGCAGGATATAAATAAATATTTATTGTTATTATTATTATTATTATTATTGAAAATATATTTGCAAAGCCTGCTTTGGGGGAAACACATATCAAAACATGGACAAGTCTCTGTGCAGGAAAGGGATGTCTTACCATTTGGCTCTGAAATGTGATTGTTTGTTAGGTTTATGAGAAAGAAAAACTGATATAATAATGATAATAATAATAATAATACATTTTATTTCTAGTCTGTCCCTCTGAATGAGAAATAACAATAACAAAAGAGAATAACAATTAACAAAGCAAAAATACAAAGAAGTTATAGCAACAACAAAAATACATAGTAATTATAACAAAAAAATTTAACAAAGCAAAATACATAACAATTAACATATCAAAACAAGTAAAAAGAAAATCTCCATTCTCAACCCCCATCCCAATCCTAAAATAATGTGAACTATACACAATCTAAAAAGAAAAGAAAAGAAAAAAGTGTGTGTGTGGGGGGGGAGACAAGACCCCTCCTTAAGTCCAGGAGCCAAGGCATGGGAGTAGCCCAGGTGGAGGTAGGGCAAACAAACACTTTCTCAGCCAAGTTCTATTCACTGTCAGATGTCGGGGAGGAGGGGAAAAGGCCCATTTCTCCTCCTTAAGTCCAGGAGCCAAGGCAAAGGAGTAGCCCAGGTGGAGGTATGGCAAACAAACACTCTCTCAGCAAAGTGCTCTTCACTGGCAGATGTTGGGGAGGAGGGGAAAAGGCCCATTTCTACTCCTTAAGTCCAGGAGCCAAGGCGTGGGAGTAGTCCAGGTGGAGGTAGGGCAAACAAGCACTCTCTCAGCCGAGTCTTCTTCACTGGCAGATGTTGGGGAGGAGGGAAAAAGGCCCATTTCTCCTATAAGCATATCTGAAGGCAGCTCCACACACAATGCAAAAATGGAGCTGATAAACATATGATATTTCCTTAGAGTGAGATAAAGGGGCAAAAGAAAATGGAAAGAAATAAACTAGTTCCAAGCTGTTTTGCATAAAATGGAGCAGTACAATTTAGCCCTAATTTACAGTGAAAAATACAAATGTAAGGAAACATAATACTTATTTAACAGTTCAGTTCATTCGGCAGTGATTCAGTATTCTGCCCTATACTTAGTACTCAGAAAGCAAGTGAACGAGCTTAATTTAAAAGGCTTCCTGACAGATTTTTGAACAACCCCATTTCTGCAAAGAACATGCTCTTCCAGCATGAAGAAAGCTTTTGGGAAATATCTTCTATGACTCAGAGTATTATCCTCTCTCTCTCAATCTCTGTGTGTGTGTGTGTGTGTGTGTGTATGTGTACATGAATATCATACTAGATTTGTAACAAAGTTGTAGTGTCCCTCTAGTTCCCAGTCCTGCTTTAGGTCACAAAAATTGTGAGGAATTCTTACAGATTTTGGGTTATTGTTTTTGAGAGGAGAAGGGAATCATCACAATTTGGCTGAGATGTGAAAGCGTAACCCGCATTCAAAACAGTAATTGGCAAAGCCTTGCTTTTCCTATTTACAAGAAGGGGGAATCTAGTTGGTGGAAGGAGAGGCAGCACTCGTGACATTGCCTAGCATTCATTTCCTGCCATCCTCCTTTTATTTGCAAGCACTATATAGAATCTTTCCAGGGGGTATCTGTAGTGAGCAGGCCATGGAAACAGCCAATCACAGAGCTCCAGGAGTCCAGCCAATGAGAAGCTGCCTGGGCAGGGCTATAAAAGTGCCTTCACAGGGAGCGAAAGGGGGGGGGGGTTATTTTGTTGTAGTTTGGAAGAAAGAGACATCTTCGGAGGGAGGGTGTGCTCTTGGGGTTCCTGTGGGAACATTTATAGGATAGTTATAGGCCAGGGAAGTGTCTGAGTAGTCCAGTAGGGACTAGATAGGCTTGAGGGAGTCTAGGAAAGGGAGGCTCAGAACAATCCAGAGGTTTTAAGGAAGATTTTGGCCTTAATACTGGTGATAAGGTTGCCTGAGTGGCTGTAGTATTATTTTTAAGGAACTTTTGTAACCTATGAATAAGACAACCAAAGCTTTAAGTATATTTCAATATCTGTTTCTTTATTTTATAAATAAACTTCATTCATGTTTTGAAGTACTGCTTGGCCTCTGTTAAACTATTGAAACACGCTACCAAAGATAACAGTGCCTCAGTAGGAGATAGGTGGTGAGTGAACAAGGAAGTGTTCACTACACATAAAGTGGTGGCAGCGGTGGGATCTAAAAGGCCCAGGGTGCTGTCATCCACAAAACATAGGGGTGAACAACAAAGTGTTCACCACAGTATCATTGTAGGAAAATATGGTTGTTTCCATGTTTAAAAAAGCCCAGCACCCCAGCAATGGCCATAGGAGGATATTATATCACATTGTGGGAAAGGGAGGGCCTGTGGACATCGTAAAGAAATGGAAAAAAAGAGACAAACACATCTGCTATCCATATAATTATCCCAAATTCTGAAAATTGTTGTTTTTCTTCTCCTTTCACCCCAAGCAGGTTCTCTTTTCTCTTCTTTTTTAAACCTCTTCTTTCTGAATTTGTATTTTGTAGTTGGAACACTAGTTTGCATATTAACTCTCTTACATCCACTGGTTATATGGTTATTTGCACTACAAAATCAATGGGATTTACAAATGGGAAGGTCTCTCCTCTTTTAAAATTTAAATTTAAGATAAAGTTACAACATAAAATATTGCACCTCTTTAAAATATGGTGCATGCTTATATGTAGCACAAGATAACATGATTCAAACTGATGCAAAGTACACTGCTCAGGTTGTTTTTTCTGCATTTCTTCACCTTTTCATTTTATATCCAGATATTGTCCTTTGTCATTGCATATTGGTGTTTTGATTTAATGTATGACTTGAACACACCTTGCATCATATGTGCTGTGTTTAATATTTTTAAGCACTGCTGTGTATTGTTCTGTATATTCATCCTTGAAGTGAAAGGTCAAAATTATGTATTCTGGCCCTGGACAAAAACTCATATCTATAAGAGGCAGACAAAGTGAGAATGAGATAGGAAAACAGTATTCCTTTCCTGCTGGCTGAATCGACTGCTTCAGGTTGATTAATAAAAGGTTGACCCTAAGGTGGAGGTTTCATCTTGCTTTCTCTTCTTTGGGAGGAACATGTTCAGAAACTGTAATTAAGTAATTATCAGATGGACCACATTAAAACACCTCCTCCATATTTTATCTGCCTTGAGCAAGAAAATGTCTTAAAGGCATTGGCTATCCCTGGAGTTCTTTGGAAGATGGATTATATAAGATGGTGTGAAAGGTCAGAAGCCACTGTCTTCAGTTTGATTTAGCACAATATATTTCCTCCAGTGGCTTTAGAAAACAAATGTTTTATGTCTCTTCACATGTTCTCTTTAAATTGGGGTGGTGATCATGAGGTCCTATTGTGTGATTTCACATCCCAGAAGTCTCACCCAGTACAGCCTATAGTGAGGTACATTTGGAATTGCTTTCAACAACATTTGGACTCCCCTGGTCCAAATTCAACACCCATGGTGGGAGGAACACAAAAACTCAATGCATTATGTTTCATAAAACGTAGCCCCCAAAAGATGAAAGGCATGACATCACTTGTGGCTATTAAGTATGAAAAGAATATCCAAAAATGTTTGAAAAATTGTGGGGAAAAAACCCACATTTTTTAATATCAAGATGAAAAGAATCCCAGACTGACAACAAGATTCTTCACAATACATGATGTATTCTGCACAAAATTCATGTGCATAAAAAGGCCATTTACTGTGTAGGAATTTGCTTTTTAATTTTTGTGCAGTGAATAATATTTCTATCTTTACAGGAAAATGCTGTTTCCTATAAAGGAAACTTTTTTTCTGTGAAATCACTGTGCAAATTTTACAGAGAATAAATCCTGAATTGGATATAAGTATCAAAAACTGTGGTTTGTGAAGAGTTACTCACCATGGGAAGAAAATTGCTAAAATTATTCATTGCTTCCTTGGAGAAGAATTTTAGTGTAGAATTACATCCCTAGTCAATATAGTATAACCAGTATAACTAAGTGGGTGAAGTTAGCCATAAGTACGAAACCAAGGAAACTTTTAAGATTCATGGATGAATTTCCTAAGGTTCTGCAAGTTATACATTCAGACTTCTGAAAAGAGTGATCTGCCTTTTCTTTGGCAACACCCTGGCAAGGGAGAAAAAAGAGAGAGAAGGATAGAAATGAGTGTCAGGAATATAAATATGTGTCCGTGAGCTGAGAAGCAGTGTATCATTGCCATGCCTGCTATCAGTGTGCATCTCTTAACATATTACCCCCAACGGAAAGTGACTCTTAATGGTAAAAAGGACTCATCCACCCAATTTTTAAAAAGATAGTGAAAGTGTTGGGAAGAACGCATTATTTTCACTGCATTCTAAGTCAGCTACGTTTGTGTTAGATGTTAGTTGTGATCAATAATCAGGAGTAATCTGTTCTTTTGGGGCTGTCTCAGGTCATGAGAAACTCTGATCTGACAGTTTCTGGACTTCCTCTGTCACCCTCAGGAGTCCATCAAACACTCTGGATTCATCACGTATTGTCAAAACAAAATACAAATATGGCAACTTCTGGGAAAATTCAAAATGGGGTAAATAATTGAACAGTTAAGCCCTTTGCATGCCATGGCTCACATGCAAATTAATACCTATTAAACTTCAGAATAATTTTTGTCTATAGATGTTTCATATAAAATTTGACCTCTAAAAGTGAATTGGCAAAGGGTTGTATATAACTGTGTCTGTATATGTGTACACACATGCATGGGTATGTATAAATATGTGTTTTAAACCATGTTTAATACCTTATGAACCATGTGTCTGTTTAGTTTTTAAGACAGTACTGCACATGGTTACAGGAAATAAGATTTTTATGCTAAATAATACTAAGTTTGTGCTTAGACAGTGATTTGTTCCAAGTAATTCTGCATAGTTGTGTGAATGTATTTTCATAATTATGGAAACTTAATATTAAATCATTCCTCCCACCCAAAAAAAGCATCAATATGCACACCCACTTCATTTTCTGCTCTCTAGCATTTAGAACCTAACACAAAGCTTTAAATGAAGGTGGCAGGTATTAATAGAACTTCACACCAGCCCACCATTATATAAGTATATATATTTTAAACTGACTTCAAAAAGCAAATTTTTGAAGCATAAATTGTAGGCCTTTACAGAGAAATCTAAGTCTTGATAGCCTGACTGACTTCAGTCCTTTACTGTATACAGTCATAATAATATCTAAATAATATCTAAATATCAGTGTAAAGGTAAAAGCATCAGAAATATGTGGTTATTTAATCAGGCTTGACTATAGATAAGAACTGTAGCTTCACATTAAGTCTCATGTGATTGGCTCATACCCACTCTGATGATCCTTGAGTTAAAGAAGCCATATTTGGAAGCAGCATCTGCCCAAAGTTTAACAGCATCTTCAGAATGTCACTAGTTCATCATATGAAATTAACCTCATCAACCCCATATATAATTCTTTTACTGTTTCCTTGACTTCACGAAAAACCCCAACAACAACAAACCTGTAGCCTCTTCTCCTCTGTGCCTTCTTCACAATGCTGTCCTACTATTCCCCTCCCCAATCCATCTCTATAGCACATTTTCATTTCATGGAATAATATTCATGCCATAGGAGGGATATAGTGACAAATCTCAGGGACTGTTATAGCCCCATAACTCTAGAAGACAGAAGTGTTGAATATAGATTTGGGATACTTGGAAAACTATGCTTCTTTAGTTATTATTGCTTCCAGTTCTATAAAACTGTGAAGCTGTGACAGTGTATAGATTAGTTGCACTAACCAGGGAGATCCCTATGAAGCAAGTGGGGATAAGTCTGTTTTGCTCTGCAGAATACTGAAATATAGCAGCCACTTAGAGCCACAGCAAAACACTTGCCTCAGAGCTAAACTATACCATTTATTGTGACTGGGTGGGTTTTTCCCCAAAATAAAATAAAAGACAATGCCTGTCCAAAAAGAAGGAGTATGACTCTTCTGTCACTGAGTTTCATATAAAAAAATCATCTACTGTTTGAAATAGGAGAGTAGCCTTCCCTGTCAATTGTGAAATATCACCTTTTGTTCTGGACCTATACCACTTCTTCTTTTTTTTTTTTTTTTCAATGACTTATGCTAGAGTTATCAGGGATTTTGTCAATACATGTCCTTTAATGGTTGCTGCACAAGGACATATCCAGCACCATCTTGGGTACAGGATTTGTGGTACACAATAGTAGCTGGTTGATACTGGGTGTACTTCTACCCACAAACTCCAACAGTCACTGACTGGCCACAGGGATATACCAGTAAAGCTCCCCCCTCCTGCTGCCGCCCTGGCAGCTGCTGTTGATGTAGCCACTTTCACCCTCCTTGACCTCTATGTGAGATATGTATAAGTATAATGTTGGAACATTGCACTCCAAACAGAACCTCATCCAGTTTTTATAATAGAGGTCCTGAGGAAATGCTGCATTCTGCAGACCAGGAGGCTGGTGCCTACAAGATGTCCAATTTGGTGCTATTTAAAACAAGAGTTGTCACTGTGAATTTTATCCCTACTGAGAAGAACAATGTTCTGATGAACCTCTCCTTCACCAAAACTCTTTTACCTCAGTGGGCAGCCCTAGAGGGTATTATACACCCACAGCTGTCCCTGTATGTAAAATTTCAGACCACTTTTATTTATAATCTATGGGTTTACTTTATTTCATAGTAGCATGGAAAATAATTCCAGGTTCACACCAGTTTGAATAAAAGAACAATAAAATTTTATTTAAATGTTGGTTGCCAGTGTTTCATTTGTTACAAGATTATGTTCACTTGTCCTAGTTACACTTTGTTTCAACTTTATAAATCTATTAAACAGCCAAGTATTCTCTTTTAGGACCCTCACACCTTATGTACTGTGTTCTTTCCAACCTTATTTCTATATTAGTCCTCAGGCTATCTATCTCTGAAACTCCCTCTCTCTTAGCTTGGTCTTAGAGGTAAGTCATTTCCTTCTGAACTTTAGCCCTCAGAGTCCCTAACTCCTGGACTCTCACAAAACCAGACCCCCATTGTCTGAAAACTAAACCCTATCAGACTCTAACTGTCAGCAACAGAATTCGTCATGACCTATAAAGCCCTACGTGGCTTAGGTCCAGACTATTTGAGAGACCATATCTCCCCATATGAACCACCTAGAGCCCTATGATCCTCAGGAGAAGGCTTTCTCTTGGTGCCACCACCATCCCAGGCTCTCCTGGGTGAGGACATGAGAGAGAGCCTTCTCAGTGGCTACTCCCACCTTGTGGAACTCCCATCCACAGGAGGCTAGGCTGGCTCCCTCCCTGGTGGCTTTTCACCAGCAAGTGAAGATGTTTTTATTCCAGCAAGCTTTTTAAAATCATGCAGAGCTGATTTTACTGGGGGCTGGGGGCTGGTTTAGTTTATTTTAACATTCTATATTTTAAATTTTGTATTTGTCAATTTATATTTTTATAATTTTAATTGTGTGTTTTGTATATGTTAGCCACCTTGGGTCCGACTTTGGGAGAAAGGCAAGATAAAAATAAAATAAAATAAATACTCCTGATAGGCTGTTGCTAGCTTGGCATAATCCTGCCTGCTTGCCACAAATGTGTTTATCCAACACAATTATAGCTGATGAGATGTCTACCAGGGACAAGAAATATATCTGCATTATAGACTTACAACAGCCTGATAACAATTTAACTGTGATGGTACTGTCCTGCAGAACCCTGAAATTTGCACTTTCATGAGGTACATAGAATTCTCTGCTGTATTTCTGCAGAATGCACTAATGTTCTGTAGCAGAGTATTCCAAATACCTCACTAGACTAAAGATCCCAGGATTACCTAGGATATAGTCATGATAATTAAATAGGTATCACAGGTATCAAACTACTTTACCTGTATTGTTTAGATATGCTTCTTATCAATTTTACCTCAGAAGATGCAGGCACCAGAGCTGGAGGTTCTGTAAATTTTATGAATTGGATAGCCGCACAGTGACAGCACCAACAATTTCACTTTATGTACATTTTGCAATAAATTTACCTTAAAATTGTACAATACTTCCTACACATGTGCATAATTTAATTTTTTGTTAGTCTACTTTAACTGGTTGTTAACTATGTTATTTTAATTTGTGACATTTACTTTTGCTTTTATTTTTTTAAATATCTACTTTAAGTTGATTGAATTGATTTTATTGAATACCACCTGAGATCATTAGATACAGGATGATATACAAATATTTTAAGATAAAAGAAGTATGAATAATACTTTTAATTCAAAGTATACAGATATGATCCTTGTTGTAACTTTGGGTCTAACTAGGTAGCTGAGAATCAGCTTCTCATTCTTTATATAAACAGGGAATATTCACTCCAACTGAATATTGAGGCTCTATCCAGCAGAAATATGATGTGGTTTATCTTCTGCATGCTAGAAGCAAATGAGATTACTCACTCCTTTGAGTTAATCAGCATAATTCTAATTATTACACAAGCATATTTTTAGTCACTTCTATAAATATCATACAGAGAAATATAATGCATTGGAAAGAGATGATTATTTTCTGATTTCATATTCTAGACATCACATAACACAAGAACTAAATTATCAAGTCCATAGTATTTTAATCCATTTGTATAAATAGTATTGCTACTCAATAATGTATTCATTCAGTAGTTGATATATTTCTTGTCATTTATCTTACTTGGACCACTACAGCATAGCCCTCTCCCCAGTCTTGGACAACTTTAGTGATCATGATGATGATGATGACGACGACAACGACGTTGATGACAATGATGACGATGACAACAACAACAACAAAAGCACATAAAATCCTCTCTGTTGCACTGTTCTCCTTAGGAGCTTTAATCCTCAGAATTATGCAAAGCAGGCTTATGAATATAAACAAGCAATAAATGTAGCCAAACTATAAGATGACATGGCTGCTTGTTGAGATGGAGTGATTGCAGGCTGATCTTTAATGACTTCCATCAGTTCTTATCCTGCACATTTCTAGGGAATAATTCACTTAAATGAGCTCAGAATATGGAGACCTGCTGCTAACCAGTATAAATAGAGTGGGCAAGCTCTAGAGGTCTGGGGGGTTATTTTTGTCAGAAAATTCCCCTAAAATGCTAGGGGAAAAAATTCAGGTTTTATACAACTCATTTTATAGAAGATGATTGCAAAACACAATGCAGCTGGGGCTACACTTTGCTTTGACTGCCAAATCATCATTTTGTGAGACTTTCAGGAAAACAAAGTAACTTCTTTTCTACTGAAGTTGTGGTGTGTGTGTGTGGGGGGGGGGTAATTTTCCCCTTTGCAAAAACTTTTCTTTTTTTTTTTTTTGCCTCCAGCCCAAAGAACCTTGTGAATTCTGGAAGAACAAACATGGAGAAGCTTTGTTATGTTGAGATGGTAACAATATTCAAAATATTTTTAAAATAATAAAAAAAATATTTTTTAAATTCCAGGAAACCTCAACTAGACAATAGTTGGAATGACAAACATCATTGCAGTTTGCATTTATTCTGAACTAAATTCATGCATGTTTTTCTGCACAGAATTTAATATTTCTGCATATTATTTTCATCACAGAAAATATTGCTTCATGCACAGAAAATACTGTATCTGGAGACTCAATCTGTGCAAAAAATGCATATGGGTGATTTGCATTTTGTTTGTTTGTTAAAAAGCAGCATTTTCTGCACAAGAAACAGTTTCTTCCACAAAATAATATTAATAATAATAATAATAATAATAATTGTCCAACTTCCTCAAATATACAGTCCCCATTCAGCAATGTTGTTCTAGTATGTCTGACAAAGTTAGCATTTTATCCAGAAACTGAGCCAGAAGCTCAGTGAAATCTGATCTAGCTTTCTGGCAAATAAGTTTGGTCTTCTGCAGCACCCAAAGTAATTCTCACCCAGCTGGATGATTTTACATCTTGTGATCCTTCTTGCTGAGCCCAGACCCAAATCATTGGTACCAAAGAACACAACAGCATTCCCTTCTGCCCATCCATGTCACCCTCAGATGGTCCTCCAGTCCCAAGTGATGGCCTAGATATCTAATTTTTGGCCCAGTAAACAATCCTATGGCTGCAAATTCATCCAATCTCTGACATGTCTCTGAAACTAAAAAATATGTGTCAAACTTGAACACTCAATTCAGGAAGAATGTAGGCTCCAGAGGCGCAGGACTTCCACCTCACTGTTTGCTATATTATGCCTGCTGGTGGGTTGTATTCCACTACAGTGGTGGCTGCACCTGTTCTAGAGGAATTGCCTCCAAATTCAGCTGCTGAAAGCCCTAAAGCTGTGAGACAAGCCCTGAAAACCACCATAAACTACAACTGAGTAACTGGGGACTGGTCAGCATGGACAAAGAACAACCCTTCCTCTCCCACTAGAATGTGGGCTCATGAATATTTCTGTTTTGCTCTGATTGGGTAAGGTTGAGAGTCTTCCAAGCCATGTATAATGAGCATTGACCTGTGGCCCAACTGGTCCACTTTGGACTTACACACTCAGAGTCTGATGAAACCCATTTGGAAGGTGACATTCTCCACCAGCAATGCCCAACCCAATCTGTTCCACCTTGGGTTAGCCATCAGCTTCCCTAACCTCAGGCCTCTAAAACAAGCTGTAGAAAATGTCAAAGTAAACAACCTTTCTTCAAATGTAGAATTACATATACCAGGAAGCAGCCTAATGAGATTCCCAAGAACCTGAAAAGAAATGGGACTCCTAAAATCCCTGAAAGGATAAAACAACCTCCCTGAACACTCCATGGTATTATGCACCAAAATGAATTGTCTGGATCCTTATCCCCCTCTCTCTACCTGCAGCCTTACTAAAAAAAATTATCATGGCAAAGTGTACCAACATGGTCAGTGGGACTATGTCATGTTCCCTGAGGGAAGCCAAATAGTGTAGCACCACTTGTTCAGATGTGGGCCAAGCTGCCCTGAAGCCCTCCTGGGTGGCAAAAGCAAATAATGTTCTCACCACTCTGGTATAGGTGCTCAATGTTACATGTGCTACCAAGTTACGTGCTCTGTATCATATAATACATTTCCAAGCGTCCATTTTTAGGAAAGCAGCAGATTCTGGGTCCACCTCTGGTGCCAGAGCATGAAACCTGTCAACCTGAAACCAAGACAATGCATCTGCAATTCATTTTTCTAGTCCTGGAACATAGCAGGCTGATCATTATGTTAGCTGAAAGACACAGAAAGACAAAGTGATGAAAGAGTCTCATCACCCTTTCAAAACATGATAACTTCTTCTTAATAACATGACCACTGCCTGGTTCTTCCACCAGAAACAAACCTTTTATTTGAAAATGCCCATGTCCAGATGGATACTGCCACCGAAATGGGAATGAACTCTAAAAAGTGAGATCATGGGCAATGTCAAAGTGAAATCATGGGCAACCCACTGAGGATTCTGGCCAGGATTCTGCACACACCACTTTCCCCAGAAAAATACCCCTAACCTGATGCATCTGACTTTGGAGATTATCACTTGGGGGATGGGATGTCCAGCACCAATGGTACCCCCAACTCATGTGCCAAATCCTCAAATGTACTCCTCAAATGCCTCTCCCAATCTTAACTACACTTCAAATCATCCAAATAAAGAAAAGATGATCCAGCCTGCACCTTATCTGCCCTTTCAATAAAAGTTCTGAATATCTCAAGTGCAACACAAAATACTCTACACCTCATAGGCATAGCTTTGAACTTTGAGCTCCTATGAACTTTAAACCTAAAAGCCAATAGCCATCTGGGTAAACTGGGAGCAAGTGAAATGCTGACTGAAAGTTGCATTTCATCATCAATAGCCCTAGACCTGTGGAACAGCTGCACCATTTGGTCAAATGAAGCATACCTAAACAAACAAAAAGGAATAGCATTATTAAGCTTCTGGGGTAAGGTAAGTGGTGTATAAGTCTATGTTCTCTGGGAGTTTTCTATGGTAAAAGCCTAAATGGGAGACATGTAAATTGATGATGTAGGGTTGACTAAATGGAGCAACCTTGACCGACACCTTCTGGCCACCACCTCCAGAAGATCCCTTGCTGATTTTAAATGGCCTGAGTCAAAATCAATGCATGCACCACAATATGGAACACAAAATCCAGTGGCAAAACCTCTAATGTACTGGGCACCCGGAAGAGAAAACATGGCTGTCAAACACACTGGTGTGTGCATCAGGCTCTGCCCAAGTAGTCTGGGAATAGGGATTCAGCCTATGTTAGATGGGTTTACACTTCCCATGAAAACTCAGGTTCATAGTTTGGCTGTACTTCTGGATTCAGCACTGAGCCTGGAAGCCCAGGTATTAGCAGTGACCAGGAGTGCCTTTGCACAGCTAAAACTTGTGTGCCAACTGCACCTATTCCTGGAGAAGTCAGACTTGGCCTGGTAGTGCATGGCTTGTTTACATCCTGTTTGGTTACTGTCATAACACTCTATGTGGGACTGCCTTTGAAAAGTGCTCAGAAACTTCAGCTGGTCCAAAGATCTGCAGCCAGGCTATTAACTGGAGTTGTCTACAGGGAGCATACAACTCCCTTGTTGCAACATTGGCTGCCAGTCTGTTTCCGGGTACAATTCAAAGTGCTGGTTTTGACCTATAAAGCCCTATACTGTTTGGGTCCAGGATATTTAAAGGACTGTATCTCCCTGTATGGGCCCATGAGAATATTTAGGTCATCGAGAGAGGCCCTTCTCTCTGTTCCACTACCCTCTCTGGTGTGTTTGGTAGGAACAAGAGAAAGGGCCTTTTCAGTGGCTGGTCGCAAGCTCTGGAACTCCCTCTCTAGGGAGACCAGGATAGCTCCATCCTTGCTGTTCTTCTGGCTGCAGGTAAAGACGTTTCTATGCCACCAGGCTTTCACATGACAGGGATGTTGTTTTGCTTTTGTTTTAAAGCATTTTAAACTTTAACTTTGAATAATGTAATGTTTTTAATTGTTGGAATTGTTTGTTTTTTAAACTTGTATTTTGCATGTTTTATAGTGTTTTAACGTGGACTGTTTTAGATTTGTAATCTGCCTTGCGTCCCTGTACTAGGAAGAAAGTGATATATAAGTAAACATAAACATAATAATAATAGTAACAACAACATCAAAACAACAACAATAACAACAGTGCCCCAATTTGCTATTTAACTGCTTGGGCCAGGGCTGACACCTCTTGAGAAGAGTTCACCATCTATTCTGGTATTATTATTATTATTATTATTATTATTATTATTATTAACCTTTATTTATATAGCATTGTAAATTTACACAGTGCTGTACATACGATCTTATAAATTAGATGGTTCCCTGCCCTCAGGATTACAATCTAATTTACAATCTAGCAATGGAGGTTAAGTGACTAGGCAGAAAGGGGCTCATAGCTGCCCATTTGATTCCCCCCTCTTTTTTAAGATGCTTCCCCCCCCCACACACACACACACACATGCAACTCTGCCAGCTACCTGGCTCTCTTTCCAATTGGGGGAAGGTTGCAGTTTCAGAAGCCCCCACAGTGGTGCTGCCTTGAATTGACTACTGCATCCCAACAATTACAAAACAGGAGGGAAAAGACTGTAAAAAACCTTTCATACCAGAAATTTAAAATGTGACAGCACATACCTGTGCCTACTGTACTCAGAAATACCTTCCACTAAACCTTTTGAGAGTTACCCCCTGTTCAAGAGATGACTGAAGTAAGTCCTCCAAGGGCTGTTAAATTGAAACTCCTTTCATTAATCACCATTGGCTATTCTGCTTAAGGGAGTTGTAGTCCAACAACATCTGGAGAGCTGTGTTTCGCCCAGCCCTAATATATAGGTTTCTGTCTAAAATGTAATTTCCGCCCTATTTCCTCAGCAGCTAAACAGATAATACCTCCAATCATTATTGCTTGGCAGGAGTTACCCCCACATCTCAGATTACTGAGAATAAAATGTTCATGTATATTGAACAAATTATGGGAAACTCCCCTAGAGAACTCCTGGAGCTGTGAGGATATGAAAATCAATATCCACTCTGCTATGTTGCTAATTAGTCCTCTTGGTAGCTTAATGTGGATTTTTTTTCTATTTTACTTCTTCTGCTGTCTATTTATTACTCTCTTTTTTTGTCCACAGCAGGCGATAATATCTTTACTCTTAATGATTCTTTAGTTAGATTGCTTTTTTAATAGCCATGCAATGTATTTCTCTTCAGAAGGATTGGATGGAGTGTTCATCACTGCTTGATATTTCACACAAATATTTTATATTTTAATCCTCGCCAAAGAGACAAAGGCAAATCTTTTCTATAAAGAGAATCTATTATAGGAGTTTATCACCACAAATACCACAGATGGAAAGGGATTGCATCCTTATCCCTCTCTGTCAAAATTCTCTGAGGTGCAAGTTAGATGAACAGATGTTTATTCTTGGACCTTTTACAGATTAATTTTTAAATAAGTGTTCAATAATAAGTGCATTCATCAAGGGCTTGCCAATTTGTCACAGTGCCACAAGCAACATGTTGCTCAACTATCCATGAATTCAAGGTAATCAGACCCCTTTTCTTTACCTGTAGGATTTGTTATCTTCTTAAGCACTAGTCAGGGGAAAACCTGAAATGTTGCAAGCAGTGAGATTACTGGGTCCAGCACCACCTCTGACATTATGCACAGCCTATTTCTGCCCATCTTCACTTGAGATGCTTTAGGATATTGTTTCATCTTCATTTTTAAGTTAACTAACTGAAATCACACTTCACAGAGTAACCAAAGAGCAGTTATCCTTTGGATTACACACATCTCCAGTTTTGTTGTTGTGGTGGTGTTGATGGTGTACTTTCAAGTTATTGCTGGTGGTGATAAGATGACCCTATCATATAATTTTCTTGGCAAGATTTGTTTAGGAGAGTTTGCTGTCCCCTTCCTCTTAAGCTGAATGAGGCTTACCCAGGTTCACCCAGGAGGTTTCCAAGGCTGACCAAGGATGGAACTTCGGTTTCCCAGAATCAGGCAAACTAGTATATCACACTGGCTTCTCCAAATAACACACAAAAAAAATCTCACTTTAAAAATGCCAGGCATAACAATGTATTTTAAAACACATTTTAGAATAAACTGCATACAAATATTGATATTTAGTGTACTTGTTTGATGCAATTTTGAATAGCTTTTAAAAATTAGTTTTAAGATTTTCAGATTGCTATAGAAACAAGATGGAATGGAATTATGAAAGAACACATATAAAACAGAGACAGACTGAAATTAGAGTGATCTTCCCATCAATAATTTGTGCTCACTTAGGTGCTCTTCAAAAGCACAGCCTGCTTCTGAATATGAGGCTTTTCCTTAACCAATATTCACCCATTCACTTGGGTGGAGGTCAGAAGCATTTCTTGTATGAGCTGCCTTCTGAAAAGGGATTATTTTCATGGGAACTGGAGTTGAAAACCAAATCTTCTTCTTCTTCTTCTTCTTCTTCTTCTTCTTCTTCTTCTTCTTCTTCTTTGGCAATAGCCTGGAAGTCAACTCCTCATCCCACTTCCATTCAGTCCAGCATGCAAAATTCTTCTTGTGTCCCAGAGAGAAGATGAGAAAATAGTTCCTATTCATTTATACAAATAAATAGATATTGGTGGGTGGGCAGGTAGGTGCACACATGTGCATGTACAATATTAGGAACTTGTTGTTGTTTTCCTTTGGTGGAGAATGGGGTTTTCTTACCTTTCTTTTCTGGGACAGGTGCAGGATGACAAGTATTCTGATGTTATGTAAGTTTTGATAAGACATAATGATTTGCAGGATCAGCGGTGATTTCCTTGTAGCCCAGAAATCTTTACTTCTGCTGTATGTAGAGGTTGGTCACATATTCAAAATGTTACAAGTGTTTTGTCTTGTACCTGAGTCTCTCTACTTGAACTCATATGACTGGAACTGAGGTGGTACCCTTGAAGTGCCACCCTTCTCTGCAACTCTACCCTCTGTAAGGCAAACTCCCTTACTCTTACCTTGAAAAAAGCTTCTAGGGCTAGCCTAAAGGTGTTATTGTTTTGATGTTATTGGATATAGCAAATCCAATAATATCCAAACAATGATATCTTTATTGGACCAACCAAAATGCATAATTACATGTTGCATGCTTTTGAAGTCACACTGGCTTCTTTGTCAGACAAATAGAAGAAAGAAATTGAAGATGTTAGTCATAGGTTTGCATTTCTGTTTCTGGTCTTAGTCCAGATGGTAGGGAAGGCTATCTGCAGGCAGGTAACTCCCCCTTTGACCATGTGGTCACTGGTAGATTTTCACAGGGAATTTAATGTCCATTTGTAATTCAAAGAAGTTGTTTCCTTGGAATATAACAGAGAGAGAAACATTGTACACTCCCATAGTGCCCCAAGTTACCTATTTTCATGCCAGAAACTTGGGAGATACACAGTGGCATGATGGCACTATTGTGTTATGATGTCTTAGAAATTCTGTCTTTGCACATTACTATAAAAATACCTTAATCCTACTTCTTGGATAAATGCATACTTTTATAGCTCTTCCTAACACTGCCTTAATTAATGTCATTGTCATTGCCAGTTGATTAATGTCTTCTCCTTGTACTCCAAAGCACGGGCCATATATGTGCATCCAAACTATCATCCAAGCCCATTATTGAACATAAATAATAACTTTTCTCTATTGTAGCAACATACTTTCTACTTAATGCCTGGATAGCTCTGTTTAAGGAAAATTAAAAATTTAATATCCCATGACATGAGAAAAACAAGCAGCTGCCTCTCTTCTTCCCCACCCTTGGCCATACATAAGCACATATTAACACCAGATTATATATACTTCCCTATACTTTTTGTATGGAGTACCTCATTTGGCACCTGTTGGGTTTGCTTTTTCTTTTTAAGGCTCACATATTTATACAGGATGAAACACTAAATATAAACTGAGTTAGAAAAAAATTGGCACCAGTGAGATTTAATTAAATGAAGATCAATCTGGAAGTTGGATCACTTCAAAGCAGTGGGCAGACTGGCCTCTGTAGCTGCCCTCTTCTATTTACAGCACACAGCACAATGTTTATACTTCTCATGGGACATTTAAAAAAAAACAAACCAGGAATGGGCCAGAGAGGACTTCATATGAAAACTGAGTTGGGGAGGGGATTTCTAATTGCATCTTTTTTTATGCCACTTTAACTGTCATGGTTTTTATGTATGGAATCCTGACACTTGCAATTTGGCGAGGGCCTAATTCTATGCTCAATAGTTCTAGTGTGCTCTCTTGAACTACAAGAATACAATTCTGTATTGAAGAGTTATAAGTATCCCATATATTTGCAAACTATGCTGCATGAAACATGTGTGGCAGAATGAGTGGTGCTGACCCATCATTGGAATTACTAGATTAGACACAGACATTGGATTGGATAGGTTTCTTTGAACTTGTAAATGGCAAAAAGAGGGGAGCAACCTTCTGTGAGATCTCTGAGGCAGGAGGTCACTCCTCAAACCCTTCCCCAGCTTTCCTTGACCAAAATATCTGAGCTGCAGAGGAAACCTGGTATGCATTGTTACTCCCTGGATCACATAATGCTGGAAAGTGAACCTGAGGGGGGAACCATGATGTAAAATAAAGTGAAGATGCACCAAAGGCCAGCCCTAATGGTGGTCTCCTTTCCCACTCCCAGATCCTATGATGTAAAGGCTCCAGAAAAGTTTCCCCTTCAACAAATAGGTGACAGCATTATTCACAAAAAAATCCATCTCCCCCCCCTTTTTTTTTAAAAAAAAATTGTTTAAAAAAGGTAAAACACAATTAAATCACCAGTCTGCTTTAAAAACACAAGCTAAAATACAAATTTAAAATACAAATTTACAAAACTGAGGTCTCATTCAGAACTCCAGACCAAAAGCTCTTGTGATGCTGTGGTGGGACATGAACATGAGAGTTGGAGTTTATATATTCTATAAGAGGCAGCCACTTTTCTTTGAACTGGTTATAGCTCTTTGCCTCAGAGGTTCTCCAGCCATTATCTGTATGCTTTTCCATTAACTATTCTTCCCAGAACTTTGTCCACCATTGAGCCATGGACAGATGGCCTAGTTTCCAGCTTATGGTAATCATTAATCTAGCTGTAGCAACTAAAAAAAGCTATGGTTTCTTCATGATGGAAATATTTATTATTAGATAAGAATATTGACAAGAGAAGTGACTCTGGGATGGGATGGACCTAAAAATAAATCCATCTTTTCCTCCCCACTACCTACCAAGGATAAGGGAAGTGAATCCAATTAGTCCCGTTCAAGAGCCTGAAATAATATTCAAAAATATTCAGAAAATAGAAAAAAAAATCTTTTGGGGGCTGTTGAGAAATCTCAATGAAGAGAATCATGGACTTTGCATTTTTGGGATTTATTCTGTACAAAAATTGCATGTGGATGTTGTATGCATAAATGAGCATTTCATGTGCAGGAAACAGCATATTCTCTACAGATAATATTATTTCAGCACAACCATATCAATTCCTGCACTGAAAATGCTTTTGGTGCTAATGAGTGGCTAGGCAAAAGGGACCTGCATTAGTATGGTTTGCTATCGCTGTTGTTTTGGGGAAACAACAAAAATGCTGTAATTAGGAATTCATTCTGCATGAAATCCACACAGTTGATTTGCATAGAAAACAGCATTTTCTACACAGAAAACAACTTTTTTGTGAGGAAATTAATTCTGTGCTGAAACATTATGTTTCATGTAGAATAAGCTGTTTCATGCACAGAAAATCATGTAATTGTGTAAAAATTAGACATGGTTGTTTTGCACTGAAACAGACTTTTCTGTGCAAGAAACAACATTTTCTGCATTGAAAACAATATTTCTATAAATATTAATTGTGTAGAAAATGCTGTTTTACAAGCAGAAGGTGTTGTGGATTTTGCATGGAATATATCCCAAATTTCAAATAGCTTTCACAAACAATGTCACTTTCAAACACTTTCTTGTAGTGTTTAAAAAAATGGCTGAAGTTACTTGTTGCTCTATTTGAGAAGAAACTTAGGGCTGGAACAGACCAAGAGTTTCAGACAGCTTCAAGCCAGCTTGGGGCTGTGCCATTTATATGCACCATGCCCCCAAGTCACCTGGAAGTTGCACCATCAATTAAATGCCGGGTGGCTTTGGGGCTACTTGCAGCATTGAGTTTAAATCCCCCCCCCACACACACCCAAGCTGGCTGGAAGCCAGCTGAAGCTTTGATGGGGCTATTTTATTTTGCCCCAAATAGAAGCAGCTCTTTGCCTCTCCTATTTGGGCCAAATTCTGGACAGAATGGGGCTGTGATGTGCAGTTGCCATTCCCCCAATCCAACTTTGTCAGGTGTGGTTTGAAGCTTCTCCCTTAGGGGCATTTGTTTCATGCCTCAGTGAAGAATTATATTTCTCTTCCTTTCCCGTACCAGGCTAGCCAACATGAAACTCAATCCTTGTTGCATATCATTCAAGAATAGCCCATTACCAAACTTGATCAGGTAGATGCCATCAGCTTTGTTAAACTCTGAAATATTACCCCTAGATGTTACAAAAAATGTTCGGGGCCCTGGAGTGAAGTATTTCTAAACAATATGGATCTCCCTCCCCAGGACAAATCTTGCATGGAAAGATTGCAAACCAAACAAAAGAAACCCCAAGCCCTCTGTTTTAATAGTCCACAAATTGTGCAAAGCCTAAATACAAAACACTTTACTTTCTTCAACCCTAAGTCATTCATAAGTGAATTACTATCACATGTGAAGGCAGCCCCATACACTCCCAAAACAAGATCATTAGGAAACCATGTCAGTGCAGGTCCTACTTACCCAGCCACTCCACGAGAACCAGCCTCAGATAGGCTCAATACTGGCCAGATCGAGCCTGCTGCACAGCCCATTTGTGCGGCCACAAATCACGTAGGAATACAGTAAAACCTAAAAGAAATAACAAAGTTGAAAACATGAACCATTATACATCAAAACTTAAGGGGATGTACATAATGCTTATGCACCCCCAAATGTTGGAGGAACTCGTAACTCAATCCTATATCTGCAGCTGTTGGTGCTGCCTTGATTTGAAAGGATGACCATCAACTTGGACATGGAAGGGGGCAAATATGGCCCAACCAGTCTTTTTTTTTTTAAGCTACTTCCTTCCAATATTTTCCCTAATGCTATGTTCCATCCCAATCACTGCCTTCAAATTGTAGAAATGAAAAAAGATGGTGAATTCCTTTGGAAGGAACCTGGACCAAAACAAACAAAAACCTTCAAGATAATGTATTGTCCCTTTTTTTCTGGGCAAGCATGAAGTAACAATTTCAGTGTTTCTGAATTAACTTGGCTGGGCCCATTTTAGAGACAGCTGGCTACCTTTAGCTTTATGGTATCCATCTTGTGCTCCTATGTTACCCTTAACTGGCTTCACTCTTTGTGGCAGCTCCAAAAGTGTGATCCTTCACAAATACAACATTTATGTCAAAAACAACATGTCCATCTATTACACTCTGCCCCCTAAACTCCCACCACAGTAAGTTCTGCTGTTCTCATTGAGTTCCTCTAGCCTGACTGATGGTATTGCTAGGATTCTTATGAATAATATGAGCACTATGTATGTGTCTTGCTGAACTGAGACATGCTGGGGTCATAAGCTACATCCACAGTTGTGGCTGCAGCTCATCCCATCTGAATGTTAATCACAGACCTCATGTGAAATAACATATTATAAAGAATACAAACTGGCCCATAATATTTACATATGATCTAGAGACAAGATCTAGATACTAGGGAGGAAAAAACCCAAAAATGATCTTCAAGTGCAAGAAGTCACTCCTGCACAAATACAATAAATTCTGCTTCTCACATAGCTCATCAAGATAATATGAAATAATTTCTTAGTATGAGAAAATATGTGCATATTATGCTAAGCAGTTGGAATGACTCAGTAATTGAATTTTAATAGATAAACCAGACACATTTCCCTGCTTCTGTTTAGGGAGAAAAATTCTTTACAACAACACCCTTAAGAGAAAGTCAAATTTCCTGGGATTCTTAAAAAAACAAAAACAAAACTGGTTTTTGATCAAGGAAGCAGTAATAACCATCAACACACTTCCAATGGAGCTTGGTTTCCATTTTTCTCTCTATGGGAACTGCTACATTTGCAATCGCTGAGACTTGTGTGATAGGAAGGAACGCTTAAGACTTGCAGTGGATTAATACTATTTTGAGTAGCATGACCATTAAGAGAGTAGGTTCATTCAACAACAAATTATACACTGACATTATTAGATTAGGTGCTGTTGGTTTGTTGATCTTCAATATCTACTCTTTGCTGAGATTAATGGGACAACGGTTGTTTATTGAATGTTGTGGGGCCCGATGTTGGCATGAATATGATAAAATTGTTATTTCTGATGTTAGTGGAAATTTGCAACAAATGTAGATACAAACTGTAGAATTCTGTTGAAAATTCTTTGGTCCTTCAGATGTTTCAAATTTCAACTACCGAAACTGCTTCCCCCAGAATGGTCAATGGTAAGGTAATTTGGGAATAGTAGTCTGGAATATGTGGAAAGCCAAAGGTTCCCCCTTACTTAATGCACAAAATTCATTGTGGAGATGGGAAAACTCTAGCAATATGAATAAAATGGGAAAATGCCTCAAAGGGACGTTTTGTTTGAGATGGCCAGTGTTAAAGTATTCAGTAGTCTGAGCAGCTGATGAATAAAATTGCTAATATTTATTAAATTAATTGAATCAATTGGAGTAGTATCATGACAAAAAACGATGATAACCCTAAGCATAGAAGACTGCCTTAATTTTTACCAGCTTTTAGGGAAAAGGTTAAGAAGATCAATAAAGAGCTTGTGTGTTATAATGGTTTGAATGTTGGACTATGACTCTGGAGACCAGGGTTCAAATCCCTGTTCAGCCATGGAAATGCACTGGGTGGCTTTGGACTAGTCACACATTCTCAGTGAGTGTCATTGGATCCCTCACATATGACTTGGCCAAGTTTCTGGCCACACAATTACAAACCTATATAGGGCAAACCTCCCACTACAGGAAGGACTCAGCTCACTTCATAGGAAAAATCAACAACCTCAAACTTAAACTCAGAGACATACTAATCAACTTTGATGTGGTCTCCTTGTTCACCAAAGTCCCCATAATGGACACCATGGCACTCATCTGACAAATTTTTCTGCAAGACATTGCCTCACCACAAGCTACTTCCAGTGGGAAAATGGATTCTACAAGCAGAGAGATGGGGTAGCCATGGGAAGCCCTCTGAGCCCTGTGATAGCAAGCTTTTACATGGAACACTTTGAAAAGCAAGCCCTGGAAACAGCACCAAAAAAACCCACACAACATTGGTCCAATATGTGGATGAGACTTTCACCATTTGGAAACACAGAGAAGAAGATCTGACTGTGTTTCTGCACTATCTGAACAACATCTACCCTAACATCCAATTCACAATGATAAAAGAAAAAGAAGGAACATTGCCATTCTTGGATGTCCTGGTCATCCGCAAACTGAACCAATGTTTGGATCACACAGTATATAGAAAACCTACACACATGGACAGATACCTGCACAAGAACTCCAGCCATCACCCAGGACAAAAAAGAAGCACAATAAAAATATTGGTGGACTGGTCAAAAATGATCTGTGAACCTTACTTCTTGGAACATGAATTGAAGCACCTAGATACCTACAGGCTAATGGATATTACCTACAGGCTAATGGTTATTCCAGCTCAGACATCAGAAGGGATGCCAGACCCAGAAAAACCCAGAGGAGTGATGGCAAGCAACCACCCAGAGGGAAGGTATTTTTACCATATATCAAAGGAGTCACAGACAGAATAGGGAAACTGGTGAGGAAACACAACCTCCAAATGGTTTACAAACCTAGCAAGAAAACACAGCAAATATTGTGCTCACTGAAGGACAGGAGAGACACTCTCACAGCCACAGAAGTTTACCGGATACTTGTGCAGCTGTGGACAAGTCTACATAGGGACCACCAAATGCTGAGATCAAACACGAATCAAGGAACATGACAGACACTGCAGACTATGGCCCAGTATAGACCAGCGCTTTGTGCCAGCCTGGGGCCAAAAGTAGGGCTCAGTAGAGTGGAGCATCCGCACGCTCCCAAGCCTTACCACACACCGTGGGTGCCATCTTGGTGCACTGCCATTTACATGGAGCATGCCATGATGATGTGCCCAATGCACTGCATTGAAATAGCGTGGCACACAAGGGATGGCATAATGCTGCACCAGGTTGCTTATGGCACCACTGTAACGGTGGGCAAAGGAGCCACGCTTTGTGGCTCCTTTTTCCAAGTGCATCATTGCTGCAACATGCGGTCGCCGTGACAACAATCCAGGGGAGAAAGGTGGCCTCTGGTTGCCCCTTTCTCCTCAACTGTACAGCGCCTGAGTCAGCTAGAAAAATCAGCAGTAGCAGAACATGTCATAAACCATCCTGGACATAAAATGCTGTTTGAAAACACTGAAATTCTGGACCATGCCAACAACTTTCAGGTCAGAATGGACAGGGAAGCCACTGAAATCCATGAACAATTGGACAACCTCAAGAGGAAAGAAGAAACCCCTAAACTGATCAAAGTTTGGCTACCAGTCCTGAAACATACTAAAATCAAGATCCAGCAAATGAAAATGAAAACCACCCAATGTCAGGGGTTTTCCCAGCAGATAATAGATCTCTAGTTAAACAGACACAAATCCTCTTTGCATATCCTCTCACCCTGAGGCCTTGCCATTCAACAACAGAACAATACACAGATTAACATGGAAATCACTCGTCCCAACTCAGGGTCACACAGTATATATATACCCCACTCCCTTCAAGGCCAGCATTCTCTGAAGATGCCAGCCACAGATGCTGGCGAAACATCAGAAACAAACTCTTCTAGAACATGGCCACATAGCTTGAAAAAAACCAAAAAAACTATCAAACTGGATTATTTCTGCAGTGTGGATGCAGCCTAAGCGGGCAAATGGGATTTAAACTATAGAAAACCAGGAAATGCCTGATGTTTATCACACAACATTTCCTGGTTTTCTAAATCCCATTTGCACCTAGTGTGATAAAGCAGATAGAAAACTTAGTTCAGAATGTAAATTTAGGACATAAAAATTGAGATCCCTCTGATACAAACAATAGGGGGTTTGGGGGGGGGGGAATCATGATAAATATGAAACATTGTTTGTATTTGTGCCACTGAAGACTACAAAGAATTAAGAATCACCTGTCAGGTTAGTGTTCTAAAAATTGTAACATAGTGGATGCACCAGGGCATATGTGAGTCTTTTGTTGCAAGATAATTGCTTTTTGGTTAGAATTTCTTGGTTGGATTAACAAAATAACTTATCAGGATATATAATTTTCAAGTCATTTATTGATTTTTTCCCCAGTATATGGCAATGGAAATGAAAATGTCTATAGAATTTAAAAAAAATCCATACTGCTTTATGCAGAAAATACAGGAAAAGCACGTACTTGGAAGATGTCTGCAATTTTTAATCTGTTTGCTGTTGGCTTGACTGTGGTGCAAAACACATCACAGAAATAATCCAGTTTGAGACTGCTTTAACTACCCTGGCTCAAAGCTAGGGAATTCTGGGAACTGTCGTTTTGTGAGACAGCCTTCTCTGTCAGAGGGCTCAGGTGCCACAATAAACTACAGTTCCCAGGATAATCTAGCATTGATCCAGGGCAGTTTAAAGTAATCTCAAACTAGATATTTCTGCAGTGCATTTTGGGTCATAGCTCCAAATCTTGCACTTTGGGGGGAAAAAACAACATTTAAGTTTTACCCCTCAAGAGGCAAAATAGCCTCTCCCTTTTTAGAGAACACAATATTCCTTTATAACTTATATGTGTTAGGTAGATAGTGTACATAGTTTGTCAAACATACAGCATTCTAGAATCAATTTAGGAGACTTTAAAAAATAGACTAGGGTCTGCTATTATTGCCTTTGCTTGTGATTGCTTCATTTTATTCTACATTCATGGAATGTTGTCTGCATAAGAGGGGAGAGGAAGAAAAAGTTATATATATATATATATATATATGAGTGAAATTGCTATCTATCCTTCCAAAAGTTCATCCGTAGTTACTAAAAGAAAGTAATATATTACCGAGAGAACCAATAGTTCCTACTCATATCTACTGAATTCATGCAGACAAAAAAGTACAGCTCCTTGACAAGCTGAGTTATGCTAGTCGAATATGTCAAGTGTTTGTCCGTGACACTCTCCTTGACAATTTTAACAGGAATCTTGCCCTCCTTCACAAATGCATTATGCTGTGTCCTTTTAAAAAAGTTGTGGTCTGTTTATTCCATTCATTGATGTCTGACTATTTCCTTTCCACTGCAGATGTTTAATGTGACTGGTGCTTCTGCAATGTAAACTATATTTTCAGGCATTAAATTGCAGTTAACGGATTGTCTCTATACAACTGCTTAATCTAATCAAAGACAACTGGAGTGATTACAAGAGAATGTTTACTATAGCTTTGATCTGATAAAAATGGTATGTTCATTTTAATAATTTAATATTGAAGTATTATCAGATATATTTCTTTCAATAATACAAAATAACTTCTCTACAAGGAGAGAGAGAGAGAGAGAGAGAGAGAGACTGAGAGAGATCTAAACTGCAACTCCCTGCTTTGTGCTAACAGGTTTTGAACAAATCTTCACCTCATCTAAAACCGGGAGCATTGCCGTTCTCTAACTTTGTAGCTATCTGGGAAATATTTTTCAACATTGGAAAGTTTATTTATTAAAGTACCAATCCAGATTTCAAGAGACCATTATCCTACTTTCAGTTTTCTTCAGAAACTTACATCTTTCAGAACTAGGTTAAATGCTCCCTCTTTTGATTTCTACCAAACTGTGTGGGCCTGGGGCTTAATTAGAAATTTTTAAGTTTTATCTTTTTTTCTGATTGAAGCACAGACACTGACACCTACTTGTGTAATTGCTGTTCCACAGGGAGAAAAAACAATAGTTTTTTTTTCTTGATTTTTTGTTTGTTTGTTTAAGAGGAAGAGGCTGAACAAATTCCCAGAAAACTATATAGCACATACAAACTTGTGAACATTGCTTAACTCCACACTCTTCATTAAAGCAAAAGCAAATGTATGCAGGCAGTTAACTTACAGAATCCAGTACCACAAGCTGTGTTGATGGCTATTAGCTCAGATAACATTTTAAAAATATCTTAGGAGATAAGTAAATCTGCAGGTTTTATTGTTCACCTCTCTATAGCCTCCATGATTTCATGGCCTGTTCAGGTAAAACCAAACTTTTACAAAGCTTAGAAGAGTAAAAATATATAAATAACTGTTTATTTTAATTATTTAATTATTTATATCTTGTGCTAAGATATAACTGTATGAATCTACTATTCAAACTAAGTAGGGATACCTTCACTTTTTTTTCCTCTGTAGCTGTATTTTTTGGTATCCTTCCATGGCATCTTAAGTGAGAATGGCAACATCTTGACAAAATATAGACCTGTGACTCTAGCATCGTAATATTTTTCTTTCTCCTGTATGATTTTTAACACTTTTGCTTTATGAAGAAGCCAAAGCTTGCATCATATATTTTGTGATTTTTTATTATTCCATTAATTATCATAGCAAGATATCATTATCAATACAGGAAGGAGATGTCTTTACTGCCCTCTAATAGAAAAAGCCTGGTAGTGTGTCATCATGTGCTAAATGCCTTAAAATTGAACATGGGAGGGAAGAGCTGGGAGACTTTTAAAGAACCTTCTGTCTCTTCCATGCCCTTCTTTGGAGGGCAAATGTGAACCACCCTCCAGTGTCCAGGAAGTGTGAGCATTGCTGGTCACTTTGGGACTAAGAAGGATTCCCCTTCCCCTATCCCCCCCCCTTTGTCCCTGTCTACACTGTTTCTGGAGTACAGTTGGCTAATAGTGAAGTATTTAAATAGGTAGTTACTGGCCAGGGAGTGGGAAGGGGAGGGAGTAAGTGTTGGACTGAACACCTTGGCACCCATTTGATGAAGGGCAGAGGTCTAGAATTGGTTTAAGTCCTAGGAAGAGAGGAATGAGAGTATTCTTAGGGCTGCCCTGGAGATTTGCCCTCACTTTAAGTCTCAGGACTTGGGGAGGGAGGGGTCTTAGGTCTGTCTTCCAGTAGATGCCCATATGGGGGCACACCAAGCTCTTGGGTTGTTCTCAGATCTCAGGTGTTTCACACAGGGGAAGCTGAGGAAGAAGGGCTGATGCCTGCATCAGCTGATCCTTCACTAGTTTACTCCCCCCTCTTGCTTCTTTCCAGCTCCAATGTGGTTTAAGTAGAATTTATATAATATAAAGTGGTTGTTATCAACCTCATATTCTGTGGCTGGTTTTGTTATTCTCTGTTCCACAATGTTGAAACTGGACACCATTGATAAACGAGAGGAAGATGTAATAACTGTGCCACTCCCGTTGTGGAATCCCTTTCCTTTAGATGTCCCACTAGCATCAGTGTTCACCCAGGCATTTGAAAACTTTTATTTGCCTTCATGATTTATAAATAAATGTTTGAGCCCACTTGAATAGGACTCAAAGCAGCTTCAAATTAATTAAAATATAAAAATGAGAATACACACACACACACACATTTTAAAACCTCATAAACTAAAGTACCTTCCCTCACAATTGAGCCCTATACAGCTTAGGTCCAGACAATCTGAAAGTCTGTATCTCCTAATAACAGCCCACCAGCATCCTAAGATATACAGAAGATGCCCTTCTGGAATGCCCTTCCATGCGAGAATAGGCTGGCCCCCTCTCTGTTCTCCATCAGTCATCAGGCAAAAACTTTTTCTGTTTAATTAGGCTTTTCAAGAGTAATTGCTTAAATGGAAGCTTCTTACTCCCGTAGGGAGGGTGTTTTATTGTTTTAACTTTTGTATGCTTTTTAATGATTCATATATTTTAATGTGATTATTTTAATTGTATTTTAAAATTGTATTGTTTTGTTTCCTGTATAGACCATGTATAGTAATAAAAACTCTACGGTTTTTGAAAAATTTGCTGTGGCAGGTAGAAAATGAGCAAAATTACTTGTTGCTTCCTGCAAGAATGAAATTAGTGAAGAATCCCATCCTTACCGTATGCTCAATAGTACCACATGCAATAACACTGTGCTTCTGTAAACTTGCTATGAATGTGGACACTGCACACGAGGCAGAAATTCTCTAAATGCTTCTATAGGGGAACACTTGTATTCGTAAAATGACACCAAGATTACAGTGAATGGGCCCAACCCCCCAATTTATTTACTCCCTGCTTGGATTGACCATGCCTCTTCCCATATGCCCATAGCAGTGTTATTGTAATCTACAAAGCCATAGCTTGGTTTCCAGATCCTTTCTGCCTAGGCTATAACCAGACATTTACTTAAGGTGAGATCACTGTCTCAGAGCAGCTGCTTCTACAGCTGGCTATCCTTTGTGCATACATAATTGTATCCCTGTCTCCTGTCTCTGCAAAATTACATGCACTTGCTAAAATCTGTTGTACTGTAACATAAGAGTCTAGCCTATCTCCTTCTTATCGATTCCTTGTAAAGAATTTATATTGCTCAATTGTTTTATTGCACTTGGGGGGACTGTACACAGTAAAATCTGCTATACATGATGACAGTACTGAGACCATAGGGAGCTGAACTTTGTGTAGGTGGTTTTTTTTTCTTCCCTATACTGTTTTTCAGTGACTTAGAATGAACATTCCACTCTGCAGTGTCCAAAATCCTGCTTTGTATGATGAAATGACCTTCTGTTCTCTTGGAGGCCATTTTATTCTGTAGATAAGATCTAGAAGCAACCTTGCAAATAGCCTCCACAATATATTTGATGACATCTAGTAGTAATAACAGCTTTATATGACTACAAGCCACACATGTCAGGCATTACATAAACACATGCACTTTATTACATATCATATGCAACATCTAAAAGTGAGAAGTGTAGGGGGCGCTAATGACGTTATTTCTAACACCAAAAAATATATTTTCCCTACAAGTGATGTGTATAAATATTTCATCTTATTTTTATGTAAATGTAATTGAACTTCCTGATACTAGCTCAAATTGGCTTGAGACTTGATCTAGACTAAATATATCATGGGTTGTTAGCACAGCAGATGTCTCTGTCTTTGTGCGGGCATGCATTCAAGTTGCCTGTTAACATATAGTGAAAGGGATGGCTACTTGAATCTTTTTCTCACAGCATAAATGTTCTTTAATGATTTTCCCCAAATATATACATTCCTGTTCACATGTTATCTTGATGCATACATGCATAAATAAAAAAAAGTATATAAAAATACATACTTTTTTTCTGCAGGTTTCTTCTAATGTGTCAGAAATGGAGGGTGTTTTAGTTTGCTTTTTATTTTGGGAATGAAAATTAGCTTAGTTTTTCATATACCAAATTTTTCTGAAAACTCCATGTCTACCGATAGTTTATTTCTACATGTTACTTGCTGTTAAAGCCAGTCCAGAGTTGTTGTTTCTTTAAAAAAGAAAAGAAAACCTGAATATGTCCAATGCTTTACATGTTTATTGAGAAGTGTGTTTCATAGAGTTTAGTGGACAAATGAAAACAGTCATAAGATTGCAGCCCTGATGCCTTTAGTATGGGTTAAAAAGGAAATGGTTATCCTGAAGCAAAACAATTTTATCATGCATAGGATGTCAGCCCAAGACATGCTGAAATAAAGAAATGAGTACTCTTGGACACTATGTGTCAAAGCTTCTTTGTTTAGTCCCCCTCATCATAATATGTGTAACCACTGCATAAGGATGTGTGTGTGTGTGTGTGTGTGTGTGTGTGTGAAAAATGAAATATGAGGTAAGACAGTTTATGTTCCTCAAACACTACTCATTGCATTTCTGTGAAACCATAGCATAGCATAACAGTGTGTGACAATGCATTGCAGAATCATATCTCATATTATAGCAAAGAAGTATACCATCTTCACCATCACTGTTCAAACACAGCAAGCATTAGAGAAAGGCTAAAGAAGGGAAGATACCATTGATGACCAACTCAGGAAATAACAAGATCAGACACAGAGAATTGAGTTATAAATGTATATGCCTAATAAAGGTTTATGGATGGATGGATGGATGGAGTTATAAATGGGCAGCTTTATTTAAATAACCTATTTAACTGTTTTTCTTCAAGATCTGCAAAAACTAGGGGAATAACCTAGTGCATGAGCAGCTGGGGCAGGTGGTCCAGTCTTAGACTACCTCACCTGAGCCCCAAAAGGCAGCCCAGAACTGGGTTGTTCCCTGGCCAGCCCACATCCAGTACACCAACTCAAGATGTCCTCATTTAACTCACAAGACTTAAATAAGGGTTTATATCTTAGGGTTTATATCTAGGGGGTGCAATGGGTCAAGTGGTTAAGACACTGACTCTGTTGATTGCAAGATCAGCAGGTTGGCAATTCAAGTCCTGGGTGCCACATGATGGGGTAAGCTCCCATCACTTAGTCCCAGCTTCTGCCAACCTACAGTTCAAAATCATGCAAATGGACATAGATAAATAGATACCACTCCAGTGGGAAAGTAAATAGCATTCTGTGCAATTATGCTGGCCACATGATCAAGAGTAGTCTCTGACAATGCTGGCTCTTCGACTTAGTAATGGAGATAAGCACTGCCCCTCTGGCTGGAGACAACTTAAGAACCTTGTCAATGGGGAATATCTTTACCTTTTATCTTAGGCCAGCCCCAAGGCAAGTCCTTTTCGCTACTCATTTAGTCTCAAGACCTAAAGAGTCAGTTTCAGAAACTTAACCTTCACCCAAGAGGGTGCTGAATCTTATCTCCCCCCCCCACCCTGGATATATGCCCCAGATATGGGGCAAGCATCTGCTTTGTCCCTATCCCCTCACCATTTTCCTTATCACTGCATTCTTTGGTATCATATCAAATATGGAGAAGTATATTTCCAACACCAGCAAGAAACTTTATTTATATTTAAAAATGCTGACCGTGGTTCTTACAAACATGTGTGTACGATGTTTTGTGTATAATTCAGAGGCAGTTTAGTCTGGAAAATCATAGTCTCAAACAGACACTCACATGTATAATTGATTTATTTCATTCCCATTAATAATAATAATAATAATAATAATATTTATTTCTATTCCGCCCCTCTGAACAAGCAATCGGGGCAGAGTACAGCAGAGGTTAAAACAATATCAAGTTAAAATACCCCTTCCTTACCCTTACCACCCTCCCTTAAAAAAGAATTAAATCGCAATAGAGTTAAAAAACATAATAGATTAAAATAACAATGCACAATAGTAGGGAGCGGACCCAGCTTAGGTTCTATGGAGAAAAATGCAGGAAAAGATTTAAAAAGCCCTTAAAACCTAGGTATGGAGCTGGGGATAGTCACATTCTCTGGGAAGGCTTGCCGGAAGAGATGCTTCTTTAGGGCTCTTTTAAAGCCTTCTAAAGATGGAATGAGACACATCTCGTCCGGCAGGTTGTTCCACAACTTGGGGGCGACAGCCGAAAAATCCCTCTGGGAGGTCTGTACCAGCTTGGTCTTCATAGGTTGAAGCAGGTTCCTCCCAGAGGACCAAAGTGTGTGTGGGGGGGGAGGGGTTCATATGGGAGGAGGCGGTCCCTTAGATAAGATGGGACCAAGCCATGATGGGCTTTAAAGGTTAAAACGAACACCTTGTACTGTGCCCGGAAACTCTAGAGAGGTCAAAGTAGTGCATATAGTCCTCTACTATGTAAACCTTGCAGCAATTCTGAGGTTAAGCTAAGAGTAAGTAACTAAACTAAAGTTACCTAATGAAGTTCATGGCAGATTTGAACCTGCCATCCCAGTCTTAGTTCAGTACTTTAACCACTGAATCACAACAGCTGCCCAATACTCAAAGAGCAGACAATAACGCATTTAGTCCCATGCTGTGTTTCTGAGAAGAAGCATCTATGTAACTTTCAGAACTCACCAAAAAGATATAAAGGGGTAGACACTTCCCTTTATGTTTGTAATTTTTTAAAATAAATATGTACACAAGAAATAACAACAGAGTCATATACTTCCTGTGATCATGATGGGTTTGTAAGAAGTGGAAGGCTGATGATGTGACCAGGCTGATAAGAGCCCAGCTATCCTCCCCCGTCAAGACAGTCTGCACCCTGACACACAAACTGATCTCAGACCAGTCAGATGCTAGAAAATATATCTCCTTCCCACGCTACCTCACTGCTGTATGAGCATGAGGCCAGAGGCCTTCATTTGGATTGCTGAACTAAAAAATTATATTTGGTGAAAATTATTCTCTCTTTCCCTCTCTCTTCATGATTCATGTTCATGATTTCTTCTTTTCAACTACTATATAGAGCCCTGTTTTATATACTAGCAGTAGCAACAGCAGCAATCATGATGATGATGATGATGAGTTATTACTATTTCTTCTTCTTCTTCCTCTTCCTCTTCCTCTCCCCCTTCTTCTTTATCTGTTGAGTAATTCTGTTCACATCGAGTATGCAGAAAATTTCCTTCAAGCATTGTATTCTTCTTCAACTATTTCTTTCCATATGTGTCTTTCATATATATATATATATATATATAAACATCCTTTTAATAGATTTTCTGACTGGCCTCAAGGTAGTCACATTTGTTTAAAACTTCAACAAATCCTTAATGGAAACCCTTTTATCTCCTGAACCTGGATCTAGTTTGAAACTTGTATGTAAATAAGATCGGCATGAATTATTTTTACCTCATTGTAGCATTTAATCATTTAAATGCATATTGAATTTACTCTCAACAATGGAAGAACAAATAGATTACTCATTTAAACTGGCAAAGACATCCTGGGTGGAGGCGGAGAAGAGAAACCTTTTATTCTTAACTGAGAATGGTACTCTGATCACAATAAAAAGGTGATAGTGTTTCAGATCAAATGTTTTAAATAGTTAAAAAACACAAACAAAACAAACCAATTTGAAGTACATTGAAATCCAAATGATGTCAGCAAGATAAAAATTCAAAGATTTTTCCACGATGGGAGTCAATGGGAAGACACTTTATTTGGCCTGAATCATACCCTATTCCACCGACCCGTGCTCTAACACTTTAATCTCCATTGGCTGCCTATTCGCTTCCTGGCTCAGTACAAAGTGCTGGTTATTACCTATAAAGCCCTAAATGGCTTGGGCCCAGAATACCTGAAGGACCGTCTCTCCTCACATAATCCACCCCGCACACTTAGATCTTCTGGGCAATTATTACTTAAAGTTCCAGAGGCCAGATTGTCAATCACTAAGAAGAGGGTGTTTTCTACCGCTGCCCCGAGCCTCTGGAACTCATTGCCCACAGAGCTCCGCCTGGCAGCCTCCCTTACCCAGTTTAAGAAGGGGTTAAAAACTTATTTATTTGAGCAGGCTTACCTCTGACTCTCTCCTGCCATTATTCTTCCCCCACCATGGCTCAGATCGGAATACCGCCACCCCTTCGGCCGAAATTGTTAAATTGTTTCTTTGATTAATTGTTTTTAACTTTTGTATATGTTTTAATTTTTGTATGTGTACACCGCTCTAATCGTTGGAAGAGCGGTATATAAATAAAGATTTATTATTATTATTATTATTATTAATAAACTGGACACCTGATCAAAGACACTTTTGATTTAAAGAATTATATTCCAATTAGTCTAATACATATTATCTACAACTATTAAAAAAAACAGAGAGAAATGTAAGGGCTCAATGTACTCATGGATATTTAAGTAATCACTGTTTTCCATGAAGTTTTCCAAAACAGCCTGGGTTGGATCTACTAGAGGTGTTACTTAAATGCATGAGTGGACAAGTATTGGAAAACATGCTGGCATCCCAGGGATCTTGTCTTATCACCCCACCCCACACCTTTTTGAAGAATGGTCTCAAATGTTCTGCAAGTGCACTGGAGGCATCATAGTTAATTTTACCATATATTTGGCCCTCTTTGGGCCATTTTGGACCCCTGACAGGCCATTTCCCACTCATCAGAAAGTCAGCTGTAAATTAACTAAAAACAGCCAAAGGGGAGGGACCATAGTAACTTTGGCCCCCAACACCTCAAGGGGGCATGGGGGGGCAGACTGGTGTTGCTTGCATTCTGTTGCTTGCATTTGTCCAACCTTGCCTTGTTTCCACTTGCAAATGCTAAGGTACCAAATTTTCACCAATCTCGTATATCTAGTGCAACATTCTGTGCCTTGAATCACGTGATTCCAGAGGAACTGACAACCTCAGTTCTCTCTTGCTGAAGGGAGATACAGGAATAGGAGTGTCAAAATGTAAGTTCCCTGGCTTGTACAAGCAGAAGCAATTTATTGCCTCTGCTTTCAGACCACCATTGAAGTCAGTCCCCTCCTTTTTGTCATTTGTATGAGATTGCCTCTAAAGCGATTGCCTGGTTAATAAATTCAGCCGTTACTCTGAACCCAATATAACTGACTGCTTGATGTGGTAGTATCATGTCATTAACTATATGACTGGGACCTAATTGACCTAATTCATTGGGACAAACTATGCAACCAAAACCAGTGAGGGAGGAGCAACAGGAAAACAAAATTACCACTAAGTAGTTGGCTCAGTGAGGTTTGTGGGAAATGTAGGAAAAAGAATATACCCTCAAAACAGAGGAGGAAAGGAGGAGGAGGAGGAGGAGGAGGAGGAGGAGGAGGAGGAGGAGGAGGAGGAGGAGGAGGAGGAGGATTTTTTGGTAATGGGTTGTGAAGGGTTACTTTCCATAAAACGCTACTTCTGAACTCAGTAGTCGAATAGGAGAAATACTGTAGATAATGTGATGGGGGGGGCATTTCTGCTGTGGCTCTACAGTGCATCATTATTTACTGAAGGTTTGTATTTGTTTTCTGCTAGAAACTATTGTGTATTTTGCTAACAACTGTCTTGCTATTCAGCACCACACTCTGATGTTCAATGAATTTTCAAATCTCCATTTCACAAACTGTTCTGCATGTAAACATCAGCCAGATTTCAACTGACTCTATGCTCTAAAGCCCCTTAAATCCAGCTTTTATGAAAGGGTGAGTGTCTTAGAGTACATGGCTAGAATCATGAGGCTCAATATACACTTATAAACTCTGATGGAAGAATATCAAGAAATGAAGCTTTCATGGAAGGTGGTAATAAGGAAATATTTACATATAGAAAGGCTACCTTGGAAAGGCAATTGGGCTAATTCAAGTATTCAGGAAATGCAGCAAAAGTTATTCCTAAGAGGAAGAAGATGCATGATCTGTCCTTCCCAAAATGCCCTGGGGAATCTGGGATAGTTCTCTAACATGTATTCTGGAAAACAGTTCATTGATGAAGTCAACACTGCAGATGTATGTAATTCTTTTCTGATCAAATGTTTACAGATTCAGAAAAAAAAACACACAAAAATTGCCCTATTATCTGTTTATCATCTAGCCTGTTTAGCAGCCTGTTTGCTTATCCTATATACAATATGTGTCTATCTATCACTCCATTTCATTTTACCCTTTTCAGAAGATGCTTAAAATGATCTGTAGCACAATCTCTACCTTGTTCAAACAGAAAAAAACTCTCACTATGTTAAATGTATTTATTAGTGTGTTTCTTTATTATTCAAGAATGCATATCTTACCAGTTGGGGGCAATATCCCTAAGATAGTTGACATAAATTGAAATTATATGGTACATTTAAACATAACACTGAAGTAAAAATTATGTAACAAATAGGGATGGGAAGGAAATTAGGGCTAAGGAAACAAAACAAAAACAAAACAAACAGCTTCATTTATATACTGCTTCATACCACCTAAGCAGTGTCTAAGCAGTTTACAACTTAAGCTACTTTCCCCCAACAATCTGGGTACTCATTTTAGTGACCTTGGAAGGATGCAAGACTGAGTCAAGCTTAAGCCACTTTTCTGGTATTGAACTCACGACCTTATGATTTTGAGTGAGTGGCTGCAGTACAGGCATTTAACCACTGCACCACCAGAGGTCTACCAGAGACATAACTCATTGAATCAGTAAAACTTACAGAAGTGCTAATGGGGCTGTACAGATGGGTGGCGGGACACTGCCTCTTTTCGCCCCGAGTTAGGGCTTATGCAACCACTTGTGGCGGCCTCCACAGGGAGTAAAAGGAAGCCACAAAAGTTACGATGGGGTGGCATAATGACGCACCACAGTTTGGGCACTGTGCTGGAGTTGGATCATGATGCTGCATGGTCACCTTAGTCAATGATCTCCGTTTGGGCACCAACAGGGGAAGTGTGACCCTGTTAGTGCTCTTGAACATCTTGGTGGCCTTCGATTCCGTTGACCACGGCATCCTTCTGAATTGTCTAAGAGAGCTGGGAATTGGAGACTCTGCTTTGCAGTGGTTCCAGTCCTACCTCTTGGGTCAGTTCCAGATGCTGTCACTTGGGAACAGTTACTCGGCCAAGAGGGAGCTCAGGTCGGGTGTCCCTTAAGGTGCGATTCTGTCCCCAATGCTATTCCCAATGCTGTTCAACATTTACATGAAGCCGCTGGGAGAGATCATCCAGAGACACGGGGTGGGGGTGTTAACAGTATGCTATATGATCTATCTATCTATCTATCTATCTATCTATCTATCTATCTTTACTGCCACCTAAAATAGTTAAATAGCACAGTTTTCAGGAAGAAGTCGGTTCTCAAAAGGATGCAACGAAATGCATATATTTAATAAAATTATTGAAAGTACTTATTTGTCCGTATAAACCATCAGTTGTTTTGAATTCCTCCTTCCTTTCCAATGTAAGTTGGAATTGAAGTGTTATACTTGAATGGAAGAGTTAGACAGCATCCCTTGCACACTACACAATTATAGCAATTATAGATTCCACTCTAACTGTCACGGTGTGATCTCAATGGAATCTTGAAATTTGCACTTTAGGAAAGAATATTCAGAATTCTCAGCAAGAGAGGTCTCCTGCCTCCTCAAACTATGAACCTCAGAAGTCCATAAGATGCAGCCATGGCGGTGAAAGTGGAATTATAGTGCTATAATTATACATTGTTGAACACACCTCAAAGACAGTTGTAGAATGCCTAAGATTTAAATATGAAATACAAAGAATGGTGTTGGAGACAAGAATAGTGTTGCCATATAAATTAAGGCTGCAGGATGTCAAGGTGCTGAGTTTGTAAATGTTGAAATGGTAGCACTCTACATGGGGCTACCCTTGTGCCTAACCCGGAAACTACAACTGGTCCAAAATATGGCAGCCAGATTTCTCACTGGAACATCTAGGAGAGAGCACATCACTCCTGTGCTTAAAGCTCTCCACTGGCTGCCGACCAGTTTCCCGGCACAGTACAAGGTGTTGGTTTTAACCTTTAAAGCCCTACATGGCTTGGGTCCATCTTATCTAAGGGACCGCCTCTTCCCATATGAACCCCCCCGCACACTTTGGTCCTCTGGGAGGAACTTGCTGCAACCCATGAAGACCAGGTTGGTGCAGACCTCCCAGAGGGCCTTTTCGGCTGTTGCCCCCAGGTTGTGGAATGACCTGCCGGATGAGATGCGTCTTATTTCATCTTTAGAAGGCTTTAAAAAAGCCCTAAAGATGCACCTCTTCCGGCAGGCCTTCCCAGAGAATGTAAACATCCCCCGGCTCCAAATCTTGGCTTTAGAGTGGACTTTCTTCCAGCCTTCCTTCTCTGTTTCTACTTTTACATAACCTTGGCTGGGTCCGTCTTCTCTAATTTTGTTTTTATTACTATTTTAGCTAGTTACTGTTTTAATTCAATTGTGATTTAATCTCTTTTTTTGGGGGGGGGGGGGGGTAAGGGAAAGGATGGGATATTTTACTTGACATTGTTTTAATCCTTGTTGTAATCCACTCCGATTGCTTGTTCAGAGGGGCGGACTAGAAATAATAATTATTATTATTATTATTATTATTATTACCCCCACCCCAGGAATGTTAGATTGGCTGACCCCAAAGGGTGCTCAACAATGGTTCCTTTTCATCCTGCCACAGGGTTCTGTCCTTGGCCCAGTACTATTCAACATTTTTATCAATGACTTGGATAACAGAATTGGGAGCATACTTATCAAATTTGAAGATGACACTAAACTTGGAGAAGTAGCTGATACCCCAGAGGACAGGATCAAAATTCAAAATGACCTGAATAGACTAGAAAGCTGGGCCAAAGCTATCAAAATAAATTTCAACACAGAGAAATGTAAGGTCCTGCACTTAGGGCAGAAAAATGAAATGCACAGATATAGGATGGGGGACACCTGGCTGAATGAAACTACTTGCGAAAGAGATCTAGGAGTCCAAGTAGACCATAAGTTGAACGTGAGTCAACAGTGTGATGCGGCAGCTAAAAAGGCCAATGTAATTTTAGGCTGCATCAATAGAAGTATAGTGTCTAGATCAAGGGAAGTAATAGTGCCACTCTACTCTGCTTTGGTCAGTCTCCACCTGGAATACTGTGTCCAGTTCTGGGCAACACAATTCAAAAAGGATGTGGAGAAATTGGAGCATGTCCAAAGGAGGGCAACTAAGATGATGAAGTGTCTGGAAACCATGCCCTATGAGGAACGACTTAGGGAGCTGGGAATGTTTAGCCTAGAGAAGAGAAGGTTAAGAGGTGATATGATAGCCCTGTTTAAATACTTGAAGGGATGTCACATTGAGGAGGGAGCAAACTTGTTTTCTGCTGCTCCAGAGAACAGGACCCAGAACAATGGATGCAAGCTCCAGGAAAAGAGATTCCACCTCAACATTAGGAGGAACTTCCTGACAGTAAGGGCTATTCGACAGTGGAACACACTCCCTCAGAGAGTGGTGGAGTCTCCTTCCTTGGAGGTCTTTAAGCAGAGGCTGGATGGCCATCTGTCGGGGATGCTTTGATTGGGAGTTCCTGCATGGCAGGGGGTTGAACTGGATGGCCCTTGTGGTCTCTTCCAACTCTATGATTCTATGATATTATATAGTCTATATTTTACATAGCAATAATAGAAAGAAAGTGTTATTATCATCTGGAAACTGTTAGATTGGCATCTTATGGGACCTTGGAGGACCACACTCCTGTTGCATTTCTTCATTTTTAAAATGTTAAAAATCATTAAAAGGCTTTCCTTTGCTCTTTTGAAAACTTGTAGGCAAATAACTTCTTTTTTACTTCCAGGTTGAAATAATGACCTCTACTTGTCTATAACAGTGCTCCCTCCATAGAAAGTAGTCCCTCCATGATCACTTTCCCCATTCTCTAAACTGTAGTTCTAATGTACCAATGAACTAAGTCTGAATATCCCAAGGTTCTCCCTTATTCAAAACTTTGTTAAATCACAGAATTTCTCAGTAACAATTTTTTTTCATGTCTGAAAGGCTGTTCTCCCCAGAATAAAAATCTCTTGAAACACAGTATTCCACCTCTTTGTTCATTATTGTTTATTTATGTTATGCTGTGCAAACACTGGTGGTGCCTTTGCTTGTTTGTTTGTTTTGTTGTTTGACTATATATTACATGTTGCAGCAGGGATGCTGGAATTGCTACACTGGTATGCTTTTCAGGATAGAATTTTGCTTAATTTAACAGATTTTATCAGTACTGCTACTTTTACATGTTGTTATTCCATGCACATATGAACATGTGATGCACTGTGATGTGAATCCAGAATGTTGGCTGTTATTTTTTATTTCAGCTTCAGAATTACTATATACTGATTTTGTTAAAACAAATATGGACAGTAGCTCATATATGATCCAAGGTTTGTGTTGTGGTGTGAGCATTAGACTATGTCTCTGGAGACCAGGTTCCGAATCCCAGCTTGGCAACTGGGTGACCTTAGGTAAGTCAGCCTTTTTCAGGATCAAGCGAAGGCAAAATCAAACCCTTTTCTGAACAATCTTGCCAAGGAAACCCTGTGATGGCCTTAGATTTATCATATGTCAGAAATGACTTGAGGGCATACAACAACACCAGTCTAAAATATACCAGTGTTATAAAATCTCCCTGCAGGCAACTCTGGATGGTGAAGGTGAGACTTAAAGAGGCAACATATGATCTATGCAAGTTATCTATTCCCATGTCCCTTCATATACGGGATCCCATATAAAGCGTTTCAAACATGGAGAGGAGGGCTTTCACAAAAAAATAGGCCGCATGGTTTATCACACTAGAGGGCAAACAGGATTTAAACAGGAATTAAACAGGAAATGCCTTATGTTTAACATAGGGCATTTAACATAGATACATATTCTGTGAAAACATGATCACATCACATGAAGCATCCATGTTTACTTTCAAATATTCCATTTTATTCAATAGAACTTTTTTCTAGTTAAGTGTTCGGAGTATCTGACACCGCAGGATTCAATATGATTTCACAAATATTGTAATATAGCAGCTGAAGTGTTGTAAAAAGAAGTAGGAACATGCAGGCAGTAGTTCAAAAATCTGAATGGGGTCCATGCACATCAGAATCCATCTTCCTTTCAAATCAATATAGGGAAGGTACCTGCTGTCTTCAATCCATAATGACAAGTGGGGCATTTTTGAGCCTGCAGATGTTTTACACTGCAACTTTAACAATCACTTAGGATTAGTCATGCTGTGAAGGGATAATGGGAATCGCAGGACAAATCATATGTAGAGTGAAAGATTTCCCATCCATGTGTTAAATGATTTAAGCTAGAAAACCTGTTTGCACCAACATGTTTTCTCAGTTTTTACTGGGGCAACTATTTCTTTATGTCCCTTAAAGGATTTTAAAAGTCCTTCCAATTGCCAGTTACAGTGGTTGTTCATTTCATGATGTGTTCTTGCTTTTAGAAGACCCAAGAATTTTGGAATGAAAAACAATACTGAAATAAGATTTTGGCATGCAATCTAATTTTTAAATATTGGTGTTTTGAAGCTGCTGTATATGATGAAAGATTCTATTATGAAGGGTTGTGAGGGAGGAGATAAAGGGAAGGAAGAAGGCAAAACTACCAGAGCTTTCATGAATTAGTAGATGTGCCTTATCAACTCAGAGCAGAAGGTATATTTGGAAGCAGTGACAACAACTCTGGAGTTGCCATGGACCCCTTTCTGAAATGGCATCAGTTACTCCCTCCCCTTGATATACCTGGTGCAGTAAATTTGATGATGTACTTTTATTTTTAGTTCCTTTTGATAATGTGGCACATTAAATCAATAGGTAATTTGAAGAAGATGGAATCTAATTTTATTTCCCCATCTACCAGCTTCTGAGTTAAAAAACCAGAACTAATGGACCTTTAAAGGGGGGGGGGGTTAAAGTCCTGAGTATCACATTTTTGTGTGCCTGCAACTATAAATTTGCCGATGCATTTGCAATGAGAAGTGGAAACAAAATGTCCTTGGTTTTATTTTAAGCACCGCTCCTCTCTGGTCTGAGCTCCGTCTCAATGATATACTTTTAGTTTTAATTATATTGGCTGTCAAGTACGCAATCACATAATTTTCCCCACAATAAAGCACACATTAAAATTTACTACTATGATTAAATAAAGTATAAGCTGATTAATTTAATAATGCTCTTTTTCTGTGATGCCTTTCCTAAGTTTTTAAATTCCATCTGATGAGGAAACTAGATCCCAGGATGGGATCTTCTGTTATAAAATGCTATCTGCCTTCCACACCCAAGAAGGCAATGTTTACCTTTCTGGCAAAAATAATATTTTACAAATATTTTGTTCGCACTTCTTTCTGGTCTATTGTTTAAAAATAATGTTTGCTTTTCACAGTTTTCAGATTTTATGGTGAGAATATTCCTCAAGAAGTTGCCCACACAAAATCTTTTCTCTTTTTCCTCTTACATCTGGGTAAGTGAAGTTCCCTTCAGACATTCCCTTAAGAAACAGATTGCGGAGATTTATGAGAAGTTTATACGGCTGTCTTTCTGTTTCATAACAACTGAACAAAATGAAAAAAGCAATCACCCATAATAAAGTACTATCTTATAGCAGTAAATAGAACTGCATAACATATTACCCTAGAGCTATGTGAACTTTGAAATACATATGCTTGCATTTAGCTTTGTAAGACTTCTGAAATGCACTCTGTTTTCCAAAGTTAAAACTCTACACTGCTTTCTGTTAGTGGACCATTAATAGGCAAAATAATCATGCATCAGCTAATGTGTCCATACACAGTACACACACACAAATATGTTCACTACCAGATGCTGATAAATGACTACTATACACACACATTATTTTATTGCAATCAACAGAACATGAAAACAGTGTGTTACATACCTTTTGAGACAGCACATTAACACTTTAATATTAAAAAAAACCCATAAATATAGTTGAAACAAATTGATTATTCTAAAAATAATATGTCTCATATAGCCATATTACATGCACAAAGATACTCTAGTTAAAATAGCCAGGTTTAAAAATTTAGACCTTTGCTTAATGAATGATGTGTCAGAGCCCTTGATAACCACAAGAAATTCTGAGGAGTGCCCAGGAAAATGCTGTGTAATGGGATGTAGTAGATTTTTCATGGCCCCTTGATAAAAACTGCAGGGGGAAAGTACATGTGATATGGTTTCTGTTTCATGATTATCACAGAGGCAGCATCTTTTATTCAGTGAAGTTTTATTTAAACTGCCAGTTAATAGGTTAGAGGAAAAGATTGCCATGGAAAAAGACTTTCTGTATTTTAGGATAGCTAGCCTAGGTAAGGCATTCCATCCATGTAAGGAAGATGGAAACCAAAGAGTTGTCCAAAAAATCATACTGTTGATTTTTTTTTTTTGCATGCCATTATCTTATCCTCATTTTTAATATATATGTAGATCTTATCCCCATTTAATATATATGGAGAGAGAGAGAGAGAGAGAGAATATTTACTCCTGAAAGAGATAAGCTCTATTAGCTGTTACCTGTAAACATAGAGGTGGGCTATAGATCTGGAATGAATAAATATGTACATACAACTAAAAACTACTTCTTTTTTAGTTTGCTTGAGGGCCCTGTTTTTTTAAGCTCCTTCTCAGAATTTGTAAGAGCCTGACAAGGTGCTAGAATTCTCTGCTGGTTTAGTGTTATCTATTCAAATTCTAAGCCTGCAAGGCCTTCTTATTTTAATACCTTGCTATTTTCTGCAGTGTGCCTGAGGCACTCCAGCTTTCCCTTAGTGTATTTATGTGCAAAGCTATTTTTCCCCTTTTAATTTAGCCCATTGCTGACTTTCAGTTGTCCTTTTTGGGTAGATCTTTCCCTAGTGACTTTAACTGCAAGAAAATGCCTTCAAGGCATTGGTAATGGTTTATATTGCACTGTGTATTGCAATGTTTTGCTGCAAGTGACTGTGGAGTGAGGAAGAAAAAGAGAAAAAAGTCAGTGTTAAATTCTGTGGCATTTATCTTCATTCTGGACACTGATTCAGATGCTATTTGAGAGCCTTAGGGGGGTTTATTCTATCTATTTACTTATGTTGCTAGACGGTGAGCGTCCTAATACCAGCTACAGAGAAACACATAATCACTGTTTGAGCTTTAGCTGCTTAGTCTTATTTTCCCCTGCCTTTTTGGTTGGCTGATGGCTTGAATATCTGTTCCAAGAAAAAATGTTTGCTATTCTTGAAAACAATTTTTCTTTATGTGAACAATGATCCTATATCCATATAAATAAATGGTGGTTTACATGTTTTGTTTTGTTTTTTTAAATTAAGGAAAATTGGCTCTCATTTTGTCTCTAAGCTTAACTTAAAGTATTACTTTTAACCTTTACAACATGGGTAGGCATAGACCGAGGGCCAGAGGACCATTTTCAGCAGTTTTCAGGAGAAATATTATTTTCTGCACTGGAAAATGTGGTTTCCTCCACATACAATATAGGGAGTATATGCAAAAAATACCATGTATAAATTTTGTGCAGAATAAATTGAGAACTTTGAATAATATTTGAAAACTGCCCAATTTTCAAAGGCTTTCTTGCAGCAAGAAGAAATTTGCTATAATTGCTAACTGCTTCCTTTGAGAAGAAAATTAGCAAATAGTTACAACTCTGCAATTCACTTCCCCAACCAGATATGAGTTACACATTCAGGAAAATCATATTTTGGTAATTAGGGAAGATTTGTCTTTATTTAATTTAAAGCCTATAATCTTTGCAAATGTATCAAATAAATTCATTAGTTTAGAGATACTTACTAGGGGGTCTTTTAGAAAAAGCACAAGGTCATCTGCATATGCCTTTAAACTATATTTCTTGCCTTTGATTTTAGTGCCTTTGATCTCTCTGTCTACTCTTAATATGTTTTTGAGGATCTCTATTACAGATATAAAGAGAAGAGGAGGCAGGGGACATCCCCTCCTCATTCTTTTTTTGTACTTTAAAGGGATTTGATATTTCTCTCTTTATAATTAATTCTACAGATTGTTTGCAATATATATATTTAACTCATCCTAAATAATTATTTATTTTATTTTATTTTTAAGGAAGTTGATTGATTTAGGGAACTTTTGCAAACTTTTGTGAGACCCTGGTATTGCCTTTAGCACATGGCTTACACTTTATGAGGGATAGAAATAATATTTTAAAATATTCCAAAAAATGGTCCAAAACATGTTTTTTCAAGTGTCAAAAAACCCTGATAAGAAGAATCCCAGAGACATGAGGATATTGTCGGTGCAGGATTTATTCTGCTTAAAATTCAGATGTGGATGTTTTGCAGAGAAAACAACATTTTCTGTACGGAAAACAACATTTTTACCACATGAATTAATGATTTTTGCATTAAAATATTATTTTTCACTTAGAAATGCTGTTTTCTGAAGAGAGTGCTGTTACTGCAGAAAACAATCATATATAAATTTTGCACTGATTAAGCCTGAAATTGCAAATCACCTTCGGTTTCAAAGACTTTCTTGCAGTGGGAAGAAGATTGCTAGAATTACACATTCCTACCATCAAGAAGAAATCTTGTTTGTATCTGTACAGGTCAGGATACTCTGTGGGCAGCCCGGAGCATCCTGGCCCAGCAGCTGTCCACAGAGCCTGTTACCACCCCCTCCATTACTGCACCACAAGAGCATCCCTCTGAGCCACCCATCATTTTCATACTACCACCATCATGGGTTGTTTGTTTCTAAGGTCAGAATTAGGTGCCTAGCAGAGACAGAAGTGTCCTCCCTCCTTTTCATCTGCCATGGCCATGTCCTCAGAAGGAGAGAAGGGCCACTGAACTTGACTCCCTTCCCTACTACCATCTTCTTCTACTTTTGTGTCATGTCTTTTTAGATTGTAAGCCTGAAGGAAGGCTAATTAAAAAAATTATGAGCCACTCTGAGCATTTCTAAACAGCAGAGTATAATACAAAAAATCATCATCATCATCATCATCATCTGACTGGATGCCTCATTTTGACTTGAGAATGAGTGACCCATGGCACTGGGACACTCATGGAAACAGACACCGTGGCACAGCAAAGAACATTTTTAGATCTTCTCAGGGGTGTGTGTGTGTGTGTCTGTAATGTTTTAAGGGTGTTATACTCCAATTCTGGCACATAATGTGCCAGACATAATCCAAATTGCTTGTACTAGCATTTAGATTTGGGGTGTGCATATGGGATCCTGTTTGGATCATGCCAGAATGGGTGATGGGGGAGACATGCCTTTTGTCCCATACAAGCAGAGCCTAAGTAAAGAATTAGATCCCTGCACTTCCACACACCCGCATTAATAGATAGATCACTGCCACCAAGCAGAGTTCCCTTACATCTGCTAGGTAGGAGTCTCTCAAAGTGAAAACCTTCATCCAAACATGAAGCAGCTATAAATGCCTCATCTTGGGCAGAAAATAATTCTTAACTGGCAGCTGATTTCTGCAGCAATGTAAACCTTGTAATCTGCAGATTATTGTTTAGATACAGAGAAGGGGAACCACTGTAACAAATGCATGAAAAACAAAAGAAAACAAATCTTTCACTACTGTTTATAAAGTGGGCATATACTTTTTGTGCCATCAGAACACTGTGTCATAAGATTTCCTCGAGTATCATAACCTCACAATAAATCTTTGTGGGTGCAAGACTCTATCTATGAATATTCATATCCGATTGATTGATGATTTGGATTATTTTATACAAAGGAAGCCCAGATATTTGTCACCTACCAGCTTCCTGCTTCAGAGAACAATCTGAATATGGTTCTTGCACTGTCCTCTTCATTTTTCATCATTTCTCCTTGCTGCCATAGGCCTGATCTAGATTGGCAAAAAGAAGTGTGTTCATGGCTGCATGAAAGTATAGCCTTTAGATGAGAAAAAGGGAAAGTGTGCCATGAAAACGCTTTGTGTTTTAGGGGAGAAGAAGTGCCTTTAAAAAAGTGCTGGTTTTCCCAGCTTCTTTTTTAAAAACTGCGGAACAGCGCAGGAAAAGGAAAAGGCAACTTCATGTCACACTTTCCTGCCAATCTAGAAAGCCCCATAGTCTTTAGAAAAACACAGTAGTGTTTGCTACAAAGGTGATGATCCAGCCACATTTCAGCACCTTTACTGAGAGCAGCTGGAAAGACTGAAACACATATGCTGAACTACCTCACTGAAATCAAAGGGGTGCTTAACTTTGACTGAATCGCACTATCACAAATGTGTTTTTAAAAAAAATAATAGAAAGTTTTCAAAAATCCCCAAAGGATAGAAAATTTACATTACACTTGACCTACTAGATAATATGCAGGGGTAGCTGTGTTGGCCATTTAGCAAATTCAAACAAAACTCCACCAAACAGTGATGACTTTATTGGCTAACTGAAATGCACAATATACTTGCAACAATTATATTGTGCATTTCAGTTGGCCAATAAAGGTATCACTATTTGGTGGAGTTTTGTTCAAATTGACCTACTAGAGTAAGATAAAATTGAGAGCCCTTTTGTGAACCAAGACAAATTTGCTGTTTAAAAGGAGCAACAATATTCTCTATACATTAGACTCTGATTATATTTTCTATATCCTCTTTCCACTCTTCCCTGACTTCCTCCAGAGACACAATTATGGAGGGAAAATGACATAGAGATCAAAGACATTTCTTTAAATGCTTCATATGCCACAAGGTATGGGTCACACACATGCACTTCTGAGATATAGCTAAATGTATTCTGTATTGCTTTATAACACTGTGCCTGTAGGAGCCTAATTAGAAGAGCTAACTTAGAGCTGGGCTTTCTTTAAATGCCTCATCAGCACAATTACAGGGCTTATTGCAATGCTGTAGGCATAATATGCACAGATGTTGCATGTGTCTACTGTTCCATAATGCCCTGGCCAAAGGTCATGGCTTTACTTCTCAATATTGTACATTACTTTTAGATTGTTTCACTTATATTAAGATGTAATTTTCACTTACCCTCATGTAAAACAACATATTCTTTCAGTTTTGACATACATTCCTGTACCCCTGAGGGCGAGAATGGTTTATTTTCAAATCATGATTTTAGTCCACCAGCCTAATGTTATACAGTGCTTAAAAAGTGCCTGTAGGCTTCTCCCTTGCTTCCTGGAATGGAAGTGTGTGTGTGTGTGTGTGTGTGTCCGTGCACACATGTATGTGTGTGTATGAAAGCCTTCCTTCTCACCTGCCATGGCAACCCAGCAATAATCATCCCCTCCCCACAAAAGAACAAGCAAAAACCAAGGACCTCCTTTCATAATTGTTGAGTAAAAAGATAGATAATTTCTTGTGGTGTACATGTAGCTTGGTTTAAGATAAGAAAAAAGCTCTGATATGAAAAACAAACAAACAAACAAACACACATATAAAGTCTCAGATCCTTACTTCCACCTGTATCTCCTTCATATGCTAATTCCTGTAACCACCACAGCACAGAAGCTATTTTGGAATTAATATGCTTGCTTGTCTATGTGAAAGTGTTATTCTTTCACTTGTGGACAGGTAAACATAAATATATTAGTACGCTTCGGAGTGTATGTTTGTTAATATAGACCATTCATCCAGGTGTATGAATAGTTAAGAAAATAAAAATGCTGTCAGATACATGACTTGGGGCGCAAATGGTAGACAGCATAAAAGTGCCAAATAAAACAAGGAAGACACCTCATGGAAATATGACTCTTTCTGAAAGCTTGCATTCTGAGAAGACATGTTTGAAAGTGGTTCATGAACAAAATAATTGCTATTGAATAAATGTTGGAGATCTCCATTCAGTTGAATAGATTAGCATCTGAATCTGAAGCAAAAAACAGGGTTGTGAGGGCAGAAGAAATGGCAAGATCATTGGCAGCTGTGGTGATAATGTCAATGACACAATATGCAGCCTTGCTGACAGAAGAATGGTAGCTCCCAGACCTTATGTGAACTTCCTAAAACGATTCCTTTCTCTTTCAGTATCAGATTGGTCATAAGTGAAGTGACATACAGTTTGGAAAAACAACAACAAATTTTCCAGACATAGCTCATTGTGGCCTGATTGTTGCTAATTGGCACAAACTGTGATCACCTTCACCTTCCCATTATTGTTGTTGTAATAAATTTTATACAGATGTACACTTTTATTTCAGTTTATTCCAGTAGTGGGCTTTAAGCATTTTTTTTTTCATTTTAGAAAAGACAAAACTCTTCTTATTCCATTCATAATCAAAGTAGGGAATGTTGGATACTTCTTGGCGGGAAAAAAAATCTAAAGTGTTGAAGTGGAACATCTAACTCTCAGGTGAACCTCACAGGATAATCATTGCTTTTTTCTTCTCTATGCAGCTGTTTAGGGCTCTTTTTTCTCTTTCTTTTTGAACAATTGGCTTGTTCTGTATTCTGTTGCTTTCCCTCTCTCCCAAGTAATTTTTCAGCCCTTCTTTGTAGTAAGAATAATAACCAAGGCAGTTTTTCTTAGTTTTATTTCCTTCTCTATTTACCAATATACTTTCTGTGTATCCCCCTCCCCCTCCAGATTTCCCTGAACTACCCCTTGACTTGTCACCTCTTCTGTTGATCATCTCACCTGCTATTGTTTAGTGCTGACATACATGCAAAATACCACACACACAAACCAATTTTGATAAACATTTTGACAAAGCACAAACTTTTCAAAGTCTGCTACTAGTAGGTCACCAGTATGCCACCAGTATGAGGTCAAGTAGCTGTGTTTGAATTTGTTTTTTTTTTTTTTCCTACTTGATAATTTCAATTATAACATTATGACGTGTGTGAATGTTTTCAAATGCTAAGGAACCTTGCAGACAACCGAAATGGCAGAAGGGTGAAGGTCCCAGAGACCAAGAATGTAACATACTGTAACATTAGAATTCAGCCCTGATGCTGAAGACATCTTGTAAAAGGCATTTTGTGGTTTCAATACAAGAGCTGATCAAAGCCTTCATCTTATGTATTGTCAGAATATCTTAAAAGAACTCAAGCACTGATTCATTCAGTCAGCTTTTTCCCTTCCTGTGCCTCTCAGAGATCCATCAACTTACTCAATGCTTTCTTGTCTCTGCTTACAGATTTCTGATGCTGAAAGATGAAACGGTATGTCTATTATTCTGTTACGGCCTCGGAAATTTATTCATTATGTGCTTCCTGATTAATTACTGAAGACTTCAATAAATTAAGTTCTTGGTTTTGTTTTGTGATAGTACTTTGTTGCCTCTTATTCATCTCATCCTACGGAATACGGTAACATCTCTTGTTCAGAGTGTTTCAATGTTTAAAGTAAATTAATTTGTCATTAGCAGTTCTTGCATGAGTCTTGCATGAGTTGTATTGGTCTCAAAGAAGGAGAAAAAGAGATCAAGTGAGATATTGTGAGATTAGCTGTTTAAAATATTGGAAGAAAGTTTTAAGAAATTATAAACAAGGCATCATGATTAGTCTGATTTCTAATTATATTATGTTGCTGATGTTTGCCATCCCACCATTGGAACATTTCTGGAACATTCCAATCATGTTAACAGGGTGAATGACATAAAAAATTCCCATAAACATATTCACAGCTATTAGAAATTGGTCTAAGAATTTCCAACATAATTTATCTCCCCAATACAATTTTATTAATACAAATAATATTGTAGTATGATTCAGGGATGGAGTACTTTTGCCCCTCCAGATGTTTTGAACTTCAATACCCAGAAGTCTCAATTTGCATGGTTCAGGTCAAAAACTCTGTGTGTGTGTGTGTGTGTGTGGTAGGGGTGAAAGTACAGGAGAAGTAGGAAACATGTTTTTCTAGTCATGAAAAAAAGATAACCATGTTGCTCAGTTTTGATTTTGATTTCCCCCCCTAAAAAATAGTTTTAAAAGGATAAGGGTAAAATAAAATAGCACAAGCATAGTTAAAAACATAAAACAGACTGATAATAAGATATGAAATATTTTGAAAGAGATGAAAAATGCATCATTAAAAAGGGAACATAAAACCGTACCTATCAAAGGCCCTTTTCCCACAACCCAGATTAACTGTCAATTCAGAACCGTGTACTGATTTTATTTTATTTTATTTAAAGCACATTCTCTTTGTCTCCTGGACATCAAGGGATGGGTGTTGAGTCACCCTCGGTAGATTACTGTGCAATCCAGGAATAGAAATGGGAGGTTTCTCCAAGAACATCAGATGGAGCCTTTAGGTGTGCCAATTAAATATAAAGTGTTTGTTGTTTAATGTATGTTACATGAGTAGAAATTGTGAATTATGCCATCAGGATATAAATGCAATTGCTAGTCTAGAATAGAATAGACATACTAAATCCACTGGGTTTACATAAGGGTTCACATATGTAGTCCCTGTTGATTCAATTGAACTACTCTACTTGGGAAGGGGGTGGGTGGGAAGGGATAATTCTCAATGTTATTGTATTTTATGTATTTTAATCTGTTGTAACCCGCCCGGATTCCTAGTGATTGAGTGGGCTATAAATAACAACAACAACAACAACAACAACTTTGTATTAACAATTGGATTTTAGGCCCTGGTCTACATTAGTTTACAGGCCACCAGCATGGGCTACAATAGGAAGCCAGTGTAGCCACCACTGTCTTGAGATAGTATGTTGCCTCGTATCAAGTAAGTCACAGGAATCCAGACCGAAATAAATAATGGTGTGAATGATTAGTACTCACTATTGTACCTTCTGCATTTGAGGGTATTTGCTTTTTTTCCTTGCTTAAAAACAAAACAAAACAACAACAAAACATGGAATGAGTAGAATTTTTTTCCCTCCAGTCTGGCACTCTGGATATCTAAAGTCAGCAATCCCAGTATACCCCAAAACTGTGACCTTGATGAAAGGAAAACAGTTACTGAAATCTCAATCAAATTACTTCTGTTCCACACTGAAGGTTTTATTGAGCCCCACCAGACATGTAAATTGGATGTAAATTGTGGGCCTTTATTAGACCTTAAACCTATTAAACCCCAACTGGTAACTTTAAACTTTTGAGACATCAACTGAGGGTGAAAACCTGATGTGAGTTCAGCTGAAGCCAGATGTCTTTACCTAGGCCACCTCTCCAGCCTTCCAATTGGGTGAAAACACCAGACTCTGAGGGCAACCGAATCCTCACATTGTATCCTCAGCCACTCCTAGGAGGTAGACATGAGGCATGCTCTCCCAAACTTACTTGAGGGGAAGAGGGGGAAAAGCCCCATATCTTCTCCAAAAGCTGTTTCCTGAGCCCTGTCCCTAGACATGTAAAGGCTGTTCTGAGCCAGACCTTTCACCCCAATGGGGTGCCTAGGTGGACACCAATTGTTCCCCAACCTCCATTAAGGACAGACAGGCATCTGCTTCATCCCTTTCCCCCATCAGCACCTCAAACACAGACTTCACCCCTGGTAAATATTTCCCCAAAACAAATCATTACATAGCTTCAAAAGGTGAATCCCATCTGAACAAGATAACTCGGGTCTATGAAGCACAATAACATGGCCAGAAGACCTCTGCATTGTATTCCATATTTTTCTACTGATCCTTTACCAACATCCAATTTATGCTGATTCCCTTCACCCCGCCAAATTATGCAAGGAAAAATATTGGAGCAAAGTATGGCCACTCCAGGCCATCTCCTCTTGATCACTTCAAAATCTCTTCAGGATTGTCAAATGAGTGATTTGCCCTTTATCAGGCCAAGATTGTTACCACCTAGGTGGATAACAACAACATTGGGATTGGATCTAGATGGGTCAAACAACAAGGGCACCAGGCCACTCCAATGTAGGCCTCGCTTGACCAACCACTCGAACGCCACCATGTCTCTGAAGTAAAGATGTGTCCCAAAGTGGCTGGCACGAGCTTGACTCACTGCCCAGTTAATCATGCTGTGGTCACAAATCAAGACCCTCACTCTCATATAATGACATCTGCAAACTAACAAAACACACATTAGGAAAGGGATTAAACACAAACTCTCCACACATTCCTTTTGTAGGCAGCTGATCTCCAATGACCAATATGTTGGATCATTGATGGCTCTTGTTTCTCCACCTAAGTCTACTCTTCAATACTCCTTTTCTGTTTCTGTTGATGACATTTCTATTCGATCGGTCCAGGCAGCCTGTAGTCTTGGTTTTATTTTTTATTCTTCTCTGTTGTGTATCTCTCAGATCCAGACCATAGATAAGGCATGTAGTTTCTTTTTATGCAATATTTTATGCAAAATCCGACCATTTCTATCTGCCTCTACTGCCAAGATTCTGGTCCATGCCTTAGTGCTTTTGCGACTTGATTTCTGTAACACCCTTCTGGCAGGTCTCCCTCTTTCTCACCTCTGTCCTTTAATTTCTGTCCAGCATTCAGCTGCACACATTATTACATCCCCCCATCACTTCAACCATATCTCTCCTTTATTGTCATCCCTTCACTGGCTCCCCCTCCCTTTCTGTATTCAGTATAAGGTACTGTTGTTGACTTTTAAAGCCCTGCATGGACTGGCCCCTCCTTATTTATCAGACCTTCTTTCTCCTCACCTTCCCATTCGTGCCCTCCAATCTGGCTTGACAAGACCAAATCAGAAAACAGCAAAGTTCTGTTCAAATGATCTGTCTTAGATGCACCAACCAATGCACTGACACATAGGAGCTTTCTAGATTGGCAAAAAGAAGTGTGTTCATGGCTGCATGAAACTCTAGCCTTTAGATGAAAGTGTGCCATGAAAATGCTTTTTTTGCGTTTTAGGGGAGAAAAAGCACCTTTTAAAAGGTGCTGGTTTTCCCAGCTTCTTTTTTAAAAACTGCGGAACAGCACAGCTCCATCTAAAGGCTGCGGTGCAGCTGCTAAGCCTTAAGGAAAAGGCAACTTCATGTCACACTTTCCTGCCAATCTAGAAAGCCCCTATGTCCCCAAAACGGCTGTCAGGGCTGCTGCATGGAGAAACACGGCTTCAAAACATGTAAGACAAAACAAATCCCATTGCTGTCTTAGACTTAATAGTATCTGTGGAGAAATAGGCACACACATGTCGGGCATAGTCCCACACATATGTGCTCAGCCATCAATTGTCCTCCACATTCGAAAGTCCCCAGTGTTATCGGCAAGGCCTCTAGATTTGACCAAAAAAGCCAAAGCAGCCAACTTGTTGCGAATAGACTGTGGTGAAAGGCTCTTACAATATAAAGCTATGCAGAATTGCAGACAATGGTCACCTGGAACTAAGGGACTAAGATCATTATCAAGCCAAAATTGTTTGAATTCAAGACAGGTCTTCTTGTGTTCTGGAAGATAGTGAAACACTTATGGCCTTTTCCACCTCACCTCTCCAAGACTCCACAGGTTTGCCAGCATTGAAAAGGGCTGGATATCTGCCCCTGGGGCCGGCTCCCTGAAGCAAGTCATCTGTAGGCAGGAGGGTCAGTGATGTTATTTTCCATACCAGCAATGTGGAAAGACATGAAGAAGATGAGCCAAACATTTAAGCCCAAACACTCTAACCAAATGCATTACCAAAGGGTTGCACCAAACGTGGACAGAAGAGTTGGAAAACTGTTCCACCGAGATGTGCCCTGCAACAATAGGAAAAAAAATTGAAAAGGTTACGTTGGTGGTCACTCCTGACTGTTTCCAAAATTTAGGCCATGGTCAATCACAGTTTGCACCATTGACCATTATAGAGTCCCAAACCTAAGGAACCAGTTGTATCAGAATTCACTTGCAACTCCCCCTGCAAAAGCAAGGTCTTACGCCAGAAGGAAACACCATTAAAAGAATCCAAAAAGGTCAACCAAACTTGCAAATCCTCTTAGATGTCTGCTGAAATACTGACCATAGCATCTTATGCCCACTCTAGCCATACAGAGGCATCTCATAAAGGACCACCATTCTGCATTCAGAATTAAGATGTCCAATGAGCTGTTTCTTTAAGGGTGGACTTCCGGGCCTGCAAAAATATGTTAATTTGTGTCATCTTGTCCATTGGCAGCCTGGAGCACTGCTGAATTGTGTCAATTTTTATCCTGAAGAATTTGAGACAAGAGGCTGGGCCCTCCATCTTCTCATGAGCTAATGGAACTCCTAGATTGTCAGTAAGCAAAGCAGATGGCTGCATGAGAAAAGCACACTGCTCTGTCCCTGCCCGGCCAACGAACAGAAAATCATCCAGGTAACAGACCACACCCTGTAGCCTGGACTAAAGCTTAATAGCCCATTCCAAAAAGGTGCTAAAAGTTTAGAAAGCCAAGCAGGAAATGGAGCAGCCCATTGTGTCCATGTAGTGCTTGGTCCATGTAGAATTTACCTTCAAACAAACAAACAAACAAACAAAAAACCCAGCAGCTATAAATTAAGGGGGTGAACAGGCAGTAACCGAAATGCAACATTATCCTAAAAGTGAAAGAAACAAGCAACAGAATGAATAAAACTATCATGAATGGCTCTCCACCAGTGTCAACATTCTGGAATAATCTCTCTCTCTCTCTTTCTTTTTTTCTCTCTCTCACACACACATATTCTTTCTCCCTTTTTTGTGTGGACTCCCATCAAAAATTCAACTAAGGCCGGCCCTGCTTAGCTCTCAGAACCATGGCAGAGCTGATCCATTCAGGGCATAGGTGCCAATTGGAGCAAGCAAACCAAAATGGGGAGAAGGGGCAAAAACAGCCCACCAAAGGCACAGACCGACCGCCAGAAAAGAGGAGGGCTGAAGCAGGCCTAAAATGACAGCCAAGGAGCCCACTAACAACCCCAGCAAAGAAAGGAAGGCTGAAGGAGGCCCCAGCACGTCGGTCAGGCACCCAAAGCAAGACCTCTCCCCTGGCAAGAAACCAGCCCTGGGATCACGGTGAAGGGCCGAGACAAGCCCCTATCACCAACAAGGACATAAAGAAGGAGCCCTAGGCTATACTACTGGCAACCAGGTAAGCAGGCCAAAGTCCAGAGGGAGTCAAAACACCAACCCTCACTCACTAACCACCATACCTGTGCTCCAAAGGAAGGAGGGACAAACCAGCAACTAAATCCCCAAAAGAGTCCAGCGAAAGAGAAAACCAAACCACCCAGCTATCATAAATTCTTCCATCTCATGTTTAAACTGCTGAAGTGAAAATGCTTTTTCTTCTCATGCTCACATTGCTTCATTAATAGGAAAAAAAAACATGTAGACTAATTGCTGGTAAAAGATTTATGTTTAATTAGGATTTGAACCAAAATACATTAAAATGCCTAGCTCTAATGTTGTTTGGATTAGCTGCAAAATCTATTTGCATGGTATCTTCACTATTAATATATATATATATATATATATATATATATATATATTAGCCTAATTGTTAGGTGTATCATGCCAAATATAACTTCATTTGCTTGCCATCTTATTAAGAAAATCCCATCACATTTTTACCTTGGCTTCTTTTGTTTGGGCTAGTTTGGGCCTGAATGATCATAGAAAAGATCTCTATCCAGATCCAGATCCAACATTCATATGTTCTCATACTGGTCCCAAAGAGCAAGTAACCCTTTCCTAAACTAAATATACATTTCCTCAGCATTACAGCAATTTCATTCACATTGCTGCTAATAGATTTCATAGCCAGGCCCAACACTAGTCTCATATTCTTTGGTTATTGAAAGTTGTTTCAAGGAGCCACTGAATGAGCCCAGATAAGCTGTGTATTAATTTATCTCTAATTCAGTGCATGCCATCTGCCCAGAAGCCCCTTTTTGTTCTCACAGTAGGAATTGGTGTCCTCACGGAAGGATGCTTTTAATGAATAATTCACATGTCCATATTTAACTCCATATTTATGAGTAAATCTCATGTAGGCAGATTTTTTTTAAAAAAAATGCAGAGTGATATTTTCTGACCTCATGGTAATGCCAATATAGTTTAGCATGGAAAAATGTCATATGTACACAAGAATGTATCCAATTGCAAAATGGGATAGATTTGTTGAGACAACTTTTTTCCTAACTACTTTTTGTTTGCTAAAAACAAACAAAGCATATTAATATTTGGCAGATGACTGAAACTTAAGGAACTTGCTTGCAACTTTTCAGGCAACAATATCATAAAATCCTTTGCTTGTAGGTATGGTCTGGTGTGAATTCTAAACAAAATGGGACTGAAAGGTCTCATCAGAGTGGGAGAAGATGAAACATGAAAATGTGGTACCAGAAGCCTGTGTGTTCAAAAGTTCATTTAACAACAAAATCAATTCAGAAACAGTCAAAATATAGTGCAAATATGTAATTCAATAAGTAGGATATATGGTTTTGTATGATTATTTTATTTACTTTGTTTTCTTAGACCCTGTACAGACCGGCTCTTTGTGACAGCCTGTGGGTAGAGTCAGGGCATCATGGCGTGTGGCATCATGGAGCGACTGAAGGGGTCCCATACAGCCATGTTGCCACAGGAAAAGGGTGGCTGCATGCCACCCCTTGTGAGCTGTTTGTACCCTAATCCTTTTTGCTCTTCTCATACTCCTGTAACCAGTGAAATTGCCACTACATCATTGAACTGCAACAGAACAGTGACCGGGGGGAGGGGGGGTAATAATAATAATAATAATAATAATAATAATAGAAGTTAAGGCTCTCAGTAGATTAGTTGAGCATCCAGTTTGGCCCCTTGTCCCTGGAATGTTCCTTACACTTTTAGTAATCCTTAGTAAGATATGAAAATGATCCTAAGTAGGATTCAGCTAATACAATCAAATCCTTTGTTGACATTCCCTCAACAGAAAAAAATTAGTGTTTTAAATCATGTGTTTATACAACTATTTTAGATGCACTCACTGGGTATCATTTAGTTCTTTCTTTTATATTCAGAGTTTGCATAGCAGATTCTCCTCTTCCTCCCCCCCCCCCCCATTTCACTGGAGAGATTTGTCTTGACAGGATTTATTACTATTTTGAGCATGTGCACAGTGAAACTCAGTCTGCTTTCTTCTGCTGTAACTCTATCTGATGATCTTAGTTTTTAGAGCACATTGTATTCCACCTTGACTTAAGCTGTTTAAAAATTCAGGCTGTGGGCTCCATTTCTAGAACAGCAGTCTGAACCCATGCAACAAGAGTTATTGCCAAAGTCAAAATATTTAAAAGGAGTAGCCTCAAAAGCACAGATTTCTCACTCCCTGTGTCTCCCTCTCTCCCCCATCCACACACAAAAGATATCTGAAATGCATTAATGAGGGGTATGATGTCAATTTTAAATACGGATACAGGTTATAAAAAGTGTATTTATTACATTTTTCACTCTTAATGAGAAAATATTAAAAAAATCAAACATTGTAAGGTTCTCTCCCCCCCCACACACACACACACATATACTTACTGTATGGAAGCAAACTCACAAGTGCGTTTTCCATAGTCACACTTAGACAAGACCAAATGAAACCAGTAAATTTACTACAAATATGACTGAGGCTGAATTCCACTTGTTCCAATTGGATGGACTTTAACCTTAGTTATATCTTCCTGACTGAAGAAGAAGATTCATGTGAAACCTAGGATTCTCAAATGCAGTAGAATCTGCTTTCAAAGATGAGATAACATGATAATTCTGTGTTTGTAGTTTGATGGCTATAGTTAGTCTTTCTACGGAAATTAAAATCAGCTCCATCCTGCAGCTGGGATGTGGGATGGAGGTGGGGATTATCACACACTAAATTGCTACCAAAACACTGCCTACCATCAGCCTGGGCCCCAGACACATCCAAGCTGCGCTCCACCAGCACTTTTAAGATGTTGAAAAGCTTTCCGACTTCTAAAAGTGCTGGCAGAGCATGGCTTGGACCCAGGCTGATGGTGGCCAGTGATTCAGCAGCGATTTAGTGCACAATAATTCCTGCCTCCATTCCACATCCCAGCTGCGGCCTGGGAGGCTAGAGCCGATTTAAAATGGCAATCAATAAACTCCAAACAGTGACATTTAGAGTATGTCAGATGAAAATACCTAAATGTTTCACAGTTTTGGATATGATGTTCCATAACACTGACATCACAGTCCTGTGCATCTTTTGTTGTTGTGTGACACCAAATTGACTTTGACATATGGTGACCCTATGAGATACCTCCAAGAGGTTATCAACAACACTGCTCAGTTCTGGCAAACTCTGAGCAATAGTTTCCTTTATTGAATCATTACACTTTTAATGTGATGCTCTCCTTTTCCTACTATCTTCCACTTTGCTGAGCATTATTGCTTTTTTTTTTTTCCAGATGAGTCATGTCATCTCATGATATGTGCAAAGTGACTCAGTTTAATTATTTAAATGTTCTGGAGAGTATTCAAATCTAATCTGTTCCTGAATCTGTTTATTGATCCATTTGGAATGCTATGGTATCTGTAGAACTCTCCCTCAGTGTTACCTTTCAAATGAGCCCATCCTTCCTGTTCAGCTTTCCTCACTGTACAGTTTTCACTGCCATATAGAGAAAGTGAGAATACTATGGGAATACTATGACATGGATGAGTCTGAATTGGTATTTAGTGATGTATTTTTAACAATTGAAAATGTTGTTGTTTTTCAGCTGGCCTTCCACAACTTAGTTTTCTTCAAATTTCCTGAAATATGAATTTGTGAGTGAGCCAAGGTATAGAAAGAATTTAACTATTTCTATATTCATTATTCTCTTTCAAGTTATGTAAATCATATGTGACCATTGTTCTTAATATTCCACTGTAAACCAGCCTTTGAACTTTCTTCCTTAAACTTATCAATAGTGATTTTGAGCCCTTCCTGTTGATGCTGTGTGCCTTCAAGTTGTTTCCAATTTCTGGTGACCCTAAGATGGCACAAACAAACAAACAAAAAAACATGTTGGCAGCCTGGACACCAATTTGTGTCTATCACAGTGCCCCAGACCCAGTATCATTCTAGAGTGGAATAGGGTACATATTTGTGGTCACCACAAAAATTCAGTTAGAAATATACAGAAAAGACAATCTACAAAGTGATTTTTCCCCTTTATGGGCAAGGAGATGACATCTCAGAATTTTTAATCAGAAGAGAAAGTCTTCTGAGAAGTTACATCTTAATTCAAAGAGTCCCAGTATTTCTAAAAATCCAATATGTCCGGTGCTGGTGGGGCACCATTTTGGCCACTTGTTCAACACCATCCTAAATTATGGATAAGGTTAGATATTAGCCACAAAATTAAAACTATTTGAAACAGTGAGTACTGACTTGAAACACAGGAGAAAATTGAAAATACATCTCTATAACTTCATAGCAGGTATAGATTTAGCTAATTAAATGCCCAGATAAATTAGATAATTAAATGTCCAACACAAATTCTTCCCTCCATCATTTGTGTTAAACATTTAATTATCTAATTCAGAAGATTCACATATTGTACGTGTCCATGTGTTTCAGATAAAGGAAGAACATTATAGTGTAAAGAAACTTACAGATTCATATAATGTATTTCCAAAGAAACGTATATATCGTTTAAATGGTCTCCTATATATAAAAGTAGTTTCATCTGTTCAAGCAATAGTGATTAATTCTTTCAAACAACCATGAGGATAAAAGACAGAACAACCTTTTATATCACTGCTGATACTATCAGAAGAAACTAAACAGACTTCATTTGTTTTTGGGAGGTTAACATCTCAATGCTGAAAAATCCATTAACCAGAAACAAAGTTTTAGACATAGTGATGGTGTAATGTAACAACAACAACAACAACAACAAATTTTATTTATTGCCTGCCCCTCTGAACAGGCAATTGAGGCAGGTTACAACAAGATTAAAACATTAACAGTTAAAATTGAAACAACCCAATCCCTACCTCCCACCCCTTAAAATAAGATAAATTTAGCAATGAATTAAAACATAATACATAAATACAACAATATCCTAAGCCTAAAACTCTTGAGCAATATGGGTAAAGGCTGAAATCATAGGGGGATGAAGCTGGGAGCCGGGGAGTATTAAGCATTGTCTGGGAAGGCCTGCTGGAAGAGATGCATCTTTAAGGCTTTTTTGAAGCCATCAAAGGATACAATAAGACACATCTCATCTGGCAGGCTATTCCACAGCCTGGGGGTGGAAGCTGAAAAGGTCCTCTGGGAGGTCTGCGTCAGCCTGGTCTTCATGGGCTGTAGCAGGTTCCTCCCAGAGGACCAAAGTGTGCTGGTGGGGGGAGTTCATACGGGAAGAGGCGGTCCCTAAGATAGGATGTAAGAATGATAATCATCCAAAAGTGGCAAATGCTGGCTGCATTCTTAGAGGCTCTTTTATAACATGAAGAATTTTAGTTTGCCTGGCATGAAAATGATGGCAATCCCTGGTATGAAGGGGGAAAGGGAATCCCAATTTGTCACACAATATAGTTTGAGAACCATTGTTATAGGATACTCAATGGAACAGCAAAATTTTATCCCCTGGACTTGGCTTATGATTTATGTGAATCAACTCTAAAATGCATACATTCCAAGCTTTAAGAAATCTATCCAAGGTTTTATCCCTCAAATAGGTTCAACTCCTTGTTGTTGTTGTTGTTTTGTGCCTTCAAGTCATTTCCAACACATAGTGATCCCAAGCCTCCTATGAGGCTGAGAAGGTTTGCATTAAACAAACAAACAAACAAACAAACAGCTTCATTTATATACCGCTTCATACCCTTAAGGAGTGTCTAAGCGGTTTACAATTGTAAGCTATTTGCCCGCCAACAACTCATTTTAGCATTTCGGAAAGATGCAAATGCAAGCCTGAGTCGAGCTTGAGCCTTTTTGCTAGTCTTGAACTCGCCACCTTATGGTTTTGAGTGAGTGGCTGCAGTACAGGCATTTAACCACTGCACCACCCAAAGTCATCCATGAGTTTCATGGCTCTATGCAGATTTGGACCCTGGTCTCCAGAGTCATAGATCACCACTCAAACCACTACACCACATTGGCATAGTGCTTTAAAAATCACCCTTTGACCATGGGAGTCAGCAGTCATCATTTCCCACTTGTTCAAATGTATGGCCAAAGCTTTCTGTTTGTTCACCAACATTGGAAATTATCATTTGAAACCACCAAAGGGACTATGCAAGGAAAAAAGTCCACAATTGATCACAAAGATAATAATCAGAGACATGTAAGAGGAATATATGGAAAAGTTAGGGAGAATGCCCCCCCCCCCAGCAAAATAAAATAAAATAAAAATCAGCAGCCAAAGATGGTGAAAGGAAGAATATTCAAAAATATTTGGGAAATTATTAAAAATGATGTTTTTTTTTTTTTAAAAAAAGTCAAGGAACACTGACAAAAGGAATCCTGGTCTGATGGGAATCTTCACAGTCCAGGGCCTATTCTGTGCAAAAGTCTCATGTGGATGTTCCCTTTAAACCAACATTTAAAGGGAACAACTTTTTCTGCCCAGATAACAGCTTTTTCTGAACTGAAAATAATATTTCTGCTTTAGAAATATTATTTTCTACACAGAAAACACTGTTTTCTGCACAGAAAATGTTGTTCTCTATGAAGAACAACAATGTGAGTATTTCGTGAATAAGTCTTGAATAACAAATAAGGTTATGTGATTTCCAATGTCTTTCTCACAGTGAAAGAAAAATGCCAAAATTATTTGCCTCCTTTTCCATACAGTTACATTCAATCGAGTTTGATGAGACATTCATGTCAAGGGGAAACCTTTACCTTTACATTTATATTACCTGTTGAGCAAACCTTTGGTGGAGAGACCAGATTTGCAACCAGACTAATACTCACAGTCTTTTTAATTAGACAGTTCCCTGCCCTCAGGCTTACAATCTAAAAAGACGCGACACAAAAGGAGAAGGGAGAGGTGGTGGGGAATGGGCATCAGGTCCAGTGGTTCTTCTCTCCCTCTGGGGCCTGGACTAAGGCAGATGGACTGGAAGGAGGGCTTGTCTTCTTAATGCATAGTTAAAACAAGGCATCCTGGGGCAGACAAGGGCACACACCCAGGAATGCTTGCCTAAACAATGTAGTCATTAACTCAATTTTTAAACCGGTAAGTGAAGTGATGAGGCATGCACGGGGGGGGGGGGGGGGAGAAGGTTCCAGGAGTGAGGGGCAGCAAGTGAGAAGGGATGAAACTGGGATGGGGCAGTGGGAATCCTAGGCTGGAACAGGAGGCCTTGACTACCAGAATGGAGGGAACAAGTAGGAATGTAAGGAGAACAAAATTCAGATAAATAAGGAGGGGCCAGTCCATGGAGGGCTTTGAAAATCAACATCAAAAGTTTGCAATTACCCAGGGGACCCAACAGCAGCTCATAATGAGGCAGGTAGTTGCAAAACCAATGAATCAAATCTTCCTTCAATATATATATATATATATATATTTCCCAAGCTGGGCTGCCCGGGCATTTTGAAGCAGCACAAACTAGTGGGGATGGCAATTGTGTCAAAAAAGAAGTGATTACAAGGGAATGATAAAAAGATCTGCTTTCATAGTGGGAATGATAGACCTTTTGAAACTGGTTTACTGACATGGATCCAAGGTGAATTGCAAACCAGTTTAAATGTAAATAGGAATAAGTCCAGAGTGTGCTTTGATCAGGAACATTAGGCCATATGACATTTGTGATCTTTCGCCTCCCTCCCTTTCTTACATACACATACACACACACACTGATACTTTCTTCTTGCTCATTTCCCTGGCTGTACAGTGGCAGCTGGACAGTGTCAGAGTGCAGCTCCATTCAAAATAAATGGTTGTTGTTCCAGTCTTTGGGTCTGCTGTGTTTGTCCTGTTGCTGTCTGGCTTCCACTGCAGCGCTCTCCCTCCACATCTCTAACATAAGGCATCGACAGAGTTTAGGACTCCAACAGTGTCCCAAAAGACTTGGAAACAAAAGACAGGAGCTTTGTTTGGCAGGTACTGATGGATGTTCATTGTCTGTAGGCATTCTGATTTTATGGTCTAATATGTTCCCCTATGAATGTCTCAGGGAGATAGGAATACCAGGCAATAAATATAACAAAAAAAGTGTTAACTGAGAGCTGTGGCCTAACACTGTCATCCAAAGATGATGGCATGACTGAACACTCAGATACAATACATATCAAGGTAATGTCATATTGGACCAGTACTGCTCACCATTCTGAGGATATAACTATTATTCTGGGTGATTTTTCAGACAGGAGAAGAAACTAAATTTCTTGTTCTTCTTCTGCAACAGCAGTGTGAAAAAAAATGGTCACACTGGGAATTTATTTGTTAATTAATTGATGGTACTTTTATATTATTGGCTTTACTTAAGACCTGTCTCATAGGGTCATGGGACACATGGGCAAGTGCGTGTATCCTCTTTGGCTAATCAGGACCATCAACCAGAATTGGTGAGGGGGTGACAATGGGAGAAAACTCTTCAGGTATGTGTGGGGGGATAGGAAGGAGAAAGAATGAGGGGTAGCACTCAAATTAATGATGCCTGTTAAAATTGAGACTAACCTTCCTTTATATCTTTTCTTTTGAAGATTTCCCCACCCCCAAGATTTTAAAGTTATATAACATGATCCTTAGTTCAAAGCATACTTTTCTTTCATTCCCATTCAACTGATCAGTGGTCTGAATGATTTAAAAAACAGGGCTTTCCAATATCAAGAAACATACACAACAAACAGACAAAGCCCCTTTGTGCTTGGTTGGCTGTTACTCATTGTTTTCAGTAGGATTTAAATACCCACTGTCAATTTCTTCTGTAAAAGGATATTACCAAATGAAACCCATGTGAAAAAAAGTCAGAATGGAAACTGGAATTTGTATTTTAAAATATAAAAATAAAAATAAAGATCTGATTATTTTTCTCATCCTGTAGTAGAGAAACATGAGCACTTCTGTTACTTGTAAATGTAGGTGGCAGAAGAGCCCTATGCTGGGTGAAACTACACAAGCATTTCTGGCATCACATAAACCGTTAGGAGGAAGTCTTGACTTACTCTGGCAAGAAATGTCAGATGGCTAAAATGAAGTACTCCATCATGTCTGAGAGCTACCAATTGGAACTTCTTCTTTTTTTAATTCTCCAGTATACATATGTTTCATCTGTGAACTTCAAAAGCAAGAAAATAACAATTCATGAAACACATTTTACAAAGAGCATTTGCTGAGTTTTCAATTCCCTATCATTCACTAGAACTATCCTATCTAAAACTTTATAGTAGGGAGAGGTACTATTCTCTCTTTCACTGTACTATGGATCTGCTGTGTCATCTCCATACACTCCTGGTCATTCCAAAGATGTGGGATGTTATTTTCTATATCATTTACAGGTTTCTGTAGTGAGCTGGTATAAAATACAAATAAATCAAGAGAAGGAAGAAAATACTATATAGCATGCATTATATATATTCACTATCTTGTGGGAGATGATGAGGTGTGGGGTTTTTTTTAACCACATTTTGTCTGAACAAGCCGTGCACAGATTTCATTTCTCTGAAACAACAAAATATTTATGAGAGCAAAATGAAGAGAAATTGCATCTGTATTGCTTTTCCTTTTCAGCACCACTGTTGACTATGTTGGATGCCACAAAGTGTGATTTGTCCGCATATCTAGAGCAATTCAGTTCTAGGACTACTCACCGAGTTGTCTTTCAGCCCATTTCTTTTTAGTTTTGTTGCTATTTTCCCTAGGTTACTTTGCTCACTCCTGTCCTTGGATGTGCCAAATGCACAGTGGGAGAGAAAACATATCATTTTCAGATGCCTGTACTTGAGAAGCTGTCATGTCTCCCATGTGCCCTTGGGTGATTTTTGATATCAAACACCTACAAATAAAATTAATCATTGAATATCCCTATTCTCTATACTTTGAATGATAACAGAGCTTTGATACATTTTATATTTCACACTAAAATATCTCCATTCCATGTCATGACAGTATTTCTGATGCTACAGAATAAAATAGCAGTGTTGTGGAGAGCATTTTAGCTGTTATAACTTCACTGGATATAAGTGGCCCTTGAGTTTCTTCTGTTCAGTACAGAGACCAAATACCTAAAGCTGGATATAATAATACATTACTCAAAGGCAAAGCAATTTTTAGAGCTTCTTTTTCTTCTTTTTCTTTTTGCATTAACACTAGCCTAAGCTTACAGATGTATATATTTGTATTAGTGAAGAAACTTGAGAAATTAGTATGGCACTTTTCAGACAATTGTCATTCAGATAAACACATAAAAATGAAACAAAAACAATAAAAACTTTCTGTATGGTCCCGTGGCTGCCATTTTCTCCACATTTCCACTCTCTGTGTTTAAAGATAGCCTCACCTGAAGAGGAATCTAGCCACAAGCTAGAGCTCTAGAAATTTATTCAGGGGTTTCATGTTGTTGTGTGCCTTCAAGTAGTTTCTGACTTATGGTGACCCTTATATGAATCTATCATGGGGTTTTCTTGGCAAAATTCAGATGGGGTTTGCCCTTGATCTTCTCTGAGACTGAGAAGGTGTGACTTCCCCAGTGTCTGGCAGTGGGTTTCCATGGCTGAGATGGGGTTTGAACCCTAATCTCCCAGTGTCCTAGTCCAACACGCAAACTACTACACTATGCTGGCTCTTACTGGAACATTGCTGACATTAGAAAGAGTAGAAAAGGAATGGGCCAAGAGATGTGGAGCGGGCCACAGCTTGGGGAAGCCACTATCCATGGTGCTTAGAGTATTTGGGAATTTGGTTTTTTTGCTCTGCTCCAGAAACTCACTAAAACTAGCAGATGTTCCATATGATTCATGGAAATAACTGAATTCTTCTCAGAAGAATTTTAAAACATGCATACACCCTGGGAGAGTTGAATACACTCATAAGAGTCTGCTAGGGTGACTCTGATAGGGGTTTGGTCTTTTTTTTTTTTTTTCAGAGGCTCTAGTATCAGAACTTTCTGACAATCGTGTTGAAACGACAGCTCCTGAACAAAGCATTGAATAACACATTACAGAAAGGTTGTGGGGGGTATATCCTACTACACACTTTATTCCAAATGGACAAAGAGATGGGAGACTGAGGACCTTATCACACGAGGCAATTTGGGGGTATACTCCAAAGGCAATCCGAACGCAATCATGGGATTTCACGTTATTGTGTAAGAACTTATCTCACGCAATTTCGGGCAATGGGAAGTCATTCCGAATGCAATCATAGGGTTTCATGTAATTGCTTAATAACTTATCTCATGCAATTTTGGGCAATGGGGGGTTATTTTCAGGTAATGGGAAGTCACTCCGGACGCATTCCGAACGTAACTAGAACTCACATAAATTTGCTAAACTAGCGAATTTACGTGAATTCGAATTGACCCCATTGGAAATTGGGAGAAATTCCTCCCATGTGATAAGGTCCTGACATAAATACTTTTGGGGAAGATCTAAATTATGGGTTGGCAACTACAGCCTGGTTTTTTGTACCCTTTTCCCTACCTCTGTGAGCTGCACCAGTGCTAAATTAAAGGCCTTGTTCTTATTTTCCTTCTATTTTGATTGATTTCTGGTTGGTTCATTGAGGTGGTGTGGAAAACAATAAAGAAAACAACAGCCACTATTTGGGGTATGTTTGTGCATTTAGAGCAATTGTATTGCCATATTTTGCAAGAAAAATATTAGGGCAGGTGTGTGGCCATTTGGGTATCAGCAGAGGTTTGGGACACATGCCGCTTGTAGGATGTACTCCCTCATAACTGACTGGCCAGGCAAGTTTGTATTAAATAAGCTACATTCTTAATTTTCTTTAGGGCATTGAAGGTGTTCCAATTTTGGATACCCCACTTAAGCATTTTACCCAGTTCTGTTGACTGAAGTGTACTTATGAACACTTTTCAGATTTATGTATTTAGTCATGTGCATCTTAACAAATATCTGGCTTTGTGCATTTTTCCTCTGAATTTTGTTTTCAAACTTTAGGAAAAACACACGACATTCTATTTTACTTAGGGTGTATGAAATGGATGTTTCCATAGGTAAATGTGAATCAAAGGAATTTATATTTCATATCTTGTCCCAACCGCCTGTCCTGGTTATTAATCTAATGTTCTTCTTCTTTATGAACGATAATTTCTGAACCAGTTTAAATGCAGTCACATGTACAACATATTACAGTAATCCAAAAGAAGAGCCAAAAGAACATGAATATCCATGGTCAAGTCATAACTGTCCAGGAAAAAAGACATCTGAGGAATAATCTTAGCTGGTAAAGGCATGTGTGCCAGTGAAACTGGATTCTTATAAACATATGGCTGAGTTTAACAATATCATCGGTTTACAAAATTTGCTCTGTGGAGAAGAATGCTACCACCCATCCAAAATGGGATGATTGTTACTTAACACAATGAAGCCGTCTACCAACAATAAGTCTTATCAGGATTGAACTTCCATTGATTGGGTTTCAACCAATATATTACAAGCCATAGACACTGATTTAGGAGTTCCACAGTATCACTTGAAGCTTATGAAAAGAAGTAGAACTGACTATCATACGCATAACAAACACATAGGATTCACAAATTCTTAAATGACCTCAGCCAGCTGTTTCATATAGGGAATCATTTCCAGCCTACAGGTTGAATTACAGTTTGGGAAGAATTTCAGAGGCTGCTTTCTCACAGTGGAAGAGACTGACACTTTGGCTGAAATGTGGAGCCAAAGCAAAATGGTCTGGGCAAGATGTAAATATTTGCCATTTTCCCAAGTGCAACCATTTTCAAACATGGAAATTTTGTTAATTTCTGTAGAGGATTCAATCATTCTTTGAATGATCAGCTTTGTATTAGATAGCAATCTGCTTCCATGCTGATCCAAGTCCCACAAAACCTTTCTCTGCTGTACTGTCATCCTATGCAATACAGATTGGGAAAATTATGAAGATAGCTTTTCAGCACTGAAAAGGACAAATCCCCCCTATTTTTGGCCACACCTCTCCTTGAGAAGTGTTAGACTAAACTGAAGTGGAGAAAACTAGTACTACTGTAGACACATCCTGAACATGAATCTATGTGTTTATTAAAGTGACAGTTGACTTTGTGATGCTACTAAAAAGGGCTTGTAGCCTTATCCAGCAAGTGAAATTCCTAAGTAGAAGTAGCAACATAGACTGCTTACAAAGAATGTACAGGATCTATTCACAATAAGTCTCTCGTCTTTTAATCTTGCTGTAAAAATCATTTCCCACTAACTCTGTTAGGTTACTGCTTTAAAAATGGATTTGGGTCCAGTTCTTTCCATCCTGTTTTTATACTTTGATCATATTCATTTGGAAGTATTGTTATTCAGACATTTCCTAGTGGATTCATGCACTTCATCTCTGAAGTTCTCAGTGCTCTTTTCATCATTAGTTTTTTTTTTCTCCCTAAACAATATGATGGTACAGAAAGTTCACATATTGCTCATCTTCTAAATTCTTTGGTCTCTCAGTTTCCAAATCAGAAACATAGGGGAATATAAAATCCAAATTATGTTCTTATCTTTTACTGATGAATTGCTAATAAATGTTTTGATAGATCTATCTGTATTCATCTCCTATAAGACATGCATTTTGATAAATTATTCCTTGTTCTGTTCTTTTTTTTCCCTTTTCAATCTAATCACCAAATACAGTTTGTACAATAATCAGTGTGCTATTGTTTCAGTACAAATAATCTCTTGATACTCTACTGTGGAATGTAAATGTAAAGAGAAGATGAATGAAACCCCATGATGATTAATTCCAGAGTGGCAGCTATGGCAATCTATTTCAATAAAAGAACAAAGTGTCTATGTCTCTGTAAAGTGTCTTGTGTTAGTCTTTGTTTGTCTTCAAGGTGCCACAACGATATTTTGTTTTTCAGGAAGATTACTAAAGGTGATACCTGTTTCAAGTAGTTCATATGTTTGTTTGGTGCAGAAATCTTATCCTAGTTTAAGTATATATCTAACATTTATAGATATGTATGTGCCAAAATGTAAAGTGGGAACAGAGAATAAAAGGAAACACTTTCCCCAACCTTGTGTGTGTCCATTACCCAGTGTGTGTGTGTGTGTGTGTGTGTTTAGGAACCCACTCTAAGGTTTCTACTGAATTCCCACATGAATTTTGAACTTTCTAAGCTTATTGCAGGAACAGGAATAAAACTGAACAGAATGGAATAGAATGGAAACGGGGGGGGGGGGGGGTGTTGAACTGTTTTTCAAAATCAGGTTCCATGGAATGGCTGGGGGAATGCCACTCCCAGTGGCTTTGCCAGCATTCTCCCGTGTGTTAACACCCATTTTCCCTCCGTTCTGTTCCTGTTCCTGAAAATGCCATGTAATAAGCTTCTATGTTTTCTCTGGGAAAAAAAAGTTGGAAGGGAACTTAAGAGTCTATTATTCTGCCAGTGTATATCTGGAATGTTTCTCCACCTTTCCATCTCATACAGAATATTAAAGGTGCAGGAACCCTGTCTTCTTTTCATCTGACTCTCTACCAAAAACTGTGGCTTACAATTTCCTGGGTACGTACCTAGACACAAGTCTCAGGGAAATAAATAGGACTAACTAGTCTTCATGCTGGACAGGCAACAGTGCTAGTGTAAAAATGTTGTTGTTGTTGTTGTTGTTGTTGTTGTGTGCTTTCAAGTCATTTCCAAGTTGACTACAGCTTTATAGATTAACAGGAATCTGCAACACTGGGAGGTCCAGCTAAACTGGTCCTGTCTTAAGGAATAACTTTTTGATTCTGAACCATAAATGGAAGTTTTAGTTAGTTCATCATCATCATTTTCCCCTAAATGTCATCTGGACAGGTATCACTGATTGTAGGGGCATAGAACTGCTTCAGTTCTTCCCTCAAGCCATCCAGCAATGAGAGGCATGTGGGGAAAATTCCTCCATCTTGCAGTGCCTCAGGAATCCCCTCAGAGAAGCATGTAACCTTCTTGAGTGCCCACATCTCACAATCAAATATGAAGGAAGAACCCAACCCAACAAAGCAAGAAATAGGTGGAAAAATAGCCTATGTCAGTCTGCATGACCAAAAACATTCTACTGAGCTCCAAAAGACATCTGAGAAAGCTCATGGTATACTAGGGAGGGGGAGGGAGGGAGCCATTTAACAGAAAACAATTTGACAGCACTGCCTCAACTAGACTTGTGTGACTATGCTGAACATGTCAGTAACAACAGCTTCAGCACATGACTGGCTCTATTCTCTGGACAACAAGCAGCACACACACACAGAGAGAGAGAGAGAGAGAGAGAGCACTCCCTGCTAAATGCACTCCCTGCTAAATGGTATCAGCCCTGGTGGCGCAGTGGTTAAATGCCTGTACTGCAGCCACTCACTCAAAACCAGAAGGTGGCGAGTTCAAGACCAGCAAAGGGCTGAAGCTCGACTCAGGCTTGCATCCTTCCGAGGTCGCTAAAATGAGTACCCAGATTGTTGGGGGGCAAATAGCTTACAATTGTAAACCGCTTAGACACTCCTTAAGGGTATGAAGCGGTATATAAATGAAGCTGTTTGTTTTTGTTTTGTTTATTTCAGGTGCTTTAGACTTCAGTTCCCAGAAACTCAAGGAAGCATATTCAGTGATAAAGGATTGCAACACTTGTAGACTACAACATTTACAGGGCCAAATGTTCCCTTCCCTCTAGTTTAAGCCTTTCAGCTTCCTGATTATTTTAGTTCAGCTTCTTCCTCTGTGTATGATTATTCCCAGCAATGTGATAAAGTTTTTGTGTTGGGGGGGGGGGCTCAGGTCAACTAGCACTTGGTCTGGCATATTAAATGCTCAGGAATACTAATACACAGTGGGGACTACTCTACAGGTTGGCCACAAGTGACTCTACTTATTCTGGGCACCACAAAAAGATGAGCCAATGAGTGAGGACAATTTCCATATTGTAATCATCTCCTGTTCTTGGAATCCATGTAACATTCTTGAGGGAAGAAACAATGTTCTTTGTCTCATTTCTGTGACCTTTCTATGCAGTTTGTTATTAGAACAAATAGAACTAGACTATGGAGCAGGACAATATAGCACTGCACTAACACTGTTATGAAGATTTAACTGCACCAACTGCACTAACATGATTATGAACATATAATAAGTGCAGTGGTAGAACACTCATGCTTGAATCCTGTTGGTTAACTCAAAATAGAGTAGACCCCTTTTTAATCATTGAATGCAGTAATGTGAACAATTAAAAATGCAGTTTGCCCAATCATTTATGTAAATCTTTTTGTAACATTAAAAGCTTAATATACCATGTCTGTAATTCATCATCACAGTTACAGATGTTACACATTGATAATTGATTTGTATTCATGGTCCCTATGTATTCACAACCATAGCACTATTGCCATGATTGTTAAAGTCACCCAGTTTTGTCTTAGCAGGCAGCAACTGTTGCAAGTGACAGTGGTCTGATCTAGGACCTTGTCCTGTGATTTTCAATTTATTTATTTATTTATTTATTTATTTATGTATTGCTTGAGACTAGACAAGTAAAACAGAAAGTGAGGAACTACAGTTCTTAGATTTTTCTTCCCTCCTTCATCACCATATTTGTTTTTCTCATCACAGTTTCCCTCTTTTTGTCTTCTTCAAAAGTAGTCTTCTCCTGACTCTTAAAGGCTGGAAACTCTATCTCAGGCCTGATACAAACAGCTAAAAAGCAGCGTCCTGGTGCCTATTCTAGGGTTTGGGAGCATGCAGCGACCACACACTCCCTAACCCTAATATGCGACGATGACACCACCATGGCTCACCGCTCACATGGGTGGTGCCATGATGGTGCTTGCATCACAAAGTGCCCAAACGGCACTCACAGGAAGTGTCAATTTCACCCCTTTTAGGAAGCTGCTTTTGGAAGTTTCTTTTTGCTCCCAGGAGGGAGCACATGTTGCTGAGGCAAAAATGCAAGTCTCAAAGAGGCGGAACTGAGCTGCCAGTCTGTTGAGCTCCTCAGTTTCTGAGTACCAAACCAATTTTTGGACATGATAGAGCCATTTCTTCGTTTTGGGACCTACAGCCAAATATTACTCCTAATCCAAATAGTCCCATTCAATCAAAAGAACATAACTTACTAAGCTCCCATTGATTCCAAAGGAACTCTAGTTGGACTTACAATTGTTTTTAGACTGAGTATCTATATTGTAGCACAGATTCAAGATAACTATGAGATTTTAGTTTCAATTTTAGTTCCCTTGCACTGCTGTGGTGATGTTGGAGATAGGGATTCAGATCCAGGATGGTTCAACTGTCTGGGTGACTGGGAGAGAAAAACCTGTTAAGAACATTGTATCTTCACTAAAACCAAAAATTAAAATTGAATGTGGAAATTCTTTTTTACTTTGAATACCTGAGTCATGAGAAAAACAAACAAAATATTTCAATAATAGTAATAATAATAACTGGAGTAGGAGAGGCCTCATATATATATGATAAATACAGGATGGAGGCAAATAGCTAGTGATTCCAAAAGTCTCCTGGGAAAGAAAACAGATAAAGCATATTGAGAGATATCTCAAATATGCAAGAGCAATAAAAAAATCCTGAACAAGCCAGCTGATAAAAATTTCAAAAGTGCTTATTATTACACATAATTCGCAGGAGTTCTGGGGAAAAAACAATTGTTGTATTTAAAGAAAGAAGAGAGAGAGAGAAATACAGGGGTTTAGAAAACATTTAGCTGGCCTCTAGTGCCTCAGAAGATAGACAAACAATCTATCAAACAATTAATTTATAAGCACCAAAGGGAATGGTGGGATGAATACAATGAGGCAAATCTCACAGAATGTTCTTCTAGCTTCCATTAGTTGTAAAAATTTCTGAAGAAAGCTGTAAGAATAATAAAGGATCTTGAAGGAGAATCATATAAGAACATCAATATACTTTGTTGTGTGTAGCCTGAAGAAAACCTTTAAAAAAAAACATATTAGCAATTTTCAAATGCTTTAAAAGATATCAGTAAAGGAGGGCACTATGCAGTACAAATACAGCAATGGATTTCAGTTCATGAAAGGCAAAGGTAAGTTAAATATCAGAATAATTCTTGTTTATATGAATGATTCAACAGTGAAAGAAAGCCCTATTTGTATACAGTAGATGCTGTCAATATGTCTCTCCCTGAGAGGTTTTTGTTTTGTTTGTTTCTTTTTTCTTTCTTTCTTTCTTTTTAAATCCACAATAGAAGTGTTACAACTCTGAGAGTTTATTGGGCATAGTGTTCTTGATGTCCAATTGGAGCTTCTGGTGTTCTAAGGCAAGTGTTGTCAACTTGTGGCCCTCCAGAAGTTGTTGGACTACAGTTCTCAGGACCGCTAACCTTTTGCTATGCTGGCAAGGGCTGATGGGAGTTGTAGACCAACCAGTTTGTTTATAGGATCACAAGTTTCCTACCCCTATGATAAGGTGTGATACTACAAAAGGACAAGGTGACTATGGAACGAAGCAGATGGGTGGCTTCGCTCCAGCCACAATTGCCCATGATCATCTGGGGACTGCTCTGGAAGTAGGCTGCTGCTGCGGTCCCAAATGGGCCACCAGCAAGGAGTGGATTGTCACTGCTCCTTTTACCCATGGCTTTAGGATACCTTAGGCAGCCTCAGAGTAGCTTCATCTGTACACCACATCCCTCAAGCAGCTGGAAGCTGTACTTTGGGGCCTAAATTAGGCTAAGCTAAGCCAGCAATATATATTCTTCTCCCAGACAAAATATGTTCATCTTGTTCTCCCAATGTCACATGGCCACACAAACTTGCTTTCCAGGAGTTGCTGCCAAGCTGGAAAGCTGTCTGTGGTGGCAGTGTTACTGCTCCAAATGTGCATGGAGCTGCATATTTGAAAAGGGAGAAATAAAGGATTAAAAGGATCTTTTCTGTTTACAATGTACAAGGTCAATGAAACCATTATCCCTCACCTCCCTATGAGAAATTGCTTTGAATTTTCCCCCCTTTCCCAGCCTCACTTGAAATCCTTGACACTTTCTTTGTCTTTGTGAATTACCATCCAACCACTCTGGATTTAGGCAGTTTCCTCCTGCCTTGTCCCTCAACAACTACACTTAAAACTAAACTGAACTTATCACCTCATCACCATACTTAACAAGTTTTACATTTCTATGGCTATTTATAGTGTCTGACATAAAAGTCCTTTCTGGGCACCAATTTACTCTATGCATTTGAGGAAGTAGAAGTGGGAACATAATGATCTTTGATTTCCACCTCCAAACTTATCCTGTCATTTTGCCCTTTGTCTGTTTTGCTTGTTTGTTTGTTTGTTTTTTAGCAAGGAACTTAGGAAGGAATCTTAGATTCAGCTTGCCTCTTAAGCTGTTATGAGAAAGAATGTGAATTGTGTGTGTATGTGCGAGAGAGAGAGAGAGAGAGAGAGAGAGAGAGAGAGAATTGTTAAACAGAGAAATGGACGATTTTAGAAACCATTCTTTTTGCTGGGAATGGCCATGAGATTCATAGTTAATAACCATGACGTTAACTGTGTGAATGCTATTAATCAGCACATTTTTAGGTTATGCAATAACAGCTTCAGTGGAGTCTGATCAGGAAGAGAGGTGAGGAACACAGGTGAAGTTTTAGCTCTTTCACACCTTGCCAACTCCCCCACCAAAATAATAATAATCACATCTTATAAAACGTTATTTGCATTTCAAGGGACACTGCATTGCTATCCTTCCCTCCAACATGTCAACAACCACGCATATTAGTGGCACACATGATCTTAATATACTGACTAAGACTCTGGTGTTTCCTTTGAAGGCACTTTTACTGATGTTGGAGAAGTAAATATCCTGGATCTGCCTACAGAATCACCACCCCCAATACGATAACCTCATTCAGAGATGAAATTAGGGATACAAGAATATATAAAGTTTGTGGCCCAGCTACATGATGGCAAATTATTAAATAATAGATTCACACATACTAGCAAAACTACTGGCAAGCTGAATACAGAAGATATATGGGAAATTTATGTGCATCATGTAAATATGTCTCCATAACTGTGATCCTGATGCTATTCTCCAGAATTCACATCCCATCCTGAAGTGTAACCACCACTAATATCAATTTTTGTGTTTTTAGAGAACAGGGAAGGAAAAGTGAGCTGGGAATGTCCAGCTGTTACAATACCTACATTTGATATAAACTTTTGGGAGACATGTGGACTGTATCATGACCCCTGCTTGACCTATTCCAGGCCCTCCATAAGTCCCAAGCGAGAAGATCACGTAGGCAGGCCCTGCTTTGAAGAATTGAGTTCATAGTAAGCAGCTTTCTAGAGGAAGTAGGGAGTCGCCAGACCAGTTCTGCCACTGCCCTCCAAGTAAAGACAATAGCCTTGGCTTCCCACTTGATGAGCCAGTGATTGACTTAACTATTCAGCCATTAAGCCGGCTTCCCCTCCAAATTGTATCCAAGACCTAAGTGCATTGTACACAGATTATTTGCTCTTGGTTTAAGAAAGCCCAGGCAACCAACACCTTTATCTAGCACAAATGCATAGCCTCTGGATATGTTCAGCACTATATAAGACTCCCATTTTGAATCGCTCCCCGATGCTATTCTTGGAGGACAGGCTGGTCCATGCCAGTTTGACTTCTGCCTATAGCTCCCGTGGTCAACACCCCTCATCCAGCGGTCATGTCCATCATCATCATACATCTCAATCCGGCTTTCAGGAGAAGACTTCTATGGTAGATATTCCAGCGGTCTCTTTCTCTCAGCTCTAACCCCTACTCTTACCCCTCCCTTTTCTCTAGCATTGAATGTGTGTGTGTGTGTGCCCCCTTGCTGCATGATATTTATGCCCCCTAATAAACCGTGTATTTTATTGAACTTATTTGGACTAGTGTCACTTCTCTTGGGGTTTGTCGGTGGACCTCCGGTACACAATATCGGGACCAGATCTCGGCGTAAGATGGTTAGGATCTTCCTCTCTGCATATTTGAGCTAATTATAATTCCCCCTAAGAAAGAGAGACTTCCTAATATAGCTATAGTCCTGTAGTGGATCCTCCACAACAAGTATCTGCAAAGGCCTCCATGAATCCTTGCAAAATCTCTGCAGATGACATCCATGTAGCATGTCTAACTAGAAGAATATAGCTGGATGTAGCCCTACATATCCCCCAACTATCCAACGACATGGAAATAGCCATGTTGGAAGCAGGGACATCATTAAGGAGGTATGAGGGGTTCAGGTCACACCAGATGTCACTTTAAGGGGGGGTGATACCACTGATCCATAAATATCTGCCTTTTTGCAGAAATGGCCTGTGGCATTCACCTGTGTCCCTTTAAAATTTTGAAGACATGGTGTGAGTTGGGCAAGGCTCAATGGAAAGAGAAAGGAGAAGGCCCAGGTTTTAAAACAATTTTAGATTTTAATTTTTTTACTTTAATTTTGCTAATTTTTCACTTTATCTGCATGCAAATACATTTACGCTGTTTATAATATCACATGAAGAGCAGGCTTGGACATAGAAAAAGGAGTGAAGATAGGAGTATATCAACAACCTAAGTTATGCAAATGACACCATACTATTAGCAGAAAATGATCACTAAAGAAATTCAAAGAAGAAAGTGCAAAGGCAGGCCTAATATTAAATTTAAAGGGAACAAAAGTAATGACCGCAGAGGATTTACGTAAATTCTAGAGCAGATAAAGCCAGAAATCACCCTGGAAGACTAAACTGAGGCTATCATACTTCAGTTACATCACAAGAAGGCACGACTCATTAGAAAAGATAATGATGCTATGGAAGATGAAAGGAAGCAGAAAGAAAGGAAGACCACATGCCAGATGTATATATTTAATCAGTGAGACCATGGGCCTGAGCCTGCAGGACCTGAGCAGGAAGGCAGAGGATAGCAGAGGCGTTCACAGGGTTGCCATAAGTTGAGATTGACTTGAGAGCAGCCTATATATTATATATTATATATTATATTACTGTAATTTCAAGTTATATTTTTAATTTTGCTGGATATTTATGTCACAACTATTGCTGTGGGAATTAAAATTTATGAGTAATATTAGTACAAAAACATTACTAAATATTCTGCATGCTGTAGTATGGGAGGAGGATATGAGTTACTGCATGCGTTCACACCAACCCTAGTGATGCCACTGGTTGGAGGAGGTGTGATACTTACAAGGTGATGGCTTTTGGGAGGGGTGGAAAGAGTTTGGCCATTATGTGCTTGGAACAGAATTCTGACCTAAGTAAAAGTGAGCTGCAATGATGTAAGTCTGATTGTAGCTCACTAACAGGATGTCACCCAGTGTGTTCATGTACATATATACTGACCCTAATAATTAGGTAGTTGAGCAATATAGTATTTTTTTTTAAAAAAAAATGCTTTTATTTTCATTTGTTTTGTTGTCAATGTAATTTTAGCAAGTATATTATATATATATTCCAATAAATGGGTTTTTTTAATTCAGTTTCTCAAAACCTAAAGAAAAAAGAAAGAAAGAAATCTAAAGAAAGTAATGCCATTTGGTTTTTAAGGTGATGTGGGGGAGACAAACATGCTTCTTTCCCTAGGCATGATTGTCTTAGCCTGGTGGCATGGGCTTATACTCCAGCAATGTTCCTCCTGGTGTTAGTGTCCTGATATCCCCATGATCCAACTTAAAATACAACAATAACAACAAAACAAACAAACCTAAATTGCTGGAAATCCAGCATGGGCTGGAGAGGCTGCGAAGACTTAGAAAATCGTGGAGAAGGTAGTAGTGTGAATATAGCACCAATATAGCACTGGGATATAGATCCCAGATGTGCAGAAGGTTAAAATTAGGGAGAAGGTGTTTGAAAGAGGACATGCACACCATGCTCTGTATTTCTGGCAGAAAAGCAAAAGTCAGAGATGAGTTCTACCAGATCAAATAAAACCAGATTCTTCTTTCATCTCTTGTATTCCTAACACTCTTCCTGTCCTCTCATTTTGGGGTACTCCAGATCTTGTCTGTTTGTTGTAAAGTCAATGAAGCAATGATCAGTCAAAATTAACCCTTCTTGTGTTCTGTATATCAGAACAAGTCTATCATCAGGAAAACCTATGCTGTTTCTTCTAAAAGACTATTAATTTTATTTCCCATGTTATTGCTATAGACTGGAGCTAATTTTAAAGTATATACAGGACCCTCAAACGTAGCCTTTTATGCAGTCCTTTTGCATTCATTGGTAACTATTGCTCTCAGGCTCCAATCTGAGTCAACATTCTTTGTTAATTCCTATCCACTTCCAAAAAACCTGCATTCTCAGACCACAAGGTATGAGTCTTCCTGTTTCTTGCTTTCCATGGAACCTTGTCTATAGAACAGGTAGATATTACCCTATCCAAACTCAAAACTCCACTATCAGTTTTCAGTATTGAATCCAATAACATCCAAACAATGATATCTTTTTGTGAACAACCAAAATGCACAATTACATGTTGCAAGCTTTCAAAGTCACACTGGCTTCTTCATCAGGCAAACAGGAGAAATAAATTGAAGATGTTAGTCATAGGTCGGCATTTTCTGTTTCTGGTCTTAATTCAGATGGTAGGGAGGACAATCTGCAGGCTGGCCACGGTGACCCTCTTTGGCCACGGGGTCACTGATAGATTTTCAAAGTCAAGGTCTCTATCTACAAGGTCTCTCTACCTACACAGGAGCCTGTGGCTTCACAAAGGAAGGAGGCATGCTGGATTCCAAAGAAACATCTTCTTTGAATTGCAAATGGACATTAAATTTCCTTGACTTTGAAAATCTATTTGTTAGCTTAGTATGCTGGATATTAGAGTGAGTTATTCTCTGCATCCTTTGTTTACTGTTTCCCTCCATTAATAGTTCTCTTGGTATACTCACACCTGGAGTCTATCAGCCAATACTGGTATAGTTGTTGCTGTTGATCCTAATGTTATCCACCTCTTACAAGTTAAACCAAGCATTCCCCAAATATATTAAAGGTAGTTTACTACTAGTTGTGGAGGCTCATACAACTTCATACACTTTGGGTAACACTGGATTTAAGCCAATGTCTAATTTGGGCCTGATTATCCAGGCATGAAGGGACATCATTTAAGAGAAACATATTCTGTACCAGGAGATATTGGGAGAGAAATGAAATAGACAAGTATAAGCTCTTTATAATGGAAAAGTAGGGTGCCAGTGCAATAAATAAATAACAATAATAGTGTTATATAACTGAAAGCGAGAGCTAAAAATGTTCAAACTTGCTCTCCACAGGAGAGTATCTGAAGCAGGTCTTATGAATAATTGGGTCATTTGATTTAAATGAGTGATTAGCTTAACAGTACTGTCCCTTTTCTTCTTCTTCTTGCATTCTGCTCTTTCTTCTCATGCTGTTATTTCCCCCTTTTTCACACTTACGTGTATGCTTTTGTATTCAATGTTTGTCCAAATAATGCTTAGGCTTATTATTCTTTTCTTTGCCTCTGCCTCTCTCTCTCTCAAACACACACATTACAAACATTTTAACATTAATACTTTCTTTTTCTTCTTGACACCCTGCAGTGTTAGACAGGCAAATATGGATGGACTTACATTCAAAAAGAAGAACACTGAAAACTTAACATCAACACATTCAAACACTGGAATCTGGGCTTTATCATGTCCATTGAGGACAATGTATTTTCAACACTAGTGGAAAACCAACAATGTTCCAGGTGGTATTCACACAGCCATTCTGGTTCATTCCAGAAGCCATTCCAGGTACTGGTTGGTTTACAAGCAGGCTTGTTTTTGCACTAATCTGCTACCATGCATGATCCCCCATTCAGTATAACATTAATATAACAGGAGCTGTCTAAAGGCTCATAGGTCTGAGGATGACCAAGTGCAGAGAAAACTGTTTTACCATATAAGGAAATTTGGGACTATATAAGGAGATCCTGTAGGCTTGGAAGGGGAGCGTTCAGCAGATTGCCAAGAGACATCTGCCCATGATCAGAATCTGCATAAGCTCCTAATTACCGGAAACAATTCTGTGTGCAATATCTATGTTTACAATGGAGTTTATCACAGGGGAGGAATTTCTTTTAATTGCGAATGGAGCCAATTCACAATTACATGAATTTGCTAGTTTAGTGAATTTACGTGAGATCTGATTGCATTCGGAATGCATTCAGAATTATTTCCCATTTCCCGAAAATTACCCCCCCCCCCCAATTGCCAGAAATTGTGTGAGATTGATATGCAATTATGTGAAACCCCATGATTGCGTTCGGAATGACTTCCCATTGCCCGAAATTGCATGAGATGCACTCATTCGCAATAATGTGAAACCCCATGATTGCGTTTGGATTGCCATTGCATTATACCCCCAAATTCCGTCGTATGATAAACTCCACAGAAACAGAATTTCAAGAGCATCTGATTCTGACAGAGACAGGATTTTGTCCTGGGACATCTGCATGGATGACTGAGCCATTCCCAATGTCTCTGCTCATTCCTGTCTCCTGGAAAATCCATTTAGGTCCTGAATATTTTCCTGGGATAGATTTTGTCCTATATATGTGCCCACTTAGGCAGTACCAATTTTATCATGCATTTCACTTCACAGAATCTCCTGATTGGAACCTTTGCTTCTGGAACTGCTATAGTACTACTTTCTGCAATCCTTAAAGTCACTATCTGCTGCCACCTTTTGTATTGTTATTTCTTGTGAATGTGTGTTTGAGTGTGCTTGTCTGTGAGTGGTGATTCTCTTTTATAAATACAACTACATTTGGACCTTGCATTCTGGAGTTCTGTTTCACAGAACTGATATACACAAGCTTGATCCTGGCTTTGAGTTTCCAAGTCCACTCAGCAGTTGTAACTGAGCTAATATAATTCCCCTATTATATATTGATTGTTTCACTGGCTTTTTAAAGGTGTTAAAAACCATAAAAGGAAAAAAAATGGTGAAGATGATAGAATCACATGTCCACTTTCTGTCTGAGATATTATCATTTAAGATGGTATTGAAGGATTTCAGGGCAGGCAGATACTGCTCCCCTTATTGGCCATGTGAGGATTAGACAAAGAGCAATAAAAGACAGGTAATAAAATTCCAGCTCCATTAGTAAATTATACTGTAGGATGTAGAGAAACTACCATGCTGAAATGTTCACTAGTAGCCTCTATAATACATAAAAACAAAACAAAACTGTGTCCCCTGACACAGTTTAGGAAATAATGGTCTGCCATCTCTTTATTTCTTTTATGATATATAAACTAAATTTCACATGCATATTGAACTCCTATACACTGCATATGACTCATTGTTTAGTAAAATATGCTCCAGGAAAACAAATTCATACTCACTGAGAGAAATATGCAGTTATACTGCTGCAATTACTTGCATTTGGTGCACTGCCTTGATGTGTGGTAATGAAAGATTTTAACTTATGTGTCTATTATTAACCTACTATACTTTGTCATCTCTCTCTCTCTCTCTCTCTCTCTCTCTCTCTCTCTCTTTTAAGGGATGATGTTGATTCATTCCAATGTAAAAACAAATGTCTGCATCTCTGTTTTTATATGTCAATTTCTCTCTTTTATATCAGCACCTGATATTTCTGTAAACACCTTTCCACTTTCCTCTTCTGAAAAGAAGTCATAATTTCCATAGAAACCCAAGCATTTATGTTAGTATACTTAATGTAACCTTGGTTTTAATTTGCATGATGAAAGGAGACTGGGAATGTTTGCTGACTACCCAAACAGCAGTTTATAATGAAATGACCTCACTCTGAATGGGCTCCCCACCATCACCAGTAGCATCGGCTTATGCTTCTTTCATATTCAGACCCTCAAACGTCATAGAATAAGAATTTTGTGAGGGAATGGATAGGACCATACACAATGACAATGACTCCTCCTGGACTATGTTTCTATTCCCTGACTCAGTTACTCTTTGTACAATGTATCAGGTGGTATAACGTAGGAAGATAGTTATATAAATTTGGGATCTCAGAACAATTTAGAATTCACATCCTGTAAAGTTCCAAATATAACTTTACCATACAAAACAAATTCTTACTTTAGACCTCAAATGGGGAACCTCAGGTCATGAGACTAAATTTGACTTCCCTGGGTTCTCAGATGGGCTCTCTGTGATGGCTAACCCTCCTTCCCATGACACCATCATCAGCTTGTTTCTCAGATTTTTTAATATATATATTAATCCCATTGAAAGGTTAAAATGCTTCTCCCAAGGCTTAGTTACTGGCAGTAAGAGCTTTAATATAGAACATGCTGGTATTTTTGCTCCCACATTTTTATGCTTTTGGACATTCTCACCACTGGAAGGCAGCCTTCAAGAATTTCACTGAAAATGAATTAAAATATGTTCTCCATCCTTGCTTAAGACCACCCCGTCTCAACATATGGACAGTGATGGGTTGGGTCATTAGGCTACAAAGCCCAACAGGCATGGTCCTGATGCTCCCATCATGTGGTGGTAAGCATCAGAGGAAATTTGGAATGCATAATCATATGAAAAGGGGAAGCATCAGCTTCTCACACACAACTAGGGTAAGCTAAAAGGTCCTCAGATCCCTTGTGGAGTGAAAATTAGGAAACTTGCATTTCCTCATCACCTTCTGCAGATGTAGGAAAATTGTCTGAACCACTTCTGTCCCCAAAGGTTCTCCTTATGATTTGGAACACTGATATTCAAGCATTCCAAATCATCAGAAGAACCTCCACAGATAGAACCTCTCCTGTGACAAAAACTGAAGTTGAAATGTTTTTTTTTTTTGGGGGGGGGGGAGTAATAAGGGTCCAGCGGATCCCTCAGTTATGACAGAGGAGAATTGGGTTAGCTTGCTCTCTTTGGTGTGTTTGACATTTTACATGATCCCTGAATGCTGCTACTTACTTATATCTGAATTGAGCTAATAAGCAGAAGGCCAATAATTAAAACAAACAGAAATTAAATTGTATTGAAATTGAAGCTGATTGGCAATAAACAGTAATGAATTAGCGGAAAGCAATAAACTTTAGGATTTCAGGAAAACTCACTTTTTCATGCCAAAAAACATTTAGCTCAGCAGTATTTAAAATGGATTAAGAATGGATTTTCCTTTCATCTCACACTTAAGAGAAACTATGCCCTTCTTTCCTTCATTATTCTTAGAAAGGTATCTGTACTGAAATTGTGCCAATATGTTAGTTTATTTAAGATTTTTAATTGATTAAAAAGGAAAGGATTAATCACCTAAACTGTTAAATCGCCAGCCTTAATATTTTTTTTAAATCCAGTTACCGTAATTTTATACCTTCTTCCACAATTTAACAAAAGCATTCATTTTCAGCAAAATTGATCCATCTATGCCTCCAAATGTATATTTTACTAATAATGTTTTATTAATCATGAGTATTCATTGTTCTCTGAACATTCTGAATTGTTTTTTGTTTTGTTTTTCTTTTAAAACACAGGGATAGAATGTGTAAGCTATTGTAATGAAAAACAAAGATAATAAGGGGGTAAATTCATAAGTCCATTACCCAATGAAAGAAATCTTGTTAATCTAACAATGCCAATCTACTCTGATTGACTGACTGCTTAATTCTTTAAGAGTACAATTGTATTCTACACAATTGTAAATCCCATTGAGTACAATAGCCTTTACTCCCAGGTGACTGTGTATAGGATTGTATTTCGTGTACATATAAATGTCAATACCATAATTCTTTTGAATCACAAAACCAATTAGAAACTTTCACATTTAGCATGTAACGACATACATGAAAATAATCTCCTCTGCAAAATAATGAGATCTATATGTCTTGTGGTGCATGAAAATTTGCAGTTGGAAGTGTTCATATAATGATTTGTTTAAAGAAGCAACTGGTCCCTGTTGGGTGGTGCCTTTTTTTAACCCACGAAAAGGGTTTCAGTCCAATCAATCAATGAAATGTCTCAGCTGTATTAAGGGCAAAAGGAACAAGTAAACTAAATATGGAACAAATGTGTTGTAGCTTCATGAGACTATGAACCATTGCATACAGCAGCAGAATAATACATTTTGCTTCAGAAAGAGAGGGCACAAAACACTCATGTGTCATTCTGACAGCCACTAGCAATACTGACATCAACAGTAAACATCTGCTACTTTGGAATTCCAGGGGTCTTTACACTCTTCTCCAAAGTTACTTTTAACAGGCAAACTGTTTCCTGGAACATTTACCCAGAACATATTTCATAAGTGCAAACTTTAGTAAATGGAACTGAAGCAAACAGATGTGCAAGCCCTGATGTGCACTTTTTAGAATAGATCCCCAGTGGGCCTGACATTTTAAATGGAGACCAAATTCCCATTAACTTTCAGTGAGCTATTGACTTTCAGCATACATATTCTGTCACTGCTTGTTGAGAAATATTATAAAAAAGAGAAAATAATCAACAAAGAGAAGAATTTATGGTTTCTGATATTGAAAATATTAAGTAAAATTTTTAATAATTAAAATAAAATAAATATAATTATAATCCTCAAGGCCTCTCCTTTCTCCTCCCACTGAGCCTCACCCTACTCACCCCATCTCTTAACCTGAGCTCCAGCATTTTAAAGGGACACAGAGAAACACCACAACCCATTTCTGCCAAAAGGTAGGTTTGGGGAGCAAACACTTCTTGTTGTCACAGCCTCCAATGACTCCCCTGTTTCAGCCTCAAAGAAAGGCAAAGGCAAACCTCCTCTGAACAAATCTGGCCAAAAACAAACAAACAAACAAACAAACAAACACCCAACCTGTAATAGGTTTATCTTAGGGTCACAGTAAGTCAGAAATGACTTGAAGGTACATATTAAGTACAACATATGAATAAGGTACAGCGGTGATGAAAGGTTTTGAAAACAAACTTGGCTGGAGGAAAAGGTTATCAGACAAGGAGCATGCATTATTACTCCTACCTTGCTTTGATGCAGTGGGATGGGAGCAAAGGACAGGCATCACAAAGTGAAAATATGACAGAGTGATGATTAACCTCTAGCTTTGTTCTGCCATGTAACTGGACTTTGTTCTGCCTTGAAACTTCTTTTTTTTTAAACAAAACAAAAACACTGATTCCAGCTAAAGATGTTAGTTTTTCCTTCTTCCACCTTTTTATTTCGTGAATGTTTACATGTTATCATCAAAGATGAACTAAAACAAGAGGTGAGTTTCATAAAAGAGATGGGTGAAAATTTAGTTTCAGCATATTTTTAAGGAAATTTACGACGATGACGACGAAGAAGAAGACATTTGACTGTGTTAAAAACAATGCTAAATGACAGTGTTGTTGTGAACTTGGTCAGATATTAAGAGAGAAAAGGCCAGAGCTTTTCCAGGCAGGTGTGGGCTATGATGAGGTAGTGTTGATAACCTTAAAAAAAGAAGAAGCTTTTCCAGTGAATATCCTATGTGTTTCTCAGTAAGGAAGAGGCAACGGTATTAAAATAAGTTGTTTGCTTATTTAGTTAGTTAATTAGTTAGCCTTCAAAATTTATAATCCACCCTCTATGTAAAGGTCCCAAGGCTGCACACAATAAAACCAACTGGATTTTTTTTAAAAAAAATGTAAATAATACAAGCAATTAAAAGGCCCCAAAATACACAATTACATGTTGCAAGCTTTCGAAGTCACACTGGCTTCTTCATCAGGAAAACAGGAGAAAGAAATTGAAGATGTTAGTCATAGGTCTGCATTTTCTGTTTCTGGTGTTAGATCAGATGGCAGGGAGGGCTATCTGCAGGCTGGCACACCCCCTTTGACCATGTGGTCAGTCACTGGTAGATTTTCAGATACAAGGAAATTTAATGTCCATTTGCAATTCAAAGAAGTTGTTTCCTTGGAATCCAGGATGTCTTCTTCCTTTGTGAAGCCACAGGCTCCTATGTAGGTAGAGAAAGACAGACAGACAGAGAGAGATCTGACAGATAAAAGACATAGCTAGCTTTGCTGAGAGAAGAAATTCTGTATTTTCTCTTATCACAATGCCTTTTTGAGCATGATCTGGGTACTTATGAGCATGAAACAACAGTACTGGGGAGCGCTGCATAGCAGCCACATCTGTATAACAGGCAGATTCTCCAGCATCTTCCTGCTATCACCTCCCAGCTTGTCTTCTGTCTTTCCTTGCCATTAGCTGACAGATCTCATCCAACCAGAGAAGGCTGTGCCTTGCTTATGTAAACATCTCTCTCCATTCCCCTCCCTAGGACTTTATCACACAGAATGGATACTGTGCAGAAAGTGGATTTAAGATTAAAACAACCCACAAAAGTGGATTGTTTTTCACATGACGTTTGGAGTTAACCTGAACAGAAAGTAAAAATAACCCACAAAAGTGGCTTTTTCAGACAGTGTTGGCATCAATGGGAACTAATGCAACATTATATTATATTGTCAGAAACAAGAGTTGTAAAATTAATAATATCATTCTAGATTTGGAATGGATCCCCCCCCCCATAAATGTTCAAATCCTAGATGAAAAAGGACTATTAAAAGACACTGATACATTGGATTCTGAATGGATATTAATCTTGCAGTTTGGAACCATATATATACATATATGGTAACATATGTAACAGGGAGGGATGGAGAGACAGAGAGAAACATATCCCAAATTGAATAGTCCTCAAAAATTGTTAAATTATTTGTCCATACCCACAAAAACAAAATGTATGAAGATTTACATTCCTATTTTGGACCGATCAAGCCAATTGCTCAGTAGTAAGTCAATTTTAATATAAATCCCATTGACTGAATCGGTTAACTGTTGTTGCGAATAGCATTTCATCCCCTGTACTGTCCACATCTTCTCTGGGATTATAACGTATTTTAGCCATTCTGTAAGTGTTTCTGGAGTATGTGCAATGTTTTGCATAGGGAGCCAAGATGGTGCAATGGTTCAATGCCTGTACTGCAGTCACTCACTCATGAACCACAAGGTTGTGAGTTCAATACCAACCAGTGGCTCTGGGTCAAGGCATCCTGGCATCCTTTCGTAGATCACTAAAATTAGTGCTCAGCTTGTTGGGGGCAATTAGCTATAGAAGGCTTTCATGGCTGGAATCCATAGATTTTTGTGGGGGTTTTTTGGGCTAGAAGGGTTTCTTCCTGATGTTTCACCAGCAAATGAAGATGCCAGCCACAGATGCTGGTGAAATGTCAGGAAGAAACTCTTCTAGAACATTGCTGTATAGCCCAAAAAACCCACAGAAAACTATAGAAATATACTTGCTGCTGCTATTGATATTGCCAGTTTCTTTATTTTTCAGGTCCAACTGATTTATAGGAGATTTTGAAAAGTCCTGTAGTGCCTCAGAATAGGACTGGGCATTAAACTTTCCTCATAAAGTGTAGAAAGTTATAGCATATAAAGAAACATGACCTAGAGAAGAAGGTAAACCAGAGCTTGGAAGTATTCAAAGATACAGCCATGTTTCTCTGTAGAATCAGTATCTAGAGAGATCTTGTAGCACCTTAAAGACTAACTGAAAGAAATTGGCAGCATGAGCTTTCATAGACTTCGGTGTACTGCCTCAGATGCATTTGGTAAAGTGGAGGCCAGGTACAGACATATATATGTCATTGGTATGTGAGTATGTCCATACAAATTACAAATCCTTTGTGTATGGAAGTGAAGTTGCAGGTTCAATTTTTAACAACAGTCATTAATGCACAAAGACATAGAAAACTGGTCTTTGTGCATGGAGATGAAGTGGTAGATCCAGTTTTACAATGAGACTAGCCCATGGTGAGGGGAACAAAAGCTCATGCGGCCAATTTCTTTCTTTCAGTTAGTTAAAAGGAGCTTGGAAGTGTTAATTCTAAGATGACATCTCCCAGAATGGCCATGCTACTTGGGAATTTTAACCTGAAAGGGTAACTTTAAAGTTCTGAGAGATACACAGTCACAGTTTGCCTAATTAAGATTTGGTTCTTAATCTTCTTTTCAGTTTAAGACAGAAACAAATGCTGTTTTATATCCTGTAGACTAAACTCTTATCCCTATGTCTTTTGAGCTGGGGCTCAAGGTGGGGATTATATCCTGTAGACAAAACTCTTATCCCCTGTCTTTGAACTGGGGCTAAAGGTGATGATTTTACACCATATTTCTTAGGAATATCTTCAGCGTGGACCCCTTGTATAGCACCTGAACCATTCTTCCATTGCCCTACTAAGAAGCTTCTATAAGGAATCTGAGAAAACTCAGTCTGGACACCAGGAATAAATATGGCAGCATCACCTGAATGTAGTGAGCTTCTCTCTCTCTCTCTCTCTCTCTCTCTCTCTCTCACACACACACACACACACACTTTTCATGGGAGTTTATCACACGAAGGGAATTGGAAGTATAATCCAATGGCAATCTGAATGCAATCATAGGGTTTCGCGTGATTGCGTGAAAGCTGATCACACACATTTTCGGGCAAAGGGAAGTCCTTCCGAATGCAATTATGGGGTTTCGCGTGATTGCGTGAGAAACTATCACACGTAATTTCGGGCACTTGGAAGCAATTTCGGGCAGTTCTGAATGCAATGCAGTGTCAATACGCAATCAAGTAAATTCACTGAACTAGTGAATTTACTCAATTCCGAACTGGCCTCACTTCCATTTCTTTTGAAACTGAGAGAAATTCCTCCCATGTGATTGTCTCCATGGCTTTTAGAAAGTTAAAAATCTATTTGGTTTATTTCTTGGTATCTGTGAGCTTTGTTGAAGGTTATTATAGAAAGACTGGATTTTCATTTTCATTTTTTTTAAAAAAAAAACAAAAACAAAAGTACAGTTGTTTCAGGAACAAATTTCATTAAAAAAAAAAAACAAAGTTCTACCTAACAACAAAAACATTTTATTTTTCTTGTTTATCTTCTTATGGTACACTCTGTTGATGGTTCACTCTGTTGACTAGGTTTCTAATGCAAGTGACTCTCATGGCAGTCAAAGAGAAACTTGGGGTCAGCAGTCAGTGTTTTAGAAACCTCTTCCAAGACAACAACTAATGTGGCTCTTTGAAAGTTAGGAAAAGGAAGGAAGTGATTCTTCCCAAATGTTCGATAGCATTTTATGAATCTCCACTTGTCTTCTTTAATAACATAGGAGATGTATCTCTAGTTTCTTCATTGCTTTCATTCCCTTCATTCTTGATTGAGCAATTGTGGTTTTTTAAGGTCCTTTGTATATTGCCATTAAGCAACAGTTGAATGGCTTCTTTATTCCTAGTCAAACTTATCCTTGCATCTTATCCAAATGCATGCTGTCTCCCTTTCATTTCTGTTGTCATGGTTTCATACTCAAGCTGAAGCAAAGAAACTTCTTTTTTCCAAGTAGCAGGACAAGCCTGGCTTAAGGAACATATCTATTCATTTTTTTTTTGGTTTTATTGTGCATATTCTATTTTTATTAAAATTATACTTATCCCTAAAGAGAAATATTGCCAGTTCAATGGAACTTTTAAGATCTGAAATATAAAATCTATAAAGGATTTTCCCCCATTTCCAAGTTCATTTTCTCTTTTAGCTCTCCTCTGCTTCACCATCTCAATATCACCTGCAATTCAAAGCCCCTGACTATACATTAAACTGCATTAAACTAACATAAAGAGATATGCTTTCCACACAATACAGGGTGATTTAGCTTTCTGCCTCTCATTATGGGTAATAGAAGTTACATAACGTCTTTGGATATTGTGCTGAACATTTATCCCAGAGGGTCTAAATTCAAGTCAACTTGCAGAAACTAGCTAAGAAATTTGACATTAAAATGGTAAGTTTCTCTTCAACATGTGTCATTCTGGTGAGATGCTGGGGGAGAAGCATACAAAGAAACTTCAGAAAAGTGTTTTTATTCTCTCTATCTCTATCATAAAATGTCCTCTTGAAAACATTTTTTCCTGGTATAATTATGGAATCTGTATCATTTAAAGTACGTACTTATGTCTAATTTGGTGCGGAAGAAATTGATGCCAAAAAGAAATTTCTGCAAACTGAATAGGGAGAAGGGGAAAAATAAGTAAGGTTGGGTGGATGTGAATTTTGAACTATGACAGAGCTTTTATTACTAATGAAAGAAGTTATGAGAGGGTAGCATTATTTAAGGATATTACTGAGATGATCAGCAAAATTTATCCAAAATTTGAAGTGGGTTGTGTTACTTTCAAACTGCATTATGAGATGTCCTAGAGGCGTATGACATTTTGTTCTTTGTACACTTTTGAAGTTTTTTGTTTTAGAAGTCATTCATATTCAGTGTCTATAGTAAAGATGCAAATTCAACAAGTAACATCTTCTAAGATGCATCAGTGTTGCCAAGATGTAAGGCAACTACTTTATTGCTCCCACCCATTGTTTTTAAATAAGCTCTTCTCTCAGATGCATCAACTTCATAGGCACAGCTGATGAAGATGTAGGAGAGAGCCTTCTAGAATTTCCTTCCTACAGTGACTAGAATGCCTCCCCTACTGTTCTTACATCCAAAGGTAAAGATGATGATGGTGGTGATTATGATGATGATGATGATTCTGGCAAGCTTTTGAGAATTTATTTTTTACTAAACAAAAGGCTTTTAAAAATTATTTTATTTATACCAAAAATACATATAAAACATAAAATTATATCTGATATCTAGAGTTAGATTGTTTGCTAAATATTGTTCTATTACATACCTCTTGAAACAAAAAGCTTTTGATAGGGTACTGCACTGAAGAAAAAAGAATAAGGCATGGAATTAAAATAATAAAAACAGTTTTAAACAGTAGAATTAAAATATTTAATTACATGCTTTAAAAAAATGTGTGTCAGTAATTTCATATCATTGTAACGTTGTTCTTTTGTAACTTTGTACATTTATTATATTTGTTATAAATTGTCCTGAGTCCTGATTTAAGGGAAAAGACAGATTGTAGCAACAACAGCAACAGAAAAAGGAAAGCAGGAGGGAGATGTGCTGGTACCAAGAGACACAAGCACCTTCTGACAAGAATCCTGAAAAGAACATCATTTAATTCTTTAATTTGTTGCTTGCCACTCAGAGAAAGCCATGGAAGACTTTCAGACAATCCCAAGGAATGAGCCCTGTATGAAGAAGAAATGGAAGTGAGAGTGTGATTCCAATTGTTGCAGAAAATGAAATAACTAGTCCTCTTTCATTCTTACACTGCATTTTGAGAGCATTTTATCTTCTGATTCCTGACAGAAAAGATGAAGGAACTAGGGTAGGATGTGTCACTTTTGAGGCATCATGGAAGAATAACACTTTATGCACAATCCAGATTCCTCATGCAACAGTTTCAGTTTGACAGGAACAATGATTTATTTGGAAATACAGAACAAAGCTGATTTTTAGTCATTTGTACACAGTATACCATACATACTCATCCAAAATGGTAATATTTATGAAAATGTTATCACTATGAAATTATAGCTATTCAGCATACATTGCAAACCAGAAAAATCTGAAAACCAGTCACATGGCTTCAAAAAATACCAAATATGCTGCATGCAACTGGCTCCAGTTAGCATACTGGCTGCAGTATCTTGGATCCCTGGAATTTTTGAACAGTTTCCAAAGGCAGACCCAGATATTACAGTATTATAATATCAGGGCATTATAGTAGTTCAAACATGATGAATGGAAAATTTTGACCGGTTGCATACCATTAGTAGGAAGCCACTTGATTGAACAGTCAATGGAGATTATTGCTTGGGCTTTTATCCAGACCTTTTCCCAATGGGATAAATGCACACCTAAATTCAAAGACAGGTCTTACCACATTCACCTGTCTGCAGCCCATCTGCAGTCTGTTAGCAACCTGGGCATATCCCACAGCTTTTCAAGCATGGTAATTCCCCCCCGCCCCCCCCCCCTCCAGTATAGCAGTTTGGCAGAACAAACTGTTTTCTTTTGCCACTGGGCAACGTTGCTGTTCTGTCAGAAAAATTCAAACAAGTCATATCTTCTTTTTCTTCTTCATATATATATATATATATATATATATTCTCATTCAGTCACTACCAAAAGAGACATCATGCATGTGAAGAGACTGGAAGGGTAATAATTGCTAACATCATTTTTGGAGCCTTTCCAGGCTAGTGATGTTCTTTCCTTTGAGGTTTGTAATTAATTATAGTGGCTGGTGTTTGGAAGATTAAGTTGAAGCTATTTGTGAAGCCTTGGTGCCTTAATTACTTTCCCCCATTCTCTAAGCATGCAACACAAGAGGCTGTAGTTGCTACATCAACTTAGCTGCTTCTTGCTTAGGCCATCTTAAGGGACCTGGGTCTGAGGAGTTGAGAGGCTTTATCTGCAGATGGATTTAGAGGAATAAATGCAACAAATATAAAGCAAAACCTAAATTACTTCATTTGATGTTTACCTCAAATTGTCATAGGAAATCTTACTCTTTTGATAAAGGGTTACTAGTGGAGCTATAGGAGAAAAGAACAAGAAAGTGGGGGGGGGGCATTCTGTAGCTTCCAAGAATATAAATGGTAAGGATCAAAAAAAGACCCCAATTTCTCTCCCCATTTTCTAATTTAATATTTCAAGATGCCTTTATGAAAGCTATGCATATGTTTAGTGCATGCACATATCTCAAATTTAATTTTGGATTCATGTATTCATTAGCTTGACATTTATGATAACACTATTGTCTGTTTGCTTGTTTTTGTTGTGATTAACATCACACTGTAGTTATGACTTAGTTCATTACATTTCCTCTTTCATTCAGGGAAATGAGATGTTCTGTTTGCTTATTGTGTGAGCTGGCTGCACAAAGGGAACTCACCCCTCTGTATAAATCTAAAGTACATGGAGAAAATGAAAGTTGTTCCACTTTGCAAAGAAGAAGGAAGAAGCTAGGTCAAAGTATATTTTAAAACTCATACTCCTATCCCAGATCTAAAACTGTAAAGCAGAGTATTGTAAAAGGAGAACATAGGTGAATATATTGGGGAAGTCAAAGGTCATCATATTTATCTGAAAGCTGCCAGAAGAGACTGAGGCGCCTTGTGTTTCTTGATCATGTTGCAAATAACTGACAGGGCCATCACAAAGCAATAATGCAAAATGTTAGGGACCAGGATGAAGAATAGAAAGATGTGTTATAAGCTACATGCACACTATGGTTTGAGCATTGGGCTATGATTGTGGAGACTGGGATTGAAATTTCCACTCAGCCATAATAAGCCACTGAGTGCCCTTGGGCAAGTCACACTCTCTCAGACTCAGAAAACACTGTGATAGCTTCACCTTAGGGTCACCATAAGTTGGCATTTTTGAAGGCACACAACAGCAACAATACATATCTATTGTCTGGAGTATGGTGCACAAGCTGTACTAGTTTAGTGGCTTGTGAAGAGAAAGGGTTCATTTCAGGAGAGAAACAACAATGGAAAGTGAAGGATGGAAAATACCACATGTTCATTTAGACACCTGAGAGCACCAATTGTTACATATCTGTGCAGTGAACTTTTGATGTGACCTCATGACATGAGATAAAGCATTTTTCTGTGAGGATGAGTAACAAGATGTTCCTTCCTAAATATGCCAAATGTCTTATGGGTGTACACCTCAGAATAAACAGTAGAGATGTATATATACCATGTATTTCAATGCTGTAAAATACACCTGCCTGAAATATGGCTTAGGGCATTCCAACCTATTATTTCATCCCATTGGCTATTAATAAAGTTCAGCTGGGGGGGGGTCCCATGTAACCAATAGCCAATTTCTGAGACCATTAAATATTATTATTATTATTATTATTATTATTATTTAAAAAGAAAACCCAGTTGACAATACTAGCCCATATGCTTTGAATAGCCATTCATACCTCCCAAAAGTGTCCCAGGAAGATCAGAAAAAACTCTCTGAACAAGAGATAGGCTGTAGGGAGCTGCTGGAGATAGAATAGCTTCCTTTTATGAAGTTTCTTAATTTAGGATCCAAATATGCTTATAATGGATTTGCCCATGCACCTGAAACTCTCACCCATCCCACATGGTTCAGAAGAGCCTCAGCTTCTACAAAGCATTTTCAGAAGACCAGGTAACTACAGTGGGTAAGCTAGTATATACTTCTTTAGCATTGGTGTATCAGGTTTGAATATTTCAGTGACCTAATACCATTTTGTTGCATAATCCTCATAGAAGATATTCTATGGTGTTATCATCCAAACAATTGCAAATCATGTCCAAACAAACAAAAAAGGCAGGAAAAGAATGTCTCAACAAATGTATTGATTTTTCCAATTGTACTACCATTGGACTGCAATGTACTGGAAAAACTGCAGTTTTGGCAGTAGTTATCATTATGGAAAAATAGTAATAATAACATATTTTAGAAGATATAATGTATATTACTTTATTCTTTATATTCTTAACATAGTCTTTATTCAAATTATATAATAAATTATATAACTTGTTATATAATAAATAATATAATAAGTTATATACCTCATGAATTTAGAGAGAGAGGGAGAGACAGAGGGTGTACCTATAGTGTAGAAATAACTATAGCATAGAAATGCTGTTTGACATCACTTTAAATACTGTAGCTCCAGCCCATGGAATTCTGGGGTGTGTAGTTTTACAAGGTCTGTAGTCATCTCTGCCAAAGAGTGCTGGTGCCTCACAAAACTACAAATCCCAGGAATCTGTGGAACCATGGCAGTTAAAGTAGTGTCGACCTGCATTATTTCTCCAGCGTAGATGCACAGATGCATAACCTAGAGTTATGGAACCAAAACTGCCGGTCACACTACATAGTCACAACCATGGCATTATTGCCATGTAGTAAATGCATTCCAGCCAGTGCAAGCAAATGAGGTTTGTTCACCTACTGATTTTACAGGTCCTATGATAGCAACAGTAATAAAATGACCCATGCCATCTTTTTCAGAGAACCATGATGCAGCAAACAAGAAATGACATGTTATTTGGGTCAGTAAGTTGGTACCATTCCAGAGAAATATTGTGTGTGTATGTGTGTGTGCATGCATAGGGAGAAGGAAACAGCCAAATATAGAGTACAATGCATATATACAATATGTAACATATCAAAACTCTAACCACAGTTCTAAATCTCAGTGGACTAGAATACTAACAGGAGTAAAAAAGAAAACACAATACACTTACACAATACATCTTTAAAAAGTCCAGAACATGCATATTTATTATTTAAGGGGAGAAAAGCATTTGAGGGAATACATCCTGAAAACAGGAAACATGCATTCCAGTTACTGGATCTTTTTATTGTTTCCTGAAAGGGTATCCCAGTTAATTTATAACTAAATTAGTTTGTACATTGGGACTTTTTATACTATATAGTTATAGCTCTGTTGTTCTACTTTAACTACATTGTTCCAACCTGTGAAATCATGGGGTTTCTAGTCTGATGAGGCTCTAGAATACTCTGGCTGATAATGCAAAATGGCCCTCAAAACAACAAATCCCAGGATTCCATAGGACAAAACCTAGCAGTTAAAGTGCACTAATAGTGCTATAATTCCTTAGTGTGAATTAGCCTAAGAATGGTCCCAAGTGTTTTGATTTTTATAGGGATCACATTATCTGTCATTAATTCACTTGCTTTTGTAGTCTGACATTTTTCATTGCATCTATTTAGTTTCTAAGAGAGTATTTAGTCTGTTGAAGAAAAACAATGAAAAATCCTGTGGCACCTTGGAGACTAACATTCAGTATAGCATAAACTTTTGTGTCCATCTCTTCAGTATTTCAATTATCTGGGGCTATTGTACTTTGAACATACTATGAGACGATGTGACTCATTGGAAAAGATGATAATGCTTGGTAAAGCAGAAGGTAGTAGGGAGAAAAGGGGACACCACACTACAGGTGGAATGATTCAGTCAAGGAAGCAGCCCTGAGTTTGCCAAACCTGAGTAAGGAACAGCGACCCCACTGTATTAGTGAGCTAGCAGTCCATGGACTGGACCTCCTACAAATCATCCATGTTCCTCTTTCCTGGTTTAAATACTCCTTTGGTCATTAGTGCAAGATATGGCTGTGATAAATCTCACAAATCTTTCATGCCACTACCCTGTTTCCCCAAAAACAAGACATCCCCCCAAAATAAGACCTAGTAGAGGTTTTGCTGAATTGCTAACTATAAGGCCTCCCCCGAAAATAAGACCTAGCAAAGTTTTTGCATATAAATATATATATACAGTATATAATAATATTTTTTTTTTTGGTTCAACAATAAATGTGAATTTTTCATCATCGAAAAAATAAGACATTCCCTTTAAAAAAAACCCTACCATATCTTTGGGAGCAAAAATTAATATAAGACACTGTCTTATTTTCAGGGAAACACTGTAGCACAGCAAGGCCTCTAAATGCATCATGCACCAGGTATTTCGTTGGAGAAATTCAGCAGACCCTAGCTTCATTTCATATATGTGTTAACCTCATTCAGATGTGCAATTGACTCATTATAATGGACTTTCCCAAGACTAAGGTTCTTCTGCTATGTACTAAAGGACTAGAGAACCATTTATACATGCCTGCCAATGTCACAGAATCAAGGATGAATATCAGCAGGCTGAGGAGCTAATGGAACCTGCCAGTCTTGTCAGAAGTGGTAAGAGCAGCTGCCAAGTTCATGCCCAGGATGAGACAGGCTGAGATGAAGAATGAATGAAATGGATGGCAATTCAGAGAGATGGAGTTCATTTAATTGTCCCTCTTTCCTGCCCTCCTATTGTCTGTGTTTGTTTTTCTCCAAGAATAGATTGGTGTAATGGTGGTAAATGAAATGAATGCAATAAGGATATCTCTAATTAAATTCAAAAAAAGGTTTACATACTTGAGCTTTCAATCTTCCTTATTGGTTAGAAGATTAAAGCTAAAAAGTATGCTCACTTGGTAGAACACTCAATTGAATTAAATGGGACTAGCTTCCACATAACTCAAGCTTTTACATCTGAAGTAGAAATGGGGAAAAATCAAATCTGATTTTCTTACATGCATTTTTGAATGGCTGTGACACAAACATTTTCATAATATAATTGACCATCTGCAGTGCAGTGATGAAGTTAGGTAAGTTTGAGTCTCAGCTTACTGGCAGTGGAGAGAGCTCTATAAATAATTAGTATTATTTTATTGACTTCAGAATGTGGGAAACATTTGGGGCCCATCCTGCTATTGAGTGAATGTTCCCTTCAACATTCACTCAGGAGAAGAGACCCTATTGAGGCCAACATGTCAGCACCCTGTGTCTGGCTGAGGGGGATCTTGCAATGTCTGCACTATACAACAATTGTGAGATCTTGCAGGGAGTGTAACCTCGCAAGGCTGGTCTACCAGTTAGTCTTACAAGATTGGGTAGTCTTATTTGAGGGCTTCATCTGTGTGATTTCAGCAGACTATATATTGGTCTGCTCATCAATGTCCAGCCTGCTTTGGCTTCTGGGTTCCTAGAAGCCATCCATCCACCACTTCAGATTGAGTATCTGTGGGCTTTTGCTGGCTACCTTTGGATGCTGGGAAGGAATTTCTTTCATGTTATTGTGGCATATTTTTTGCCTTTCCTGTGGACTATTCATGGGGGAATAGGGGTGGATGGGAGAATGTAAGAGCATATCTACACAAAAAGGTAAAGGTAAAGGATTCCCATTGACATGAATGTCTAGTCGTAACCAACTGTGGAGGACAGTGCTCATTTCCGTTACTAAGCTGAAGAGCCAACATTGTCTGAAGACAACTCCAGTGGTTATATGGCCAGCATGCATGGAAGGCTGCTACATTCCCACCAAAGTGGTACCTATTTATCTACTTGCATTTGCATGTTTTCAAACTGCTAGGTTGGCAGAGGCTGGGACTATTGATGGGAGCTCACCCCATCACATGATGGGCCTCTAACTGCCATCCTTTCAACCTTATTATCATCAAAATTGGCCTCTTAACCACTAAGCCACCACCACATAATAATAATAATAATAATAATAATAATAATAATAATAATAATATCCCACTCAATCACTAGGAATCCAGGTGGGTTACAACCATTAAAATACATGAAATACAATAAAAATCCAAATAGTCCCTTCCCACCCTCGTCCCAAGCGAAAATACAATTAAATCATCATAATTTTAAAAAATAAAATACAATGATGTTAAAATTAGGGGGAAAACTTGGTAAACAGGGCAACAAAATCACAGTATCATGGTCACGGTATACAGGGAGAGAAGTCAGGTTGGGAAAGCCTTCTGAAAGAGATCCATCTTAAGGACCTTTTTAAAGGCTGTAAGAGTGGAAATATGACGGATCTCCTCCAGCAAGCCATTCCATAGCTTCGGAGCAGCAGTGGAAAAGGCCCTCTGGGTAACTGAAGTCAGCCTAGATTTTTTTCAGCAGAAGTAGATTCTTCCCAGAGGACCTTACAGTGCATTACCAACAATATCTATATAGGGGTTACTAAATATGATTGGACAAGATTCTGGATGTTATATCTTCTCTCAAGACAAAGGAAGTAAGGGGAGATCTGAACACTAAAATGTTTAAAAATATGGGTATGGGTGGGAGAGAGGGAGGGGAGAGAAGGGCTTTGAGGACTAGTTTATGCATTTTGGCAATCCAGGCTAACCATTTTATCCACAATCAGGAAACAGAGGACTTGGGATAAAGCCTGGGACAGGCAGATCCATCACATATATGGAACTAGTAAACATGACTGGACCAGCTCTGCAGTCACTCTGTTCATCATCTTCAAATGATTCATGAATATGCAAACAAAATTGTGGTCAGTTTTAATCCAATAGAAAGGGGAGCTCTTATATTGATGGAATATGTGCATATATAGATAAAATAAAAGAGATTGAATCTGTGTTGTAAAACCAAGCACCTAACACCCTGCCCTATTTTCCCAATATTTTAAGTGTGTGTGTATGTGTGTGGGTGTGTGATGCATGAGATTCCAACATTTGAACCACTGGCCATCAGTCCTACCTTTGCTTATAAGGAAATTAATTAATTGCAAGTAACTATATTTAAAATTACAAGGAATACAGATATATTTTAATGTTAGCCATGCTTCACCCAAACATCCAGGTATTCAGGAAGCAGATAGCTGTTCAGATAAAGCCAGTTGTTGATGGCAGTGAGGCATGGGTGCTATGTCTGTCATCATCATGTCTACTCGAAGTGGGATGCTGCTGGTTACCATTTCTGGATCCTCCTAGCCCTGTTTGGTTATACATGCGTCATGCTGAATGAACATACAAGGAGGAAAGCATATTAGAAAGCTGTTTTTCAAGCTCCTTTTTCATAGTTCCAAAATACATGCAGAATTATCAAAGACAGCAGATATTCCCTAGTTCAGGCCCATCACTCTCTAAGTATGAGAATCAATGGGAGGTGGTGCAGAGGGGTGGTGCAGTTAGAATCCTCCCCTCTCCCACCCCATATGACAATCAACACACATGGATGACATATGACATGTTAATTCTGCACACTGTAGAATTAATGCAACTGCACACCACTTTAACTGTCAAGTCTCCATTCTATAGAATCCTACGATCTGTAGTTTGTTGACAGAAAAGGCTAAATAACTCCCAAAACTACAAATCCCAGAATTTCATACTACTGAGTCATGCCATTTAAAGTAGTGTCAAACTGCATTAATTCTGCAGTGTAGATGCATACTTCATGAACAACTGAATAGGGCTATTGTTTCTATTAATTATCACAGTTTTAATCTAAAGGAAAATAGATTAATTAAATCAGGATTAAGGAGAAAACTCATATATCCTTTCCACATATAATGCTATTGAACCAGGCCTTACCTATCCTATCTGATTTATATATAGCCAAATGTATTATCCTATATTTTCCTATATCCTATATTTACCTATACCTATATTTAACTCTGTTGAAAATAATATTGTGAGTTTTAGTTCTGTTTTCCAATTTGTTAAGGGCATCTTGAATCCTGATGTGATCTTTTGAAGTATTAGGTATTTCAGTATGATGTTATCTGCACAATCTATGATCATCCTGTTTTCTCACATATTTTGGTTCATTCTCAGTTTCAGCCCTCCTGGCCCATTCTGTAAGAATATTGCACAAATATTGCTATTGTCTTCATTCACTTCTTGTACATGCCTCCTTTAAATCTCAGTTCATTGAGAACATCCGTATGCATCTGCCTTTCTTTCTTATATACCCTCCAACCTCCATTCTCACTGCAGTTTGCAATTGTGTCTTCAATATTACATCGCAAACTCCCTTCTTTTTGAATATTTCAGACCATGAAATTTCATGCAGTAGTTCTTTGATATTATTGAAACTGGGTTTCTTAAAGATCAGATTAAGCATGCTTTATTTGCTATCCCAGGAGGACATGGTCATTCCAACCAGATTCCTGATATATCCATCTAATTGGCCAGACTTTCCCCCTATTAATGATGATGTAGAGGCAAGGTAATCACTTGGTTGCTTTTATTCCCCTTAGTTTTGTTTTGTTTTGTTTTGGGTTTTGTATAAAATGTAATTGTCAGAGAGGAAATTAAAGAATTATTTTGACATTGCATCCTTGACAGATTGTGACTTCCAAAAGATATCAGGATAATTAAATTCACCTATTAGTAATATCTCTTTCCTTTTGAATGTTTGGCAATCTGTTTTAGGAAGGTATCATCCAAGTCTTCAGTATGCCTTGGAGGTTTATTGCAGACTTTCACAGTGATGTCATTGTTCCCATCTAAGAATGAAAACAGACAGTCCTAAAGAATCAGCTCTGTGCCAGCCCTTTGCTTGCACGTTCTGGGCCACAGCAACCACATGCCGCAATCCCAATCCAGAATTTTTTTCAGCTCCAAAAGAAGCAGCAAAATTCCAGTCCTTTTTGGTGTGGATAAAAGCCAACCTTGCTGCTGCTGCTGCTGCTGCAGTGGCTATTTCACTTTTCTTTGGTGCAGCATGTATAAAGGCTGTACCACAGAAATGTTGTGACACCACCTGCTGCTTTGGCGAGTTGGGGCAAGTAGCGGGCAGTTGCCATGTTGCCACTCCACCCCGACACCAGCATTTCTTGCTGGTCTGTACAGCCAGTAAGTCTTACTCAAATGCTACCAACCTGTTTTCTCCACATTCATGGATCACTTTGCATGTATGCATGCCCCTTATATATAATGTTATTCCTCTTCCCTTCCTCTTCAGTCAACTGAAGTTTTGAATAGATCATAAGCACCTGTGCTGCAATCATAGAAGGCTGGAATTTGCTTGCTAGAAATTGAAATTCAACAAGAGACCTGGTGGCGCAGTGGTTAAATACCAGTACTGCAGCTACTCATTCACAAACTCACAAAGTGTGAGTTCAATACTAGCCAAGGGCTCAGGCTTGAATCAGGCCTGCCTCCTTCCAAGGTTGCTAAAATGAGTACCCAGATTGTTGGGGGAATTAGCTTACAGTTGTAAACTGCTTAGATACTGCTTAGGCAGTATGAAGTGGTATATAAATGAAGCTAACAAACCTTGAGGCTGGATAATTCTTACCCCAGGCTTAATCCATTCTTCAGGTCCAACTAAAGTAGACTCACTGCATCAATAGAACTTCCCATTGAATTATTGGCTCAGTTTTAGCTGAGACTAGAAATTGGATTTAGGCAAAGCATACTTAAATTACCATCTTATTCAGATTGCTTAATTTTTGTTGCTAATTTAAGAAAGCTGCTGGTGCAAGTTTCATGATACACATCCAGAATTTTACAGCAGATTGGTGAGGGTGTTTTGTTTAATGATACCAGCTGCCTTTCAACAGCCTCTTTTCTGCTATAAAGGATAGCTATTGCTCATTACACTGCTAACAAATTAAAAAGATTTAAGGGCAACTTTACATAATTCACATTACTGCCATATCTTTGTCTCTCCCCCCCACCTCACCGATTATTTTACTTGTTCCAAGCCTTAGTAACTAGAATCCCATGATGATGTACATTTGAGGAAGCAACAAAATACCATAGCGTCTCCAAGAAGGTATCATTAATTTTGACAATTATTATGTTTCTATTTTCCAGTTTGCATAAAATGTCATTTTCTTACTGCAGCAAAGAGATTGCAGGGAGAGAAAGAGAGATTGAGAAACTACAAAGAATGCAGATAGCCTAATTAGCTGGTAATTTAGTCAAGCTGTCTTTACATCTCTGCATTTTAGGATATATCCTGCAAGCTACAAAACACCTGAGCATACCTGCTGCACATACTGATGAGATGAGGAGTATGGGGAAAATATGCTCAGTGAAAGTGCTAGAAATAAGTATTTGGTCTTATTTCTAGTAGTTTCACTGAGAATATTTTCCCCATACTCCTCATCTATTCCAAGCAAACTATATTTCTCTTGAGCTCTTTGAATTCTTGGCTAGTTCTCATGCTATAGAAGCCTTACATTTATTCCTTTTTTTAATTAATTAATTGGATTCACATCAGACAATTCTCCCAACATGTGGATCAAAAAGGCAAGTCAAAATAATGTGAATAAAAATATAATCAAAACACAAAACAAGCTCAAATATTAAATCAAAATTAATTAGGGCCACAAGAGAACATGTAATTTAATGTTGAGTATAAATAGCATTTGCCTGTCAGCGGAAGAACAAAAGGGGAGGGGCAGGCCAACCACCCTTGTTAAGGAATTACCGCTGGTTATTTCTTACTCGTTGCTATCAATTCTGGAAATGTTAGAATGTTAGTCTTTCATTTAGGAAAGACTAATGATGTGGCTTGTACAACCTTACAAGGCAAGTGATCCTCTCTTAGCAATAATCCATATTGTTTTTACTTCATATGTGATGTCCACTATTAAGGTATTGTAGTACCATGTATTCTAATTCTGGTATATCAAATAAAGCTTAGATTGGGGATAATACTCATAGGCAAGATTATCTGTCAGGAACATAGAATCACTTTTTGGGCTACTGTAACTAATCATCTTACATGTACACTACTACACTTTGTTTTTATCAGGTTTTTTTTTCCTCATTACAAATAATATTCAGATTACAACCCCTTTTTTTGAACAGGCTGAGTATATACATAATCATTGTGGAAGATTCTCCTTGACTTATTCTGTCTTGTCTTTTAATTGCAAAAATTAAGTGTCAGCAGTAAATAAATATATTGCCTTTAGTCACACTCTCTCAGCTTCAGAGGAGGGCAAAGGCAACCCCCCCCCCCAAAACAAATCTTGTCTAGGAAGCCTTGTGGTAGATTTGCCTTAGTGTCACCATAAGTTGGAAACATCTTGAAGGCCCTCAACAACAATGAACAGAACTTTTGTGAATATATGTATTGAACATGAATGACAAATCTTTCTAAAGGTGTTGTACAATAATTGAGGAAGTGAAGTCCAGTGGGCCCCTAGTATCCATTGAAGTTTTGTTCCAGAATCCCTGTGGGAACCAAAATATATGGGTGCTTGCCACAGTAAATACAACAGCATGATGAAATGATGTCCCTTATATGAAATAGCATAATCAAGGATTGCTTTTTGGAATATATATGTGGTTGGTTGAACCTGTGGATAAAAAAATCCATGGGTATGGAGGGTCAGCTATATTTTTAATATAGAAGATACATTTTCTCAACCCTGCATGATGCATACCATTCACCAGTGGAAGACCATTGTCTCTCTAGAAAGTTTATTGTCTTAGCTGGAGTATGGGAACATGAAGTGAAATATGATTAGTAAAACATACAGTGCATTTGTTTATTTGATTGCATTTATACCCCAGATTTCTTTCAGTGAGTTCCATCCAACATAATATACTTCTTCTGCTTCCATTTTATTCTAATAGTAAATTATATCATAGATTAGGCTGAGAATGATTGGCCTATGGTCATCTGGTAACCTTCAAAGCTGCCTGGGAACTTCACCTGGAGCTCTCCATTTACAACCAGATCATATAACCACTAAATGGAAAGCAGAGAGATGAAAGAATCCAGCAATATTTCTCGAATAAATTCTGCAATAACTGGTATATTTTAGCATGGATTTCCATGGATATCAATCCATGTCTTCAGATCCACTGAATTGGACATACAGTCAAAGGTATATCAGTCTTGCAAAGTTGTGTGGCTTATGGTCAGAGTGTAATACGCAGAAGGATGCAAATTGTGATCCATATTGTAAGCTTTCAGGGAACTGATGATACAAGCTTGCCAAACATTTGCCCTATAGTCTTGAGATATGAAATCAGTATACTTAAAGAAATATTAACTCAATGCTTAATTGATAACTTAAACATAAGACTAAATTCTAGCTAATCAATATTTGAGACAATGTCCAAGAAAAGCATGAAAACAGTGCTAAAGTCAGTTTCCTAGGACTGAAAGACATTTAGAAAAATATTCTTAAGCAAGCTGTTTGTACATGAACAATGGTGAGGTTACAAATATCAATATATCAGTGCAGCAAGAAACCATTTTTTCTGTTCATGCTTCTACCAATGAATTGAAATTTGTGCCTATTTCCTAATTCATCTTTTTCTCTTTGCAGTCTTCCTTTTTACCCATCAGAACATCAACATGAAGGTCAGAGACAAAATGCCTCTGAATGTCCTAACAGATAAAATTTTCTGCCACAGGTTTTGGACAGTTTTCCAATATAGTGCACCCTTGCCTTATGCAGGGGATCTGTTCTGGAAACCCCTCCCCTCCCCTCCCCCACCTAAGGGAAATACCGTGTATACTGGAGTCCCTTGAAAACAATGGGGCTTGGGCTTCTTCTGGCACATGGCTTTCAGCATAAGTTTAAAGCTGCTTATGGCAGCGGGTATGACGCGGGCACACTGTATCATATTTTTGCCCATTTATCCTCTGGAATAGAAACTATTCTCTTTGTCTAATGTACAGTGTAAAGGGTCATTGCTGTTAGATAATGTCATATATTGCATTGACATATATCATGTAAATGCCAATGTGGCATATATCATGCATAATGGCATATCTCACATTGAAGGTTGAGGAAGCAAAAGCACAATTTATATTGTGAGTAATGATATTAGGAACTGTAATATTAATATGACAACAGGCATGGAGACAGAGTTGGTCTCTGGGTTTACATTAGGTTCTTGTCCTTGTGTTTCCAACCATGTTGTTTGTCCTCTTACAAGTGAATAGTTGCTTATGATTGACAGGCTGTCTGACTAGATAATAAATGGTTGTGGGTTTTTTTTTTAAGAAATAATTTATTTAAAAAGGAAAGAATGACCTATTTGCCTTCTTGCTAGTGTTGCTACTGTTTCTGCTGCTCCGGATAACAAAAAGAGAAGTAGATGGGTCACCACTATTTGCTCTTCAGCTGAATAATTAGATTCCCTGGTAAAGATACAAAAAGTGATAATCCTTATAACCAAGAATGGGAAATCCTGCTGAGAGAGTGCAACCCAAAATATATTACCATTTGCACTGAGATAAACTCCTCAGTTTATGTTACAACATTTTAAATATAATGCTTGCTTTCCAAGATAGCGTTATTATAAGTGAAATGAATAAATTGTATTCAACATAAATACCATTAATGCAATTACTAAGCATGAAGCAAATTTATTGTCTTTAGCTCCAGAGAACAGGACCTGTAGCAATGGATTCAGACTATAGGGGGTGGAAATTCTACCTCAACATTAGGAGGCACTTCCTAACAGAAAGAGCTGTTTGACAGTGGAACACATTCCCTCAGAGTGTGGTGGAGTCTCCTTCTTTGGAGGTTTTTGAACAGAGGCTGGAGGATGATCTGTTGGGGTTGCTTTGATTGTGAGTTCCTGCATGTCAGGGAGTTGGACTGGATGGCCCTTGTGGTCTCTTCAAATTCTATGATTCTATGATTTTGTGGTTCTCATGTCTTCTGGGGTGGGGAGAATTAGTCAATAAAAAGTCTATGCAAACATGGAGGTGAATAGAAAAATCAGCAAAAAAGAAAGAAAGAAAAGAGTGGAGCATAAAGGAATGGCACTGATTGTGGGGTGGGCGCTTGAAAGGGTTAATAATGCATGAAAAGCTATTGCAGTGGACCTTCCCCTTATGCTGGGGATCCATTCCAGAACCCCCCTCCCCCCCATGAGATGAATTCCATGTATGTTCAAGCCTCACTGAAATTAATGGGGCTTGTGCACGTGGCGGTGTGCAGCGCACACATTACAGACATATACACCATTATCCCTTTTGGGGCGTGCCTGCTTAACTTCCATCATGGCTTTCAGCATATGCTGAAAGACACATGTGACACGCCTGCATATGGTGCGGGCACACTGTACAGGCTAAATAATACCAGGTTGCAGAAAGAGAGAAATTTGTGTTTTGTGTGCCTTCAAGTCATTTCAAACTTATGGTGACCCTAAGGTGAACCTTGGGTTTCCTGGCATATTTCGTCAGGTGGTACTAGTGATGGAGAGATTGCAATTGCCATTCCTGAGACTGAGAGAGTGTGAATTGCCCAAGGTTACCCAATGGTTTTTTTTTGGGGGGGGGGTGGCTAAGAGAAATATCATAACCAAAGGAAAAGAGTTGTCAGAGTGGGGCAGGGTGGGTGGGGGTAGGGGGAGAAGTTTGGGTTGAGAATGAGAATAATAGGTAATAGAAAGAAATGGAGGCTAAGAGGCTAGTAATGCTGGTAGTGGATTGTTGATAAAGTCCAAGCCTGAACTGGGAATGAACTAGTTTCATCCAGTTGGAAGAACCATTTCAACCTGCAGTTTACATTTGACATTTGTGAAATTCAGGCATTGCCTGCATCACTAGCTATAATCAAACAATGCCATGACCTCAGTTTGAAGTGACACAGCAATACAGAAACCATACTTCTAGGATGGTAGCTATTATTGGAGGTTAATGGTAGTGATGATAGATTTTTTTTTTTAAAAAAAAATCACTCTCAAGACAGACTCTGAAAATGAATATAAAATAAAATCTGCTATAAAGCTGGGTTAAAAGAATCTTATTTGTTTTGAGTGATAGCTTTTATAGTTGCCAACTTTGGCTTAGTTTGATTATGTGAAGCCTCGACAGGCTGTGTCCCAGTTGTCTCCAGGCTGTGGACAACCCAAATACCATTCCTTCACCTCCAGGGAACTGTCCATGGTCAGCTACAGTGCAAAAGAGAGAAGCAATTAGACTCACATCAATTCACATTCACTGATTTTCTTGCATGAAAGCTGATCTGTGACTATATCACATACTTGTTTTCAGACCTAGAATGAACTTTTTGAATCTCCCTTATGTCACCATATATCTTAGAGATTCACAATCATTACATAAATAGATGCACAAACTTTTGATTAGATTTCAAAATACTAGTGTATGTTGACTATTTGGGAAACCGCTTTTCCACATGTTATTCCTCCCTAAAATATGATTGCATGCTTATATAAAAACATGAATACAGCACTTATTGCAATTGTCTTTAGACAGCCTATATTTTAGCCTTAAATGAGTACCAGATGAATTGGAAGTAAACATGTTTGCATATAATCTTACAAATAAAACAAAGGTCACATGATTTTACTCATTGTTTTATTTGAAATATTTTGCAATTTCCTCGCTGGTTTTGCTAGTTGAGTAGTGGAACAAGGAACTATGGAATAAATTAGAGTCCTGCTCCAAACTTTGTGAAATCTACACCTGCTGCTTTAGTTCTGAAATTTCTGATATTTCACAAAATGTAAACAATTTTAGAAAATATTTGAAAAATTGTTAAAATATATTTGTTTGTTTGAGTGTCAAGTAACCCCCATGAGATGCCTCTTGGACTAATGATAATCCCCCCCCCCTTACCCCAAGAGCTATTACAAATAGATATTATCATAGAATCATAGAGTTGGAAGAGACCACAAGGACCATCTAGTCCAACTTCATGCCATGCAGGAATATACTACTAAAGTACTCTCAAATGATATGTTTCAACCTAAGCTGAAAGACCCTCAAAGAAGGTGAGTTCACTCCCCAATAAGGCAATTGATTTCACTGGTGAATAGTTCTTACAGCTGTGTGTGTTTGTGTGTATTTCGAATGTTTAGGTGGAATCTCTTTTCATGCACTATCAATTCATTGGTTTGGGTTCTAACTTCTTAAGCAACAGAAAACAAACTTGCTCCATCTTGTGCAGATATTCCTTCAGGTATTTAAAAATAGCTTAAATAATAATTCAGATATTTAAAGATAGTTTAAAATCATCAAACATATTAATTATTTTTTAAAAAAACAACCAACATGGCCAATTTAACAACCAACATGACCAAGTATAAGCATCATGTCACCCCTCAATCTCCTTTTCTCCAAGCTAAATACACCCAGATCTTCCAGTTGTTTCTTATAAGATTAGGTTCGCAGAACTTTGATCATTTTAGGGGCTACACAACCACCCCATTACTAGCTGGATCAGTGCCACAGCAACCCCATGTCATGGCCTCCATAGAGTGCAAAAAGGAGCTAGAAAAAGTGGCTCCTTTTTTGCGCCCTGTAAAGGGCATCATAGCCACGATGGGGCAGCATGATGATGCCCCTTTGATGCTGTGACATTTGGACCATGATGTTATGTGCCATATAGAAGGTTGTGCCATGGTGTCATGTGCCATATAGAAAGGTGCGTGGTATCATGACATGATGGGGGTGGACTCATGGCATCTAAAGTATGGATGCTGAACTGTGGCTCCATATACAGGCCAGCACAAAGTGCCAGTCTGTATTGGAGCTTGGTGGCTTTTCTCTGGCCATGTGCCAGCTTCTCAATATCTTTCTTGAACTATGGTGACCAGAATTCCAGGAAAGGTCTGACCAAAGCAGAACAGAATGACACTACTACTTTCCTCAGTCTGGACAGTATGTTTCTGTTGATGCATTGGCTTTTTTGATCATGTCATAACATCACTGACTCATGTTTAGCTTTTTAGTCTATTAAGACCCCCTAGATTGTTTTCACATAGAATCATAGAGTTGGAAGAGACCCTAAGGACCATCTAATCCATCCCCCTGCCATGCAGAAATATACAGTCAAAGCACCCCGATAGATGGCCATCCTGCCTCTGTTTAACAAATCTCAAAGAGACTCTACTACTCTCCAAGGAAGCATGTTCCACTGTTGAAAAGTTCTTACTGTTCAGTCATGAAGTTCTTCCTAATGTTGAGGTATAATCTCTTTTTCTGCATTTTGAATCCATTTTTCTGTGCCCTTTTCTCTGAAGCTTCAGAAAACAAACTTGCTTCAACATCAATATGACATCCTTTCATGGGCTATCATATCACTATCACATATACTGCTTACAAGCTAGGTGTGACCCATCCTATATTTGAGCATTTTATTTTTCATGACTGCATGCAATAATTTACATTAATCCCTGTTGCAATTCATTTTGAACCAGCTCAATGCCAAAGAAATACTGAAACAACTGCTAGATATTGAACACCAACATAACTTGTCTATAGTGCCAAAACTGAGGTGTTCATTTCCCTAGAGGTCATTAAGGGTTTTGTGATTCCACACCCTATAATTTACAGGATTTAACGTATTCAGAATATAATAGCCTAATCTATGATATAAGCCTTCTTTTGCAAATTTATTTATGTATTAATACATAATACAGCACCCTATATGAAAAAGATATCAAAATGTTATAAATAAAATAAAAAACTAGAAAGTTAAAAGACTTTAAAACAAAATAAAAGTTAATATACTAGATTTCATAGAATCAAAGAATGATAGTGCTGGAAGGACACCTGAGGCAAAAGTCACTTCTCCCTACAGAGTGTAGCCTTTATCACCCCTTGAACCACTTCAATCAATCCCTTTTTGCCAGATTTTTCTCCCCAAAGTCAAGACAGTGTACAACATAGATGAAAACACATTAAACTATTTAAGCTCACGAGTGAAAATACATAAACCCAAATACATTAAAATAATCCAACATATTTATTTTTTAAAGAAAATTGGTATATTTATAACTCAAATGGGCAAGGGTCAAGTTTGCATATCGTGTAATGGACTGATTTCAGCATGTTATGCATATCTTTAGGCTGCAGTAACTGAAACTGATCCAAAAAAATCTAACCAGATGGTGAATTATGTAGATCACTCATCACACTCTGTGATAAGTGTGGTGTCAACTTCTGAGTAAATGTGAATAATTTTCTCCTTGAAGTACCTGCGGATTCCATACCTGATCTTTCTTGAATGAAGGAACTGACCTTATCATTACAATGAAGTTGTTGAAATCACTCTTTAAGATCATTCTCCATCTACTTGACAATGTAGGCCAGGTCTAGGGTATGTCCTGCCTCTATTTTGGTCCAACAAAGTACTGAGACAGCCACATGGTAGTCATAAAGTCTTAAGCTTTACTCATTGTTTACTCAAGCTCCAACAGGCCTTGCCTAAAAAGAAGAAGAGCCCTCCCTCCAATCCATCTGCCATGGTCCAGGCCTCTGAGGGAGAGAAGATCTGCTGGACTTTCCCCCTTCCCCATCACATCTCCCTTTTCCTTTTGTTTCATGTCTATTTTAGATTGTAAGCCTGAGGGCAGGGAAATGTCTTAGTTAACAAATTTTAAGCCGCTTTGATAGCCTTGGCTGAAGAGCGGGGTTGTTGTTATTATTATTATTATTATTATTATTATTATTATTATGCTGTTCCTGTCAGGACAGCCTCAGAGTGTATGTTGAAGTCCTCAGAACCACACTTCTGGGCTTTTCCAATACAGCTTCCAAGACCACGTTTTCCAGCTCACACAAAGAAAAGGGCAGCTCTGTGGAAGTAGAGGCCATTAGAACCCTGGCAAAAAAAAGGACTCATCTGGTCCAGATGCAGGTAACCCAGCTGCAGCACCCACCATCAGTAAGCTGCTGTTTCAGTGAGTTTCCTTCAGCAGTACTGGAGAATCCCTGGAATGCAGGGGAATTTCATTTCAGAATCAGCTTTGTGTATGTGGAAATGAAAACGCTGAAACTGTGACCCCACTTATTGTTTTGTTCTTTGTATCAAGACTCACATGAAGAATTATTAGCTCACCCAGGGAATCCAGTGAATTATTAACTTCCTCCATGAGGATCATGAAAGTCACATTAAAAACTGCAACATTTCTGACAATTGCTATTAGTCAAGTCGACACACACACAAATTATTTGGTTTATATCAGTTAATCTCAAAGGTGCTACAAGATCTCTCTACCTACAAATTATTTCTATGCATTTTTTTTCTGAACCCTGCATAGACATCTGGAATTTCTTGCTCCATTGTGTGGTGATTTAAGTGTTGATCTATGACTCTGAAGACCATGGTTGGAATCTCCACTTGGTCATAGAAACCCACTAGGTGACCTTGTTCAAGTAACGTTATCTCAGCATGAGAAGAAGACAAAGGCAAAACTGCCTCTCAAGAAATCCTACCAAGAAAACCCTGTGAGAGATTTATCTTAGGGTCTTCATAAATCAAAAATTACTTGAACACAACCAACAAACATATAATATATATATATATATATATATATATATATATATAATTTTGAGCTTCTCTCTGCTTCCATGGGAGGCTACTGTCACAGTCTAATGGTTACTATAATCTCTGATGTCCATTTTGTTATGGAACTGAAATATATATTAAGTGTTTCCAATCTGTAGCCCACGGTTTTGTTTCCCATATTTGTTGGCAGATTTTATTTAGTATTTGAAAGAATTTATTTCTTGATCAGAGTCTGATTTCCTTTTGGTCATGTACCATTCACACTCTTAAATTTTGATTTGACTTCTTGGATCTGAAAGAGGCTTCTGTTCTAACTGTTTTGCTATATTCTTTTTCAACTTTCTTTTCTTTTTTCCTTTTTGCATTGATTATTATAATACAGGTAGATTCTCCATTATCTTGATTTCCAAAATCTGACTGAGATAGTGCCACCTTTGCTTTCTGATATGTACACAAACTTTGTTTCATGTACAACATTATTTTTAAAATATTGTATAAAATTACCATCAGGCTATGTGGATAAGATGTCTATGACAAATAAAAGAATATTGTGCTTAGACTTGAGTCCCAACTCCTAGATATCATGTTATGTGCATATATGCAAATACAGATATTTTGAAAACCAACAAAAAAAAATCCAAATTCCAAAACACTTGTGTTTCTTCAAATAGGGGAGACTCAGCCTGTACTTCTCTTTGCCACTATGCACAAATCACTGAAAAGCTGAACTCAGGATTCTGATCCTATTTCTGTCACCTTTTACTTTTGCTTTTCACCTGTCCCAATCCATTTGAAGAATTCCATCCAATGAGGCTTTTCTTTCTTTTCAGCTGCAGATAACACATGTTTACCTTCTTCTATGGCAAACTCCTTGGCTTATAGAATCATAGAATCATAGAGTTGGAAAAGACCACAAGGACCTTCCAGTCCAACCCCCTGCCATGAATGAACTCCAAATCAAAGCATCCCCGACAGATGGTCATCCAGCCTCTGCTTAAAGACCTCCAAGGAAGGAGACTTGATTGTGCATATCTATTCTTTACAAATACTTTAAATTTTACAGGGATGTTCTTCAGGTTGTACTTTGGAACAATGGTTGATTTAGTGTACTTCTTTAATATTGTCCTAACTTTTGATATTAGCCATTCATGTTCTGTGCTACAATCAGCTCCTGATTTGGCACATTTTAAAATACGCTGAAATGATTTCCTCCTGGAAAAAACCCTTTTAGTAGTAATAGATTGGGGTGATAGAAGTGTGAGGTGAATTTCTCTCAAAACAGCAATATGCTGGCCAGGTGAAAACTTATACCTTCCTTTGCACCTCCTTTACCCCTTTGGATTGTTGTCCACTCTCCATTTGTTCAATATAGGCTTTCCTGGTTGCTTAGGGGCCACATAGAAATTTTTGTCCTATATTTGTTTTTGGTGCATGTATTTTTAAGAGCCAGCATGGCGTGGTTTAAGCATTGGGCTACAACTCTTGAGACCAGGTTTCAAATTCCTACTCAAGGCATGGAAACCCACTGGGTGACTTTGAGCTACTCACCTTCTCTCAGCCTCAGAGGATGGCAAAGGCAAAGCCTCTCTGAACAAATTTTGCCAGGAAAACTCCATGATTATGTACCTTAGGGTCACCATAAATTGGAAATGTCTTGAAGGCACATAACATTTTTTTCCATTCTCTAGTAAATTTAGAAGAAAGGAATATGGATAAGGTTTGAGTCTCTTTACTATGTTCACCTTAATTGATTAGCTATTTGGTTAAATATTGACTAAATTGGTTTGAGCGTGTACAATTTATATCAGATTTGATACTTGTTAGTTTGGTTTGATCACATTGGAAGAAATTTGATGAAAATTTTGCAGAGTTCAGCTTTAATGAACACCTTATTGTGCTAGGTATCTTCTGAGTCATGTGTTTAGTACTTTAAGACCATTAGCCTATCATGTGTTTAGTACTTTAAGACCATTAGCCTATCTATACCTATTGGAGTTTGGCATCAAGTATGTATAGACATCTATGTAGGCTGAGGTTGGACCTGACATCCCTCTCTGGTTCTGGGATGAACTGTTTATAAAGACTTCTTGCCTATTTATAATAATTCACATACAGGTCATTCACCATGCAAATTTGGATCATTATTGATTAACAAAATATGGCCTTAGTGAAAGCAGTTCCTTTGGGTCCAATTTTTTAATATCATAACTGAAGGATAACTGTGTTCTGATTCACAATTTGTAAGTAGTGCATGTAAGGTTTTTTTAAAAAAATATGTAAAGTAAATTGAGTACTTGAGTATCACTATGCAATTAATTCTATGTATGCATACATTCTGTATGTTTTTCTGAAGACGGTAATGATTACCTGTACCAATTGCCTTGCTAATGTCAACAGAAAGTTACAATAGAGCAGTCAAAATCTTTAGGTCCTACTTGTAATGACAGAATGGTGTTGGAGGAAGAATGTGGGCTGAGAAAAATGAGTAGGAAATATGCACTAACTGCAAAAAAGGGAGAAATCTGTTAAGTTTCACTTTTTTCCTGCATTCGTATTTTTTAATGTCAAGTTCTTTTCATTTTAAATATGGAATTTGAAAATTCTAGAATTTTTTTCATAAATGATCTGAAACAAAAGTTGCAACCATTTTTTTTTACGAATTCCACTTGCATGTTTGTACTGAACAAAATTCATATCTTCAGCACAGTAAAAACCATGTTGTGTCTGCATTTCATGCAGATGTGACAGAGAAGTTACCTGTAAGGGGGGGGGGGAGTTACTAAACCTAATTCGGCAAATTGTTTAAGACTCCAGCTCTTAAAACGCTGTGCTTGCATAGTCAGTGTCATCTCCTAAATTCACTTAAAAACAACAAAAACTTTCAGACTCTTTTCATAGTAAATACAAATATGAGGCTTTGATAAATACTTAGAAACAAAAAGACACAAAACCCTCACTCAGGCCTATTAGGAAAAAAAATCTTTCTAGGAACATTGACACATTGCATTTAATTGATGAATTCCTTTGGTAGAACTGCAGTTCTTTGTGGAATGTGTCTATCTCTTTATGAAAACAAGGAGAAAAATATTGTTGATAATCTGCCTGGCCTTTAAGTCTTCACTCTCAGATACTAACCATGCAAAAAGACATTTAATACCAGCTTAGCTGAAGATATTCAAAAAGACCCTCTGGGTTAATTACAGTTACTAAAGCTGGCTCAGTCTTTTCAGGCATCTTTGTCCATTCTCTGTCACTGCAAGTCAGCCTCCGACAAGGCACTTGCCACTTCCTTACTAATATGGCAGGTGATGGAACACTATTACTTCCCTAGGGAGGGTTTTTCACAAACTAATAAATCTCACTCTCTTTCCTGATATTCTTTTTTACCTTTACATTCCGAGACTGCAGCCTAGAAAGGATCATAAAGAGGGAGTGTTCTCCCCTCCCACGATTCTAGCAAAAGGAGTCTGGAAAGATATTAGGACCATAAGCTGTAGCCAAAAGGTGAAACCTTGTTCAGGAAGGAGACAAATCAGTCTGGAAACAACTATCAGCACTGAAGCAATTGCTGGTTAGATTTATAAAAGTTTGCTTCAAGCCTGAAGGCAGTTGTACTTCCCAGTGCAAGATGAGAATGTTGTTAACTCTTGTTTGTTTCTTACATCTGCTGATTCCCCCCCCCCCCCCCGCCGAGTTTACTTTGCTCTTTAAGAATGGATACCAACTCAATTTTTTAAATTAAAGCTCCTATTTGGAAAGTTTACATTAGGGTTTAAGGAACATGTGCCCTCCAGATGTTATCGGATTTCCATCAGCTCTAGCTAGCAAGGCTGGTAGTGATGGATGATGAGCAGTACAGTCCAAAAGCATCAGCAAAGCCATACATTATCACTAATTTATACATATCACATTTCACAGGGAGGGGAATCAGTACCAGAACATACTTTAGTCCTTCCTGTGTGGCTTGCAGCAGACATAATTTTGGGGGTTCCACCAAAAGGCACCATAAAATGGTAACCTATGACGTTCATTCTTCTGAGATGTTTGTTACATTTTGTTTGGGTCTTATGTCTTCTCTAAAGGCCAACCTGGGTATTTTGGTGTTCTGAATACCTCATTAGGACTTTTTTGCAACCGTGACATTAAGATCATTATTAAAATGTGATAATGATTTCAAAATGGTTTGTATCATCAAGGAAGAAGGGAAATATTGGCTGCAGCATCCTGTTTGCTGATTTGGATGTTAATAATCTACACAGAAAACAGAAAAACTTTGCTTTATGGCTGTTTCAATGCGAAATAGAGGAAGAAAATAGCCCTTGCTACCCTGCAGCCCTTGCTACCCTGCAGAAGGCACAATTATTTGCCTTCTGCATAATAGCAAGTGTTGCATAGTAGCAAGGACTATTTCTCTGCCTTCACTTGACTTGAAGTAACCTTCAAGCAGTGTTTCCAAACCTTGGATCCTCAGATGTTGTTGGATTTAAGTCTTAGAAACCCTAACTAGCCTGGCCAATTGCCATGGATTCTGAGAACTGAGAAATGAAGTTGAACAACAACTAGGGACCCACACTCTTGAAACCACTCCTCTAATATATGTTTTATTGGCCTCATGCATAATCTTTCTCCATTGGTTATCTAGCTATAATATATTTCCTTGCTCAGAGTATTCCAGAGAATCAGAGACAGCTCACATATGGTATTATTAAATAAGACACCCAAGAATAATCATGATGATCAGATATTGTTTGTCATCATTTCATAGGAATACTAGGCTTCAACAGGAACACCAGCTCTAGCTACTAGAAAATCCCATTGATATTTAAAGAATCCACCAGATTCCATAAGTCATTAAAGGTGAATAGTCTTAATAGGCCCTGATCCCATGGGAGTTGGCAGAAATTACAAAAACTAACTTAATCCCAAAATTATCTTGACCATGGCAATGGAGTTAATGTAGTCATTCCTATATACAAATTATACCTTCCAACCCCTGAGAAAAAGACTAATTAGATTCTGCCTATGTTTTTTTTTTTTCCAATGACAGTTTCAATGGTTGTCATGAGGTCACCAAGCCTCATGACAACCATTTACTGTAGCCTAGGTTGAAATCATCCAGCACAATTATCAAAGACTATACTCAAGTCCACTTGGCTAGCTTAGTCAGGCAGCAAGACAAGGAGCATACTCATACAAAGGACCAGCAAACTGAATCTCTCTCAAGGCCAGGTGTGGCAATATTTCATCTATGACTACATCATTTCATGTTGTTGAATTCTTAGACTATGTAATGCATCGAGAAATATCTTCATTTTAATTATTTATACCACATAATTTAAACTACACATAACTGATTATGTTCCAAAAATGAATACTAACATCCAAAAAAGGATTTGAGGCCTGACACAGCTTAACATGAACAAAGCATAAAATATGAGAGAGAGGGAGAGGGAGAAGGAGAGGGAGAGTGTGTGTGCATATTTGTTCATGTGTCACTCAATCTCTGGCTTCCAAAATGCTGAACTTTTTGTCTATTTATGTTTTGCCAAAAGTACTGGAAAGGTTTGAAGTGCTTAGACTATATGCAGTTTTGCTATCTTTAGAATAAATTATAAGATGTAGATAAGGTTTCAGAATAAACATTCCACTTGTTTAAAAGCCACTTATAAATATAACTTGTTTAAATTCTGCATTGCTATGCAAAATTTGCTTTTCTTACTTTTATTCCCTCCTCCCCCCGGCCTTTTCTAATTGTGGCTTTTGAATCTTTGCATTATTCAGGTTTCATTGTTAGAATGACTTCCACATCCACAAAGGAATGGGGAGAAAATCTGCTTCTGGCAACTGAGACTTGAACAATAATTCCAAGCAGCAACAGACTCCCACTATAAGTGCAAGAGTTGGCAATGTTGTTCATTCCTTGCCACAAGACAGATGGCTACCAGCAGGATCAGCACCTGGTAGGTTCATTAAGCATGCACCAACATATGGGGAAATGATAGCTAGGCCACTGTCAAAAACCTTGTGTCTTCACAGGCACTTTAATCAGACAGAGCTGGAAGGAGGAAAAAAGCAGGAGCAGCATTTTCCCCATAGAAAGACAAGATCAAGTGCCTTGATCTCATGCTCAAAAGAAACAGTGAATACAAATGTTCTCCTTTTGCAAAGATAGAGTCATAGGGTACTGTGCAGCAATGATACATCTCAAACCTTGTTTGCTGTACAGCTGTCATGCTGGGTAAAACCTGAAGCCCTGTCTGAGGTATGATGGCACTGACTGGCATTGCATGTCCCTGTATCTTGCTGGGTATTCTGTATATCTGGGAGGAAGAGGTTTAATAGGAAGCTTCTGGTGTAATCCTGCACTCCTAGCACAACAAGGGAAATATGATATAATAGGCATCACTGAAACCTGGGGGATGAGTCTCATGATTGGAATATAGAAATAGAGGGGTATAACATTTTTAAGAGAAACAGGCCAAACAAGAAAGGAGGAGGAATAGCATTATATGTCAGGGATATTTACACCAGTGAAGAGATCCAGGACATCAATACTGGAAGCCAGGTGGAGAGCATCTGGATAAAAATTAAAGGAGAGGGAAACAACAGGGATGTTACTGTGGGAGTCTACTACAGACCCCCAAGTCAGACAGAGGAAATGGATGATGCCTTTCTAGAACAGATGACCACACAATCAGGAAGGAGAGATGTAGTATTGATGGGGGACTTCAGCTACCTGGATATTTGCTAGAAGTCAAACTCAGCCATATCCTCAAGATCTAGAAAATTCCTCACTTGCCTCGAAGACAATTTCATTGTCCAAAAGGTGGAAGAGGCAACAAGGGGATCAGCTATTTTGGATCTGATCTTAACCAACAGGGAAGACCTAGTTGATGGGGTGCAAGTGGTGGGATCCTTAGGTGGGAGTGACCATGTTCTCCTGGAGTTTGTTATACAGTGGAAAGGTGAAGCTAGGCATAGTCAGACACGCATTCTAGACTTTAGGAAAGCTGATTTCAATAAACTTAGAGAAATACTGGGGGTGATCCCATGGTCAAGAATACTAAAAGAGAAGGGAGTTCAAGATGGATGGGAGTTCCTCAAAAGGGAGATAGTAAAGGAACAATTTCAGACAGTTCCAATGAGGAAGAAAAATGGGAGGTGTCTCAAGAAACCGGTATGGATGACTAAGGAACTTACAACTGAGCTAAGTTTTAAATGGAACATGTATAAAAAATGGAAAAATGGGGAAATCACCAAAGAGGAATTCAAACAAATAGCCAGCACATGTAGGGATAAAGTCAGAAAAGCTAAAGCGCAAAATGAACTCAGGCTTGCTAGAGACGTTAAGAACAATAAAAAGGGCTTTTTTGGATATGTCCACAGCAAAAGGAAGATGAAGGAAACGGTTAGGCCACTGCGTGCAGAAGATGGCAAAATGCTCACAGGAGACAGAGAAAAGGCAGAATTACTCAACACCTTCTTTGCTTCAGTCTTCTCAGGAAAGGCAAAGGGTGCCCAACCTAAGGATAATGGGGCAGAGGACAGAATAGGGGAATTTCAGCACAGAATAAGTAAAGAGACAGTACAGGAATACCTGATTAATCTAAATGAATACAAGTCTCCAGGACCAGATGAACTACATCCTAGGGTATTAAAAGAACTGGCAAATGTAATATCGGAACCAATGGCAATCATCTTTGAGAACTCCTGCAGAACAGGAGAAGTCCCAGCAGACTGGAGGAGGGCAAATGTTGTCCCAATCTTCAAAAAGGGGAAAAAAGAGGATCCCAACAATTATCGTCTGGTTAGTCTGACATCAATACCAGGAAAGATTCTGGAGCAGATCATTAAACAGAGTGTCTGTGAATATCTGGAAGATAATTCCATAATCACAAAAAGCCAACATGGGTTTCAGAGAAACAAGTCATGCCAGACAAATCTGATCTCTTTTTTTGATAAAATTACCAGCTTGGTAGATGAAGGGAATGCTGTGGATATAGTATATCTTGACTTCAGTAAGGCCTTTGACAAGGTTCCCCATGACATTCTTGCAAACAAGCTTGTAAAATGTGGACTAGACAAGGTAACCATTACATGGATTTGTAACTGGTTGACTGACCGAACCCAAAGTGTGCTCAACAATGGTTCCTTTTCATCCTGGAATGAAGTGACAAGTGGGGTGCCACAGGGTTCTTTCCTGGGCCCAGTGCTATTCAACATCTTTATAAATGACTTGGATGACAGTATTGAAGGCCTAGTTATCAAATTTGCAGACGACACCAAATTAGGACAGGATCAAAATTCAAAATGACCTGAATAGACTAGAAAGCTGGGCCAAAGCTAACAAAATGAAATTTAACACAGAGAAATGTAAGGTCCTACACATAGGGTGGAAAAAATGAAATGCACAGATATAGGATGGGGGACACCTGGCTGAATGAGATGACATGTGAAAGGGATCTAGGAGTCCAAGTAGACCACAAGTTGAACATGAGTCAACAGTGTGATGCAGCAGCTAAAAAGGCCAATGCAATTTTAGGTTGCATCAATAGAAGTATAGTGTCTAGATCAAGGGAAGTAATTGTGCCAGTCTATTCTGCTTTGGTCAGGCCCCACCTGGAATACTGTGCCCAGGTCTGGGCACCACAATTCAAAAAGGATGTGGAAAAACTGGAGCATGTCCAAAGGAGGGTGAATAAAATGGTGAAGGGTCTGGAAACCTTGCCCTATGAAGAACGCCTTAGGGAGCTGGGGATGTTTAGCCTGGAGAAGAGAAGGTTAAGGGGTGATATGATCGCCCTGTTTAAATACTTGAAGGGATGTCACATTGAGGAGGGAGCAAGCTTGTTTTCTGCTGCTCCAGAGAACAGGACTCGGAACAATGAATGCAAACTGCAGGAAAAAAAGATTCCACCTCAATATTAGGAAGAACTTCCTGACAGTAAGGGCTGTTCGACAGTGGAACCCACTCCCTCAGAGGGTGGTGGAGTCTCCTTACTTGGAGGTTTTTAAGCAGTGGCTGGATGGCCATCTGTCAGAGATGCTTTGATTGGGAGTTCCTGTACGGCAGGAGGTTGGACTGGATGGCCCTTGTGGTCGCTTCCAACTCTAAATTTCTATGATTCTATGATTCTATGATTCTATGGGATCTTGAAGATAAGAGCATATGAAGTGCCATGGAAAAAAACACCTTATCCAGTTTAGCAATATGTTCTACATTGTATAACAAAATATTTATGGGAAGTGAATGTGTGCATTAGCATCCTTTCACTCTTGTTTTACAACAACTACATTGAAAGGCACACCCTCTCTGATACTGGAGGTAATATAGTCACCCCTCCATTTTCATGGGGGGTCCATTCTGCCCCCCCCCCACACACACACATATGAAAATGGAAACTTCCATATATTCTTGCCCCATTGGCTTGAATGGCTGCACACCATGGGCATGCACACTATTTTAGCCAATGGGGCCCACATATCCATGAGTAATTGATACCGTGGACTTCAAGCCCATGAAAATAGAAGGGCAACTGTATATAGCCAACACATTAGCCTGCCTGCATTTTAAGATCCTTGAGAAAAGGCTTTTGTGTGTCTTACCACCCACAAAGGTTGCTTCCAAGGAATGGAATTATCTCCCATGGATTATTAGGTTGACTTTATTTCTGTTTTCCTTCGTCTGACATGTAAAGACATTTTTATTTGAACAGGCATTTGGTTGATTTATCAAGCTAACTGCACCTCTAAAATTCCTTTCCTGACTAGTAACTAATAACAATAAACTACAATCCCGTATCTGTAGATATGAATTCTTAATGCTCTTGAAAATGTTAAAGGTATACAGTAAGTCCTTTCTCTGTATCTTGTGTATGGAAAAATTGAGAACTAGTGAACTGATTTATTGTCACTCCAAATTCTGATATTTTCTGCTCTATCTCCTATTGTCTGGAGTTCTGGATCAGATCTTAGAAAAATTACTTTTTGCCCATTGGCCATGGGGATTCTGGGCTTTGCATTACAAAAAGTAACATTACCAAACTCCTGTCTACTTACAAAGAAATTTCATTTCCAAAAGAATCATGAACCCATCCTCCATGAACAGATAGGCAGTAGAAATGGCTACCACAGAAAAAGGAGTGGTCATTGTGATTAAATCTTTGCACTTTGCCTTAACTGGTTTATGGCTGGATCTTTACCATACATTTTACACTAACTAGTCTTCATGAAAAATGATTCATTTATTTCAACAACTCTAACTGTGTGAAAGATAGCCAGTGTGAATTGAAAATACAGGATCATATTAAGGATGTGTTCATGTTAAATCTGAGAACTATTTATCTCCACTTTGAATGGAAGGAAATATTTATGTGGGTGAGAATGTTTAACCTTACAAAAAACCCTAATTGCTCATATTAGCATTCACCAAGCCACAGTGATGAGACACTCATGATAATTAATGGCAATCTTCATAATGTCTGTTATCAAGCATTGCTACAGTTTCAGAATGCTGAACAATTAACCCATAAAGGAAGGTCATAAACAGTATGTTCTAATATTACACTGGGGGCTGAAAAATAGTTTGCTCTTTTCCTCTCCCCACTTTCCCCCTTTAAAGATTTGTTTTAATTTTATTCGGCTTGGCATAATTGTTCCATGTGGGTGCCTCTTCTTTGTTACAATTTTTCTTTCTTAATGGCCTAATATTCTTTCCATCATTATTGTTCATAAATTCAACTGTAAAAACAGTCACACAACAAAATTAACAAATATTATCAAAATTAGCTAATACTTTTTTGGCATTAGCCAAAACATAAGTGAATAAGACCACATGGAAATGACTAGTTACATAGAATGACCTCAAATGTAACTGGTTCATTTCATTGCCAAAGAGGCAGCAGTACTGCTTTGCAATAATCATCTAGCTGTTCATGTTGTAGTACAAAATGTCGCTCACATGACTTTTTTTTTGGGGGGGGGCTTTTTTTAACCCCACTCTCCTGCTCTTCCTGATCCTTTCTGCTCTTCTCTTCCCTTTCACTTCCTCCATCATGACAGTGACATGAGGATATTGGAAACATGGTAATAATGGTTATAGGTGGATCAGCTTGACTGATCTTCTGGGTAGTGTGGCTGCCCATGCACACCCTGAGTCATATTGTATTAGACAGGACATGTGGATGAAATGTGAAGAGAGCAACATGGAATATAGCACTTGTTGTTGTTGTTGTTGTTGTTGTTGTTGTTGTTTTAAAGAAAATAGAGTACCTGCACAACCCAGTCATCTCATATCAGTGGTGTCACTAGGAGGTGATGGGTGTGAGTGGATCACAACGGGTGACACTCCAGAATAGGGGTGACACTCTGACATCTCCCTGCTGCATGCCATGGCACATAGCAGGGAGGAAGAGGGCCCAGCACAAACCACTCCCTGCCAGGCACCGTGTTACTCAAAAGTAAAATGGAACTGGGAAGGGAGTGTGAGATCCCAACATGGCAGGGGGTTGGACTGGATGGCCCTTGTGGTCTCTTCCAACTCTATGATTCTATCCCAACTCCCTGCCTGGTGCTGTTTTACTTGTGAGTAAAGAGGCACCAGGCAGAGAAGAAGTGGGCATGGCCTTAGGAGCAAACTGCATGCCTCTTGTGTCAAATGTTTATATATGTATTCACAACAAATCATATGGATTATGTATTTACAACAAAATGTATGCATTCTGGATTGGCTGAATGTGTGTTAATTTATCTTAAGCTTGTCTTCAGTGTTCTAGTGTATTAGTCTCTCTCTGTGTGCATGCATGTGTATCAGCTTTACTTATTATTTGCTATCTCTGGTTTATGGCTGTGTCTCATGAAATCGACAAAAAATATTTTTGACCCTATGTTAGATCTAAAACATCATGTATACACATCCTTTATGGGAAAACATATCAGTCTCTCTCTCCCCCCACCCAAGGTGGTATATTTGACCTTATCAATGCATTAATGAATATATGTTTTCCAATCATTAGTTTCATACCTAACAAGTTGTTGTCAGAGAGGCAGACTGACCAGCTTCTTCCAGTGCTGAAAAAGGATTGACAACCTAGCCACAGTGGCCTGTTTCCCTGGGAGAAATAAATACATTGATGCTGAGCCGATCTGAAGGTAGTGATAAGAGGCCTACAGCTGAAAGTAGGCAAATGTGCCTTTATATTTCTACTTGGCAGGCTGCTGGGAAAATGGTGGCTCACCCTTTCAGAGAACTTACCTAAAAACTCAAGGCTCCAGGTTATCCATCTTGCCACAGAATGCAGACGCTTCCAAGAATACAGAAAGTGGCCACTCCTGTCCTGTATATTTTCTTTTGTCCAAGAGTACTAAAAAAAAGATTATGTTTATCTGCTCAATTTTAGTAGACAATATTGGTCTTCCATTCCTTCCATCAATGCAATTAGACTTTCTTTTCTTTCTGCCCCAAAATTGGCTTGCTGTACATATTTACCAATAGAAATTAAGCTACTTCAAGTGCCAAGTTACCTGTTTTATTCTTCACTGGGACCAACTGGACAATTATGTTCTATAGCAAGCATAATATTCCATGCATCAGCCATTAGTAATAAGCACAGCTTATGGGAACCAAGCACACCATGCTCTCTGGGAAGCTCTTCTGAATAAACAGGCAGCTGCATTTTAAATTAACTTGCTTTCTGCATGATCCTTTAGTTCCCAATGCATCTAGCATCAGTGCCAGAGATCTGGATAACAATAGCAAGGCAAAGTTTGCATTCAAAAGAATATACCAGCTATATAAAAATAACCCAACCAATTGTTCACAGTTTTGGGGAGAGAGGGAACGAAGCACCTGCTTTGATTAGTCAAATGAAGAGTGCATGGTTTTATCCCACCACAGCAGGCTATACTCCTGAGTGGAGCCATTGAAACAAACATGATCAATCTCACCAAAAATCTGTAATTCGGTTCCAAATTGTAGACATCGGGACAATAGAATGATCTTGTTGAAGATTTGTCTCCCTCATTTTCTCTGTATCACACACACACACATGCACACATACGAACACACACACACATACACAAGTGGTCTTTGATGCAATTCTGGAGGCATTTTGGCTCTCCCAGAGAGTAATAACACTGAAACACAGCTTGTTGACTTATTTTTGCTATAACTCATGGATTGTTGTGTGTGCTTGGACAATGTGCAGCTCTTTCAAAGGGTAAATTTGTTTAGTAAAGTAGACAATTCAGTCTATTTATTTAATAGTATTATATCTTATGAAGATAATGGAGCTTGTGTATATGCATGAGAGGCAGTAAAATAAGATACTTACAAACTGCAGTGTGGTACCTAGCTAGCCCCAGATTAGAAACATTTACAAATGGAAGCATATGCACATTTCTGTCTTCAACGGAGGAGGAGGAGGAGGAGGAGGAGGAAGAGGAGGAGGAGGAGGAGGAGGAGGACAAGAAGAAGAAGAAGAAGAAGAAGAAGAAGAAGAAGAAGAAGAAGAAGAAGAAGAAGAACTACTTTCAGATTAGCAAGACAGCTGGTATCTTGTTTCGTGCATTTGTTTTTTTAAAAAAAACAAGTTTTAAGGCATTACTTTTTAAATAAAAATCTGAAAAATGTTTTATATTATTATTTTTACATTTAATGAGTAAAATTCAGGACATTGATTTTACTAATCCTGTATTCCAAACAGAGCAATCTGAACTATAGAGACAATAGAATATGGGTTAAAAGTAGTTCTATTGCCCTTTGCAAACTTGATTTGATGATGATGATGATTGATGATGATGATGATGATATTTTTATCCTGCCTCTCCTATAAGATTGAGGTGGTGTTACAACATTAAAAAGCCATAAAATACATTAAAATAAAACTCGCTATTCCCCCCACCCCCAATTAAAACAGATCAACACAAAAATTCAAGATTATAATAAAATAAAATTCAAATCTCTTAAAGCAATCAGAGATAAGAAACAGGACAAGTTGGGGTGGTCACTAGAGTAGTCTATATCAGTCCATGTCAGTGGGAATGAATGTGTCAACGAATGTGTAATTTAGGCTTCAATAGAAGGGATTTTCAGTGGCAGACAGGGATGCTTTTTTCTGCTTGCAGAATTAATGATCAAGAGAATTAGGTTAAGCCCATACTTTGCATACAATAAGTCTCTTGTTCAAACTCTGGCATTTCCAAGTAGCTTTGGGTTAACTGTGCTATATGGTCCAAAGGTCTAGTTTAAAATAAGGCAGTTTCTTTAATGAAGACTAAGATTGATTTTTGTAGAGCCACCAAGAAAGCCTATAATAGAAGCTGAATTTCAACCTAAACTCTCATGACCCAGAGCAATGTTGCATCCACCAAACTATGCCAACTCTTTTAAAGTTGGGAGAAGAAATTTTTTACACTCTGAGTATTAATAGCCCACATTTCATTAAACTGCTAGAATCAGACCTAAGTCCTCAATATACTTGCAGTTACAAACATCTAAGGAGTTTAAAGAGCTGCATACACCTAAGAATTTTTTAACCTAAGTCATGAATGATGTAATGTATACCTTGCAGGTGCAACTTTTCTGGGGAAAATTAATCAATACAATATATTTTTTTCCAGAAATTAACTACATGATTCCAACTTATGACATGATTAATATTTAAATACATTTGGTATTTAATTTTCAATTGCAGAAGAGCTAAAAGGATTGCCACCTAATTTTGCTGGGCACTGAACTAACAGCTTTAACTTCAAAAAAGCACTTTTCTCTGCCAAAGGTTGTCAAGAAGCTAGCCTCACACAAAATGATGTTATTATCCAAAAGCCGACAGTAGCTGTATTTCAGTCCATTTTTATCCCTTTCTGGCTGTTAACTTAGGACACCAAATGACACTAGGCATAACACAGTGCACAGGGCTGTCCTTATTAACCAAACAATCTGGGAACGGTGCAGTACGTCCTCGTAACAAGCCTCATTAACTGGTATATGTGGTAATAAATGCCCCCTGTCATAACACCCCAGCATAAAAGATTCTTTCCTGAGAGCTTCCACCTATTTCTGTAAAACCTTTTGTGAACATTTATGTTGCAAGGGAAGAACTTTTGTAGCATTCTGGAACCTTCAGGTATCATAGTTGGGAGAAGAGAATGTTCTGTTATGAGACTTCTCTTACTTTATGTACTAGCCATGGTCCTGGTTAAGGTAATATGGAGAAATAATGTGAAACAAAAGTGTTTCTGAATGATTTTCTTTGAAAACGTTAAAGGAGAAAAAGAGGAGAAAAGATAAATACACACCTAAGGACAGAATAAAATCACTATTATAATGATTTCATATGACAGTAAAATTCTCCGTGCATGAGCTTCCTTCAGACAAGGTGCAGAATGAGCATAATGAAAATAAATCAGAAGTGAACTGAAGATTTGTGAGTTTGATTTACTGAAAGTCATTCTCCATAGAAAAGTACTCCATAGTCTATCTTAGAGTGAGGGTGTTCTCAAAGGTCCAGGGCCAGATTGCAAGCCTAACAATATGTTCCCAGGCTTTTCTTCTTTGACAGAAACTTTGTACCAGAGGTAGAAATAACATAGAAAGGATAGGAATAGATTTGTATATGACAAGAAAAGAAACAGAAAAAGAAAGAACAGAAGTTCAACATGTTTCAGTAAACTTTTTATTCAAAATTAACATTATGCACATATGAAATGAAATTAAACAATCAGGTATGTAAACTAAAACTATTATTATTATTATTATTATTATTATTATTATTATTATTATTATTTCTATTCCCCCTTTCCCGGATGGGGAATCAAAGCAGATTACAGCAATTATTAAAACAGAATACTATAAAATCTCAGTCAACTTAAAATCCCCTTGCCGTCCCTCCCCCCCCCCCCGGTCGAGACTTATAAAATTTAAAAAAATAAATATAAAAAAGGAATTAAAAATTGAAAGAGTTAAAATATCGAATAAAAGAGATTTTGTGTAGAAATAAATCTATATACAAACTCCTAATGTGGGAGGAGAAAATATATTATCCTTGGGGGAAGAGGTGGAGAAGGTCATTGGGAGGAGGGAGGGGAGAACTGAATAAGGTTAGTCTGGAAAGTCCTGCCAGAAGAGATGCATTTTGATGGCCTTTTTAAAGGCTTCTAGAGTGGTAATGTGGGGGATCTTGTCTGGCAGGTCATTCCAGAGCCAGGTCGTTCCAGTCGAGAAGGTCCTCTGGGTCACTGCTGATAATCTAGTCTTTTCTTTTCTTTTTTTACTTGAGTAGATTCTTCCCAGAAGACCTAAAGGTGTGGGGTGGATTGTATGGGAGGAGGTGTTCCCTTAAGTAGTCAGGACCCAAGCCATGTAGGGCTTTAAATAACCAACACCTTATACCTTGCCCAGAAACTAATGGGCAGTCAGTGTAATGATTTTAGAACTGGAGTAATGTGGGCTGATCATGGAGTGCCCACAACCAGTCTGGCTGCCATGTCCTGAACCAATTGAAGTTTCTGAATTTGGCATGTAGAGCATGTTACAGAAATCAAACCAGGAGATTACCAGCACGTGTACTACTGTTCCAAGGTTGCCCAGTTCCAGGAAGGGGTGCACCTGGCGTATCTTTCAGAGGAAGTGTGACCCTGTCCAGAACAGGCGCACATATCTCCATTCCCAGTTTCGAAGTCTCTACAACAAGTACCTCCATCTTACCTGGTTTCAGCTTGCGTCGGTTTTCCCTCATCCAGTCCCTTACAAGGCAAGTGTTCAGAGGTGAGATGCCATCCTTAGTCAGAGCTAATTGCAGAAATCAAGTTGTGAAGTTACCAGTGGATGTACCACAGTTTCTAGGTCCCCAGGTTCCAGGAAAGGGTGCAGCTGGTGTATCAACCAAAGCTGATAATAGGCTCTCCTGACAGGTCACGTTTACCTGATTTGTCACCTGGAGCAAAGAGTCTAGGAGCACCCCCAGACAGCAAACACAGTCCTTTGAGGAAAGTGTGACCCCATCCAAGATTGGGGGTTGCAACTCAATACCTGGTTTAGGGGCTCCTACTGTAAGTACCTCCATTTTGTATGGATTCAACTTTAGTCTGTTTTTACTCATGCAGTCCATTACTTCTTTAAGGCATTCATTGAGAGAAGAGACATCATCTGTCATCGAAGCTGCAGATTGGGACATGGAGAAATATATCTGGGCATCATCAGTATGTGTGTGAGGAGGGGGGTTAAGGAGGTTTGCAAACAGAAACCTCAGCCTGCCTTCCTCTGAAACAGCTTCTGGGGCAAAAAGGATTTTCTTCTCCATTTCCCATCCCTCTTTGGAGCATGTGTATGTATGCACTTGTGGAAATGACAGTTTGGAGCATGCACAAAAAAGTTATTTCCAAGCTAGTAACGGGATTTGTCCTCATCCATCTGAAACCCAAATTCTCTTTCTTGCCTAAGTAATGTGATTTTAACCCCTTGTTGTGCTCTCTGTGTGATAAGTATTAGCGAATTTGTTTGCTTTTCTGGGATGCCAACACTTTAACCATTTTTGGGATGGAAACACATAGGTCACCGTGTGAAAAAAGTCCACGGAAAGTTTGTCTCTTTCCAGCCCTTGCTGACCAGCCTTCTAGTGCCAATGCTGGGGGTGGGGGATCCAGCTAGACAGAAGACAACAAAATGCTTTGTTAACTGAAGAGTGCCTGTATTTAGTTTTCAACATAGGAATAGGACACAGTGCTGAATAGAAAACAGCCTGAGAATGTAAGAACTTTAGATTGTTTCTTTACTCCGAAGGTGAATCTTTAGGTAGCATTTTGGCACAGCCTTCCTGTTAAATGTCAATTAAAAAGTGTCAAGTTGTTTTGTTGTGTGTGTGTGTGTGTGTGTGTTTAGGTTAAAGCACTTAATGGCAGCTGTGTGGATACCACTATAAAATATCATCATATGGTACGTTCAGAAAAAGATGGTAATATATGAAGCCAATCATTACATCAATTGGAGGTTTCATTGGAGATAAGAAATTGGCCATTGGTTAGAAAGGGTATGCAGGAAATTTTCATTTGTTAAAAAGTGTTTCTCTTTTGTCATGGTTCTTCATTAGGCAACATTACTTTACAAAGGAACACATATTATTCTCATTACTGTTCCTTTGTACAATAATGTTGCCTAATGGAGTTTCAATATATGTGATATTGGTCATTCTTTGGGTTCTTCTTACCAATAGGAAGTATGAGATTGATGGATGAAGCTTTAGGGAAAACTGTAAAAAAAAAAAAAAGATTTGGTTTGAAATCAATGTCATTTTAGCATTCTCCTCAGTCAACTCAGTCAGCAAGCCAAGAGAGGGGAATAACATGGAAGAAGCAAGGCTAGTATTTCAGTTCCAAACCATACTAGATGTGAAACATATACACAGTATCACCACCTTCTTTGTAGATATGAGTGAGAATTTAATTTAGCTCTTTTTTAAAAAAAAAAAAAAAACCAACACTTTTTCAAAAATCACAAATTTATTCATAAATTTGAAAGAAAGAACCTGAGATTTATTTACTTTTAAATGCATATTGGAAAAAACAAAAACAGGTCAATTTGTTAATCCAGGCAGAGGGTTTTAGATACTTCATTCATAAAAGACTGTCTTTGGATTCTTTGTTTGTGGTACTGAATGAGAGTTTCCACCTCTTCACTCTCTTATCTTTAATAGCTACATGGCATGTACATTGTCTTTATTGTCTTCTCTCTATTGCATTGGATAGGGCAAACTACTGAGAATTTCATTTTCAGACAGCTTTTCATAACAACATATAAAAATGCAAAGGAAAAAAATCATAAATCTGACAAATTTTTTTGAGATTTTTACAGTAAAAATTAATATAGGTAAAATAAAGAAAACCTGACTCCATACTATGATGATAGTCTTTGGTAGGTTTTGACTATGCAATCATATGGATAGCTATAAGCATTTCAATCTTAAACACTTCCACAATTATGATGCAGGATCATATTGTCTGAAAGTGGGATATGAGAAGAAGCTGCACAATGTGTGGCTGTACATTTAGCCATGATGGCTCCCAAATAAACCCCACTTTGAACACTGTTGCTAATCACATCCACTACTGGTCTTCCAGAGGTGCGTCCCTCATGTTCCATGATCTTGAGCAATGTACTCTCTTAAAGTTGTTGTAAGAAGAATGTGAAAAGAAAGATTTTAAGCATTACAAAATACTACATATAAGTATTACTTATTATGAGTATAATAGAATGTTACACAAATAACTAGCCTTAACATTACAGTCTGCCAGAAGAAAAGTGCCCAGATAAAAACTGAATAATTTGTTTTCATATGGATAGATAGCAGTAGTTACAATAGACAAAATAACTCCACTGGATAGTGTTGGCAATTCCATCTAGCCCAAATTCATGTCAAAGGCCAAGAAAATCAATACCCCTTAAGCTATTGTTTACCTGGCCATGTTATAATCAACTCCTCCCAACACAGAGAAAGCTGAACAAGCCTAGATTTATTAGACACCTTCAGCAAGAAGCTTGGAGGGGAAAAATCTTTAAATAACATTTACAAGTGTAAATGTCAGACCCAGAACAAATACTTGCAGTAACCACTCTCTATCTAAGGTAGTTTCACAATAACACCTACACAGCATTTTGATGTAAATGATGCCCTTGAGGCTTGTCAAAAATATTGATGTCATTTCCCTATAACTTGTGAAATGTGAGCATGTATTGTTCACTGTCCTTTCAAAGCTGATGACCACTACGCTGCATTCCTCTACACAATAAATAATTTTAAGTTGAAGAGAGAGAGACAGAGAGAGACAGAGACAGAGACACAGAGAGAAATGCAGCAGCAAGAGAGAGGGGGTTGAATGTAGTAGCTGCAAAATACAGTAGAAATCTTAAAAACTTAGAGGGACAACAATTTGGTTAATTTGAGAGCTAACATGCAAACAACAAATAACATTCAAACATATTAATATTTATGTAAGTACAGATTTACACTTAATCCTGATGGTACTTCTACTAAATTATTATTGTGTGTGTGTGTAAATATTTTGTATTTTATTTAATCAGTTTTAAGCTGTAACTCTGTTTCTTTCTTTTGATTTGATTAAAACTCCTGCAGGGGAAGAGAGAAAGGTGTGGGTAGAAATAAAATTATTTTTTAAATAAATCAGTCAGTACTGCATGTCTGCACACATATACAGTTGACCCTTGACTTTCATGGGGGTTAGGGGCAAAAGACCCCTACGAAAGTGAAAATGTGTGAATAAAGTGAGGGAATGAAAGGCATACGTGTCCCCATCTCCCTTCCAAAGCCTCAAACAGCTCTAACAAGCTCTCTGTGGTGCTGGAAGGGCAGGGGAGTGCACATTTGTGGCTCCCTCCTTCCCTTCCAAGGCTCCCTTCCAGGGAGCTCTCTGAAGCCTTAAATGGCAGGAAGGAGGACACATTTGTTTTCCCCAATCCTCTTCCCAAGGCAGGAGAGCTGACTTTCCCCAGGCAGTTTCCTGTCCTGGAAAAGAATGGGGGATTATTTTACCAAACCCCTTCCCAAGGCAGAGAGTTACTTGGGGAAAGAGGCAGCTCTCCATCCTGGGAAGGGGTGGGATTGGCACGCTCACCCTTCCTGGCTTCTCCTTTCTGGGCTTTTCCCCTCCCCAGGGGAAAAACTTGAGACAAATTAGGAGGAGGAGTGCATGTGCAATGGCCTTGATCTTGTGAATAATCAAAAATGTGAGTGTCAAAGTGCAAATGTCAAGTGGACATGTTCTGTCATGGTGGCTCTGAACTTGTAACAGAGAGGCTATAGATATGGGTGATATATGCTTATTTCTTCTGACCACTCAAATGAATTAGAGTAATCCTGTGACTGTTCAGGGTGGCAGTATAACGGGGAAAAGGACTGAGTCATTCAGTATTTCGTAACCAGACAGGTTTCACATACATCATGCCATAGTTTGAATTATTTCCTATTGTAAAAGTAGAATGGATCAGTAAAAATTTCAAAGCATGAGTGAATAAATATATTTTTAGAGAATGAGATAAAACATTAAAAGTTAATTGGCTATGTATTCCTGCATGGCCAAAGGAAGTTGGGCTGGATGTCCCTTGGATCCCTTGCAACTCTAGCATTCTATGTATTCCTGCATGGCAGAAGGGGTCGAATTGGATGTGCCTTGGGGGTCTCTTCCAACTCTAGGATTCAATGTAAATGCAAGCAGTGCTCTCTAAACTCATCATTTTGCCCCTCGGGTGCTACAGTGCCAGATATCTAGCTATAAGGGCTGCGGAGATAATATGTGTGTGTGTTTGTGTGTATGCACATACATGCACATTCAAGAAGCCCATAAACGTATGGGGAGCCTATGAATTTCCTAGGGTTTTCTTAAGTGAGGAATCCTCCAATGTGATTTTGCCAGTTCCTTCCTCTGAAAGCTAGTGTACTACACCTACTACACTGACTACCCCAGCTAGGGACTGCTGGACCTTGCAGTCCAACAACTGAGGTCCATAAGTCCATAACTCAGGTCAGTGCACTGTATGTTCTGGAGAGAGCAGGGTTGAGAAAGAAAATTAGAGCTTGGAAAAAGTACTTTGTACTACAGCTTCCATAATCCACCTTTCAGCTAAAGGACTTGTTCTCAAAACTGATCCCACCTTGTCTTCTTCTAAAAATTTAATAGTAAAAAAGTTAACAATTTAAACAGAGATTAAACTATATAAAATATATGAAATGCTTTAAAACCATGTACGTGTGAGGCTTTATGTAGAGATGGAAAGAATGATTAAAGATATTTGTTAAATAGTAAAAAAAAAAAAGTGTGTTGAGAAGTACTCATAAGAAGCATGATGGGCTGATGAGAATTCACACTAGGATGATTGGAAGAGCCGTTGAGGGAGGGTGGGGCTTTGATACCCACCAATGATGAGACCAGGATTTCAAAAATAAGCATGGTCCAACAGACCAAGCTCAGGCATGTGATGGGGGCAGAGCCAGTTTATAAAGGCAGTATGTCCCCCCTCCTGCCTCTTTTTGATGACGCAGCCCACCCTCCCACCCTTAAATGCAGTGAGAACTTAGTGGGTCACTTCAGGGCTGGGTAGGAATTTTCTACCTTTTTCACAGGGTTTTTTTGCCTACCCCATACTGTATGGACTGGAAATTGGTTTTGTGTGGCTATTAAATAGGTTTCACTGGTCCATATGGGGTTTAAGAATTGTTCGGTATGCACCATTGGTACCCCTTTGTGGTGAAAGTTTAGGCTCTTGAATAGCTTTTACATGTCAAGGGACATGGAGTTGTGAAAGAACCTGCCTTTGGGGTAGACATGGGGGTTTTGTTCAACCTTACAAAGTCAAGGGACTTTTGGGGAGAGTGCCTTATGTTTACCTTCCTAGGACTGGCTGAGGACACAATCTGAATCATCGGATTTACTTCAGGGTTCAGTGTTTGTGCCCAAAGGAAAGGCTGAAGAGGATGTCTACGGTTGACACCTGGCTTCAGCTGGAAGCCCACCAGGCTTTCATTTTAATCAGTCTCTCACAGTTTTATGTTTAAGGTTAAAGTTCAAGTGATTAGCTTTAAATGGGATACAGGTCAAATAAATGGCCCTTTATTCATTCAATTTACATTTCTGGTCTCTTTATTTCATGTTTGGGTATCAATTGTTGCAGTTTGAGATTTATTCTGTTGCAAAATTCTGTAATTTTTTCCATGTAAAATTCACACATTGTTGATTTGCAAAGAAAGCAGAATTTTCTGCACAGAAAAAAGCAATAATAAAATATCTCTGCACTGAAATAGTATTTTCTACAAAGAAAATTTTGTTTGTATAGAAAATGATGGTTTCTACCCCATAAAACAACCATGTGCAAAGTTTGCACAGGATAAATCTGAAATATGATAAGCTTTTGAAGACTGCATGGTTCTTGAAGACTTGATTACAGTGGGAAGAAGATTTCTATAATACTTCTTATGTTTGAGAAGAAACATAGTGAAGGATCACATTCCCAGCTTTATTAAAACCAAATGGACACCTAGATCTTTAGAGAACAGCCATGTTTTTGCTTGGAACTGGAATGATGGCAAAGTTGGGACCAATTGGGCCTCTAACGGAATGGTATGCCTGGGGTGCCACAGCAAAGAAAGCTTTCTCCTGCATCTGCCCACTTTCTTTTGTCCTGACTGATGGAATACAGAGGTGGGCTCCTCCAGCAGTTTCCATAAAGGGCAAGGAAAGTTACAATGTTGCAGGATCGACCTTTTTGCTCTGAGATGTTGCAGGAATGGCTAATCCATGTGAAACTGTATTTAAGAATTAGTTGCAGCTGACCTAAAGGGCATGAAAGATTCAGATTTGACTGTTTCTCTCATAGAAGACTCTGTCCTTCACTGCCTCATAAAAAAGTTCACAACTGTGTTAGCTAAAGTCTTCTGAGACATGTTCTGCTGGTGAACAAAGAAGAATAATGTCAGCAGAAATCTATGTTGACAGCATTTAATTAGTCAAGATGATAGCCTATGGAAATGACATTAAAATGTCAAAATATGTCTGTAATGATAGGGTGATGATGTCAAGATGTTGTGATATATTATGGAAAGATGATAGATTGCCAAAGATAGAATTATGTAAATATTTCACTAACATTTAATATAGGTTTTATCACCTTGGGGCCAACATCCTAACCCAACAAACCCACATATCTGGACTATTTCTCCAAATGAAATGTGACCATACTTGTCAAGATACAAACACCTTCACTAAAAGCCATGTTGCTTTTTCTGTAGCTGTAATTGACAGCTGACTGGCCTGGAATATTGGATTCTGAACACAAATTTCCTCACCCACTTCCATCCTTTATTTAAATGTAAAGGTTTTGTTTGTTTTGTTTTGTTTTGTTTGATGTGCCTTACTGCATTCTGCTCTCATTTATAACACATATGTGAAACCTAACTAAATAATGAAATTTGTCTGTAAAGGAAGCCCCCACTTTTCTTGTGGGTTAGGGACTGGAGGACTGTTAAAAAGTGGAACCTGTTGAAAATCAGAATCCATTTTAAGCTTGCAGATGCAAGACTGAACAATAAATGGTGCTAAGTCAAAAGTGTGATACATGACTATAATTTAGATCTGTCAAAAGAGCAGAACATCCAAAAATCAGGGGATGCCTATATGTAACTAAAGAGGAAATACTCCAAGTCTGAAACAGCTACCATGCTCAGGAGTAGCTAGTATTCATTTTCCTAGGTTGCTGTAATATGAAGAATAAGTGTGAGGATAGTGATTAGTGCATTAGACTGAAACTTGAGATAGCCAGGTTCAAGTCCACAGTGTGCCATGAAACTCATTGGGTGGTCTTGGGCCATTCTTAGTCTCTTAGGTATAGAAGGAATAATTTTTTAAAAGATCAATAATATGTTTTCAGGTGTTAGGAAACCCTGAAAAAGAGAATCCTGGACAGCAGTTCAGGACTTATTTTGTCCAAAAATCACTATTTCAACAGAAAAAAAGCATTGTCTGTGCAGGAAATGACATTTTCTTCAAAGAAATAATATTACTGTTCAGAAATATTAATTTGTGGACAGAAAATGCTGTTTCTTGCTCAGGAAATTATGTCCCATTTGTAAAAGATGATAATGAATGAATTATATGCAGAATAAGTTTTATATGGTAAAAAAAAAATCACCCTCCTCTTTCCCCCAACCCACCAGGCAGCATGGCAGCAGCAGCAGTGGGACGCACAAGGAAGAGGTGGCATTAAAAACTGTCCTCCTCCTTTCCCAACACACAGGGTAGCGTGTCGGCAGCAGCAGAACGCACAAGGGAGTGACAGTGTTAAAAACCACCCCCTTTCTTCCTGGTAACAACACAAATAACAACAGTGAAATGTCCTGGAAAGCAGCGACTTTAACTTTGGAAACATCCTGAGTTGCTTTAGCTAGTAGTTGAGGACTCTATTGAAAACTCTATTGTAATTGTATTAAATGATGGAAGTGTTAGGATTAGCATTAATTACTGCCAACAGTTGCTCTTTGGCAGCACGGGAGGGGGGTGAGGTTGGGGAGTAGTGGATTTAGGAGCCACCTATTGCAATTTAACATCATGAGAGATAACAATAATAATGCTGCCTTAGTATAGGATGCACCTGGGATGAACAAATGATTATGATGGCTATGAAATTGGTGCCAATTATTAGTTATAGTCATTCATTTTTAATAATAAGAGATAAGATAGATGGGAACAAATTGCGATAGATGGGAGGGATGTTTCTTCAGCCGGGGATGGCCATGTGTAACTCATAGTGATCGTGGAACGGCAATTAAAGTTGTGTGGGGTAAAGGAAGATATGGTGACAACAGGGTGGAACACTGTTACAAGGGAAGGTGAGATCAATGTTTGAATGCTATCTCACTTTCAGTTCAGCCTGTTACCCAAAACAGGCTGGAGAGTGAACCAACCCAACCACTGCTTCTTTGCAATGCCAGGTTGATCAAGAATAAAACATACATTATCACTGATCTTCTTATAGAAGAGGAAGCCAACCTGTCATGCCTTACAGAAACCTGGCTGAGAGATGATAGTATTATAACCTGGGTTCAGGCCCTACCAGCCAGGTATTTTTTTAGTGAGCAGGTAAGGGGAAGTGGGCAAGGGGGTAGTGTAGCCTTAGTTCTTAAAAATAATCTTATGTTGACCAGGATACCTGTCTGGAAAACAGACCACTTCGCATATATATTAACCTAAGTCTGAAAACAAGGGATAGTTTGGGGATTCTGTTCATATACCGTCCAGCTTGTTGTCTAACAGACTCCCTAACTGAGCTGACACAACTGGTTTCAGACCTGGTATTGGAGTTGGCCAGGCTTTTAGTTCTGGGTGACTTCAGCATTCCACTTGAACCCAGTTTGATAAAACTAACAGGTACTGCTCAGGAGTTCATTAAGTCCATGACAAACATGGTCTATCCCAATTAGTCTCCGGGCTGACACATTGTGCAAGTCATACCCTTGATATGGTCTTCAGTAAGGAACAGGTGTATCCATGGGTGGAGGTAATGAATACCACTGTATTGTCATGGATAGATTACTTCCCGGTCAAGGTTGGACTGAAGGCCACCATTTGCCCCGTTAGAGGTGGAGGACCCATTAGAATGGTCCACCCATGAAGGCTAATGAAACCAATAGGATTCCAGAAAGCCCTAGATGGTCTAATGTCAAAGCCCTGGTTAAATAGTGATTTAATAATGATTTGGAATAGTGATTTGTCCAGGGCTATTGACACAATTGCTCCCAAGGATCCTTTCCAGCCCGCTTCCAATCATAAACTTTGGTATACAAAATAACTTAGAAATTTGAAATGGGCTGGACAATTGGTGGAAAACTCAGCTCTTATTTTACAAGACATACCATAGGGATTTTCTTCATTTGGAAATACATGCAGCAAAGAAAATTTCTGGGCTGCACATATTGTGTCTGTGAATTTCCACTCAAAAGAACTGTTCAAGGTGGTTAAGGATCTAACTCAGATACCCGCCTACCGGAACCTGCTATTAGATCTGATAACAGCTTGCTGTGATGTTTTAAATAATCACTTTGCAGATAAAATCTTTCAGGTAAGAGCCAACTTGGACACCAGTATTATAGCAGAGCTGATTGGTGAGGTGTCCACCAACTCCGTGAATGAGATTAAGCTGGATCAGTCTGAGTCTGTGAGTACCTAAGATGTGGATAATCTGCTTGGTAGAGTGAAGAAGACAACATGCTCTCTCGATTCTTGCCCTTCATGGATGATTGTCCAGGGTGGAAATGCTATAATAACATATTTAAAATATGTTATTAATGCATCTCTTAGGGAAGGTCAGCTTCCATCTTGTTTAAAGGAAGCGGTTGTAAGGCCGCTTCTGAAAAAACCTTCCTTAGACCTTCTGGACATGAAAAATTATAGACCAGTTTCACATCTACCATTCTTGTGTAAATGGCGCCGCCCGAATTAACGGGCCGGCGCTGTTGCCGCGTGAAGGAAGGCCTCTCCCCTTCCCGCGCGCCAGGCTTGGGCGCCCCAGCGGCCGGTGCGAGCGCGGGCTCGATGCTGATTGGCCACTGGGAGGAGCAGGAAAGGAACCTGTCTGATTGGCCACAACAGGGTATGGTGTGCCCTCCTATTGGTGGAGAGCTCGGAGAGGGTGGTGCCTCCATCGTTCCTGAGCCCTCATTGGCTGTTGGGCCTATTTAAGGCCGTGTAAGGTGAGCGTTGGCACCATTGCCAGTTCTGCTCTCCCACCCTCCCTCCCGGTTTAGGGAGTTGATTGTCACAACTTCTGTTCTGGGTGGCAGCATAGGCCTGGATCTGGGGTAGGGGTTTCCAGGGCCCGCTGGCACTGGATCGGGAGTCCTCATGACCCGGGTAAGGAGCGGTTCGCTGTGGCCATTGCGGGGGCCACAGTCGATTAATACCCAGTGACTAGGATGTCTCGCAATTCGATGTGAAGCAGCGCAGTTGCCTAACTGCGCAACAGGGCGGAGCTTGGCACCTACGTCATCCCGATGTTTGCCCCTGCTACCAAGGGTACATCAACCAACCAGGGTGTTGCTGATGGCCAGATCCAGACCTTATGCTTTGGGCCAACCCTATGGTTTTGTGTTGTTCTGCATGTGTGGAACAGTTAATAAAGTTGTGGCCTTTTTTCCTCCAACCAGGTTTCTGTATTTATTGGGGGGGGCCCTGACCTGCGCGGCAAAGTGATTGAGAGGGTTGTTGTTCTTCAACTCCAAGTAGTTTTGGATGAAACTGCTTATCTGGATTCATTTCAAAACAGCTTTAGGACATGATATAGAGTTGAGACTGTCATGGTTACCTTAGTCAATGATCTTTGTCTAAGTATCAATAGGGTAAGTATGACCCTATTGAAACTATCAATCATGGCATCCTTCTGTAACGCCTGGGAGAAGTAGGAGTAGGTGTTCCAACCCTATCTCTCAGGTAGATTCCAAAGGATAATGCTTGGGGACAGCTGCTCTTCAAAATGGGGGCTTAAATTTGGCATCCCTGAAGGAGTTATTCTGTCCCCAATTATACACACACACACACATATCAAAGCCTTTATTACAGTCAACAGACCTCCAAGCAATGTAAAATATATATATATACACACACACACACACACACACACACACGCATACATGAAGCCACTGGGAGAGATGATGATGATGATTAACCTTTATTTATATAGCGCTGTAAATTTACACAGTGCTGTACATACAGAGATCATCCGGAGACGTGGGCCAGGGTGTTATCAGTAACTAATGACACCCAAATATATCTCTCCATGCCTCAGACTACAGCTTTGACTAAGGATCTCACCCCTCTATGAATGTCATAAGGCGGTAATGGACTGGATGAGGAAAAGCAGACTGAAACTGAATCCAGATAAGCTGGAGGTACTCACTGTTGGGACCCCTAACCCATGGACAGGGATATGACAACCAGTCCTGGACATGGTTGCACTCCCCTTAAAGGACTGTGTTCGCAGTTTGGGAATGGGAATGCTCCTGACTTGTCTCTTCAGAAGTCAAATCAGATAAATGTGATGGTCAGGAGTGCTTGTTATCAGCTTCAGCTGATATGCCAACTACACCCTTTTCTGGAATTGGGGTACCTCATGAATTGACTTCTGTAATGTGCTCTACATGGGGCTACCCTTGTACCTAGTCTGTAAACTTCAACTTCTTTGGATTTTCTTGGCAGAATTTGTTCAGAGGGAGTTTGTTCACCATCATATGAATCTGTGTAAATGTGACTTGCCCAAGGCTGAGATGAATTAAATAGTTTAGCATCTGATATAATTATTCACTGATGTCCCTAATTATCCTTCCTCTACTTCTCATTACATTTAGAGTCTTATGTCCTCAGCTCTCTCCTACCATTTATCTATTTTTTCTTCATGACTACTAGCTATCCTGCCATTTATCTCTCATCCATCTCTACTCCTGTATCTCTTGCATAAATCCAAAAAACTCATTCAATCTAGATTAACAGAATATCAGAACTTTCTGCAATACATTTTCATGGAAGGAAGATTTGTATAGGAGAAGAGAAGGTTAAGAGGTGATATGATAGCCCTGTTTAAATATTTGAAGGGATATCATATTGAGGAGGGAGCAAGCTTGTTTTCTGCTGCTGCAGAGACTAGGACGCGGAATAATGGATATAAATTGCAGGAAAAGAGATTCCACCTCAACATTAGGAGGAACTTCCTGACAGTAAGGGCTGTTCGACAGTGGAACACACTCCCTCGGAGCGTAGTGGAGTCTCCTTCCTTGGAGGCCTTTAAACAGAGGCTGGATGGTCATCTGTCAGGGATGCTTTGATTTGGAGGTCCTGCATGGCAGGGGGTTGGACTGGATGGCCCTTGTGGTCTCTTCCAACTCTATGATTCTATGATTCTATGATTCTATGATTCTATGTATACCGTCTGTGGATATTTGTTAGGGCATAGAAAAGGCCATGATTGCTTCTGGTAGCCGTTGGAATTAGACTGTTTAATACTAGTTGAACCTAAGTTCAACCTAGGAAAGGAAGACATTGAAATAGATAAGAGTTTCCATACCTAGGATCAAACATTGGACAGAATGGAGATTCAGCCAAGAAATAAGAAGAAAATGAGGTTTGGCAAGAGAAGCTATGAAAGAATTACATAAAATCCTAAAAAGTAAAGATGTACAAAGTCAGAATCATCCAAGCCATAGTATTCCCCATCGCCATGTATGGATGTGAGAGCTGGACAGTGAAGACAACAAGTAGGAAGAAAATCAACTCATTTGATATGTGGTGCTGGAGAAGAGGATACTACGGACAGCCTAGAAGACAAATAAATGGGTCCTTGAACATATCAAACCAGAACTCTCCCTGGAAGCCAAGATGATGAAACTGAGGCAATCATACTTTGACCATGTCATGAGAAGGTATGGGGGGGGGGGAGGCTGAACAGACAGCCCTTTTCAGCACTGGATCGGGGCCATGACAACTACATGCTGTGGCCTCAATCTGACCTTTCTACAGTGCAAAAAGGAGCCCCAAAAAGCAGCTCCTTTTTGTGCTGCGGAAAGGGCACTATGGCAACCAGCACTATAGCTTTTCAGCACCTGCACTCTGCCCTGATGCCTGATGCCACTAGTCTGTCAAGGCTGTCACTCAAAATAGCACTAATGATTAGAAAGATGGAGGGAAGAAGAAAAAGAAGACCACACACCAGATGGCTAGATTCAATGATGGATATGTTAAGCATAAATTTACAGGACTTAAGTAGAGCAGGGGAGGATAGGGAAGCTTGGAGACGTCTCATCCACAGGGTCACCATGGGTTGGTGCTGACTTGTGGGCAGCTAACAACAACGAAAACAACAACAAAAGCCTAGACCCCATAGACATGTCTTTTCAGTGTTGCAGAAGTGGTGAGATGTACTCTGTTCTCTTCTCTTCGAATTGTCTCTTCTAATCTTCATCCTACTTCCTTCTTTCCTGTTAATCCAGTTGTTTCAGGAAGTTCAGCAAATCCCTCATTTAGTTGTATATACAGTCACTATTTCTTGCTTCTCACAGAGAGATGTAAATATTTTACTATTTCACCCTGACAAGCAAGGTCCCAAAGTGTTGTGCACAGATTATTATGTTTAGAAAAAAACATACATAGTTTTTGTTCACCAAAACAATTTCATAGAAAATTGGTTTCCTTCCCAGAGAAAACCATTTCTGTACAGAAAGACCTTTTTTTGTTCCCCAGAATTGTTTGTATCTGCAGAATAATTTCTGTGCTAAGCTTCAGGATATTGAATGTTGTTGTTGTTGTTGTTGTTGTTGTTGTTGTTGTTCTGTGCCTTGAAATTGTTTCCAACTTATAGTTGCCCTTAGGCAAAAGTATTGTGGGATTTTCTGGGGCTGAAAGTTTGTCACTTGCCCAAGGTCACCCAGTGGGTTTCCATGGCCAAGTGGGGAATCAGACCCTAGCCTCCAGAGTCATATTCCAGTGTTGAAAACACTACACCATGCTGGGTCCAGTACATTGAATACCCATAGAAAACTATGCAAAATTATCACTGGTTGATTATTCTTCCTGATAAGGTTTTCTGACTGTCAAAAACCATTGTTAAGCCTTAGAATGAATAATTGCAAATATTGTTTTATCCCCATCATCACCACTGCAGCATCCATTTCCCCTTCCTTCCCCTTCCTTCCCCTTCTTCATTTTCCCTTTAAACCTTTTATTACACTTATTTCTTCAAGGTTCATAATTCTCTCCAGCATAGAGGAACCTCTTGACTACTACTTTATTTATTTACTACATTTTATATCCCACTTTTTCTCCAATGAACTCAAGGTAGTACACAAAGCTACCTCCTCCCAGTTTCATCTCCACGACAACTCTGTGAGCTATAGCTAGCTGAGAGATCATGAGAGGCTCAGTATTATCATGTGATTTTTATGATGCAGAGGAAATTTTCATCTGAATCACCCAAGTCCTAATCCAACATTTTAACCATGACATTACAATGTTTGTGGCATTAGCTATAAACTACCAGTATTAGACTGAAGGACTGTGCACACCAGCCATTAAGGCTAGCCTGGAGGCGGAGTTGGAGTGTGCAACATGTGGATGCCACACCCCAACTCCACCCCCAGGGTGGTGTGATGCAGCATGCAGCATCACAGCACTCCTCTGGCACTGTGTCCACACAATGTAGCACCAAAGCCATGCCAGCATGGCTATCGCACCCTTTCCAGGGCACAAGAAAGAGCTGCTTTTTGCAGCTCCTTTTTGCACCCTGGAAAGGCCAGATTAGAATGGCAGAGTTCGGTTGCCACAGCCCCAATCCACCACAATTGCAGTCTGCACAGCCTCTGAGTTCATCATTAAAAGGATTACCTCAGTCAGGAGAGTTGTATATGACCTTTAGACCAAGTACCTTCTGGATGAACACTTGACTGCTCAGCCAAATCATTTGTGTCAAGAAACAGCTGTTAAATGCAAATGCACAGATGATGCCCCTATGCTGGCATCTCATCAAATCTTTATACACCAAAGAAATGGAGGGGGAATGACTCTGTGCTTTTAAGTGCACAAGACCATTTTGAGAACCATTTGCTTCATTACAAATTGATGGTGTCCGTAATAGCAATTAGCAATACAGACCATATCAAACAGGGCTCACTATCAATAGGACTCAGTACCATTGTGCTAAATAGAGTGGCACTTGAGTCAAATTATGGTCCCTTCTGTAATATAATTATCTGCATCTATTCTGACCCTGTCGTTATTTAATCTCAATTATTTTTACAGTATGGTGTCTAGTAATATAGTAGGAAACGTATTCTATTTGCTCTTATAAACAGGGTAAGTAGATGCAAATTGGGTGAGGGAGGAAAGAGAACAATCTGTCTGGGATAGCTTTCATAGAAGAAATTTTGGTCAGTGAGACATATTGTTCGAAGGAAAAAAAAACCTACATTGATGAAAATTTTCTTCCCTATACAACTATTCAAGCTACAGAAGCTGTATTTTCCTTCATATCCAGTAATCCCAGTTTCAGTCTGGTGATCATTCCATAAGACCAAGAGAACCAATTTGACTTTGATACATGCTTTGATTTTAGGTAGCCAGCCATATTTCAGCTTATTTTGCAGAGGGATATTTTAGTTTCATGCACACTAGCATTACATTTGGGAACTCCCCACCGCCCAACAAAAAACTACCCAAAATGTTCACAAATTGACAAGATTTTAATAGTGCCTGATTTGTGATTACATCTCATTGTGTATGCCATACACAATTACACTTCATGTCCATTCAAAACCCAGAATTGGCTATTGTACATCATGTCAGGCTATTTCTCATTGTTTCCCTGTGAAAAGAACTGACTAGGCTATTTGTGACGATCAAAAACACACACCTAATCACATTCTGGATTCATTGTTGCACAGTTGGTTCAACTGTACAATACTCTTATTCTTTAAATGACCACTTCTTTTTTCGAAATCCATTAAATCTGTTTGTAAATCTATTGCTTGCTGAGGCCAATTATCAGCATCAAATATGCAATTGTCACTTTGGGTATAGAACATTGTAGCTATTCACAGCACTCCTAATTTTCGGTCAGTTTGGTGCTGGCATTATCAAAGCTGGACACTTTTGGAAGAGATCTGTAGGAAACATATTTTATCTCTCCCTTCCACCTCACTTCATACAGAGAGAGGCCAATATATGTTTCTGAGAGCACTTTGCCATTAATCTACTGATGTCAATTCTATACTTGCATTTTTTATGATTCTAGTAATTGGTGAATTATTTTACACTAAAAGGGCAAACTGAAATAGTAAATGTAATGTTACATTACCTGCCAAGCAGGATAAATGTCAAATACTTATTCTGTATCTCTATAACACTCTAACTCTAGAGAAGGTATGCAACACAGAATCCAGTGTTTTGTAAATTAAATGAGACACACTGAGTTCAATGAATGTTATTTCTAAGCAAACACACAAAAATTGCTTCTATAAGGTTCGACCCTATACACACACTAACCTGGGAGTAAATCTCATTGAACTTAGTTGGTATTACCTCTGAATAGTCAAACACAATATATCACATTTAATCAATTAACATCCTTTCCTCCTTTACACACATAACTATCTCCCTTTGTCTGTTTCTCTTATCAGACAACAGACATTCTACTGTGTGTTAAGCAAGTGTTGAAATAAACCAGCACAAAATGCAATATAATATACTATGTTTTGCTATTTTCTATTATATCTGAGTACACACTAGTGTCTAGTAAAAGGTGCCAGTGGATACAGAAGCTCAAATTGAAAGCCCCATAATGGTGCCATTTTTATTAAAGTATTTTTCTTGTATCTCAGCTCTTTAGACACATTGCATTAAACAAAAATGATCTTTGACATTTTGTAGCTTAATGTAGCTGCCACAAATCCAAAAAAGGTCTTTGGAGTGATGGTTTGTGGAGCACACATACTGTTCTTGGTAAATATAGATTTTAAAATGACCACAGTAGTAGCTTACTTTTCACACTGTTAAGTCTCTCAAAAGGGAAGGGTTTCTATTATGCTTAACTTGAAATAATAATGCTGGATTGCATGGGCTTTTGCATTGAAAAAAAAATGGAAGAAAAGAGATTTTATTTACAACTGAAATAGAATTGCCACTGAATTTCACCTAAAGAAAAAAATCAAACAGAATTTTTGAGATTGTTTTTGTTAAATAACATCAAGTTGACTTCGACTTACAGTGACCCTAGGAATGAGAGACTCCATGGCACTGTGCAGACTGGCCTTAAAGGTCGCCTTGGGGTGGAGTTGGGGTGTAGCATCCACATGACGCATGCCCCGACATCACACACCACTTCACATGGCACATGGCTTTGTGGAACTCCTCTGGTGCTTCATCCACAAGACGCAGTGGCAAATGAGTGCTGTAAAGCTTCAGTACCACAACTATCTCGCCCTTTGTGGCTCCTTTTTGTGCTGAGCAAAGGCCCGATCTGGGCCATGGCAACTGCACACTACAGTTAAAAAAATCAACTAGAGCTAGGAAAACCTTGGCTTTCCAGATATTGATAAGGTACTGCATCCCTCCTGCCTTGTCATTGCCTAGGGTGGCTATTGTTAATGGATACTTGAGTGTAACATCTCAAATGTCAAGTTTCCCCAACTCTGATTAAAACACAAAATAATAGGAAACACACTGCCCTCAAGAACAGAGGTCAAAGCATTTTAAAAAAAAAAGTAGATATGTAAAAAGTCATGCAATGATTTATGGTACCAGAGCATGGTGAACCAAGTCAAGCATCCTGAGGGTGTCTCACAAGAAAGATAAGAACCTAATTTGTGTCTGAAATTAATTCTGTCTTACTTTGGTCTTTGCTTTCCTAGGCTTTGCTTTTTAGTCATTACCAGTTTGGTAGATGAAGGGAATGCTGTGGATATTGCATATCTTGATTTTAGTAATGCTTTTGACAAGGTTCCCCATGATATTCTTGCATATAAGCTAGTAAAATATGGGTTAGGAAATGCAACCATTAAATGGATTTGTAATTGGTTGACTGGCTGAACCCAAAGGGTACTCAGCAATGGCTCCTCTTCATCCTGGAGAGAAGTGATCAGTGGGGTGCCACAGGGTTCTGTCCTGGGCCCAGTTATCCTTTCAAAATTCTGACTAGAGGTTTCCCTTTCATATGACAATCTTTGAGTACAAATATAGTTTATTAGCAAAAGTAGTTTAGCCTAAAACAATTAGCTGCAGTCTGGGACAGAAAGAGAGAAAAAAGGAAAGGAGGAAAGCATCTGGAAAGACAAGAACATCCCTTCTCAGAAGTCTGAAATGAAACTGTCTAGGATAACATGAGCTTTATGTTTCATTTTGCTTATGCTCATCTCAAGTTCTGTCTGTTGTCTAAGAACCAGGCTATAATTTAAGTTACTGTGTGAGAATTCTGTCTGTTGATAATTCTAGAAGTCCTCCTGTCACATACTGGCTGACTTTGTTTCAGGAACACAAGCCTCAGCAAAGTCAGAAAACTTTATTCAGAAATTTGAGGGCCAGTACAGACTGCCCGTGAAGGGGCAGCCTGCACCTGCCCCTTTCTGTGGAGGGTTGGGGCCAGGGCAGCCTCACCGGTACCCCACAGGCCCCAATCCAGTGTTTTTGGGACCACAGAGAAGCAGCAAAATGATGCTTCTCTGTGGCCCAAAAAGGGGTGTCCTTGGGGCCACATGCTGCAAGGACATCCCAACAGCCACAGCCAGAGAAGAATTGGGCCACCTGGCCCCTTTCTCCTCAGCTTCATTCCTGTGGCAGTGTAGTTGCCACAGGAACGATGTGTGCAGTGCCGCACACCAAAAAGGAGCTGCCTAGAGCAGCTCCTTTTTCGCAGCATTGCAACCAGGAAATGGCACCATTATGATGCCACTTTTCTGTGTGTGACATTTAGTCACTACATGGTGGCACTGGCATCAGGGTGGCCCCCGTGTGGATGGGACGCCATCACCAACACATACTAGGGTTAGGGATCTTGTAGTTGGTATGCAGTCCCTAACCCTAGTATCACCACCAAGACACCACTTAGTGGCTGTCCGTACCCACCCTGAGTTGATCATAGCATAACAATATTGTCAGGACTGAAGCCTTTTTTTTTTTTTTTTACACAGTATAGTAAAAGTACATAGCAATTCAAACATTTTTGCAGGCTTACATCCCATTCCTCCACAGCACAAACCATTTCTTTACCCAGGACTACCTCTCCCTATTCCCCCTTGTACAATGCATTCTCATGGAACTGATCTTGATAGCTCACACCTCCTTTTTCCTTCCCATATGTCTGCTCTTTATCTAGAATCATTCATAATAAACAATCCTTCCATCCAGCATCATCAGCTGTGTAGCACATCCCATCATCAAGTAATATAAAGTATATCAAAATATCAATATTCTCTCTCTCACAGAGTGAGGGGAGAGGGAGGAGGAGGAGGAGGAGGAGGAGGAGGAGGAGGAGGAGGAAGAGGAAGAGGCAGCAATATGTTTCCTGACAGTTGTTTATCTACCCTTATCTTTATTCCTAGAAGCTAATTTTCCTTATGCGTTAAGAAAAAAGAAAGGAAAATTAGCCGCTAGGATGAAAGATAAGGGGAGATAACTAATCTGGTTTCACTGTGTGTGCTGTATTGTTATCTTCTGCCCAGCTTTATCAGCCTGCTGGAGGGACAGCCTTCAGAATTATCAACAGGCAAAGTTATCATTGAGTGGTGAGTATAATTTGCATTCAGAGGTCTAGTGCCAGGCAGCTGTTTTCCATCAGTGGCTCACTGTGGGCCGGATTGCATGGCTCAGTCAGTTCTATTGTATGTGGATAGCCCTACTTTGGAACTGATGTAATGTAAAGCTGTCTCTCACACACATTTCTTAAACAATTCTGAAGTTATTTTACCAAATCTACATACTGATACTTGGGCTAGGTGTATATTTGAACAGTCAAGTTATCCTTCAGTTCTATTTACCCCATCTTTATTTCACACTTTTAGTTACAACTGATGTTAAATAGGAAAAAAAATCTTTAGACAATATTGTCCTTACGACAGCCTTTGTTAGATTGTAACCCAAAAGGTTATTTTTTTAAAAGAAATCAATTAAAGTTACAATACAAGAGACTGAAATGTAGTTAGTTACTGCTATAATTACAATTTACATATCTGTAATCTGAATGCTACAAGCACTTGCTAGCAGAACAAAATACCTGCAGGTACTCAGGTCAAATTCAGCCCCCTATAAATATAAAAAGGGAAAAACCAGCTGCCATACAATCATATCATAACTTAGGGCCTGAACAGACAGGCCAAAATAAAGCTGCTTCACATCACTTTGGAGGTATGCTGTTTAAATGATGCATGCGTCCTAAGTGGCTGGAAGCTGTGCCAAAGCCACTCTCCAGTCCTAAGGAGTGAAGCACAGCTTTGGCATTGCTTCTGGCATCTTAAGATGCATGTGTCATTTAAACAGCATACCTCCTTAGTTATTCCTTAGTTGTTCCTTATAAGGGCTCAATCTAGACAGGCACTAAAAGGCACCTGGGCGGCACCATTAGGGTTTGTGAGTGCGCAGCTTTCGCACCCTCACAAACCCTAGCACGTGATGATGTGAGCATCATCACATCAAAGCTTTTAGACAGTGTGCGTGTGCACACTGAAGCAACTGCGCAGCTTTTAGACAGAGCTGTGCAGTTGTGGTGGCAGAAAGGCGCCAAATGGCACCTTTTTTGAAAATCGTGCCGCAACTGTGGCGCAAAAAAGGAGCAAGGTTTGCCTGCTCCTTTTTTGCAGTGGAGCTTCACCACAGCATCTAGCTGCTGCGGTGAAGCTCCACAGCAAAAAAAGGTGGCGCCAGACCGCCCTTTTTGGGCGGTCTGGAAAGCCTCAAGGAGCCAGTAATACAAGCAACTGGTAAGTCCAAAAAGCAGTAACTTTAAGCCACAATTGGTCTTGGATATACAAAATATGTCCCTCAGAAAAGAATATATTCCAGTTTCTCCTTAAAAGAATCCTGTTAAAAAAAATGGAAAGGAGACAGTGATGTTATTCAAAATACAACAAGATCACCATATAAGGACAGCTTCCAAAGTCAGTCCCATGTAGTGTTACAGTAATCCAAATGGCATGCAGTCAAAGCTTGTGTCACCACAGCCAGCTCTGGTGTTTCATGGAATAGATACAGCTGGTGAAATATTTCTTTCTTTTTTTTAAAAAAAATATCTTTATTAGTTATATATAATACAATTACAATATTGGTGCACTATTTCTAAGTTTGCAAACTCACTTCTAGTCATTGCTGAAACCTGCATATTCAGAACTTAGTCTAGGGTAACACGCAAATTGCTAGTTTGACATTTCATGGGGAAAACAATATGTTGTATGTATACGGTATGACTGTATACTGACAAGTGAAACAGCTGTTTTCAATTTTCGGTGCTATATATAATCTGTAATAGGTTCACCTTTAATAAAAAATCTTCCTCCTCCTCATTCTTTTCCTTCTCCTCCTCCTAAAGAATATTAAAAATAAGTATCTAATCTCACAATGCATCAGGTTGTTTCTACAATAGAATAGCTGAGAGTGAAGCATATTTATTCAGATTTACCATCAGGGTAGAGAGTTATGAAGAATGGAATCTAAGGCCTTCTTATGCACTTACTGACAAAAAATAAAATAAAATGTATCTCCAAATATCTCATAAAGGCAAAACAAGAGCACTAATCTACCAAGAATCAATTACTTAGGAGACAACTGTTCTTTTCTTGTTAAACTGGTTCTGTTGATGACTGTGAAGATCAGGTGTTAGTTTCATACTCCTTACATAGGCCCTGTCCTCATCGTAGACAATTCTCATGCAGAATCCTAGAAAACATAAATTGGTGATAGGCAGCAGGTTCTGTTAGAGATGCTTAGCTCTTCTTTCAAAGAACTACAACTTCCACTATAAAAAAAATATAAACTTTTATTTATACCCCACTTTTTGCCATAGCAATCCCCTTAAAATGTGGAATTTATAATAAAGTGGTTAACTATAGTATAGTATATGGGTATGCGCCAAGGATAGGAGATGTGTGTCCAGCCAGAAGTCATGGAACAGAATTCCCGTCATCCTTTCACTGCATCTTCTGTGTAAATCTGATAGTATTTGTATCCAATACCATCTGGAAGGTCACATATTTTCCCCTTGGTATTCATGACTCATAAACAACTCCTCAATAGGACTGGATTAAGATGTACTGTGGTCCTAAACCATATTGTTTTGGAAATACCATACTATTTTTTAACAAAGTAAATAGACTTATTCCTAAGTATGTTTACATAGAATTTCAGCTTTCAACCTGTAAAGTGGGATGTGCTCTTAGCTGGCTATATCTTTTCCCTCTCTTTCCTTTTGATCAAATATGCAGGTCTGATATCAGTGCTATCACTGGATACAGTAAAACTACCAAAGTAATTTCGGAGTGGAGGTACAAAGGTGAGAGGTTAGTCATATGTTTATGGAGCAAAGTTAATTAAAAAAAGGCTTTCATATCCTGTGTGACTTATTGAGAAATTAAATCTTGCCCACAAGAACAATAATCTGAGAGCCAGCTACAGAGCACAATGTTTATCAGCAGAATCCTGGTTCATGCAGGCACCAAGAACCAAAACAACATCATAAGCAAGAAATCTTCCTGATCCTGAACCAGGCAGGTTGAGTTGTATGTTTCGTCCCATAGGACTAATTGTAACATAACTCCCTTTTCTGGAGCCAGCTAGTCCAAAAGTCAATGTCAGGAGTGTTCCTACAGTTATGCAGACTGAGACAGGTACTCTGGCAACAGAGGGTAGAATAGCTGAAGGAAGAATGGCTGGTCCCATTGCTGCCAACATGCTACTGAGAGAGTCATTCAATTCAGTTGCAGTTGCTGCCATCCCAGAAATATGATCACTGTAGAAATAGGATTTACAAGAGGGAAAATGTACAGCAGGAGGAGGTTTTATAGTGACAAATGCATATAGCATGACTCAATGAAAGAGAAGATAGATGACAGCTTCTAATACCAACCAACAAGACACCACTCTTAGGGTTCAACTACATGGATGAAAATTCCGAACTCATTCTGAGGTTGGTGCTGCTCATCCTCATGATGTACAACTACTTCCATGAAGATAATATAGTTCCTATACAAACCCAAATCTGCTCTAAATTAAGCAAAGTTGTGAGAAAGCCTGATGTTTCCCAGAAACCAGTGAGTGACCTCAGGTTTTGTTTTGTTTTGTTTTTTGGCTTGTCAACAGCTGGACTGGGTGCAATTCATCCAGATCTACTGTTTACATGCCAAGAGCCACGGTATCCTGTTTCCCTGCAATGAGCAATGTAGGGAAAGAAGATGACCTGATTTCTGAGCCACTACCTCTGCTTTCTCACAGTCAAGAGCTCTATGTAAAGCCTGCCCAGTGCAGCACTGCTACTACTGATGACAGAAACAGGCAGCTGGAGATGTGATCGACAAGGGGATGTTTGATACTCTCAAAAGGGCACCCCATTCTGACCTCAGCAGAAGTGACAGCATGCAAATCAGTGTTGATCCATGTGCACAACATTTTTGACACTGCAGCATTGCAAAGGATTCAGAATGGTGTATGTGGTCACCATAGTGGTTGTTCTGGAACCAATCCAGGGCATAATGCTCTGGACTGGCCGTGGATTAAGTAGCCAGTGTAAATTCAACCTTAAAGACTGACTGTAGGAGCAGTTACAGTTAAGGGTAGATGTGAAACTCACTCACTTTTGCATTTCAAATCCATACTGCCTGAACCTGAATTGTAATGCAGTGAGACAATGATGTATGTAATTTTCTGAATTTGGTGATGGAGTTTTCAAAGCTGGGGAGGGAAGGCATATAATGTGTACAAAAATACATACTATACATTCAAAACAGTGCAGACAGAAATATAGCATTTTGAAATGTGTACAAAAAGTGTATATACTTTGCATGTGGGTGGAGGGGAATGAAATGTGAATGAAATCAATTACTTTAAAAAATCATAGGGATGTGGGTCAGAATCTGTTCAGCAGCACACAAAAAGAATGAGAGAGATAACCTGGGTAAAACTGACAGTTAAGATTTGCTTATCCCTATGATCACAACAACCTGGTGTAGTAAAGTTTAGTGCATAGAGTTATAAGAATATGTCCTTGATCACCCAAGCCTAAACAAGCATTGTAACTGAAATCTCTCAGGTGGGTAAAAGTGCAACACCTCCCCAAAAGATCTCACATGCATGAAGTTGGTTTGAAAGGAAATAGGTGGTGCTAAACATATAGAAAATACTGCAGGTCCCTGGGTATATTTTGCTGAGAATGCAGTGGGAATTTTTTTAAACACAACTTTGAGAGGCTAAACTAGGGTAACCAGTTAGGAGAGTTTGGAAAACAGTATCTCCTAATTGGATTATTTCCAGATCCACTAGCTTAGGCTATCAGAAAACCCTTCAATCTTTTTAAAGGATTGCAGAATATATTACCATCAGCAATCCGATTGTCACGTGTTGTTACTATCTTACCCTGAAATGTTCATAAAGTTAACAAAATGTGGAGTATGCACCATGACTTTTCTCTGTCTAGACTGAGGTTGACTTTGTATGATATTTGCCTGGGATACCACCTCTTCAGAGTTTGTGGGAAAGAAAGATGTTAGCTAGTGCAATTTACAATAGCATAGCTTTCACTATTTATAGGTCCTCTTGCCATAACTCATCCTTGTATACAATTAATACATACATAGGTGTTGTAGCCTAAATTATAATGAATAATCTTACCTGTGGACTGAGTTAAACATCCAGTGATTACACAAAATGGATTTACACATTTCAGTTTTCAATATAGTTCGGGTTTTTTCCTCTTCACACAAGATTCATATGCTAGTTAACTTGTACACTATTTGAGTACTAATAGTGAATCTATCCAGTCCATGAACCCTTGGCACACTAAAGTTGTTTTTGTTCACTAAAACTCCTTTCTTCGTAGAAAATTAGTTTCCTTCCCAGGAAGGGAAGGAAATGTCCTCTGTCAGAAAACCATTTCTATACAGAAAGACCTCTTTTTGCTGCTCAAAATTGTTTTTGCCTGCAGAATAATTTCTGTACTACACTTCAGAAGATTGAATGTTGTTGTTGTTGCTGCTGTTGTTGCAGTTGTGTGTGTTCAAATTGTTTCCAATTTATAGCTACCCTAGAGCAAAAGTATCATTGTACATGTAAAGAATATTGGACATAGTGTGTTTCCCCAAAAATAAGACAGTGTATTATGTTAATATTTATTCCCAAAGATGCACTAGGTCTTATTTTCAGGGGTGTCTTATTTTTCCATGAAGAAAAATATTCACATTTATTGTTGAACAAAAAAAAGGGGGGGCATGCTTCCAAACAAAAACTTTGCTAGGTCTTACTTTTGGGGGAGGCCTTATATTCAGCAATTCAGCAAAACCTCTACTAGGTCTTATTTTCATAGGATGTCTTATTTTAGGGGAAACAGGGTATATTGAAATTGAAGAAATTGGGAAAATAATGGAAAAATCTGGATAGATATACAGTGTCTCAAAGATTAAAGAGAAATTATTATAAAATAGACTTCCACTGGTATTTGACCTCAGAGAAAATCTCAAAAATCTATAAAAATAAAAACAATTTGAGTTGGAAGTGTAGGGAAGAACCAGGGTCTTTTTATCATTGCTGGTGGTTGTGCAAAAGGGTTGAAAAATACTGGGAGGTGGTAAATAAAACAATAAGTGAAATGCTAGGCACTACAATACAAAGGCAGCCAGAACTATATTTATTAAATATGTGGAATGATGACCTGAATAAAGAGTACGGAAAAATCCTCTTTTATGCGACCACAATGTCAGGGATAAAATTGGCCAAAAATGGAAATCTGGAGATATTAAAAAAAAAAAAAAGATTGGTTAATGAAATTATTTGAAGCTATAGAAATGGACAGATTGACATTATTACTGAGAGGGGAAATAGTAGATAAGATTGATAAAGACTGGCAGAAAGTAACAAAATATTTTAAAAGGATATGGGAGATATAATATAATATATAAGGAAATGAATGTTCATCCCTCTTTCTCTTTTTTTAATTGGTTAGCACTTGCGCGAAAATTTATTTGAAGCCTTGATTGATGGACCGTCAAGATAAGATAGATTCAGTAATAGTATAACAAGATCAGAAAGATATAGATGAGCTATACAAAGTAAGAGATAGTATTTATAATAGTGAATGAACACAGATGAAGTTACAAGAAACAAGGAAAGGAAAAGTTGGTAACTGTAAAAACGAAATCATCAGTGGTTAATAGGAATGGAAGTTTGTGTGAATGGTTTAAGAAAGGAAACAAAAGTGATTGAAGGTTAGAGTACAAGAGAAGAAGGTGAGAGGAGGTGAGAGATGAGGCGAGGAAGAAGCTGACTGTAAAGGGGGAAGGATTAAGTATGGAAGAGGTTATAGGAAGAAGTAGGCAAGAATAAAGGATGGATGAATAAGAAAGGAAAAGGACGGGGAGAGATCAAGGTAGGAGAATATTGGAATGTAATGGTTGGGAAAAGAAGAAAGAAATTGAGAATTAGTGGTATGTAATATGATACCAAAAGTAAAGAGATAATGTAAAGGTATTTGTTTTAAAATAAGAAATTAAATGAGGGGTATATGATTTATAAATGAATGATTTTAGAAGCATATGATATTTGTACTGTTTTGTATTGTTTTGTATTTTTTTTTCTTGTGCATTGTTTTTTGTTTTAGTGTGTATGTTTTTTTAAATAATTAATAAACATTTTCACACACACACACACAGAGAGAGAGAGAGTTGTTTTTTCTCCTCACCCAAGATCCATATGTTAGTTAACTTGTGCACCATTTGCATAGAAATAGTAAATCTATCCAGTCTATGCACCCTTGGCCTACTAAACTGGGATGTAATCAAGAAGGGATCCACGAACAATTCTGCGCTGTTTTCATGAGGTGCCTAGCATTTCAGTGTTCCTAATGTTACTTGTAACAAGAACGAACAGAATGACATACTAGAAGCAATCCATGAGTTCTAGAGCATCATCCCAACATACATTAAGAAATTAGCTTAAGTGGGTCATTCTATGAATTCTTCTTAAAAGTAATTTTCCAAGTTCTGGTGTTGTGTATTTTTTATGCAAGCTTTAACAAAACATCTCATGTGTGTTAAAAGTTCCCATTGATACTTCTTTTACCTATATCTTCCACCAGCTTCTTCCTCCAAGGAATTAATATGGAGAGTACTGCCCCCAAAAGAGCTAAGTGTTTCCTCATATTTAAATTGTTCCTAAACTTCAGTGAAAAGCACTAAAGGTGGTCATTAATTTTTAAACTCAAAATAAAACCACAGTCAAACCCAATCAAAATGGTCTGTTCAGCCTTGGCTGGAGAAAATACACACACATACACTTTGTTTTATTAAATCTGATATTCAGAGAACCCAGCCAGACAATTTTAAGATCCTTGTTGTATTATTAAATAAAAATGCATCAGATGTGCCTGATGCTGATTGCCACAGTCATAAGCAAGTTTAGCCTGAAGGGTCTTGGCTGAAAGTACAGTGCCTTTCACTTTTTGTATGTCACTCTTGTCACATTCTTATGTAAACTTAGAACAAGCTGGAGAGGACAACAGCACTTTCAATTAAAATTTTAAGTGATTTAAGTAATCTGAAAGCAACTGCTATACACCATATAGAACATAATACCTTCTACCCTTTTCTTCCAAGCTCCTTAAAGATTATTCATTAAACCTCAGTCTATCTATTATGGATTATGTTACTTCTCCACTACAAATGGGGTTTTTAAAAAAGTTGGAACAGGTTTAGGGTTGCCTTCAGGATAGGAATACAGTGGCCTCATGTGATGCATTTGGAAAATCTGTCAAAGAAATTATACAATATTTAATAGCATGAAATGTATTTTTAATTATTTTTATTCAAGCTAACAGCATCTGTTGGCACTAGTAGAATTTTAAATATTTAAAGTTTTAGTGTTTTTAAAAGGGAAAGATATCAAAAAATCCCCAAAAATGCAAAAAAATTTATTTATTTATATAAATATCAAGTACAATAAGAGTTGTACATTGTATCCTTGGTGGATACAATGCATTATAAATGTTCAGATACAACAGTATCATTAAACAATTGAAACAGGGAGGGGGAAAATCAGAAAATTGTATTATTCCTCTACATTTAAAAAAATGGTTTAAGAAAAGACTTATTAAAGCCCAAGTATAAATAAAAGTCAAGAAATCAAGAAAAAAAAGCAACTTGATGTTAAGTGGTGAATATATTTATTAAAAGGAATGTAAATAAGAGACAGCAATCACATAGTGGTTTGAGTGTTGGACTATGACTGGAGACCAGGGTTCAATTTCCCACTAGGCCACAAAACCCACTAGGTGACCTTGGGCAAGTCACATGCTCTCAGCCTCAGGGAAAGACAATGGCAAACCATCTCTGAACAAATCTTGCCAAGAAAACCTCATAATACGGTCACCTTAATGTCACTGTAAGTCAGAAACTACTTGAAGACACTCAGCACATTCCAACATATGTAGTTCCTTCAAGGAGTCAAAATATCAATATTCTTAATAGTGATTGTCACTATCATTCCCATTATAGTGCTTTATTTCTGCAATTTGGATTCACCTCTAGTCTACGTTAAAACTGAACTTGTCACCTCATCATCATACTCACAAGTTTTATTTATGTTCCTGTTCACATACACCTCATTCATGGGCATAAATGTGTTTATATGCACTTTACTCCCTGCATCTGATGAAGTAAACTCAATCTGTGAAAGCTTATGCTACAAACTTGCTTTCTCTTGGGCCCTGTTACATGTGATAAAAACCCTGGCTTACCTTTCCCAAATTCAGTTCTAATTCGGGAGGCAGCTGGGTCGTATCATACATAAATTGCAACCAAAATCACCACCTAGATGCAATCTGGATGCTTCAGTGGCCATTTTCGGAAGCTTCTGTGTTGAAAAAGGAGCTGGCTGCACACAGCTTCGAGCTGGGCTATATCCTAGCTTGATCTGGATGGTGTTTTTAGCAGCAATTTATGTATGATAAGACCTGGCTGCCTCCCAAATTAGCATTGAATTTGGAAAAGGTAAGCCAGGATTTTTACCCCAAGCAATAGAGTCCTTGGTAAGGACTCAATATCTACAATATCCCTGAGCCCTGGTGGCACAGTGGTTAAATACCTGTACTGCAACCACTCACTCAAAACCATAAGGTTGCGAGTTCAAGACCAGCAAAAGCACTCAAGATCGACTCAGGCTTGCATCCTTCTGAGGTTGCTAAAATGAGTACCCAGATTGTTGGGGGCAAGTAGCTTACAGTTGAAAACAGCTTAGGCACTCCTTAGGCAGTATGAAGTGGTATATAAATGAAGCTGTTTGGTTTTGTTTGTTTGTTTGTTTGTTTATCCCTTTGTATACTTAACAGGTCCAAACCACCCTGCAGAAATAATGCAGTTTGAGACTGCTTTAACTGTCCTGACTCAATGCTAAGGAATTCTGGGAACTGTAGTTTTGTGAGACATTTAGCCTTCTCTGCCAGAAAGCTGTCATGCCATAATAAACTACAATTCACAGGATTTTCTAGCACTGAGCAAGGGCAATTAAAGCGCTTTCAAACTGCATTATTTCTGCAGTGTGCTTGGACCTTAGTTACTGATTTGGGATATTAGCCAATAATTCATTTCTGTAAAATATATTATATGACATTACATTATACTTCACATAATAATAGTTAACTTCAGATAGTTTTAAACTAATGTAGTATGACATAGAATGTTTACATTCTCCCCTTTAATTAGACAAAGGAATCTATAGCACAGAAAGTAAACCCTCCTCTCTCTTTCTCTCTTTGTATGTTGTTTCTTCCATTGCCTTTTGTTCATTAGAATTTTGCCATTCACCTTCACCATCCATCCTAACTGAATAAGTGGGTTGTTAATGTCTCTTACAGTGGTTTACTTAAACAGTTAGGATGTACAATCAAAGAGACAGAAAGAGAGAATGGATGATAATGAATGTAATTTATTAGTGTGTTGAGTATTTGTTTTGACACATCTATCAATATGAAATCACTGTTACAATGGAGATGATTATAATGTACCCTTTCTTCTGATCTCATGAGATGATGATCATCAGGATAATGTATGCAGTATCACACTTTAACAATTTTTGGCTTTTTCATTCCTCATCCCATAACAGGTTGTCCCTCCCTTTTCCTCCTTAATACAACAGACCACTTTTTCTGATCTGGAATGTGACCACTGTTCTTAGCCACTGGAGCTTAAGAAAATTAGCTTTTTATGGACAAATAAATACATATATTGATTTTATATATATATATATATATATATATATATATATATAATGGCCAGAGGGCAAGATTCTTTTCCCATTTTTTATGTGTTTCCTCACAGATACCTAACATAAAAGATTCCAAGTTTTTAGGTGACTTGGATCCAGCTGCACTCTGTGGCTAAAAGCTCCCTTGTTAAATACTTTATTTAGGGTGCAAATTCCCCTACTACAAGCTAAAATTCTACTGTGACGTCTATAACCTAAACCAAATATGAGGTTCATTGTTTCTTCGCTTACTGCATCACCCCTAGAGCCTGGGGATGCTTTTACAAATCCTCCAGTAAAGGTATAAAGGCACCATCTTTTAATGCATGTCTCAGTGCACTAGATATTAAATCAATTTTATCATTCAGTTGGTTCATATTAGGTTGTGGAACTTTTTGCTTTCTTCTCACAAGGAAATTTATACATACTTACATCTGGCTAATTTGCACAGCTTTCTGCATTTAACTACAGTAGGTTTGTGGGTTTTCTTTTCTAAATTTTGTGCATTTTGTCCATTCAGGGTTTTTTTTTGGGGGGGGGGGTAATGTCATGTAAAATGTGAAAATATTCAAAGCCAAGTGTGGGTTTTCTCACAAGTTTCAGAAGATGGAATAATCCTACTTTCATTAAGCATGTCAGCCCCCATGGTATTTCCCCCATCTTTAGCCTCCAAAGCTGCACTGTCATTGTTCAATTGCAATCCTACTTTACTTCAAACACTCCCTCTCCTTCTTTTTGTCTGCAAGTTTTTTCCTCATTCATAGAACAAGTGCATTGTTTAATCCCTTTGTTGCTCATCATTACTTTAATTTAGTTATAAAGGTAAAGGTAAAGATATTCCCCTTTGACAAGGTTATCAAATTGTTTCCGACTGTAAGCGTTAAAAAAACATTTAAAAAAGAAGTGTTTTCACTTCAAATCATGAGGAACATAATATATTCCAACAGAAGCAGCATTGAAGTGAGTACAAATTATGTTACAGGTATGATTTCAACCTACATTTTGTGCCCCCTTTTTGGAGTATCATAAGAGGATTTTCCATTTTCCACACTAACCAATTGCCTGTATCAACATTTGTCTCCTGTAAAATGTTGTTATTATCATTATTAATTTTATTTATATAGCTCTGTAAGTTTACACAGTGCCGTACATACAATCTTATATTTAGATGGATCCCTGCCCTCACGCTTACAGTCTAAAAGACAACACAAAAGGAAAAGGGGAAGGTGGTGGGAGGGGGATGAGGTCCAGTGCTGCTTCTCTCCCTCTGAGGCCTGGACCAAGGTAGATGGACTGGAGGGAGGGCACGGGTTCTTAATACATAGTTAAGAGGAGGCATCCTGGGGCAGATGTCACAATCCTGGGAATGCTTCCCTAAACAATATAGTCTTTAACTTACTTTTTAACCTGGTTAGAGAAGTGATGAGGTGTATATGTGGGGGAAGAAGGTTCAAGGATTGAGGGGCAGCAAGTGAGAAGGGACGAATCCAGGAAAGAGCAGTGGAAATCCTAGGCTGGGACAGGAGACCTTGACTACCAGAACGAGGGGTACAAGAAGGAGTGTGAGGAGAAAGAAGTTCAGACAAGTAAGGAGGGGCCAGTCCATGGAGGGCTTTGAAAGTCAATAACAAAAGCTTGTACTGGATGCGGAAGGGGAAGGGGAGCCAGTGAAGGGAGGATAAGAGGGGAGAAACATGGTCAAAGCGGTGAGCGGATGTGATAATACATGCAAGCTGAGTTCTGGACAGAGATTAAAGGATGGAGGTGAGAGAGATGAAGCCCTGTAAGAAGAAGGTTACAATAATCTAGTTGTGAAACCACTAGGGCATGGACCAGAGTCTTGGCAGTGGAGGCTGAGAGAAATGGACGGATTTTAGCAATGTTGTAAAGAGCGTGGGGTGGTGGTGGTGGTGGTTTGCTGATAAAATTACATTTTCTGCACATAAAAGCTATTTTCTCCATAGAAAACAAGCTTCTTGCACAGGAAACATGATTTTCTGCAGAGAAATCAACATTTCTGCCTAGAAAAAATCTCTTTAGTAAAAATTCCACATATTTATTTTGTAGAAGTAATCCCTAACTGCAAATAGCCCATCCCCGCAAAAAACTATGCCATTTCCAAGGAGTTTCACAGCAAAGAGATTTTTTTTTTTAAAAAAAAAAATGTTATTGCCTATGAGGTAAAAAAAATGTCTCTACTAGACAGTGAGGAGTATTGTGTCAAAACAGAGCAGAGGTACAGTGGGAATTAGTTTGACTAGTGAATCTTCAAACTTAAGTTCATCCCTTCTACATTGATATGTGTTTCTGAAAGCCTAATTCCCTGGACATAGGGAAGAAACCTGCACTGTATAAATATCTTGAGAAGCACATGTTCTAGGAAGACATGGTAATAATCTCAGTAGTCATCCCCATATAGTTGAACTAGTCTATTGAGGAAAGCTAGGTTGACTCACTCTCTATTGTCCTCCTTCCAACAGGTGAAAATATTATTATTATTTTGTTCGGGCAAGGCTTAATCATGCAGGATGATCTACTATTTACCTGCTTTGATACTGGTTACACCTTTCAATTCTGTGTTTTAAATATGTATTCATTTTCTTTTATTATGCTGTTATTTATATTTTATTATCAACTGTCTTCAACAGGTTTTTGGGAAAAAAAGGAAGGGCATCATTTGAATAAATATATCTAAGATCAGCTATGTATATATTTAAGAAGTGCGGACATAATATTAAGAAGATATGGGAGAAAGGTTTTCAATTAGCTGTTAAATCAGACACGGAACAGGCATAGTTTGTCAGTGAGCTATCTAACCCCGGATTACAGCATGGATGGGACTGCAGTCCTCTTGAAGGATAAATATTTGAGGGTTGGGATAGTCTTTAGCCTGTTCTTTTTTCTTTTTCTTTTTCCCTTTTAGAAGCTCTGTGGTCAGGATTATCCTTGTGAAACTTGGCTTTTGAAAGCTGTAGAAGAAAGCTGACAGGAAGAACATTCACTCTTTTGAAATGTGGTGTAAGAAGAGAGTTCTACAAATTCCATGGACTGTTATAATGACCAGTACATGGATTCTAGAGCAAATCAACCCTGAATTCTCCCTATAAACCAAATTGATCAGACTGATATTATCGTACTTTGGCCGTGTTATGAAGCAACATGGCTTGTTAGAATACATGATAACGCTTGGTAAAATAGGAAACAATAGAAAAAGAGGGAGACCACATTGCAGAGTGATACACTAGTCACAGTCTCAACTTTGCAGGGCCTCAGTACAACAGAGCATGAGAAGGTTTCTTGGACATCATTCATTCATAGCATCAATTGAAGCCAATTTGATGACAATTAACAATAACAAAAGTGTAGCTAGTATCCCAACTGTGCTATTTCCTTCATTCTGCATTTTGTATTCACTGGTGGTGAGTCAAAAATAAAATCTAAAACAAGCATTTATATTGAGTTTTACATGTATATGTATCTCTTCCCATACTGTTATGGAGATCAGCTGTGAATATCAATATTAAGACCTGCTGTTGCTTTCAAAAAGCCACTCACATACCTATTTTGGAACCCAAAGAAGAATTTCCAAAGCCACCTGTATCTCCTGCTGCCTTCCCTCAGATGCTTTCATATACTGTAGCCAGTAGATGCTCAAAATGCTGTTTTCTTATTTTTCCCTCAGGCAAAATGAGTGCCTGCCAGCTATTTATTTTATCACTTTTTCTAACAGAGTGTAGTCTTGCCTGTGTGTTTATGCTTGTTTATGCCTTCTCAAAGTTTTGTTAAGGACTTTTTCTTTTCTTTCCTTCTTCTTCTATCTTTTTGAATAGCTTCAGTCAAGCAGAAGATGATTTCAGCAAGCCACTTTCAGCTGGAGAAATGAGATCTATGTTGGAATGCATAACACACTAAGTTTTTACACGTTCTAAGGGTTTACTAGGGTCATAGAGGTCATTGAAATTAAAAGCTCAGAAAACACTTCTGAAGGTAATACTGGGTCAATTGATGTTATTATTCAAGTGATTTGAATGATCAAAGGGGTGTCTTCCAAGAGAAAAATGAATATCCATAGTGACCTGTTTGGCCTTTTAAAGTGAAATACACCCATATTAGGGTTTCAGGGCAGATATGGGTATGGGAGACCTACACTGGGAACTCTGGAGGCACATGTAGCCCTCCACTGGCTTAGGACTTTGTCACATGTATTTTTTATACCACAATTAAAGTTGGAAATAGCACCTTTGGCATTACATATCATGTGCCCTCTCCTTTATCACTGCTGTACTTCTAGAGTGTAGTTTGCCTCACTTTTCATTGATGGGACAGCTGTCAATAAGCTCCCAATTGTGCTGTTGTCTCATTGGTCCCCAGATGTGATAAGCTTCTCCCATACCACTTCTGAGTTTGGGCAGTAATGTGATGTCAGTTGCCTCCTGTTCCCCTTTCTATTTCTGAACAAGCTGTGCCCCCCCCACCACCACTTTAATTTTCACTTCATCTTTCTTTCTTTCTTTCTTTCTTTCTTTCTTTCTTTCTTTCATTTTCATTTTCATTTTCATTTTCATTTTCATTTTCTTTATTTTCTCTTTCTTTCTCTCTATCCCCCCTCCATCTTTGTTTTATTATATCACATTGCCACAATGCTGGAATTGCATCACAAATACAAATACATATATATACTGAAACACAGTTTAGGTAGGGCAGAGGACAATGTGGTTAACTTTTTTCCCCCTTTTTCTAACAAGATGGCAATAAGAATGAGGTTTGTGTGATACAGTCCTTGATTATGGACTGAGACTTGAGGGTTCAAAGTTCCCACTGAGCCATCAAACTCACTAGCTATCCTTAGTCCATGAATGTGGACTTCATCTCATTGGAGATGATGTGGTTCAGAAATGCAACTAATAAAGCAAATGAATGAGACAAAAGAGATTCTTTTACCAAGGTAGTTCTTAGCCTGTCTAACTCATTCTTCTCTAATCTAACTCAAGACAAAAATCTTGCCTAGCCCAACCCAGAGATTCTGGAGACTGAACCTGGGACCTTCTGTGTATTTATATCTGCACCTTTCCATTTCCTCTTCAATAGGATGCTGAAGGTCAAAGAAACTTGGACATATGGATCTTAGCAGAGCTGCTTTATACCAAGGGAAATTATTGATAAATCTACTTGAGTGTTGTCTATTCTGACTAGCAGTAGATCTCCAGGGCTCCAAGATGCCCTTTCCTAACTCTAGCTGGAGATATCAAGGGCCAGACTTGTATATTTTGTGTCCAAAGTGTGCACACTACCAGTGAGCTGTTCCTAGCTTATGGTCTGGCAGCTCACTCTGTATTAAAGTAGAAATAACACACATGACCCATTCACATTCTGGAACAATTTGCAAGATTCTGAGCAAGGATTTTCTCCCTCCTCCCTGAACATGAGCCTTTATCTGCTTCTCCAAAACCCATCTTCATAGATCTCAGAAACCAGACGTCACTTGAGTGTTCTCAAAGGAGCTGTAATACTCACTTCTAAAAAAAGACTGATATTAACCTGGAGTCAGCTTGGTAAGCTTGAGCCAAATATGTTTTATCATTAGGTAGTTACCACAAAATCTCTTAAGGCACAGAATTGTCAATGAAAAAGTTATTTTAAAGCAATAAATAGCTTACATTACATGGATTTACCTGTAGAAAGAAGGGGAGAAATATGACAGTGGCAAAAACTTTAAGATGTGTTGATGTTAAAAAAAATGCATACAGACATTCTTTCCAGACAGCTAAATGTACACACACACACTCTCACACACCATTGAAACAGTGCTATTAAAGTCAATCCTACTTTCTGGCCAAAGGCCATGTGAAACAAAAACTTTGGCTGTGTTCACACTGGAGAAATAAACCGGTTTAATTGCCATGGCTCAATGCTGTGAAATTCTGGGAATTGTAGTTTGTTGTGGGGCCCAGAGCGGAGCAGAGCTCCGCTCTGGACCCCACAACAAACTACAATTCCCAGAATTTCACAGCATTGAGCCATGGCAATTAAACCGGTTTATTTCTCCAGTGTGAACACAGCCTTTGCTACCCACTGGAAGCTCAGTAGAGATAGAGCTAAAGAGATTTTCCTTGGGAGGGAGCAAGTAAGGACTGTGGCAAGTAAGGACTGGGATGTAACTCTTTGAGATTTCTACCTACAACAAATGTATGTGTATGTGTGTTTTAATACAATTGTCTGAGTTTTACCTATACAGCATCTAATAGTTTTTCAAGATGTAGCAATACAGAGACTTCTTGAGCAAACCAGTGTTGTCTGTCCAAGTAAGAGGCCTGTGGCTTCACAAGATACCCTCGATCCCAAGAGGAGTTATTTTACTTTTGGTAATGGAATTTAAATTTTACTGTCCTTTTTCTTGGTACCCTCAAGGCCAAGAGGGGAATGACCTTTGCTTATGCTGAGATCCCTCTAATCCAATTGAAATACAATGGAGACAACATCTATACAAAATGTGGGCCCATGACTCCAATACTGCTACCTTTTCTACCTTCTGTGTGATTTTTTTTAAACATATGAAACATATTTTGCCTGATGAAGAAGTCAGTAGAGCAGTGAAAGCTTGCACAATGTCTTCTGTGCACATTGGCTATTGTGGATTTTGGATTTTGTTTGCATTTCTGTATGGCTAATGGAGTTGTATCAGGTAGGGTCCTCAGCGTCACTGTTACCACTCACTGACACAAGTATTTAGATAAGTCAAATCATCCTTTGCTTTCAAGCTATTTCTAAGGTGCTCATGCTGGGATAGACATCTAATGCCTTTGTGCTTAGGCACAACATAGAGCTATACTACAAGTGACACTTATTATCAGAGAGAGAGAGAGGAGGAGGAGGAACAGTGCTTCAATTGGCCACTTTACTTTCAAGAAGAGTATCTGCAGAACTCCAGTCCAGAAATCACCTCCTTCCTGGTGGTTCCGTGCTTGCAAAGATGACTTTGCTAGCAGACTAGTGCAGGGAGAGGGACAAAGAACTCTAGCTTACTTTGAGGTATGTTTCAATACACAGCAAAGTAGATGAGGCTTCCCTCCTATGTCAACCCACCTAATTTCTCCACTGTGCTGAGAAGAGCGATAAAACACTCAATTTCTATTCCACCAGCCACTAAATTAAGAATGGGATAGAATTTCATTGGTTTAATCACTCTTAATGAAAGCATCCATTTCACACTTAGATCTTGAAAAGATGTAACACTTGCAAAGGTAAAAATGTGTATCATTGACATATTTTTACAAACTTTAATAGCTAAAAAAAATTACAATCAAAAATATCCCTAACAGAAAAATGTGTATCGTGATATATTTCTGGATTTTTAATACATTAATAATTTAAATGTTAATAATTTTAATACATTCAAATTACTTTGCAAGAGAAAAAGACACACCTGACATTAACCAAGGATGGATTGAGAATGTAGTCAAGAGTAAGTAGAAAACACCCACTGCAACAAAACAAAACAAAAACACAGAGATTTTAATTTCCCTGTGTACAGTTGGACGTAAATGAACATTTCACCAAAAATGTATCTAAATACAAACACAGGCATGGGCATATACCCAAAATTCCTTCAACAGGGAGAAAACAGATTTTTTTTTTCATTCTAGAAATTGAGAATGAAATAAGCAAAGAATAACATTATATGCATTCCATTCTTTTTCACTTATGGCTACCAGGCAGGTAGATAACACTGCATCACTATATTAAACAGCACATTTAATAGCCATATTTTCAACCACTGGGTTTCTCCAACACATTTTTTTAATCATTTGAATAAACAATGCATTCACAGTACAGGCTGTTTTTTCTTCAAAATAAAAGTGATGGGGTTGAATAACAAAAAGAGTAGAAGAACAAAAGGAAACATAACAGGGAAATCTTAATTCAATTCAAATTGATCCCCCCACCCCCAAATCTTGCCCTTTAGTAGACAGAAGCAATCTATTGGAATAGGGGAAACATAAGGCCACCCTGCTTATGAAATGGGTCATTCCATATCTGGCACAGCTCTGAAAGGGCAGAGTAGCTGATGTCCCTCTGGGGATAAAAATAAATGGACATTTGAAATAAGGACTATCAAGTGTTCACCAACCTAATTGCATAAAATAAGCTATAGGGATACTTCACACCACATCAGGTAATCTGACAGGAATTAGGAAATCCCTGCAAAGCATTTACAGGACACTCAGAATGAGTTAGCAGCACTTAACTAACACACTAATTCTTTGAAGTGTTCTCACCAACCATCCTTGAACATCAAGAACAGTAATAACTTTCAGAGTTTGTCAATTGCCAATTAAGGAGGAAGAAAGAGCCTTGACATTTGTAGAGAATAATTGCTTTTGATAAAGGGAATTGAAGATCTATTTTCATATTGTAACAAACAGAGAGAATGCTAGGTGTCAAGAGGACCATTAGTGTAGTCTTCAGCGTGTTGAACCTGGACTCTGGGGATCAAGTCCCCACTCATCCACAACATTCACTGGGTGGCCTTTGGCCAGTCATTTTATTTTAACCTGAACTACCTCACATGGTTGTTGTGAACAAAAAGAGCAGAGGAGAAGTGCATATACAGTGTAAAAATAATGCACTCTGACACTACTTTGACTGCTGTAGTTCTATCCTACAGAATCCTGGGATTTGTAGTTTTGTGAGGCACCAGAGAATTGCTTTGGCAGAGAAGGCTAAAGACCTTGTAAAACTACAGATCTGAGGATTCCATAGGATAGAGCTATACCACTTAAAGTGGTGTCAAACTGTATTATTTTGTGAGTGGAGAGCCGTATCTTTGTACTGAGCTCACTGAAAGAAATTTGGGACACAGTTGTAAGCAACTATTGTACAAAAGTAACAAATGCATCAGAACAATTAAAAACCTGACTGAGAAACTGGCAGACTGTTGAACAATATGAGTAATTACACAACCTCCTGTGCAGTCAGCATAGTATCTCAATAGTTTTGTATATCATGAGGGAGAGAAAGACAAGCCAGCTCCAACAGGCCTTGCCTAAAAGGAAGAAGAGCCCTCCCTCCAGTCCATCTGTCTTGATCCAGGCCTCCAATTGAGAGAAGATCTGATGGACTGTCCCCCCTCCCAACCACCTCTCCCTTCTCCTTTTGTGTCATGTCTTTTTGATTGTAAGCCTGAGAGCAAGGAAGTGTCTAATTAACAAATTATAAGCCACTCTGATAGCCTTGGCTGAAGAGTGAAGTATAAATTATTATTATTATTATTATTATTATTATTATTATTATTATTACCATCTAGTATACCGCATGACCCGAGTATAGTCACGTTTAATGTGCACTATGTGGTCTGCCATGTGACCTTGCCACCCTAGATGGAATACACTGTATGTTGCCACAGATAAGATGAAAGCCAACTGCTAGCCTAGTTGGGTTCTATATAGGTAAGAAAAGAAGGTGGAGCATACCATGTTTTCATTCATTTCAGGAATTAAAATCCTATCTTTGTCTAACCCTGTTCTAAGTGGGTAGATAAGCAGTACAGGGTAGGAAGGGGATTCGTTTATTTTGAATTCCCCCACCCCAGGTAAGTTATAGGGAATAGTTGGAGAACATTGGATGTAAGGTTGTGTGTCCCCTGACATGTCTTCTTTCTCCATAATACCAGATGGTAGACTCTGTGAAACCATTCCATGCTAGACTGTTCCAGCTTTGAAGCTCTGCATTTTATGATCCTCATGATCTGTAGGAGAATTTAGAGGCACTGGATCAACTCCCACAAGACTGTAGGCTTCAGAAGGATGGTTTTTAAAAAAAAAAATGAAGAAAAGATATCTAGAAAAATGGAGAAGAAAATATTGTCATCTACTATCATGCTTTGGCCAGTAAGTGCTAATGGGCTTTGAAGGTGACAATTTGCCCACCACATAACTTCCCATATGACAAGTTACTATTCTTTGTAGTGGATCATGAGAAATGAATTTCAAAACACAGGGTTCTTCTATGTTCTATTTTCATCCTCACCAACAGGCTGGAAGGGAAGAGAACTGAATTTGTAACAAGACAGTGCCACAAGATACCCTCTGTAGCTACCTGGAATGAAGATTTATTAGGTTTTTAACTGATTAAGAACATACTTCCAGAGATTTGTAATATACATAATATTTACAAATCAAAATCTGTTACCCAGAAGGGAAAATACAAACAGAAATTAAACAAGAGAGTGTTTGGCAGCACAGGATATATTTCAGTATAGAGCTGTATACAATGTGATAAATATACAAATATATAAAGATGTGAATCATTATTTACGAAGAAGGCACAAACTTTCATTAAAAAGACAAATGGCTTTGGGGTGGGATTTGCACATATGAGATAAGATTGCTCACCCTCCCTGATTCCTCATATCACTTGAAAAAGAATTTTCTAACTAATCCAAGCATTTTTTTTTTTAAAAAAATGGCAAAACCCAGAATGGACAAAAGGAACTTCACTTGTTGAATTTCTGCTTTTTCAGATAGCTCTTAATCACATAGGACTCCCTCCATGTGTATCCAGTACAGTTGTTGTGGTACTTAAATGCCCTCAACTCAACCCCAACTCATGATATATGAAACACTGTAATACCTCCTGTCCTCTGCTGATCTGCTTATGTTCTGTACATTCAGGCCCATGATATCCTTGATTGAGCCTATCCATATGATGTGGTCTTCCTTCTACCTTTCCTAGCATTGTTGTCTTTTCTAATGAGTCATACCTTCTCATAATGTGGCCAAAGTGCAATAGCATCAGTTTCATCATCTTGGCTTCCAGGGAGAGTTCAGGTTTGATCTGTTCAAGGGCCCATTTGTTTGTCTTTTTGGCTGTCTACAGTGTCCTCAGCACACCTCTTCAGCACCATATCCTAAATGAGTTGGTTCTCTTCTCATCTGATTCTTTAAGTGCCCAGCTCTCACATCTGTGCATTGCAAATGATAGGGAATACAATGGCTTGGATGATTCTAACTTTAGGGTTAGGCTCCATATCTTTGCTCTTTAGGATCTTGTCTAGTTCTCTCTTGGCTGCCCTACCCATTTCTAGTTTTCTTATTCTTTATTGCCTGCAGTCTCCATTCTGATCAATGTTTGATCTCAGGTACAGGAATTTTTTAAAGTATAGATCTATTCCATTTATTCCAATATATATATAGCACTATTTCAGTATTTGCCTCGCAGGTCAGGCGCCACAAAAAAGCACAGATACACAAGGCTGGAGTGAACATGGCCACAACTTTATTTTTAAACCAGCACAAACAATAGGGTTGGCCCAAAGCATAAGGTCTGGATCTGGACATCAGCCAAACCCCTGTTGGCTAATGAATGGTTGCTTGTAGCCAAGCATCGGGATGACGTAGGTGCCAAGCCCCACCCTAAAGCACAGTCGGGCAACTGTGCTCCTCCCAATCGATTTGCAAGGCACTCTAGTCACCGAGTGTCAACTTACTGTGGCCCCCGCACTGGCCACATCAGCACGCTCCATTCACCCGGGTCACAAGGACTCCCGATCCAGAGCCATCGAGCCCTGGAAACCCCTCACCCCAGATCCAGGCCTATGCTGCCGCCCCCGCACCAGTTGTGACAAACAACTCCCAGGGAGGGAGGGTGGGAGAGCCGAACGAGGCAATGGCGTCTCTCCAAGCCCGCAGCCCGAATATAAAGGCATTCGGGCCAATCAGGGGCTGCCACGTCATTGCAGCCCCGCCCCCTGGCTGGCCTTGGCCAATCAAGGCGAGAGGCAGGCCGCCATGGGCCAATCAGGCAGCCCGCCTCACCCCAATTGCATTCTGGGACATGAAGTCCGTCCCAGAAAAGGCGGGCTACCTTCCCGCGTTCTCCCCCACGGCAGCCAATTGCGAGGGAGCCCGCCCTCGCAATGGCTGCCGGGAAAGAGACCGCGGCGGGGAGCGCGATGTGGCGCTTCCTGCGCGCGGCAACTGCGCCGGCCCGGTAAGTCGGGCGGCGCTAAATACCTCATCCAAAACAGATAGGACATCCACTAATGAAGAAAAAAATTTAAAGAGTTCAATGGGAATCTGTACCATCAATAAATCTGGGTTTAGAAACAAAGGGTGAACCATTTAGAGTAGTTCTTAAGAGCAAGAACTATGAAGTGTGATTGAATTCTAGGGCAGAAAAAATGCAGAAATATGTTTCTTACAACCAGCACCATAAACATCACCCTGGAAGAAGGTGATTTTAATGAGAAACAGAGAAAGCTATTGAGTGAACTCAGATTTCTCTTTTTCCACTGTTCCAAGTCATTTGGCATGCGATTGCATTTCAGGTTTTTGTTGTTGTTGTTGTTTTAATGGGAGATCAATCATAAATCTTCCAGATAACTTATTTAGGCCTAAAATGATAACACAACAGAAGGCTCCATAATTTGATGGAGAAAGAGGCAAATATGATCAGTGGCTTTTTATTGTTTAGTCTAGGCTGCTACTTAGGAAAGGGGGACTAGGAGACATCTTTGTACCACTGAATTCACAGGAGCCAAACATGACATCTGCCAGACAAATTACTCTTGTCTTTGTAAGTGTTCACAGTTTTAATGGTTTCTCTCTGAACAATTTGAAACTTTAGCTTAAAGCTCTCAGTATCATATAGTTTTATCACTGTATACTCCTGAGAGATTATGAATATGACTCCTTTCTTCCATGCTCTTCAAAATCAATCTTATTTTTGTGTGTTTTTATTGCCTTTGTTGCAAAATAAAAGCCCATCCAAATAATTTACAGACAGCTGCGAAAATGGTCATGATAAAAGTAGCCATTATGAGTTCCTATCATTCCCTGCGTGAGAACACTAGAGAGTTGTGATTCATTGTACAAAATGGAAAATGGGACTGCTAGCCATATATTCACATTGTTTATGTATTCCCCTTGTTCTAAGTGCCATCAAAATAACACCAAGGAGACAGTTCAAATGCTTAATTATTCATTTAAAAAAACATACAGCTTGCTTTCCCATATGAAAGAATATTATTCAATGTGGCACAGTTCTGAAAGGCCCCCAGAAACAGTTTCTTCATTATTTTAAAAGTTGTGTTCTTTTTAATACATATGTAACAATGGCTTCAGGATTTAATTCACTAAAGAACAAACTGGTAGACTAAAAAGTCAGCAAAGTTCTCCCAAGCCAAGTGCATATACAAATTTTGAAGACTAATAATAACTTATCCAATGCATACCAAGTTCTGAGCCACTGAAGAATCCTCAGCATTTCTACAGAAGAGTCTTGCCATCTTCTATCATTAAGCTTGGCTATTTTGGTTTCTATACCACTTCCTCCTTTTAATTTGACATCACCCTATATCTTGACCAAAGTCAGAAATATACGTATTGCAGAGGAGGAAATAAAGGCATTGCCCCATCCAAATTAGAATTCTACTCCTCACATGAAGTTGTCTTTCAGCCCTCAAATTTCTAACACTGCAGTAACTTCAAACACCAGTTGAACATTTAGAAATGTAGTTTGAGTGTCTAAAGAAAAGGAGCCATCAAAGATACCAAGAAAATGCAAACACAGCAAATATTAGAGTTCTGGGTGTAAATTAATTTCATTGTCTCGGGGCCATTACAGACCAGTCTGAAAGGCCAGCCTGGGGGCAAAGCCAGCAAGCATTATCCTGACGACGCATGCCCACCCACCCACCAGATGGCATGCAGCATCATGGTGCACCTCCAACATTCCAGATGTACGCAGTGCTGAAGGGGCATTATATAGCTGTGCTAAAATGGTTATGGCAACCTTTTGAGGACACAAAAAGGAGTCAATATTTGAAGCTCCTTTTTGCATCCTCAGAAGGCCAGATCAGGGCCACGGTGTGAGGTTGTCAGGTCAATAATAATAATAATAATAATAATTTATTTCTAACCCGCCCAATCAGGAAGAATTCAGATGGGTTACAAAATACGTCAAAGTTACAATAAAATCAAACCCTAACCCTCCCCTGCCCCCACCTCCCACGCCGCCCAGTCTTGTTGAAGATAAATGTCATCTTTTGTGGGGAAGTCTTGTTTTTGTGTGTGGGGGGGGGAGTGCCTTCATTAGTCCTCTCCATTCCATACTAACACCCCTGAAAATAACATCAATTTTACTTTGGAAGACCATGTGAAGAAAAGAGGGAGAAGAAATCAGGAACTAAAATGTCTTGATATGTTATGTGCAATATACTGGAACCTTGTTATTGTTAACTGCCCTTGAGTTGACCACAACTCGTGGTGACCTTGTGACCACAACTCGTGGTGACCAAATGCTCTGCTCAGGTCCTGTAAATTCGGATCTGTGATCCCCTAGTTGAGTCTATCCATCTTTGTGTTCAGTCTGCCTTTCTTTCTTTCTTTCTTTCTTTCTTTCTTTCTTTCTTTCTCTTCTTCTTCTTCTTCTTCTTCTTCTTCTTCTTCTTCTTCTTCTTCCTCCTCCTCCTCCTCCTCCTCCTCCTCCTCTTGCGCTGTAGATTTATTTATTTATTTATTTAGAACTGTCTTCTACCTTCCCTAGCATTATGTTGAGTCTTCTTATGATTTGGCCAAAGTATGATGAGCTCAGTTTTGTCATTTTGGCTTCTAAGGAGAAGATCAAGCTTCCAGGTTTGATCTGTTCTAGGATCCATTTTTGGATATCCATGCTGTCCTCAACCGTTTTCTCCAGCACCAAATTTCAAATTCACTCATTTTCTGCCTATCTTTTTTCCCCCTACTGTCCATCTCTCACATCCATACATATGATGGGGAATGCAATGGTGTGGACAATTCTGATTTTAGTGTTCAGTTCTACATCTTTTCACTTTAGGATCTTATCTAGTTCTTTCATGGTGGCCCTTCCCATTTCTAATTTTCTTCTTGTTTCTTGATTGCAATCTCTATTCTGATCAATGTTTGATCCAAGGTATGGTAACTTTTTGACTATTTTAATTTTTCATTATCTAGGTTGAACTTACGTACAGTAGATCCTCCATGGTCATCATTTTATTTTATCTTCAGCAGTAAGCCTATCTTTGCAGTTTCTTCTTTTACCTTCCTCCATAATTGTCTGTTAAGTTTTCTGCTAATAGTATGGTGTCATCCACATATTGTTAATGTTTGTTCCTCCTATCTTTATTCCTTCTTCCGAGTCTAAACCTGTTCATCTTATGATATTCTCTGCATACAAGTTGAGCAAATAAAGTGATAGACTACAATCTTACCTGAGCCTTTTGCCATTTGAGAAGCATTCTGTTTTTCCATATTCTGTTGTAACAGTTGACTCTTGTCTTAATCAGTTACCACTTTCTAGTCCTCACAAAACTTTTACATCCAGAGTTTCCACCACCATTACCCAACTCCCACAATAAAACACAAATACTCTGATTGATTTGCTCTTTCTTCCATCTCTCCAATTTCATCTCTCGGCTTTGACCTGTGTGTTCCAATCACATGACATGGAAATCTAAATTTTGTCATTGCATCTAGTCTCCAAAGTCTACTTCAGAGCTGCCAAATAACTTCCCCAACCCTCTATTTGGTAGACTGAAATTCTCCCCATGTTTATGTATCATGTAACCATCCTTAGGGACAACCTGACAATCCATGGGTAAGGGGAGTGAAAAATTCATTTTTCTTCCTGTAAATCACAAGCCGGAGTCATATAGCCCTCCAGGTATTGTTGGAGTGTAGCGCCCATGAGCCCAGCCAACATAGCCGAGGGTGAGGCATGCTGAGTTGCAATTCAGCAATGACAGGAAGCAACATAGTTCCCATTCCTGCTGCAAATGCTAGTTGATTAGATTGGTATGTGTCATACTTCAACATTGTCATTTATCCTCCTTGTTTAACTAAGAACAGAGTACAAGTAATCACCTCAGTAAAAATGCTTTCTTTGTTCTGGAAGGAAGCATAGGCAGCCAACTGTATTGATAGGATGCATTAACACCTCTTCCATTTCTTATTATGATAAACACAATACCTTCAATGAAACATTCTGAACTAAAGAATGCTGTTTTTAATTTCCCAACCTACCCAATCAAATATGAGTCTCTGAATGAATGTTGTCTTATACTTATCAATCTACTAAATATTTAGTGGATCAATATAAAATGTAATGTCTTTGTGTAGCCCTGTATTGTGTGTTTTGCATATACAGTGGATGAGTTTATGCACTGTACACGTGCGAAGACACACACACATACGCTCACACAGACAAAGAATAGTCCTACTTTCAGTGCTCTTTGACAGGGAAGAAACTTTGGCTTATGTATTCCACCCATCACACTTTTCATTTTGTTTAATGTTTAATACTTTGCACTGCATTACTGTATGTTTAAAAATGTATTTTTCAAAAAAGGAAAAATATTTATATGTTGCTGTCATGTGATTAAGGAAAGATGCATGATGAAAGGACTCACTGACAGCCTGTGCATGAAAGAGGTTCTTGTTTTGATGAATCTATATAGGTCCAGCAATGTACACTTTAAGTCCCTGAATGCCAGTGGGGTTACAGTGGCTTGGTAATGCACTGAATTATAATTGCTCACTTTTCCTTGCATCAGATCAGATTCGTTCCCAAAAACTGACATGACTTCCCTGCTGAAGGACAGCAAAGAGACACACACCACACTGCAGGACAACATCACAGTAAATTGTGGAGGTGGTGGGCATGAGAGGAAACGAGACCTTTTAGGGTTCAATTGTTTATAAGTTTGAGAACTATACTTAAAGTGGAAGAAGCAGGAAGCCCACAGGACCATTTGTCCTGGACAAGGCTCTAACAGTTGCCAGCACAAAAAAAGCAAAGGCATTGGAAGATGTAAGCAAGGTTGAACTGAAGAGTCTCTGACAATAACCAGAGCAATAGAGTGAATCAGATTTCCTAGGAGAGGGGTCAAGTATGGTTCATTTGACTGACTGTGCTATAAAGCAACTCAGAGAAACTCGGCTGAATCCATCCACCCATGCACTATTCCATTTTGTAACTTTGAAGGAGAAACTTTCAGGCAGACCAGACCCCAAACTTCAGGCATGGAGAAACTCCCCTCACCTTGGAACTGGCTATAGGTCACCAATGTTCAGAAAAGAGAAGCCCTCAGTCTGCTGTATACTAGCCTTGTCATAATCGAGAAACACAGACCAGCATGTTTCTATTGAGGTCAAACAAAAACTCTACAAAGACAAAAACCTTACTCATTTTCTTTAACTGTAACTATTTTTTCTCTGATTCTTTGCTCTTTGAAATTGCCATGGCCACATGTATTTAAAGCTGACAAAAATTATAGTAAGGTTATATTTTTCTTTTATTTATTTGCAGGGTAAGCCCACAGCATTTTGCTGTCTCAAATAAAGGGGGGAGGAGGGGAGATTGGAAACATTCCTCATTCCATATGAGCAAAAACCAAATGGACTGAATTTTCAGAATCTGAATTTTCTTCAACACTGCTAATGCAATGTATCCTCCATTGAATGTAAAAGCTGCAAGTTAGCTTAGGGAGCACAAGGCAGGCTGGGTGGCAGACAGCTCTCAACTAAAACATGTTTCTTCACCCCACCCCACCCCACCCAGCATCTGCTGCTAGATTTTATTTATTGTAATTGTGTTGAAACACAGGTGATGGGATGAACTAGAATCACTTCATTTGAATCTTAAATTCCCTGAACCTGCAATGAAGTATCTTAAGTATAGAATTCAATTGAGGCTAGGGGTTGTCTTTTAGCCCCTAGATCATTGTAAAAGGTTAATCACCTCCCGTCCTAATGTCATCCTAAGGCTAATATCAGCCAGCCAGTCATTCCTTACCAGGAAGATCCTCCCAGGCCAGTTTTCTTAAGAATCCACCATGGATCAGTCCCAAATTGGTTTTTTCACACCAATGATTAGTGTAATTCAGGGAACTCCCTATACCAAAAGTGTCCCTCTTCTATCCTAGTGCCCCATATTTATCTTCATTCCTTTCCCCACATCTGCACTTACTGCTCAGTGACTGAACTGCATTTTTAAGACTACGTCTTGACCAGTTTTCCCAATACCAGCAAAGCCCCCAGTGGAGGATAGGTGAAAAAATCCCAACCACTTTGCCTCAAATTTGCCAATCAGGTGAGGTGGTCACAAATTCCTGTGACAACCAAGATAAGCCTATACTGAACCTTAGGGTGAAAGAGTAGATCAAGTGCCAAAGCAGCAAGAGTATAATGGTGAGGACAAGAGGGCTTAAATGTCCTCTTTGTTCCTATCTCAAAATTGGCCACAACAAATACAATCTGGTGCCACAACAAAGCAATGCACAACATCACAACACTGGTTTTCCTGCTCCAAGGAGGAGGAGTGTAACCCCCACCTCCATTGCCACCAAAAATAGCTCCGAGATAAAAGGCGGCAACTACATTGCAAACTTAAAGTGGTGCAAAATTAATGCACCACTTTAACTGCCGTGGCTGAGTGTTATGGAGTTAAGGAATTTCTAGTTAGGTGAGGTATTTAGCCTTATCTGTCAGAGAGTTCTGGTGCTACAACAAATACAATCCCATGGCTCCATAGGATACAGCCACAACAGTCAAAGTGATGTCAAAACTGCATTCCAGTGTGGCAGCAGCCAAAGAGTCTGCAACAGTCTGCTTATGGTTTTGTAATGTTATTCTCAAAACAGCTCTTTCAGGTAGTAAAGATGAGACATGCTTGCTATCCTCAGGCCATAGAGCCATGTCATTGTTTTGTGAGGTATGTAGATTCAGAAATCAGAATATCTGATTTCTGAATTATTCCCTACAGATTTTACCCAGTAGACAGATGATATTGCACTTTCGTGGTTCATTCTATGGCAGGCCTGACTCTGAAGAACCTCAAAGTTATTTTGTAAAGATATTAAAGTTATTTAGTAAGCACAAAAGGGAAAAGAAAGGGGGAAAATAAGGGGGGAAGCAAGATCTGAGATGCCACTTTTAAAGCCAAATTCCTGTGTGTTTAATTAATTTGGAGATAAATCTGTGATGTTTTATGAAAGGCTAGCAACTGAATCCCAGAAGGGAGAAAGAAGCTCATTGACTAATTTGCACTATCAGTTATCTTGAGATAGCAACTCTTTAAATTATTTCCAGTTCTGTGTTGTTTACATATCATGGAGAATAAATGAGGTAAATAACCCACAATTGACATTTCTTATGGAATAAATGGTCATATAATAGGATTGTTCAGGAGAAACAGCCAGCAAGCTGTCACTGCATCCTCCTAAAATCTTCTCCCTGAGGTGGTTGGTTTATAATGCCTAATGCTAGATTCATAAAACCAATGTCTTCTACCATCTATTTGTAGAACAGAAGTACACAGATTCCAAGGGACAGGGGATATGCCATGACCCATCAGTGGTTGAATGGACCTCAAAGAAAAAATGTGATACAAACAAAAACAAACAAACAAACAAGCAAATAACAACAAAAGAACTAGATGCAATGAGAATTCCACTTCCTGGTTTGTAAGAAAAAGGCTGGTAATGTAACTAAGGAGAATATCATGCCTCAATTTGCCAGTGGGATAAATGTAGGATTAAAAAGTCAATGGCTGGTTTTTCCACACTTCCCTGTAGCTGGGCAATATAAAACCCATATGCAATCCATGCTTCTCTGGGCTTCTTGTGCAGTTTTTCAAACACGTTATTTTCCTGTTCTTGAAAAACTGCACAAGAAGCCCAGAGAAATGCAGACTGCATATGCGTTGCATACTGCCCAGCTATGAGGCAGTGTTGTAAAACTTGTTTTTTGACTTTTAAATCCCACGTCTATCCCATGGGTGAATTGGTGGTGCAATAATGTCCTATGAGGAGGGAGCTCTCTAAGTGGAGTTATATCTGATAAAATCCCCCACCCACCCATCCCTCCCATTTTAGCCTTGCAGTGCCCATAACCAACGTGTTTCCAAGGTGTTTCCAAGGTGCTGGAGACTGGGATACTGAGAAATGACATTTGCAGCACTCTTCTGGTCATGGGACACATTGATAACAGGCAGTTGAAGAGATTTCTCAAGATCCTGAAACAATTCCTTTCTTCAATGCAATTGGCAACCAGGAGAACATTGCCTAGCACACTGATCTGCATGCAGCAGCTCAGAAATGTTTCACCTGGAGCTCTACCCATATCTAACCCATAGATTTTAAGGGTTATATTAGTCATTAATGCCCATAAAATGTGAATCCCCAGCAGTAAAAAGATTGTTTGTTCATCCTATGAAGAGGATGCTAGCTGGTATTTTTAACTTTTAAATGGTGTGAAAATGGGCTACACCTTGATTAAAAGGAGACTCTTAGCTCCAACGTGAATCTTCCCTGAGTGACAATTTTCTGTGTTTTTATTTTTATTTTTGGCATTTTTCTCTCTTGTGGGAGCAGTTTTGGGGAAATCGTAATGCTGCAAAATGAGCTTGGAAGGCAGTAAGAACAGCTGGAGGTTGAACCACATTTTCAGACAACAGGACATACCTGGTTCTATTTACCTAGGAGTCAAAACAGACTGGCTTGAAATACCAGCTTCCTAGCAGCTTAGGGGCATGCAAACACACATTGTATGCCCCGACACTGCCGCAAAGCCACTCGGAAGCCACCAGGCTGCCCAAACATTGCATGTTGCAGGAGCGCTATAAAGCCATGTCAGGGATGGAAAAGCAGCATTTTGCCACTCCTTTTTGGGCTGGCAAAAAGCCGGACTGGGCCTGTAGCATGTGGTTGGCATAGCCCCAACCTGGCTCTCTTAAGGGTGGTTTCAAGCCACCTCTTTGAGGTGGTCTGTTTCACCCTTCAGGTTTTTTCCCCCCTTTTGATGTTGCATTATATTCCAGGAGGTTTCACTAAATAGTTCTAGGTGATGTTTCTTGAGTTAAGTAGTGCCCATTACAAAAAATAGTTTAGTAAGCAGGAAGTGTTCAGCTCCCCTTTGCCAAAGGAAGGAGCATGGGAGAGATTATCTGCCATCAAATTTCATTTTCCTCACTTCTTCTTAACCTGTATGCCACCCTGTTAATGCAGGTGAATGCATTCATTCTTCTTTTGCGGTGTCTTTTTCAAGTGGGTCTTATCAGTTTCTCTGATTCCACTAAAATCTATAGCAAATGTGCATTCTCAGGGCTGTATACATGATGACATGCTGCGGGAGCATTTTTAAAAAGTAGAATTAAAAAAGAGGAAAAGCTGATACAGAATTCAGCTTTTCCTCTTCCAACTAAAAGCAAGTTCTTTGTCATTATCACTGTGAAGATATGCTCAAAGGTCTGTATGTAATGCCTGCTGAAATCTCAAACTAACAAGTTCTTCCATCAGGACTCTAATGTTCTCCATACAGTAACTCATAGCTTCTCTCCAAGATTTTTTGGGGAATAAACAAAACACAAAATATACATTAGTAAGTCTGTTTCTCACCTAGAGAACTCTGGTTAGCAGATGAGTAACAAGGAGACAGGAAGAATGACACAAAACAAGAGAAAATATGTTTTGAATCCTGAGAATTAGGACTGAAGGAAACCCATGATGAAACCATCTTGATTCCCTTTTCTCATGGATCATGCTTCCATTCCAAAAAATAAAAATAAAAAAATAAAAATGAGACTTTCCTGAAGAGCTTGGACTGAAGTGCAGGGACCTATAATCCAAAGCAAATGGCAGCAGCAACTAGGAAAATGTGGAGTCCTGCTTTTACAGTACAAGGTAGCTGTCGAATGTCTTTTTGAAGACATCCAAAGAAGGAGACTCGACCATCTCCCTATGCACTTGGTTCTATTGCCAAATTATTCTTACTGTCAAGAAGTCCCTTCTAATTATTATTAACATTTATTTATAGAGCCCTGTAAAGTTTGCCAAGTGCTTTATATAGTAAGGGTCAAATAAAAAGGAAATAAAAATAAAGAATAAAAACCTGCCAGGTGGTGTACAATAAAAAACAACAACAACAACAACATTACATGATTAAAGTGTCTCTAAAGTAATACAAATTAGTACACACTATAAAAAACAAAGTAAGGAGCAGATTAACAACTAGTAATTTGGAATGCCTCCCTAAACAAGAGTGTCTTCAATTGGGACTCAAAATTAGCAAAGGAAGTAATAGATCCTAATTGTGTGGGGAGGAGATTCCAAACATGAGGAGCAGCACAGGAGAAAGGGTGGGTTTGAGCAGGGGAGGAGGAGACCCTTGGCTGAGTCAGGAGACCGGTGTCATAAGATCTCAATGTGTGTGGCATTGATAAGGAGAGATGAGTGCTGACAAATAAGAGCGAGCCAAGCCATGAAGGGCTTTAAAGGTCAGGAGAAGAATTTTATTTTGGATTCTGAAAGGAATGGGGAGCCAAAAGAAGGATAACAAGAAGGGGATAGCATGGTCAAAGCGACAGGCAGAGAAGATTATCCTGGCCACAGAGCGTTGCACAGAGATTAGGGGCTAAGGTGGGAAATAGGAAGACCCACTAGCAATGAGTTGCAATAATCCAGGCGTGATATCACCAGTGCATGTACCAAAGTCTCCGCCATTAAAACAGAAAGAAATGGTTGAATTCTGACAAGATTATAAAGAATCTGCTGTAGTCTGGATCTGTGGAGTGAACGATAACAAAGAGTCAAATAGGAAGCCAAGACTATGGGCCTCATTGACAGACTGAGTAGAAATGTCATTCACAGTAATTGATAAAGAACATTACAAAGATGGCTTGGCCATGTAGCTCAGTTGGCATGGCTCACAAGTAGCTCAGTTTTGGCTATGTAGAGCTTCAGGCGTTGGTGAGTCATCTATTCAGAGACAAGCAGCAAGACATGATGATCATTGCTGCTCAACCCCTGGAGAAATCTCAGAGGCAGAGAAATACAGCTGGGTGTCATCGGTGTACATATGCTATTGAAAGCTGTAGGAGCTAATAAGATTTCCCATGGACAGGGTATAAAGAGAAAACAGTAAAAGACCCAAGACAGAACCCTGAGGGACTCCAATAGCTAATGACCTGCTGTAACCACCACAAAAAAAATCTGTTTGACAGTTAGGATTTAAACCAATTTAAAACTGATCTCGCAAAACCCAAGTCTTGGAGTAAATCCACCAAGAGACCATGATCATCAGTGTCAAAGGCAGCAGAGTGATCCAGGAGGACTAAGAATAGAATAAAGACCTTTACATTTAGCCTGTAAAGATCATCAGTGATCATAGGAAGAGCAGTCTCAGTCGAATGCCTTGGGCAAAAGCCAGATTGAAAAGGAATAAGAAAAGAATTAGCAGTAAAAAAAACTTGAGGCAGCAAAAATAAACAACACATTCTAAAACCTTAGATAGAAAGTAAGAAGTGAGATAGGCCGATAGCTCAAGAGAGAAGATGGATCAAGAGAAGGCTTTTTCAAGATTGGCGAAACTAAAGCATGCTTAAAGGCAGAAGGGAAGGAGCCATTAGAGATAGAAAGGGCAACCCCTCCCCCTCTACCCTCTGGGAGACTAGTGTGAGAAAAGAAAAGTCCAGCAAATGAGAGAGAGAGAGAGAGAGAGAGAGAGAGAGAGAGAGGTTACAGTGTCCTGAGCTGGAAGCTAGGCTTCAGTGAGAATAAAAAGACGAAAAGATTTAGTAAGAACAAGGTCATGGACTGTCATTGCTTTCGAGCCAAATGATTGCCAGTTCCAAAGAGAGCAATTGAAAGGGAGCTGAGTATGGGGAAGACACCTAATGGGAATTAAATTAGGAGAAACAGTAGGAGCCATAGAACAAAGTAAATTAACAAGAAAAAGATCAGAAACAGCCAGCAAAAGAAATGAAAATACAAAAAAGCCTAGAACAATCAACAGTCCCTAGCATTGCCAGGCTCAAAACAGCTTGACTCAGTCAAGTCAATAATAACCATCCAACATCAAAGAACAATAAGCTGTTAAATTAGCTTAATAGAAGGCCAACTTGAGAAACTAAGTTGCCTACAGGTCTATTGTAATGGCTATATGAATGATGTCAATAGTCAATAACATACAATATAATAACAGGTTGCGTGGAAATTGTGAAATCAATCAATCAATCTGCTACAAACCCTTTTATTGTTTGAAATAAGCTAGGGTCGTTGTAGAAGAGAAGAAAAGAAAGGCAGTGCTCTTCATCTTCTACAAATAGTAAATCTAGCACCCAGGCTAATAGAATGCCAGGTGGAAGCTTTTTTGAAACTCTTATTGCTGCCAGCCACTCCTCTTGACTGCTGGGCTGATGAAAAGCCAAGTGGGAGTAGTCTTGAAGCCAGACACTCTTCTTGACTGCTGGGCTGATGGAAAGCCTGGTGGGAGCAGTCTTAAAGCCAGACATTCCTCCTGACTGCTGGGCTGATGGAGAGCTGAGTGGAAGCAGATTTCAAGCCAGACACTCCTCCTGTCTACTGGGCTGATATACATCAGTGTTCCTGTATAGAAAAGACTCCTCTTCTCAAGGAAAGAAATATAGATCTGCAAAACAAACATTGATGTCAGTACCCCACAAACAATCACAGGGTTTTCTTGGAAAGTTTCTCCACTGGGGGTTTGAAGCTGAGAGATCATCCAGTGGGGTTTTCATGGCTGAGCAAGGATTCACCCCCTGTTCTTCTGAGTCATAGGGGGAACAGATCAGGAGGAAGGGGTGGCTTGAAGCAGCCCCTTCTGAAGATCGATTGAAACTAAAGCAACCACACACTGCAGCCCCAATCTGCCTTGAACCTAACTAAAAAGGAGTGGCAAAGATCTGCTACTTTTTGGTCCATGGAAAAGCTGCCTTTTGCAGCTGTGCTGCAGCCCCATGGTGGCTTCAAGATGCTCTGGCAGCATGTGGTGTCTAAACACTGTGCTGCTGGAGTGTCTTGAAGCCACCCACATGTTGTAAATGTCCACGTCTTGTAAGAGTCTTTAAGATGCCCACAGTGTAATACGCAAATCACTATACCACATTTACATCATATAGATAAATGAATGAATAAATAAATAAATAAATAAATAAAATCTAACACTAAAAAACTAGATGACTAGAGTCTTCTAAATATTGAGAATATCCTCCATGTGGTAGTGTGTGTGAAGTTCTACAGACTTGGTGCAGAGGTTCCATATATCACTTCGTAAAGACAGCTGTTTGTAGACTTTTCTTTAAAGTTCTGTTAAATCACTTGGCCTCTCCATTCACCTATAGAGATGAGAGTGATGAGCTTCTGTCTGTGTTTTGATACTCCTCTCTGACAAAAATAAATGGAGAACCATTATCTGAGAACAATTACCTTGGATCTTCCTCTATAGTGAAAACCAAAGAGAGGGAGTTGATAAGAGTAGATCTGAGGTGACTAAAAGCCATCACTAATCATTTTGTAAAATGATATGTAAGGTAATAGCATTAACAACAATCATCAGGCACGCTATTAAATGCTCTCAGAATGTATATAGATAGCATCTTCCACACCAAATCAGAAAGTGTGATAGGCTTTAAAGGTGGCACATTCATGGTTGCTGTACTATCATAGAGTAATCAATATCTGATGGAAATAACTGTATTGGCCTCCTCATCATACTCTCTGTGGATGACAAATGTAGGATAAATCACTATGGTGTTCTTGAATAGTATTGAAGTGATTACCACTTGTAGAATTTGTATCAGCAATATGTCAAAAAGATTTCTGTTTTTGGTGGAGGTTCTGGAACAACACAGAATTCAGTTAACATACAATTTTGTATAATTCCTTTTCTATATAGACAAGAACAGAAATGGGACTCCTGACTAAGGGCCTATGCAGATTGCCCCTAAGGGGCGGCCTGCAGCCACCCCTTTTAGTGCCAGATTAGGGCTCTGGCAAGTCAACACTTTGGCCCCAATTTGACCTTCTGTGCTGCAAAAAGGATCCACAAAAACTGGCTCCTTTCTGCGCTGCAGAAAGGGTGCCATAGTAGCCATCCGCATGGCTTTTTGGTGCTTCTTTGGCACTGTGTCACCTAGTTTTCATGCAAACTGATTTTTGTTTACAATTAAAGTCTCACAATGTGAAAAATATCACATTACTTCACTGTTTGTTTCTTTGTTTTCTTCTGGTTCTGACAAGTGAGATGATTTTCCAAGGCTTTAAAACTGCTATCAAAGCAACAGAATAGTGCCGTTGGCAATATTTATTGTATCATGTCATCTCCGTCTCATCACTATTTTGCTGTCAGATGTTGTTAGAGCTTCCATTTTCAATGATGGGGAAAACCCACCAACAAGCTTGTAAACAATGCACTGCAGTCTATTAGTCCCAGGTGCAAAACATCACTTCAATGGCAAGTCTGATATTGGCAGTCACATGGTGTCATTGTCTCCTCCTCCCCCTGCCTCCTCCCTCTCACTATACCCAAGCAGGCTGCATTATTTATTATTATTTTTTCCTATTGCTTTTCTGTTCTTTAATTTGGATAATTATGAAACTATGTTAAAATAAACACCAAAAGAAGAGTTGGATAAGACACAGGGCAAGGAGATGGTATTAGGGTTGCATGCAGAAGATGGCAAAACAGGGCCACTTGCTCTATTGCAGAGATGTATCATAATGGCTGCTCCCAAACTGATATATTTCTGTTTTGTTTATATTTCTTTTAATCAAACATGATTGTCCAGGGTCTCTTTACAAATGAAACTATTTGTCAAGGAAGAAAAACTGCTACTATATCACACATATGAAGAGAAAATGGAAATTTGTTAAGATTTGTTAAGAGAACACTTGAACAGAGAGATTAAAATGTCTGTGGTCCCTTCTTCTAGCACATGCCCTTTGATATTTTGGATCTGGCAGATAGCAAATGTCCATGTAGAATGGCCAGATCAGTGAAGCTATAGGATGGCCAGATTCATAGGAGTTAAAGTGGTTCAAGAGGCAGCTCATGTTTTGCCTTCAACAGCATCAAAGCATAGAACCAACACTGTGTACTATATTATTTATTATTATTATTATTATTATTATTATTATTAACCTTTATTTATAAAGCACTGAAAATTTACACAATACTGCACATAGGGGCTTTCTAGATTGGAAGGAAAGGGAGACATGAAGTTGCCTTTTCCTTAATGCTTAGCAGCTACACTGCAAGCCCCAGATTTGTAATAAAAAGGCATAGGGCAGCTACACTGAAGAGGTGTGGGGACGACTTATCTGAAGTCTTTTCTGTTGCTCATCAACCACACTGGAAGCTGTCAGGATGCTAGAAGCACAGGTTGAGCAGCTGCACAGGTGGCAATGAACGGGGCATTTGGCCGCACTGAACCTTTAATTTTTTTTTGTTGTTGTTGCCAGCTGCGAACTGCACAGTTGCACCGGTACATTATACAGGCAATTGTATTGCCAGCTGCAAACTGCGCAGTTGTGCAGGTACATCACACATGAACTGTGCAGTTATGAGATCAAATTACCATTGTGGTTTTGCTTCCCTTTTTTAAGTGTGCAGTTGCATCGGTGCATCATGAATGAACCCCTTTATTTTATAATAATAGTTATTATTGTTATTATTAATACCCCACCCCTTTGAGATCAATTGAGGTGGCTTACACATTAAAATACTATTACATCAATAAAACAAACTGTATCCCTCCCCCCTTAAAAAGATATTAAATCTGTTATAATTTAAGTTTATGAATAAACTTCTTTATTTTATGAATGAATTGACAGTTGCATAACAGTTACAGCATCCCAGGGTCCCTACTGCACATGTCTAGGGTTCGGATTAGAGCTGGAGCTAGGGTTTGGGAGCTTTAAAAAACTACACAGTTGTACTGCAGCATTTAGACGCAGCTGCACTGTTACACCCTTTTTAAAAAGAAGCTGGGAAAAGCAGCTCCTTTTTAAAGCTGCTTTTCCCCCACTAAGATGCAAAAGAAGTGCGTTCATGCCAAACTTTCAGTGTGGGTCATCTAAAGGCTACACTTTCATGGAGGCATGAACACACCCCTTTTTGCCAGTCTAGATCAGCCCATAGAATCATTTAATTAGATGGTTCCCTACCCTCATGCTTACAATCTAAAGAGACACAACACAGAAGGAGAAGCAAATGGTGGTGGGGAAAGGGATTAAATTCAGCAGTTCTTCACTCCCTCTGAGGTCTGGACCAAGGCAGATGGACTGGAGGGAGGGCGTGGCTTCTTAATACATAGTTAGGGCACAACATCCTGGGATAGAGAAGGGCACACACCTGGGATTGCTTCTCTAAACAATATAATCTTTAACTCAATTTTGAAACTGGTTAGAGAAGTGATGAGACACACGTGTGGGGGAAGAAAGTTCCAGGAATGAGGTGCAGCAAGTGAGAAGGAATGAATCTGGGATGGGGCAGTGGAAATCCTAGGCTGGGACAGGAGATCTTGACTACCAGAGCAGAGGGTACAAGAAGGAGTATGAGGAGAAAGAACTTCAGACAAGTAAGGAGGGGCCAGTCCATGGAGGTCTTTGAAAGTCAACAACAAGAGCTTGTATTGGATGCAGGAGGGGAAGGGGAGCCAGTGAAGGGAGAATGAAAAAGGAGAAACATGGTCAGAGCAGCAAGTGCATGTGATAATACATGCAGCTGAATTCTGGACACAGATTAAAGGATGGAGGTGAGAGAGAGGAAGCCCTGCCAGAAGAAGGTTACAGTAATCTAGTTGTGATACCACTAGGGCATGGACCAGAGTCTCGGTAGTAGCGGCTGAGAGGAATGGACATATTTTAGCAATGATGTAAAGAAAGAATCTACAGACCTTGGCAGTGGCCTGAATCTGGAGAATAAACGACAGAGAAGAATAAAAAAAATGAAACCAAGATTATGGGTTTGCTGAACAAGTTGAATAGAAATGTCATCAACAGAGACAGAGAAGGAGTATTGAAGAGTGGGCTTAGGTGGAAAGACAAGAAGCTCTGTCTTAGTGTAGTCAGCAGGCTGTGGAAACAGCCAATCACCGAGCCCCAGGAGTCCAGCCAATGAGAAGCTGGCTAGGCAGGGCTATAAAAGAGCCTCAACAGAGAGTGAAAGGTTTTTTATTATTATTATTTTGTTGGAGTTTTGAGGGAAAGGGACACCTCGGAGGGAGGGTGTGCTCTTAGGGTTCCGGAGGGAACATTTACAGGTTAGTTTATAGACCAAGGAAGGGTCTGAAGAGTCCAGTAAAGGACTAGATAGGCTTGAGGGAGTCTAAGAGAGAGACTCATAGCAAGTCAGTTGTGATGCTGAAGATAAGGTTGCCTGAGTGGCTGTAGTATTATTGTTTAAGGAACTTTTGTAACTAAGGAATAAGACAAACAAAGCTTTAATTATATTTCAATATTTGTTTCTTTATTTTATAAATAACTTCAGGTTTTGAAGTACTACTTGGCCTCTGTTAAACTATTGAAACACAGTACCAAAGATAACAGTGCCTCAGTATGAGATAGGTGGTGGGCGAACTAGAGAGGGTTATCACATCGGTTCGGTTCACACTACATATAAATAAACTGGCAGCGGTGGGACCTAAAGGCCCAGGGTGCTGTCATCCAAGAAAATGTAGGAGTGAACAAGAAAGTGTTCCTGACACTTAGACATGTTGAGCTTCAAGTGCTGGTGCCGCATGCACTGAGAGATAGCAGTCAGACAAGATGAAACTTGCTGTTCAAGCCCCGAAGAAAAGTCAGGGGTGGAAAGATACACCTGAGTGTCATCATCATACAGATGACAGGAGAAAAGAAACGAACTGATAAGTTTATCTAGGGAGAGTGTGTATAGAGAAAACAAAAGGGTACCCAGAACAGAGCCCTGAGGAACTCCAACTGAGAGTTGAGGAAATCTGACCCCCTGTGACCACTGCAAAAGATCAATCAGACAAATATTTAAACCAGCCAAGAACAGAGGCTGAGAACCTGAGGTCAGAGAGTAAGTCAAGCAGGAAACAGTGGTCCAGGGTGTCGAAGGCTGCAGACAAATCAAGAAGAATGAGGATGGAGTAGAGGCCATTCACCTTGGCCCACAAGAGGTCATTTGAGATCTTGGTGAGGGCTGTCTCTGTAGAGTGTCATGGGCAGAAACCAGACTGAAAAGGGTCTAGGATGGTGTTGGCTTCGAGAAATTTGATACAGTGAGAATAAACGACATGTTCCAGAACCTTAAAAAACAGAAACAGACTGGTAGCTACTGTGATATGGTAATAATCAGAGCATCATAAGTTGTCCTGTTGCCTCAGAAAGTGCTGTCTCTCCATCAGCCACTAGGAACTACTCAATGAAGGAAGTATCTTCAGCTTTTATTTCCCGTGCTTTTGCCTGCTGGGAGGTTTTGCTAGTATAGCCTCATTCTCTCTAGACAGGTGGGTGGGAGATTGCTCACATGAACCACTGGGTCGTGGGCCACAAGGAGGCAGCTGCAGCCACTAGTTTCTTCTCTAGCAGCTGGGAGCCACTGTTACAATGCCTTCTGGTGTGGTGTGTGTTACATTGCAAGCAGTGTTACTCAGAAAGAACTTTTCTCCTACCTCAGGCACCCCTCAGACACTCAATTGGGAACTCAGACACTGCCTGAAGGCAGTTACTACAGGTGGTGAGAGTGAGTCTAGTCAGATTATGTCAAACTCTGGAGAGCTGTGTGGCTCAGCAGTAGCTCTTTAAAGTGATAAGAGCCCTCCAGGACAAAGTGAGTACTGAGTAGCATCCTGCCACTTGTTTCATTTGCTTTGGTGAGGCTGAAGAAAGAACTGGCCCTGAGAGTCATGAGCTCTCCAAATGAAATAGATGTGAAGTCCCATTCTTCTGTATTAGCTGCAGTTTCCAAGTCCTCAAAGGCAGGCTGATGCAGTGTGTGTTAGTCTAGACACCATGTAACCAAACCTGGCCACAGGTGTTTTCTGCAGAAAGGACCAGATTTGATATTCATATTTTAGTATCTTTTCATTATAGTGGTCAGAACAATTTGGTAATTGCACACACACACATTCTCTCTCTCTCTCTCTCTCTCTCTCTCTCACACACACACACACACACATATACACCAGTATCAAAAAAGAATAAACAATTTAAAATAGAAGTGAAGTGGTATAATTAAAATTCACATGGTAAAAGAGGACTAATCCTTATTACAGTTTTTGTTCTTCTGTTTAAGTAATAAATAATTCATTATTGACTAATACATTTGTTTTCCCTAAGAGTTATGCTGAAGAGTTTACGAAGTTGTAATTTTACCTTAATTGGTGTCACCTAATAAGAAAGATTTTTGCTAATAAATATTCATTATTAGTTGTCTATAATCCTAAACTAATCCACATCATTAAAGTCTGTTTCAGTTCAGTGTGTTGTTTAAACATTTTTTAGTGTTCAGAGAAATATACAGATATAGTCTGCTCAGATATTCTATAAATATCACTTTAAATAATACCCATGTTAATATAATATGTCTTCATCCAGTTACAGAACCAGATACTGAGATGACATCCTGACAGTGTCTAGTGCCCAATAAAATCTACCATTTTTTCCCCAGAAAACAGGTATCCAGTGTGAACAAATGGTTGTATGAACACAGCAGTTTCCTTTTTCATGTGAGCTAAGAAGGAAAGCAAATCAGGAGCTTAACAGGACCAAAACCCAGTTGTTTTTATTCTTTGCTGCATGATTCAACTTTATAAAAGGGGTACAATTTAAATTCTGGCTTTGCAGGTTACATTGTGACATAAAAGAACAGCTATAATTAGCACCACGTTTATTTTTCAGCATCGTTAGCAGAAAATGCAGAAGGTAAAAATGGAAGCAGCAAATTAAAGTGGATCTGAGCCAGTATCTCACTAGATCAATAACTGGCACTGACACATCTGCATAGCAGGATTGGACTAAAGGTTAGTTTTGCTGCTACCAGCAACTGATACATTTCTGATAGATGCTGAGATGTTGATAAAGTTGCAAGATCAAATTCCTCAACATCATGTGCATGAATGCTCTAAGATTCTCTCTTTACCAGAGAAATTATGGATAGTGAATGAATGAAATTAAGTAATCAATTACACATAGGTTACTATGATCAGTTAATCAGGATCTTAAAAATGGACATGATATAGGAATTACAGACCTCAGCACACTTTGTCCTCCATGAGTTCATTCAACATATGGAGACAGCTAGAGCTGCACCTTTTGAGCCCACTCTCATATCTGAAACTAACTTGCTATCACCCCTGTGTTCACCCCTGTGTGAAGAATGAATGAGTTGTACAGCTGTGCTCTCTATGTCTTTGGGAGCCTTGTACAATCAGAGGTGGGTTTCACTATAGGCATTGGGCAAATATAGAAATATAATGTGTCTTATTATTCTGAATGTTTGGGCTAGGCTGGTTCTACCATCTAAAATAATAGGAGCCATTTTTATAAGACTTCGAGTTGTGCAGGGCAGTTTAAAGTAACACAACAGGCTTCTGCTTCAGAAAACACAGATATTAAAGGATTTGAACTAGATAGTGTAGGGAGGTGTTGGAGGTATCTTCTGCTCATTCATGAATACATGAAGAACACTTCCCATTCTCCAGTTAATGAAGACACACTCGCACAGAAACACACATTTTGGGCAAAACTGTTAGGAAGACCAGTACTGGGATGTACTATTGTGACACTAAGTACTACATCAACTAAGCCATGACATTCACCTCCTGTCTACCAGAAAGATAAGCCTAGGGATGACTGATTATTCCACTTGAACTTTGGTCAAAATGTGTACCAGAATCCAACACTGACCATGGTGGCTGAAGGATTCTGGGAATGTTTTTATTAAAAATGTTCCAATCTCTTCCACTACTGGTCAGCATTCATTATTTAGCATGACTTCTTCTTCTTCTTCTTCTTCTTCTTCTTCTTCTTCTTCTTCTTTGCATACTTGCAGATTGCACAATAGTTGTTATATAAATCATATTCCTATTCTCCAGTGTCTTGAAATGCTCCCCAGGCCTTCATTGCCTATAAGTTGCCTAATGCCTTCATTGCCTATAAGTTGTGAGCAAAGGTGCAATATTATAACCAATCAGCCATGCCAATGGACATTACAATCTGGGTGTCAGAACAATAGTGTACAGTAGTAAAAAATGGTACTCTTCACAGTCAAAAGGTAGCACTTTCAAAATTCATTTTCATTACCCAGGTAATCCCTTACTGTTTTGTTGGGGGAAATGGATGGGATGCTATAGTTAGTCCAAAGTATTTAGCAGAAGATGGCACTGCCTTATAAAGGTTTCCTGTGTGTGGTTGTGGTACATCACATGTCCCTAATAGAGATGGGTAAATACAGCCCCTGGCAGAGACCTGGAGAAGCAAGATGTGTAAAGAAGGCTTATGACAACTAGCAATTTAATAAGGGAAGGCTAGCACTGAATTTCTTAGAAAGAACATCCATCTTGTCCCTTCTTTTCTCAGGCACACATTAAAACAGAAATAGCCTTCAGAACAACAACAAAAAAGTGTCCTTAGTTTCCAGCTCTCTTCTTATGTGGGAAACATGGTCTTGACTTTAGAAAAGAAACATTCTAAGTTTAGAACACATTTTTATTGCAAAGCCCTTGCTATTTCAGTTGATTCAAAACTAAAAAAGTCTTATCAATGAAATGCATGCAAACCATAATCTGATCAAAATAAATATGTGCACACTTTCCTAGAAGTAAGTCCTGTGCTTCCCAAAGTTTTGTTTGAAGAAAATATGTGCAAGAGTGAGATGATAAAGCATTTTTAAGGGTTGATATCTGATGATAGAATTAATTTCCAGTATGGGATATCTGATAGTAGTATTTTCGTGCACTAATTTGACAGGTAGGCTTGTGGCTCAGTAACCACAATGCTAAAAGTGCTTATATTTTGCATGTCTACTCAGAAATTATACTTATTTTACTAAATGGGCTTTACTGTTATGCAAATTCTGAGTAAACCTATATCCAAAACCATTCAAAATAAATAAAAATAGGATAGTGTTCAAATTAATTGGCTGGTCAATAACTGTCTCTTCCAATCATGGTTGTGTTGTGCTTTAAGATAAACTTGTTATTAACATGCAAGAAGTAAAAAGCCATGATTCTTGAAGGAACAAAATCTCTACTAGAAATGTCTGTTTGGATTAATACATTAACTTTTCTAATATTATTTTCTCTATTTATGAATGAAAGTTATGGATAATGGTGACCCTAAGGCAAACCTACCAAGGAATTTTCTTGGTAGGTTTCTTCAGGGGTTTTTTTGCCATTGCCATTGTTTGAGGCTGAGAAAACATGACTTGGCCAAGGTCACCCAGTGGTTTACATGGCTGAGTTGGAATTCTAATCCTGGTCTCCAGAGTCATAGTCCAACATTCAACCACTACACTACACTGGCTCACAGTGGTATCTCTACTCATAGAATCATAGAATCATAGAAATTTAGAATTGGAAGAGACCACAAGGGCCATCCAGTCCAACCCCCTGCCGTGCAGGAACTCCCAATCAAAGCATACCCGACAGATGGCCATCCAGCCTCTGCTTAAAAACCTCCAAGGAAGGAGACTCCACCACCCTCCGAGGGAGTGTGTTCCACTGTCGAACAGCTCTTACTGTCAGGAAGTTCCTCCTAATGTTGAGGTGGAATCTTTTTTCCTTCCTACAAATGTCTGAATTAGGAGCTTCCATGTGCAAATCTTCCAAGACATCTTGAACTATTTGATTCCAAGTCATATAGAAGTATTTGCATGTATACATATTTGAAAGGTACCTCTGTAGATCAGAGATGGGCAACTATGTGGCCATCTAGGGACTACACAGACTGCCAAAACAATTTCAAAACCTGGAGTATAAAAAAACAGGAAGGAAGACAATTTGTGTTTTTGAAACCAGGGCCCTGGTTATCTATCAAAAGTTTACCAACACTCCCAGAGATTTCCAGAATGGGCAGTTCAACATTTTGTCAGGAAATAAAGTGGTTTGAGTTAGTCTAGGTGGATGTCAAGCGCCAGAAAAAAGTAGACATATGTGGAATTGGTGGCCATATGTGGTCCTACATTTGTGCTTTATCCAGATGGTGCTGTCAAGGAGGAGGACTTACTCAGCAGACTTGCTTATTGTGGCAAACTATTCAGGGTAGCCACTCTAATCAATCAAATCTCCCCCCCCCCTTTCTCTAAGACTCTCCAAACAAAGAATATGTGGCGGCTGCTGTAGTGCCCAATTTTTATACCTAGGCATTTGTAGCTCATAATTTGTCCTAGCTCTGCTATATGATACAGATTCTGTTAAGCAGCCATTGTGTAAGTCACCTGGAGGATATATGATGTAGTGAGACTGGCCGACATCACCAAAAAAGAGGCCATAACATCATAAAAAAGAGACAAAGGAGAGCACCAATTTGCATTAATAGCATATGCTAATTTATATTGCCAGATGAACAATTAGATTCTCTAGTAACTGAAATAAAATGACAAAAAATGTACATCTTTCTGAAGTGAGGAAGAATTTTACCAAATGAATTCCAATCCTGGTGAGTCTACAGTCCCAGGTGCTAATTGTGGATGGGTGACATGTGAGTCCCTGATCTTTCATCTTAATATGGTTTATATTTAAGATTTATGGTTTATTTATGGCTGTTTATCAATAAATCAGACATGAGCTGGACAGTCATTGAAATAGAGGACACCTTCCAAAAGAGGACTGGCAGCCCTTCAAACAGAGGTTGCCCTCTGGAAAGGAAGACATATGACAGATGTAGTTAAGGTCTTCTCAGGCTATTCATTTTGCAGTCCAGTCTTTCAAACTGTGAAAGCTTTAAATACTATTTCCCAACTAGAGCCTCACCTAAATCAAGGTACTAGATCCTATCTGATCTTGGAAGCCAAGCAGGGCCAGTTCTGGTTAGTTCTTGGATAGGAGACCACCAATTAATACGAGGTGCCATAGGTTATATTTCAGAGGAAGGAACTGGTAAAATCACCTTTGAATATTCCTTGTTTAAGAAAACCATATGAAATGTAAGGGGTCACCATAAGTCGACAGGTGACTTGAAGGCACATAAACAGAGACACTCAACTGGAGCTTCTGTAAAGTAAAGAAGGTGACACTTCTCTCTTTCTCATCATTTTCCCCCCTCCCTATCAATCTATAATAATTTTTAGCAGCAGAATGAATAAAAATTATTGTGCAAAATCAGAAGCTTCAAATGAGAAAGAAAAAAGACACCTCAAATAAGAAAAAGGACACCATTGATTTTACTATCTTTTTTCCCTTTTCTTTTTCAGACTATACTGACACATTCAATGCAAGACAGTAGGTAGCCTTTCACAATGCTACCAAAAACACCATTTCATTCTTGGCAATATTGTTTTTTTCTGGTTAAAGAGAAAAAAAGAAACTTGAAAATCCTGCTGTGAAAGAGATAAAGTCAAGAAAAATAAACAGCATTCAGTGCATCTAAATCTTCTTCATATTTGCATAGAATTAACTTTAAAAAGATGGCTTCCTGACCATCTAGTGGGATGGATTATACATATATAATAGCAACTCACCAAAATGCATTCTTTACCTTGAATGAATGTCTCTGCATGCAAAGTAGCACATTTTAGTTTACAGAAGTTATTTATATTCTATTAGAAATGGCAGGGGGCTGATACACATACACAGAGACAAAGACACTGGGACAGAATTCAGAAGAAGTTACAATCAACACTCTGAGAGAAACAAATCAACAAACAATAACCCACCATTTAATATTTTCCTCAACTTTTCACATATATAATGTGTACCAGAAATGTGTTCCTCATTCCAGAGGGTGGGAGAGGAGGCAAAAGAAAGACCAGTGTTACTAGACTGGAATGCTCCTGGGTCTGTTTTTATATTTTGTTCACATAATTCTACCTCCCTGTTTATATTGTGTTCATTTCGACTGTCTCCCCCCCCCCCCCCCAAACTGGCTCCTAAACATTCAAGCTGTCTACGTTCACATATGAATTCAAGGTGTAATATCCGTTTAGCAATATCTTCAGATCATGTTTGAGGGCAAAGAAAGCTGCATGTCAGAAATATTAGAGATATGGCATAGCTAAGGAAATTGGATGAAGACACAACTATATTAATTAATATGAATCCCTTTTTTGACTGTCACTGATGCCTGTGATCCACTAGGCTTTTTAAAAAGAAGTTAATATTGTCCCTTCCCTGAAGTAATTTGTATCACTAAAGTTATATTACTATATATAATATATATTTTTCAGCTATTGCTGAAGCCCCCCACCCCCAGCTGTTTCTGAAGGTAATATATATTTCAGTTTACTGACTTATATATTAAGATACATTGATGCATTGCATTTTTGGGAAGCATTTTTAAATGATATTTTTTTAAAAAAAAGATTTGCAGAGTGTGAGGGTAGTGAGCAATAGCCATAACAAGCATATTTCAATGCAACTTACCAATGTTCTAGGCAGCTTCCAAAGTGTAAGCTATTTGCCTCCAACAAGCTGGGTACTCATTTTAGTGACCCATAGAAGGATGCTAGGCTGAATCAACCCAGAGACACTGGCATCTGGGTGAATGTACTGCAGCCACTCACTCACCACAAGGTTGTCAGTTCAATGCTCACAACCATGTGGTTTGTGAGTGAGTGGCTGCAGTAAAGGTATTTAACTACTGCACCACCAGGGCTCCTTAGACTGTAAGTGTGAGATTGTAAGTGTGAAAGTGTATTAACATTTAGCCATTCAAGAGCAAAAATAGGTTTGTCAGTACTTTGGGTTGGAACTTTGGGTGCCATTTTTATTTGGCAAAAGAGCTGTAGTTCCCAACTGAGGCATTGTCAGAAATGCATCTAACCCAGAGGTGAGCACTGTGCAAACTCTCAGCTGTATGCACACTTGTGGGTGGAGGGGGAGCAGGTTCAGATGCCATGCTTTGGGACCCCCAAAACTCTTTGCACACCCATTTTTGGCTAGTGTCTTTTTCTTCTTCTTCTTCTTCTTCTTCTTCTTCTTCTTCTTCTTCTTCTTCCTCTTCTTCTTTCGTTTTTAAAAACACACTTTCGAAAACTGCAAATGGATATTGTGGGCCTTTTAAATGTCATGTTAAAATAATAAGAACCACAACAAAAACAAACCCAAGCCCTCAGCCCTCAACACCAGCACTGAGAGAGAGAGAGAGAGGCCGAGCAACATCTGGGCCCCGTGGAAGAGGCTTAAAGGGACGCCGGTGGGAGCGGCAACCACTCAGCCGGCCCGCTGACCCAAGCCCTCAGCCCTCAGCACCAGTGCTGAGAGAGAGAGAGAGAGAGGCTGAGCAACACATGGGCCCCACGGAGGAGGCTTAAAGGGACGCTTGTGGGAGTATCAGCGCTGGAAACCGCGCCAGCGCCAGAACATCTCTCCCCCTCTTGTGAAGGACTGAAGGCGGGTGGAGTATTGAACTCCATTGCCACTGACCATTAGCAAGTCATCATGCAGAGGATTTCTGAAGGGGTGGAGCGCCGGTGGGAGCGGCGCTCCAAAGGCTAGCCTGCTGGACTTCCCCCCCAGGAGCGCCAGTGCCGGAACATCTTTCCTGCCCTGCGGGGGACTTCTGGAGGGGCGGAGTGCCGGTGGGAGCGGTGCGCCAAAAGCCGGCCTGCCGGACTCCCCCCCCCCTCCAGTAGCGTCAGCCCCGGAGCACCTTTCCCGCCCAGCGGAGGACTTGAGGATTTATAATTGATTGACCTATGCTATTGTAACTGTATTGTAATTGTAATTATTGACCTATGTTTATTGTAATTGTATTGCAACTGTATTTGATTGATTATGTGCATATGGTGAATTGTTTTTTTGTTATTTTATTGTATTAGTTAAACTGATGTTCGCATAGGTGATGTTATGAAATTTGCCGATATGGTATATGTTTACATTTTAAAGTATTAGTTTTTCTAATTTTATTACCTTGTTGATTGTATTGTGTGTATTATAATTGCTGTAATCCCGCCTTGATCTGAAGGAAAGGCAGGACATACAAATAAATTATTATTATTATTATTACTACTACTATTATTATTAAACAGAAATGCCTGTGATATTTTTCCCAAAAAAGAACAAAATATGTGATTATATTACTTGGCATAGTTCGTATTAATGGTGGACTGATTAAAAAAATTACAAACTATCAATTTAAAGTTGGGATGCAATTGTTAACTGATTTTCTTCTTGAAACAATGAACAATATTTGCAATCTTCTTCCCACTGCAAAAAGTCTTTAGAAATGGTACAGTTTTCAAAGGCTATTTGCAACTCAGGACTTACTCTGTTCATAATTTGCACATTCTGGTTTTGCACACAGGAAACAGCATTTTCTGAACAGAAAACAATCACATGCAATTTTTTCATGGAATCTGTTCCCTATTATAACATGTTGTTGTTGTTGTTGTTGTTGTTTTACATAGGGAACAACAATCTTTGTGCAACATAATTTTTGTTCATCAAATGCCGTTCTTTGCACAAAGCAATCACATGTGAATTTTGGGTCGAAGAAGTGGCAAGCTGTAAAGATTCCTGTGTATCCAGTGTGATGCCCATCTGTCGGGGATGCTTTGATGGAGAGTTCCTGCATGACAGGGGGTTGGACTGGATGGCCCTTGTGGTTTCTTCCAACTCTATGATTCTATAATTTTTCCTGTCATGGGTTTTCCAACACTTCAGAAACATATTCTTCAGCTATTTTGAGCATCTTCAAATATTCTTTACAATCTATATTTGAAAGTGAAATATATGGAGATATATTGTAAAGCAACAATATTTACATAGCTATGGATCTACACATATTCACAGTTAGAAGTGGGTGATCCATGGGGGTAGCATGTGTTGGTCATGACTTCATTATGTTCTACTGATGTCAAGAGATCTCCTTTAAGTATAGGTCCAACTCATGTAGTCTAGAGACTCATTATTCTCTAAACCAATTTATATCAAGGAACGTAAATTTCTTTCTGTAAAGAATTTTGCACTTGAGCAGCTCCAAAGATTGCTGTTCATTTATTTATATATAATTTCATTGTACTTGAATGATTATTTCACATTCATTTTGATATATTTCTTAAGGCATAGCAGCTGTATATGCAAGAACATATCTGCATAAATTTATTTCATATTCTCTAATTTATCACACTCAAAAATAGTAGGAATACCATGGGGAACACAGATGCATGCATCTCCATAACTTAAATTCTATGAGGGAATGCAGATGACCCTGATAATCTGAAACTGAGGCAAAACATACAATTGAATTAAGTTTCCAATGGGAACATATACATATAATGAATGAAAACTGAGATTAAGGAGCTGGGAGATGACTCAATATTTGCAGACAGCATTGTACTGCCTAGTAAAACTGTACCATAAGAAAGGACCACATACCCCTTTATTCAAAACTGCACAAACCAGTTCTGCCCATGTTAACTGATGAAATTCTGGACCATGTTGTCATTATAGAAATCTAAATGTGCTTTCTGATGCTGACAAAGTATTATTCAATTAGTGCACATTGTTATAAACAGTGATGTATTCAAGTCTCAATTGCCTACTTTCAAAGCACAAGTCAAATCTCAAGTCCTTACAACATACTTTTAAGTCAAGCCTCAAATCTAGTCTCATGTCTGGGAGCTAACTTTAGCAGGAAAAAAAGGAGGTGGGTTGTGTTTCTCAGACGGGAACATAAAACTCTTTAGGAAATGGGCTTGAGGTGTTGGCTAAATGCTCAGCAACCTGTCCTCATTGTACATTAGAGGAGGTTTCTAAAGTTTTTGAAAAACTTTAGAAGGATCCTTCTGAAGCTTGCCTGTTGACCAAGGCTTTTACTGTTCCCCTGTGAGAAACATGATCCACACTCTGAGGGATGGGCATGTCAAGGAAGATGGGAGTTGTAGCTAGTCTTATTCTTGCTTTAACTCACCACCTCGTTTTGCAGCAGAGCAGACCAGCTTTGATTTCAGTAAGGCATTTGACAAGGTTCCCCATGACATTCTTGCAAACAAGCTTGTAAAATGTGGGCTAGACAAGGTAACCATTACATGGATTTGTAACTGGTTGACTGACTGAACTCAAAGGGTGCTCAACAATGGCTCCTTTTCATCCTGGAAAGAAGTGACCAGTGGGGTCCCACAGGGTTCTGTCCTGGGCCCATGACATTCCCCATGACATTCTTGCAAACAAGCTTGTAAAATGTGGGCTAGACAAGGTAACCATTACATGGATTTGTAACTGGTTGACTGACCGAACTCAAAGGGTGCTCAACAATGGCTCCTTTTCATCCTGGAAAGAAATGACCAGTGGGGTCCCACAGGGTTCTGTCCTGGGCCCAGTGCTATTCAATATCTTTATTAATGACTTGGATGACAGAATTGGGGGCATACTTATCAAATTTGCAGATGACACCAAATTAGGAGGAGTAGCCAATACTCCAGAAGACAGGATTGAAATTCAGAATGACCTGAATAGACTAGAAAGCTGGGCCAACGCTAACAAAATGAAATTCAATGCGGAGAAATGTAAGGTTCTGCACCTAGGGAGGAAAAATGAAATGCACAGATATAGGATGGGGGACATCTGGCTGAATGAAACTATGTGTGAAAGGGATCTAGGAGTCCAAGTAGACCATAAGTTGAACATGAGTCAACAGTGTGATGCGGCAGCTAAAAAGGCCAATGCTATTTTAGGTTGCATCAATAGAAGTATAGTGTCTAGATCAAAGGAAGTAATAGTGCCGCTCTATTCTGCTTTGGTAAGGCCCCACCTGGAATACTGTGTCCAGTTCTGGGCATCACAATTCAAAAGGATGTGGAGAAACTGGAGCGGGTCCAAAGGAGGGCAACTAAGATGGTCAAGGGCCTGGAAACCATGCCCTATGAGGAACGACTTAGAGAGCTGGGGATGTTTAGCCTGGAGAAGAGAAGGTTAAGAGGTGATATGATCGCCCTGTTCAAATATTTGAAGGGATGTCATATTGAGGAGGGAGCAGGCTTGTTTTCTGCTGCTCCAGAGACCAGAACGCGGAGCAATGGATGCAAGCTGCAGGAAAAGAGATTCCACCTCAACATTAGGAGGAACTTCCTGACAGTAAGGGCTGTTCGACGGTGGAACACACTCCCTCGGAGTGTGGTGGAGTCTCCATCCTTGGAGGTCTTTAAGCAGAGGCTGGATAGCCATCTGTCGGGGATGCTTTGACTGGGAGTTCCTGCATGGCAGGGGGTTGGACTGGATGGCCCTTGTGGTCTCTTCCAACTCTATGATTCTATGATTCTATGATTCTATGATCAGTGGTTATTGTTTTCTTCTAAGCATGCAGAGCTTCAGAGAATAGGCTGAAGACCCTGACAAACTCTCTCAGCCTTCTCACTCCTCTTTCAGAGATGTCTCCAAACTATTCATTGGTTCTGGTGGCTCTTGTATCTTCTCTTTCTCAAGACACCAGGCAACACAGTAGACTTGTATAAAAGATCTACTTTATTTAACTATATATACTAAATGCCATTCACCCCACAATCTTTGCTATATTCCATTATTTACTCTACTCTATACAATGCTCAACTCAACCATTCTCTACTCCACACCACTTCACACAAACCATTGGTATACATTGTTATTATTATAGCCATTTGTGGGTGTTTACACTCATTCTGATTCGTTCACATTGTTCACCCCATATTTAAGTCCAACCCAAGTATTTCATCATATTATCTTGTACACTTTTTGATTCTCAGGTGTTTCAAATATGTATTCTATAATTCTGTCCTTGTCATTTGCCCTTGGCTCCCAGGACTTCTAAATTACATTAGCCTTTTCACCTGTGTAGCTTCTTAATTGTTTTTGCTTAGTCAATGTGACTTTCACATACATATTTTATTTCTTCCACTGTATGTCCCATGTTGCATTTTCCTTAACAGGGCAGTGGATCTTGCCAGCTGCTAAAAAATGATGCTAACAAGTCAGTGTGTCATTATTGCTGAGTGAAGTCCATGTCAAGTCCATTGGAGTGACTTGGGTTGAGTCAGTTGACTCAGGTAATCATCATTGGTTACAACTACTCTGTACTTGTCTTGATTGTTATCCACTGTCTTCATAAACAAAACAAACAAACAGCTTCATTTATATACTGCTTCATACCCTTAAGGAGTGTCTAAGCGGTTTACAATTGTAAGCTATTTGCCCCCCAACGATCTGGGTACTCATTTTAGCGACCTCAAAAGGATGCAAGCCTGAGTCGAGCTTCAGCCCTTTGCTGGTCTTGAACTCGCCACCTTATGGTTTTGAGTGAGTGGCTGCAGTACAGGCATTTAACCACTGAGCCACCAGGGCTGTTCATAGGGGTCATTGCTAAAGAAAAAGATACAATTATTTTGAAAGGACAACAAATGGGTTGTCTGTGTGGACATACTTTTCAATATTTGGTGTGAGATTGCTTTGACAAAGGAAAGGTCACTTATGAAATTTCTTTAGAGATTTATAACAATACACATATATTGAGTGTAATTTAGTCAAGGTAAATGATTTCATGTCCCATTGATCGCAATAGGAAACAGCTAAGCACATTCTTTTACTCTTTCTTTAAAATAAATGAGATTTAAATGTGTTTAACTTTGATTGGATCATATCTTTTTTGTCCTTGTTCCAGGTCAGATGACATTAGGACCATCTAATCATAAACTAGGTTGCTCCTTTGTTTTACATGTCAGATTTCCATGTCGGTTGGATGATACAGTTACTTGCAGGGTTAGTAGGTTTGCCAAGTTAGATACAAGGCTCCTATAACTTTAAGCCTGACCAGATCATGGAACAAGATGAGGTACTGTAAAATTCAAATGAGAAGAATCAGTCTTTTCCTACCAACCAAATTCCATCTTTCATCTTAAGCCATTCTCTCCCAAAATGGTTTCCTGTTGCAAAGTGTGGGAAGGGGCATGGAGGCACCAGTGACAAGAAAAGAGCTGGGTGCTACTCTACACACCTTTTCCCTGGCTGTTCATCTGAGTAGCAAGAGCCATGTAGTTTGCAATGTAAGAGAGGACAGATATCTTTGTCCAGCATGACAGAGTACCTTGTCCTGCTCTACAATTTGCTTGGGGTAAAAGGTACGGAAGTCATGTGCTCTATCTAACCTGCATCTCTAAGGGTCATTGAATTAAAATATTTTATGAATACAAATGCCATTGCAAAACCTTCATAACATCTAAATCAGACACTGTTGGACATAGACAGGCTTGATATAATGAATGCTATAACTTTAATGAAAGATACGTCTTAGTTCAGATGAGTTAGAATGACATTAACATTTTTTAGATAAAAACATTTCAAAATTTCTCCGCAAACAGGACAGATGGAACTTGATATTTTTTTAAAAAAAAAAATAAAATGGGAAAGTATGAAACAGTAAAGGATTTGTTTATCCAAATCTATGTGCATTTGGATCTGAAAATATATATTGTTTGTTTCTGGAAAGTCAGTATTTGAATATTTATGTATTTTTCATCTTTAAACAGATAGATGAGAGACAGACACAATAGGAGCCATTCCATGCTGCAAACAGATGTACATATTGAAGTTTATGCACAGAGAGGAACTTTTTTTTTTTGCTCTTAATGTTTAGAAATACATATCATAATTTATAGAGGTTTTCAAAAACTTGACATATATTTTTATTCTTTAAAAAGTTGTAACCATTGCGATTTGGGGGAATTTAGTTAGCTCCAGGTAGCACTGTCTATTGGCTTGGTTATGTGGCCTTGGGACCAAATCCCTATGTATAAGAAGTCCAGAGATACAAAGAATCCCAGAGGCAGGGCTCTGAACAAGTAATGAGTTTTATTTTAAAAGGAGAAATCAACAATCATACAAAAACATCTAACCACACACACTTACAAGGACTAAGAAATTCAAAGGCATTATGTTGGAACAGAGTAGGCCAGATTAATGGAGATACTACAGCTGGATGGATAGCTAATCGTCTTTTTATGGGTCCGGAGGTGAAAGGGAACTCAATCACTCCTGAGACAAATGGGGTTTGGCGAGTGAAAATGGAGCTAGATGAGTAAACTGGTAGCACGTATGCTTATCACTGGACCAAGCCTAGGAAACAAAGAAAAAATACTAATATTTATAGTGAATTTTAACCCTGGGGCAAAATTCAAGATATCAAATAAATGTATACCTTAAGAAGGAGATCCCATAACCAAGAGGTTTTTAACTCAATTTTTGGTTCCTCTCTTTCCTTCTTGATTCCTCTGCCCCAGTGATTTTTATTAGGGGCTTTCTAAATACATCTTACGGATAAAAGCACAGACTGTGTTTGTACTATTTGATCCAGAGGGTATAAATCCAGTATGATAACAGGAAAGCCACAGCAATCAAAGTGGACAAGTTCATTAAAAGCAGTAAATTAATCCCCCATGTTCACCAAATAAACAATCAATAAAAATTTGCATTAATTAAAAGATAAACTTAGCCCAGATGCCTTCAATAAACTGCACCTACTGAAGAGAACAAAGGATGCTGCTTTAAGGAAAGAGTTCAGGATGGTTACATTATCTTGAGGGATCATTTCCAGCTCACATTTATGTTCACCACTGCAATGCCATCAAAATATGGCATGTCCATGGTATATTCTTCCCTCTATTTGTTTTCTGACATTTAGAGCTCTTGAATATAGAAACTAGAGTTAGAAATGAATATAATTCCCAATTTACAGATGGCACAAAGAAACCACTGGTTACAATATATAGTCTAAAGTGATACCTACATCTGATTCATATATTATTTCTGATCTAAGTCCAAGGCTGTAATGGAAGTGGAGAATTATTGGGCTCCCAGAATCCTCAAATCATGACAGTTTCTTTAGATGTCCTCCTCCACAAACAACTTATTTGTTGAAATATTTGCATTTCAAAAGTTTAAAACACAATATATTATTGGCAATAATTATAAAATAAATTGTCAAGCATGGACTTTACAAATGGAAACTGTCAAAAGCAAGAAGAATGAAAAAAGCAACTCCCCTCTAAAACAAAAACAGAAACAAACAAAAAAAAACTTTACTTGCCTAGCAAGATATGCAGAACATGTAGTCACAATAACACAAGACATCATGTAACTGAACAGCATTTTTAAGGCATATAAAGAAAGTAGAAGTTTAGGATTACTTTCTAGGTCCCATTTAGTTGCTAAGCATCAACTCTCCATGCTTGTACCCAGACCTATTATTTAGCTCTGAGACCCAAATGATCTCTTGATATGGACTAATTGCTGTCAAATTCTAAGAACAAATCAACCCTTCAGTGCATGTTTTCTAGTTTTATCTACTTACTCTAGGCATCCAAACCAAAGAAAAAGTACTTTTTTCTTTTGGCTTTCTCTCAACTGTTGAGAAATCTCGGTATTTATATTACCTAAAGGAAATAATTTTTCATTCTACTTATTAATAAGATCTACCTAATAATAGACATAGAATCATAGAATCATAGAACATAGAGTTGGAAGAGACCACAAGGGCCATCCAGTCCAACCCCCTGCCATGCAGGAACTCCCAATCAAAGCATACCCAACAGATGGCCATCCAGCCTCTGCTTAAAAACATCCAAGGAAGGTGACTCCACCACTCTCCAAGGGAGTGTGTTCCACTGTCGAACAGCCCTTACTGTCAGGAAGTTCTTCCTAATATTGAAGTGGAATCTCTTTTCCTGCAGTTTGCATCCATTGTTCCGAGTCCTGTTCTCTGGAACAGCAGAAAACAAGCTTGCTCCCTCCTCAATGTGACATCCCTTCAAATATTTAAACAGGGCTATCATATCATCTCTTAACCTTCTCTTCTATATTAATTTATTAATTTTTGTTTACTTATGAATACTCTGTTGTTGTTGTTGTTTTAATCTGCAATACAGTTACCTTGTTCAGATCATTCATGGGCCAAAGAATCCCTTTTGGAATCATTAACTGCAACATGGAATTGAGTTATAACAACTGTTAAAACTTCCAGATAATTTTTGACACAAGCTGTCTACAAAAGACCTGATCATGTAAGTCATGCTGACCTAACATGCTCTGCAGCAAGAAGTTAGAAAAGCAGTAAGTTAACATAACATAATAATAACAGATTTATATGGTTAGATATCAGGTGTACCTATGTTCCAAGAGTGTACTTAAGCATCAGTTAGTTGACTGGGACATGTTTTAGAGGGTCGTCACCCGCCATAATGGCTGCCCAAGACTACAATCTCCTTCTGCCTAATAGCAAAGTCAAGTTTGCATGTACAAATAAATAAAAAAGACAAGGCTATGCAGTCTTCACACCAACATATTTGAACTTCCACACCAAAGAAATCATATCTTGCAGAATAGAAAGCTGAATTCTACAACTTACGAAAGTTAAGCAATTTTCCTCATGACATTTATTTTTACTATTTACTCTACCATATGTACTATTCTGAATTTTCTACTCTGATTTTACCAGTCATGATAGAAATGTATGCACAATATTGGTACCTACCCTGCCCAGTATAGTCACCTCCCCGGTCTCCGAGGCTTATGGTCTCATCCATAAGCTTCTAAATGTACAACTGAAAAATATGCCCCTCCCCCCAAACAAAGTTCTTAGTGAGATGAATTGGGTGGCTTTTCTGCACTCCTGTGCAATAGCAACATACAGATTACCCTGCATCTGATCTATTATTATGGTATAATAATAGAAGAAGCAGAAGTCTACTCATGCAACTTAGTTTTTCTTTGCCTTAGCCCCTACAAGTAAAATGACGCAGAGAGAGAGAGAGAGAGAGAGAGAGAGAGAGACAGAGAGACAGAGAGACAGAGAGACAATGAGAGAGAGTTTCTTATCTGTCAGAGCATGGAAATGTTGCTTCTTTTGGATTGCAGATCCCATAGCTGAGTGTGGGATTATAGGAGCTGTTGTCCAAAACATTTCCAAGTTCTAATTCTCTCTTTCAATTATGCAGCTATTCCTTTTTTAAAAAGGTACTTTTGGGCCTCTGTGTTATTTTATCATAACATGTAGCCCTCCAGCTATTATTGGACTACAACTCCTAGCATCTTCTAGCTGGTCTAGCCAATGCTGAGAAATCCTGGGAGCTGCAGTCAGCAACATGTAAATCAAGGAAACTGTGAAACTTGAAGGCACAAACAAACATACTTTGCAGTCTTGCAACCCCTGGAGCTTATTGTCTCAGATGGCCCTTAAAAAATCAGGCAAGCTATACTACTGTGTTAGAAACCCACTGGATGACCTTTGCCAAGTCACACATTCTCAGCCTCAGTGGAAGGCAAAGGCAAACCCCCTGTGAATAAATCTTGCCAAGAAAACTCTGAAATAAGTTTGCCATAAACTTGCCATGAATCAGAAATGCCTTTTAAGCACACAAAAACAACAAAAGAGAGAGTGTGAATTGCACCCCTGCATCTTAAGTGTTCAACTTAGTACTGAGACCATAAAACCATTCGGGGGGGGGGGGGAATCAAATGGACATTACTTGCCTTGTCAACTCATTTGCATCTGAAGATTCTCATGCCTAGCCCAAGAAGGTGGCAAATTTCTCAGCTAGTTAATTAAAATGTAAAGGGGGCAAGAAAACAAAAGTTTTACCAATTTACCAAATTTGCCAAATTGCAACAAGAATGATCATTACATCACTAGAGGAAACAGCAAGGAAAAGCATTGGTTGTGTGAACACCTTTCAATCTATACCACTAGTACAAATTTACAGGTCATTACTAATGCAAAGACAATGACTTGGTCAACTTTATTACATATTACATAAACACAAATACAAGCATGCTTCCACAAAGGATATGACGAATGGTTCCCTATGGAAATATGCAATATAAGTGGGTGTCACTGACTAATTTTAAATCCTCACATCATGTCTCTCAATAGGATTATTAAAATATTAAATAATAAAAGGGTCAAGAATTAAAATTGAAGCATCTCACAAGACACCTCTGTAGGGTGCAGCAGTGATACTATCGCTTTCTGGAAATTCTGCCCAGTAGGCATGGAAGCACCTCCGGAACCCCACTCATATCTAATCAAGCAGTTTGAATCATTGTGATAATAAAAAAAAAATTAAAAATGCAGAAGAATGCACTATTACACAATCCTCACATATTAAAGATCATAGTCAACTTACAGATAAAAGGTTGAGCACCACACAATTAAAAAAAAACAAAACACAAAACAGAAATCTAAACATAATCAAGAGAGTTCTTTAAATTAATGTAGACCATAAGTTTGGTACTCTGGAAGAAATTAATTTAGTTAGAAAGACCTTCCACACATTATGTTCATACAACTAGACTTAATAATGCTTTCTACCAAGTTACTAGAATGCATCAGGCTGACAAGTTTGTGATTTCCTAGGATATTTTTAAAAAGTCAATGCCAAATAGGTTACTTTCTAATCTTGTGGTAAAGACAGTGATAAATTACATATTTTACTTATGAGTTTGACTTTGACATTAGGATTCTTTATGAATGCTTATATAAATATCATCTGGACCCAGTGATTTGCTACTTTTTGTTTATCAATTATTTCTAAAATTGTTTTTTTTAACTGTTATATCATTATCTTCACATAAATGCTGAAAGATATAAACACTTTACATATCAGTTTTCTGGTTTGTCTTCAGATTACATGAATCTTTCACTTGTAAATGTCTGAAACTCCTTTTGCCTTAACAGGGGACAGTTTTTATTTGGTTTTTTAATTTTTTTTATTTTTGTTCACTATCACATTCTTCAGTGAAGATTCAAGCAAACTGGAATCAAGGTCTAGGATGTTCTCATATAATATTCAAAGCACATTACATAATCTAATGCTTCTAACATTCAGATGGCCAGTTAAAAGATACGGTGATTATAATATGGTGGGCAAGAGCTATTGGTGGAAGTCCAATGACAGATGAGCAGAATGCAGTTGAACTGGGAGGGAAGGATCTCCCCTACTCCACAGTAGTCAGTACTATGTCAGAAAAAAAAAATAGCTGGGCAGGGCTTGGAAATGGTCTAGAATCAGTTTTCAGGTGACATAGTTCCCTTTCATACTATACCATTGTTAACACTATGATGCCACTTTAACTGCAATGGTTCCATCCAATGATACCTTGGGACTGGCAATGTAAGGATTTAGAATTATCAGAAAGAGTAACCCACCAAATCACAGATCCCAATATTCTATAGAATACAATTAAAATGGAACCATAGTGCTATAATTGTGTAGTATGAAAGGACCTACAGAGGCATTCAGAGGGTAGAGAAGGGAAACAATGCTTGTTTTATGTTTCTTTATTTATTCTTTAGTCATTTTTAAATTAAAAGTTCCATACACTTATCTGTTAAATTATTTCATATAAAACATATATATAAAATTTGTATCAAGAGAGTATAACATTTCTTATGAACAGAAAAATATATTTATATTTATGTACATAAGGGAAAAGGATAGTATTCTATTAATTATATTATAGACTCTCTTAGACCATTATCTTTTAATATTTTAATACATTAACTCTTTGTAACATTGACCCGAGGGCTCTTTATTGCGCGTTCAGGGTTAGGGAGGGTGCAGAGTCTACACCCTCCCTAACCCTAAAGCGTATGGACGCCGCCATTTTAAAATGTCGGCGTCCATATGGACACATTTTGATAGCATCATCATGTGTTCAGCGTTTAGATTCGCTGCACACATAATGACACTTTTGCCCTTTCCACGGCACAAAAAAGGAGCTCCAAACGGAGCTCCTTTTTGGAGGCGGGTCTTTGCCGCGGCTTTTAGACAGCCACAGCAAAGACCAAGGGAGAAAGGGGCTGCGGCGGCGGCCCCTTCCACCCTTCTGCCCCACCTCTGCAAGAGGGGTGCAGCGGGCGCCCAGGGCACCCGCTGCACCCCACTTAGAGGGCGTGCGGAACCGGCACTTTGCCGCTTCCCTGTGGCTTCCAGAAGTGGCGGGATGGGGCCACGGATGCTGCCGGTATGGCAGCCTCGGCCCCATCCCACTGCGTCTGGAGGTGCGGTCTAAATCGACCTATTGACTTCTCCCACTGGCTGAACATTTCACTTTTTTAATCTTCACATTCATATTTTTAAGTATGTGTTCCTTTTTAAATATTACTTCTCAATATTCCTTAAGTAATATACCAGACTAATTTAGTGGGTTTTTTTTCTCCCTTTGTTTTGTTATCAGTTTTATAATATATTCTATTGCTCTTAAAGTTCATCTTGGTGACTTTATCTCCCTCCTTCTCTTTTTTAATTTAGTATTTTGTTTATTCTATATCCTATCTTTCACACAATACTGGGAGCTAGGAAGCTCACAATCTGATTAAGAGGGGAAAGACACAACTGAAACACAGTATGCTAAAGACCAAACTAATAACAAATAGATATTAATGGATGTAGGTGTTCACATGGAGGTAGAAGTTTAGACTGTCTGAGGAGCCAGACCAAATGTGCCAAACAGCTGTGACATCTCAGTAGTGGGTGCAATAATGGTGGAGGACTTTTCAGAGACAATGGCAGAAGATTCATATCTAACACTTCTATGTGTAACTTCATCCAATTTTGATAGGCTGTGAATATTCATAATGATTTTGAAGCTTATCACAGTGGAAAAGAAGTGTCATGAGCTGTAAAAAAAATCTAAAATATTTTTAGGGAATTGTCTTTATGTTATGCATTTTAGATTGGTAGCAATTACTTTGATCAAAAATTCCCCAAAGGCCTGTGTCTAAAATATATGTGTGTGTGTGTACACACACACACACACACACACACACACACCTCCACCCAATCTGCTAGAACAGCACATTGGAAATTGACTATCTTCTTGGCAAACTAATTATGAAGTTTGTATGAAAAATTGCTTTTTAAAAAAACCCCTTAACAATACACACTTTAGCATTTTGCATGTTTAACCATTAATTATGTATTCCAACTGTAAAGTAGTTTATTTTACAGATTCCCCGGGTATGCATCTACAATGTAAATTGTTCAACTCTTGCAAAAAATGCAAAAGGCACTTCATCAGAATATAAATTATATAAAATTGTAATAGTAACAATAGTAAAAACAGCAACAACTGCGTGAAAAGGAGGAAGATGGAATTCATAAGACAAGTTCTGGGACAACAGAGGAGTGGAGACATGGAATTCCATAAGACTTTGGCACATTTTTCTGAGATCCAAAACTATATAGCACTCCCTGGGACTAACAGTGCCACAGAAAGCAGAAAACTGGAGATCATCATCAGTGTGCCCTGTTGTGGGACAAAGCAGATATACTAATGAACCAAACAGATGAACAGGGAACTTTGGCATCAAACAGATGGCCCAAAAGGGCTGCTACTGGGCCATTCTGGGAGCAGGGCATGCATATGATGCATGCCCCTGGGTTACTCGGAGGTCTCACCAAGGCTGCCGAACACAGCCCAAACCTGGCCACAAAAGGAGCAGTATCTTACCACTCCTTTTTGTGGTCCATTGAAGACTGCAGCAGTGGGCACCCTCAGGACCATGGTGGTCTCAGGGTTGCTGTGGTCTCAGGGGAGTCCCAAGTTGATTGGGGTGGGAGGGGTATCTGACTGTTTCTATTACCCCATCTGCTCGAGCCCTTTGTTGCAAATGATTTTTGTACTAGTTACTGGGCCCTGTCTGCACTGGCTCTAAGTCCAAGGTCAGTCCCACGGCATTGTGCTCCAGAACTGGTCCTGAATTGGCCATGATGGCTGCTGCCCACACTGGGCCAAACCCAATGTAGTGGAACAGGGTTGTTTACCTGGGAACGTCATGCCTGCACCACATCAGCATGGATGGCCTATCCCCTCTCCTTTGTTACCTATATAACAGGTGTAGGGAATGGGGGTGGTCCCCACCAACTGTCAGAGATACTACAAATGTTGGGGAAATTAGCTTTGTGAGAAGCTTTGGTAACCTTTGAACAGTGTGAAGCAAAATATACCAGTACTAACTAGGGGGATTCCCAGTTCTGAGTGAATTAAAAATGACAAGTAGAAGGAAAACCCTTAACAGGTCCCAATGTAGGTTAAGGGAAATTCATCAAATTCTGTGGGAGGTGGCAGCACAAGACTAGGAAATTCAAGGGTCTGCTGGGCTAAGGACCAAGACAGGGGCACTGTTTGTCTGCTTAAACCACAGGAGATAAACCTTTCTTGTACTCTGGATGGGAGTAGGAAGCACATAGCATTTATGCTGGAACAATAATATTTTTGTCCACTCAGCTTGCTTCATACTCCTGCCCCCAGTTGGAAAAGTCCTATAGACTGAAAATCCTTTTCTGAGTAATCCCAGGAACTGAGCTTTTCACAGTGTGATATCTAGATTTCTAAAATAAAAAATATATAGTTTGGACAGGTTCTTAATTATCCAAGTGCATAGCATTGTGTAAACTAGATTAGAAAATGATTCATTGTAGCACATCCAAAATAATATTACACAATATTGCATACACAATATTGCAAACCAGTAAATAATTTAATAAATTGAGAGTCATTAGAGTCATAATACTTTCTTCAGAAGACAGTCATAATACTGGGGTTACTCCTGGACTTGTCGCTTCACATGACTAGTCAGGTGAATTTGACGGTCAGGAGTGCTTGTTATCAGCTTCGGCTGATATGCCACCTGCGCCCTTTCCTGGATGTGAGGGATCTGGAAACTGTGGTACACGTGTTGGTAACCTCACATCTGGGCTACTGTAATGCACTCTACATGGGGCTACCCTTGTGCTTAACCTGGAAACTACAACTGGTTCAAAATATGGCAGCCAGGCTTGTTGCGGGAACATCTAGGAGAAAGCATATAACACCTGTGCTTAAATCTCTCCACTGGTTGCTGATCAGTTTCCGGGCACAGTACAAGGTGTTGGTTTTGACCTTTAAAGCCCTACATGGCTTGGATCCATCCTATCTTAGGGACCACCTCTTCCCATATGACCCCCCCCCCCCCGCACACTCCGGTCCTCTCAGAGGGATCTGCTACAGCCCATGAAGACTAGGCTGACACAGACCTCCCAGAGGACCTTTTCAGCTATAGCCCCCAAGCTGTGGAATGACCTGCTGGATGAGATGCATCTCATTGTATCCATCAATGGCTTTAAAAATAGCAACAATGATATTATGATTAAGTATTTTAGTTCTCTTAGTATGTGTAAAAAACAAGCAAATAAACAAACAAAAAACCCGAATTGGTATAGAATAGAAAATTGTTTCAAATAGAGATCCATAAGATGTAAGAATGTTTTAACTAGAGATGGGATCTTCAATAGCAAATGATAAGTATAGGCGTAAGTAATGCATAAGAAATATGATGTAGAAATGTAGAAATGTCAAATTAATCACTAGATATACAGTTATTGGTGGAAAGGAAGTCTTTTAGATGGGATGATAGTGGGGTAAGAGTGAGGATAAAAGTGCAAGATGAAGAAGAGGAGATAGAATAATAGGTATGAAGATGGAATGTTTGGAAGATAACTCAGTGTGTTTTTTTATGGTTAGGATTTGAATTTAGATATGAATGTTAATACGTATGTTTAGATGTATGGACTGTTGTACATAAATTGTGTTTGTGAGAAGTATTTGATTGTATGGTTTATTTGTATGTTATATGGTTTATTTATATGTTATAATATAATAAAATATTTTTTAAAAAATTTAAAAAAGCCTTAAAGACACATCTCCTCCAGCAGGCCTTCCCAGACAGTGTTTAACATCTCCTGACTCCAAACTCAAGATCTAGAATCTTTCCAGCTTCTCTCCCTTATGATTTCAGCTCTACCCATATAGTTCAAGAATTTTTAGGTTTTCATATTGTTTTGTACTGTGTTCCATGTTTTTAACTTATTGCTAATTTAATCTTATTTTAAGAGGAGGGAGGTTGGGATGGGTTTGATCTATTTTAACTGTTGTTGTTTTAATTTGTTGTACCCCCCCCATTGCTTGTTAAGAGGGATGGGTTATAAATAAAAATAATAATAATAATAATAATTATTATTATTATTATTATTATTATTATTACACATCTACAACCCTTTCCTGAAAGACTCAACCATGTTCCTTTCCCGCAGGCCCATGGAAGGCCAGGAAATTCATCCCTTTCAGGCCTATGAGCCTGAAAAAAGACAGGTGGTTGTTTGAAAGCTTTGGCCTCATGGGTGGGGAACTGTTGGAGATTAGAAGACTTCATTGGTCACCCAGAGGCTGCACCTCTGACACACACATTCACAGCAGAACTTCAGATTTTGCTCCTACATGTTTTTGTTCCTCATACTGCTTTACGCCCAGGAGAGGCCTTTTTTGCCTCTCAGTTTTCTTCTGTTTAGGGCCTCTCCTGGACCTTAAAAGGGGCTCAAATCATGACAAAATTGCATGCACTGGGGGATGCACACACACCATTTTATTCCAATACATACTTCTGTCTTCTTACTGACATCCAACTCTTTTCCTGCATCAGCAACCCAGGGGTTGTACCGTTTTTCTAAATATTTTTGTACACCTTTCCCATTTTCCTAAATGTGACAGATGGAGAGGCACCTGCTCTAAAGAATTCTAAAAAATTCTAATGACCCAGTTCACTGAAATATATTTTCAACTTCAATATTAATGAGGGAATCTACTGAATTAATGAAAATCCAAGAAATGTGCTGTGGGTAAAGAAGGAAGATTGTTACCACTTCTTTACCGCAAACTTTCCAGAAGAATAATGCATGACAATAAAGGATCTAGGAACTCGTGGAATCCATAACTGCATGTTTCTCATTGTCCTAATATTTGCAAATAACAACAATAAGAACATGGATTGAAAAAAATGAAGAGTATGACCAGAATTCAGTTGGTGTGCTAAGCGAACAATTCCACCTTTTCAAGGGTCACATAATGATGGTGAGAGAAAGTAAATAGAATCTCTGTACAGCCTATTTCTCCAGTGTCTGCTTGGCTGCTTTGATGGCTGCATTTCTCCTTGTCTTTTTCCTCTTGCTAGCACTACCAACTCCATCAAAGAGCACCAACATAATTCCATCCCATAATTTATAAGATCACAAATTGACAATGATCCTTTCATAAATGTCCCTATAAAAGTTTTTGTAATGGGTTTTGTTTTCTGATCATTTCATTCTCAGCATTTTCTAAGGTTCATGAGATTACGTGTATCGCTTTGACCAGTATTCATATTTTTAAAATATGGCATAAGAATGAAGCAATTAGTAACCCTTTCCTGTGAGTGGTTCCCATGGCACATCACCACTTCTATCTAATTGGGATGAACATGACATTAATATACACACACACACTTTTTGTGTTAGCTCTAAGCATTGACTATAAAAGCCTTTGAGAGTTAATAGCATCTGTTTGCTGCTATTAGGATACACGTTGAAAATGACTAACTTGATTAGCCAGCTCATCATCAGAGCTATGAAGATTTGTATTAGAAATCTATATCACATTGTGCTTTTTATATGAATTGGACATTTTTTGTACATAAAGTCATCTCACTTGTGACTTGTCAGGTTCAGCTGGTACTGAATGGAAATACTACTACAAATGTATTATAATAACATCTTACAACTATCTGTGGTTTGACTAGGACAAAAACATTTTCTTTTCTTCCAAAAATAATCATATTTGTACAACAACAACAACAACAACAACAACAACAGTGAAGTAACATCCATATGCAACATCCATACATGAGGAACATAAAAAAAAAATTATATGTGTCATTTGTCAACATGTTTTAATGTATTATTATTTCACTTTCCATTCTGGCTGCTAGGGCAGCAAAATATATCTTACAATGAATTTCACTTAACCCTTGTCAAAGCAGATGAAAAATCTTGCATTTTATGGCTTTTGGGTTATTTTCTGATCTCATGACAATGTCATTGTATGAAAATATTCCATGTCCATTGAAGTTTTTTTCTGGGTACAGAATTAAAGGTTTTTTAGTACCTAAATATTCAGAACTGGAAAAGACAAGTTAACATGAGGTAGAATATTTCTTTATGATAACAGACAGATACTCTTTTCTGCAACAGAATGTAACCAATACAATTCTGCATCCTAAAGTACTATTGGTATTATTTCCAACTCAAAACAATCTGTCTCTTTCTCCCTCTCCCTTCCCCCCCACTCTCTCTCACACACATTCCAACAACCACTACAACAACTAAAACATAAAACCTTAAGGAAAACAGCTGGTCCTATTACTGGCAGCAAAAGCCAGGTCTCATGGGAAAATCTTCTTCTGAACTAAATATTCATCAACAAGAAACTATACTTTGTGCCAGCTGACAAATAGACCATGCATCTTGGATCTTACTACCTTTGAAAACAATTGCACTTCCTGCTGGTTTTCTTGTCTGTTGCTCTAGATAGGTATCTAGGGGCTCATTCCCACTATGATTTGAAGCTATTTGCTAATCACTTTGTATGTGCCTCATTCCCATTGGAAACAGTTTCAGATGCGACTGCGATTGTTTGGACTCACTTTGAAGTGAGACAAATGCAACAAAGTGCTCTTTTTCAACCCTAGTTTTTTGGTAGTTCTTTATTTTTTTGGGGGGGGGGAGAGTGATTCCGAAGAGTGTTCAGTAAGTGGGAATGACAGACCTGAAGGGAGCATTGGAGGGGAGGGACTAATGGCAGAGGATTGGCAGATTCATCCTGGTCACCAGATAGACCCATTGAATCCATTTATGCACATGTTGACTTACCGTTCAAACCTTGATGAAATGGGTTAATTGTAGTTGGGACTATTTTCCACTATTTGACAAGTATTTCTTTTGATTTACTTTATTTCATTTCATATCATTTCATGTATATGCCACCCTTTCCCCAGATTATTGCTAAAGAATATAGAGCCCTGGTGGCGCAGTAGTTAAATGCCTGTACTGCAGCCACTCACTCAAAACCATAAGGTTGCGAGTTCAAGACCAGCAAAAGGGCTCAAGCTCGACTCAGGCTTGCATCCTTCTGAGGTCACTAAAATGAGTATCCAGATTGTTGGGGGCAAGTAGCTTACAGTTGTAAACTGCTTAGACACTCCTTAGGCAGTATGAAGCGGTATATGAATGAAGCTGTTTGTTTTTGTTTTAAAGAAGTCTTCAACAGAGGAGGATTGAGAACTCCGAGAAAGCAGATGATTTTATGACTTATTAGGGACTATGTTCAGGAAGTCATCTTGGAGTACATCTGATTATTCATTCTATCCTCAACTGGGAGTTCTAAAGAAAACTCAGGCTGTATGTGTAATGCAGAAATAACCCAGTTTGACACCAACTTACCAGCCATGGTTCGATGCTGTGAAATTCTGGGAACTGAAGTTTATTGTGACACAAAAGCTTTTGGATAGAAAAGGCTAAATGTCTCACAAAATCACAGTTCCCAGAATTCCATAGCATTGAACCATGTCAGTTAAAGTGGTGCTAAACTGGATTATTTCTGCACTGTGGGCAGCCTCACAGAGTCAGAGCTGTCCCCAATTTCTGAAGAACAGTGATGTTTAAATGAGCAAACAGTCCACATCTTCTGAATGATAGCCAAAAATGCCCTTGCCAAAAATGATTGCTAGACTGAAGCAAAGATTGATCAAAGGGTCAGAAAAGCTATTGCTAAATAACCTGAAATTTGAGACGATCGTGCTGTGGGTGGCAGTGAACAGTGACTGGATAAACAGAGTACCAGTGATTGAAAGCTTTGGTAAGAACAACAAATCTAACCCTGGCATATCCTGCTTATTGCACCTCTTAATTTTTTTTTAAATTCTGTTGTTATTTTAATTAAACCGGTAATGATATTTTGTCTCTCTTTATTCCTGGGACTTGACAAGTTAGACTCTGTTGATTGCAGCCCCCTTCTTAGGCCATACATTTTGTATATCTCTTATCAGTTTGATGGTCAATTCAAGTGTGAGAGTAAACTCATCTCTGTGTATGGACTTTACATACATGGGATGCTGGGTCTCTAGCCACTGGACTGCCACTGTACTGTCACAGACACTTGGAGCCTGAAAACAGCATACACAGTTTCTTCATTTCCATGTCTCTTTGGCCCCCGTCTTCATATTTGGTGTCTGGCTGTTCTATGGTGAATTTTCCGTAGATGTCTGTACCAGGTCCTTCTACTTCTGACTCACATGACATCAATATTTCCACTTGGTCCATCCTAAAAAGCATCAAAGGAGTGTTTTCATGCAGATTTCTAGGGTTTTTGCTACTTAAAAAGCCATGGGGATGGCAATTATTTCTTCCATATCTAGAGATATTTCCAGAGGCCAGTCGTCAACCATGTTCATACTTGATGATGATTATGATGATGGTGGTGGTGGTGGTGGTGATAATGATGATTTTATTGTATTTATACTCTGCTCTTCAGAAATCCTCTTAGAGTGGCTAACACATTGTTAATTTGATAGATCCCTGACCTCAGGTTTATGATCTAAATAAACTTCACACAAAAGGGAAAGGGAAAGGCAGTGAGGAAGGAGATCAAGAACAGCAGATACTGCCAGTTCTTATCTTTCTCCCAAGGCCAGGGTGATGACAGTTGGAATGGAGGGAAGGGCTTTCATCTGCTTCTGGGCATGGTGGAGCTGTGCTTGCCTCTTCTCTCCTTCCAAGGCAAAAAGGATGGCATTGCCTTCTGGTTCTGTGAAGTTTTTATAAGACAGCATGTGTCTTGATCTTCAGATGTGATCACTCTCAGAAGAATTATTCAAAAATTGTAACAAAGCTTACTCTGAATTAACCTTGGTATTGAAATCTGGCACACACCATTGCTATAAAATAAGCTCTATTGGTGGTAAATAAATGTAGTAGGTGGTCTACAGCAGTACAGTACAGTAGGTGGTCATAGCTATTGGTAGCCATCATGTCCTCACAGTTAGTGGTAGAACTGGGCACCTAAGTTCCCATACTACCCAGACTAGCTCAGAACCAACCTTCCTGAACCCCAGGGATGGATAATGGATCCTTTGGACTGATGTTCAATTCCCCCCTCCACCTCAAGACAAAAGGTGCAGAGAGGCTGTGTGGAACAATATCAGGTAAAGGAAACACGTTTTCAGATGTCATCCATCTTCCATGCTAACAGTTATAAAAACAGTGTAAACATATGCTAACATAAAAGTTTATTCCCCCAGACTGTTTCTTACCAGGGTAAGCGGAAACATTTTAGCAGGTCATACTAAATACAAAATAACCCTTTCTGTGGCAGAAATGGGCTGTGGCATTCGTCTGCTTCCCTTTGAAATGCTTTAAGAGATGCTGGAAGTGGAGTGAAGCTTGGTGGGAGGAGAAAGAAGAATTTTATAAAGTTTAAAATTTCAAAATATATATATTCTTTTAACATTTTCTTTAAAAACATCACATTTTAACCAAATATTCACTATGTATATGTAAATAAATTTAGGTTGTGCATATGATATTGTAATTTGAAGGTATAATTTAATTGTTCTAATTGTTTATGTGACAAATATTAGCACTACATTTGGTGGTATATGGAATTTACAATTTATGAGTAACATCAGTGCAAAAAAAAAATTCAGTATGGTTTGAAATGGGAGGGTGACACCATGAGTTACAACACTGGGGGACATCAATCCTAGAAGATTATCACACCTGGAATCCCGGTGGGAGAGATGCAGGATCTAAAAGACAAAAACAGATGTTATTGCATTGCCCATATTAGGCCTGTAGGCAGCCTGTATCCACTTGGCCAGCCCATCTGCAACCCAGACTTCTCCTGCTGCTTTTTCAAGAACAAGAAAATCTCATTCTTTAAAGAGCTACAGGAGAAGTCTGGGTTGCAGACAGGCTCCCTGAGTCAATGTGGGCTGCCTACAGCCCAGACATGGGTAAATGTAACACCAATTTTTTTTTGGTCTTTTTAATATATATATAATCCATTCCAACAAACATACCAATCATAAGACATACAGTAGAGTCGTGATTATCCAACCTTCGGTTATCCAACATTCTAGATTATCCAACATTGTGGCTGCTGTGATTTCTTTAAATTTTCTGTAATTTATTTTAATTTTCAGAGGACTGAACTGTTTATATTGTACATCACACTGTTGATCAGTGATTTCATTACATTTACTTTTACTGTTACTACAATAAAAACTTCTATACATTTGCAATTCATAGTGATTTCAAGGCTTTTCTTGAACCTTCTGGATTATCCAACATTTTCGGTTATCCAACTATCAGCCGGTCCAGTTCATGTCAGATAATTGAGACTCTACTTTACCTTCATTTTATGGAGGGGGGTGCACACAAAATGAAACGTTTGTCTTTTAGATTCTGCATCTCTCCTGCCAGGATTCCTGTGTCGATAATCTTCCTAGTGACACCACTATGTAAATCCATTCCCTACATACTGGCTGCATCCTTATCCATCCCAATAAATAAGGATTGAGAGTATTTCCTTGCCATTGAGAAGCTTTACCCTTTGTACCTGGTCACCTTGGGAGCAACAATTGATCAGCTGGCTGAGCACCAACACAGAGGTCCCTTGCCTGCACTGACCTTTGCCACAGGGGTGGCACAGTCCCAGGGTGACCAGGTTCCAAAGAAGCAGTGACCAAGCAGCTGCAGAGCAATGACTGAGAGGCCCCTTGCACACACTGGCCTTTGCTGGAGAGGTGGCATGGGCAAGAGGCTTCTCAGTTGATGGTCAGCCATCTACTAGGGAGCAGCAACCACGTAGTCAGTCAAGCAGTGTCTGAGAAGCCTCTTTCCCAGGCCAACCTTTGTCACAAGGCAAGCAAAGCTGAGAGGTTTATCAGTCATTGCTCAGCTTGCTGGTCAGTTGCTGCTCCCAGGGTGACTGGGTGCAAAGGGAATAACTGTGATAGATAGATAGATAGATAGATAGATAGATGATAGATAAATAGATAGATAGATAGATAGATATTCTCTCTGTCTGCCTTTATTTATTTGTTTGTTTGTTTGATTGGTTGATTTATAGCCCACCTTTCTCCCAAAATGGGATTCAAGGAGGTTATCTATCTATCTATCTATCTATCTATCATCTATATCTAAATGTATAAGAAATTACTTGCACAAGTGAGTGGAAACCATGCAATGCAATATGAAACTGGAACAGGATCAGGATAACAGTGTTGCATTCTGGCAAATGCAGGAAAAATAAGATTGGAAAATAGTTGCTACCTAAATATCTCAAGGCTCACTTTTAACCTTTAGCTGGAAGGAAGAAAGAGATTACGCACTATTTGTACTGCTCTGTTGGAAAACAGTACTCTGCTATTGGGAGCATTCCCTGGTTCTTCCGTGTCTTCTGTGAATTAAATAGAGGCATAAGGATGGAAGAAATATAACAATAGTAGCTTTTTCCAGATAAAAGCAGAGGGTAGAAGATCACAAGGACATATGCAGAAGGTTATATCCTATATTGGAGCAGATGATGCTTGAATTATTTTAATACTCTTTATGTGATTTTTTTAAAAAAGTCTATCATGTGCTATTTACTGTTGTTTTTGTTTCCTGTTAGAAGTATATTTTTATAGAAAAATGAATTTCTAATGCTATCAAATAAATAAATGATTAGTCACGGCTTGATAGAAAAGAAAAGGATTCTCACACTTTTCATTCCTATCATTCAGTGATCAATGCAAAATAATTAAATTGCTTTTCAGCATGAATTGGGAAGTTTATGCCTTGTGGAAAAACATAACTTAGAATGGTTGGAATTTATATGTGTGTATTATAGACAAGCTGGGGTTTGAGAACATCTAAGCTGGTGAATTTGGTGCTGCCTATTGCTAGCTACGCTTTTGATCATACAAAATTTATGTTTTATCTAGAATGAATATGTACTCATACTCTACATATTGTAAACCTATGTTTCCTCTCATTTTCTCTTCATTAATAATATTTTGTTACTTTATGTTCCCTAGCAACACAAGCACTGAATGAATCAGTGAGGAAGCAAAGTGAGACACAGGGACTCAACAAACAGGCAGCTCAATACCACCCCTTTCAGCCCCAGAGGGAGGCCATGGCAACCATACGCCATGGCCTGCGCATGTAGCAAAAAGAAGCCCCAAAAAGAGGCTTCTTTTTGCGCTGTAGAAGGGGAAGCACAACTGCTGGGGTGCAGTGTTATGACACTGTGTAGTATGTGTAGTAGTGTTTGGGTGGTGCACATGTGGGACGTCATTGTGGTGTGCCCCGTGTAAATGGGTGTGTGCCGAGATGGCATCCTGGTGGAGGAAGAAGCACTTGGAGCATGTGAACACTCAGCCTTTCTTCACCCTAGTAGGCAGTCAGGCTGGCACAAAGTGCCAGTCTGTGCTTCCTCACAGTTTGAAGTCTCATGGTGTGGCTGAAATCATGGGGCACACCTGGGAAGGGAGGATGCAGTACTGAAACCTATCTGGCCTTTCCCCAGTTTTACATAAATCATACTTCCTCCTAGTCTTCTAAAACAGGCTAAGGGGTCTGCCACAAAACATAATAGAAGTATCCGGAATAGGGGGTTACTGAGAAAACATTCAGCAGCCTTTGGTGTAACTATTAAAAATGTGAAGGGATAAGGCTTTCTTATATCAAACTCAAATGATCATTTGCTTGATAGTGTCTTCAGAAAAGCTGAAAACAGAAGCTGAAACATATTGCCATTATATTCTTAATATTCATATATTTCTATTTTGTTAGACAGCCTGATATACATCTATTATTTGTATGTTTTGTTTTGTTAGTCATTGTTGTAGTTGTGTGCCTTCAAGCACTGACATTCCTAGTGTTGGTGTCACTTGGTTAAGGTGCCTGGCGCTGGCAAGTGATATGATGACATCAGCCTGCCCTACCCCACTCCAGTCACCCAAAGACCAACAATGGCACTGGGAAAGGTGTGGGGGCAGTGGGAGGATGATCCAAAATGGTATCATCCTTCTTCTAGGGTTTCAACTGGTACAGTCCACACTCCCTGCACACCCTAATGATGCCACTGCCTTCAAGTCAGTTCAGACTTAGGTGACCCTAAGGCAAACACATCATGAAGTTTTCTTAGCATGTTTCTTCAGAGGGGGCTTGTCATTGACATCCTCTAAAGCTGAGAGTGTGTGGCTTTCCAATGCCACCCAGTAGATTGGACAAACTACCACACCACACTAGTTTATAGCCAGTCATTCCAATTTATATCTGCAGTTACATTTATGTGCACACAAATGCGCACACTGAGAAGCATTCTAAATAATAGCGAAAGTATGGACTTCCTGAGCTTTCAGTCCTTGTTTTATTGTGACACCCACAATGTGTTTGCAGTTAATTACACTGTATTTCATTTTAATGTCTTGTAGTGATTAACAAAAGGATGACCTGATTCTTCCCTTTTACTTTCCTTGCCTTTGGAAAGTCAGGCACAATTCAAGGGCAACGTGTGTGTTTATATATGTGTCATATAGAGCAACCTTTATGAAAGCAAATGAAGCTAGTTTGGAAATGCATGAAAAAGTTTGTATACTTCTCCAAGAGAATTTGAAAATGAAATAATAAAACCTGTCCAACCAGATTTTATTAAGGTTACAAAATTGCCAAAGTATCTTACTGAAAGGTCTAATGTTTTACACATTTTTTGTCTTTGATCAAGCTCTCTTTTAAGATATGAGTTAAGTTATGTGGAATCCATATTATATGAATGGTCATGATAGGAGGAGTGGAAGGTTAGTTCCTAACACTGATCTGATTTTCTTGGTACTTGGGAGTTTTATGTGGTTGCCTGGGAAATATTATAAACCTTTGCTTCCACACCATACTTCCCAAGCAGCAAAAATCTACATAAAACCAGACATTGATAACTAAGAATGTCTAGTAAAGTGAGGAGGGGAAAGGACTATAATTTGCAATCTAATCACAAGAACTGAAACAATAAAATTGGTGTTATAGAGGGAGGAATATGTATGGATTTTTTTCCAAATGATCCTGGGTGTTCATATTTTTGTATATGTGGTTTGAAGAACAATATAGTGGCTCTCCTTATTCTTGTCAAAAGTAGATCTGACCAACATTGGAATCTTCAGCAATGACAATGGGGTAACTTTTTGGCAACAGTGGAGGGCAGCAAGCTAATTTTGGAAGTGGCCATCTACTTCACCTATTGGTATGACCGGCTCTATAAATTACCACCTCCAGATTTGTCGCTACTGTGTTTTATATTCATTAGAAGAATTTCTCTCAGTTAGTGACACTTTTTTAAAAAAATGATTTGGAGAATTTTATTTTGTTTTGTTTTTGTTTTTTTAAGACAGAAGGCTCTTTCTTCCCTATGGAGGTGCTTATTTAAAACAGTCTTCTGAAGTACTGCAACAGAAAATATTATATTGGGGAAAGGCAGCGAAGCACACGTATTTCTTTCTTCAAATAAGTTGCCAAAGGTAGTTTAGCTTTTGTAAAGTGGGAAACATATTTCAGGAGAATTTATTTGCTGAATCCACCATCTAATATCAACTTAGTGGAGTGTGACTCTGCTCCAGGGTTGTAGATGTTAACCCAACGAACAAGTTAGAAACTAGAAAAAGAGAACTGCATGCAGATACCTGTAAGGAGAGCTAGAACAACTTTACAGATCTTCTTGATTAGTCTTCCACCTGCACATAAGTATATGTGCATGTGTGTGTGAGAGGGAGAAAGAGAGAGAGAGAGGAATGTTTTCCTCTGTGAGATTTAAAGGTTCACACAAATTAAGTCGCAGATACAGAATTACTTTTTTGAGATAGATAGATAGATAGATAGATAGATAGATGTCAGTTATGTACCATAGCTGCATTCATGAAGGCCCATAAGATGATCTCCATCTGGTTATCTGTGGCAAATTAGCATCATTAATAGTTTTTGTGGGGGCTTTCAGGCTATGTGGTCATGTTCTAGAAGAGTTCTAGAACATGGCCACATAGCCCGAAAGCCCCACAAATAACTATGGATGCCAGTGACTCCACATTAACATCATTAATACCTGTTTTGAATTACATTTTGGGAGAAAGATGGGATACACATCCAATAAATAAATGAATAACACTAGGCAAGAAGAGAAAAACTGAAAATCATTTTGTCTTTCTCTCTCTGTGTGCATACTAGAGGACAGACTCTGGAAACAATTTCACTAACTACTCTGTGTGTGTGTGTGTGTGTGTGTGTGTGTGTAGCAGGGTGTAGTGGTACGAGTGTTGGACTAGGATACAGGGAGATCAGGCATGTAATCCCCTCTCAAACATGCTAACCACTGTGTTAACTTGGGCAAGTCAAATTCTCTCAACCTCAGAGGAAGACAAAGGCAATCCCTCTCTGAACAAACCTAGCCAAGAAAACCCTGTGATAGGTTCGCCTTAGAGTTGTTGTAAGTCAGAAATGACTTGAAGGCACACAACAGCAACAGTGTGTGTGTTTGTGTGTTTTGCTGTTGTGTGCCTTCAAGCCAAACTGCAACCACATACAACTGGGGCAATAGTTTAATCCTGTATAACCCAAGAAATGACAACACAAACCTTCCATCGGAACCTGCTGTGAATCTAAAGATAGCATTGGCTGTTATATCTTTATCGTTTTTTGCATCTGATAAGGAAGAAATTATACCATTTATGTAAAAATTGAATAAAAGAGAGGCTAGTAGGCACCCTTGATGAACACCTTTGTTAATACGAATAACTTCTGAAAAACTACCACTATCATTTGTTCTGATCTGTAGACTAGTTCAGCCCCTGAATTCTCTTCAGTAACCTTTCGTCAGTATTAAGCAGGGCCAGCTTATGCCACAGATAGAGTTGAAAGCTGCCTTAAAATTACAAAGGCTGCAAAAAGAGAATGGCAAGGTTGAGAGGTACACTTTGAGGCGCCCCCGCCACGTGCTAAGGTTGGCTCAGGGTGGAGCTTCCACATGCCCCACAACCCTAGCACGTGAAGGGGGCGTTGTTGCTACATAGCACCATTTAAATGGTGTAAGTAGTAATGCTATTGCAGATGCGCAGCGTCCATACGGCACTGCGCAGTTGTGAGATTGCAAAGGTGCCCTATGGTACCTTTTGCCTTTTTTGCATCGCAACAGCTACACAAAAAAGGAGCTGGGTTTCCCCACTCCTTTTGTAACTGCACACCTTCGCCACACCGTATAGTTGCTGCGGCGAAGGTCTGCAGCAAAAAAGAAAAAGAAAAAAGAAAAAAAGGTGGCACCCTTTTTGGGCGGTCTGTACAGCCCCTAGATGATTTAAAAGAAAACAATGGTCAACTGATGATTTGCCATGATGGAAGTTTGCCTGCTCCTGAGCCAAAAGATTTTCAGAGGCCACCCAGTTCTCAAGTTTGTCTAGTAAATGTCTTACATAAAGTTTACTCATCACATACAGGAGGCTAATAGGTCTGTAGATCAGATCTAGAGTCCTTCTTTTAAATTGGGACCACTACTGCCATCAACCACTCATTAGGGAAATTTCCAGTTCTGTCAATAAGTGTAAACAAAGTGGCTAATGCTGGAATCCACCAGTCAGCTTGCTGTATTAGAAAATCAGGTGGTATCCCATTCATGCCAGGTACTTTCCCCATTTTAAGTCTTCCAATCAAGGACACAATTTTATCACAGGTAACTGGAGGCCAATCCAGCAAAGTCAAATCTTCTTCTGATGGTGACAGTGACGGTGATCTTGTTGATTCATCATAAAAGATGGAGTGAAAATGCCTCTCCCATTCATCTTTAGAAATTACACTGTCCCTATAAGGAACCCGAGAGTTTTGTATAACAGAAATGGTGTGCCAGACTCTTTCAATTGTGTATATTGACATCATTGAAGATCCCATCCCAAATCTCTTAATCCTTCTTGTGATCAGAAATTGGTTATTATTGCAGCTTAACAGATCCTGATATGTTGCCCAATTTTCTTCTAACCTTTTATCAATTCTATAAAACACCTCTTGTGTAGTGATCCAGAGAAGAGTTTTAGGGCATAACCTATTTTATCTGTTCCAAATCCTCAGGATGGCATATCTGAGTCTGTGATTATAAAAATTGGCATTCACTTTTGTCTTTTTCACAGTCTATGTTATCTGCAGAATTCTCCTCTACATTTTAATTATGAGTTTCACTTCTTTTTTCAAAACCATATACAGTTTTGTTTTTTAAACTTAAAGATGAAGGGTGTATTCAAAACAGTAAAAATAAATAAATAAATAAATAAATAAAGTGTGGGGAGCTAATCAATTCCTAACTTGCTTAAATATGCAAGAATTCATTGTTAAGAGTTGAGCACTTTAGCCTCATTGGAAAAATCTGTTAACTTCTGTTTCTCACACATTCAGATTTTTTAAATAAAATAAAATAAAATAAAATAATGAATTTGATTTTTTTTAAAAAAAAAAAATCAAAAATAAACTGAATTTTCTCACTTATCTTTAAATCATACATTACCAAACTACAAACAAAAGCAAACCTTTTTTTAAAAAAAAATCACTTGCTCACTCGCTCAGTCACTAAATAAATAAATGGCTAATAATTTCATTCTCAGGAACAGAATGAATTAGTCACTGTTAAGAACTGATATCATGGATGTTGTCCAATATAGAGCTGGAAGGTATGCAGCCATCCAAATTTTGGTGGTCTTTAAGTCCCAGCAGCCTCAGGCCAGCATTACCCATGGTGAAGAATAGTGGGAGCTCCATCTAGAGGGTTGCATGTTTCCTACTCTTGTTTTAATAAACTCCTGAAAAAGTCACACTTAAATGTGGAGTCGAAGGCTTTTATAGCCGGCATCCATAGTTTTGTGGTATGAGGCCATGTTCATACTTAAATGTGATGCATTTTGGTTGAATTATTCTTTAGTGGTGTTGGGTGTGGAGATAATCAGGTCATACTCAAACGATTACCCCAAAGCCATTACAATAGGACAAAGCATTGCCAATAATAATTATAATAATAATGACATCTATAAGATTTCCATGGCATTTCTGGTAAGAGTTAGGCTCATCTGCAAAGCAAATGTATCTTGTTTCAACAGTAGAGATATGGTTGTCTCATCCCTTCCCCTCCAATTCCACATGGACCAAATGGTGTCAGGAGATATCACTGTGCCCTTTCATCATAGGTGTCACCATGCGTCTTTCACCTTGGTACTTAATAAGGGTTCCAGCCAATATTTCAAGCTACTGCTGCAACTGGAGACCTGCATCTACTCTCTCTACACCTTTCCCATTAGAGAAAGCCTGTACTGGTTGCAGGATCATCAGAGCAATAGGAAAGTGCTAAAATGGAAGACATCAGTACAATGCAAAATATAGATAATCAACTAGTGATATCAAGGAACAATATCAGAGAATATTAACTGGTCAGTTATGTGTGTATATATATATATATATATATATGTATATATATATATATATATATATATCTATATATATATATCTGCATTGTCCAGATGTTATTCAGATTTTTTTCAGATAGATTTCATATTTTGTTGATGTCTTGCCTTCAAATTTTGCAATGCCACTCTATTCTTCTTTGGTCAGACTTCACATGAAATACTGCATCCAATTCTGGGCATCACAATTCAAAAAGTATCTAGACAAGTTTGAAATGTTTAGCCTGGTTAAGAGAAGGTTAAGAGGTGATACAATAGCCCTATTTAAATATTTGAAGGAATGTCATATTGAGGATGGAACAAGATTGTTTTCTGTTGTTCCAGACACTAGAACATGGAGCAATGGATGCAAACTACAGGAAAAGAGTAAACATTAGGAAAACCATTTCTGACAATAAGAGCTGTTCGACAATGGAATACAGTGCCTTGGAGTGTGGTAGTCTCTTTCCTTGGAAGTTTTTAAACAGAGGCTGGATGGTTATCTGTTAGGGAACTTTGATTATGTGTTCTCGGATGGTAGGGTGTTGGATTGTATCCCCCTGTGGTCTCTTCCAACTCTGTGATTCTGTGATTCCAAGTTGTTTTTCACCTATGGTGACCCTGAGGCAAATCTGTAATGGGAGTTTCTTGGCAAGATTTGTTCAGAAGGGGCTTGTCATTACCTTCCTTAAAGACTGAGAAAGTAGAATCATAGAATCATAGAATCATAGAGGTCTTGCCCAAGGTCACCCAGTAGGTCTTGCCCAAGGTCACCCAGTGGATTTCTATGGCTCTGTGGGAATTTGAATCTTGGTTTCTCAGAGTCCCAAACTGGCTCTCATCAGATTTCCCCAGCTGGAAAAAGTGCACATTGACTATCCAGTGTTTACACTGCCTGACTCACATTGGCACATTTTCCAACATCATTTAAAAAGTATGCATAGTGATTAAACAATACAGGAAAAATCCCCTGTTAAAGCTGTCATTTAGTGTACATTCTCCATGCTGTCTTTTACATGAGTTGCATACACATCAGTATGGCTGTACATTTTCAATTCTGCTTGCCTTAGCTGCAACAAATACAGATCTTGGTATGCTTTTGTAAATCTTAAAGCAGAATGGTTCTGCATTTTGAATGAAAGCAAACATCACTGTTGACTGACAGAAAAAATAAGCTAGAGATGAACAGGGGGAAATAACCCACCTTGTAATCAAATATGATGATCCTTGATTAACACTGATAAAATGCAATTTATATCAAGATAGCTTTCATTACAGCAGGGCATGACAGTCTGCAAACAGTAATGTTTTTGTAATTTAGTATTCATGAAAACAAGATTGCAGTATTTAGAACTCATTGTGTCATAAACTTTGCAAGGCTGCAATAAATTGCTGAACCTTTTTTCCCTCAGCCTGCTAGAGCAAAACAGTGTGCTTTTTTATTTATCTTTCGAAGTCTTCCTATTTTAATGGTGTGATAGCTTGTGGCCTGTCATCCTTTCTAATACAAACTCTGTTGTGGATATTTCAGGATTCAAAAACAAAACAAAAACATGGAAACATTTCAAGTTTATTGCTTCTGAAATCCCTCATCACTTCTGGGAATCCAACACCTTCCCTTGTTATATCAAAATTTTGAGAGGTATTAACACGACAAAGAAACAAAGGAGAAATTCCCAAGGGGGATTGTGAATATTTTTAATATCAGTTCTCTTTAAACATCCAGCATGTTTTGAGCAACTCTAAGTTTCTCTTGAGGGAATTTTAACACTGTTCTCCATCCATACCACTACACTTAAAAAAACCACACACACACACTCCAGAATGGTCTTCTAACCAACTTATATTTGTAGGAGCACTTTTCTAAAGCACTTTTCCCCTTTCCATCAAACCAATTTTCAGGTATTTTTCATGAAATAATGAGAAGTTGGAATGAATGTCTTGTCTGCCCTTTCTCAACAATGAATATCCTATAGTCTTTTAAAAATGCAGTGATTATCATCTAAACTTTACATTTCCATGTAATTATTATAAATTACAACTTTGATTAATCTAAGGCAAATGTTGCTACTCACAGAGGACCGGGAGGAGAGTAATATAGTGAGAGTGTTAGGGGGGAAAAAAAAAGGTAGAGTTATGCCTAGTCACGCTTAGACTAGGGGCCAAAATAGAGCGCCCTGAAGGGACAGCTTGATGCTGTCTCTTTGAAAACCCCTTTGAATGCCACTCCTTTTTGAGCCAGCAAAAAGCTGGCTTTTCTGGTGCTGCACTGGCTTTGTGGCACTTCTGTGGCATGCAGCATGTAAATGCCAAGTTGCTAGAGTGCCACAGAGTGTGGTCAAGTGTGTGGTGTGATGCTGGCTTTGGAACATCGTCAGAATGTGCAGTGTCTAAACACTATGCTCTGAAGCTTCCCCCAAGCCAGTGCAAAGGGATCATCTGTTTCACTCCTATGTATGTTGCAATCAAAACACTCTAAGGCTAGGATCCATCTGGAGCATCTTCTTAGCACAACTGGAAGTTGCAATAGTGGTTGCATTTTGTCCAAATTTGCAGAAGGAGGTATTCAATACTTTCTGCTATAGGTGGTCCCCTCTATTCATTAGACAATACAACAACACAGATTGCATGCCATTCTAAGGGTTAAACTTACCTCTACTCCACCCCACAACCACTAATTGACCCAGATCTCAAAAACCATCTGAATGGGTTCAGACTCTATAATTCCATATTGTACTCCAGAACTGAACTAGGCCAATCCAATCTCATCTGACCTAGCTTGTTGGGGGCAATCAGTTTACATATTGTAAACCACTGTTCTTAAGTGCACTGATAAGTGGTATATAAATGTACTTTCTATTTCTATTGCTATTACTATTGCTATCTTATTCCCAAGTTAACTTAAAGCAACCCACATGAAGTCTGCTTGTACAGTATGATGGAATCAGTGTGTGTGAGGGAAAATTGTGCAGATTGGGCTATTCCAAGTATAAGTGTTTGCTTTCAGCACCTACACTGAGTTCATCTATATTGAACAGTTATATCAGTTTGATTATACTTTATGTGATTGCTCCATCCTATGGAATCTGAAAGTTGGGGAGATACACAGCGACATCTCTCTGATATCACTTCAGATTTTATGTTTTTATTCAGTGGAGTCCTGGGATGTGTAGTTCCTTCAAGTGCTTAGAATTCTATACTAAATAGCTCTAAATAGCTCCAGCAGTGCTGTAATTTGGGGACTGCACCACAGCTCTATAGCACAGGATCTTAGATGCTTCACCAAGCTACAAATCCCAGGATTCCAATGGATGAAGCCATCATAGTTAAAGTGATATTAAGGTTCTATAATTTATAATCGTAAGGTGTGGATACACCCCATAATGTGCAGAAGGGAAGGTGTGTGCTCATGTTACAGTAATTGCAGTACATGTCTGTTCAGTGTTTGAAATGAGCTATAGTACCTAGTTTTTAGATTATCTCTGCCACATCCCTTTCTCTCTCTCTTTTTTGTGTGTGTGTATGTTTATATAACCCTTCCATTTTTGTCACTCAACAACCACCCATAAGTGAATAATTTCCATCCCCTTGTGAATACATAGGATGAAGAGACTAATCTTTGTAGAAATATCACTCTTGTCTCTGCAGCTAGAAGAAAGAATATTGAAGGACTCATGGTGTTTCAGTTAGGAATGAGCGAGAATTTTATCTCAATAAGAGCTTTTCCAAAATCACAAATATATTCTTAGTTTGAATGGAAGTAATTTAAAATGTAAAAGCTGAAGGCAAGCAAAAATGGTAAATTCATCTATCCTAGGAAAGGACTTTTAAAATCTGGTTTATATCCATGTCGATGCCACCATCATGCTGATTAAGAGTCTACACTGGCCAGGATATTCTGGGCCTCTTTTTGTGTTGGTATGTTGTTGATGGCAAAGCCTCAGGGTGAGATGATATGTGGAAGGATGTGTGTGTCTATTTAATTAGCAATCCATTGTCTGCAGGGAAACCCTCTGACCCTGGATGATGTTCATTTATATGTGCTGAGTCTTGATTTTGGTGTTTTTCAGGACTGGTAGCTAAGCTTTTTTATTTTCAGGGTTTCCTCTTTCCTGTTGAAGTTGTCCAGGTGTTTGTGGATTTCAGTGACCTTCCTGTGCATTCTGACCTGACAGTTATTGCCATGGTCAAAAATTTCCATGTTTTCAAATAGTATTTAATGCCCAGGTTAGTTTATAACATGATCTGTTACTACTGATTTTTCTGGCTGGTCTAGTCTGCAGTGTCTCTCAAGTTCCTTGACAAGACCTTGCCATCAGCAACAGACCAACAGACAGATTAACGTGTAAATTACTTCCAGCCAAGGAAGAATATATACCCCACTCACTTCCATGCTACCACCCTCTAAAGATGCCAGCTACAGATGCAGGCATAACATCAGGAATAAAATCTTCCAGAACATGGCCACATAACCTGAAAAACCTACAAAAACTGGTTCATTTGGCCCATGTACATACGCCCTAAGAATCTCCACCAATTTCATTTTTTACAAGCCTCTCCTCTTTAACAGCAACATAGCAAACAAGCAAAACATAGTTCTTTCCATGCAGAAAATATTGAAGTCTATTTCATTTCATAACTGCAGAAGGCTGAGGGTTTTATTTGGCTCACTTTTTGGAAAGATCTGTTTTTGTTTTTGTTTGTTTAATGGACAGATTTCTATAGAATCTAAGCACAAAGAACTTTTCTTTAAAATGACAAATTTATTCATCCTTAGTGTCAGTCTTACCTTACCTCAGTTTTATGGGTACAGGTACCACATAGATACATGCTAAAAACTAGTCTAATAAGAGATAAAATGAAGGCATGCCATGATAATTGAGAGAGCTCTCATATATCCTATAGGAACATTCATATTAGCAAGCAGGTTGCATCTCTAGCAGTTTTTCGCACAGCTAAAAAACCCGGTTTACCTTTCCTGTTTTGAATCCTCTTCTGGGATGCAGCCAGATATTATCACTTGCATTTTGCAGCTGATGCCACCTCTTGCCTAAAACACGCCTAAGACCCTAAAAGCTTCCATCCATGCTCAGTAAGCTGATTTGCACAGCTGGGAAGCTCCCAACTTTGCAAATCAGCCAGCTGAGCATGGCTGGGAACTGGGATTTAGGAGAGTTTTAGGCAGGAGGTGACATCAGCAGCAAAATGCATCCTGGAAAAGGATTCAAACTGGGAAAAGTAAGCCGGGATTTTTAGCTGTGTGAAAAACTCTGCAGATACAACCTCAGTGTATTACTTTCAAGCACTTAAGTGCTCAAAGAAATGCTTCTTAAACCCTTCCTTCTAGAAGCAGAAACAAAAGATCCTGTTGTTGACGTTATACTAGAATAATCTTCTGTTACACACACAGAGACATGGATGGATGGTGCACAACGAGATGTCCATTAACTCTTTCCGCAATGCCCCCCCCCCCATGCAACACCATTTGATGGCAACAGGACACATGCTCACAGTCAGTTACTGGCTGAGAGGGTAGAAGGATGCCCAGGCACCAGCCAAATGCAATTGGGCAGCCAGGAGAAACAAAGAGCTCTCATCCACCTGGACTCTCCAGCACAATGCAGCACTACAAGTAACAGGAAGGGTAACAACTTTTCCATTTTGACAGCTGCCAGCTGCAGCTGGACAGTGCCTGAATGTCCTGTGGTCCTATGGATTTTAGCCAAAACTTCCCTCCACCTTCATCTTTATGTGTAAAAAATGATCATACTGGTAGTTTAATCTCATTATCCTACTGGCCATAGGACTGCATTGATTACTACACTGAAGGACAGCTTGGGGACTCATAACTGGTTGATTGACACAGACAGCCATCCCTACAAGTTTCTTAGCATCAGCCACCTGCAGCTGTTTGATCACCCTGTCTACTGCTAGAGTAGGACTTCCTTGGTTTGTTTGGTTTAGTGAACCAGAAATTCTTCATGCCAGCAGTTCAGTTACCATCTTCTCACAAAATCTGTGTTTGCTGTTTGTTTGCTATTTGAAAATTGGTAGAGGAAATAGTAAAGGTGGGAGAAAGAAAAAAGTAGTAAACATCATTTAGAAATCTGATATAGGCTCACACGGGCTGGACGGGACTGACTGAAATGCATTAAAAAAACTTCTTAGCTGGAGAGTGGGGTACCTTTCATTTTCTAATTCAAGAGCATGTTCCACAATGCATCCAGAATCTTCAGTAATACTCAAGTATTGATGCTTCTTTTTATTGTGCAATACAAACACCCATGTTTTATCATGGAGTCATCAAATTTAATTTGTTGCCTAATAGGACCATGCAATGTCCAGAGTAAGGTTTTGAACCCAATCCATCAACTAGCTGGGTATCTACTGAACAGATATCTTTATACTTGTACTACAATGTCCATTTATGTACTGTTTGATCAGACTTAATATTTGTATTTAGAGTGACATCCCAATCATTTTGTGTACATTTGGAACAAATTAGAAAATTGTTTTCTAGAAATGTCTAAAAATCCTTGGTTTGGTTCATTTTTCATGGAACTCTTTATGAAACGTTTTAAAGAATTGTGTGTGCTACCACTCCAACTTGGGTTTCATTCAAATTGTAACTGAAATCATCAACCCATACAATTCCATGTATTACTGAAGTTCTCTCACCAGTTGGAACTTCCTGAGATATGACTGAAAGCTTTGTTTCTTTTAGCTTCATTAACTTCTTTGTAAATAGCTTTCCATCAGTTCACACCTGAAAACCTTTACAGGTAATTGTGATAACTTGCTAAATAATCTGAATAGTGATTCAAATATATTTACATATTTAGATACACTCATACACAATATGTAACACACTTTTTCTAACCCAGCACAGCTTCAAAGTATTAATAGAGGAGGAAGTAGCCAAATGAAGGTTAGGATTTTCTGAATACCTACCTACTTAGAAATAAATCCATGCATTTTCAGTAAGAATTGTTCTAAGCAAGTGTACATAATACTGAAGCCTAAATTTGTAAAGGTAGAATCATAGAATCATAGAATCATAGAGTTGGAAGAGACCACAAGGGCCATCCAGTCCAACCCCCTGCCATGCAGGAACTCCAAGTCAAAGCATCCCTGACAGATGGCCATCCAGCCTCTGCTTAAAGACCCCTAAGGAAGGAGACTCCACTACACTCCGAGGGAGTGTGTTCCACTGTCAAACAGCCCTTACTGTCAGGAAGTTCCTCCTAATGTTGAGGTGGAATCTCTTTTCCTGCAGTTTGCATCCATTGTTCCGCGTTCTAGTCTCTGCAGCAGCAGAAAACAAGCTTGCTCCCTCCTCAATATGACATCCCTTCAAATATTTAAACAGGGCTATCATATCACCTCTTAACCTTCTCTTCTCCAGGCTAAACATCCCCAGCTCCCTAAGGCGTTCTTCATAGGGCAAGGTTTCCAGACCCTTCACCATCTTAGTTGCCCTCCTTTGGACATGCTCCAGTTTCTCCACATCTTTTTTGAATTGTGGTGCCCAGAACTGGACACAGTATTCCAGGTGGGGCCTGACCAAAGCAGAATAGAGTGGCACTATAACTTCCCTTGATCTAGAAACTATACTTCTATTGATGCAGCCTAAAATTGCATTGGCTTTTTTAGCTGCCGCATCACACTGTTGACTCATGTTCAGCTTATGGTCTACTTGGACTCCTAGATCCCTTTCACATGTGGTCTCATTCAGCCAGGTGTCCCCCATCCTATATCTGTGCATTTCATTTTTCCGCCCTAAGTGCAGAACCTTACATTTCTCCGCATTGAATTTCATTTTGTTAGCACTGGCCCAGCTTTCTAGTCTATTCAGGTCATTTTGAATTTTGATCCTGTCCTCTGGGGTATTAGCTACTCCTCCTAGTTTAGTGTCATCTGCAAATTTGATAAGTATGCCCCCAATTCTGTCATCCAAATCGTTAATAAAGATGTTGAATAGCACTGGGCCCAGGACAGAGCCCTGTGGGACCCCACTGGTCACTTCTCTCCAGGATGAAAAGGAGCCATTGTTGAGCACCCTTTGAGTTCGGCCACTCAACCAATTACAAATCCATGTAACAGTTAACTTGTCTATCCCACATTTTGCAAGCTTGTTTGCAAGAATGTCATGGGGAACCTTGTCAAAGGCCTTACTGAAATCGAGGTATACTATATCCACAGCATTCCCTTCATCTACCAAGCTGGTAATTTTATCAAAAAAAGAGATCAGGTTCGTTTGGCATGACTTGTTTCTCTGAAACCCATGTTGGCTTTTTGTGATTATGGCATTGGCCTCTAAGTGTTCACAGACTCTCTGCTTAATGATCTGCTCTAGAACCTTTCCTGGAATTGATGTCAGACTAACTGGTCGATAATTGTTGGGATCCTCTTTTTTTCCCTTTTTGAAGATGGGGACAACGTTTGCCCTCCTCCAGTCTGCTGGGACTTCTCCTGTTCTCCAGGAGTTCTCAAAGATTATTGCCAATGGCTCTGATATTACATTTGCCAGTTCTTTTAATACTCTAGGATGTAGTTCATCTGGTCCTGGAGATTTATATTCATTTAGGTTAACCAGGTATTCCTGTACTACCTCTTTACTTATTCTGTGCTGAATTTCCTCTATTCTGTCTCCATTATCCTTAGGTTGAGCACCCTTTGCCTTTTCTGAGAAGACTGAAGCAAAGAAGGTGTTGAGTAATTCTGCCTTTTCTCTGTCCCCTGTTAGCATTTTGCCATCTTCTGCACGCAGTGGCCCCACTGTTTCCTTCTTCTTCCTTTTGCTGCGGACATATCCAAAAAAGCCCTTTTTATTGTTCTTAACCTCTCTAGCAAGCCTGAGTTCATTCTGCGCTTTAGCTTTTCTGACTTTACCCCTACATGTGGTGGCTATTTGTTTGAATTCCTCTTTCGTGATTTCTCCATTTTTCCATTTCTTATACATGTTCCGTTTAAAACTTAGCTAATTTGAAAGTTCCTTAGTCATCCATCCTGGCTTCTTGAGACATCTTCCATTTTTCTTCCTCATTGGAACTGTTTGAACTTGTGCCTTCAATATCTCCCTTTTGAGAAACTCCCATCCGTCTTGAACTCCCTTTTCTTTTAGTATTCCTGACCATGGGATCACTCCCAGTATTTCTCTAAGTTTATTGAAATTAGCTCTCTTAAAGTCTAGAGTGCGTGTCTGACTATGCCTAGCTTCTCCCTTCCATTGTATTACAAACTCCAGGAGAACATGGTCACTTCCACCTAAGGATCCAACCACTTGCACCCCATCAACTAGGTCTTCCCTGTTGGTTAAGATCAGATCTAAAATGGCTGATCCCCTTGTTGCCTCTTCCACCTTTTGGACAATGAAATTGTCTTCCAGGCAAGTGAGGAATTTGCTAGACTTTGAGGATTTGGCTGAGTTTGACTTCCAGCAAATATCAGGATAGTTGAAGTCACCCATCACTACTACATCTCTCTTTTCTGAGTATGTGATTAACTGTTCTAGAAAGGCATCATCCAATTCCTCTGCCTGAGTCGGGGGTCTGTAGTAGACTCCCACAGTAACATCCCTGTTATTTCCCTCTCCTTTAATTTTTATCCAGATGCTCTCCACCTGGCTTCCAGTATTGACTTCCTGCATCTCTTCACTGGTGTAAATATCCCTGACATATAATGCTATTCCTCCTCCTTTCCTGCTTGGCCTGTTTCTCTTAAAAAGGTTATACCCCTCTATTTCTACATTCCAATCATGAGACTCATCCCACCAGGTTTCAGTGATGCCTATTATATCATATTTCCCTTGTTGTGCTAGGAGTTCAAGTTCATCCTGCTTATTTCCCATACTCTGTGCATTAGTGGAGAGGCATTTAAGACCATATGTCCTCTTTACTTGCTGCTTTTGCACATTTTTTTGCCTCCTACTGTTGGGTCCTTGCACTGTTTGCCTTGTTCCCTCTATGCCACTTGGACTATTCTCTCCATCCCTTTTTGTAATGATCTGACTATTCTTAGCATACTATAAAAGGTAATAATATATTATTTGCTTATCTTAGAACATCATTTGCCAGGGCTTGAGGTACAAATCACACTAAATTCAGTCCTTCCCTTTGGCTCTTTAATGTCTAACATAAGGCACCTGTATCTTTTCCTCATAGGTCTATTTACACATTGCATTAAATGCATATTCATGTTCTATGTATACACATTTGTATAGCTGTGAGACTCTAGGCCCATTCATTCATGAATAAACTATATTCATGGAAAAGTGGTGAAGATATGCCAACTGGCCTGGCCCCTCTGTACTTGAGCTGCCCAGGTTTAGTGGAAAAAACCCTGAAGGGAGACTACAACCACATTTGGCTCAAGAGGTTACACTCCTCTGCACAACTGAAAACTGATCTTCTACAAATACTAGAGAGTTTATTATCATAATTTGCTTTCCACTTGTCAAGCTTCTGTAATCTGAATACAGGTAATAGTTCAAAAAGAAAGAAAATTGAAGGCTAACCATACTGAAGATCTACTTGTAATGACTGTAATTTATTTATCCATATATTCTGTCACAGGAATAGTTATGCATGTAACATGAATGAGTCATATGTGGATATTTACATGTCAGTCTCAGTTGACAATCTGATCATATGCTTCACTTTTTCTGATTCAGAGTGTTCAAAGGAAAGTTTTCAACATTGTGAATGAAATTTTCCAGTTCACCAAACGCAACAAAAAAGATGCAATACCACCTTAAAATTCTCAGCTTCCATTTCTTCTTCATAGTGCCCTTTATTAGATCCTACTGTTATTGCCAAATTAGCATGCATGCCTGAAGAGATTTTGTTGATTTTAAAGAAAATTGCATTATTATATTACCTGGCTGAAAACAAAGATATAACATTTTGACAGTAGAAATAGTTTAAAGCTGCATGAAATTGTTCAGGCTCTTCTAATAACAAATATTTTAGCAAGATTGGGAATGATGAGACAACCTCCTTGTCATTTGTTAAAATGGGCCACAAGAATTGTTAATCTGAATATGTATATCTCTTCATCTTTAACTGGGTGATAATGTTGGAGATTATTGTACTCTGTTTAAACCATTTTATTCCCAATGGGATAAAGTCAAATTTAATTTAAAAGTGGGTGTTATCTCACTCATCAGTGGCCCGGTGAGTGCAACCTGTCTGCAGCCTGGGCCCAAGCTGTGCTTATCCTGCTGCTTTTCAAAAATAGCAAGCTCCTGTTTTTGAAAAGCTGCTAGATAAGCACAACTGGGGTCCAGGCTGCAGATGGGTTGCACTCATCCAGCTGCAGCTGAGTGTGCTGACACCTGCTTTTAAATTTACATTCAACTTCATCCTCTTAGGGACAAGTCGGTTTAAACAGAGAGTGATGAACTCCATTGTTTTACCACCTTTAGAAGATTAGAAGTAAGTCTCGGTAGATCACTGGGTCTTATGGAGTTTCATGATGGTCAGTGTCCATGGACTTTAACAAGGCAAGGAGACTATATCGATTTCCTCTTTGTAGTCAGAATATTAAACACTCCCACCAGCCGCCGTTTATGGCAATATGGATTTACGATTATCATCTTTGTTCAAGCTTAATATGATTTTTTTTTCCAGGGGGAAGGGATTACTCCTATTTTACCTATTAAAATAACCTTTTTAATCAACCCTGCACTGCTGCTTAACTGATTTGGCTCAAATGGTTACCATCATATCAGGTGGCAAGTGTAGATCTGGGAAGAGAATGTTGGTTTATAAAGAACAAGAAGGCATCCTGAGGCTTCCTCTTTTGATGAAGATTTGTTGTTACAATCCACCAACAAGCTATCATTATTTGGCTTGATATGACAGGGGTGATAGCAGACCTAAAGAGAGGTTTTTCCTCTAAACATTAGCTTGCAGGTGCTGGGGAAGCCAGCTCTACTGTCCTTTGAAAGTAGGTGTAATAATGTATTTATTTGTTCATTGAATTTGTATCCCACATTTTTCCCAAAATGGGATTGAAGGCAGCTGCTTTGGAATTACTTACAGGTTAGGTTTTGAGCCATGATGTTCTTTTCTTATAGAGAAAGATAGCATATCTCCAGTTACAGAGGACTTTAATACACAACATTTTCTTCTTTATGTCTGGAGACACTCAATCCCATTCCACAGTCTACACATGTATGCAAGTGAGACACTTTGTTCCAAAAGGGTTTCTGCATCCCACCCACCTTGGTCCTTGAGCCTTCAGGGGATAGTCTAAAATAAATGAATTGCCCAGCATATTTAGAAGTCTTCCACCAATATTTATCTTTCCATACAAGATAGAGAGAAGAATAAAAAAGCAAGAGAGGGGGATGTGCTACCCTCATGCAAATTCAGGAAACTATAAAAACAACAACAACAAAATCATCCTGTACCTCAAGCAACCAGTAAATTATACAGTATAACATTGGAATGGATGATAAATTGCTGGTACATTAGCAAAATATGTTTGGCTAGAGTTAGGTGAGGTATAAATAACTTATCTAGACTCTCTAGCCACATTAGTATTATGTGAAGCCCACAGCTGCACAGTGTCTTTTGCATATGTCCTCTTTATATGTTAGAACACAAATTCACCATTTGGATCATAGAGAAGATACTGTAGAGGTATCTTCACTGCAGAAATAAAGCAGTTTGACACCACTCTAACTGTCATAACTCCATCTCGTGGAATCATGGAATGTATAGTGTGGTGAGATATTCAGCCTAGTCTGTCAGAGAGCTCACCAAACTACTAATCCCAAGATTCTCTAGGATATAGTCAAGGCAGTTGAAGTGGTGTGAAACTGCTTTATTTCTGCAGTGTGTATAGATTCTGTAATGAAATAACTATATATTCTTGATGTATCAGTTTCAGTTCAGGTTTGCACTTCATGCTCAATATTCTTACTTAAGTTTATAATGTCTTACTCATTTGAACATTCCTGTCCAACTTGTCTATTTTCATAGAGGCATTTTATTACCTCTACTTGCAGTACAGATTTAAGGATTCAACAGCAGTTTCTGAAAGCACAAATTGCTCAGTATTTTTTATTTCCTTGTTTCTCTGAGACTTTACATTGTTCTTCCTTATGGTTTAACTTTGCTTAAGTTTTCAGCAGCTGTCACACTTGCATAAGAAACACCTGTGTGGAACCTGAGCAACAACAGACATCATAAAATACAGGTTGTTTATTATGAGCTCACTCTTATAAAATCATTTCCACCGAAATGGTTGATAAAATGTTTTATCCTTCTTTCAGCCTTTACAGTAATAAATCACAGAACTGTTCTAGATGATCTTGCCACTTAGCCCTGTTTGTGTGTTGCTTGAGCATAGGTTGCTGTCACACAAGAAGAGAACTGAGTCATGCTTCTTTCCATATTCCTGTCAGAACAGCTAACTGTCAGAACAGGGGTCCAGAATCCCAGACAATCAACCAGTCAGCTTTAAGTTGAATAAACAGAACTTTATTGATGCTCCAGGATCAGCAGTACCACACCATTCAGCTTCTTAGCTGAAACTGACCAGTTCCCGCCCAGCACTCTATACATCCCAACCCCGAAAGGGCTGCACCTCCCGCCTTCTCACAAAGCCCGCGAAAATAGCCCATTCCAGTTATTTTCCATTAGTTTCAATTTCCACCTGGCTCCCCCTTATCTGTACAATTCCCACCAGAAACTGCTTCATACCAGACCTAGAGCAGAGCAGCTCCAAGGTCAGCAGATAAGACCTTCTGGCACCGTTATGCACTCCTCCCTCCTATCTAGCAACTAACTACACACTCATCATCCCCAACTACAACCCTATATCTGGAAGAATACTACAAGGATTCTGACAATTCCAGTGCTACGTCCAGGCCATCCCCATCCCAACTGAGTGGATTACAGTATGATAATCACATTGGGCATGAACATCTGAAAAGTATTCCTAGGTATGATCAACACTTTATAGATAGGGAGTAAACATAAGTGATATGCAAAAATACATGGGTCTCTGAATGACGTACTACACAAAACCAAGTGATCATACATTGGGATTCCTTTCCATATATTTGTCCTGTGATGTTGCTAGCCTGAACAAACATCTAGGATGTTATCAGATGATGGAAACTGGAAGTATAATCCAATGGAAATCTGAACACAATCATGGGGTTTCACGTTGTTGCATGAAAGCCGAACACATGCATTTTGGGGCAATGGGAAGTCCTTCCAAACACAATTGTGGGGTTTCACGTTATTGAATGAGAAACTATCACTCACAATTTTGGGCACTGGGAGGCAATTTCAGGCAGTTCCAAACATGATGCAACATCAATACGCAATCACATAATTTGCTGAACTAGCTAATTCACTAATTTCCGAACTGACCCTACTTTCACTTCTTTTGAAATTGAGAGAAATTCTTTCCATGTGATAATGTCCCTAGTGTTTTTGAATGTTGGCAAACCCTGATGAAGAGAATCCTGGACTGATGAGATTCTTCTCAGTTTAGAATTTATTCAGCACAACATTCACATAATAATGTTCATTTATAATTCCCTTTTCACCAAAGGGTGGAACCTCAAACATATACAATCAGGAGCAATCAGGAACCAAATAACAACAACAACAACAACAACACAAAGAGGAATGATTTTTAAAAAAATTCTGAGGAGTGATGGTGTTTGCTTACTATAATGGAGATGAGGTAACAGATGCTTGCTGAAAAATGTGGTCATCATCAACACAAACTGGAGATGTTGGTAGCTAAATAGAAAAGATTAAGGACTAGCCATGTAAAATTCAGCAGTTGTGAAATCATTACTCAGAAAAACTCTTATATTTGTTTTGCTACTGTGAGTATATTTATATACAGTGGTCCCCCGGTTTACGAATCCCCTGGGGTACGAAAACCCCGGGGTACGAAACCGGCGGGACCGCTAAAATATCCCCCTGGGTTCCGAAAGATCCCCCAGGATACGGAGAAAAACCCACGTGGCCCCTTTAAATCGGCCGCGCGGTCTGTTGAAAATAGCGGTCCCCCGGGAAACGAATGCTTCTGGGTTACGAAAGATAATCTGGAACGGATTACCTTTGTAACCCGGGGGACCACTGTATGTATTATTATAATATCAGCACATTGAGATGGAAGACGCTAAAGGGGGAAAAAAGACCTAATGTTCAAGAGCTAAATATTCTGGAAGGGCTGTAGTTGTTCCACCCCAACTGACAGACACATTTTCAGTTTCAGGTAGGGTTCATCCCCAGCACTGTTTAGAGATGCCAGAGAATGAACCCTGAATCTTATAAACAAAAAGCACTGTATTACACCACCTCTCCTGAAGGGATGTTATATTACCACAAGATAACAAATTATATGATTGGGGCAAAACAAAAACCACCACAAACATTACAGGAAGAATTATGTAAATAGGTGAAAGAATAAGAGGAATCATTCTTTAATGAAGAAGCTACTGTAAGAAAGTAAAGCCCAGGTTGCTCTGAAAGCACTTGGAAGAAATAAATCCCAAAAACCAATAACATACAAACTATCAATAGAGAAAATAAGAGCAGCCTATATGAAGAGAGGCAGAATCTATTCGGTCTAAGAAAACACCTCCAAAAAACAAACAAGCAAAAAACTTCAAAATACTACACAAAAATACTACACAAGAAAGAGGAACTAGAGATCATATTGCAAGCATACATTAGCTAATGGAGTGTACCCAAGAAGGTTTGGGAGAAAATCAGTCTGCAGTTCATGGATTAAGAACAGTCTTTATTATACATTTTCCTTGAAAACAAATGGCGTGGCTGTCCATACCTTTGGTAAAAAAAAAAAAAAAGTCAAACCCTCTTCCATTAAGGGAAAACCTAGATGAGTCCCCATGCAAGCCCTTGTAAGAGCTCACTATATAGGTTATGCAGGGACAGCCTGAAATCGTGGCTGGAAAGCACATCCACAACTGGAGGGCTCAGAGGTGTTGCCATATCAATCCCAGTATTTTTTAAAAAAAAATTATGACACTTGAGGCAAAAAAAAAAATGTAAATGCAAAATATTTGGCTTTAGTTCCTAAATGTTTTTTCTCTGAATTATCTGAATCTCACGTTTTACTAATGACACAAAGTGTTTCTTCTTCTTAATAATAATTATGTGCATGGGGGGGGGGGGAGACCCTACATTAAGAGGCATATTCATGCTTTATTTGCACATCTCCAGAACTTATATTTAGTATAAGTTCTCTCTTTTTGTCATCATTTTTCAGCAGAGATTCCCCAACTGCAAAGGAAACTGAAAAGGGGTTGGGCTTCCTTCTTATGTTTGAAGAGCAACAGAAGTATACATCAAATAAATGAAACTTTCCCTTAACACCTCCTCCCCTGTTTGTTCTCTGCCTTTGAATGGGTATGGGGGAAATTGCTTGTAAAAAAAACACTAGGAACAATGTGCCTTAAAATATGCATTAGAGAATTTTCCAAGTCAAAAGGTGTAACCACTTTGTCTAGGCAAACCTTCTCTACCAGATCACAGCATCAATATGTCCTTTAAGATCCAGGTTTTAGACAAAGAAAGAAATACTATTGTCTGAAAAAATTATCCTAGAGATTGTACCTACAGTACTATTTGAACCACTTGGTAATGCTGAAAAGAAAAGAAAACTCCCTTGCCTGATTATGTTTCCAAATACCCACACATTTCCTAGAATTTTCATCTTATTCAATAAATTACATGCTTTAAAATACACTTCCCAAGTAGTCTGAAACTCTTATCCTCCTACAGGAGAAAAGAGAAAGATGCAAGAACACATCTCAAATATATCATCGACTTAATCTGGTCCTCTCTCTCTTTCTTTTAAAAAGCAAAGCCAGCATTGGCCACTTTAAAAGCTATTGCTATTACATTTGTCTACATTCACTCACAAATGTTACTGCCACTGGAAGTTTTCTATTTTTGTGGTATGGGTTACCTTCTATGGCCCCAGAGGGATTTTTTTCAGCCATAAACCCAAAAGCAGCAGGTCATGTACCACAGTGCCAGTTCATAGATCAAACAGATAGTTTGGGAGCTGTAAGCAAGGAAGAATTCAGACTTCTAAGACAGGAAGGCTAGGTGATTTACAGCAGGATGTGGTGGAGTCTCTTTCCTTAGAGGTCTTTAAACAGATGCTGGATTGCCATCTGTCGGGCATGCTTTGATGGAGAGTTCCTGTATGACAGGGGGTTGGAGCAGATGGCCCTTGTGGTCTTTTCCAACTACGATTCTATGATTGTAGGGAGATTACACTATTATCGCAGGAGATATTAATATGTTTATGGATAAAATGTAAGGATAAAGGAGACCCAACAACAAGGGATAGACTTAATAAGATTACACCCCTGAATAAGATAATGAATAGACAAGAATTAAAAGACATATAGAGATTGATTAAAGGGAATGAAAAAAATATAAATATATAAATATAAAATAATTTTATAAAAATTATTCTAGGATAGGTATTATTTTTGTATCCAAAAATATGGTTTCAAAGGTATTAAATATGGCAATAGAAGGGATAAAAAGTATTGACCATGCTATTATGGATTTTATAATCAAAAAGGATTTAAAAGAAGAAAAAAGATGGAGTTAGACACCAGAATACTTAATAATAAAGATATAGTGAGTAATATTGAGAAAGAATGGCAAAATGTATGGGATATTAAGAACAGAGAGGTTTCTCAAGGTTTCTTATGGGATACTATGAAAACAATTGCAAGAGGAATTTGTATTAGGGAAACATGTAATGTGAAGAAACAACAGGAAGAGAGGGAAATGAAATTAGAAATGGAAATTAAAAATTAGATAATGATTACCTAAAAGATAGGAATAAACACACACACACACACACACATAATTAACAAGCAAAAATAAAGTAATTAGAGAGAATAGAGATCAGATCCAGAAAAAAATGATATATTTACAGAGGGAGTTTTTTGGCTATAGCAATAAAAAAATCTAAAATGTTGGTAAAGTCAGCACAAAAGAAGAAAGAGAAAAACATGATTGGTGTTATAAAAAACCCCAGGAAGAATGTGTGATGATCAAAGAAAAAATAAAGATATTTGAAGAATATTTTAAGAATTATTCTCAACAGAGAATAAGTCAATGGAAAAAAATTGAGGAATATATTGAGAAACACTGGAAAATGAAAAATATAGGAAGCGGATAAAGAAATAATGGAGCAAGTGATTTTGAAAAAAGAAATAGAAGTGAACGCTAAATGAAAAGGAGGGAAATCACCAGGAATGGATGGGTTGGGATAAGAACTTTTAAAAAGATTTTAATACCTAATTTGGAGGTATTATATAATAAAATTTTAAATGGAGAAAGGATTCTGCCATCATGGGATAATTCATAGATAATATTGATTCTGAAACCAGATAAAGATTTGACAGATCCAGGATCATATAAACCTTTATCCGTTATAAATCAAGATGTTAAAATATTAACAGCAATAATGGCAAAAAGAATGAATAAGTTTATATATAAATATCTTCAAAATGATCAATTTGGATTTGTGCAAAGAAGACAAATGTCAAATTTAATAGGAAGAGTATTGAATAAAATAAATATAATAGGGAAGAGTAAACAAAAAGCAAGAATAATGGCATTAGATATTTAACAAGTTTTTAATTGTGTGGAATGGCTACCACTGAATTAGGTATGGGGGAAAATTTAGAGGATTGATAAAACAGGTATATTCAAAAAAAACCCAGCAGTAGTAACAGTAAATGATGGACTAACAGAACAAATTCAAATTTCTAGACAAGACTGTCCTCTCTTCCCAATTTTATTTGCAATAATTATTGAAATTTTAGCAAATACTATTAGGGAGGATGAAAATTTGGAAGGAATTGGGATTGAAAAATTGAATAAAATATACTTATTTGCAGATGATACCCTATTGATAATTAAAGATCTGCTTTTAAAAATGGAAAAAGTAAAAAGGCATTTAAAGGAGTTTGGGGAAATGTCACTCCTATGAGTAAACTGGAATATGGAGTCAAAAGCTTTCGTGGCTGGCATCCATACTTTTTTGTGGAGCTTTTGGGCTATGTGGCCATGTTCTGGAAGAGTTCCTTTCTGATTTTTCACCAGGATCTCTGGCTGGCACCTTCAGAGAATGATAGCCTGGAAAAGGATTGGATATATATATATATATATATCCTGTGTGGCCCTGGAAAGGAAGGAGTAATTTGCATATGTATTGTTCTGCAGACATTAATCCTTGTTTGAAGACCTCAGGGTGGGAGGATATGCAAACAAGGATTAATGTCTGCTAACGGGTGCTCATTGTCTGCTGGGAATCCCCTGGCCTTAGGCTGTTGCTCATTTGCATAGGTTGAGTTTTGACCTTGCTGTTCTTCAGGACTGGTAGCCAAGCCTTGTTTACCCTCAGGGTTTCCTCTTTCCTGTTGAAGTTGTCCAGGTGTTTATGGATTTCAGTGGCTTCCCAGTATATTCTGCCATGGTAGTTGTTGGCATTTAAGTGCTTTCAAACAGCATTTTATGCCCAGAACAGCAAAGAAAGGGGAATTAGATTGGTTAGAGATGGAAACAATAGAAATAGAGAAAAAAGCTGGAAAATAGATATATATTTAAGGATTTCACTATGAAAGACATGAAAGAAATAGAAAATCCCTGTTTAACTATATTAGAGATTTAGAAAAAAATATATAAAGAAAAATTAATGCCTGCTATCTCACCATTAACACCAGATTTAATGTTAAAATACTTTCCAACAGATATAAAGGAAGAAATAGGAAATGAGTTAAGGAAACAAGAAATATACAGGATAAAAGAATGGATGAAGACAATCAAAGATAAAGGAAAGATAAAGGTGAAACTACAAAGTCTAAAATAAATCTGGTTTAATTGTATCCAACTGGACCAATGGACAAAAAACTGGAAAAGGAAAATTATAGAATTTAGAGAAAACACAAAATTGGAAAAATTATTAGGCAAAAAGATAGTATGGAGGTAAATGAAACTTTGAAAGGTGTTACAAGTGAAATATATAAATTATTATTAACATTTAATGAGAAGGAAGAATATCTTAGGATAATATGGAAGGAGGACCTAGCACAAATAATAAATGTTCAAGGATGGGAGAAATTTTGAATCAAAGTCATTTTAAAAATTTATCTATACAGATAAAAGGCAATTACCATAAATTCATTTGGGGATGATATTTAACGCCAGTAAGATTAAACAATATAAATAAGAATTATTCAAGGTTATGTTGGAGGGTTGCCAAGACATTGGCACTTATATTCATATGTGGTGGGGCTGTAGATGTGTAAAGACGTTTTGGCAACGGGTATTTAAAGAGATAAAAGAGGTAACAGAAACTGATCTAGAAAAAATACAACTATCTATATATGATAAGATCAATTGCACTCAGGCTATAAAGGATTTAATTACAAATTTATTATCAGCAACGAGATTAATTATAGCAAAAAAGTGGAAAGATCAAGAAGATCTATAAATACAAAAATGGTAAAAGAGATATGGCAAATAGCAATCAATGATAAGTTAACTTGAGGAATTAAGGTTTAAAAAGGAAGAAAAATTATTTTGAAGCAATAAGGAAAATATTTGTGCAAAAGGCTTTAGTAAAAGAGAGAGGTGTTTTACCTCTGCAGAATGAGTTACAATTTTGGAGAGTAGAGTAACAAGAAGATATTAAGCTCTGGTGAAGGGGAACAATTGGGATAAGGGGAAGGAAAACATGGAAAAAGGAAAAGGAAAGAAAAAGGGAAAATATGAATTAGTGATAAAATTAATATTATTATACCTTTGTGGAACTATGAATAGAATATGATGAAAAGAAGACAGTAGGAAGAATGAAGATATTTAAAAACATTATGTATTTTTTATTTAAATTACTGGTTTAATTAATATTAGATGTTACATGACTAAGATTTAGATAAGGCAGTAAAGAATGGATAATTAATGTGATTTATTATATATTGTATGCAGAATATCATGTAAAAGGTTTTTTTTACATATTATTGTATGTATATTATAATACTAATTTTTTTTAAAAAAACTATGGGTTTGAGTATCTTCAGTGCATCAGAAAACAGGAGGATTTCCTAGAGAGAACAGGGAGAATAGATCGTACAATCCAACAGGAAGAAACTGCCAAAGAAAATGAAGAGGCCTATAAGAATGAGGAAACACACTGGAGGACAGTGACTATCTGAAGGGATACAGAAGGGATTCAGAACCAATAATAATAATAAAACCAATCACTTCCTACATCTTCATGAGAAGGGCAACAGTGAAAACTCAAAAAGGAAACCAGCAACAAAGGACACAGAATGGTAAATGAAGAGTCAAGGTAACTGCCAAACGGAAAGAAAGAAGAAAAGAAAAATGCACAGTTTGAGGCACAGGTAATACACTAATGAATTATACCATTGAAAGATAAGAGGACTGCAGAAAGGCACTAAAAATAAGTGAATGGCTATGCAAATGGAGCTAATGGGAGAGGTTTGGATTCTGGGACAACAGTCTTCACTTCTTTGACAGAGGACTACTGGTTAAAGTTGGGCTGCACCTCCAAGAACTGGGAAGAATGTCTTTGATGGTAGCATAGCACGTCTGATCAAGAGGGCTTTAAACTAAATTATTGGGAGGTTCAATATGATAGCTCAAACATCAGCCCAAAGGAAAGTTCTAAATACCAGGATGTGTATTCTACAGGAAAAGCTGAGGGACAAAATGGAACACACAGAAAAACTGACACTAAATTAATAGGTGAGAACAAATAAGTTACAAATATCTACACACCAACCTGCAGATTTTGGGAAACAAACAGGTAGTCCTAATACAATCCTAATGATTTTATAGGCATATTAGAGAGCTGGGATAACTCCAATAACCTGGGTAATTCTCTTGATTGGAGTACTAATATTGTAGAAGAATAAATGTAGCAGAAAAGAAGGGGGGAGCGGTATTAAGTCAAAGAAAAATTCAGGTGTACAAAAATTGGTGGCCACAATATCTTTTCTTCACATTCAATTCTCTACTAAAACCTTTTTTTCTGTTAGTTCCACACTTATTTTCACGCACTGATTTTGCTGATAATTTTACTACTAAGATTGAAACAATCTGTTCCAAACTTGATTCCCTCTATTCTTCTTTTGCCCCAGCAACTCAATCATCTATAATTGCAACATTCTCTGCTTTTTCTTCTGTTTCATGGGGTGATTTATCTAAGCTCTTTAATTCTTTTAAACGGCCCTCATCATCTTTTGATTCATCATCTTTTGATTAATCATCTTTTGATTTCTTTTGATCCCTCTATTTTACCTTCTCTTCTTTATACGATCACGGTTTCTATCTCTAATGGCTCCTTCCCTTCTGCCTTTAAGCATGCTTTAGTTTCTCCAGTCTTGAAAAAGATTTCTCTTGATCCATCTTCTCTCTTGAGCTATCAGCCTATCTCACTTCTTACTTTTCTATCTAAGGTTTTAGAATGTGTTGTTTATTTTTGCCGCCTCAAGTTTTTTTAATGCTAATTCTCTTCTTGATCCTTTTCAATCTGGCTTTTGCCCAAGGCATTCAACTGAGACTGCTCTTACTATGATCACTGATGATCTTTACTGGCTAAATGTAAAGGTCTTTACTCTAGTCTTAGTCCTCCTGGATCTCTCTGTTGCCTTTGACACTGTTGATCATGTCTCTTGGTGGATATACTCCAAGACCTGGCTTTTGTGGGATCAGTTTTAAATTGGTTTAAATCCTAGCTGTCAAACAGATTTTTTGTGGTGGTTACAGGAGGCCAGATTTCTGCCTCCATCTCATTAGCTGTTGGAGTCCCTCAGGGTTCTGTCTTGGGTCTTTTACTGTTCTCCCTTTATACCCTGTCCCTGAAAAATCTTATTAGCCCCTACAGCTTTCAATATCATATGTACATCAATGACACCCAGCTGTATTTATCTGCCTCTGAGATTTCACCGGGTGTTGAGCAGCGATAATCATCATGTCTTGCTGCTGTCTCTGGATAGATGATTCACTGGTGCCTGAAGCTCAACATGGCCAAAACTGAGCTACTTGTCTTCCCACCCAAGCATTCTTTGCAATGTTCTTTGTCAATTACTGTGAATGACATTTCTATTCAGTTTGTCAATGAGGCCCATAGTCTTGGCTCCTATTTGACTCTTTGTTATCATTCACTCCACAGATCTAGGCTACAGCCAAGTCATGCAGATTCTTTATTTATAATCTTGTCAGAATTCAACCATTTCTTTCTGTTTAAATGGCAAAGACTATGGTGCATGCACTGGTGATATCACACTTGGATTGTTGCAATTCATTGCTAATGGGTCTTCCTATTTCCCACCTTAGCCCCTGATCTCTGTGCAACGCTCAGTGGCCAGGATCATCTTCTCTGCCCATCGCTTTGACCATGTTACCCCCTTCTTGTTATCCTTCTTTTGGCTCTCCATTCCTTTCGGAATCCAGTATAAAATTCTTCTCCTGAGCTTTAAAGCCCTTCATGGCTTGGCTCCCTCTTATTTGTCTGCACTCATCTCTCCTTACCGCCCTCCATGCAGATTGAGATCTTATGACACTGGTCTCCTGACACAGCCAAGGTTCTCCTCCTCCCCTGCTTGAATCCATCCTTTCTCCTATGCTGCCGCTTATGTTTAGAATTTCTTCCCCACACAATTAAGAACTATTTTTCCCTTGGTTAATTTTAAGGCCGAATTGAAGTTTATGAAGGCATTCCAAATTATTGGTTGTTAATCTGCTGCTTTCTTTGTTTTTATTGTATACTAATTAGTATTAAATTAGAGATATTTTAATAATGTAATGTTGTTGTTTTAGATTATATGCTGTTTGATAGGTTTTTATTTATTTCTTCTTATTTTATTTGACTCCTACTATGCAAAGCACTGTGCAAATTTTACAGTGCTCTATAAACAAATGTCAATAATAGTTATAGTCATAGTAATGTATATCTGTATTGTCATTTGGTTGGTGTGCTTGTAAACAGGTCACTTCCCATACCCCTCCCTTTCTGGAGGTCAATAAAGTTTATTGCCCTTTGTTCTCTCTCTTCCTCTCTCTGCTCTCACCAAGCATGGACACAAATCCAGGTTGTGCTACTAAGCTTTTCTTCTTACTTACACACATGAGTATCAGCTCTAGGGACTCTTCTATTAAGTATAGTTTTATCTACTGATTAGTTATTTTTCTAGAATCTAGACGTAGCAATAAAGTTTCTTTTTAGCTACCAATGGGCTGATCTAGACTGGCAAAAAGGGGTGTGTTCATGCCTGCATGAAAGTGTAGCCTTTAGATGACCCACACTGAAAGTTTGGCATGAATGCACTTCTTTTGCATTTTAGTGGGGGAAAAAAGAAGCTTTAAAAAGAACCTGCTTTTCCCAGCTTCTTTTTAAAAAGGGTGTAACAGTGCATCTGTGTCTAAATGCTGCAGTGCAACTGTGCAGTTTTTTAAAGCTCCCAAACCCGAGCTCCAGCTCTAATCCAAACCCTAGACATGCGCAGTAGGGACTCTGGGATGCTGTAACTGTTATGCAACTGCGCATAAAATGTCAATTCATTCATAAAATAAAGAAGTTTATTCATAAACTTAAATTGTAATGGATTTAATATCTTTTTAAGGGGGGAGGAATGCAGTTTGTTTTATTGATGTAATAGTATTTTAATGTGTAAGCTGCCTCGATTGATCTCAAAGGGGTGGGGTAATAGTAGTAGTAGTAGTAATAATAATAATAATAATAATAATAATATAAAGGGGTTCATTCATGGTGCACCGATGCAACTGCACACTTTAAAAAGGGAAGCGAAACCACAATGGTAATTTGACAGATCTTCATAACTGCACAGTTCATGTGTGATGTACTTGCGCAACTGCGCAGTTAGCAGCCGGCAACAACAACAACAAAAATATTAAATGTTCAGTGCGGCCAAAAGCCCCATTCATTGCCACCCGTGCAGCTGCTCCGCCTGTGTTTCTAGCATCCTGACAGCTTCCAATGTAGTTGTTGAGCAACAGAAAAGACTTCAGATAAGTTGTCCCCCCACCTCCTCAGTGTAGTTGCCCTATGCCTTTTTATTACACACCTGGGGCTTGCAGTGTAGCTGCTAAGCATTAAGGAAAGGGCAACTTCATGTCTCCCTTTCCTGCCAATCTATAAACCCCCACAGTATCCTTTTTATTTACGAGAAGCTCAGACCAAGTTGTTTTTACCAAATACCTGTGGAGTACATGCTTGCTGCTGTGCTGGTGCTGCTGCTGCTAAACTGATTTAACCACAAATAACAAAAACCATAATTCTAACAGTGATAGGTTCACCTTAGATTCACCATAAGTCAGAAATGACTTTAAAGGCAAACAAGAGAGAGGGAGAAAAAGAGGATGGGAAAGTTTTAGCTTATGAAAGAAAAGACAACCTGCTCTCTCCTTTACTAGGGAGTTGTAACTGTTTTACATGACTAGGAAGGAAAGTCTGGAGAACTAATTTGTATATCTTAAAATGTGGGAGGAAAAATGCTATAATTACTTCCATAACAGGTTTTCTTAAAAGGCTGCTGTATAAACCTGGAGCTATTATACTGCAGATAGATATTATATTTCTTGAATACTTTTTACAGCTTTCTCAAGACCTCATGCTGAGATGACTATATCTTTTGAATATTAGGAGACATACAGGGTGTACTCTTGAGATTTCAGATATTATTCAATTCTTTGTAAATTGTTGGTAGTAATGAACTGAGACAAAATCTTTTCTTCAGTTCTTCTCCCACTATACCTTTTGTCCAACTGTGACTTGTGCTGTTACTGCTGACACAAAAGAACATTATACCCTACAGAAGTCCAACTACCTGCAGAAGTCATGGGAAGGGAGATGGAACCAAAATGCAGGGTGATTGATTTTCTCCATTCCATATTTATTCATATGGATTTTATATCAATCTGCACTGCACTGGCAAAATAAAGCAGCTTCATACTGACTTGAAGCCTACCTGTTCAGACTATGTATGGTGCCAAACCAGGTGGAAGCTGACACGAAGCCATGCTCTGAGGCCAAAAAAAAAAAAAAAAAGTTCTGATACTTTGCTTTAACACAGAAATTGTTAGGGTTTTTTGGGTGGGGCTTTGGGGCCATGTTCTAGAAGAGTTCCTTTCTGACATTTCGCCAACATCAGAGAATGAAGATGCGAGCCACAGATGCTGGCGAAACATCAGAAAGGAACTCTTCTAGAACATGGCCACATAGCCCGACCCCCCCCCCCAAAAAAAACACAAACTATGGATGATGGTCATGAAAGCCTTCGACTCCACAGAGAAATTGTTCATCATGACACCAGCATATAAAGAATATGGCACAAGTCTGGGAATGTGGAAAAACTTCAGCAGTATATGGAAGCATCTCTGGGACTGGTAAGACACAGTTGTCAGCACTATTGTTCACCATACAGGTTTTCCATTTGAGCTTACAGGTAACCAAGTGGTCAGTTACACCATTGACACATCACACCACTGAGCTCTCACACATTTCATGATTTGAAAGTATAACAAACATGGCAGGTTGCCAATAATACAATGGATATAATTAAACCAGTCAGTCCAAACATAAACCAGGCAGTCCAACAGCAAGAGGTGTATCACTTGTGCAACTGTGTGGCTGGTCACGTGGGGCATCCAATGGGATGCCAGCTGGGCAGGCAGAGGAAGGTAATTGCCAGTCTCAGGTGGTGTCCTTGTACAATGGTTTACATGCATGTGGGGAAAAAACAAAGAAGTGTTGCTTGATGCCGTATGATGCAGAGTGCCCGTGAGTGTTTGGCCTGCCTTGGGAATAGGTCATATGGACAGTGAGACTTCCATCTGCTTTCATAAAAACCAGGATCGGACCAGTTTTTCCTATCCATCTGCTCAGCCCCACAGTAAGAGATGTTCCTTTCCTCCAATTGTGCTCACAGAAAATTTCTGGAGTTACAGTCAGCCCTCCACATCCATGGATTCTTTATCCACAGATTCATCTATCCACAGTTTGAAAATATTCCAAAAAGTATATACATTCCAAAAAAAAAAAAAAAAAAGGAAAAAAGGAAAAAAAAAGCAAACCTTGCTTTTGCTACTTAATATAAGGAACATAATTTCAGTCTGTCATTGTTGACAATGAAGGGACTTGAGCATCCACAAATTTTTGTATTCATAGAGGGTCCTGGAACCAAACCCCAATAGATGCCAAGGGTCCACTGTAATTTCACAAACAGCACTTGTGCAGTTCCATTTCCACTTCTTTTATCTCTATCGGCAGGGATCCGTCTAATTTAAGATTGTATGTACAGCACTGTGTAAATTTACAGCACTATATAAATAAAGGATAATAATAATAATAATAATAATAATAATAATAATTTTATATTTGCTTTCAGCTCTTGTGTCCAAAATGACTTCAAATGCTGTGAATGAATCTTCACAGCAATGTAACGCCTACAAATAATGGACACTTGTGCTTTCTAGTAGATAAAAAAATGTGTGCCTGCAATTGCACAGCTGCCCCATGCCATTTCACTAAATTTGAGTGTTTATTACATAAAAGTAAACAGTTACAGGTAAGGCTTAAATACTTATAGCACGAGAAAACAAATCAGAAATGGGGCCAGAGAGTAGCACCTTTAGGGCGATCTCTTACCACATGATGTCACAGAGCTCTAATTCTCTTTCCACAGGAGATGGTTGTAAATGTGTGTATTTTTTTCTTGATGGAAAAATCAATGCAAAGATAGATAGATAGATAGATAGATAGATAGATAGATAGACTTTTACAATCATCATCTGCAAGAAGAGAATTGAAGTGCTACATCACATGGTAAGGCATGGAGAAAGCTGTTAGTTTCCAGATCCATTTTCACTTTGTTTTTGTTATTTGATTGATTAGGCCTTTGGTAGGGGTGTAGAAGCATTTTCAAATTTTCTTCTTTCTGATGAGAACAGGTGCCTCAACATGTTACCAGAGATCCTGCATGTGCACACACTCATGAGTGCACACACACCACACTTTACCTTGAGACTTCTCTGTGGAAAACAGATTTGTACCAAATTTGCGCACACGTGCATTTTTTTCCAAGTCCTGAAATGTGGAAATAATATCACTTAAAATATAAAAAAAAATTGTACTCTTCCCCTGCCCCATATCTGAGACAGAAATACATATTTGATTTGTATCCCTAAGCTGGAAGCAGCCCCACTTCACAAAGCATGCACGTGTTTATACAGAAAAAAGTCACATTGAACTAAATGGTATTTACCCTAGATAAGCAATGTGTACTGTATGTTTGATTGTGTGCAGTGAATGAAATCCTGGGTTGAGAGACAGGTTCAGGCTAATCACACAATCACATCATCATTGCTGCAATGTGTTCCTGTAGCTGGCTGGAATTAAAGCACGTTTACCATATAACAAATATTAAATTGTAATTGTAGGGGGTGGTTTTTTGTGGTTTTTTTTAGATTGAATAAGAGGAGCAGTATCCAATAAATAGCTGGATCAACATGGCTTTGAACCTGCTCTAACATATTTGAAACAGTCTTACTGTTGTGTTCTTTTTCACCTGAAAATAAATTGCATTTATTAGTTGTTTGCTCTTTATCTTCAATGAATAAATATTTAAAATAATTAACTATTTTGATTAGATGCACTTTGATTAAATGTGACACAAATATATAGCTTTACTGAGGTTAATGTAACCATATGGCTTTTTGGTATAGGGAAAATATAAAAATGAACCTAAGAGCTCTTTCAGTTTACACCCTGTTTAAGATCATTAAGCACTTCACTCTCAAGTGGGAAAATAATCCATAATTATACTTGCAGTAAGGTGACTTATCCCATGCTGTTTGAAGATCTGGCTGCAGTTATTAAATAGACTGTAGATTTCTTTGTTCTTAGATTGTCTTGAAATTACAGATTTCAATTAGTTGCAGCACTTACTAATTCAAACTAGATTCAAGTGTTAAACCTTACTAATCTGATATTATATACTAGCACCACATAATTTTTAAACCATCCAAGCACTTCATAAACAAACAAACAAACAAACAAATAAAACTTTTATTTATATCCCACTTTTCTGTAGCAAGACAATCAAAGCAGATAACACCAAAACATCCACTTACAATATTATACATAAAATTACAGTATCCCCCCCCTTTAAAAAGAATTAAATATATTACAATTGAAAGAATTTTAAAATGAATTAACAATAACATGTCGTGGGCAGAATGGTAGTAAATACATGGTGTGAGGGGGCAGTCATTCTGTGGCCGAGGGATTTTATTTGGGAAAGGCCTGCCAGAAAAGATCTGTCTTGGCAAGGTTGATAATTTGATGGATCTCATCTGGCAGACAGTTCCATAGTCTGGGAGCAGTTGCAGAAAAGATCCTCTGGGAGGTTTCAGTTAATCTGGTCTTTAAAGGCTGCAATAGATTCCTCCCAGAGGACCTGAATGTGCATGGTGGATTGTATGGAAGTGAAGTGGGGAAATTTTATATTTAATATTTAGCTCATACTTTAATTATGCAGAATGAACAAAGATGGTTGCTGAACCAAAGTTTAAGATGGCTAACATTTGGGCTAAGTGAAGGTCTTTAGGAAAATGCTGAACAAACAGGAGAAAACAAGAAATTGTTTAGGTACAAGCTGCCCTGGTACCCTAAGCAGAGGTGCCAGAGTGAAGTCAAAACATAAACACCAGATAAGTAGAGTTGCAACTGTGAAATAATGTGTAAAGGTTAGTTACAGGGAAAGTAACTTTCTATAAGGTGACATGTGACATGATGAGTCATAAGTGGGTTTTTAATTATTCGTGTGTTCGTTTGTCTGATTGCTTGAGATTCATTTGTTTAGAGTTAAGATTGGCCAATAGAAAGCATTTTTGGAAGTCCTTTGTGTAAAAACTATAAATCCCATCATCTTGGGGTTTTTTTTCGGGGTGTCAGTCTTTGGGAATCTGAATTTTCCACTGAGGACATTTTTATTCTATGCCGGCTGAATAAATCTGGAACCTTTAACCGACTCTGGGTCCTCTTGTCTTTACTCCACTCTGTCAATGCTGAGGACTAGGTAAGCAGTCCTAGCTGAACCCATTTTTCCATTACAGAAGTAGGTGATCCCTTAAATAGGTTGGACCCAAGCCATGTAGGGATTTAAAGGTAATAACCAACACATTTTACTACACCTGGAAACTAATAGGCAGCCAGTGAAGTGACTTTAGGATCAGTGTTATCCTCTTTTTCTGGTGATTAACTTGGCTACCATATACTAACTGGAGTTTCCAGACTAGGAACAAGGGTAGCCCCATGTACAACACATTACAGAAATCGAGTCTGGGTATTAGATTATACAATATTATATAATTCTTAAGGACCAAATCACACATCCTTGTATAATGTGTATTTTCTACAAGAAGAATGTTATCTACAACAGGAATGTTTTGCTCAACAGTAATGAAACTGTCTAGAAGCAGGATGCATGCTTTTTCAATGGGATTTCCACATAAAAAATTCATAGATGGATGAACAAGGCCCATAAATAGTTTCTAAATTGTTCCACGCTCCTTTATCATTTAATAATTATTCATATATATTGTTTGTTTTGGTGACAAAATATTAATTGAACATTGCTTACTCCTTAATTCCTTGTGTAGTGTCAGTGTGACTTATCTCAAAATTTCTGAAACTTTAGGAATACTATTATTTCTTCATTTCCCTACAAATGAGTGAGAGTTCTTGTTGGCTGAAGTATTAGAAACAGCAGCCATTAATTCAATAGTCACAGCTGGGCTTCAAATGTTCAGATACCTGTAGAAGAACAGATGTTGATTTTAAAAAAAATTAGATTGATGGATGGATGGATATACGATACAGTTAACATTGGTTTTCTTCCAAAATATATTATCAAAGTCAATGTTAACTGGGTCAATTCACTTTTTTATTTGTAAGTGGAAAGCTTTTAAATGCCCCATTCAACTAACGTAAGGGAGGACATTTAACTGGTCCTGAAATACACAGTTTTATGCTAATAAACTGAAACCCCCAAAACCTGCTTCATGTAGTACTTTAAGGCTATGGACCTATGCAGATTTCCTGGAGGGGCTAGCCTCACTGAGTTCAGTGGGGCTTATGGCCAGATGATTTTGAGATCCGGTGACTCAAGTGGTTAAGACGCTGACTCTGTTGATTGCAAGATTGGCAGGTTGGCAATTCGAGGACCAAACACCATGTGATGGAGTTAGCTCCAATCACTAATCCCAGATTCTGCCAATTTAGCAGTTTGGAAGCATCAAAATGCAAGTAAATAAACTGGTACCACTTCACTGGGAAGGTAACAGCATTCTGTGCAATCATGCTGGCCACATGATCACAGAGTAGTCTCTGACAATGTTGGCTTTAATGGAGATGAGTCCCTTCCTCTACGGTCAGACACGACTTCACAACTTTGTCAGAGGGGAATACCTTTACCTTTTACCTATGGCCAGAGTATATGTCTATATGACTGCACACCTGATTAATTCATATTATCAGATTAAAGGAAGTATAGCCTTCCAGGTATTCTGGTCTACAAACCAAACAGCAGGAGTTGCATTCCAATAGCAATTGGATTACGATGGGGTGGGATAGAGGGTTTATTATTCCTAAAAGGTCTGCTCAATTAAAGCAAAACTTAATCCATAAAAGGCTTATGAAAATTCTTCATTGGTATGGTATGTGTCTGTTGGCAACAAATGGAAAGGGGCTTCTACATGTAAGTGAACTGGTGATGTAGGAAGTTGGGAACAGCAAGGCCAATACCAAGAAGCATTCAACTGTTCTGAGCAGCTACTTAGGGCTAGATAATGTTCTTCTGGACAGAGAGAGTTATGTGCTTGCAGTGCTAGATTTACACACCAAAGCAACTATGAACCACTTGTAGGCAAATAGCTAGGTCCAATTTTGTGATATTAGTGTGACTTTGTTTACTATCATTGCACTGCTGCAGCAATGTTTATTTTTGAGGCCCAGTAACTGATAAAAGGACCATATGTTTTCAACGTGTTCCTTATTTGTTTCCTTCCCTGTGTCACATACTATGTCTGCTCTTGCCATTCTGGTAGTTTTCCAGTACTCATTTAACCATACCATCTATTGTTGAAAAATGTTTTTCTTGGCTGTTAAAAAGACTTCCAAATTAGCTTGAAATGTGTTTCATCCAAAATATCACTTAGATGGCACAGTAAAACATGAATAGGATTAAAATGGATATGGTTTGGCAAGGTACAATGGATTTCAGGAGGAAGAATTTTCTGCCAGCTAATTTCCTACAAATACAGCATTTATATATACCTGCTCCCATGTGCATGGGTGTTATTTGCATTTCTTCTTCTTCATCATCTTCATCTAAACAATTGATATCCCATCCATATAAAATCTGGAATTTGACCATGTGACTCAAGTCCAAAATATATTATATTTTTTTCACTTCTTGGTCTCTAGCACAACCTGGTTAATTGGTTCTCTTTGAAACAGTTCAGTGATTATGATAACTCCCAATGATCCTGTCTGACACTAAAATGCATCCAGTTCCCTAGTTTATCAGAGAGTCGGGAGCAATAACATAAACAATTTACTTCTCCACCTGCACACATCAGAAGAGTCACCCCACTCCCCATGTTTATCAGGGTTATTATATTTTGGGTCTGAGATGGTACTGGAATTTTTGAAGGCTTGCTTTAATCATTTTGATAGGAACTTTAATGTTTATCCTATTCATGTTGATTTTTTTTTGCTAGTGTGATAGTTCCCATGGAGTTGTTGAGAGAAATCTGGTTTAATGTGATCACTTTCAACTGATACAGTTTGAGATTGGGGGGAAAGTGTTGGAAAGGTTTATCTAAGGATCTTGGTGGTTGGACATTTTAGCTAATTGAATCAGGCCTCAATGAACTGATTAGGTGAATTCATTAGTTATCACTTTTAAAGAGATCTTGCAGCATATTTGTAACAAGCTGAAAGAAGGTTGGCAGCATGAGCTTTCATAGACTTACTTCATGAGATGCATTTGTACTTATGTTTATTGAAGCTCATGCTGCCACTTCTTTCTTTCTTTCTTTCTTTCTTTCTTTCTTTCTTTCTTCCTTCCTTTCTGAGAGGTACTTTAAAAATATAAAACTTTTCCTTAAGTGGGTTCAAGGTAGCATCCCATTCTTTTTTTTTCTTTTTCTTTTTTTCATTTGCAATTTTGAGCAAAAGAGGGTTAGATCAGTTAGGGCATTCTCAGAGAGTAACTGGGCCAAAGGTACACAGTGATTTCATTTTTGGTCATTAGAATATCATCTCAGTCCAACATTCTAACCACTACAATAAAGGAGAGTAAGGTAAAAGAATCCACATCTTCCCCTAGATCTTAATTAGGGGGGGAAAAAAAGACCCAATCTTAATTTTTCTCAAAGTGGGTTGAAAACCCATTGCCTGCATGGCCCACTCCCCAGGCAGGCTGAATGCACATGGCATGACTCCATGGTACAGAATCAAGCCACATCACTGTTTTTTCTGTTGCCTCTCCACCACGCATGCACACTGTCACACAAACACACCACTGGTGATCCCCAAATACCACACATTTCTGCCCAGATGCCATCCCATTGAATGGCCACACCTTTGATTGGCCACACAGTCACATGTATGATTCTTCACCTGTTCAAAACATTGGTGCATCCACCAATATGTTGTGTGTGATACATTGTGATACATGTCTGAGCAATACATTGGCAAAGCAAAATCATGGATATGATCCTTTCACCTCATTCCCCCCGTTGGACTGTTTGATTTGTGTATATTCTGATTACATCTATTGTAATTGTTGCACTTTTATTTCTTTGCTTTGGCACAGCACAGCAGCCATGTTGGGGTGTTTATATGCAGGTGCAAAGTTGTGCATCTTCTGCGCTAAATTGAACTATCCAGGGTTCTGTTTGCTCTGGATTTTAGCCCCAGAGTGTGGCTTTGTTCCAGTTGCTGCCTGCTCTGGAAACATGCATCATCTTAACACCCTGCCTTTAAAGTGGTTAGAAACCACTTTATTTTCCCCATCTGTTCTACCCCACTGTGTACAAACTTCAACTCATTGAGTTGTAGATCATAAGTGCATTCCTTGAACTTTCTATTCCTTTCTCCCCTCTCTCCCCTCTTAATTCATAACAGCACAAAATGAATTAAACACCTGCACTTATATTTAACTTCTGCTATATTTAGCAAATAACCCACAGGATATTTCCTTTTATTATCCACAATTTGAATGTGGCTTCCTAGTCATCAACACTTCCATAGTCAAGCAAAAAGATATTTATTGCCCATTCATTATCCTCAGTTGTTTACTATTTCTTCAAACATCTCCAGCTGAATCGGTTTGTCACAAGGCAAAATCCCTTGGCAGCAGTAATAGGTTTTTCTACCACATATAAATAGTTTGATTGAAAAAGCACTGCCTGAAATATTTAATATTACCTTGTAAAATTGCTGCAGAATGACTAACATTAGAGTTTCATTTCACCTCAAATTTCCTCAATATTTTCTCTTTATTAGGGGAATACTGATGTTCTTGTCACATGTAAAGCTCTTTAAGCTAACTACAGAGGTTGGTGCCAAATTGATTTTGTCTACCTGGTGGTCAAATAATTTGTGCTCCATTTTGTGACCTTCAAAGGACACATTAAAATAAACTGTGGCACATATACTAGAGGATTTATTTCCTCAGATGTCACTTTTTAGCACTAACAGGAAAGCTTGAAATCTTACATTGTTTCATGCTCACTACAGGACAATAATCTTTTTCAGAATCATAATCTGATATTTTTGGGGGTTGCAAAAACACATTTTACATTTCTTGCTTATGTTTTGCAGTTACAAAAAGCAATCTTGTCTGTGAGAACTCCAGAAGGACCATAGGAATGACATAGATGGCAAAAATTCTTAAACATGGAAGTATGGCTGCCATAAAGCAAAAGCAGCAGTGAAGGTTGGACATTTGTGAGAATGGAAAGAGGATGGGCCACTTCAGCCTGATAACAAATAATGTGAACTTTGCAAAATATATTTCTTGCAAGGGGTGGAGGCGAGAGATTCATTTATATTCCATGAATTACTCTAAGTAACTGGTCTGAAGGAAACAGTAAATTTCCTCTAACCCTTGAGAGAAAAATATTCATGTGTATCTTAACAGTGAATTACTACATGTAGGAAGCAGAACCACAGGTAATGATGTATTACTTTAAAAGAGGAAGGGGAAACTATTAATTTCTGTCTTCTCTTTTTTTGCCAACAGGTCAGTGATATTTCCCCTTATTAAAACATCAATTGCAAAAATGTTTGGAGCTGGGTAGGGAAATGGGGAAGGATTCATATTTGTGGCATTGGTAAGAGATGGGGCTACCTCAGCATAACACAAAATAAGTTGAATGTTGCAAGATATATTACTTTCAAGGGGTGGGGATCAATGTGCAAGAAAGAAACAAAAATGAGATCAACAACATCAAAAACATATTTTCAGGAGGTGGAAAAGGAAGAGCATCAGCATCAGCAATAGTGGTGTACAAATCTAAAACTGTGAATTCATTTACTTATTCAAGAGCTGGAGTGCAGGAAGAATGATTGTGAGCTATTGAAGGGCTTCTCCATCAATGAAAAGGGACACCATAACCACACTTAGCAGACACAGCAGCAACAATTTGAAGGTGATATTGGCGATCAGTGCACTACTTTCATTCCCATGCTAGGTGTGGGATGTAAACTCACAGGAATGGATTGTATTGCACAGCTCCATCACTGGGCAGTATTCATCCCATACCAGACTTGGGCTTCCCCAGGACCTTTTAATGAACAGGAAAATCCAGTTATTTAAAAGGACTTGGAGAAGCCCAGTTCAGTACTACCTGGGATGGAGTTGTGTGATACAATCCATTCCTGTGAGTCTACATTCCGCATCTAGCACAGAGGCAATATTTTAAGACTACAATTGCAATTTAAAAGCCATATGTGATAATGTTGAAAATAAATAAACACATTAATGTGCCAGTTTTAGCCTTATGATATATTCCACTGCAAAGTGATAGCCAGACATGGGTCTGCAGACAGGTTCTGTCTTTTGTCAAAATGTGTTGATGGTAGATCTGTGTCTAATAATCTGACTTCTGCCAAACCACAGGGCAATGGGGGGATGTGCAGTGGAGAAGCAGCAGGAGGGACTGCCTCGCAAATTTCTCCAACATCCTCCTCAGCACAAATGCAGTTTCTATCCAAATCTGGGCAAGCTATACAGGTTTAGGATGGGATTTGGACTTTAGGCTGGGATTTGGAGTTGAGACTGCCATGATCACCTTAGTTGATGACCTCCATCTGGGCATTGACAGGGGTAGTGTGACCCTGTTGGTGCTACTGAACCTCTCAGTGGCATTTGACACCACAGATCATGACATCCTCTTGAATCTCCTGAGAAGGTTAGGAATAGGAGGCACTGTGCTCCAGTGGTTCCGTTCCTTCCCCTCAGGCAGATTCCAGAGGGTGGCGCTCAGGGACAGTTGCTTAGCAAGGAAGGAGCTTCATTGTGGTGTCCCACAAGGCGCCATCCTGTCCTCATGCCTTTTAACATATACATGAAGCCACTGAGAGAGTTCATTTGGAGGCATGGGGCAGGCTGTTATCAGTATATCAATATTTCTCCATGTCTCAGTCATCAGCTTTGACCAGTCATCACTGGCTGCCCATTATTTTCCAGGCCCAGTACATCTCTCCTCTCAATGACTGTATTACAGTAGTAATGGATTGGATGAAGGAAAACAAATTGAAACTGAATCCAGACAAAACGGAGGTACTTACGTTATCAACTCCGAACCCAGGTATTGGGATACAACCTCTAGTCCTGGAAGGGGTCACACTCCCCTCAAAGAACTGTATTCGCAGTCTGGGGGTGCTCCTAGATCCATTGCTTCACATGAGAAATCAGGTGAATGCAATAGTCAGGAGTGCCTGTTATCAGCTTCAGCTGATATGCCAGCTGTGCCCTTTCCTGGAAGTTAGGGACCTTGAGACCATAGTACATACACTGGTAAACCTCAGGTCTTGATTTCGGTAATGCATTCTACATGGGGCTAGCCTCATTCTTGGTCTGGAAACTTCAATTAGTTCAGAACATGCAGCCAGACTGGTCTCTGATATATCCAGAAGAGACCATATAACATTGATCTTAAGATCACTCCACTGGCTGCCCATTAGTTTACGGGCCCAATACAAAATGTTGGTTATCACCTTTAAAGCCCTAAATGGCTTGGGTCCAACCTATTTTCGGAACTGCCTCCTTCCCTATAATCCTCCCCGCACACTTAGGTCCTCACAGAGGAATTTGTTATAGCCTTATAAAACAAAGCTGTCCACAACCTCCCAAAAGACCTTCTCAGCTGTCACACCCAGATTGTGGAATGGCCCGCCAGACAAGTTCCATCATTTTACCACCCTAAACAGCTTTTAAAAAGCTATAAAGACTGATCTCTTCTGCCAGGCCTTTCCTGAATAGTTTCTCTGGCCACTAGAAGATATCTGACTGTTGAACTTCAACGTCACTTTAGCCATGGTCTATTGTTTGTTGTATAAATTTTTAAAGTATGATTTAATTATTACATTAATAGTATTTAAATAGGGTTTTTTGGAATGTATGTTTTTAAATCTTTGTAAGCCACCCCGATTGTATCTTGTAGAGGGGTGGGATATAAATATCATCATCATCATCATCATCATCATCATCATCATCTGTTCAATGGTTCTGGATGTGTCAGTAGACATTTGCTTCTATCTGCATAGGTAAAAAAACAAACAAACAAAATATTTAAAAGGATGCTTTCTGTGGGGTTCTATTTAAATATTTGTTGGTCTACTGTGAAAAGACTTGCTATTACAACCAGTGGGGTGTAAGTTAGTTATGATTCTCCCTATAACAGGTGAATTGAGAACCTCTGCCTGCCTCCCTCCCTGAGTAGGGTGAACATTTGTCTTCAACTAACAGGCATTTGATTCTAGCATTAAATTTTGACTGGGTAAATATCATTACCTGCCTTGATTGCAGTCCCAGTTGTCTAGGCCCATCTCCTTGCAGTCAGAAAGCATACATAGATCAGTGGCATGTGCAAGAGATACAAGAGGCATACTCCTCTATCTAGTGTGTCTCTGCATCAGGATGATAGAATTATCTGATCACACTTGATGCAAGGGCACAGTACAATTACTGAGTCTTGACTGCGGAAGAGGAATGGTCAGAGCAGTAGATTGTGGAAAGGAACAGAAACATCATCTAAGAGTAGAATGTTTTACTTATTTGTTTTTCACTGAAGACATTTCACAATTACTGAATAAGAGTATAATGGGGGTTTGGACTATGTAGACAATGTTACTAGCCAGTTTCAGTCCCCTGATGGAGTGAAGGCCAGCCATCTTACCCTTTTGCTTTTGGCTATAAGATGGTTCAGAAGTGATTCTTGGCAAGAGTACCATAGATTGATTCAGAATGTCACAGCAAGTTCAAACATTCTACTCAAGAAACTGGAATTCAAAGGTGTGGAGTAGCTAGTTTTTACATGAAATAATGATAGTAATAGTAATAATAACTCTCAACAGAGCTTAGAATGTTAGTTTTGAAAATTGAATGAATAATATTACAGTTTAGAAACTGAAAAAAAGGTTTGTTACAAACAATGATAAAACTGAAATAATTTTTGGTTATATTATTATGAATAAACTCATTATTTAACATATTCATTCTGGAATAGACAATAGGATTTACGGACTATGATATGGAATTTGTCAGCATTGACCCAAGGGGCATTTTATAGTTGAAAATGCTATTTTTGTCATTTTAAATTTCCTTTCTCACAACTTGAATCCTCCCCAATGGTGGGAAAACAAAATGGACTTTGACATATTTGGGAACTGTCAAGTTGGGGAATGCTCCTGTAAAGCATGGGAGTCTCATATGTCAAAGTTTTAATTTAATTAAGTTCTGTCACTGTTTCATCTCTCCCCTCTTGAAGAGATGGAGCACTGAAACAACTTAATTGACATTATAGGGCATTCTAGATTGGCAAAAAGAAATGTGTTCATGGCTGCATGAAAGTCTAGCCTTTATATGAGAAAAAGGGAAAGCGTACCATGAAAACGCTTTTTTTTTTTTCGTTTTAGGGGAGAAGCGCCTTTTAAAAGGTGCTGGTTTTCCCAGCTTCTTTTTTAAAAACTGCGGAACAGCGCAGCTCCATCTAAAGGCTGTGGTGCAGCTGCTAAGCATTAAGGAAAAGGGAACTTTATGTCACACTTTCCTGCCAATCTAGAAAGCCCCTATGTTTTTCTTTCTTACTTACTTAGTCTGATAGAGGAAGAGCCATCCACTGTAACTAATCCTAAAATTCATAAATTCATTCCTCCTCCTCCTCCTCCTCCTCCTCCTCCTCCTCCTCCTCGTGTTACATCATAGGATCAACATCAATATTTATCAGCAAATCTAGTGACTTAAGCCATGCCAGTTAATAAAAGGTCTAATAAGTTAATAAGAAAACAAGTTGCTAGATATGACCAAGCTCTAGATTTTAACACACTACTGTTGTGCTTCTTGATATTCCTGCCCCACCCAGGAAATAATGAGACCACATGCAAAAGATGGGTTTGAAAAGGGCCAATTTATTAAGTTGCCTATTTATTGTTGTCTTAGGGGAACTGCAAGTAAAGGGAGAGTAGCCTATCATGAGAGCAGCTGCAGCAGGGGATCACTTTCTCTGACCTCCTCTGCAGCTTCCCATGGGTGATAACAACTGAGTCCCAAGGAAAACCCAAAACCTGGGTTATTCCCTGGACAGCCTACATCAAGAAGACCAACCATAAAGTCCCTCCCACAAGCCCTGAGGCTTAAAGAGAGGGTTTATCTTTCATACAGGTCTCAAGGGAATCACCTTTCTCTGTCTCTCCAGTCCCAAGACCTAAAGAGTCAGTTCCAGAGACCTCCCTTTCACCAAAGTGATGACCTAGATGAACTCTCCCCCCGCTATCAGTAAGGGGAAAGCATCTGCACTAAGCCAAACAAAACTTCCGAAATTCCTCATTGTAGGTCTCCCAAGAAAACGGAATTTCTGAAATTGGATAAATGAATACCATCAGCTCTGTAGAGCTCTGCTCACTGAAAAACAATTTCAGGGTGTGGCAAGCAAGCTGTAAAGCATTCTGAATTTTCCTATTGACTCTACACTGTGCCTTATCCAAAACAAAGGTAGCCATCTCCTCTCTAAATGTGTTGAAGAAGCATGGCAGACCACATAGTCTCAACCAGAAGTCATTGAAGTTTGATGGCTTTAAAATAATTAATTGTTTGAAGAATCAAGCCTTTGTCTTCAAGCAGCCCCAAATCACTACCACCCAAGTGTATAACAAGAACATAGGGAAGAATCCCACTGTCCTCCTCAAAAAGTAATGGCAACAAGCCATCCAAAGAAGACCCCTTTTGCCATCCCATTCTTACAGCACTTTCACTGAATCCAAGGTGCATTTCAAAGTGGCTTATTCGGGCTTGAAAGGCTGTCTAGTAAACCATGCTGTGGCCACAGATCATCACACAATGCCTCACCAGCCACAACCTGGAATCTGTAAAACAAAAACATAACAGGTTAATGAATCAGCCGTTGAATGATAGGCTGTTGACTTCCAACATCCAGTCCAGTTGACATCTACAGCAGTGAAGCAAGCCACAGCTGCTGTCAAGGCTGCACATATACGAAGGAAATATGTAGCGTACGTAAACCTGCCAAGGGCAAGGGCAATTAGAGCCTTGGAGGTGACCACACAAAATTGGTATTTAGTAAGGGGAGGAAGGCCAGAGTGGGAAAATAATGAAGCAGGCTTGGCACCTCTGCCATGTATGAAATTTTGGAGCACTCTAACAGGGCAAAGCTCAGTATCACTAAAATTCTGAAACAATATTATGATACTGATCCATCTTAGATGATCTGATGATCAAAATGGCAGTTAGCACCAAACTGCAAATCCCTGAACTCCAACGCCTTACCAGTCTTGTCTGATTTAGAAGCTACCATTAACTCCCCAATTCATAATGCCCCCCAAAAGGCCATCAAAGCTGCTGCATGTAGCAACAAACTTGTGTATGGTTTTGCTCAGTAACAAAGGTGACAGAACATCAGCTGTAGCCCCTGCCACTCCCTAGATTAATCATCTAAGATTTTCCTGATCTGAAAACACCCATGGTGTCATGGGAACCCTGAGCTTTCATCCAAAAGGCCAACACAGAAGACTGCCCTTAATAGTCTGGGGGGAAAACTCTTGTCATGGAGAAACACAAAATATTGCAACAACTGTGGGACAGGGACCAGCACAGTAGCCTTCACACTGTTTGCTAAACAGAAGGCCAAATAATCCCTAACTGTCCTTATTTATCCCCACATTGTTCCAGGTAATAAATATAAACTAAGGGCTCTAACTACCTCATGATGCCAAGCCTCCACAGGTCTATTGGCATTGGCTCTGCTGTAGGAGCTGCATCCAGTGCCAATTTCCTGAAACATTCCATCTGCATGTGTGAGAGAGCATCTGCTGTAGAATTTTCTATGCCTGCAACGTGGAAAGCAGTAAACAATATATTAAAATGCAAACATGGGAAGGTAAATGCACTCAGTAGCTTCATAACCTGAGGAGGCTTGAAAGTAGGTGAATTAATAACATGTACAGTAGACTGGTTGTCACATGAAAAATGGACAGTGGAGTTGTTCAACTCCTTAGCCCCAATGGTTACAGCAACCAAAATAGGGGAAAAAATTCTAGATAGGTCAAGTCAGATGTTAATCCCAAATTTATCCACTCATCAGGCCAAGACTGAGTGCACCAATGCCCCCTGAAAAAGTCCTCAAAGACTATTGACCCAGCTGCATTTGAAGAAACATGTAATTCCCATTAAAGCTGTCTAAATACTGTCACCAAAGTTGTAAATCTTCTCTCATTACTGATGTAATGTGAGTTCTATGATAAGGCTGAGTAACACCATAAAGAAAAGGCCTGACATGGAGAACCACTTTACAGTCAAAATTTAGATTGTCAATAAGTCCCTGGAATTCATGAAAGGTGGCTTTCTTAAGGGCTAAAAATGTCCAAAAGTAACAGCTAATAAACCTCAAACTCTCACAGAACTCTGTTGCTATCTGGTTTCTATCTCCCTCTTACACACTCCTCTTTTCCTATTTATATTTGCTCCTGGGGATAGCCCCACCTTTTCTAGCTTCACTCCCATTGGCTGTTCAAACCTCACTCCCATTGGCTGTTCGAACATTCCAATCTGCCTGTTTTCTCTACATTCACCAACTGCCCTTTTGGGTAGGACAAATGATTTGAAAGTCTCCAATGGTCTTCTTATGGACTACCTCAAGTGGTGAGACTCTCATCTTTGGGGCTGGGAGGGTATCAAAAGGGACCAGCACACATCCCTCTGATACCTCTTTGACAATCTTCTCTCTAGCCACCCATCCCATGCCTCACACAGACTTCATATTGTTAGCCCAAAAGGGATGTGAAAACCAGAAACATTCCCCTATTCTAAATATTGTGCTGACTGCCTATCAGGGTAATCCCTCAAGAGCTTTCTCAAAACTACTAAGTTAATGGGACTGGGCCCCTTTTGGAGGGAAGGGGGGTGTTTACACCCTTCCTACTGGGAAGCTGATCTCTATTAGGCCATGGGTGTCCATGCCCCCTGTTGCAGTTGTGAAAGGAGAGAAATCCCCTGCACACTGAACACATGTGCTTGTACTTACAGGACTTAAGGCTGCACAACACCTGAAAACTAAATTCCCAACAAAGCAAATTTTGTGCCTAGCCTGATGAAGCCTGGGGCCAAAAGTAAGCTGAAGCTGCAGCCTTTTGAACAAGATGTCTAGTATGTGACCTTTCACCTTATACTGGATGAGCAGGTATCATGAGCTGCATCTACAGCTGGGAATGCAGCAAATCCTACCTCAGGTTAGGATAAAGGGCAGCTAGCATGCAAAAGGCTTTGTCATAAAGAGGCCATGAAGGGCCAGCATAGTCAACATAAACCCTGTGGATAATATTTTTGTATTGGATTAAAGCTGGACCATGCATAGGCTGTGTCTTGGAAATGACCCCAGCATAAATACACAAAAACCAAATACTAAGTTTGTCCAGGTACAGTCAACCTTACACATCTTTAACTTTTCTTTCTCTTTATCATCAGGTTGATCCTTATCCATTTGTTCCAGTTCCCTATAAAGGAGCCATGAATACATTGACATATTCATCCCTAAAGATCTTAGCCTTAGTCAATTGTAAGAAGTGGTCCCCCAGAGGGTGACAGGGAATCATATTCTGAACCCCCAGGCTGTCCAGAAGCCCCAAGATCAATGCCCTGATGTAGAAGCAATGGAATGCCTGATGAGCCACTTGCCCACAGTGAGAATGTTGGAGGGGCCCAACCCCAGGAAGAATGAGTAAATGGAGATAAGTTCTATCCAAAAGAACCCACCAGGCCCTGTGGGCTAACAGGAAGCATACATGGAATCCCAGCACTCCCCACCAGGAAAAAAAAAAGGAAACGCTTCTACATTAGTGTCAAAGGTCTCACCTGAAGGTAATGGGATGTGAGAAGATTCAGCACATTCTCCCAAATCCATAGGAGTGGCTGTTAGTATGTCAACAACATGACTTGGTGCAGCGTTCACCAATGTCCTTTGCTGAGCACATTGTTGTTCTAAAGCATCAAGATGAGGTATAACCTCAGTAGCAAATTGTCTAGATTTAGAGTGCTTAGAAGCCTTTCTAGCAGGATGGGAAGCCTTCTGGTCAAATAGCTGATCCATCTCTAGGGTTTGTATGTATCTCACAATTTCATCCCAAGGTATGTTATGTGAATCAGAATTGGATGACAACAGATGGACTACTGGGCATTTGGCAGACTTCTTGGCAGGACAACCACTGCCTTTAGAGCCCTCAATTCCCTTCTAAAGAGCCATTTAACAACAACAACATGCAGCCAAAAAGATAGGGGATAAATGAGATGGTGTGAAATGCTTTTCTCTGAAATATAGCCTACAGGAATATTAAATGTGCAGGTAATACACACACACACACACACACACACGGAAGCAGGGGTGAAGAGGCTGAGACATTGTGACCTGCCACAGATAAGTGCCATGTGCTCCTGTCCTAGGCCTTCAGGAATGGCCACAACAACAAACCAATAGGCACCAAACCACGACCATGTGGTTCACCCCAAATGGAAACCTGCTGGCCAAGTCAAGGCTGCTGGTGTGATGAGTCCCACTCATTCAACCATTTTCGTATTGTGGCAGCCCCATGGGTTTTGCCATCCCACTGCTGTCACCACATTATGTAACGAGAACTACTAAAACTGCCTATTTTCCATTTTTAGGGATTCACTTTTAGATGGTGCCTAGTAATGTGGTTACTTATTTCAGACCCAGACAATCTTGTAAGTAATTAACAACAAAACTTAATTTGAAAAACAGTTTAACAATGTTTTATTGTTCAGTTGGTACATTCACTTGTTATTGTTTCACTTTGTTGCACTTGGTTACACTTTGTTACTCCTCTCTCTCTCGAACTCCAGTTACACTCTCTTAGGACCCTCACACCTGTTATCCTTCTGACCTTATTTCTATACTAGCCCTCAGGCTAACCCTATCCCTCAGGATATCAGACCAGTAACTCCCTCACTTGGAATGCTGTATTAGACCTAAGTCCCTGACTTCTGGACTTGTTCCCTATCAGACCCTGTCACAGAGCTAAGTAATTTGCTTCCAAACGTTAGCTCTCACAGTCCCTAACCTCTGGACTTTCACACAACCAAACCCTAATTGTTTGAAACTAAAACCCTATCTGACTCCAACTGTCAGCAACAGAAATCTTTTCCTCTCAATGGCCAACATTCTCTTGGCTGTTCCCAGCTGACTCCTGATTGGCTGTAAAACCTGGCATAATTCTGCCTGTTCTTCACAGATGGCAATAGCTGTTAGCTATAGATTGGGAGGGCAGATACATCACACTGAGGAAGGCCAAGCATGGGAAGCTGCACTGGGATGGGGAAGGCCCAAACAGAACAATCAGGGAGGTGAAGCCCAGCACAGGAAACTGTGCTGCAGGTATGAAGGCGTGCTGGGACTGTGAAGGCTACAACCAATTAATGGGGGGAAGGCCAATAGTGAGAGGCAGGAAGCCACGTTGAGGGTGGGAAGCTGCACTGGGCCTGAAAAGGCCCAAGCCAATTTATTGGGTGGGGGGAGAGCCAGTTGTGGGAAGCCACACTGAGGTCAGGAAGGTGCACAGGGCTTGAGAAAGCTCCAAGTAATTGATTTGTGGGGAATGCCAGTGGTGACAGGCAGGAAGCTGAGCTTGGAACAGAGAGCTGCACTGGGCCAGAGATGGCTCCTACGAAGGTAGAAAGAAAGCAGAAGAAGGAAAGCGGCTGGGGGAGCAAAACTGCAGTGAATCCCTCACCCCTGCAAGTGACCATGCACTGCTGCAAGTGGCCATGCACTAGCTGTTCCTTGCTAAGGGCAAGAAACAGCTGGCCCAACAGGAATAGGGACCCAGCTGCAAGGCCAAGCCTCCACTCAACCAGCTCACTGGAGCCCAAGCAAACTACAGAAAGTGGTGGCTGCCGCTACTGCCACAATAATCCATCAAGAGGACAAAAAATGGGAGTTTAAAAACCACAACCACCTCCCAACTCTGTTCCTGCCATCCGATGATCACTGAAGCAAAGAGGAATAATAATAATAATAATAATAATAATAATAATAATGTTTATTTATAGCCTGCTCCTCTAATAAAATACTCGGAGCGGGGTACAGCAGAATAAAAAGATACAGAGTAAAAACAACGATCACATCCCACCCCAACCACCCGACTTAAAACTGAATTAAATCTAGACAGTTTAAAATTAACACAGTTAAAGTTGGTCGGCAGTTATTAAAACAAAGTGCATTTTCATGAGCAATCCATGTGCAAGGCCACATTAAATCGATTCAAGTAAGTATTAAGTAAAGGGATCATTAATAATTTCCAGTACTGTTTATATTTTTAGAGCAGGGAGCGAGGGTTTCATTTATTCTCTCCTTCAGGGAAAGGCCTGCCGGAAAAGATGCGTCTTTAAAGCCTTTTTGAAACTAGCCAGTGATGTAATGAGACGCATCTCATCCAGCAGGCCATTCCAGAGCTTAGGGGCAGTAGCTGAAAAGGCCCTCTGAGAGGTCTGGGACAGCCTGGTTTTCATCGGCTGCAGTAGGTTCCTCTCAGAGGACCGAAGTGTGCGGGGCGGTTCATACGGGAAGAGGCGGTCCTTAAGGTAGGATGGGCCTGAGCCATGTACAGCTTTAAAGGTTAGTACCAACACCTTGTACTGTGCCCGGAAACTAATGGGCAGCCAGTGGAGAGCTTTGAGCACTGGTGTTATATGCTCTCTTCTAGATGTTCCTGTGATAAGCCTGGCTGCCATATTCTTAACCAATTGAAGTTTCCGGGTTAAGCACAGGGGTAGCCCCATGTAGAGTGCGTTACAGAAGTCCAAACGTGAGGTTACTAGAGCATGTACCACAGTCTCCAGGTCTTTCGTATCCAGGAAAGGGCGCAGCTGGCGTATCAGCCGAAGCTGATAGCAGGCGCTCCTGGCTACCGCATTCACCTGGCTAGTCATGTGAAGCGAAGAGTCAAGGAGTATCCCCAGACTGTGAACTGAGTCCTTAGGGGAGAGTGTGACTCCGTCTAGGACTGGGGACTGTATTCTCAATCCTGGTTTCGGACCGGTAACTGTTAGTACCTCCGTTTTGTCTGGATTTAGTTTTAATCTGTTTTCCCTCATCCAATCCATTACCGCCGCAAGACAGTCATTAAGAGGGGAGGCACCATCTGATGACTGAGCTGATGATCTAGTCATGGAGAGGTATATCTGAGTGTCATCAGCGTACTGAAGACACTGAGCTCCATGCCTCCGAATGATCTCACCCAACGGCTTCATATAAATATTAAATAGCATCGGGGACAGGATGGCGCCCTGAGGGATGCCACAATTAAGCTCTATTTTGGAGGAGCAACTGTCCCCAAGCCTCACCCTTTGGGATCTGTCAGAGAGAAAGGATTGGAACCAATGAAAAGCAGTGCCTCCGATTCCTAACTCTCTCAACCGACCCAAAAGGATGGAATGATCTACAGTGTCAAAGGCCGCTGAAAGATCCAAGAGCACTAACAGGGTCACACTACCCCTGTCAATACTCAAGCAGAGGTCATCGGTCAGAGCAACCATGGCAGTCTCCACTCCATGTCCTGTCCTGAAGCCGGTTTGAAATGGATCGAAGTAATCGGCTTCATCCAAGACTGCTTGGAGTTGGGTGGCAACTGCCCTCTCGATGACCTTGCTTAAAAATGGAAGCAAGGACACTGGTCTATACTTGTTTCTGTCCAGGGGGTCAAGGGAGGGCTTTTTCAGGATGGGCTTAACCGCCGCCTCCTTAAGACAGGATGGTAAAATGCCCTCCCTAAGGGACGCATTGATCGTATTCCGAAGAAATATTCTCAGTGTCTCTCCTCCCTGGACGACCAGCCAGGATGGACAAGGATTGAGGGGGCAGGTTGTCTACCGCATACTTCCAAGTAGCTTGTCCACGTCATCAGTACTTACAGATTGAAACTCATCCAGTAATGTGACAACAACGGAGTCGCTAGACACTTCACCTATAGGATCTGGAGAAAAAGTGGCGTCCAAGTCGGCTCTTATCCGAGAGATTTTATCTGCAAAGAAGGTGTTAAACGCATTGCAGCAGGCCGTCGTAGGGTTAAGTAGGGGATTTGGCTCAGGGGGAACCTGCGTCAGCTCCCCTACCACCCTAAACAGTTCTGCTGGGCGAGACTCTGCAGACGCAATGTGTGCAGAGCAGAAAGATTTTCGCGCTGCACGCAAAGCCTCCCGATAGGCGCGAAGATGCTGCCTATGGCGAGTCTTGTCGGATAGGAGTTGAGTCTTCCGCCACTTGTGCTCTAGTCGTCATCCAACCTGCTTCATCTCCCTGAGCTCTTCCGTATACCAGGGTTTCTGCTTTGGAGCGGGTTGGAGAGGACGCTCAGGGGCAATCGTGTCAATAGCCTTGGGAAGATCGGTATTCCAGGTATTTGCCAAGGCTTCGACACGATCACCAGCATTGCCAACCATTAAATCCTCTAAGGCCTTCTGGAAACCAATTGGTTCCATGAGCCTTCAAGGGCGGACCATTCTAATGGGTCTGCCACCCCCGGAGGGGCGAAACGCTGCTCTTAGTTCCACCTTGATCAGAAAATGATCCATCCATGACAGGGCGGAGGTTTTCGTTACCTCCGCCCACGGATAATCCTGTTCTGTACAGAAAACCCCATCAAGTGTGTGACCTGCGCAATGAGTGGGCCCGTTGACCAACTGGGATAGGTTCATGGCTGTCATAGATTCCACGAACTCCCGAGCTGCTCCAGATAGATCAGAAGGACTGGTCTCAAGAGGGATGTTGAAGTTGCCCAGAACCAAAAGCCTGGGCGACTCCAACAACAACTCAGAGACCAGCTGAGTCAGCTCGGTCAGGGAGTCTGTTGAGCAATGGGGTGGCCGGTATACCAACAGAATCCCCAAACTATCCCTGGTCTTCAGGCTAAGGTACACGCACTTGATGTGGGTTGTTTTCCGGACAGGTTTCCTGATCAAGGTTAGGTTGGTTTTGTGGACTATAGCAACACCGCCCCCCCCCGCCCACTTTCCCTTACCTGCTCACTGACCGTATAACCGGCTGGGAGAGACTGCGCCCATGTTGTGGCGCTAGCATCTCCCAGCCAGGTCTCGGTGAAACATGCCAGGTCGGCCTGCTCGTCTTCTAAAAGATCGTAGATAATATGAGTTTTAGCTTTAGCCGACCTGACATTACAAAGGAGCAGATTAAGGGATTGTGGAATGGTTGGTATGCTCTCCGTCTTAGCCAAGGGAACAGAGTGGACTGAAGAAGGGATAGATATCAATCATCGATCCCTACTTCTTTTGTAACATTTCTCCACTCTGTTTCCACCATATCTTCCCTGGCCCCCCACAACTTCAATACCCGCACCTGGCTCAATCTTGGCTCCATTGCCGGAAGAAAATAGCAGCTTGCCGAATGGAGTTGTGAGGTGATTTCAGTAGTCATAGGAGTTCATGAAGGCACAGTGTTCATAAATTTCAGAAACTAAGTCCAATTTCACCCCTATTTGCGACCAAAAACAGTATAGAATAGGGGGTTGAGACAAAAGTTGTTTTGTTTTGTTTTTTGCAGCCTGGATGTCACTGCTGGCCACCACAGAAGGAAGGGGAGGAGATAAGATGTCATGGGTTTCCCCTCCCCCCAGTCGGAGCTCCACTCTACTGCTATGTGGCATCTAAGGCTCAGGTGGTAAGGACTGAGGTGGGGGGGGGAGAATCTTTCCTGCTCCTTCTCTCTGCTGCTGCTGGGCCAGGGAGGGAGCGTTGGGGCCTAAGGAGGCCCAGATGGTCCTTCCTCCTCCCCTCTCACCAGTGCTGCTGCTGCTGCTGGGCCAGGGAGGGAACGTTGGGGCCTAAGGAGGCCCAGATAGTCCTTCCTCCTCCCCTCTCACCACTGCTGCTGCTGCTGCTGGGCCAGGGAGGGAGCGTTGGGGCCTAAGGAGGCCCAGATGGTCCTTCCTCCTCCCCTCTCACCACAGGCACAGGAGACAGCAGGGGATAAAAGGCATCTGCCCCTGCCCCCAGCCTTCTTCTACCATGGCTCAATACCCACAGAACAATTTATAAATCTGCTTTCATGATGCTATGGGGTCAGCAAAGAATGTTTCCATCCCCCACAGGTCTGGTGTGTTCGTGTGTGTTGGGCGGGGGGGGGGGGTCCACAGTTAAGATATTAGGAGGCAATATTGTATTAAAATGATATTTAAATTAAGATGCCAAAAAAGTAAGTGGATTGCTGTTGGAACAAAAAAAAGTATGTCTTAAAAGAAGGCATGATGGGCAGTGTTACAGAAATTCCAAGATCAAAACAGTACTGGTACTACTACTACTACTACTACTACTACTACTAATTCTTAGCTGAAAGAAGAAGTATGTAAATTGTTGCCACAGGATGATATGAAACTGCTGTTTTAAACCTAATCATGTACTGTAGATTAGGTTTAAGTGTTCTAGATGTGTTGTTGTTATTGTTCAGCATAAAGTCAAATCTTAACTAGCCAAGATGGTTAAAGATTAACTCAGTCAGTACTATACCAGCAGAAGCTATTCTGAACTCAATTTCCTCTCCATCAGCCTAGGAATGCTGGAAATTACATTGGAAGTACCTCACCCTGGCCTAAGTTTGTAGCAAATTTATATCTGTGTCCCTGGACTCAAGGTGATTTGGAACTGGCATACGTCAGCTCTTCTCTTACATTCTCTGTCACTTCGTTGGTTCTTTTGCTGGGAAACTTTAGCCAACGAGCACTTTGCCAGCAGAGTTGTTTGTTGCAAGATATTTCACTTCAGCTGTCAAAAAAGGCTTGTGCCTAATCCTGACATCACAATTTTGGAATAAGATTGTGCTGTTAATATCATAAAATGTTCTTTCTGGTGTGACTTCTAAAATTGGTTTAAAATATTTGCATTTTTATGTGTTTTAAAGAACGAGGCATACATACCTCAACTGTGAAATCAGTTTGTTTATTTTTAATTTTTTTAAAGTAATATTTAATTGGCCCACCATGTTGCCCATTACAACGTACTGTCTCGGCCAGTCAATGTCATATAAAAAATTATATGGTTGTTTTAGAGGAGGCTGCCAGGAAATAATAATAATAATAATAATAATAATAATAATAATAATAATTTATTTATATACCGCCTTTCCAAAAAAGATCAAAGCGGTTTACAAGGTGGATAAACAAATACACAAAATACATAAATGAGCAAATAAATTAAATATCTAAATAATAAGGAGGGAGGGTTCTTTCCCTCAGGCAAGCCCTGATGGAGCTGGGCCTGCCTCTTCTCTCCCTCAAAAGCCGGACGATGGCAGTTGGTATGGAGGGAGGGCTCTCTTTCTTCAGGCAAGCCCTGATGGAGCTGGGCCTGCCTCTTCTCTCCCTCAAAAGCCAGAGGATGGCAGTTGGCATGGAGGGAGGGTCCTTTCCTTCAGGCAAGCCCTGATGGAGCTGGGCCTGCCTCTTCTCTCCCTCAAAAGCCGGACGATGGCAGTTGGCATGGAGGGAGGGCTCCCTTCCTTCAGGCAAGCCCTGATGGAGCTGGGCCTGCCTCTTCTCTCCCTCAAAAGCCGGAGGAGAAAAGACTCCCATTTGGTTTGGGGGCAGAGGAATAAGGAGAGATGGGTTATCTGCCATTACTTGCCTCTCTTCCCATATTCTATGCAGCAGCCCTAGGGCTTTTCCTCTCCTCTAATCCTATTCTTGATGGAATATCTGAATGATCACTAATGACCTCAAAGCAGCGTTAAATTGGAATCTGGCAGTACACCAGGAAAATGGAGATGTGTATTGATAATACCTGTACCAAATTCCTTTGGAGATAGCAAACAGCCACATTGACTTCATGCACATTGATCAATGAAAAAAATATCAATATGGTTTATAATACAGGATAAATATAAATAAAAGATTTGTTACTTTGATTTGAGAACAATCAGCCAAAGTCATATTCTGATACAACTGACTTTTTATTTGTCTCCAAATGAAAGGGATGAATATCTTGACTGGTAAGGTTTTTTACTTTAGACTGCTTAACATTCAAAAGTGTAAGAGTCCATACAATGTAATGTAATGAAATGAAATGAAATTTATTTCCTGCAGTTTGTAAATAATAAACAAAAATAAAATAAAATATGCACACACCTTTAGAAGCAATTTCTTAACTTCACAATTTGTAAAGCCGAGATTGTTTTTTATTACAGTACTTTATTTTATGAAAAGGTGAAGTTATAGCATAAGAAACCCAAGATTTGGGGGTGAAAATTGTTCCTTTAAAGATGCTTCAGCCACTGCAAAATATACATAGCAAAGATATACTGCAACAATTTGTTGCAGGGTACCATTTGTATAAATTTAAAAAAAAATGATTTCATACTTTTGAAGTAGCTTTTGCCTCCAAAAATTGATTAAAAAACAGTATGTTTAACTAACAATATAGTGCAGCAATTAGATATTTGTGTTTGCTCTGAACGCTGGAGGAAGTTGGTCTCTGCATACAAAATTTCCTGATCTCCAGCTTTTAGACTGATATGCAGATTTGAATGTTCCTGGCAGTTTGAAGCTATCAAAATGTGCATTTAAATAGTACTTTACCCAGCCTGGTAAAACTTTGGAAGCACAGCAAGTCCAGGAATTTCTAAAGTCTATCTCTTAAGATGTATTGAAGGCTGAAGTTCACATATTGATTACTTAAGTCTATTTGAGGTCTTGAGTCAATTACCTCAAACTGTGTCACATTTGCTGTAGTGTCCTGTTTTTATTACTACCCATTGACTTACGCATAGCTTTCATCTCCTTTTCAATAATGCCCATAAGCACCATTTGTAAAGTGTTTGTTGAATGTTCAAAGCACTTCATGTGCATTTACAAAAGGCTGCATTCCTTTGTTTCCCAATACTTCTGGAAGTTGGCTGCACTTGGAATACTTTTAATGCTGCTGCTGCTGCTGCTGCTGCTGCTGCTGCTGGATAATGTCAGAGGTCTGAGCTCATGCACCACATACTGGAATTAATCTTTCTGTGAAGGTTTGACATTGACACACTGAACTTCCACATTACAGGATACATAGAGTTCTTACAAGATTGGACAGTTTCATGAAAACCAGAGCTACCAATGAATTACTAATCATAGGGAAAACACGACTAAGTTCAAAGACAGTATAAGTGTAATATCAGTTACTGGATAGCAAAAACAGAAGGATGCTATTTTTGTCTTGTCCACTTGTGTGGGTCAAATATCATAGGTAAACTAGACTAGACAGACCTTTTGTCCAAAATAGTAGGGCTCCATATATATTCCTATAGTTTGTTCCATATTATCCAAGTTTTCTCATGCTATTGCAGCAGAGTAAGAAGAACCTCTCCTCAGCAATCCTCACTGACAACAGGAAAAAATATAGAATCATAATGACTCATTTGCCCCATATTGGTTTCCCATCTGGCCGACAGACATCTTTGGGCAATCCCTATTGCTTCCATGGCCCTCTTCTGTACCTCTATATGGCCTACTCTGAAAGTAGGCTCCAGCATCCCTGATTACTGATTGAAAATGTCCTGTATTTCTTTCCTGGTTTTGCGCCCCTCTTTCACATTTTCCTGTCGAGTATGTTACAAATCCACTGAAACACTATGTGAAATACCATGAGGCCTAGAATGCAAGAACAGCAGGTGCATGGCCACATCCAATGTCTTCTAGTCTATAGAGAGCTACAAGAGGAAAAAAAATGTTTTCACATACAATTATAGCTTCCCACCTCTGCCTTGCAAGAATTACAACTACTAGGCCACTTTTATTGAACCCATATTAAATATTTGAGGTTCAGGAAGAGAGGTGGTAGCTTATGAGGTCACCTAATAAATTCCTAGTAAATGTGTTGTATGAATATGAGACAAGATCACTACTCTTCACCATCTGATTTTTTTTTTAAAAAAAACCAAGAACTTTGTAATAACTTTTGAAAGCAGCACACAATTTCTTTCCTTACAGATATTTGTCTTGTTCTAATATTCATCATACAAGCTAATCTTGTTGTCAGCCTTTATCCAATACCCATGGGTTACTTTGTATTTCTTAAGGGTCTTTTCTGTGATTCATGATGAAAACCACTTTTCTTATCAATTTTTTTGTAGCTGGAAAACATGTGCATCCATAATGGAAATGATAATAAGAAGGGATAATTCAACAGCTTTTCAAGGTGACTGCCTATAAATTGACCTGTCAGCATTGCCACATTTTAAGCACACATGCCAAAAGGAAAAAAGGAAGTTAACAATTTGCAGAAGTTTAGATTATTCTATAAAGGTGTGCTGTCCTTAGTAAATAAATTGCTGGGTGTATTCATTAAAAGGTTGTCTAATTTGTCCAAACCCATCTTCTTTCTGCTTGTGATACCATGTTGGCTTAAGCAGTATTCTCAGAAATGCTTCTTCTTATAAACATAGTACATTCATATACATTTTTGAATGTTCCGGTTCACAGATTTCAAACATCTGTTGTTGTTTCTATTGCAGTAACAGCTGCTGATATGATAATGAGATCATCATCAATGTTCATGATACCTTTCATTATTTTATTTAAAAATATCTTGCCAAAAAGAACTTACAATTTAAAATTTAATTTTAAAGGCAACTATCACTGGAACTATCATAAAGGGATTTAAAAAAAAAAAACACCCTCCAAAAATCCTTCAGAGTTATTCTTCAGGCTTTTCAACTCAGCAATCAGATTGTGTCATTATAAACATAGCTCCATAGGGATACAAGATAGAGAAAATGCTGAAAGAAAACTTGACTTCGTTTATTCAGAGGATTACATTGCAGACGGAGACAATGTAGAGTGGTTCATATTTCTGGCTCTATATGATATAGTCTTTGGAAATATATAAGTCATGTTGCATAATAAAAGGACTTACATACCCTAAAAGACACACGTCAGCGTCCTGAAAATGCCAACTCTGGTAGACAAAGTAATTCATAAATACTTGTGACTAGTTTACATATTATGTGGGTTGAGATGACCATGTGCACAAGCATGTGCACCTAGACAACTTTAACAGGAAAGAAGAAACCCTTAAAGTAAACAAATTTGACTACCAGTCATGAAAAACACCAAAATCAAGACCTAGAAAGTGGAAATGAAAACCCTCCAGGGTCAAGGGGTTTCCCAGCAGACAATGGATTACTAATTAAATGGACACCCTGAGGCCTTGCCATTCAACAACAGACCAACACACATTAACTCTCAACCAAGGATCACACTTCCATGCCAGCATTCTCTGAAGACACAAATGCTGGTGAAACGTCAGAAATAAACTCTTCCAGAACTCAGCCACATAGCCCAACCCCCCTCCAAGAATTAAAACCTTAATTAATTCTATCTGATACAATTTCTGAGTTAGAGGCATCTCTGGAAATGAGCCACTCTCTCCACCACAATTTTTACTACCCTCAGCCAGATCTTCAATGTTCCTGTAAGCTATAAAATCAACTTTTTAAACAAACTGTGTTTCCAACTTAAAGTGAAGTTTGATTAGAACAGACAATAGATGTTGTGAGCTTGACAGAGACTTCCAACCTCCTGTAAGCATTTTCTGACAGGCATACCAGAAATTTCTGCCTTTAGCTCAGACTGAAGTCGGGAGTTCAGAGACCTTTAATATCAAATATAATATAAATACATGGCAAAGGGATGTCAACACCACCAAAGAGGCAACAAAGAGAGTGGAAGGAAGGGAGAGAAGTGTCAAGCATAGCAGGCTAGCTAGATGTTATGTGAAAAAGTATAAAAGACTCTCATTGCTATGCCACCTATTTAGGAAACAGGAAGTTCGGAAGGAAACATAAAAACAAAAGAAGCCAGTTACATATTTTCTATTGGAATCTTAACTTCCATGCACTCTGTGAAATTACTGGTATACATTTTTCCTTTCAAGGAAGCATCCCATGGATGAAATGTTAGGTGAGAAGCTAGTTTTTAAGGGGGATGTGGCAGGAGGAAACATATCTTCTCCTTATATTACTGTATATACTCATGTATATGTCTAGAAATTTAAGTCAAAAAATTGACCCCCAAAAACTGACTCGACTTATCCACAAGTCAATATAAGTACTGTATCTTAACTCTTATTTAAAAGAAGGAACCATCTCCTGGTGAAAAGCAAGAGTATAATATGGGAAGCACCAACCTCCTTTATTCTCTCATCCATCCAGTTTTAAGAGCAGAGTTATGTCTGCTGGAATTTTATAAGTTCTTTGACATTGTTTTGCTTTGCTTCATCCTTTAGATCCTTTGCTATATGCCCCTAAATTTTACCGTTGACTTATCAACGGGTCATAGCAAAATCCATGATTTTGGCCCCAAAACTTGCCCTCGACTTATACATGAGGTCGACTTATAGTTGAGTATATACGGTGTTCTACTTTTTCTCTCAGAACTTGAAAAAAAATTCTTAACATTGTTTATTTGCAGTTAATGAGGGTTAAATAACCCTCCATTATCCTGCTAACTTAATGAGGGCTATTTGGGGGTTAGATTTTATGCCTTACTTCTAGTGCTAACATGAAGGAGTTTAGCAAGCCAGACTTTCTTAAAAGGTAGAAGAGAAATCACCTGTCTTCCTTGCTTTCTGCCCTCTCTTGGGTGCTGTGAGGGAGGCACAGGAAAGAAAAAAAGGAAGGAAAACAGCATGTTCCACAAACAACCTGAGACAGAAATATTAGTTTCCATTAATATCAAACAAACATTATTTTAAAATATGACACTAAAAACACATGATTTGGAGTATTTTAGAGTATTCTAGAATTGTGGACTAAGATTATAAATTTAGTTTGCAAACAATACATATTTGTGTACTTGCAAAATGTTTCCATATTAACTAGGTCACTATGACAGTTCCCTCTGTCTCTCTCTCTCTCTGTTTCTCTTTCTCAGTGTAATACAAACAACTTTATTAAACAATGGCTTTCCACTTTTTGGTTTGAGACTCAAGTGCACAAATAGTCAACATGCAATCAAAGCACTCCTGACAGATACATGCAATCAAAACACTCCTGACAGATGGCCATCTACCTTCTGTTTAAAAACCGCCAAAGAAAGAGACTTCAGCATGTTCTACTGCTGAACACCACTTATTGTCAAAAGGTTCTTTCTAATGCTTAGGTGGAATCTACCCACCCCCCACCCCCACCCATAGTTTGAATCCATTGTTCCATATCCTAGTCTCTGGAGCAGCAGAAATTAAACTTGTGCCATCCTCAATATGACATCCCTTCATGTCACCGTTTAAACTTCCCCAGGCCAAACATAACCAGCTCCCTAAACTGCTCCTCTTAGAGCATGACTACTAGACCTTTCACCATTTTAGTTACCCTCCTCTGGACACGCTGCAGCTTGTCAACAACCTTTTTGAATTGTGGTGCCCAGAACTGAAGACACGATTCCAGGTGAGGCCTAAACAAAGCACAGTACAGGGGTACTATGACCTCCCTCAATTTAGACAATGCACTCCTATTGATACAGCCTAGACTATACTGGCTTTTTTGCTGCATCAAACTGTTGACTCATGTTCAGCTTGTCATCTACTAAAACTCCAAGATCCCTTTTGCATGTATTGTCAAGCCATGTGTCATCTATTCTATATCTGGGTATTTCATTTTTACTGCTGAAGTATGCCCAAACCTACATTTCTCCATGTTGAAATTCATTCTGTTAGTTTTGGGCTAACTCTCTAATCTCTTAAATCATTTTGATTTCTGATCCTGTCCTCTGGAGTAATAGCTATCCCTCCTAATTTGATATCATCTGCAAATTTGATAAGCATGCCATCTAATCTATTGTTTTAATGTACAGTATTTTATCTTTTTAAAATATGTTTTATTCTTTTAATAACTATCTGTTTTAATACTGTAATAATTTAATTCCTTTTAAATGTACTTTTAAAAAATATTTCTAACTGTACTGTTTTTAATGCTATGAAGATGCTCTGAGTCCCAGTCCTGGGAAAAGAGGAGGATACAAATAAATATAATGAATGAATAAATAAATATTCCATCATCCAAGTCATTGATAAAAATGTTAAGTAGCACTGGATACAGAACCACGTAGCACCTCAGTAGTTACTTCTCCTCATGATTAAGGGTAAACATGAGGGAGTACCCTTTGGGTTTTGTCTAGCCCACATTTTACAAGCTTGTTTGCAAGAACATAATGGGGAACCTTGTCAAAGGCCATATTCAAATCAGGATATGCTACATCCACAACATATCCTCCTGCTACCACGCTTGTGACTCTATCAAAGAAAGAGATAAGATTATCTGGGCATGACTTGTTTTTTAGAAACCCATGTTGACTTTTTGTGATTTTAGTATTACTTTATAAGCGCTTACATACTGTCTTTTAATTATCTAGAACTTTTCCTGGTATTGATATCCAGATGACTGGACAGTAATCATTTGGGTCCTCTTTTGCCTCCTTTTTGAACATGGGAACAACATTTTCCTTCCTCCAGTTTGCTGGAACCTCTCCAGATAAAACTCTCCCATATTCTTAACTCATCTGTCTTGGAATCTTCCTGTTACTTCTAGTGAATAGTCAGTTCTGATCACTCCCACCATGACCACATTCCATAATACTTTTCAGATCAATTGTTCATGATGTTGATCCAGGACTATTTCTGAACAGTTACCACCACTACCACCTATAGAAAGCAATACTGGATCAAACTGGCATCCTTTTTAACCCTAACTCCTATTACACTGTCCCCAGACAAGGGGGGCTTTTCACCCTTCCATAGTGTGAATCTGTTGCTCCATGTTATGGATCTAACAGATTTTGGTTCAAGAAAAATTTTGATTCTGTCCTCAAGGATGAAACACCAATAATAGATTAGAAGAAGACCATGGAAAGATGGACCATTTTTACCAATTGTGTAATAAAGACATCTGTACCACACAGTCTTGTATACCCCCAATTAAAATAATAAAATCCAGAACCTATCTCTTAGCTATCTTTTTGGCTACAAAATAATTGATAGAATAAACACAATGGTCTAATAATAATTTTACAGTAATTTGGGTTGTAATTAAATATTATTTGCTATTGCTTTGCACATTCCTGTAATCTAATGAACATAGAGTTGGCACCATGTTAACAGGAAATAATTAGATAAATTAAGTTTAGCAAAGTATTTATTATTTATTTACCCTTAAGTAAATAAGTATGTTGTTTAATCTTTGTTTATGTGCTTTGGTTTCGGGTAGGAATAGGTAGCTCTTTTCCCCTCCTAGACTCTGGAACTCCCTGCCCAAGAAGACCAGAATGGCCTATTTTGTGATGGTCTTCTGCAGACAGGTAAAAACCTCCCTCTTCAGACAGGCATTCAAAATAGAATGCTTTTTAAAATGGCTTGGGGTGCTATATTGTTTTAATGTATTTTAAGCTTTTTTCTCTTTTTAAAAGTATTTGATATTTTAGCATTAATTTGTTTTAATTATTGTGGTAATTTAATCCTGTTTAATGTACTATTTTTATGTTTTTAACTGTATGATTTTTTTAAAATGTTGTAAGCTGCCCTGAGTCCCAGTCCTGGGAGAAGGGTGGGATATAAATAAATTTAACAACAACAAGAACTCTGTGTACTTCATGGCATGGGAATTGGGTTGCTATGCTCTATTGCAAGTTTATTAGATGCTTAAGATGCTAAAAAATTCACTGAAATTAATTATTTTGTGTAATTAATCAAAGTCCATTGTTAGGGCTCTCTCTGCTATAGTCATTTTCAGAACCCTTTTAATGCTTGTTAAGCTAAAAGACAGAAATGAAGAGAACAAATTTATGGCACCAGATAGAGATGCTTACCTACATACTACCAATAATAAACATGAGGTACTTTTTTAAAGTTAATATCTATAAGGAAAATTTAAGTGACCAGTCAGAGAGAGCAAATGAAAAATTAAAGCATTTGAATAAAAAATTAATTAATGTACACCATTTCTTAAATGCCATAAAGTTTCTAATGAGACAGATCAACAAGATTGGGGGGCTAAGGGGAAAGGAATGAGTTTGAGATTTTCAAAAGTGGAAAAACCAAAAGCAAGATAAACTTTCTGTTTTCCTTCTTAACTACACCATCTCCTTCCTCTGCTTTGAAAATGATAATTGATGTAACAATATAACTAAAAGTAGTTAAAAGCAATACCATTAAACTACAGAACAAGAACAACAAAACACTACAGCAGATTCTGAAAAGCCATATTCCCTCTAAATATTCAGTCATCAAAGACCAGTAAAAAATAATAATAATAATAAAATAAAACTAAGGTGTTTACCCACCTATGAAAGGATAACAAGCAGGATGCAATTGTAACCTTTCTAGGAAGAGAATTTGAGAATCCAGGAGCAGCCTCTGAGAAGTCCCTCTCCTATGTTACCACCAGATGTACCTGTGAAAGTGGTGGTACAGAGAAGGACCTCCCTAGAAGAACTGAAAGACACAGGCAGACTCATATGGGAGAATGTGGTTCTTCAGACAACCTGAATCTTATTTCATGAACCCTTTCTTTCTTTCCTACTTTATAGTCTTTGTTGGGGTTTAGGAACTGGAGCACTTTTCTTTGATGGGAAAAGGAAATCTAATTTTTCCTGTTTTTGTTGAAACAATCTTTTGATATTTTTTCTTACTTAGGCCCAAAACAGATGGGCTAGATAAAGTGCCTTCCAGACACTTTGGGGTATGGTGTTCAAACAATGCATGGCCCCAAACTACCTCAAAGCCACTCTGACACCATGTAAGTTGACCTGAACCCTTCTGCAAAAGGAATGGCAGAAAGATACTCCTGCTGTGGCCTGTTTGGGACCACAGCATCAGCCAGCCACAGGACCATAGCATTTGGTCACTGTGGTTCCACATGGATTGGGGTGGGCACAGCCTCTGGACACTCCTTTTACCCCATCTGCTTGACCCCTAGAGAAACATCTTAGATGATCTGGAAGACAAGGGCCTGTCCTTTTCTTCACTTATGTATGTTTTTATAACTTTTATTATTTTTTATACCTTTCACCTTTCTTATTTTTCACCTCTGTAGCAGGATTTCATGGAAAAAAAACCTCTACACTTCAAGCAAGCCAGATAGATAGAGAGATAGATATTATTTGTGTTTTATTTAAGTACTGTTTGGTCTCAAACCTGTTAAGGGCTTGTCTCCGGATTTTTGGACTGGCCACAAAATAACTAAATAAAATTATGAATAAATATTTATTTATAACCCGATCCTCTGAATGAATAATCGGGACAGGGTACAACATTTTAAAAACAGGCACAGTTAAAATATTACAACCCAGTCCCGCCTCCCACCTCTTAAAATAAGATTAAACTAACACAGAGTTAAAAACAAGCTCAATAAAACTTTAAAACAATGCAATATCTCCAATGAGAGTTTTTGGGCAGCTTTGGGGGAGTATCGGATGTATAGCAGGGAGAAGCTGGATAAACATTTAGGAATCGGGAAAAGTTAACCACTATCCGGAAAGGCCTGCCAGAAGAGATGCGTCTTGGCAGCTTTCTTGAAACCGTCCAAGGTCGTAATAAGATGCATCTCATCTGGCAGGTCGTTTCACAGCCTGGGAGCAATGGCAGAAAAAGCCCTCTGGGAGGTCTGCGACAGCCTAGTTTTCATAGGCTGTAGTAGGTTCCTCCCAGAGGACCGAAATGTGCGAGAGGGCTCATGTAGGGTGAAGCAGTCTCTGAGATAGGATGGACCTAAGCCATGCAGGGCTTTAAAGGTCAAAACCAACACCTTGTACTGTGCCCGGAAACTAATCAGCAGCCAGTGGAGAGATTTGAGCATGGGTGTTATGTGCCCTTTCCTTGATACACCAGTAACTAGCCTTGCTGCCATGTTTTGGACCAGTTGAAGTTTCTGGGCTAAGCACAAGAGTAGCCTCATGTAGAGTGCAATGCAGTAGTCCAAATGTGAGGTACCACAGATTCCAGATCGCTCACCTCCAAGAAAGGGTGCAGCTGGCATATCAGCCGGAGCTTATATCAAGCACTCCTGACTGTCACATTCACCTGACTAGTCATGTGAAGCAACAGGTCAGAAAGTACCCTCAGACTGCGAACAGAGTCCTTCGAGGAGAGTGTGACTCCGTCTAGGACTGGGAGTTGTATTCCCAGACCTGGTTTCCAGCCTGTGACCGTGAGTACCTCTGTTTTGTCTGGATTTAGTTTCAATTTGTTTTCCCTCATCCAGTCCATCACCGCCGCAAGGCAGTCATTGAGAGGAGAGTCGCATCTGCTCATGGAGAGGTGTATCTGAGTGTCATCAGCGTACTGAAGACACTGAGCTCCATGCCTCTGAATGACCTCACCCAGCGGCTTCATATAGATATTAAATAGCATTGGGGACAGGAAGGCGCCCTGAAGGATGCCACAATTAAGCTCAGTTTTAGAAGAGCAACTGTCCCCGAGCCTCACCCTTTGGTACCTACCGGAGAGAAAGGACCGAAACCACCGGAGCATGGTTCCACTGATCCCCAACTCTCTTAGTCGATTCAAAAGGATGTCATGATCAATTGTGTCAAAGGCCTCTGAGAGATCCAAGAGCAGTAACAGGGTTACACTACCCCTGTGGATGCTCAAGCGGAGGTCGTCAGTCAGAGCAACCATGGCTGTCTCCACTCCAAATCCTGGCAAAAAGCGGCTCCTTTTTGTACCCTCCAAGGGGCGCCATAGCTGCAGTGGTGCAGCTTTATGACAACCCTTTGGTGCTGCATCATGTGGATGCACCATCGGAGGGACATCATGATGGTGTGTACTGTGTGGAATGGTATGCACCAAAATGGCACCCTGTGGGCGCGGGATTAACTCCACACACAGGTCAGCACAAAGAGTTGGTCTGTATAGGGCTCGAGTTTGCAGGACTTGAACAAGGCAGTTGATGATAGATGACTTGGAGATCTCTCATTCACAGGTTTGTCCTAAGTCTAAGTGAGCTTGACAAGTTATCAACAAGATGGGGCATTTTATTTTATTTTATTTTGCAAATGTTGCTTGTTGCCTCATTGTTAACAAGCAACGCCTACAGAAATTCTATCTTCTATGCAATTACTGAACATTCAGGAACTCTCTCCATTTTTCAGACTCACAATCATATAGGCCACTTGCTCTCTAAACCTTTTTAGCTATTTCATTTTAGTTCTCAACTTTTCTTAAAGATTAAAACATGCTTGCATTTATAGAGAAGAGGTGTTTAAAAAGTTTTGTTAGTTTTATTGATTTTTGAACATTCTGAAAGCTTTTGCTGAGTAACTTTGGCGATAGTACATCTTTAGATAAATTGAACTAAGAAAAACCCTTATTCACAGAGAACTCTCTAAAAGGAAAATTCTATTGAACATTCAGCTATATAGATGTACACTATAGTTGCTTTGGGGAATAGCAAACAGTAAACAGTACATGCAAAGTGGAACACCGTTTATTTAGAATAGGAACATACTAAGTCAAGTGAAGAAACTTGCAAGGCTGTGAGGGTTTGGCTTTAAATAGTCTGATGCTATAGGGGTTGCAAAGAGGCAACAGAGAAGAAAGAAAGAAAGAAAAAAAGTTTAAGGGGAAAGGCAATATAATAGCTTACCTTATATCATCGTCATTATTCTTATTATTAACCTTCATTTATATAGTGCTGTAAATTTACACAGTGTTGAACATATAAGGTCGATCTAGACTGCCCAAAAGGGATGGTCCATGACTGCCCCTTTAAGCAGCGAGATGGGGCCAAGGCTGCCACACCGGCAGCCTCCTCAGCCCCATCTCGCCGCTTCCCCACGGCCTCCAAGCGGGGTTCAGCAGGTGCCCTGGGCGCCCGCTTCACCCCGCTTGCAGAAGCGGGCCTGAAGGGAGGAAGGGGCCGCCGCCGCGGCCTCTTTCTCCCTGGAACTTTACTGCAGCCATCTAAAAGCTGCGGCAAAGACCCGCCTCCAAAAAGGAGCTCAGTTTGGAGCTCCTTTTTTGCGCCGCGGAAACATGATGACGCTCTTGTAGTGCGTCCGTATGGACGCTGCCATTTTTAAACGGTGGCGTCCATACACTTTAGGCCTAGGGAAGGTCTAAAAGCTGCGTCCTCCCTAGCCCTAATATTGGCGCAAAGAGCCCTTATCATGGCTCTTTGCGCCAATCTAAATCAGCCCACAATATTTTAATTAGACGGTTCCCTGCCCTCAGGCTTATAATCTAAAAAGACATGGCACAGAAAGAGAAGGAAAAGATGGTGGGGAAGGGGATCAGGTTAAGCAGTTCTTCTCTCCCTCTGAGGCCTGGACCAAGGCAGATGGACTGGAGGGAGAGCTCGACTTCTTAATACATAGATATCTAACACACACACATACACACATACAGAAGAGACAGAAGAGTAGTTTGAGGGACCTGCTATGTGCTGGGAAAATATTCTCCAAATGATAAACATAAGAGATGTCAGAAGTTATCTCTCTTTGGTCCTGTTGGAACACTTTGGTCCTGCCTGGTCCTCTCTTTGGTCCTGCCTGGAACAATGTGATGATAAGTGGGTCAAGCTACTTAAAGTCCTCTGATCTAGAGCCATGAGTTTGAAAAAAGATAATATGCTACTGAGATATTCTGGGGAAAAGATTCTTCTGGGGGATCTGAAGGAGTAATTTCAGCTCAGAACAAAGCTTGGTTTAGGCAATGGCTTCAACAGTGACTTCCAGTTGAACAACAAGAAGATTTGATTACACATGTAATGATTAAATGGGCATCAGACTGTGGTCAAATTATTGATGCAGCCAGTTGGAAATTTTTGAGAGAGAAAAAGAAAGAAATTTACTAAGTCTCAAAATTTACATGAAAATTTTTGGAAGGTGGAACAGTGATGCTTTTTAACACCAAATAAAATAGCCAAGATCTACAAAACAGGTTTGGAGAGATGCTGGAAATGCTGAATGGCCCCAGGTTCATGGTTCCACATATGGTGGAGATGTCCAAAACTTAAGACTGAACAAATGTTAAGCATAAAATATGAATTGAGACTAGAAATATATTTATTGAACATGTTGCATGAAATTTCACAACAAATGGAAAGAATGTATGGTCGCATAATGTTGTATTTAATAACACCTGCTAAAATGGTTTTAGCACAACATTGTAAAAGTCAAGAAATAACCAGCGTGGAGGATTGGTTAATTAAACTTTTTGAAATGTCTGAAATGGATAAGCTGACTTGTTTAAAATATAAAGATGTGGAGAAACTTGAGAAGGAATGGTCCCCGATACAGTTACACTGTAAGAATAGATATTGAAAGGTGCAGGGATACACAATAATGATTTAGCCCATTTGGTTAAAGTTAAGATAAAAGGTTTTCACGGCCAGCATCCATAGTTTTTTTGTGGGGCTTTTGGGCTATGTGGCCATGTTCTAGAAGAGTTCCTTTTTGACATTTCACCAGCATCTATGGCTGGCATCTTCAGAGAATGTTTGCCTGGAAAAGGATTGGATATATATATCCTGTGTGACCCTGGGAAGGGAGGAGTGATTTACGTGTGTATTGTTCTATTGCTAATGGCAGTCCTCAGGGTGGGAGGATATGCAAACAAGGATTAATGTCTGCTAATTAGTGCTCATTTTCTGCTGGGAATTCCCTGGCCTTAAGTTGTTTCTCCTTTGCATTTGTTGAGTCTTAACCTTGCTGTTCTGGATTATGGATTTCAGTGGCTTCCCTGTGCATTCTGACATGATAGTTTTTGGCCTGGTCCAGAATTTCAATGTTTTCAAACAGCATTTTATGCCCAGGATAGTTTATAGCATGTTCTGCTACTGCTGATTTTTCTGGCTGACCCAGTCTGCAGTGTCTCTCATGTTCCTTGATTCTTGTTTGCACACTGCATTTGCTGGTCCCTATGTAGACCTGTCCACAGCTGCATGGAATGCGGTAGACTCCTGAGGCTGTGAGTTGGTTTCTCTTGTCCTTAGCGAAGCATTTGCTGGATTTTCTTTGTCGGTTTGTAAACCATTTGAAGGCTGTGTTTCCTCACCACTTTCCCTATTCTGTCTGTGACTCCTTTAATGTATGGTAAAAATATCTTCCTTTTGGGTGATTCCCTCCTCTGGGTTTTTCTGGGCCTGGCAGCTCTTCTGATGTCTGCGCTGGAGTAACCATTTGCCTGTAGAGCCCGGTCCAGGTGCTTCAGTTCATCTTCCAAGAAGTAGGATTTACAGATTCATTTTGCCTGTCCACCATCATTTTTATTGTGCTTCTTTTTTGTCCTGAGTGATGGTGGAGTTCTTGTGCAGATATCTGTCCATATGTGTAGGTATTCGGTATACTATGTGGCCTAAATGGTGGATGACTAGGACATCCAAGAATGGCAGTGTTCCTTCCTTTTCTTTTCTTTTTCCATTGTGAATTGGATGTTAGGGTGGATGTTGTTCAAATGGTTCAGAAATACAGCCAGATCTTCTTCTCCATAGCTCCAAATGATGAAAGTGCTGTCCACATATCAGAACCATGTTGTGGGCTTTTTCGGTGCTGTTTCCAGGGCTTGCTTTTCAAAGTGCTCCATGTAAAAGTTTGCAATCACAAGACTCAGAGGACTTCCCATTGCTACCCTATTACAGAGAGACAGAGAGATAGGGTAGCAATGGGGAGCCAGGTTATTTGAAGGGCCATATCTCCCATTACAAGCTCACTGGGATGTTAAGATCATTGGCAGAGGCCTTTCTTTCTGTTCCACCAACCTGTCAGGGTTATTGAGTGGGAACAAGAGAGAAGGCTTTCTCAGAGGCTGCTCCAAAGATTTGGAACTCCCTTCCTAGAGAGGTCAGGATGTTTCCATCTTTGCAATCTTTTTGGCAGCAGATAAAGAGAGTCTTGTGCTGACAAGCCTTTTCAAGCTGATAAGAGCTGTGTTTTAAATTATGTGCAATTTAAATGTTAATGTTTGTATTTTAACACATTACATTTTAATTTATAATTGTTTTAACTTTTAAAATTGTTTAATTGCTTTTTAAATGTTATATTTTTATATTTTAATGTACTGTTTTTAAATTATATTGTTTTAGGAGTTCCTATATTGGGAGAAAGACAGGAAATAAGAAAGCAACAACAACAACAACAACAACAACATATCAAGTATGAAACCTCATATTCAGTGAGAGGCTTTTAGGGTATGCTTATAATATAGCTAGATAAGTTGGAAGCCCTATAATGTCTAAAATAGATGGCTTTTCTTTATAGGACTGGAGTGTGAGGCAAAATTTAGCCAAGAATGATCAGAGGAGTAAATAAAAAGAAAGAGGACAAGAGAGATTGAGAGAGAGAGAACAGAAGTAGAAGATGCTAGTAGTTGTGGTAGGAGAGAGAGAGAAATAAACCAAAATAGAGAAAGAAAAGATCTAGGAAACACGAGACAAGATAAATGCCATTGGTCCTTGTATGTAAGGGACATCATTTTACTATGCCATTGTATTTAATGGGAGTTGACCATTGTATTTAATGGTAGTTGACCATCCATGGATTTTGGGGGTTTCTGGAATCAAGCTCAGCAGACAGAAAGGGACCACTGTACAGACCAAAACTATGGGTGTGGTAAAAAGAGAAAGGGGGCATGACAAGAAGGAAAAGAGGTGAAGCCATCCAAGATTTGGGGAGGGAGAAGATGATAAAGACAAAGAAGTGAAATCACTAATTTCAAGAGAAAGGAACCAAGTGCTGAATAGAGATGAAGAAGAAATGCTGCTGCTGCTGCTGCTGCTGCTGCTGCTGCTGCTGCTGCTGCTGGGGTGTGTGTGTGGGGGGGTTTGTTTGTAACACTGATATGTTACCCCAAAAAAGGAAATTGTAGTGCAGGGTATGGTGAGAAAGGTAGGAATGAAAATATAAAATAAAAAGTGCAAAAAAAAAAGTATCCTGTAGTACAACACTGAGTGATTACAATCAATATTTGAGAAAGCTGAGTACTATCCCACAGCGATAGCCCCCTCCTGATGTTCCCTCTGCAATATGAGAAATTTTAAGAAGGAGAAAAGAGTGGGGAGGATGGTTGTTGTTGTTCTGTGACATCACATTGTTCCTTGAAGGGTTTTCTTGGCAAGATTTGTTCGGGAGTGGGGAGTTTGACTTTGTTTCCTTCTGATTGCTCAGCAAATGTGATTTGCCCAAGGTAACGCAGTGGGTTTCCATGGCCGAGGAGGTTTTCAAAAACTGGTATTGTCACAATCCAGTGTTCAATCCACTAAATTTACACCAGCCTTTCCAAAGCAGCCTACAAGATTGTTAGGCTAACAGGAAAAAGATAGTGTTTGTTTTCTGAGATTCCACCTCTACATTCCAGCCTGGACAGAAAGGGGCCAGACTATGAAATCTGGGAACACTAGCTTCCAATTATTTTGGACTTTGTGCAGCTGCACACATCTCACTGGCAAATGCTTAAACATTGTGAATAGATTCATAAGCCTCACAGTTGGTTTGCAAACAATTCACAAACTGAAAAGTAGGATAAATCGGCAATGATTAGTTTTTTGCTCTGAATAAATCAATTCAGCTACTGGCAGATAGCTTCTAAAGTGCTGCCTAAAATTGTCTTCACTTTGTAATACATCTTTTTTCAGCTTTTCAGCTTTCTTTTTACATATCACCATTACAATTTCAACACTCCTGCCTAAAGATTCCTTAAAATGAGGAAAATCCTTAACGATGCTATGATTCTGTAATGGTGAACGAAAATTTCTAATTCCTAAACTGAGATTCTAAAGATTCCAATTGTAAGATTCTTTTTAGAACTCAGATGCAGAAACTGTTACATTTATAAGGTCATCTGTTTTCTAAGGTACTGCATTAGTCTGTGAATTATTGAAAATTACCATGGAGAAAGCTGCTTGTTCCATTTCACCTTCTGTAGAACCATAGCAAGCATGTGTGACATAATTCCTGTGTCTTTTTGGCATTCATTTCCATTGCAAATATAGATTGGATGTTAACCTGCATGCAAAACCCTCATTTATATTCATGTTCTAGGTGAAAGCTCCTTATTTGATTTAGAAGCATTAGTCTCACCTCTGCTGGCAATATCTGCATTAATGCCTCTTTGTTTAATTTACAGAGGTTGAGTTGAAGTAAGATAAAAGTCCAAGACCACAGACATTTCAAACTGTAAGTGAGATCCAGAGCCATCAAATTAATCAAGTCTTAGGAATGGTTTTCTGACAATGGTAATTTACATAATGGATGACAAATATGATTTTGAATTTTGATGCCATTGGCTAGAATCCTATTGATGAATTGTGCTGATGTAAGTCAGACTTACACCATCACAACCCACTTTTCTGGTCACTGGTGAGGTTGGAATGTTTTACTGAGTGCACAATGAGCACCACACCAGAACCCATCTTGTAAGCAATGCCCTCAACCTTCTATGTGCCCACACAACATTTGTGTGTTGTTGGTGAGCAGGGGGAATCCACAGAGACACATCCAACTATTTGCCTGAATATGGTGCATGTGGCAAGGGTGTTATCTCAAGGACCTTCCAGAACTTCGGCAGTCCCTGTGGCTGCTTCTTGTAGTACATCCAGTTAAAGGAAAATAGAGACGAATCTCTGTTGATCCTCCTACTCTCCAATGGCACATAAATGGCCATGCTGGAGGGGGTATCACTTAAAAAATGGGCCCAGGGAGGATGCACCTATGGAGAAATAGCTGTATGCCACACATATATCTCTTCATGTACTTATGTCCTTACTAAGCTAATACCAATAACAGTTTTATATACATTTTGGCTTTCTTCACATAATTTGAGGTTTTTAAGTTAAAAAAATGTTTTATTTATATATTTATTTGTTCATTTATAGTATTTATACCCCACTCTTCACCCACAAAGGCTCTCAGAGTGGTTTGCAGATTGTTAATTTGACAGTTTCCTGCCCTCAGTTTTACAATCTAAAATGATATGACACAAAAAGGGAAGGGAAGGGAAGGGAATGGCAGTAGAGAAGTGGAACACATCCAGCAGAGACTGCTAGTTCTTCTCTCCTTCCAAGGCCAGGGTGGTGGCAGTTAAGATGGAGCTAGGGTTCTCCACCTGCCCCTAGGTCTAGGCATGGTGGAGATTTGTATGTTTTTCCTCTCATTCAGAGGCCAGGGTGATCACAGTGAAGATGGAGAGAGAGCCTTTCACCTGTCTTTAAGGCTAGGCATGATGCAGCTGTGACTGCTTATTTTCTCCCTCTGAGGCCTGAGTGTTAGTAGTTAAGATGGAGGGACAGCTTTTCATCTATCTCTGAACTAGGAATGACAGAGCTGTGCCTGCCCCTTCTCTCCCTCTCTATTTGGGGAGGTTGTTTACTTCAGCATCCCATCACTGTAATTTGGTAAAACAAAACAAAACAAAACAAAACATACAAACAATAATAATAATAATAATAATAATATGATTTATTTCTATACCGCCCTTCCATAGATCAGGGCGGTGTACAGCATATAAAAAACAGTAGGACATAAAAACCATTAAAACAAGCCGGTAACAATAAAACAATAAAAGCAGTAAAACCAATAAGACAATAAAATCACAATAAAATCACAATTCTCCATATAAGTGCTAGTGCATATGCCGCAGCAGAACAGTGGGTGGCATTACAACAGGCAGGTAAATAAAAGTCCATTCAGCGGTAAGCCTGGTTAAATAAATAGGTCTTTAAGTCCTTTTTAAATTGAGCAAGGGAGGGGGACAAGCGGAGATCGATAGGTAGAGAGTTCCAGAGACAGGGGGCAGAGATGGAATATGCCCTCTTCGTCGTACTCGCCAATCTAGTCTCCGGAACTCTCAGTAACCGCTGACCAGATGACCTAAGTGTGCGGGGCGGATTGTATGGGGTCATATACAATATACCTATATTGGGTCACCAAAATGCACAATTACATGCTGCAAAATTTCAAAGTCACTGACTTCTTAATCATGCAAATAGGAGGAAGAAATTGAAGATGTTAGTCATAGGCCTGCATTTTCGGTTTCTGGTCTTACTTCAGGTGCTAAGGAGGGCTGGTAGGTCACTGGTAGATTTTCAAATTCAAGGAATGTTTATGTCCATTTGCAATTCAAAGAAGATGTTTCCTTGGAATCCACTATGTCTCCTGTCTTCATTAAAACATAATGAAACATGATGAGAGATGGGGGTGGGGCATATTAAATGGAACCATTTCTGGATGCCTTAAGAAGCCTATGTGTTTACCATGTCTATACAGAGGTACCTCATTGCAGGTGTTAGCTATTAGTTGATAAAGCTGAGGTACTTCAGTATATTACTCTTGTGTCTTCATTCCAAAGTGTGCAAGCAATGGCTAATATTTTCCATGACTTGTACCACAAATTCAGTGTAGGTTTTGAGATCCCATGCTTCAGAAAAATGCTTTGATCAGGAAAATAAGTATTTTGTTGGGATGAAAATATTTACAAATATTGGGGATAATAAAGGGGATTTCAACATGGTGAGATGCTGTCTTGTGAAAATCATCCATTGCCATATTTTTAATCCTTGAGCAAGGGGGGAAAAAGCATTCTTTTGTCCTGTGTGTGGAGGGATATTGAGCTTGACAATATAGTTGTAGTGATAGATTTCATTTTGAAGAAAACATTTGGAGGGAGGACCAGGAGGCAGAGCTCTGAACAGAACATGGGAGAACATATTTTGGACAAAATCTCCAAGCTCCAAGTACAATGACAGTTGAGAGTACTAGACTAGTTGGACTATTGGTCAACGTGAGGCAGCTTGTTGTGTTCTAACTTACATTAAAGAAAAAAAAAAATACATAAAACTGAAGGAACAAACCCATACAATAACAATGTTCAGTGGTTTCAAAAAGACTGACAAAATATAAGCATTGTTCCAAACAAAATCTGCTGGAAAGGGACAATCTTTACAGCATGCTTAAAGCAAAGTGTGGAATGGGCCAGTCTCATTTCCCTCTGGACATATTTCCATAATAAGGGTGAAAAGTCCATGCAGAGAGACGGCCAACCTAGCCTCTCTAGGTGGCAATACATATAAAAGGGCTTCCAATAATAGTCTTACATTACAGTTAGGTTTATATGGAAGGATGTGGTTCTTCAGAAATTCTGCATTCTGTCATGCCTGACAAAAGTCTAGAAACCTCATTGTGCATTAGCTGTCAGTTCTGAACACTTCTCAAAGAGAGCATCATGTAGTTATGAATCATTTTGGACAGATCTTATGACTTAGCACATGCATAAATTGCATAGATTAGAAATAGCTGATCTGTCCACCTTTAACCAAGTTTTGACCATTCAAAGGTGTATTTAATTAAGTGAAAATTATTTTAAGTGACTTTCATCTAATTGGAAAACCCTTTTACAGCTATACCCACAGTATTAAATCATGGTTCAGAGCTTAGGGGGAAATGTATTAATAAAGTTCAGACATTTACTAGAACTGGTTGAGGCACTTTCTAGTTCTAATAAAGTCTCAGCTTTTTATTAAGAAATTAATCACTATAACATGAACTCTTCCTCTTTGCCAAATTAATAAATTTGCAAAGAAAACAACTCCATAATTGTTGGTAAAAATTAATCATTTTTACTTGAAATTTTTCATTTTATACCTCTTAGTGCAGGACTGGGCAATGTGTGACCCATGTATCACACACACCCAACCTCTTTTTTGTGATACTTCAACACCCCAGGGGAAAAAAATTAAAAGCAACAATAAGAAAAGAAATGACACCAGATTTTCCAGGTTAAACTGATACAATAGGCATTTACCACTGAACTCAGCTAGCTGCTCACCAGTAATTATACCTAAGCTCAGGATGTACCATTTTTGAAGATATTGGGATGATATAAACCACCCACAAGGGGCAGTCTCTGCCCTCCCCAGGAAGCAGTGGGATGGGGCCAAGGCTGCCACACCAGCAGTCTCCATAGCCCCATCCCGCTACTTCCAGAGGCCGTGGGGAAGCGGCAAACTGCCGGTTCCCCACAGCCTCCAAGCAGGGTGCAGCAGGCGCCCTGCATGCCCACTGCACCCCTCTTCCCTCAGCAGGGTTGAAGGGAGATAGGGGCTGCTGCCGCGGCCCCTTTCTCCCTGGGTCTTTGCCACGGCCGTTTAAAGGCCGCGGCAAAGACCCACTGCAAAAAAAAAAGAGCTCTGTTTGGAGCTCTTTTTTTTGCACTGTGGGAAGGGCGTGCTTTGCGCCCACCTGTGGCACAAAGGCGTAATGGCGCGTGCAGCGTGTCTAAACACTGCGCACGCCATGACACCATCATGGTGTGTCCCTATGGATGCCACCATTTAATAATGGTGGCTCCCATATGCGCTGGGGTTCGGGAAGGTGTAGAAGCTACGCCCTCCCAAACTGTAATGGCACCTTAAAGAGCCCTTATCGCTCCCTTATCGTGCTCTTATCGTGCTCTTTAAGGCCCATCTAGATCGGGCCATTGTCTGCATGTACTGAAAGGACACCAATTTTGAGTGATTCCCACATTTAATTCAGTATGGAAGTGTGATTCAGCCAATATTGTATCCACACAGTAATCGAACTCAGGTTACTCTGGCATGCAAGGAAGCCTGCCAAGGTGACTGCTTTTCTGCATAGGATAAGATGACTTTGCACTACAGCCCCACTACATTCTTTTTTTACCTATTTTCCTAATTTACTTGGCACATACTCTATCACTGGAATGGGCATCTGAACCTAATCACTATTCATTAATGGTTACAACTGCTCCCTGGTGTGTTATTTGTGAAGCTGCAACAAGAAACACAATCCACATCTCTTGAAAGGCAACCAGTTCATCCATGACTTTGCCTGTTCCTCTTATTTCTGATATTGAAACTTATGCACCTTTTGACTGCATAAGATCTCTCCTGACTCACTGTTGCTTTGAGGTTTTACCCTATTCTTTCTAATCCAACAATTGTATCTCTCCAAGATAGGATGACACATTTTGTCCAATACTTCAAGTTGTCCAGGAGCAATAGGCCAGCATATGCCTTCATATCAGGGATAGATATCACAAGGTAAACATACTTTGATCTGGGTACATTTCCTCTTGTTCAATACACTAAATACATCCAGGACAACTAATCACTGGGCCCAAGGTGTTGTTGGAGAATAGGAGGGAGGGGAATGTGTTGAGTTATTTTTCTTTTCTTTTTAAATATCTTTATTGAATTTTAATTCCATTACTGCAACAATCCATGATCTTAAAACATGAAACACAGTAATAAAAACTTACAAACATCAGCTCGCTTCCCCAATTACTATCAAGACAAGCTATTCTGTAATTCCTTTGACTTCTTTAATAGCTATTTCCTTGATATTACAGTATATACCCTGACCAACTCTCAAAGATAACTAAAAAGCTATAATATTTAATTGGATATCTACTTATCCTAAGTTAACCTTACTAATTCTCATACAGATTTTTTGTTGATGTGGCTCCATTTCTATTCTTATCTTGTCTTCTTTCTTTGGTACCTTAGTATATTTTCTCATATCTATATGTTTTCAACCCTGTATCATACTGCCTCTAATATTATTATTTTTCTTTTAAATTATTTCTTCCGTTATATTGCATTTCTTAAACCAGTATTTTTCTATTGTCTCCCAGACCCTTAATAACTTTTCTTTAGATTTATTATTAACCAATACTGTTAATTTTATCTAGTTCTTTTTTTTCCATAACTTTCCAAAACCAGTCATCCAAAGCAGGTATAGACCACCCCTCCCCCCAAATTTCTTGCCAGTAGTATCCTGGCAGCTGTGATCAAATATCGAATAATTCTCGAGTGTTTGTTTTGTACTGATGTTCCCAGGAAAGATGTCATATTAAGTAAGTATAGCTCTGGAACAAGGGGGTAGTTTATTTTCAATATTTCCTGAATTTTACTGTGTATTTTGCACCGAAATCCCTTAACTTTTGGACAGGGCCACCACATGTGGAGGAAGGCTCCTTTGTTGTTATGACAGATGTTGTTGCTTAGTTTATATATTTTTGCAATTTTACATTAAGTGTAATACCATCTATTGGATACTTTTAAATAATTTTCCTTAAGATCCTGTGAAGCTGAGAATTTATTGGATTTCTTCCAGGCATTTTCCCAATCTTCAAAGGCTATATTATGTCCTATTGTTTGAGACCATTTAACCATATATGTTGAGCTATTTTTCTATAACTGAACAGGCTCTGTAATACTGCAACAGATATCTCCCGAGGTCTCTGCGATAATGCTGTTGCACCACACATCAGCTTCAGGAAAATGGCGGAATCCATTCCCCACTATTTTCCCTACTCACCAGCAGTGCAGAAATGACTACATTAGGGAAGCTGGGGTATTTACAAAGTGAGTTTGTGGAGTTTTGGTCACTGTGAAGTTTAATAATATTATTTATTTATTTATTTATTTATTTATTTATTTATAACCTGCTCCTCTGTCAAGACAATCGGAGCCGGTTACAGCAGATAAAAAATTACAGAATAAAACAATTCCAATAACCCACTAAAGGAATTCTGACTTCTTCAAAAATTAAACAACTGAGTAGTATAAATATGACTTACACTATTGTAATTTACTGACAGGATGCAAAATAATTTATAGATAGATCACAGAATCATAGATTTAGAAGAAAATACAAGGGCCATCCAGCCCAACCTCCTGTCATGCAGGAACTCACAATCAAAGCACTCCCAGCAGATAGCCATCCAGGCTCTATTTAAAGACCTCCAAAGAAAGAGAGTCAACCGGTCTCTGAGGAAGTGTGTTGCACTCTCAAACAGCTCTTATTGAAGATTTTCACACTTCCCTGCATCGCTGGTAAATGGTTTCTCAAACATCCTCCAAAGTTTGCTGAAAGAGCAAAAAAGCCTCTGTGTGTGAAGGCTGGAAGTGCTCTTCAATCACCATGGAAACAGAGCTTGCTGCAGCATTATTCAAACATTGCAAGAGAAGCAGGGAAGGAAGCAGATTTATTTCCCCCCCTCTTAACACTAAGTTCACGTTAATAGGAATCTGCCTCCTTTCCTGCTTCTCTTGCAACGTTTGAATAACACTGCAGCCAGCTCCATTTCCATGGCGATTGAGGAGCACTTCCAGCCTCCACACACAGAGGCCTTTTTGCTCTTTCAGCAACCTTTGGAAGATGTTTGAGAAATCATTTACCAGCGATGCAGGCAAGTGAGAAAATCTTGATTGTCAAGATGTTCCTCCTAATGTTTAGTGGGAATCTTTTTTCCTATACTTGCATTCACTGTTCCATGTTCTATTATCTGGAGCAGCAGAAAACAGATTTGCTCCATCCTCAATATGACACCACTTTAAATACTCAAATAGAGCTATCATATCACATCACCTCTTAACTCTCTCTTCTCCAGGCTATACCTGGCTCCCTAAGATTAGACAGGCAAGTTTAGCCTAGGCTAATTATGAGACAGTATGTGCGTGCATATTTTTAACAGATTGAAAGGGGGGGCATTTAAATCTGCAAACACCTGGACAACCTCAACAGGAAAGAAGAAATCCTGAAAGTGAACAAAGGGATGGTACACAGGTGCACTTTGTGATGGCCTGAGGCCAAAAGTAGGGTTTGATAGGGCTGGGCATCCAGATGCTCCCAGCCCTAGTGATGCCACAGGTGCATGCACCCGTCCACATGGTGGGCACCACAGCAGCATACAGATGCCTCTTCACAGAAGCAGCATCATAGGGATGCATTGCAGCCCTTATGATGCCGCAAAAAAGGAGCCACTCTAGGAGCTGCACAACTGTGCAACAAAGAGGAGTGGTGTATCGTCGCCCTTGTGTACTGCCCCCAAAGTTTGGCTACCAGTCCTGAAAAACACCAAAATCAAGACTTAATACATGCAATGAACACCACCCAGGGTCAGGGGTTTTCCCCACAATTGATTGCTAAATAGGCTCAGATATCCTCCTGCATACCCTCCTACCCTGATGCCTTGCTATTCAACAGCAGACCAATTAAACACAGTTTAATATATAAAACATTTCCTCCCAGCCAAGTATATATATACCCCACTCACTTCCATGCCACCACCCTCTGAAGATGCAGTCAAAACATCAGGAATAAATCATTCCAGAACATGGCTACATAGCCCCAAAAAACCTACAAAAACTGTGGATGCCAGGAGTGAAAGCCTTCAAATTAAGATTCAGAATATTAAGCCACTATTATCAATGATGTATTCCTGTATAAAAATAACAACACAACATTTTTTTTCACTTACAAATCCTGAAGTGTTTTCAATTAATCTAGAGTTGGCTTAACTGGTAATATGTTTGTGGTGCTATCACAGGAGAGGAATATTAGTTATGTTTTTGTAATAGCTTCTAATAAATAGTCTTCAGCAAAACAAAGCTGTACTGTCCTGAGTGCAGGAGTCTTGCAGTTCTTGTAGCTGTATTTTCCTACTGTGTTTCTTAACAAGAAATGAGATGCATTGACACTTCACATATTATGGTGTGTGGTAGCATTTAGAATCCTGGGCTTCAGATGAAGGCTCACAGCCAGAAAAAAACAAAGTGAGGATTTGGAAGCAGAAAATTGTTATTTATGTGTGTGTTTTTATTGCCAAAAAAGGGAAGACGTGTATCTGGGATTTTCTGCCTCTTGTGCCAAACTATTATGCTTGGCTTTACTATACACATTAATGCTATTCACGTTGATGCACTTGAGTGGATGCAAATAGAACTAGGAACAATGTTGCAAAAAAGACTACTTATCATGACAGTTTCCATCCTCGTTATGTGGACATAGAGTAACAGGGATACCTTTTCAGAAAGAGGGAAATTTGTGCAAAAGAACTGTAGTTATCTTTTAGAGTAACATGTTACAGAAGGGCCTAAATATCCTCATGGCACTATATTCCGTTTGATATTGGAAACTAAGTAGGGTCAGCCCTGGTTAGTACTTGAATGATATACCACAAATGAATAGCAGGTACTGTGGGCAATATTTCTGAGGAAAGAACATGTAAAATCACTTCTGAGTTTTCCTTGATTAAGGAAACTGTGAAATTCATACGTGTCACCATAAGTTAATGGGGACTTGAAGGCACATACACATACTGTGGGCGATTCTAGACCGCCCCAGGAAGCTGCGGGATGGGGCTGAGGCTGCCAGACCGGCAGCCTCCACGGCCCCATCCCGCCGCTTCCAGAGGCCGCAGGGAAGTGGCAAACTGCCGCTTCCCCACGGCCTCTAAGTGGGGTGCAGCAGGCGCCCTGGGAGCCTGCTGCACACCTCTTGAGGAGGCGGGCCTGAAGGGATAAAAGGGCTGCCGCCGTGGCCTCTTTCTCCCTGGGTCTTTGCCGCAGCTATCTAAAAGCCACGGCAAAGACCCGTGCCAAAAAAGGAGCTCCTTTTTTGGCACGGGTCTTTGTCGTGGCTTTTAGATAGCTGCGGCAAAGACCCAGGGAGAAAGAGGCCACGGCGGCAGCCCCTTTATCCCTTCAGGCCCGCCTCCTCAAGCGGGGTGCAGCGGGCTCCCAAGCGGGAGTTTGCCGTTTGGAGCCCGCTGCACCCTGCTTGAGGAGGCGGGCCTGAAGGGATAAAGGGGCTGCCGCCATGACCTCTTTCTCCCTGGGTCTTTGCCGTGGCTTTTAGATAGCTTTAGATAGGGGATTCTCCTTACTCTTCTGATGCGTATGGAAACCCACACTTCTTCAACTTGGATCTGGATCCCACACCAAACATAATGTGTGACAACCCATCCTCTTATGAAAACTGAAGCTAGAGCAACAGGATAGAGGGTCTTTCAAAGCTCACTAGCAAGTTTAATTGTTAGAAGCTGGTGAATATCCCTTTGTTTGTCTAAATATTGTGCTGTTTGAGAATGGTGGTGAGCCTTTTGGACTGAACAGTGCAATTTATTCCCCATATACTGAGTCTGAACAAAATACTGAGTCTGAACAAAACTCAAGAATCTTTTCACTGAGAATTCTCTTTTGTTTGCTTACAGCAGTAATTTACAGAAATTCAGAAATGTCTTCTTAGTAGGGACAGAAAGAACAAAGAATTATACTTTCTATTCAGACCGGGATAGTTCCTTCTCTTGTGTTAACGTTGTTTAATTTCAAAAAGCTTGATTCAAGTAGCTGTAAAGTCTGATATTCTCTCATGGAGTTTATTTGACCATTCTCCAATCACACTTCTAGTACAAAAAAAATGTTTAAAAATAATATATTTGGCTTCTAAATGAAAATGTATTCTGAAAAGAAGAAATACTTTTGGAAGGTAAAAAATCTGAAATTGTATTTCAAGGAAAATATGGGTAAAAATACTAGTAAGATGACTGTTTGGGAAGTGGGAAAAGCCATGATGAGATGCTTTTTCATACAGAAAAATATAGAAGAGAAAATAGAAAAAGAGGAGAAATGGAGGAGAACAAAAGACATTAAGAACAAGGAACAAGAACTGCAAAGCAACCTGATGAATAAGAAGAAATTAAAAGAAATTAATTTGTTACAAAAAACATTTGTCTATATTGATGATGGAAGATGTAGCTAAAAAAATTAATTTTACATGTCAAAGGCACTTACATATATTAATAAAACTAGTCAATGGCTAGTCAATAGGTTAAGGAAAAGGAAAGAAAACAAAGTTCTAAACAAAAGTCAAACAAATTCTAAAATATATACAATCCAAGGAAAAATGAAAAAAGTATTTTACAAATTTTATGAATGACTTTGTAAAAATGAGCCAGTGGATATGAATACAATTAAACAATATTGAGATGGAATACACTTACTATCATTTGTTGAGGACCAAAAAAAAACCAAAAACAAACAAACAAACAAAGAAAAAAGAAAAAAGGATTAAACAAACATATTTCTCAACTGTAAAAATAATAGAAGCTATAAAGGAAAGTAAATTGGGAAAAACTCCAGGCCCTGATGGATTACCTGTTAGCTATTATAAATCATTTCAAGAGGAACTGGTTGCTCCTATGAAAGAATTTTTGAATGGGATATCAAAAGACAGTTTCTCCAAATCTTGGGAACAAGCAAACATAAACCTTATTCCAAAGGAAAATAGAGACCATACTGACCCCAAGAATTTTAGACTGATTTCACTGTTTAATATGGATAGTAGTGAAAAGACCCCAGAAACTGCAAACCCCGGAAACAGAGATAGCAATCAACGAGCACCAGGTGACCAGCCAATTCGAAGCTGGCTGGAGACCCCAGAAACAGCAAACCCCGGAGACAGAAACAGCCAATCACAGAACACCAGGTGTCCAGCCAATGAGGAACTGGCTGGGCAGGGCTATATAAGAGCCTGAGCAGAGGGAGACAGGGTGTTTTTTGTTGAAGTTTTGGCTGGGGAGAGGGACGCCACCGAGGGGGTGCTCTCTAGGTTCCTGATTGGGACAGGTGTAGGTTAGGTTTTAGGCCAGACAGGGTCTATGTAGAGTCCAGGAGAGGGACTGATTAGGCTTTAGGTTGTAAGCCAGTTGATTTAAGCTGAGAGTATTTGGCAGATTGCCTAAGGGCTGAAGTATTGTGTCTATGTAACTGTGGTAACGTAACTAAGAAGAAAGAAATGCAAAAGCCTTGAAAGTAGTTTACTGATTACTTTGATGTTTCTTAATAAACTTCAGTATTATTTGATTACAACTTGGCCTCTGTGAAATATTGTGGCACGCTACTAGAGATAACAAAGCCTCAGAAAAGATAGGCAGTGGTGGAGAAGATCTCCACAGAAGAAAAATACAATTGGTGGCAGGAAAGGTGAAGATAGGCATTCTGTGTGGGTGGACTGAGAGAGTCCGAGTGAGTGTCCATGCCACCAGATGGATGTCCCTCAGTTCACCCACAACCTATTCTCCACTGAGGCACAAATATTTGGTAGCGTGTTTTAATATTCGCACGGAGGCCAAGTAGTATTTTAAAATACTAATAAGGTTTATTTTTTAAAATACAAAGTAAATTATAAAGTAGCTTCAAAGATGTTATTATTGACTTATTGCTTAGTTACAAACGGTTCCTTAACCTATTAATAACAATACTGCCACTCAGGCAATCCTATCTCCAAAATCGTCCTTAAAACTACAGGCTTGTTCTAAGCCTCTCTCTCCAAGATTCCCTCAAGTCTATCTAGTCCTTCTCTGGACTCTTCAGACCATTTACTGGTCTCCAAACCAACCTAAAATGTTACCTCAGGAATCCTAAGAGAACACCCTCTCTTGATGTAACTCTTTTCTTCAAAACTCAAACTAAACTAGCCCCCTTTTCACTCTCTGCCAAGGCTCTTTTATAACCCAGCCCAGCATGCTTCTCATTGGCTGGTCTCATCTTGCTCCATGATTGGCTGATTGGCTGGCCTGTTCACTACAATGGATTATAAAATCTTTGCACTAATTTTAGCCAATATATTAAAGAAGATTTTGGCTGAGATGATTCACAATGATCAAAATGGTTTTCTACCAAAGATTTGCATATAATATAAGACATATTTTGAATTTAATAGAATATCACAAGAAGCACAATGGGAAGAAACTGGTGTTAATATTTGTGGACCTAGAAAAAAAAAAACATTTAACAGTGTGAACTGGAATTTGATTTTTAAAATATTGCAGTATTTAAAAGTGGGGGAGGTTTATACAAACTGGATAAATGAAATTTACAATAGACAATATGCTCAAGTTATAATCAATGGGGAAAAAAAAACAAATAGAAATACAAAAGGGCCCAAGATAACCATTATTATTTGTTGTTATATTAGAGATTTTGTTAATTGATATAAGAAATGACCAAAATATAAGAGGGATTAGGATTACAGGCTCTGAATTTAAAATGAAAGCCTTGATGACATAGTTTCATCATTAAGCAATCCAGTTGATAATATTAAAGATTTTTCTAGATAAATTTAGGGAATTTGGGAACAATTTAGGCATAAAATAAAATAAAAATGATCCTTTAGTTCTTTGAAGTTTGGGTTTAGATTCATACACATTCCACCATGTTTGCAGTAGTGAATTAGGATTATCACCCTTTTCTTTCTGATGTGCTCCTTTTCTTCATCAGCTTCATAGCAGACAAATATAATTCAGTTTTCACCCTGTTGTACATGCTGAATTTGACCAGATACCAGATACTGAAGTCTGTTTTGGTTCATTTGAAGAAATGAATAAATATCTCTATAATCCGGATAAGTATTTAATGTGAAAGAAAGCAAAACTGACAGATTTTCTCCATCCCATATTTCTCATGCAGAAGCATTCATCCTGAGGCTGTTGCCAAGGGAGATAAATAAGTCTACAAATAAACAGTTTGAAAAACACTGCCTAAGCAATGGGTACCAGATTTATTTTTAATATTCTAGGTTGTGCAGGCCAAAACTAAACAGAAAACTATTTCCAACATAGAAATCTTGTTTTCCACATTTCATGATTCTCATTTCTTCCTTGTTCATTCACCTGGATATGTTCACAAACAATCTGCAAAAATATAAATTGCATAATTGTTCAGGGGAAAAGAGAAAGAACAACCTGTTGGCTGCTGATGTTATCGTAATTCACCAAGACTTTTGTTGAGATGCTGATAATGGGACATTTCTATTCTCATTTCTCTTTTTATGGTCTGCAGTTCAATTTAATGCTTTTGATATTCAAATGGTTAATTGCATCTTTCTTGTGTGTCGGGATCTCTTTCTATGGATTCTCTGTTAGTGTTTTATATATGAAAAGAGTTTTTTTGTGACCTATTCATTAACTTCTCTCCAAGTCTCTCTCAGCAGCTACTCAACTTTCTACCCATGGAGCAGGAAAGTAAATTATTACTCCTGGGGTCTCTCACAATTGATCCTTTCATAGTTTTGATTGATCTTTCTCGAGTTGGGGTAGCGATGTGTATGCATGACAGAAATCCCTTGAAGCACACATGTACCAAAAAGTTGGTAAAATGCTGCCTAAAACCCCAAGTACTTTTCTGTGCAAGGTTCCTGTGGTGAGCCCTGAACTCTGAAACCTCTATAACTTTCTTTCCATTTGCCTAACATTGTTTGGGATAAGACAGACCAAAATTAATAAAACTTTCATAGGTTTTTTTAAAAAAAAGATGTAGAAAGAGGTACTATAGCCAATACTACAGCATAATTCATAGCTTCTTAGGGGAGGTGACATTTCACTATAGTTCAGTCCCCCACCACTTTGGGGACTTGTGCATTAGCAACCATGAAGGAAATTGTGTGGTTGCTTTGTAAGGGATGGTTTGCTAAATGTTTTCCAAAATGGTAACAAATGACTGAAACAGATGTCCCTAAAGAGGAGACATCACTGATCTGGTGTTTTTCTGCCCCAAATGAAGAAGCAAAATGCCACTCCTTTTGGGAGCAGAAAAAGGGCACCCTTGCTGCAATCACCATGTCTTTTCGGACCATGCCCCAATTGCATATTGTAGAGGGGCAGGACATTTATTATTATTATTATTATTATTATTGGTGTGTGGGGGGGAGGGGAGTCAGAGTGTGTGGCATCTAAATGCTGTTCTCAGACGCCACCCTCAACCTGGCACTTACTATTGGTCTGCTTTGCCCCAAAATCACTTAAGCATTTCCATGTGGCTTCCGACAAGTGCAAGTAATTCTTAAGATTTCCATTCATGCACATGGTCTAGAAGGGTGTGCTTTCTCATTTTTCTTACATTTTGGAAATGAACTGACTCTTTTCCCACTTTATTCTTGCAACATACCTGTAATTTAGGTCAAAAGGGAATGTAACTGTCCAAAGGCCATCCCACAATGTAGACTTGACTCTGCATATCCCTAGACTTCTACCTACACACCAAGTAAGAGACAAGTGCTTGCTAACAGACAAGTTCCTACAGAAAAGGACAGAGGTACCAGCAAAGTCCATATTAAAAAATAAATAAAGGGAAAAGATAAGATGAAAATGGTATGCAGTAGCATAGTGGTTAAGATGCCAGTTCTGACAACTGTAAGGTCAGAAGGTTGACAGTTTGAAGCCCAAGTGCTGCATGTTGGGGTGAGCTTCTGTCACTAGTTCCAGCATCTGTCAATCTAGCAGTTCAAAAGCATACAAATGTAAGTAGATAAATAGGTACCACTTCAGTGGAAAAGTAACAGTGTTCCATGCAGTCATGCTGGCCACATGACCACCAGAGTCTTCCGACAACGTTGCCTCTTTGGCTTAGAAATGGAGATGAGCACAGCCACCTACAGACAGTTATGACAAGACATTCATGTCATGAAAAACCTTTACCTTTACCTTTTTATATGAAAAACTGGCAGAAAGTCAAAGAATACTGAGAAGATTAGGAAGCACATATGCATGTCAATTGTTTCCCAGGGCTTTTGCATGACTATAACCTACCAAATTGGAGAGCTATACTCTAATGAAATTAACAGCTTTCATTGAAAAGAAATGAAATAATATTTAAATGTTTAATATTTAAATTATTAAATATTCCAGTAGAATTCTATAGGAACTGGAAAAAAATTGATGGGAAAGCTATATTTTTTAAGGGAATGGGAGTGATAATGTATGGTTTAAACCAATCTTTTCAATAGAGATGATGCCTGAATGCAAGTCCAAATCTAGTACTTTGAATAGAGCAGTGTACCAGGTTTATGTGAAGCTTACACATAGACTTTCCTAAACCACATAAGAGAGGATATGCACTTCAATGGGGGAAATATTTTTTCTTCTCATAGTCATCTTTATTGTTCCCATAATTATTTTAGACATAACTGTGCTTGGTCTGAGTAACACTTTTGTATTTATAAAGTGCATTTCAGCACTTAGATGAGTTTGCAGATTGGCTGCCTGCAGCTACTTCACTTTGAGAACAAAATTAATTGCATGTATGTCAGCAGATGCTGCAAATAAGCATGGTAGATGGCAGTAATAAATCTAAGCTACCCTACCAAACACTATCATATTTAACATGCACCCATCTTCAGTTTTCCCTTCCTAAGCAACTTAACTCACAGCATTATTTGTGATCAGAGTTTACAATGAGTATATTTTACTCAGTGAATGTAGCTTCTCTCTCAGAATCCAAACATCATTCTTTAATTCTCACAAAAATGTATTGCAAAACAAATGTATTATCTGTATTTGCTACCTGTATTTCATTTATGTATTCAACTTGTCTTAAACTATTGGTTTAAGAAGCTCAAGGCAATGTATTTGGTTTTCCCTTTGGTCTCACGTTTGATCCATGGTTACTGTGACGGGAGAAGCTGGACAAACCTGTTAGAGCCAGCAAATAACATATACTGTAATGTTGTGGGGTGGAAAAAAAAATATAAAACCAGAGGCATGACTGTTATACAGGGCCAGTTAAGAATAGAGTTCGAGCCAAGCTGAAATGGCAATAGGGACAATGTCATGTAGGAATTCATTAAATCTAGAGGAGATCAGATGAAATGGGGCAAATTAGTTAGATAGGGATTGTTAAGACCTAAATAGGGTTTTGGGGAGCTGAGTGGGTGGAAAGACTTCAGGAAGAAGTATTCTTTGTTTGAAATGGAGGTGTTACAGTGTGCGTGGAACCAGCAAAATGCTAGATGTTAAATTTCCTGTTGAAATAAATCTTCATGGTTTCTCTTTTTCACATTTCTCCCTGAATGTTTTAATTCAATAATTAATCAGGATAGGTGGTAATCCTTTACTACACTGGCCCCCAATAATCAGCACATCCAATGCAGTACTTACCTTTAGGCACAACTATGGGATCCAGGGAGGAATCCTAATGGTAAACAGGCAAGATAAGTGATAGAAGCCCAAGAGCTAGAACTGCAGGGCCAACCTGGATAGGAGTTCCATTGCAGTTATCCAATGAGCTTCATGGCCATGAGGGATTGGAAATCAAACTTATTCCAAGACATTAGCCAAAACACCATGGTAAAAGGAAATTATAAATATCATCAATATTACACAAAACCCATGCATCAACAGGAAATTATGACCTGAATGTGGTCATCACCATCGAAGCCATGGGAGGAATAGCACATAACACTTTCTTTTTCTGAAGCAAATTAGCTCTCCCCCACCTGTATCCTTGATCCACTTTGAGGGCAAATTTGCTTGTGGCCTGAATATTTGTGCAATAGCAGAACAGGAAGTGAGCTCCCTGTGGCTTAATTTCTCCATGCTTTTCCCCTACACTTCTCGATATCAATATCTTGGCAGGACTGAACAGCCTTTTGATGCTTCCTTTAGTAAGCTCAAGGGGAGGTGGGCAGAATAGCCAGGAGGGAAGCCAAAATGAGCAAATCCATTTCTATCTGCTCTGTATATGAAAACAAAATGTTCTATTCTAAACCTCTGTTTCCCAGGACATATTCTCATTTCAGTTATTTGGAAATGTCTACTTAAGTTGACAAATGTTAAAATGTAACTGGCAAGCACAATTTTTTTATATACCAAAGATCAGATACTTCTTACTAAGCAGCTATGAACACAATAACTTCCTGGCAGAGTTGCTACCACAGAATCCAGTAGCTTTCTTTCGCCAAACCAAACCCCTACTTTGCAAATTATTTCACTTAACTTTGAAATTATGTATTCTCAGGTTCAGCCATGTCATAACATATAAATCACTTTAAAATTTTCTTAATAATCAGTTCAAAATCTGACACTTAACGGCACCTTAATTATATTTTGAAAACCATTTTGGATTCCATTTTTTCAAGATGTACTTTTAGAATGACCTATTGATTGCAATAATAAAATAGTATTTCATTTTACAATTGATTATATATTCAGAATGACAGGGTAAAGCACTCACTTCTAATTGTTTGATTTGTAAAATATGTTGTGTCAAATGAGAATAACAAAAATAGATGTATCCTGTCAGGCTAAACAGGAAAATCTAAACAACGTGCAGACATAAACACTAATGATTTCACTTTCTCCTTTCTAGATTTGTCCTTAGAAAGTGCCATTATACTTTACGTATTAATGATATCATAGCAGAAAGAATGTTTTGTGACATGTAGTGTGGTTTATATCAGGGGCAAAAAAGGCAGATATTTCTTTGGTATCAAACTTTCATATCTACTTTTGAACACTGTTGGGTATGAGGACTGGAAGAAACACTTGCATAAGTCATAAATACCTTCAACCATGCAATGCTGAGCCAAATGATCCAGTAGTAAGATAATGCACAAAGTAAATTGATATCATAAGCATATTTAACCTGAAATAAATAATGTTTAACTTGTTCAAGACTTCTTTGGAGGAAATTTGCCTTGAACAGGGTTGTTAATCTAGTTAGTTAGGTAGTCAATTAGTTAATTGTTGAAATCCTTTGTTGAATAAAATGTTCTTAATGCTATTCTTTTTATTGTCTTTTGATATAGTATTAATGGTTGCTCTGATTTTCATGTTTTGTTATTAACCTCAGTAAATGCTATCAAATATGGCATACATCAGATAAATGAGAGAGAAAAAGCTTAGTTCATAGTATAACTAAATATATAAAAAAGACTCAACCCCAATATAAAAGCATTGTACCACAGAAGTCTCATGCTTGATAATTCTTGTGCAAGATAATTTATGTAACCAGAACTTCAGAGTACTTTATTCTAACAAAAGTTTTTTTTATTGCACACATCGATACCTTCCTTTTTAAGGACAAAGAACTGTTAAACCAAAGACTGGTTCACTTTTAATCCATGACCTCTAACTTTTGGCTTTACTTCACAGGCGATGGATTCTTGAAGGCCTCAAATACTACTACAACAATAATGCAGTATGACTGATGTTATATAAAAGTATATTATATTGCTTCATACCTTGGGATGTGACCATGACCTTTTTCAATTATTTTTATGACATGCAGCATTCTCATCTTTCACAGCTCCTTAGAACTATGGAACAGACTTTTACAAAGATGCCTTCATATGGTGATACATCAACTCACTGACTGGTTTGTGGCACAAGAAACAAGTGCATGATTTTAAAAATTATTCCTTAATGTAATACTGCTGTGATTATCCATTCACCAAGAAGTAGGATTAAAGTATATTGCAAATTAAACTGTAAAGGAGAAGATTTTCTTACCTGAATAGGAGTGTTGTATATGTCAAAATATTGTTATCAATAAATATGTGGATGGGCATTTCAGATTTATGCACATTTATATGTTGATTCTTCTGATGATCAGCTCTGTAATACACGGATGATAGGCTATCATTCTGGATGTAGGTCTTTACAAGAAACTTCACTCAGTTGACAATGAAGTAAGATTGTAAAGAATATTAACTAATCTTGTCTTTGCTGAGAAAAGATGTTTTGGAACACCCTGTGGAAAGAATTAACAACGTCTGCCAGTTTTTTCACTCTTTTGCATGAACATTTTCAAAAGGGGTTGTGTTCAAATTATGGTACTTTATAGCAATAGCAAGTACATTTCTATACCACTTATCAGTGCACTTAAGCACTCCCTAAGCAGTTTACAATGTGTAAGCTAATTGCCCCCAACAAGCTAGGTATTCATTTTAGCAACTTCAGAAGGATGCCATATTGAGCCGACCCTGGAACTCTTCCTGGAATTAAACTCACAACCTTGTGGCTGTGAGTGAGTGGCTGCAGTTCAGGCATTTAATCACTGTGCCATTTAACCATGGTGCCACAAAAGACCATATTCTTTGTTAAAGTCACCAAATACTTTTTAAAAAAACAAACAAACTTACATAATTCCACCTGGTGGAGGGAAAATGGATTTAATATTTTTCATTCATGTGTCCAAGAACAAAGAAAATTCCTATAAAAGAGACATTAACTTATATTTATGTAATTTATTTATTCATTTTTTTAACTTTCATCTTCTTTGAGAAGCTCATGGGGTGGTTATTATCTTCAGAATATCACAATGAGATAAATTAAGAGTGACTGGCCAAAGATTATCCAGTGACCTTTATGGTTGAATGGGGGCTGAAATCAGAAGTTTCCAGCTACTAGTCCAACATTGTAAATGCAACAACCTACTGTCTCTTTCTCACCTCAGTGGTCACTGCCCTATCTCTGGGTTACCATTCACCTCCACTACTTTATACACTTCTCTCCCTATTGTTGTTTATATCCAAAGCAGATGTTCCTGTCCTCAGACAAAACTATTTACATTAAAAGCTTGGCATAAAAACTGGCATTTAAAATAAATAAATTTATTTATTTAAAATAATAATAATAGTTTATTTATAGCCCGCTCCTCTGTACATACACTAAATAAATAAATAAATGAGCATGTAAAATTATGTGCATCCCCCCCCCCAGGTAAAAATAGCAACAGCAACTGTACCACCAATACACTGGACTTTATTGTACTGCCTCTGGTGTCTGTCTTACCTCTTCTGAATTCAGCTCAAATTCTGATGTTATGCTGATTTTTATCACACAGACATTTTCCTCAAAACAGTTTCCCATTCCCTCCATTGTTGAATTCGGGATCCATAAGTCACTTTGGGGGCCATTTTTTCCAAATCGGAAGCTTCAGAATTGGAAAAAAGGGCTGCCAAAGTAACTTACAGGACCTCATCTCAACACTGGAGGGAACAGGAAGCCACTTTGAGGAAAATGTGCATGCGATAAAATCAGTGTAACTTCCAAATTTGAGCCCAATTCAGAAAAGTTAAGTCAGGCACCAAAGGCGGTATGATAGTCCATTGTGTGGGATCATGGATATTCATTTTAAAACAAACAAACAAAAAAAACAAATTAGTACCATTGTTTGTTCCAGGTATAATTATTTCTATATTTTCTCCATGTCTGCATTTTGCTCTAAGTTTGGAGGAAAGAAAATCCTACAGGGTCAGAAGTACATTGAAAATGTATTCCATATACCAGCAGATATTCTTCTGCCAAAAAACAAACAAACAAAACTTCATTTGCTGCTGAGATTTGGCAAAAAACTGTGGAAATAAACTATGCTGGAAAAGGATACAAGATTTCTCTCCTGCACCATGAAAGGCAAATCCCAGTTCTGTGTATATATTTGCCTTCAAGTTACTTGTTGACATATCATGACCCCATGAATTTCATAGGTCTTTCTTAGGCAACAATTTGGGATTTTCCCCATTTTTTCCATTTCCTCCCTCTGAAATATAGCCTATAACACCTGACATTTGTTGGCAGTCTCCTATCCAAGTACTAGCCAGAGCTGATCTTGTTTACCTTCCAAAAACATTTCTTAGAAGGGGGTATTTTCTGTTTCTGTTGAACATAGGGTCAGTCAGAATTTTTGTTCAAGCCACATTTTTAAGAATACCATGGAAAAATTACCTTTAATGGAACACTATAAGATTCAGTAAATTGAATTGTAATGTTTGCAACAGAACCAGGTTTGCCCTGCTTTTGGGGGGCAAGCCTTGTCTAATGTTCCTAAGAAAAGGTTTACAAGGATCTTTTTGTCTCAAACTTGTTGCCCAGCATGTTTGTTTGATGTTCTTCTATCAGAAGTGTGTCCCAAACTGAAGATGAGTTTTACCTGCTGCTTGAAGTGAATGATACTGTGGACATTTCTAACACATTCCTGGATTAGGAAGCTGAGTGGGTGTTGTCGTGGTCTGGAGAGGAACGTATAATCATGTTATTGTTGTTGTTGTTGCTGTTGCTGTGTGTTTTCAAGCTACTTCCAATTTATGGTGACCCAAAGGTGGACCTATCACAGGAATTTCTTGACAAGTTTCTTCAGAGGGGTTTGCCATTGCCATCCTCTGAGGCTAAGAGAGTGTGACTTGCCCAAAGTCACCCAGTGGATTTCATGGCTGAGTGGGGATTTGAACTCTTGAGTCATAGTCCAATGCTCAAACCACTATACCATGCTGGCTCTCAACTAAAGGTTTTTTTTTCTGCAGCCATGAAATGTGAAACCCAATCTCTCTCTCTCTTTTTAGCTTGTAAATGCTAAAATGTATTTTCAAGCTAAATACAAAAATAAAAACATCTGTGTCCTGCTTTTCAACTGATTCCTTTTTTTGACAATGACCTGGTCCCTAATCTGTCAAATAAGTGGGGGCTTCCTATATGGCAAACATAAAGTACCTCATCCGTCATGTGACTGGTAGGCAAAAAGCAGTGAAATGATCAAAAGAGGAAAACCATTTTCTGTTCTGTAACATTTCTGCATGAATGCGTTATACTGCTGAACCAACACCAGTAAATGGATTGCTAAAATATGCAAATCACAAGTTGAGTTGAGTCATTGAAGCAATATGATCCTGACTTGAGTCAATCAACTTTGGTCTACATCACTGGTCTGAGAAGCCAGAGTTCTTATTTCTGAGACTTTCAGGCCTTGAAACACAATAGGTATTCAGGTTATATATTTTGCTGAATTTTGACTGCTACTGCCAAATCAGTAGTTGCATGCAAATGCATATATTACAGAAGTTTCAATAGAATGTGTGTATTGGAGAATATATGCAGTATGCATATCTTACCAGAATTTGTGTATGGAAATAAGCATTTTTAATGTGTCAGAAGGAACAGCCTTACAATTCAAAGTGCCATGATAACAAGTGAAGTTCTATACTCCTTGAGACCTTGATCTCTGAAACAGTGCCTCTTCCTATATATCCATGCCAGGAACTGAAGCCTTCTACAGGGTTGTTCCTCTCTCTAACACCTGTGAGGGCAACATACTGTGGGATTACATGGGGAAGGGCCTTTTCTGTTCTCTTGGAGGTCTGATCGACACTGATGTGGCTTCTTCCCACTTCCAAACAAAACATAGCTTTTTTATTCAAACCTTTCAGTCCCAACTGATTTCTCTCTCACACACACTCCCAAAATGTTCATGGTTTAAAACTGTTTTAACATTTTAACATTGTGAAATTGTTCCATATCTTTTAGTCTGTTTAATAAATTCTGCTGTTTAAAGGCAAGAACTAAGATCCTGCACAAGACTTAAATGCAGTGATGGAGCTTAGTCGTTGTAGTTACATCTGGTAATGCCACTACTCCAAGTCTTTCAGGAGTGCTGTAATTGTGTATTCCTATTTAGCAGGGGGTTACACTAGATGGCTCTTCTGGCTATCAATCTATAAGATTTGTAAGATTCTATTAGAATCCTACTGTTTCAATCTGACAGTACTTCAACCAAAGGTTTTCCAAGGTACTACAGAGTGGGGTGCTGGGAAATGATGTTCACAGACAGCATTGTTCCAGACAGTTGGGGGTTTATCGAGAACAGGCAAGTGAGATGTCTCAGGGACCAGCCACAACTGCTTATCTCAAGACATCCCACAATCAGGATCATGCTGCAGACTTCATTCCACTGTGCCTGGACATTTTTTGACTGATCCACTGCCAGGTTGAAATGGTAGGTTTAGAGGGTGATCATGTCCAGTTGTTAATAAAAATATATGTCAAGCTTAAGATCTTGCAAAAACTGAACAGGATGCCTATATTCTAATTGTTCAAATTGATTAGATAGCCAATGCTATCCTGTTTGACTGCTGAACCAAGCCAGTGTAGCAATAGGCAAGTGTTTACACATCCAGCTGGTGCAGCAATAGGGAGGTGTTTACACACCTAGTCACCCCCACAGCTTAAAGCCACTGGGGTCATGCACTGCACCAGCTGTTTTTGTAAAGTTTCAAGGAAACTCTCCCCCAAACATTGAGTCTTTTTGCCCTAGGCTAAGGCCCCTTTAGTTGAGATCACTTCAGAACCACCAGATCAGCATCTGGACAGACTGATCTCAGCTGGGGGCTAATGGCTTGCATCATCGATACATTACACAATGGGAGGCTGTGGGGTGTACAGGCCTTTTTTAAAATAAACAGGATACAGGCTGAAAGTCAAGAGAGCACCCCAGCTAGAATAGATCCACTGATAAATTGTAAGTTACCATTTATGTAGGTCTTATTCAATGGCTTTACATTATTTGGATCTTATAAGTGGATTTAACTATAACATATTTATTCTGGCAGAAGCTTTCATAAACCTGAGTCGATTTCATATGCCCAGAGTGTTATTCCACAAATGTAGAGTAGGAATGGGGGAAGGGCAATTGGAATGAACAAGAGGGAAAGAAATGACATGCAAGACACACCTAAAGAGTGGTTAAAATCCTGTTAGCACATCCCAACTAAAGTAGACACATTCAATCAATTGTTGAATTGTGACACAAGAAGCAAAGCCAATTGATTCAGTAGTTCTGCTTTATGAGGAACTAACAATAACTCTCGGGGGGGGGGATTTTAATTATTATTTTAGAAAATGTATATACCACTTTTTTTATTGAACTCACCCACCTCAAATCAGTTTACAAAATAAAATCATAAAACAAAGTAAAACCAGTAATAACAATTAAAATAGAATATATTTATGATGTCTAATGAAATACAACCCCAAATCTCTATCCTCCCCTTCCCTGGTAATGCCAATTAACAAGCTGCATGCTGCACTGTAATGCTCAAAGTATGACCACATTGGGCAATGCTAAGCCTAGAACACAATGGTGTCACCCATTTTATATTATAATGCATTACTGACGACAAAGGAGGAGGTGAAGATGTAGGGTTCTGTGTCCAATGTCAACAATGTCATCCTGTAAATTCTTATTCTTGAAATGCAACAGGGAAGTCTAACCTATTATACTGGTTTGCGGCCCCCATAGATTTATGATGGCAGATGCTATCATGCCAGGACTATCTATAGAGCTGTTTCAAAGAGAGACAAATGATAGCATAATCTTAACAAACCTTTGTGCATTCAAGTAACAACAAACTCTTTCGAATGTGATTCTAGAGGGATTTATATTATTCCCCGAAATGCATCAGTTAATCCTTAACTAAAATGCTGTTGCCAAAGCCTAGTGACGCACTAGCTTAAGTCTTTAGCATGATTGAAAGATGCAGTGTTGAAGAGTCCTTTTCCATGAAGTGGGACTCAGAATGGATGAAACAGATAATTGAAGTATTTTGCTTTATATGTCTTTTTTCCCCTCAAGGACAACTCGTGCATTGGTAATGTTAGCCTAGAGGGGGAAAATGTTATATGTAGTGCAAGGTAAGAGTGATCCACTTGTTTAAGCTTGGGAGTTTCATCCAGCATCATACATCAGTAGCTGCATATCAAGTTGGGGTGTGTGTGAGTGTGTGTGAAAATCTGAAAAGTGTAAGACAATAAGTTAAAGATCTACCTTTAAAAAATTGCTCAGTCCCCCCCCCCCCCCCCAGGTTCTACCCACACTGGGTTATTTGATAGTGTTAATGACCCCTAAAATTTATTAGGCAAAGAACATAGGAAACTCAGTTCAATTATCACAATGGGAGAGAACCTGGAACAAAGGAATTAAATGAACAGTTTCTCAGAACATAAGAGAGGATTACTATAAAATATTATTTTGCTGAAGGATTGAGGAAGGAGACAGGAAGTGAAGAGAAGTGAAAAGGGGTAAGGAAGGAGCAGAGTATGAAAGGAGAGGCAAGGAGTGTAAAGAGGAGAATGTAATGTATGGTGGAAAGGTATGAAGGAGTAAGAAGTGAGATGAGAAAAATTTAGTATGTAAGAGCGTATCCTTAGAGAATGTTTATGATGTTATTGATGATGTTAATATCTGATGTTTTAATACTGTGTATAATTATTGAATAAAGGTATTGATTGATTTGATCATTTGATTGATTTAAAACTTCAGCAAGTCAAGCTGGCCTGAACTAAGTATAGCTGGAAAAGCCTTATCACTTTCTCCCATAATTTCCCTTGCCCTTATTTCTCATTGCCTGCAGTTAATACTACTGGGTCAGGAGCATTCCAGGCGCTGAGATTTTCAGGCTCAAAATCTGAGAGGGTCCCTGGAGATGTCATAGTGGTGGCTGTGATACTGACAAAGCTATATATATTAAAAATCCACAAATATTCATCTGGGGAAGGAGAACCTCCCAGCTTTGTCTTTAACATCTTTCTGAGCACTCCTTTTCAGATAACATTTCAGAGACATTCTTTTCTATGGAACAAACGGAATTTCCTGAGCAGAAAATATTATTTCATAAAGGATATTTCCCATTATATAATGCTAATATCTTGCTTTGTAGTTAGGAAATTTACCAAATTAAAGGTGCTTTGAACCATATCAGAAATGTAGACATGAATTTCCCTTTGTTTGACATAACAGGATTTTATTTGAGGCAAAATTCTATTGTGACATTTTCTGCTCTTTATTTAGATATCCCTATTTTTTCCCTTTAAAAATTCCTTTATAATTGTCAAGGAATATATTATTTATTTGCTCTACAATATAAGAAGAGAATCACCATAATTCTAATATGTCAGAATTTTGGCTCAAACCAAACATTATGATTCATGAAAGCTTTTATGAGTGAAATATACCAAACATTGAACTTAATGATACAGCTCCCTCACATCTAAAAATAAATAAAACACATGGGAAATTATGTGTGTCAGATGTTAGTGGTATCATGTATTTCAATAATGAATAATTACAGCATGTCATCCTATATTAAATTATCATAAGCAAGAACATCTGTAAGTGGTAAGATGGGAGCAATTTAATTTTAAAATGATTGGATGCTACCGGCATAAGTGTAGCACATTATTCCACCATTTGAGATTCAGTGTCAAATTTGCATGACCCTTGACCTGAATGGCTATGACTGTCTTGAAACAGATCTAATAACATTTCAAAGGAAGAGACCATGCAAAAAGCTTATAGGCAGACATGAATAAAACCTTTAAATCCAGAGGTCTGCTTTAACACTTTTTAAGGGAAATGGGAGAAAGTAGAATAAGACCACATTGACTGTGGTTACCCAGAGGTCCTTCTCATCTGCCGTTCTCAAACTATGGAATGGCCTGTCAGAAGGAATCCGGAACATTACCAATCTTGACAGCTTTAAAAAAGCTGTCAAGACTGGTCTCTTCTTACAGCCTCTGCTGAGTGATTCACCCGGTCTCCAATGGATATGGACTATCATAGAGAACGCCTGCCCTCTGTTGCTGTTTGTTTTGATTGTTCTTACTTAATAGTTTTAATGGTATTTTATTATGATATAGTTGGGGGGAGGGAATAATAGATTGTATTTTAATGTACGTTGTATTTTACACTGTATTTTATTGACACTGTAAGCAACCTCGAACCTGTGGGAGAGGTGGGATGATTATTATTATTATTATTACAGTGGTCCCCCAGGATACGAATCCCTCAGGATCCGAAATCCCCGGGACCCGAAACTGCCGGGGCCGGAAAAACGGTCCCGGCCAACGAAAAAACCCCGGGTTGCGAAAAAATTCACAACCCGGACGCTTTAAAACAGTGCACTTCCGGCGTGCTGTGCATTGGTTAAAGCGGTCCCCCAGGTTACGAATGACTTCCAGGTTACAAAGGTAATCCCGGAATGGATTAACTTCGTAACCTGGGGGACCACTGTATTACTATTATTATTATTATTAGGCTGTACAGACTGCTCCAAGGGTGATCTGCAGTGATCCCTTTTCATGCCAGATCAGGGCCTCAGCAACCTCACGCTGTGGCCCCTATCTAGCCTTTCAAGGGTACAAAAAGAAGTAACAAAAAGTTGTCTCTTTTTTGCACCCTTGAAAGGGTTCTATAGCCATGGTGGCTTGGCTATATGGTGCCCCTTCATTGTTGCATCATATGGACACAGTACTGGAGGCATGCCATGATACCATGTGCCTGAAATTTAACAATTTAAAATCTAGAGGGTGAACCAGCTATAAACAAAATGCTGACTTAGTGTTACACTTAGCTAACTCACGCCCAATGCCAAACCCCTTAACTCATCAAACAGGAGTATCAAAAGAAGTATAATGAACTGTGCACAGTTCATGGGGGATAGCATCATTAACAGATTGGCCATGAGGATAAGACAAATAATGACTAATATGAAACTCTCCATCAGCTTTCTTGGGAACAACACCCAATAGGAATAGCCTCAAATTGGCAGTCAGTGGTTCACTAAAAACCTTCAGCAACCTCCTTTGCGATCTTCTGTTGCACAATGTGCTCTAACCCCTTAACAGACATCAATTTGTTTGCCAAAATGGGTGATGAGTGCCCTGAAAAGAAATATGGGATCCATCTCAGAAACTTTAAAGCAAATAATAAGAGGCTTCCAAATTGGAATAAGAAGATAGCAGGCCTGATTGGGCTGAGCCCTTTTGCAGACTGGGGAGCTCCACCTGACCTCCTATTACTTTGTCCATCTTTATTGGGTCCTGATTGAGGCCACACCTTGGTGCAATTCCAAAAGAATTGGGGGCCCTTACATACCAAGCACTCATGAGAGTATTTTCAAGCCTTACAGTTGCAAACATCCTGGAAGCTAAACTCCCAACAGAGGAGCTTCTGCTGTGAGCCTGAGGAGTTTTGAGGCTGGGAGGTGGAAGGGCCACCTGACTTCTTTACAAGGTGACCACTATGCATGTGCTCTCCCTGGATTGGTCAAGGAGGTGTCATAAACTGCATCCACAACTGCTAATGCAACACATCCCATCACATAGTGCTATACAAGGCAGCCATCTCTGGAAGGCCTCATCATACAATAACCAAGAGGGCTGAGGTAGTCCATATAAGCCCTGTGAATAATGTCGATATACTGGAACAAGGAAGCAGCACGAGACAACTGTGATTCCACTATTACCCCTGTGTAGCTGAGAAAACAATTAAACCAATTTGAGAAATTACTATCCACTTTCCTTGGTCACAATTTCTCCTTCTCCTTGTCATCCAGCTCCTCTCTCTCCTTCTTCTTGAGCTCACGATATAGCAGCGTGAAAACATCCACATATTCCCCTTTCAAAATCTTGTCAATAGTAGACTGAGCCAAATGATACCCTAGGGGCAAAGCCATTTCCTCAAAAGGGATGGCAAAAGGGGAAACACTGCATAAATTGATTGGTAAGGAGGCATAGGGCAGTGTGGATCAAAAGGCAGCCAAAAAAGTAGAACCGCTGTGATTGGGGGCCCAATCAGGCCGGGATGCAGACCAACTATATTGTGCTGCCTGGGCAGTGAGATTATGCTTATCCTTGTCACCCACCTTGCCACCTACAGCCTGGGACAAATACAGCTGAGGGCTCACAGTAAATCTCCAAGGCCAAGAATAACCAGGTGGAGGATCACTAAACTGTAGCTGTGATTCACCAGATGTTGATGGAACCACAGCTGGTTGGACCACCTTTTCAGACTCAGCTGGTGTCAAAGATTCCTGGCCCATCCCCAATTGGACTACTTGAGACTATGGACCTCCTGCATTCTCCTGTTCCTGTTCGAAAGCAAGAACGAGAGATTTAATGTGGCCATAAAGAATAGCCCACCTAGAACACTTAGATGACTTTCTAGTATGAGCAGACTGGGACAAAGGGGGTGAACGTGATGAAGAACCACACAATTCTTCAATGGCCGCAATCCTAGCTAACATGTCATCCAGAGGAAATTCATCAGATTCATCACTAGAAGAAGAAAGCTGTACCACCAGATGCTTAACCGGTTTTGCAGCTCCCTTTCCCTTGGGACCACCCTTACCCTTTGTTGGAGCCATCATATAACAACACTACAGACACAGCCAAACACCCAATATGTAAAACAGCACTGCAGTGAATGCTAATATATCAACACACACACACTCACACATATTAAGCAAAAGGCGCTGAAACTGTCACTCTGATAAAACTCAACAGAATTTCAATTTACCAGTCCCAGCAAATGAAGCCTACATATATGTAAATAGAGACAGATACACACACACACACACACACACACACACACACACCTGGATACAAACTGTAATGACTAGCCCCAAGGCTGAGACAGTGCAATATTAAAAAGCCTCCGACTGAGAGAGTGTAGCCACAACAACACCTAAAATGGCTGCCAATCCCAACAAATTAGCCAACAGGCACTTTAACCAAAATGGCAGCTATGCTGACAAAGGATGGCCCCAAAATGGCATCCACCATGAGGCCAACCTGACAGCTACTCCAAAATGGTTGCCAGCGACCACAGCAAAATATGACTTCTGGCGTCGATGATGCCCAACAGTGGCATCTTCCATGGGACAACCGATGTGGCTATTTGCTCGGCGGGGGGGGGGGGAGTTGCTATCCAAAGCCAGGTAAGAGCACTAGAGTGCTGGCAGCCCTCTACAACTCCACTGGAGTGACCAAAGGGGACCACTGTATACTTTCTGGAGTGACCAAAGGGGACCACTGTATACTTGCTTTCGTATGCCCAGCCCTTCAAAGGGCAAACAGAGAAGCCTAAGAGAAACCTTCCCAGAACAGCCTAGAGCTCCCAACAGGAGAAACAACACTGCAGCAACTAACAGGAAACCGCGGTGTGAGCAAAAGATCTCCCACCATCAGCCGTGGCAAGTTGCATCACACAATTATCCCAAGCCAGAGGAGTCCAAGCAAGCGGGCCAACAAGTTGCGGCACCCAGTACCCCCACTAGGCCCAACCCTACTGCTAAGCCCCAAATGGGCAGGAGGAACCTTGGCAAGCAGTGGGGGGCGACCATTGCAGTTTGCATTCTTTCCCCCTCTCCAACATCTCAAAAGAAAGTAGACAAACCACTGCACATTCCTCAATTCAGATCTACACTGACTGCTTAAATTTTCATATTGGGTTATTTCCCACCTTTACTTTCCCACCTTACTTGGACATGGCACAGATAGAAGTAGAGATATTTTAAATGTAAAATATAAATAACTTCACTGAAATAAAGCGATCACCCCAGCACTAATCTCCTGGAAAGTGTTTATGCTAAACTCTTTCTTCTGAGTAGTACCATTTCTTTCATTCCTACTTACTTTCATCCCACATGGAGGAATGTCTGTAAGAGCAGTAGTGTTATTACACTTCGTAGGATAAAGCAGAATGAGTCAGTTTCTCAGATGGGTTTGAACAACCAAGCCGGCATATGACAGAATAAACTTGGAAGGAAAATATTGAATCAAGTTGTTATTCTCTCTCTTTTTTTTAGTCTTATATAAAAATAACCTATATAATTCAGGCCTATTAATTCTCATTCAAGTTGAGTGACTTCCTGTTTAATCAGTATACCATATGGCAAGTGATTTTTTATTTTTTTTCCTGAAGATAATTTGAGATGGCAAGTGAATAGATGCTTCTGAATTGAAATACACCCCCCCCCCCCCCCGCTTGCTTGAAATATTTTTAGCAACCTTCTTCCTGATTGATTTGCTTTTTTATCCTTAGGAAGTTTTCTCTTTCTCTCTAGAATCTACTGGTTAAATAATTTTATTTGATTTAACATATTCGTTTTACTCAATAAATTAAATGCAAATAAATGTGCATATTTTAAAATTCCCAGTCTAGATGTCTTTTTTGAGTTGCTGAAAGATAACACACTTTTTTAAAATTTAATTTTTAAAAGATACATTTTCTTGTCCCTATGGAGCCCTGCATATAAAGAGGTCATGTATGTAGACCTTCCTTTTCCAGATGTGCATGCACATCATGAGCTTGGCCAACAGCACTGGCCCACTGGCCCCTGAGTCCCTTTCACTACACACACACACACACACACATGAAAGAGACAACAAAACATCATTTTACTAAATGAAGAAGGAAGTATGCCTTGGGGAGAGTAACTCAGTTAGGTTAGACCATCTTGGACAACACCTTAAAGTTTAGACCAGAGCTCAGAACAGTTCTATTCACACCGTAGACATCACTTGCCATTGCACTGTGATGCTATATGGCTACAAAAATATTAGTACTTTATAAAGTATAAAATGCTGTTCACAGTTCACTGGAATAAGCAGGTATTATTCAGCAAATCTGTTTCGAGTGCCATTAATCTCCCTTTTAATTATATTATAAAAGAGCTTTCAGTTGGAGGGGTTTTGCAAACGGTCCTGAATGAAGATTTAGGAAGGGGGGAGGATCCCTTTTTATTTTAAACTAAAGTGAAATATATTTTACATCATTAACTATAATTTGAGTGTTTAGAAATATTTATGTATACTATTTTGCACAACAGAATAAGGGGAATATGAGAAGGAAAGGGCTTTCTTGGAACAACCATTTCACTTTTTAGTGTTCCCAAAATTGTTACCAAATTGCATATGTAATATGTGTTTTCCCCCTAAAAAAATACTTGAGTGGAACACACTGGGAAAATTAACATTATATACAAATAGCTTTTTAATAAAGAAAATGTATTGCAAGCGCTTGAGTTTCTACTTGCTGTTTTACCTAGAAATGATTTTTTGCCAATTAATTGGCTGCAAAGTTTCACACTGACCCCAGAGAACCTGAGCATTAGTTCATTCTAAGCAGACTATGAGGACATCTTAAGAGTTTCACTTTATATCAGTAGTAAGCAGCTATTTTATCAAAGATTTTTAGCTTCATTCCAAATTCCTTAGATGCTTTGCCTAAGGAGGAAATGTCTACATTTGCTACAAATTTCACTTCAGGTGAAATATAGTGGCAACTTAGAAATATGCAGGACTTCCTTGGGGAATTTCACTAGTCTTACTGAGACTCTTGGTTTCAGACCCAGTCCCTCTGATGTCTGACAATCCCTAAATTTACTTTTTTATTATTATTTCACATTCAGTGGAATTTTACTGACAGTCCTTAATCAGTAGCTGCAAAATAAATCCAGCTAAACTAAGTTGCTTTAAAGTCACAGTATGTACCAATGGAAACCAATGGACTTAATAAGATTTAACTTTTCTTCGAACAGTGTCATAGCATGTAAATGTAATATTGCTTCTATGTAATTGAAAAAGCTATCCAATGTCATCTTGACATTGTTCAATTTCAAATATCATGGATGTTATTAGCATTACGTTTTAATTATAATTAATGTCTACTGCCATTCTCTATTGCAATTACTGGTTTTTACCCAGAGTTATGGATCTCTAACTGCTGAATATTTAGTAGAAAGACTATGTAGTCATACTGTAACACTATATAAATTCCACACACACACTCGCAGTCCACCTTAACAGCTAATGCCACACTAGAAAATCTGTTCAGGTACTGCTTGGGGAGTAATCCCCTTTCAGCCACTTGCCTTCACAACAATCATAAACAGGACTCCTGTCACAAATCTTTGTTGTAGTCTCACATCCTGGTGGGAGTGGGGCTGGAAACTTTATCCTCCTCAAACCCCAGTCAGCAGCTAAATAGCCTTCTTATCTTGGTGTAAATTCTGGCCACTGAGGTGGGGCAGATGGGCAGACCAGGAGATGTTACTTAATTATTTATATATAACTATGTAGTCAATGTAGAGTATCAGTGAATAATATTTTCATGATACTAACAGTGACGCACAAAAATACATTTTTATAATATTTATTTATTTAATAAATATTTCTCTAAGATTTCTACAGAGCTCTGTAGATTTCTTATTCTGTAAGAGTCCAGCATGTCCACCAATGGCACTTCACATGCTCCTGTGAAGCAAGAGGCTATGATGTTAAGTAGCAGTGCTTCTGATGGGGTTTCCCACATCAGACAGGATTTTGTTGAGGAGCCAGACAAAGTAGTGTGAAACAGCTATGGGGCAGCAGCAATAATGAGGTGTGATACTGGTGTGCAGAAGAGGGTACAGTAAACCCCCTTTTAATGTACTTGAACATGAAAACCCTGTGATTAGACAATCTAAAATGAAACAAGAGATGGTGACAGAAGATGAGACTCCCAGGTCAAATAGCTCTCAACAAGACACTGGGGTACAACAGAGGACAAATATGAGCTATGTAGCTAATGATGCAACTGGACTCAAGACAAAGGAACATTCAGCTGTTGATGTGCTAAAACGTGACATATTATAGGAGCAGGGATTGTGAGAAGGATGAATTAGGGGGTGATTGGGGAAGACATAATAAACAAGAATTGGAATGTATAACATTGCAGTGTTTGGGGTGAGTGCACTAATGTGGACAGGAATTAAACAATCTGAGTCAGAAAATTACAATGTTTCACTAGGGTGATGAAAATCTAAGAAGAAGTAGGAGTAATGGGTAGTAAAATGGCAAGGGCCATTACAGTCATAGTCTAGATTGTGGGGGAGAGAGAAAGAAACACAGAACCAAATAAATTTCTAATTTAACTTTTCAAAGTCATCATGCTGACTTAACTCATGTTCCCTTTGGTGTAGTGGCTGGAGGGAATATCTGATAAATGAGTTAGAGGTGCCTTGCTATGGTTACACTGTGTGTTATTTTGGGGGCTAATGATCCAGCCAAGCCTAAAGGAATGCTGGAAGCTGTAGTTGTTCTTGGGAGCAGTTTAGGTCACATAACAAAGTGGACATTACCATCAGAAAACATATTTGAAAGAAGCAAGTGTTGAAGGAAATAACTTAGAAGAGTTACTGTTTCCAGAATCAACATTTTTCAATATTGCTTACAGTTAATATGCTACATAAAAGAAGCATTCTCCACTTTATATTTCAGAATAATTCATGTTACCACAGCTTCTCAAAGAGCAGGAAGACAGTAAAGGGATACTTCAAACATCAGAAGCATCAGAAGGTCCACAAATACTTCTTCTCTGCCATACTTCATAAAACATATTATTCCACGAAACATAGGTTCTTTTAATTGTTATTGCTAACAACCGATGCTAGAATAACTTCCATACATGATACAGATGTCCAGTGTGTTTTTTAAATAAATAAATAAATAAAATTTTAAATAGCTAGTAGCCTTCACATTTCTAAGCCAGCATGGGGTTGTCTGCATGATTTAAAAACAAAACAAAACCCTCACCTTGATACCAATGATTTCTGTTTCCATAACATACAGTGACTTCTGGTGAAATACCACAGGTTTCCATGATGAATGTGACTATACTTCAGAGTTACCAAAGGTGTGGGAAGCCACAGTGTTTTCCCAAACCCCAGCATGGGGTTTGTGGCATGTGAACAACTGAAATGAGCTTAATTTGGGCTGGTCAGCTGTTCACTTACTGCATCACCTCCCTTCCCTGTGCTGAACACCATTGGGAAAGGGGTGGCCTGAGCCACTGCTGCCATATCTCTGCATGAGTTCTAAGGACAAGTCCCCTGGAATGACACCACTTCTCTAGAAGGTAGGCTTGCCTCTGTGACCAATGAGGAGAAAAGGCAGCGTGACTCCTGGATTACATTGTAGAGGCCTTTGGAGACCATTGCCGTATAATAAAGGGGTCTGTCTACTTTCTCCTCTCATTTGTTGCATAAATGGTGACATCAGGTGCTAATGCAGATAAGAGATACAGTAATAGCTCTGGGGATGAGTTATGATCCAGCCATGCCAACGTGGTATTGAATTAGCTGACCCATGCAGATAATGCTGTGCCATTGTGCTACATTTGGCCTGCTGAGTACAGCCACCTCAGGGTCAACCTTGAGCCAGTTCAAGAGCATAATGCTCTGGACTGGCCCCAGACTTACCATCCAGTGCAGACAAGGCTTGTATCCCCCCCACCTCCTGGAATGTTAAGTTGATCTGGACTCAAGATAGGACTTTTTGTGTGTTCTGGGAATAGGGAAGTCAAATTGGCCCCATATTTATTATGTTTCAGAAGGATGGTGAACATTGGTCTATGCAGCTGAGTATTACACATTGTGGGATAAGACTGTACAATTATAATTTTGTTTTCTTTTTTTTTTTTTAAAAAAATGTTATTGCATTGAATGTTCATTTCCCCCTTCCAGTATTTTGTTGTTATTTTATGTAATGTAATGTGTATCTCACCTTGACTAACTATTAAAAAGTGTTGATTCACAAATTTATGAAAAACTATTAATGCATACACCAACCAGCCGGATGGTTGGTTGGTTTTTACCCATAAATGTTTCTCATCACCTCAGTATATAGTTTGCTATTTTGAGGCTCGACAGACCACCTGAAAAGGGCGGTCTGGAGCTGTCCATCTTTGCTGCGGAGTGTTGCTGCAGCAACCAAATTCCATGGCACCGCTGTGCAGCAAGAAAGGAGTGTTCAGAAGCAGCTCCTTCCTTCCTGCACCGGATTGGGGCCAGGGCAGCCTAACCGGCAGCCCCTGTGGCCTCAATGTGGCTTCTTTCCAGCCCAAAGTGAAGTGTGTTGATTCATAAATTTGTGTTGGAAAAGGAGTTTCTGTGCGGCTTCATGCTCCTGGACATGCCAAGGGGAGAAAGGGGTGAACCCTTTCTCCTCAGAATCATTCCCGTGGCCCTGTGGTTGCCACGGAATTGATCCATTCTGCAAAGGAGCTCCGTTTCGGAGCTCCCCAAGGAAGATCTCCCTGAAGGAGCTCCAAAACAGAGCTCCCCAAAGGAAATGGAGCTTCCTTCCTCACCGCAGCCAGGCCGCCGTAAGTGGCCTGGGGTGGCGTGGAGACATTGCTGCTGTGCCTCTCCATTTGGACACAGTGCAGCAGCAACATCATTGCTATGTGTGCCGTCTGTATGGTGTTGCACAGCAGTGATGCCCTGGCCATGTGCTAGTGTTGCGTGTGGTTGCTCCGCCCCCAGGCAATTCCTAGCATATTACCAGCACACCACTAAGCGCCAGTCTATACCGGCCCATTGCACACCTTCATCCTGAGGGGGAGATAAGGTAACTCATTGTTTGACATTTGCAAAGTTAAAAGTAAACGCTTCTCAAAAATAATTTGAATAAAAGAGTAGAAGAGATATATAGTTATGATTGTAAAGGTAAAGGTAGTCCCTTGACATGAATGTCTAATTGTAACCAACTGTAGGGAGTGGTGCCCATCTCTGTTACTAAACTGAAGAGCCAGCGTTGTCTGAGAACTACTCTGGTGGTCATGTGGCCAGCATGACTACATCAAATGTTGCTATATTCCCACTGAAGGTCCTGATAAAAATTAATAAGGTCCCAGTTAAAAATTGATAAGATACAGAAGTTATAATAAAAAAACAGATTAAACATTTATCATTAAAACACACACACACCAGCACAGCAAGGTCCAGAACATTATTGGATGGGACAAGCCTTATATAGTAACTCATGAAACACCTGTCAAAACAAAATGCTTCTCCTCAATCCTGGAGATGGGAGGAGCCTTTGCTGGCCTCTCAGTGGAGACATCAGCAATTTAAAGATAAATGGTGCTCTTAGCGGGCCATTGAAAGAGGTGGAGATGGGCTGCTCAGTCTAACTGAGGCTTGCCTGCCCATTCCCTCTCAGTCTGGCTGAAATGCTGGCCCACCCTTCTGCCTCAACAGCAGTGTGGGGGTAACGTCTGGTCACTTCGGGGCTGGGTAGAAATTTTCTCCCCTTTCCAAGGGGTTTTTGTCTACCCCACACTGTCAGTTAGGGACTTTGACAATTGGCTTGGGGTGTGGTCATAAATAGGTTTCATGCATATGTGGGGGGAGATAGAGGTCCAGGTGAATTCTTCGGCATCCTCCCCAAAAGGTCTTTGGAACTGACTTTTAGGTCTTGTGACTAAACAGGAAAGGAAAGAGACTTACTTTGGGACTGGCCTGAGATTTAAAGTCTTTGGAGTTAGGTGGGGGAGTCTTGGGTTGGCCTTCTGGATGTGGGCTGGCCAGGGAGCAACCCACTTCTGGATTGCCCTTGGGGCTCAGGTGTTTTTGCCCAGGGGAAGCTTGAGAATTTGTCTGGGGGCAGACCATCTGCCAGCTGTTCATGCACAAGGCTCTCCCCCCCCTCCCCGTTTTTGCAGATCTCAAAGAAATAAAGTTAAATAAGTTGAGTTAAATAAAGTTGCTCATTTTATAACTGAGTTCTCTGTGTCTGGTCTCATTATTCATTGAGTTGGTCAGCAAAAGTCTTTATATGTCTGTGAACAGAAAGTAGGAGAAATACTAGTCTAACTTCTTTTGCAGGGTTCCAGAGCCTAGGAACAGCCACTGAGAAGGCTCTCTCCTGCATTGATATCAGATGTACCTGTGAGAATGGTGAGACAGAGAGAAGAACCTCCTCAGCAGATCTCAGAGCATGGGCTTGTTCATACGGGAGAATACAGTCCTTCAAACAACCTGGACCTGATACATCAAGGCCTTTAACAGCCATAACCAACACTATGAATTTTGCCTAGAAACAGACTGGCAAAGCTGTTGGAGCAAGACAGTTATTTGTCTGGAGTGTCAAAGGAAGATTATAGCAGTTTATGCAGGTCTGACAGATTCTCAAGAAACTTCAAAGATCTATGTCATCTTAGTAGTATAGAACAGTTCAGCAGTACCTCATCGACCTACAAAACAAAGGATTCCGTATGATGCAACCATGACAAATAAAGTTGTATGAAACCAATCTTTACACCTTCAGTCTCTTCTGTTTTCCCACATCTTCCTTCAGCCCTGATTGTCATTACTAGTTCAAAAACTACTGTGAGTAGTTTATAAATATGATGTGCATTTATTTTTGTAAGTAAAAGAGGGAAAATTATATCTAGAACTTAAACTTTAATCTCCTTCTATCATTCCAGCAGTTTCTGAAGATTTCCCCTGTCATGTGGCTTCAGTTTACACTACCACTGTAAAGTTTAATTCAGGAGTGGATTACTGGAACTTGGGGGGGGGTGTGTCTCTACCCTACAAGAAAGGCTTCTCCTGGAATTAAAATTGCCCAGGGAAGAAGAAGATAGCAAAAGCTTCTTTAGGTGGCCTGAAGGGAGTCAGTAGAGTAAGGAGACAACTAGCATTATCCACCACCAATAACATCCAGAGAAGAGAGAGGATTTTCCTCTGTCTGCTGCTGGTCTACCTGTTTACACCTCTCTCCCTGTGGACTGCTGCCTGACATCTGGATTTCTAATTGGTGTTACTAGACCCACTTTGAAAAAATACTGTTGGTTAATATCTTACAGGTTTTCCGCCATAATACAACTAATATTACAAACTAATTTTGTGTGTCTTGTGATCAGTTCTACCTATAAACTGAAAGATTCCCTCTCACATTCGGTGATCTATCTATCTACCTATTTTAAACTAAGTCACATATTTTGTTTCTGCCTAATATCCTACTGGATTTGAGATTGGTTGCAAGGCAACAATTTAATATTGATGTGTATTTAATGGACTTGTCTCTTTTTCCCATTGTATTTTCACTTATAACTTCACAGGTTTATAAGTACATAATATTCTTTAATCTTGGCTAGCTCTATGGGTCCAATCTTAAGCACATTTATAAACAAGCAGTTTCTATTAAAAGCCAGTGATACTTGCTCATGAGCAGATATATTTCAGAATCAGCCTAGGGCAGGGAGAAGGGGTCATGAATGCTTGCAAAAAGTATAAACTAGAATATTTTCAAAAGTGCATTTGCAGCTAAATCACAATTATTTAAATATGCAGGCCTTTTAGTCATCCCTTGTAATTTATAAAAAATATATATATATATCATACTTAACCACATCTTAGAACTGAACAAAATTATAAATGCTTGAAATTTAAAGGAAGTTCTTCACAGGTCAGTTTCATTGCTATACGAAAGGATGCAGGTAAGAAAGATATTTTCAACTGATCAGAAAAATAAAACCACATCTTATACAGTGGTACCCCGGGTTACGAATACCCCGGGGTACGAAAACCCCGGGGTACGAAAGAGCCGGGGCCGTTTTTATGAATAAAACTCCAGGATACGGGGAAAAAAACGTGCGGCCCCTTTAAATTTGCCACACGGTCCGGCAAAAAAAGTGGTCCCCCGGGTTACGAACACTTCTGGGTTACGAAAGTAATCCCGGAACGGATTACTTTCGTAACCCGGGGGACCACTGTATCTGGAAAAGGAAGTTGTTAGAAAAGCAAGAAGACAAGTCTAAAGTGTTTGTCCCTCAGCTATTTTGTAAAAAATTAACATTTGGCACGAGTTAATAACCGCCCTGCTTCCCACTGCCCTGACTTCTGCTATCAAACCTACTACAAACATTTTGGCTCTGCTCCCAGATATACTATGAGTTTGAATCTGTGAGCTTGAATCTATGATTCTTGCTCAAATTCATCTCTAGATTTACACAACTGAGTCCACTCCAAGTATCACCCATATTTTCTGGAAATTTTTTTTTAAGGTTTTCCCCTGATTTTAACTAGCTAGCATATAATTACTTTGATTCTGAAAGTAACTTGTTTGGATCCTTCTATATGTAGGAATGGGGAGGGAATCAAAATATTTTTAAAAGGTTAAAAAAAAGTGTCCCCCCCCCCCCCCCCCAATATTAAGAAACTCTGAAGAGTCCTGGGCCTTGTTTACACCTGTGAAAAAGGATTTACTAACTCCAAATCATTGCTGGCAGTCCTGACAACATACAGATACTTTTGGGAGGATCTGTGATTTAGTTACATCATCATCATCATCATCATCATCATCTATTATTATTATTATTATTATTATTATTATTATTATCATCATCATCATCATCCCTTAACCTTGCTCTGAATTAAGCAAAGTCAGTGAATCTCCTTGAAACCCTGGAGAGACCTCATATTCTTTTGGCATGTGGACATCTGGATCGAGTCAGATTCAGCCCAATCAAATTCTCCACATGCTAAGAACTATGCCACCACCCTTCCATATCTTGAGCAGTATTGAGAAAGGGAATGGCCTGTTTTTGAAACTGCCATAGCTACTTCCTTAGAGGTAGGATCTCTGTGTAAGAGCCAGAACATTGCTGCTTCTACGGAGATCAAAATTGGCTGCTTAGACTCCTTGTTGATCACATATCCTAGCCCAGGATTAAATGGCTGGTGTACGTTCGCTCCTGGAATGACAAGAATCTTTGCATTTTGGAACCTATTCTATTCTGTCTATGCAAAATGTGCACATGGATATTTTGGACAGAAAATAGCACTATCTATGAAGGAAAGAGTATATTCTGAATATTATTTTCTGTGAAGAGAAAGTTATTTCCTAAACAAAAAATGCAGTGATTCAGAAGTTTATTTCCTGCATTGAAAATGCTGATTTCTGTGCAATTCAACAATTTCTGTGAAATAATTCAAAGATATAGCTGTATTCGTCTGTAGAATCAGTATGTGGAGAGATCTGGTAGTGCCTTTGCTTTCCATTAGAATCATCACTTTTAATTTAGATTTCCAACTATCTTGGTCAAGATACAAAAGATCGTCATAAAATAACCATCACCAACTTTTAAAATATTCTTTCTTTCTTTCTTTTTTCTTTTTTTAAAAAGGCTTCATGTAATGAGAAGGTTAATATTATTTGGAAAAAAAATCTCTGTACTTTTACCAAACTTGTAGGATAACATGTCTAATACAATGATTTTTAAATACAGCATGTGCCTTAACCTTATTATTCCAAAGTTAACCATATCAGCTGGTTAACCATATAATCTTAAATTATAGCATTCGAGTTCCAAGATTCTTACATATTTGTGATTCTTTGTGGTTTTTATTTGTAGTTGTAACTTCCAAATATATAATCTCTTTTTTTCAACTTTAAAACTTAAAGAAGAGTTATTTTATTATCCTTTCCTGAAGCCATATTTTTGGTTAACAATTTTGTTTTATCAAAATTGACTTTTAATTTCTGGTGGATATATATATTATTTGTACCCCACTTTTCTGTAAAAGAACAATCAAAGCCGCTAATGTGTGTCTCTCTGTGTGTGTATTTCCAGAAGGATTTTTGGATATATATATATATATATATATATATATATAAAATCAAAAAACCCTTCCAAGATAAAACATGTTGCACCACCACTAATTTAAAACAGTATAAAAGCATTTTTAAAACATAACAATGAGAATAAAAAGTGCAGCACACAAACTCCCATTAAACCTGCATGTCGCATCATTTCCCAGTTTTGATGTCTGCAAATATGTCTTGAAAAAGCAATTCAGCTGGTCTCCTGTGGGCAAATAATAACCTCCTGGCAATATTGGGCTACAATGTGTCTTTTTTTTCCTGCCGGAGTGAATAAAACAGAAAGGGACAAAGAGCTCAGCCAACTGCATTAAATTTGCCCGGGAAAAAAAAGGGAGGGAGGGGAACCTACTAGGAGGGTGGGCACATTGTCTTCTCCTTCCTTCTTTTTCTCTCTGCCATCTTTGTCATCTTAGATCCTGGGCTTTTTCAAGTACCGTGAAAACATCCTATGGAATCCTGGGGTCTGCATCTGAGAGAGGGACATTTAGAGCTCCTCTAGTGCCTCTGACTAAATTACAAAACCCAGCATTCCATAGAAGGGTGTTAAAGTGTAATCACAGTGTTCAAGAAGAATCACAGTACTATTAAGTGTACGATGTTAAAAGGCTTCTGCAAAGGAGGAAGAGTAAAGGGGGGAAGGGGGAATTCATGCCTATGAATGAATAATGGCGTCACAGGTACTAATTTTGTGGAGATCTGTGTTAGAAATCATAGAGTTGGAAGGACCACAAGAGTCATTCATTCCATTTCCCTGCCCAGTCAGAATACACAAGCAAAGTACCCTTGACAGATGGCCATTCAGCGGTTTATAAACCTCCAAAGAAGGAGACACCACTCCAAGGCAGCGTATATCACTGCTAAACGGCTCTTACTGTCAGGAATTTCTTCAAAATGTTGAGGTGGAATTTCTTTTCCCATAGTTTGAATATAAGTGGTAAATAAACTCTCCCCAAGGAATTCTCACTCATTCACTGAGAATGATGGTGCAAAGTTATGTATTCATTTATTATTTAATTTATATGGCCCTTTTCTCCCAGAAAGATCCAAAGAGCTCACAGATAAAATGATAGTGGTGGCAAAAAAGCAGAGAAATGGAGTAAAATGTTACATTTTTATTCTGCCTTTACACACAAGCCTGTGGTTAACAAATAACAGTGATTTAAACAGGATTGAGTAAAATGTTCATCTGTGGCTACAAATACCATTTTTGAATGTTTCTTTACCTGAAAAACTCTGTTAGTAGAAGCAGAAAACAAATAGATCAGAAAAGCAAGTTGACGCAACTGTTTCTGCAAGATGACCTGCATAGTCTCACTGTGGATTCCCCCCCCCCCCCCGGCTCTTACTACTGCAACACAGAATGGATAAAATCATGTATAGGATCTTGAGAAACCTGATGAGAAAAATTACCAATAAGATTCAGATTATTCTGCATGAAATTTGCATACAATTGTTTATGCAAAACCCAGCAAATATATTATTTCTGCACCAAAATTCTGTTTCCCATGCAGAAAATGTTTTTTTTCTGTGCAAAACTTTGAATAGTCTTCCAAAACAGCAGAGTTTTCACATACTTTGAGAAAAGAGTGAAAATAAAATCAAATCCTAAAATTACTTATTACTTCTTTTGTGAAGAAAATTATTGAATAATTGCAACCCTACTCTGAAATATTATCGTTCGTTGTGTCATTTTGGAACTCTCGTGTCCTCCTTGTTTTGCATTTGTAGAGAAGAATCAATTAAAAATTGCTTGAACATTAAAAATCTGAGTAGGACAACAAATTTTAAACTATCTCTTTGTCTTTTATCCCAGATTGTCATAGAAGATTTCTATACCTGGCTGCATGTCTGCTAAAACATCCCTGAAATGTCCTTAAAAGGTTCATAGGAAATCCGGTCCTAGGAACAATTCAGGCACGCTAAGGAGGGAGCGACAATTCCCTGATGATTGAGGAAGCGTGCCTGGCTTCCAGACATACACACTTCCTCCACCTTTTGAGGACATTTCAGGGGCGTTTTAGCAGTGATGCAGCCAGGTATAGAAATCTTCAAAGACTGACCATCAATAATCATTTAAAGAAAACAAATAGACAACACAGTACAATATCCAAGGCCTGTTCTCCTTGCACAATCCATCTCCCAACACCTGCTGAAACAAACAAACAAACAAACAAACAAAAAGTCCAGAAGCAAGAGGCCTCACTTGCCATGCTGGCTGGAGGATTCTGGGAGTTGTAGTCTAAAACCTAACTTTTCCAACCGCTGTCTGAGAGCATATTTCCTTGAGAACTTGAAGATTGCCAATTATAATATACAATATTGGACAGGTAGACCAAGAGAAAGACAAATAGACTGCAAGACAGCTTGAAACGGTGTTCTGTGCAGAGTATCATGGGCTTCAGTTCTGATGGTTAAGGCTTTGGTCTCTTTTTGATTTTGGAAGACTGAACAATGAATAAAAGGGTTACTTTGTACAAATAACACTGACCTTTATCTGATGGAATGTATGACCTGATCAGCTGGAGGAATGTGGTGACTCTTTGAACAGAAGGATCAACATTCCTTTCCTGCTGTCACCATGAATTTGGCATATCCATGGTTTGCAGCATAGTGACAACCGTGAAGTCTTGTGTGGCCATGTGCTCATTATAAATGTGATCAAAAGAATATTTTCAACCCTTAATGTTAATATATAATGTGTACAAAGAAAAAAGTAAAGCTTTGCAGGTCTGATTTATACTAGATAATGTAGCACGCTGTGTTAAAACAAATCATTTTATTCATTATTTTAACTCAACACATGGACTTTCCATTCTGTTTTGTCACACTATAAGCAATATAATCCTTCACCAAATCCTTTTGGATTATTACATTCTATCTGTTGAAGCAGCAAGCTTTGTTTGAGAACATATATGTAATACTGAAATAAATAGGATTATATTCCAATATCATCATCATCATCATCATCATCATCATCATCATCATCATCATCTTCACCATCATTATGGTCACACTTTGCTTGCTAAAACATATGGATTTTTACAGGCAAGCTATGGAATCTATAATCAAGACCATCTCACTAAAGGGCAGAAATGTGTTCACTTGATTTCAATGCCACACATGTTTAGATATCTAATGACATGGAATAACCACTTACTGTTCCATTCTTTGTTCTTTATACATTATACAGGCAGGACCCATTGCAAATCTTGCAAAAAATATTTTTTAAAAGAAATATTCCTACTGCCATTGACCATATGTGAACCCTTGTGCAAGCATCCAGTGTGGGTGGTGAAGGTAAGTTGATTCTCCCTCCTCTCATGGTTAAAAATATTTTAAAAATTCCTTTCACCAGTTGCCTGTCCAAGGTCCCCTGAAATAATATTGCCTAAGCTTGTATTTTCATAAGAAATGCATGTTCCTATCGATGACTTACATTTATTTATTTCTTTACTATGGGTCACAGGAGACAGGTGGGAAAAAGTGGCTCAAGTCTTTTCCATCTAAAAGCATGTCTGAACTCTGCTGACAGCACAGCCCACTCCCAAGGCTGTGCATGCAGGGGCCAATAGGAGTCAGATTATCCAAGCTTCTTTTTGCTCCAGTCCAAAGGACCAGAGCACGGCTTCAGCATGGTTTCCAGCCACTTTGGTGGTGTGCACCATCTAATTGGACTGAAAGTGGCTGGATGCCACTTCATTCTGACCATCTGTTTCACCCCCAAATTAAATTATTCATAAAGGGAATTGAGTATTTCTACTTTGGTTTGTTCTGGCATCATTTCTGTTGATAATCACAGGGTGCAATATGTCTGGTATGATTTTTCAGCTTAAAGTTGCAGTTGTATTCTTTCAATCCCTTTACAATAAAAGTGAATGTGCTCGTGTAGGGTCCTTTTATGAGTGAGTGGAAACAAATTTGCCTTCCAGTTTGAACTACAACCTCCCTCATGACCAATCACTGGCTATATTAGCTAATAAAGACAACAGTGAGGAGGCCATGATTAAATTCCCATGATTCTTCATGCCGTTGTGGGTGGGCAATTCAAGTAGGTGTGTAGACATCTGATTCTAGCAATTACATATCCTTCAACATCTCTCACATAAAAATTGGGTTACATGTGACCAAACAACATCTGTGTGGTCAAGATGGCAAAAGTTATTAACAATAAAGAACAAAGAAGATAGGAGGGGATGGAGCAGTTTGTTTTTGCCTACGATATTTCTGTTGGTAAGGGGGAAATTCTACCCTCCTCTTTCCACTCTCCACTGCTGTTTTAACTGCATGCACACTTATTTTGCACTTTGAACTCATTTTGCAACAATTGAACTGAACTAGGGACAGAGGCATAAAATGGGAGGAGGAGATCAAAAACTGGGACATTTTTAAAACAACTGCAACACTGGGATGATATAGGATTCATTGGGATTATCCCTGCCAAATCGTATAGATAACTAGGTTTACTTTACATAAATTTTCAGAGATGTTGTAAATAACTGTTTGCTCATATTCCTATTGACTAAGGCAATCAGGCCAAAATTTGTAGGACTTTCCCACTGGATCATGCTACTGTTAAACAGCTTATTGGTTGCTGCAAATGCTTGACAACTTGAAATTAATACCAAGTTGGTAAGAGCTGGCTAGTAGTGATCAAAAACATATGCAGCACACAGGGATGAAAGGAAATAGAGGGGCGGGGAGGATCTTTATGTGATATAGGAGAGATGAACGTGTCTAACTATGAACCTCTGAAGCAAAGGAACTATTATGGTAACAAATGATGACACAATTTATACAAACACATCCTTGTTACCTTGTTGTTTCCATAAAAAAAGCCCCTCAGCTAGAAAACATTGTGACATGTTGAACCATTTGAGCATAGAAATCACCCACTGACTGGCTATAAAAAGGAACAATTAGTTGGTTCTGTCAAATAATAATCTCACAAGCCTTTCCATGGGTCAAAAGTATTCAGTCACAGCACATTTTAAGATTTAAAAGAGGTAGAGTGGGTAGACAATGGAAAGGAAGACAGGAATGTTAGATTGGGGAAGTGTGAAATGCAGTTTTTGAGATTTATTTTTTGCTACCTTTTCAATCATTTCATCTATTTGTTATTTAGAAAAGTAATCACAATTTGCAATTGAAGTTAGCAATGAATCAATAAATCATAGGCCTTATAGATATTTTCTTTCCATATGAACCAATAATAGTTGAGTGGCTGTTTTTAATCCATACAGAAAAAACAACAGAAAGTCACATGGACCCTGAAATTGTTTATTGAACAAGATGTTCCAGTCTGGGTTTGTCCACGGCACTTCACAGAGACAGCCCTCACTAAGATCTCGAATGATCTTTTGTGGGCCAAGGCGAATGGCCTTTATTCTATCCTTGTTCTTCTCGATTTGTCTGTGGCCTTCGACACCGTGGACCACTGTCTCCTGACAGACTTACTCTCTGACCTTGGTTTCTTGGGCCTTGTTCTCGATTGGTTCACATCCTACTTGTCAGATAGATCTTTCTCAGTGGTCTCAGGTGGTCGGACCTCGTTCTCTGTCCCTTTATCTGTTGGAGTTCCTCAGGGCTCTGTTTTGGGTCCCCTATTGTTTTCTTTATACACACTCTCCCTTGGCAGACTAATCAGTTCCTTCGGTTTCTCCTACCATCTGTACACTGATGACACTCAGCTGTACCTTTCTACTCCTAATCTTTCGCCGGAATTAGAACAGCAAATGTCATCCTGTTTAACAGCTGTCTCTCATTGGATGCACCATCGGCGTCTGAAGCTCAATATGTCTAAGACCGAGCTTCTGGTTTTCCCGCCTAAGCCCACCCTTCACTACTCCTTTTCTATTTCTGTCAATAACATCTCTATTCAGCCAGTCCAGGAAGCCCGCAGTCTTGGTTTCATTTTTGACTCCTCTTTGTCATTTATTCTCCAGATCCAGACCACAGCCATGGTCTGTAGATTTTTTTCTCTATAATATTGCCAAAATCTGTCCATATCTCTCAGTTTCTACTGCAAAAACACTGGTCCACGCCCTAGTGGTCTCTCGACTAGACTACTGTAATCTCCTCCTGGCTGGGCTTCCTCTCTCTCACCTCCACCCATTAATTTCTGTTCAGCATTCAGCTGCACGCATTATTTGACTTGCTCGCCGTTATGATCATGTCTCTCCTCTGTTGTCTTCCCTTCACTGGCTCCCTCTTCCTTTCCACATCAGGTACAAACTTTTGTTACTCACCTTCAAAGCCCTACATGGGCTGGCCCCTCCTTATCTAGCAGATCTTCTCTCCCCCTAATTTCCTACTCGTACCCTCTGCTCTGGTAACCAAGGTCTCCTCTCCCAACCCAGGTTTTCCTCTGCCCCCTCCCGGATCCGTCCCTTTTCTCTTGCTGCCCCTCATTCCTGGAACCTTCTCCCTCTGCATGCTTGTCTCATCACTTCCCTAACCAGTTTTAAGGTGGAGCTGAAAACATTATTGTTTAGGGAAGCATTTTCAGGGAACTTGTGATTGTCATCTGGCTGTCTGATATCGTTTGATGTGACTTGCTTTTATGTCTGATGTTTTAACTTGTCTTTCCTTCCCTTTGTAATTTTATCTAATTGTTACTATCATAGAGTGTATGGATGCCAGCAGGCTTTTATATATTTCTTAAGTTTTACCAATTTTGTACAGCGCTGAGTATAATTACAGTGCTTTAGAAATAAAATTTAAATTTGGTCCCAGTTCAATTCAGCTTCCAGACTGGGTATGGAAAATAACTTCCTTCATTTTCTATCTTGCATGACACTTTTGCTGTCGGTGTTGGCCTTGTTGATTTTTTCCCCCTGGATTCATCATTGGGATTTGGTATAATCTGGAAATATTAATATTTTAAACCAATTGACCAGTACTGGAATTGCTGGCACTGTTCTTCACAGCCTATGTTCAGATTTCCCTGATTAGTCAGAGGTGTTGCTGGGAATCTGCATTTCTTTCCCATGACATTTGTGTTATGGTGTTCTGAATGGCTCCATCATGCTCCCCACCATGCAGTTCAGTATCTACACAACACCTGCAAGAAAATTAACTAAGAGGTCATCAGGAGGAGGAGGATGGCCCATATACTCTGCCCTTTTCATCTTCTGAGATTATATGGCTATATATTCTGAACAGGTACCAAGAAATGGCAGTAGGTTGTATGAGCTCATAAATGGACTGAAATACTATTGACCAATGGCAGGTTGAAAACTTGATCAGCAAATTGGAATCCAGCCTCTTCCAGATGGGGTTGTACTGTATTCAGAAGATCAGACAGTTTGTTTGTGCTATCGAAGACAGCTTTGTAAATAAACCTTCTTCTGTAGGTATTTATTAATCACTGACTTTGCCTGCAGAACCAGCTGCATCCCTTCATGGTGAGAATGGGGTCTTGTCTACAGTTATTCATGACATCATAGATCCTGGACTAGGTTGTCATATTGCATTGACTTGGAAGCTTTTACTTTGGAAAGTTTTATATTTGTGAAAGATGTTGCATTAAACAGGAGCTCTGCTTGGAAGGCTAGAGAGCTATGGCATGCAACATAGCCATAGCTGTGGTTGGTGATCCAGGAAGATGCTGAAAATACATTCTGAAACTATGGCCCGATCTAGACATGCACAAAGAGACACAATTAGGGCTAGAAGGGGTGTTTTTAGGGTTAGGGAGGGCACAGCATTTAGTCCCTCCCTAACCCTAAGCCTTATGGACACCGCCATTTTAAAATGGTGGCATCCATATGGGCACTCCATGGTAGCATCATGGCGTGTGCAGTGTTTAGATATGCTGCCTTTGCCATGACACAATGGTGCTGTGGGAGGGTGCCAAGCGCACCCTTTACACAGCACAAAAAAGGAGCTCAAAAACTGAGCTCCTTTTTTGCGCCGGGTCCTTGTCACGGCCTTTAAACGGCCACGCCAAAGACCCAGGGGGCAAAGGGGCTGCGGCAGCAGGCCTTTTCTTCCCTCAGCAATGCCGAGGAAAGCGGGGTGCAACAAAATTAGAAGAGAGTTAACCTATTGAAACAACATTTCCTGGTAACTTAACAATTGCAACCCTCGGTTGAACGTTGCAGTAATAATTCACCCAGATAAAGCAACCGCCAACACATCAGCAGAAAGAGCAGAAGAGAAAGAGAGAAATCAAAGTAGCAACAAAAATAGGTTTTCTCCAGAGCTAAATAGTGTCCTAACCCCAATCTCTAAAGACAACCAAACCTTCATTGTCTCAAGGAATTTCTAGCCCCATTGTGAAAATAGGCAAGACCAAGTTCTATGTTTTGCACAGTTCTTAGCACAATGGTCTTTAGGTACCAAATGGAATAATACCAGCATTGTAACTTTCACCTGTGTGATTATGTGCCTTAAATTGTTTTAGCTATGTGCTTTTTAGATACGTAGAATTGTCTGTATAATTGTTCTTTAACTTTTACTTAGGATTGTAGATTAACTTTGTTTCAAATTTTTGGGTCCCATGCTAGAAGAAGGTTGGAATATGAGTATAATCAATCAATCAATCAATCAGTAAATCAAATATCTGAAACCATATCCTGTCATACTGATCTACTCAGTAGAAGCCTACATAATTGTAAATACCACTAACATCAAGTGAGTTTATTCCTAAAGTTGACACAGACCATATTGAAGTTAAAAAACAAAGTGACTGAAGAATAGCCTTAGATCCACTCCATTTCCATTCCTTGCATTTCCCTCCCTCTCATCTCTCCCCCTTTCTTCCTTTCTCTATGTCATAATACATATTCTAACCTCCCCCAATCAATGCAGTTTACAAAGTAAAGGTAGAAAACAGCAAACAAGAATTTCCATCTAGACAACTGTCTTGCTCCTGCATTGTAAAAAACAAAAAAAATTACAGTTTTGTATGTTGGTCCATACAAACACCTGGATTAAAATTTAAGGCTTTGTTTTCTTGAATAAACCCATTACACTTGGAGAGACAGCCGCCTGCTATATAGTGCAACAATGTTCAATAGGAATTAGTGAATAAGAGGCTATACAGCCACTGCATACTGCAGCCACCCCTTTACTTTTTGTATCGGGGCTGCAGCGACCTCATGCTATGGCCCTGATCCAGCCTCTGGAGAATGCAAAAAGGAGCCCCAAAAAGCAGCTCCTTTTTGCACCATCCAAGGGCACCACAGCAATGGTGGCATGGCTTTATGGTGCCCCTTCAGTTCTGCATCATGTGGATGAAGCACCAGAGAGGCGTCACAATGGTGTGTGCCATGTGGACACTGTGCCCTAACTCCGCCCACAGGCCAGCACAAGGTGCTGGTCTGTATCGGGCCTAAGTGTGATCCTGCAACCTACTGTAAGTTCTTAATAATTAAAATTTATCATTTTTTTAAATTTAAAAAAGATGCAAGTCCCTGGGATTCTCTTAGTGTACATACTAAATTTCATGTCTGTAAAGGCAAAATATAAACTGATTCTTATGTTTGTGACTATGTGAGAATAAGTCAGAGAGATGGAATAGTGCAGCCTTTCAGATGTTGCTGGAGTGCAACCGGAAGTAGTTCTAGCCAGCATAACGGTCAGGTCAGGAATGCTAGGAGTTGCAGTTCAACAATCTCTGGATGATCATACTGTTCTCATCCCAGGAGTAAGATATTTTGATATTATAGGTCTTATAAGTAGATATTTTACATGTTCTGTAGACTTTTTGCATGATCTGATAATTTCATATTTCAGAACTGACTTCCCTAATTTATTATTCATATTTTGTGTTAATCTTTTATACATTTTAGAAATGCACAAAGGTATAGTAGGAAAAATATATTCTTATGAAAACAAGCAGTTGAGCAGAAAATCCAATTTTAGGAGGCATATACTAATATATGTAATTTATTCTGCCCAGTCCTATACTTCTGTGTTACTTGTCACAGATTATTTCAGTATTGATCATTAGGTTACTGATAAATATGCTGTTCCATTCTTTATGTAATCAAACAGAATAGTATAATTTCCACTGGCTCAAAAGAGGTTAACTGCACTGGGGGAATAACTTACCAATTGATTAAAAGTGTTTGCATATTTTATAATCTTATTACTAACAAGTTCTATTATGTGGATTTAAGAGATATGCCAAGCTAATCCAAGCTATTTCAGTTAAGTAGCTATTCTATTCTGGCCATTCACTCAGTGTTAGTAGGATTGGAAATGTGTAATTGTTAGATGAAAATGACTGAGAGAGAGAGAGAATAAAACAATTTAAAAAAATCAACATGGAATTATAGGTTGACCTTTTTTAAAAAACTGATAATTTTTTTTTAAAAAAATATATTTTGTTCTGAATGTTTTTTTTTTTTCCAGTGATGAAAATATTTTCATATACTGGTACTGAGGCTACATCTATATTGCAGAACTAATGCAGTTTTACACCACTTTAACTTCCATGGCTTAATGCTATGGAATTCTGGTAGTTTTGTGAGGTATTTAGCTTTCTCTTTCAGAGAGCTCTGGTATTACAACAAACTGCAAATCCCAGGATTCCATAGGGTGGAGCCATGGCACTTAAAGCAGTGTCAAACTGCATTAAACAGTATTTTTTTAAATAATTTTCAAAAGGTTTACATATCCAAAGATCATATGATAGAATTATATTAATTCTATTCAGATCTGTTATCTTTTTAACACCCTTGAATGATTGTAGGTAACATTTGTCTTCAAGACACACGTTGGTCTTGCAGACTATACATAGAAGTTGACTTCATATGTCAACTAGTCAAAACTTTTCCAAAATTTCAGCCTTGCATTATTTGTTCATACATAATAAAAAGAAAAAGAAAGAAAAGAAAAAGGCACAGTAAATGTTTGTCATTGGAAAGGATTTGATTGTTTGTTTTTTGTCCCAGCCAATATAACATATAATAACTTATCCTTGTTAATTTTTTTTTCCAGTAGAAAAGAAAGTACCAAAAAGCAGAAAACAATAAGGAGACAATTGCCCTGTGGTCTGAGATGGTGAAATTTTTTTTTCATTTTTTGTTTTCTTAAAAAATGCCCAATATATTTTTGCCTGAGAAAGAAAGAAAAAAATCTTCTTCGGGATCACTATGTTTTCCAGTGGCTCATGTTCTCTTATGATGTGTCCAAGGGGCAGATGCTGTTTGAAGTTTCAGATGTGACATGAGCATGATGTAGAGCACAGGACTGCATTTACTACTGGAATGGTGCCCTCACATTCATCTACAAGTACATATAATGTCTGAAAAGTATTCTATAGAAGTGTTCTTAATCTACTGAAGTATTTAAGATGTGGCTGCAATTCTACTGTTATACTGAAAGTTTGTTTTCACTGCTGGATTTGTGTAATTTACTCCTTAATGTTTCATTCCTAAATATTTTTATAGAGATTTATGGCAGAAGCAGAAACAAGCAAATATTCCATGACCCATTTATTTTAAATGTAAATTTATTTCTGTGCACGCACCAGCTATTATCTAGGAAACCACCCAATTCATCTTCTAAAATGTTAAACCTGCCACACCAGCCCTTCTGTGTCTCTTTCATTGTTGTGGTTATTGCTTGATCTGTTTTATAAGTTATTGTAATGGACTGTATTGGATGAAAATGATATCATTTTCCAAAACTGAAAATAATGATGTTTGCTTCATACATTCTGTCTTGGAACAAATTTTCACCAATAGGAGACAAATCTCTATTCAAACCTTAGCACAGAGGCTAACAGCTAAGATGTATATTTAAATTATGTAAACTAACAGAAATATGGAGTTCTACCCCTCTTCAGATGATGTAAAAGTCACAGGAATGTTGGAAACTGTTCTGTGTCGTGTGATTTATTTATTTTTCTTGAGGCTATGCAAGAATGATTCTGGCACATTCATGGATGTGAAGACATAGGGTAGAGAATCATCTTCAAAGTCTCTTATTTTCATTTAGACGTAGGTTTCTCCACCTCAAATTTGATCTGATTTTTACTAGTCAAGAGAAGGGTTTAGTGATTCCTTCCATCTCCTTATACTTCACTGGTGAGGGATACAGCAGTAGGATGGCAACTTGTTACTGACATATTTGTTCATAGATGTGAGCTATGTACATGCATGTATGTCCCTTTTTGGACAGGCAACAATGGCACATTGACTGCATCCAAACTGAAGAAATCAAGAAAAACTTGAACTGCCATGGATCATTACTATGGAATTCTGAAGTTTTTAGTTTGTGGGGGTACAAGAGCTCTCTCACATAGAATACTAGAAGAGGCTACTATCGCTGCAGCTATTGATGCTGAGGAGAAAGGGGTGCAGAAAATTCAATGGTGATGGCATGCTTGGTCTGAGCTCTGATAGGGAGGAAAAGGAGGGTGCACTCATTCAATGAGCACATCTTTGTTTCTTCTTCTGCCAGCTAGGTCCAGCAGCTTCTGCATAATCTGATTTTTAGATATTTGCCAAAGTGTATTATTTAACTGGATTTATACTTTACTATGATTTGATGTAACTCTGGTTGCGCATTTCTGCTGATATCACCCATCAGGGATATGAGATAACTCAGTATTTTTAAAAGGTCAAACTTTAAATACCCTGTATACAACTGAGAGCTCTGCTTTGCAGACAGGGAAGTTATCACATGGTACTGAGCTAAGCATATCAGGTAAGTAGAATAACAGAATCATAGAGCTGGAGAAGATCTCAAGGGCCACCCAGTCCAACCCCCTGCCATGCAGGAACACACAATCAAAGCACTCCTGATAGATGGCCATCCAGCCTCTGTTTAAAAACTTCCAAAGGATACTCTACCACACTCCAAGGGAGCATGTTCCACTGTCAAATGCCTCTTACTGTCAGGAAATTCATCCTAATGTTGAGGTGAAATCTCTTTTCCTATTTGCACCCATTGCTCTGTGTCCTAGTCTCTGGAGCAGCACAAAACAACCTTGATCCATTCTCAACATGCCATCCCTTCAAATATTTAAGCAGGGCTGTCGTAGCAGGTAATCTGTTACATGGGGGCTTTCTCATGACCAGATAGGTATGCATCACCTTGAACTGTGTTTGAGTGGTAAAATGTCTAAATAGGTAAGATTTGCTCACTTTATTTTTGGCTTCACGCCAAACCTTTATTTTCTTCTGCAGCTGGAATGCAATTTCTGAAAAAAAGAATTTGGCCAAGCCCGCCCCTCCCCCCACCCCAATAAATTTGTTTGTACATTGTTCCCAGTCAATTCCTCTCCCGACACTGATGAGATTGAGATCTGCATAATTTCAATAGAGACGTTATATCCTATGTCTTCATATCTAATTTGTTTTTGTTTTGTTTTTAAAGAATAAAATTTAGAAAACATATTAGCATTGTAGCTTGATCATGTTAACACATCTCTTCCATTCTTATTTAAACTTGCAAGATGATCCCTTTTAATATAATTGTGGATGAACTAGTTTTAGGGGGCTTCATTTCTCCTGGACTTACTTGTTTATGTCAATTGTACAAGCGCAAAATGATGACAATAATGTCATTCAGCTGTTTAAGCATTTCTGTATTTTTCTTTATGAGCAAACAATCATCTTCCCATTCTGTCCTTCCAAATGTTCATAAAATGTTGAAAAGGCATTTGATTAAAATCAAGGTTTTGAGTCCCCTTGACTATATGTAGGCACTGCTTTCATTTTCCCCTACACTGCATGCTGCGAGAGTTATTTTTAGGACATCAAATGATAAAGTATGCTGACAGCATGTTGTAGCATGTGTGTGAGACTTCCCTGAGTTTTGTCCTAGAGAAAGTGCATATGTGATAGGTAAAGCTAGGGTGGCATGTATCTCATTTTCTGGAGTACTGCAGTCTGAAAAAAAGTGAACTATTTTCCAGTTTATATGTTTGGATTTATTCATCAGATAAATTCCAAGGTGGCTTGTTATATGACAGAAGAGCTCATCAGATAATAACAATAATAGCAGCAATGAATACAGTATTATGAAAAAGCTTATTACAGTTGCCCCATCACATTTGCGGACTAGGGATTAATGAATTTGGTTGTTCACGATCTGAGGGGCCAGGGAAATCCATATGTGAGCCCCGTCCACCTCTTCCTTCCATGCCTAGGACAGCTGACCAGTGCTATCTCAGGCTTCGGAGGAGGTGGTGGGTGAGGTTTTCTTTATTCACGAATTTTCCCACATTCATGGCCATCTTGTTCCCCTAACCCCTGTGAATGTGGAGGGCCAACTGTATACTTAAAGTTAAAATAATAACATGGAATTTATAAGAACTAGCTTTGCAGATATTGTTAGGCATTGAGGCCAGACTATGAAATGTACATATGTGCACAAAAGGAAACAGGAATCATGGGCATAATTGTCTGCAGCTGAAGGCTGGAACAGCAGACAGTGTTCAAGGTCAGATATGTGCTTGATTGCACGTAGGCATGGGTAACATCAAAAGTCTTCCTGACTGAGGGGACAACATTGTTGGTGGCACAAGGAAAAAGAGTCAACAGAAGAGGATGGGTTTGTGACCGCATGGCACAAATCTATAAATAGCCTGCACACCGCAGTGTGGGTTGTTGGGTAGTCGGAGTGGATAGATGGTTGGAGAGTTTTGTTGGACGAGCGTGTATATATTTGTAAATACAGCAACTTTAAGAATAAAAACCTCTTGAGGAGAGAGTTTTGGCTCCAGTCTGTTTCATCAGCAGTGGGCAGGAGGAATTCCTGATAAAGCCGAACAGCTCCAAGGTCGCCGGTAGTTCCGAAGGCATCGGAGATTGCTTTACCTGTGCATCTGCTTGTTTACATCAACAGATATAATATTCAATGTACCATTATATTGCAATTATTGCTCAGATCCTGGGGGGGGGGGGGATGTTTTGCACTAAATCTCCAAGAATCTATCAGACAGCATAGGCCCTGGGCATGATGGCAGAGCATTTTGGGAGCTGTAGTCTAAAATTAACTTTCCCTAATCTATCCTAAATCATGCTCCTAGTATTCTTGGAATGGACAAGTGTGGAATTTATTGAAACTAATTTGCAGATATAATGTTCAACAGACCATTATCTCTGAAGAAGCACAATGTAAGCTATCAATTAAAACTTCCCCACACCAAAATTGGGAGAAGGAGGAGCAGAAGGAGGAGGAGGAACTTGGGGCTTCTTTTTGCCAAAAATGAAGGTGACAAGAATTCTAAACACTTAACTTTAAGTGCATAGTAATGCCACAAGGGGACATTTGTTCAGTTCTGGAAGAAGTCATTCCTCACATCTAATCTCTGCAAGCCAAGCTTCCTTCTGATTGCTTAAACCCCCACAACACCCAAGTTTCCTTCTGATTGCTTAAAAGACCATGTTGCTTCCAAAGGAATGGGAAGATCTCAAGGAAAATGCCAGCAAGTTTTGTCATGGTAAAAAGATTAGAAAAACCTTAGAAAAGGTACCCATTCTCTGGCATTTCTTTTTCAAATTCAGGTTATGAATAATTGTGCAAAGTGAAGGACAGTGTTGAATAAAGACATGCTAAGAGCAAAGGACGCAGATGAAATGCAGCATCCAGCAATCTCTGTAAGTGGACACATTAGGCTTGCAATTATGTCTTACATTCAGGTATGGGGGGGGGGGGGGGTTTAGCTGTTTTGGACTACATCTCCAAGAATCTATCAGACAGCATGGGCTCAAATATGGAACATATTTCAAGCAAAGCGGGTTTTGTATGATGTTGTTGTTACAGAAATCAAAGAGAAGAGCCCTCCCTCCATCCACCATCTTGAGGATGAGAGAAAGGCAAGCCAGAGCTCCAACAGGCCTTGCCTAAAAGCAAGAAGAGCCCTCCCTCCAATTCATCTGCCTTGGTCCAGGCCTCCAAGGGAGAGAAGATCTGCTGGACTTTCCCCCTTCCCCACCATTCTCCCTTCTCCTTTTGTGTTGTGCCTTTTTAGATTGTAAGCATGAGGGCAGGGAAATGTCTAATTAACAAATTGTAAGCCACTCTGATAGCCTTGGCTGAAGAGCAGGATGATGATGATGATGATGATAATAATAATAATAATAATAATAATAATAATAATTTGCCCCTGGTGTAACCTTGCAAGAAACAAATAAATCTTGCAGTTATTTTATATGATGATGACATAGCTGTTATTTTGCAGCTATTATTTATGCTGTACAAATTGAAATGCAAAATTAAGTTCTGTACAGAGGATCATGTGATTATAAACAAACAAACAAACAAACAATATTTATCAAGCTTAAAATCTGTAAGTGGAAACTGCATCAAACATCCATTTAACACTAGAATAGTTTTAGATAGCTGAAACCTGAGTGTGATTCTTAAATTTAACAGAAACTATTCCTCAATGCATTTAAGCTGAATTCTTCATACTTTATGCAATCTCTGATGTGTTTATCTAAATTTCAGTGTGGGAGTCTGATTGTACCAGCACTGGACATATTTTCAAAGAAGATAGTTCTACAATTGTTGAATGGTGCGTACATGAAGGATTATTCAAAGCTCTCTTCTTTAGAATTTGTGCAAAATTATTTTCTGAGATTCTTTTTACTGCCCCTCAAGGTATACTTTCATCTCTTCCAAGGGCCAAAACAGGCTTGCTCTCTAGAGAAACTTGTGCCAATGTTGATCTAATCTTCTATTGACTGAAACTTTTCAACAATCCTTTAAAAATTAAAGAACAACTACAAGTTTCATCACAAACTTTCTGGGTAAATTCTGCCAAAACAATACTGCACATTTTTTCATTCCCCCCTCCCCCGAATAAATTGTTGTTTAACTAAAGAATCAATCTTTACTTGGAACAGTCAGACAAATATATTATTACATGCATTGCTCTACAACTTCAATGTATGTCTACTCCTATTTTGAACAGGAAGCTTAATAATATCCCATTTCACCAAAGATTTTGCATCTGTGAGTCTGGTGAAATTGAGGATATATATTAAAATGTCACTGTATGAGTCGTCAAAGAAAAATGTTCTTGCCTGGATCTTCCATTCCTTGCCAAAAAGGCCTCTTTCTCCTTGGAAGGCAGCAATTTTTATTACTATGTAAGTATAAACATTTACTCTGGCTGCTAGGAAATTAAGAGCCAGAAACTATAGACTGACAGACAGATGTAAATAGAATAATCTCTTCTATTTTAGAGCTTTTTGTGTCCATATTTTAATGGGGAATGGAGTTACTGTGCCCCTTGTTCTATAGGGGAAATTTTTGTTATAAATGCTACCTTTAATATATATATATATATATATATATATATATAATGTATGGCTGTTTTGTTGTTTTGTTTTGAAAAATCTAAATAATATGTTAAGCTAACTTTATATTTTGCATTTTATATATTTACACGCACACTCACACATATACTCTAAAAAATAATGTAAATTATTGTAAACAATAAAATTACAGTTACAGTTACACTTGCACAGAAGCACCAATCAGGGCTGTCATCCTTTGGTATGCTCTTGAGTCCATTGAAAGGAAGTAGAAAGATTATGGCACAGTGACAACTATCTAGAGAAAGCCATCCAACAAAATTGAGGAAAATGGGACATTAAAGAATCAACCAAAAGGCCAATGATAATGCTGTAGAAACTGGAGAGAAATACAGTTAAGAAAGGACAGCTATTTTTTGAATATGCCACAAAGCTGTGCTTTATGGAAGAGTGAAAAGGAGAAAGACATCATATCAAAGCTCATTTAGAACTTGCAAAAAGGATGTGGGAGACATAGAAAATCTGTCAGAAAAAATTGTCTGGTCTGATGAGACCCAGATTGAACTGTTTGGCCTTCTCACAAATGCTATGAATCATTCAAAGCAAACATTCATTGGCCAGATAAAACCATCCTTGTGATGAAGTGATGGTTGAAACGCGTTGGATATCGTTTTCTTTGGCATGGATCACATAGCTGGTAAGGGTTGAAGGCAAGATGGATGGAACCAAATACATAGCAATTCTAGAGAAAACCTTTTTCAGTCTGCAAGGGATGTAGGACTATAGTAGAGGTTCCCCTTTCCACAGGATGATGACACTAAAAACAAAGCCAAAGCAACACTAGAGATGTTTAAAAACAGATACCTGAATATCTTAGCATAGCTCAGTCAAAACACAGATTTAAATCTGATTGAGATCTTGTGCTGTTGTTCACCAATGGTCCTCATCTAACCTGACAGAACTGGAACACAAAGAATAGACAAAAATTGCAGAATCCATACATGCATAGCTGGGAGATTTAAACAGGAAGTCTCACAGCTCAGTGTTAGTACCAAGCTTTTTTTACTACTTTTTGACTCTGATGAACAAATACTTATTCAACCAAGTATCAATTTCTTTTTTGTTTATTTAACTTTTGTGCCCCAGGAAATCAATTTTTATCCTTCACAGAACTGAGCAGTTTGTGTACATCATGTGCTAACAATGCCACATCAATCCATTTCAGTTACTAGTTTTAACACCTCAAAATGGGAAAAGGTGTCAAAGGGAGTGAATATCTGCAAGGCACTGCAACTTCTATTACTTGCACAAGTACGTCTAGGGGGAGGTATTCTGGCAAAGCCTTTGAGGGTAATTCAGAACAATGTCTGGCAGTTTATAGCAGGAGCACAAGTAGTCCCTGTGCAATGTAAAGGTGAAGCAGATAATTGGTGGCAGGGTTCTATTAAACCTCTTATAGGTTATGCTTATTCTTGCTGCCGCTACTGACCAAAATCCTGACCATGTATGGATAAACCATAAATTCTCTCAGTGCACAATTAAAAAATGGAACATGTAGTTTTTCTTCTTCCAGCTGCTGTCTCTTCTTCTCAAAGACTAATGTTGGCTTTGTAGGACTGAAGTTCAGGCCTGTTTCCTGTCAGAGGGAGAATAACTAAAGCACAGCCTTGCCTAGCAAGCAACAGAAAGTTAAATTTACTTTTCCTTCCCACATTTCATATAGATAGACTGATGACACTGTATTTACTAGGAACCCTGTTGTATTAGAATCCAATGGTATTATGTCTGTGTGTGTGTGTGAGTGAGTGTGTGAGTGTCTGTGTGAAGACTAGCATAATCTACAATAATAGAAAACTCACCCTGGCTTTCATTTTTTTCTTTATTTCCACCATTTCTCTGAAACTGATGGGACCAAGAGAAGGGTCTCTCTCATAGGAGACACCTGAACATATTTTCTTCAAATACATACTCAGTTAAGGATACATCCAGCTACTTTGAATGAATGCCAGGAGAAGGTAATGGGCTGGATGAGGAAAAACAAATTGAAGCTGAATACAGACAAGAAAGAGGTGCTTACTGTCAAGCCTCCTCACAAGAGTGTGCCCACAGTTCGGGGCTGCTTCTGGATCCATTGCTCTAAATGATAGCTCAAACAGATGCAATGGCCAGGAGTGCTTACTAGCAGCTTCAGCTGAAGTGCCAGTAGTATTAGACCCCCACCTTTCGTCAAACAAAAAGTGACAGGTGCTCCGCCCCTTTTTGAGTCTTAGCCCCGCCCCCTGAGGCTCTTAGCCCCTCCCCCTGGATATGTGGGTTCTAGATCTTGGGGTGTCAATTTTGGGGGTTCTCCCTGGGGGGTTCTAGGTTTTGGGGTGTCAATGTTGGGAATGGGTTCTAGATTTGGGGGTACTAACTTTGGGGGTTCCGGAGGAACCCCCAAATGTTGGCCATTTTGGTTTTTGGCCCAAGTTGTTTTTGGGGGTATGTGTGACCCCTCTCTGAACCCGGCTCCTCCCGCCCGACCAGTAGGAGAAGGTCCCGTCCCTACCTGATCGAGGGCGTGGCAGTGATCCGCGTCCGAAGCCGAGAATGGGCGGCCATTTTATTTGCGCCGACGAAACTTTTCGGGGTGCTTGTGACCCGGCTACGAACTCGTCTCTCCCTCCCGATGTGAACGCTTCAGAGGTCCGCCGCGATCTGAGCTAGGGGAAGGCGCGGCGTGCGCTTTGCTCCCCCACGCCCCGCCCATGGGGTCGTGGCTTCAAAATCGGCGTCGCTGATTGGCCGAAAGGTTTACGTAAACGACGCTGATTGGCTCAAATCCCCCGCGCTTCCGACCCGTCCAATGCGGTTCAGGAGGCAGGAACAACGCCCATGCGCAGTAGGGTATATGAGAAGGGGTCTCGGCTTCGCGGTCGCTACCACTGCCCACTACCGCTGCCTGCTACCGCTGCTTGCTACTGCTTGCTACGGCCTGCTACGGCTTTTGGGATGCCCTACCCGAAAAAATGCTGAATTTCGCAGAGACCGTGCCAGAGAGACCCCAACAAGCTCTGATGGAGACTCCTCCGCCTTCTCCGGGGACTGAGGAGAGAGATGTTCAGAGAATGGAAAGACGGCTTGAGCCCCTGCTTCGAGACATACAACGGCAGTATGAATCTATAACAAAATTGGTGGTTGAGGAGCGGATCTTTGGTTCTCCAGAACAACTGAAGGAACAGTTTGAAAAATGGATTTCTGAAAACCGGATAAGCTCACTGTCTGACGTATCATCGGATGCTGGCTTCCAGGAAGAGATCTCCAACAGCGATGGAGAGGAAAGCCCGTACATGCCAATGGCCCCAATGAACCGTGAAGCGGAGGAAGAGGAGCCAATTTATGAAGATATGGCCCCGCTCAGCATGGTAAATATCCTAACAAGAAGGAATATGTGGTGTGTGTGTGTGTGTGTGTGTTCACATATATGATGAGCTATTGGGTATTTTCTTTTGTGTTTTTATGATAGAGAAAAGATGAAGAAGCTGCACAGGACATAACCGATGGGGACTCTAATACAGAAAAAGTAACAGTGTTGCCTGACGTGTATCTGTGTAAATGTCACCAATTCTGAACCCGAAGAAGAAGAGATGAAATAGAGGCTTGCTTAATCTTCATGAAAAGATCAATAAAATAGTGTGTTGTGACCCTGTGTCTTTATTGGAGTATGTGCGGCGCTCAATATGGTTTCTCAGAATGATTTATTAAAAAAGATATATTATAATCCGGGGGGATCGGGTAGCTTTGGAGGAGTGGAAGCGCTCTTTCAAGAAGCTTCCAAGCACAGCAGTGTAACTAGAAACCATGTGAAAGAGTGGTTAAAGGATCAGGAAGCATATACCCTTCATAAACAGGCCAGAAAGAATTTCCAAAGAAATAAAACGGTTGTTTCTGATGTGGACGCCCAATGGCAAGCGGATCTGGTGGACATGCAAAATCTACAAAAATACAATAGGTGTTATAAATATATTTTAACGGTAGTGGACATTTTGTCAAAATATGCTTGGGCGGTACCCTTGAAAGATAAGACGGGATCGGAGGTGTACAGAGGTTTCAAAATTATCTTTGGGGAAGGAAGGACCCCCCGCCATTTGCAAACCGACGCGGGTAAAGAATTTCTAAATAAAAAGGTGAAACAGCTGCTAAAGGAGCACGGGGTGCACCATTTTTCAACACATAGCGAAGTCAAGGCAGCAATAGTGGAAAGGTTCAATAGAACTTTAAAGTCACGAATGTGGAGATACTTTACAGCCAATAACACTTACAGGTATATCGACATATTGCCGGAACTTATAAAGAGTTATAACAGCAGCTTTCATAGAACCATTCAAGAAAGGCCTCGGGATGTGAATTCTTCCAACTCTCTGCAGATCTGGAAAAGAGTTTACGGGCCCTATTTTCAAACGAAGGAGCAAAAAGAGGCCTTCAAAAAAGGAGATCATGTGAGGGTATCCAAAAGTAGGGGCCGTTTTGAAAAAAGTTATGAAGGGACGTATTCCCAGGAAATTTTCATAGTTGACGAGGTGCACAGAAGAGGAAAGAGGCCGGTTTACCAGCTAAAAGATTATGACGGCGAAGCGGTGTTGGGTGGTTTCTATCCCGAGGAATTACAAAAAGTGAACGACCTGCAGAATAGGAGCTACCAAATTGAAAAAATTATTTCCACAAGGTTCAGAAAAAAGAAAAAATATCACTTGGTGAAGTGGTTAGGGTGGCCTGATAAATTTAACAGCTGGGTAGCTGCTTCAGAGCTCGCGGATCCTGAACAGAAATCAAAGGGGCGGGAGAAATGAACGGCGGATTTTACATTACCCTGCCCAGTAACGCCTGTCTAGATGCCTATCCCCATAATACAAGTTCCAATTTCACGATACAGCTGGCTCAACCTTTAGATTTGCAAGGAGAATGGGAAGTGGGGTTAGCAGAGATACAGTACCCCAACAGCTGGTTCACGGTTACAGAACATTTGATGTTTCAGTTGTCCAAAGATTCAAAGAACTGGGAGTTTCAGTTGAAGAAAGGATATTACAAGGACATCTCCGATATCGTGAAAACCATGAATCATGCCATACAGTCACAAAAACCAAACCCGCCCGACGTGTATTTGTATTACGACCCGGTGACGGCCAAAGTGAACTTTAGAGGTCCTGATGTTTATGAGTTTTCACTAGCCGAGGAGCTATCCCGCATATTGGGTATATATAATACCCGTGGAAATCTAACAAAACCACGTCGCACAGCAGACATTACCGGAGGATTCAACTCGCTGTACCTGTACACGGATATTATAGAGCACCAGATTGTTGGGGATTTTTCGGTGCCGCTGCTGCGCTGCGTACCGGTCAGAGGAAAAAGTCACGAGTGTATCACCGTGATCTATGATAAGCCGAATTATATTCCCGTCAGTAAGAGCCACATTCACACGATTACCATTGAAATAAAGACCGACTTGAACAGACACGTACCATTTCGTGTTGGGAAGGTGATAGTGAGGCTGCACTTCCGACCCAGGAAAGCCTATCTTTAATTTAAAATGGTTGTGTTAAAAGACTACGGGGACGTTGATGCTTACAGGGCTTACTACAGGGCTCAGGCCGGACGAGGATTGCCCGGATTCATAGGGGCGCCTATGATGTACGGAGCGGGGTTGGGAGGGATATTTCGCGGGCTTTTTCGAAAAGCCGTTCCTTTTCTGAAGCAAGGGCTGGAATTGATGAAGCCGCATGTTAAGACGGCGGTGAACAACATTGTCGGGGACGTTGTGGGAAGAGTTATGAACAAAATGCATCGCCAGGAGGGTTCAGGCGTGGCCTACTTGAAAAGAAGGGGCGGAGTGAAGCGCAAGGCATCTCAACAGCGTCGGGGGCCGCCGATGCCTTTAAAAAGGACGGTCGTGTGGCAAACAAAGATTCAGAAGCGGCAGACAGCGAAGAAGAAGAAATCTGCGCTGAAGAAAAAGGGCGGGACGAAAAGGAACAGCAGAGATATATTTTAAGATGGCATTCATTCACGGAACCTCTGAAGAATGCGCCAAGTCCGAATTGGATCTCTTTCAATTATCCCCAACCCAAACCAGCATCGAGAGCAGTATGTACATCGAGGTCCCGCCTTTGGCGGCCCTTTCCCCCAACGCGCCTCTGGATTTTTATATCACGGGAAACAGCGAAGACTACATCGATCTAAACAACACTCTTTTATACATCTGTTGTAAAATAACAAAAGAGGACGACTCCGATATCAACGACGACGCCCGGGTGGCCTTAATCAATTACCCCATAGCCTCTCTTTTTTCTCAACTTGACGTCACCCTGGGAGATCGGCTCATCACTCAGAGTAACAACTGCTACCCCTACAGAGCCATGATGGAACTGATTCTGAATTACAGCGGCGACACCCTGAGCACCCAGTTCACGGCGGGGGGCTTCCATAAAGATACCTCCGGACTGATGGAGCAAACTCTCCTCACAGATGCCGGAAACAGGGGATTTAGAGCTAGGGCGGCTCTAACAGCCGGCAGCCGCAAATGGGATCTGATGGGTCCTCTGCACAGCGATTTGTTCTTTCAGGATAAAATGTTGCTGAACGGTGTGGACGTGAAAATTAAACTCACCCGCAGCAAGGACGCATTTTGCCTGATGAGCGGTGCTGGAAATGAGAATTACAAACTGCACATTTTGAATGCCGCCCTGTTTGTGAAAAGGGTGAAAGTTTCACCGGGTGTCCGATTGGGGCACACGGAAGCGCTGCTTACCGCTAACGCTAAGTACCCCATTGAGCATGTGGGGATGAAGGTGTTCAGTATACCCGGAGGAAGCCTCGTATGCAACCAAGAAAACCTCTTCTTGGGACAGCTGCCTAAGCAGATCGTCATAGGCTTTGTCGACAACGCCACTTTTAGCGGCAACTACACCCTAAATCCCTTCAATTTCAAACACTTCAATGTTAATTTCGTGGCCCTATATGTAGACGGGGTTCAAGTACCCTCAAAGCCCCTCCAACCCAATTATGCCGAGGAGCAGTGTGTGAGAGAGTTCATGCAGCTGGTACAAGTGACGGGAAAAGAAATGAAAGACCGGGCCCTTCTAATTAACCGTAATGAATTTTTAAACGGATATACCTTGTACGGTTTTGACCTGTGTCCAGGACAGAGTTGCGCTGACCACTATTCCCTCATAAAAACGGGAAACCTCAGAGCCGAGATCCGGTTTGCTCAACCCCTGCCAAATACTATTAATATGATCCTGTATGGAGTGTTTGACAATGTGATTGAAATCAACCACAGCAGAAACATTCTCTTTGATTATATGTGAAGATGAACACAGGGCAGATATCGCAGTTGTTATATCGGAACAAGTCCTTTCTAGACGTATACCCCAGTGATTTGCTTCCAAAGAGATTCCTCGCCAAAAGGCCCATGGGATTAGTGGTGAACACCCACCCTCACCATTTACCGGGACAACACTGGATCGCTATCCACCTGCCACTAGAGGGTCCGGGAGAATTTTTTGATTCCTACGGCATGGCCCCCGATGATCCCCGCCTTCCTAAGACCATCGCCAAGTTTTTAGAACACCAGACCGAAGAGACGGTGTTCCAGCAGAATCAGCTGCAGCACCCCCAAGCCGAGACCTGCGGGCACCACTGCGTTTTCTTTTTACAAAACCGAGCGAGGGGACTATCTTTTGACCAGATTTTAAAAATGTATTCTAACGATGTTTTGAAAAATGACCGGATGGTCATAAGGTTTGTCAGAGACAGAAAAGCCCAGCGGTGCCGGAAGCCTTACGACTTATTTCAACATGTTCAGACATGCTGCCCACGATGTAAAAACCGCTTGTAATCCTAATACAATAAAAGAGAGAGAACGATGTATGATTCAGCGTTGTTGCGTTTATTTATTTACACAGGTTAGAAAGTTAGCCATTCAGGTTTCTTAACGAATTCTCTCGGAGGGGTCTCAGGGATGGATTCCAGCTTTAACCAGGGAGGTCTCTTGAACTGCCTTTTGGGGTGGGAACGGGGTGTCTTTGGCAGTAAGGAGGGTATTTTCAAGTTCTCCACAATTTGTCTAACGTCCATATTTCCTACAAGAGAAGTGGGTATATTTAGCTCTGCCAGAGCTTTCAAAAAAATATCCCAGCCTTGGGGTTTTCTCTTATTGGGGATGGGATTAGAATGGGTGACGCCTCTGATCAAGTCGAGGATGTTGGAGCCGGGCATGGCTTTCCCTCTATACAGAAAGGTTCCTCGATCATCCCACGCAGAGATGTCTTTATGCTGACTTAATTTATTTAGCAGAAGCTCAGCATTTTTCCTGTAGCGGCCGTGAACACCTTCCAAAATCTCTTGAATGGAAGCATCCTTTTCATGAGGAGACGGCGGTGATGGTGGTGGTGGTGGTGGTGGTGGTGGTAGAAGGTCAGGGAGAATGGGATTTTTCTCCATTTCACCCATCCTGTTTAAGGTTAGAAAGCGCTGCAGAACACCAGTGTAGAGCTTAGCCTTTTCATATTCAGACAGATCTGTCCTTAAGAGAATTTCTCTCATGTCCGAGTCCAGGCGTCTAACAGTGGCGTTTCTGATATTTTCTGGCTCTCCTCGCAAGGTTTCCAATTGTTTACTGGGAACCAGATACATTTTCTCAGCATATTCCATCCTTACTTTGTGAGGAGGCTGGTCAGGAGCGGGATCGCAAAACCGAGCAAGGGGCCGATGAAACCGCCGCTCTGTTCAATGAGGCGCTTTTTCTTTTTTAATGAGAGCTTTTTATCGCTCAGCTGCTTTATGAAGGCCTTCTTCTTTTTCAGGACCTTAAACTGCCCAGGCTTTAAGGGCACGTTGCCTCTCAAAGTATTAAGGGCTATCTCGGCAATAGCGGCTATAAGACTCTCAGAGGCACTGCATAAAATAGCTCTTCTCTGCTTGGGCCCCGCTTTAATAAGGACTTTCAAGAGGGGCAAGTTTTTCTTTATATTGGCAGACATGCTGCTGCGGCTGCCAGGGATGGCTTAAAAGTTCGGTATATAGGAATCAGCGCCTTTTATAAGGGCCTGAAGGCTTTTTTGGAACATAGACTGCCGGAAGATCAGGAGGGAAAAGACCTGATCGCAATCTGTATGCCTCTGGTGTTGCCGCTTGTAAGTCGATGAGTAAATACTGATAGGGCCTGAGGGTGGCGTCATTAAAAGCATCTAAAAAGAAGGCTGTGTTTTTAGGATACATTTGGCGGGCCAGAATCGATATTTGCAACTTGTCTCTAGGGTTCTTGAAGAGAACTATATATTTAGCATTAAGACTGATTGTTCGGCCCTGCTTCCCGGAGCAAAATAAATTCTGAACGACATATATGATGCTCAGATTTTTATGATGACACAGCTTTGTAAAAGCCACCTGAACAGATTCATTTTCACAAGCTTTTTCCATTAAGTCATCCAGTATCACCAGATTAACTTTATTGGGTGGAAATAAAACAGAATCATCCAGAGTTTGAGGTAAATCCTCCACAAATCGAATAAAAGAATATTTAGACATCAGTTCGTTATACAAAGGCTGCCAGCATGAATAATACCATACAACATTATCAGGTTTGACAGAAAGCACATGATCAGCATACTGCAATACATTTTTAATAAAGTAACTTTTCCCACAATTGCTAGGCCCTGCCAAAATCATGGAGAAAGGATGCTGTAGACGGGTATCCATGATTTTCAATACCCGTACGGTACAGTTTTGAAATCGTCCACAATGACCCTTTTATCATAAACAACTCTTTGTGTTTTCCTGAGGGTCTTGGTTTCTATCAGAAATTGATTTTTGTTCCTAACAATCCCGCTTTGTTCCACCACTATCTCTCGAGGGGGCTGTCCGTCCCTTTTTGAGACATATGAAAAAACCAAATCTTTCAGGCTGTTAAAGGTGATCTTATCACTGTTTGCAGAATTCAGAGTGATTCCTTTAACCTTTATACACGCAGAGTTATCCGACAATCTGTAGGCATAGCTTTTTGGACCTGCCGCTACGTACTCCGTTATCTGCTGATCTGGCGCTATCTCGCTGGTTAATTCGCCTAAATAGTCACCGATTTGGGGGAGATAATCACCCGGCTTGCTCACAAAGATGACAGCATCCGTATCGTGATACAAACAGTTTTCCTGCAATTTATCGATCAGACCATAAAGTTCTAATCGGGCAAAACAAGTTGTAAAAATTGCAATGAACACATTGGTATTAGAAGGCGGCACTATCCTGTCTTTAGTATGCTTCCAACTTACACACACCGCCTCATCATCGATAAAATCAAAAGAGGATACTTCAAATTTCTCAGAAAACAAAAGCTGGAAGAGGTGGTCTGGGTCTCTCACAATTTCTGTGTTAGGGAGGTTTACTCTCTGAGCAAATTTACCCCACAGAGAATTTAAAAACAATTTAGCAATCTGCCTTTTGGCAGGATTTTTACGTATCTGCTCGGGATCGAGCTGTATGTCTTCCTTCTCATAATAAGACTGAATGTACCTGGTTTTATCCTCATCCGTCACACACCAGTCAGGATAGCCCGAAGCCTCTTGTTTTCTCCTGAGGTGCATTTTAATGTACTCTGAAAACAGAGTGTCAGATTTTTTTTCAAAATGCCAGACTTCAAAAATTTTCAACAATTTATAACCTTTTTTTAGAGCTAAGTTCAGTTCCGGAGTGCACCACACGCCTTCCAGAGCTCTCTGATGATCACTGTGAGAACACGGGTCTAACTGCCGGTTCTCCGCACATGTTTGGCACAGAGGAAACATTAGCTTACCTCCTATTTTTACGGGTAAAACGGGGAAATACAGCTTCCTAGGGGGTACCAGCCTCACTCTAGCCAAGCCAAAATAGTTTTCAAGATCTTCAAAATCATCATAGATGATTGTTGGGTGCCCAATCGGGTAAGCTTTCGTCTTATTGACAAAAGGGTATAGGCTGGTAAAGTCATAATAATGAATTTGCTCTCCGGGCTGGGGTTTGTAATAGAGACGAATCGCATTCGTTCGGCCTCCGTAGAGAGCATCTCTGGGGGATAGGGGCTCTGGGAACCGGACGGCCGCAAGAAAGTTCTGAAGAGCGGGGTCTGATCTGATCATAGAAAACCATTCGTGTTCCCAAAGAACTCTAGCTTGAAAACCACATTTTTTCAAATACTGGACCTTCCTCTGAGTAGCGTTGTAAAGAAACTCAAAAGAGGAGCCTGTCAAATCATTCCGATCTGAGGGACAATAGCATACAGGACAGCCGTGGAAAAAACATCCGAGATACTCAAAGGCTATTTTTTGGTTATTTACAACCGCGTAGCCATCTAGGAAGTAAGAGCCTACCTTTACTTCCCCGCCCTTTAAGGCGTGCCTTATCTGGATATTTTCCGCTTGTTCAAGGTAGGACAGCCACTGAATGGACGCCGTTGAGAAGCGTTTAACTCTGCCGTGGTAATCCCTACAGTCGGGGATAGCAATTGTTTCAGGTTGGAGAAAGCAAAACCTATACATTTTAAGACAGACGCTGGCTAAGGTGATGCTCTGGAACGGATCTATAGCCATGACTCGCTTTTTGTAATTTCCATCCCTATCTTCTACGAATTCCTCCGTTCTGGTCATAGAAATGATTTCATGCCTGTATCGGGTACAGGCCTCTTCCAGGATTTTAACATCCTGTTTACAATAATACTCCAATTCTTTTTGTAAATCAAAAGTCATGTTCTGGTTCTCTGCGTGCCACTTTAAAAATACCTCCTTCTCTTTAGGCTTCATTGCATCTACACCATAAAAATGGGGGGCCGGTAAGGGCCCTATGTAATCTTGGTTTGCGGCTGTGTTAAAAAAATGAGGGAAGAACCCTTTGGAACCTTCAAACCCTAGACAAGAGGGCAATTTTGCTAAAGCCATGGGTAGATGGTTAAGAGAGTCAATAAATTTAATTTTTAGACTTTTCAACATGACCGCTTGCAGTTTTCCTCCTTGAGTAATTAGTTCAGGATCCAGTTTCTCTCGAATAAGTTCTCGGACTATAAAATAGCTATCATAGTCTTTTGCATTATGCGCGATAAAAACAGAATTCCTGAATGTACTATTTTTTGTGATTGTCTTAATAAATTCTGAAATGCATGAGGGCCCCCTGAAAGTGAATTCTTTATTATGTAGGGCCCATTTCTTTTTACCTTCAAACTCGGGATGTGTTTCACACTTGAGTGTCCTAGCGTGAATAAAATTGGGAATATGAATTCCCGATTCTTGCATCGCTTCAAAATCATAAAAAACTAGCCTGGCATTCACTGTAGGTTTTTCAAGCTTCTGCATGAAGCAGAGATGATTTTCATCCCCTTTAAGGACAACTTTGCATATTCTACAACGCTTCCCTGGACAACGACCGGCGTGATCGCTTCCAACGAAGCTTTGACATCCCTTACACCATTTACGGGGACGACAAAAGTCCAGCTGCACCAATGCCTGATTCAAATGTTCATGCAGACAAACTTGCGATTTACAAAGAACCTTACAAATATCACAGTATCTCAATGGTCCCTTATCATAGTCACACTCTCTCCTTCTGCACGCCCGGCACATGTACAAACAGCGGTGATTTTTATCATATAAAGAATGGCAGAGATTGCAGTAATTTTTTTGGCCTATGAAAGCCCTTACATTTTTAATGCTATAAAAATGATTTTCATGGAAGAACATAAAGTAGGTTTTAGGATATCTAGGTTCCTCTGTTTTAAACAGAGACCATCCTTTTTCTCCCCAGGAAAGCACCTGAATATTAATTCTGAAATGACGTTCTACAGCGGGTAAATCTGAGAAAGCTACTTTTCTTTGAAAATCCCACCCCAGATCCATATGTAATTTTTGAGCACCAGCTAACAATTCAGCATCTGTACAATCCTCAGAATCCATAGCTCCCAATAATCCACCGGCGAAACACAGATTATGTCCTATGCTGTTGAAATCTATTAAAAAACGCCTCTTCTTCTCCACAATCATACTGGCAGGAATAGACTTCAGCAGCCTGCGATATCCTGCTCCGCGAGGCGGACTGATCACACTGATAAAAAGCCTCAAACCCGAATCTATACAAATCTCGGCGTTGCTTTGCAAGAGATTTTCAATATGATTGAGGAAGTGTTCCGCGTTAAATTCATCTCTCCCTCTCCTAAGAGAGAAAAGAGGATTTCGCAGAACTTGCGATTCCAACCTCATTTGGACCATATCTCCATCGTCCAACTGATTCAGAAAACTATCAAACAGGGCTTGTAATGAAGTGTGTAACACCCGCACAGCTTCAGAGAACGAATCTATCTGATCTAGATTATGAAATCTAAATTCATGTGTATAAACGCTCCCATGGAACCTAGGAAAATGCCTTTCCCACACCCTGACATTTTCGATATAGACACTAGGGGGCGCCTCTTGAGGCATCAGGGAGTTGGCAGTGCTATGGGGGGGATCATTGTTTTCAGAGGACTCAGACACCTCTCCCAGCCCTTGCCTATCCATGAGGTCAATATTATGGGGAGAGGGTGAGGCCTGCGGCACTGCCCCCCCATTCTCTCCCTCCTCCTCCTCCTCCGAGGAAGAGGGAAAATTGCCTCCCCATTGCAGAAAAGGCAGTTCCCTATTCCCTTCCTCCCATTGCATAGACACCGGGTTATCCTGGGGCCAGAGTTCAGAAAGGGCATCTTCACACAGTCTGTGGTGAGGGGCTGTGGCATGGGGGCATGCAGAACCCACATTTTCAAAAGAGGCTTTCTTGCCTTCCACATAGAACCTTTCAGGGCGGCTATGTGGGGGTGCAGAGAATGGCTCTGGTTCCTGATCAGAGGCTACAGATGTGCTTTTTGCACTCTCAGACTCTGGAAAGGAATTAGGAAGTAGATGCCTTCCCCCATGCAGAAACATATGGGGCTTGCTATTTCCTTGTAGAACCCGCTCCTCTGGAAGCAACAAAGGCCACTTATTAGGGAGGGGGTCAGGCCCCGCTATACATGATGGGGGGAGGGGCGGAGATTCCCCCCTCAATGAGTAGGAAGGGAGTGGTCTGAGATGTCTGTGGCCCGCCTCTGTGGCTGGAGGAGTGTGGTGGGGGCCCCCTTCATTCCCTTCCAAAAATGGGGAAAGCATGTGCCCATCAATGAGGCCTGAGCCCCCCTCATTAGAAGCCCACTCAGGGGGGCTGTCCCCTCCTCCTCCACTCTGTTTCTTCTCTGAAGAAGAGAAGGAAGTGGGGGAGGAGTGATGTATGGGCTCTAGGGAGAAATGGGAATCCAGAGGCAGCATGATGTTTTCTTGCCTTTGCTCAGGGGGAGGGGTGTGTGCAGAGCCCCCCTTTGGGGAGTCTTCCATGATGATGTCACCAGCTATGCAGGAAGGGGGAGGAGGAGGAGGTGTCCCCAAAATGGCTGTGAATGTGGAGGAAGGGAATGGAATCCCCACATTTCGGGGCTCCCTGGGGGCCTCTGGGACTGGTGAGGCTTGGCTGGGGATTTTTCTGGGGGATGCCGGAGGGATGTTTCCTCCCTCTTCCAGGCAGGGAGGAAATGAGGATTCATGCTTTGTAATAGGCCCACCCCATCCCCCCAGCATTTCCCTAATCCCCCGCACTGCCCAGCGTTGGCCACAAGAGGTTGCTAGTGACTTATTTTCATTCTGAGTTCCCTCTTCTCCCAAAAATTGACAGCAAAAACACTTAAGACGTTTAATTTTTGACATGGCAGCATTTGCCTCCCCTTCAAAGCCCTCCCTTTTGGGATCCTCACAAATTAATTTTTTTATTTTTTCCAGATTTTTTCTCAAAGCCCCCACATTATTTTCATATTTTTCAATCTTTTTCATTCCCACATGATACATTTCAATTAAAGAGACTTTAATACAGCCTGAAGTACCTTCCCCCACTTCTGTAGGCACATCAGGAACTTTTTCACCATCAGGAGATGGCCCCTCTTGCTTGTTGACTATTGGGGGCCCTATTGGTTTCTTGTCTTCCTTCGGTGTCGCGGCACGGGGATCCCGGAGACCGCTTCCACCTCTCCGGCCCGCCTGGTTGGCGCTTGGAGAAACAGCTGGGTCGCCTCCATTAACCTGGAGATTTGGAGCTTGAGGTTGAAAGGCAGGTGCTGTAGAAACAGCTGAATTCTCTGGTCTGACAACCGTAGCAGACCCGCGCCTTTTCTTTAGGGATTGGGTCTCCTCTTCTCGGTTCATTCTGGGGTTTTTACCAGGAAATGGGCTGCCTCCTGTGAAATTAGGGCCGTTTTCCTTTTTTTTCATGGAAGTATCTAAATGTTAATAATAATAATAAGCTGTACATGTGAACAAAAAGTTGATTCTCAACCCTAACAATAAAAGCGGCTTAAACGGGTCTTAATCTAGCAGTCTAACAGAACTTTCTAACAGAACTCATGTAAAAGCACTATTACTTTTATTAAGCCACAAAGGGCTCTACATGCAGCAGCACACATATAGCAAACAGCCTCCCGCAAAACACAAGGCCCCCAACATAATTTATAATTCATACCTTGCCCAAAAGAAGACCATCTCTGATTTTGATTTGCATTGCTCTTCCCCACATTGAAATGGTTATTAGCCTGCCCTGCAAAATATTACAAAAAATAAAAGGAAAAAATCATCAACATGGGCCCTCACAGAAATTCCCCCAATAGGGACCCTTCCTACCAGAGGAAGTTTTTTTACCTTTTCCTGGAGTTCGGGGGCGCTGGCTTCCCTGGAATTGTAAAATATCTGTAGAATGTAGACTTTCAGCTGCATACATCGATTCAGTCAAATCCACAAGCTCAGCTAGATGGGGGAAATTCAGACATTTATTTTGTGGCCTTTCCCGTAGCCCCCTCTCCATCAACCCACAGAGAAATTAATAATCATTTAAAATCAGAAAATTCGCCAAAAAAAGCCATTTCAAATTTTGAATTGGAATTCTTTCTGGAATAGAAAAAAAATAACCCTTTCAGTCATGGGGACCCTGGCCAGCAAGAATTCAGCATTTTAGACTCCAGCCATGAGGATGCAAGATCCCCTTCCCACCTTCAGCACCAGTATGTGGAGCATCAGGGTTAGGGTACAAAGTGGGACCCTTCAACCTATATATATCAAATAAGACTCACCAGAGGTTAACGCAGCGTAGAGGAGCTCGTGATCAGCCTGAGAAAGCCGGTGAACGACTGGACCTAAACATGCCTTTTTATACTTTTTGCTCAAAAAATCCCGCCCTTAAACGCAACTTTCTATTGGTTCCCCTTAAATTTACGAATATTCTAAAGTTGTGATTGGCTTCGGTATGCTGACGTGATGATGACGTGTTTTTGCCCCTCCATCCCAAGTGCCCGCCTATTCTCACTGGAAAGTGGGGTATTTATTTATTTATTTATTTGCAAACTCGGCACCATGCCCCCCCCCATCCCATTTAACAAACCCTGAAAAAATATTACCCTATTTAGTTTTCATATTTAGTTTTATTTTAAAAATATTGGTTTGGCCCATAGCAGCTCTTGCTCATTATTAGCTGAAGCAATGGTTGCTAGGGAAAAAGGCTTTTAAATTCCCTTTTTAATCCAGCACTGCTTAATTGCTTTAATTTTTTGAGAATATTATTACCCCCATTAAATTCTTGTTTTAAAGCTTCAAATGAAGTTTTAAACCCTGGGTTTTCTCTCTTCCTTAAACAATTCTCATATTTGTGACTTTCCCCCTCTTATTTAAAGGACTCCAATAGATAGATGTAAAAGTTGACCTTTCCCTATCCCATTTAACAAACCCTGAAAAATATTACCCTATTTAGTTTTCATATTTAGTTTTATTTTAAAAATATTGGTTTGACCCATAGCAGCTCTTGCTCATTATTAGCTGAAGCAATGGTTGCTAGGAATGCTTTGATTCCAAAAGGCTTTTAAATTCCCTTTTTAATCCAGCACTGCTTAATTGCTTTAATTTTTTGAGAATATTATTACCCCATTAAATTCTTGTTTTAAAGCTTCAAATGAAGTTTTAAACCCTGGGTTTTCTCTCTTCCTTAAACAGTTGACCTTTCCATTTCTCAAATTGGGGCCTGACCTATGATTATGTATTTCTCTAGTTGTACCAGATGGTGGTGATTTCCCCTTTGTAAAATTTCTTCCTTAAACACTTCTCATAGCAACCCCCCCCTTCCAAAGGCAATGGATTTTCTATTGGAAAATCCTAAAAGCCTGAATCTTGTTTTTTTCGTAATGTAACTTTCCCACTTCTCTCATTTAGACGGAATGCATGATGTTTTCCTATGGAATTTGTGAATGTAAACTTTTGAACTTAGCTGCTTGGGTTCTACATGAGGCCCCCCTTTCACTCACACACACACACACACACCACGCTTGTAGGGGACGGTTGTTTTCTTCAGTGCTGGCAAACCACCCTGGGTGTGGTGGGCCAACCGTAACCGTTATCTCCTGGTGGGGGATGATGATTGTGTTATCACTGACTAGCAGCTCTCTTGGGGCATGAGATCCGTCACGTAGGAGGCCATCCCGTCAACCCATCATCCTGCCTGTGCGTCTTTCTTCATCGCCACACACACACACTGTTTTACAAAGTAGGAGAAAAGAGTTGTTTTAAACCTTTTATTTTAGTCTTCTTCATTTATTCCTTTTCAACACAGAGATCGCAAAAATTGAGATAATACTTATATTTTAAACCATGGACTAGTTTCTCAGCATAGCGTAAATACACCTTATCTTTTTCTTTAATTAACATAGCCACTATGTAGGAAGGAAATTTTGAACGTAAAATACGATTTTGTATTTTAGATGCCAGGCTCAGGTGATTCTTATTTAATGAGAGACTATTTAGGGCCACAGCCAGCGCAATTAACGTATGTAAAAACTTTCGCATATCGATCTTAGAACAGAGAGATTTTAAAACACCATCCATATAGCTACTGTCCCACGATAAACAACAATGTGACATTTGATTTCCTTCATCAAATAAGCACCCTGGACATTTTTCCTTTAAACGTTTGAATTTTGCATATTGAAGGATGGCGTAAAATAAAATTTTAACTAAGGAAGTCATCATTCCTGCTCTTTTCTTTGCCGAAATTAAGTGGCTCTCTTCGATTCCCAATCCGAATTCTTTGTTGACTTGTTCATGGGCGAGGCCTTCACCGACTTGGTCTTCTGTCACATAACAGCTGCATAATTTTTCATCACCGGCCCCGCTGTCCTGAAAGATAATATTTAAAACTAATTTTAAAACACTTTCATATAACATTTCATATGGCTGCTCCTCCTCCTTCCCACCTTCCCCCATCCTTTCATACACACCTCTTTCATCACCCTCTCTGATTCCGCAGCATGTTCGGCCTCCACACAGTCTGAATTTGTCTCCTCTGCTTCATTTGAAAACAGCTGCCTGATCACCTCAGAACCTTCCAGGGCATCTTTCCTTGCAACACAACGCTTTTTGACCGGGGGTGAATCCATACGCTGAAATGTTGTCTCAGGGGTCATCTCTGCGAAATTCAGCATTTTTTCGGGTAGGGCGTCCCAAAAGCCGTAGCAGGCCGTAGCAAGCAGTAGCAAACAGTGGTAGCAGGCAGCAGTAGCGGGCAGTGGTAGCGGCCACGAAGCCGAGACCCCTTCTCATATACCCTACTGCGCATGGGCGTTGTTCCTTCCTCCTGAACCGCATTGGACGGGTCGGAAGCGCGGGGGATTTGAGCCAATCAGCGTCGTTTACGTAAACCTTTCGGCCAATCAGCGACGCCGATTTTGAAGCCACGACCCCATGGGCGGGGCGTGGGGGAGCAAAGCGCACGCCGCGCCTTCCCCTAGCTCAGATCGCGGCGGACCTCTGAAGCGTTCACATCGGGAGGGAGAGACGAGTTCGCAGCCGGGTCACAAGCACCCCGAAAAGTTTCGTCGGCGCAAATAAAATGGCCGCCCATTCTCAGCTTCGGACGTGGATCGCTGCCACGCCCTCGATCAGGTAGGGACGGGACCTTCTCCTACTGGTCGGGCGGGAGGAGCCGGGTTCAGAGAGGGGTCACACATACCCCCAAAAACAACTTGGGCCAAAAACCAAAATGGCCGACATTTGGGGGTTCCTCCGGAACCCCAAAGTTAGCACCCCCAAATCTAGAACCCATTCCCAACATTGACACCCCAAAACCTAGAAACCCCCCCAGGGAGAACCCCCAAAATTGACACCCCCAAGATCTAGAACCCACATATCCAGGGGGAGGGGCTAAGAGCCTCAGGGGGCGGGGCTAAGACTCAAAAAGGGGCGGAGCACCTGTCACTTTTTGTTTGACGAAAGGTGGGGGTCTAATACTACTAGTGCCATTTGTGTTCCTACTTAGAGCTGGAGGACCTAATGATGGCAGTGCATGCACTGGTAACCTCAAGAATGAACTTTTGTAATGTGTTGTACTTTGGGCTACCTCTGTGCCAAGTTTGGAAATTTCATTTTGTTCAAAACACGGCAGCCAGATTGATTACAGGTACATCCAAAACTGATTATACTGCACCAATATTAAAATTACTCCACTGGATGCCAATTAAAGTCCAGGCAAGGTGCAACGCATTAGTTATTACCTTTAAAGCCATATATGGTTTAAGTTCAAGTTACCTACAGGATTGCCTCCTCTCAAACAATCTACCCCATACACTCACATTCTCTGGCAGACATTTACTCCAGTCATCAGATGCATTTTTCTTCATCTGTCCCTAGACTGTGAAATGATGTGCTACAAGAGATTTGACATCTGAACATGCTATTCGAAATTCAAACAGCACTGAAATCCAGTCTCATTTGGCAGGCTTATCAAGATTATTTTTTAAATTGTGAATTTAGATGATGAATTTTAAATGTGGACTATTTTTAAATGTCTTGTCTTTTTAAACAGTTGCATGTTTTAGTTAATGTGTTTTAATAGATGTTGTTCATTATTGATTAGCTATTGTTTTCCATCTCAATCCATGGGGAGAGGCAGGTAAGAAATAAATATTATTAGTATTAGTATTACAGAATTTGAGGGTAGCATTTGGATAGTATGGGGCTGGACAGATTGGCAGAAATGGGTGGTGAGACACTGTCCCTTTCTGTCCAGAAGCAGGCTGTGGCAACCACACACCACGGCCTGCGCATGGTGCAAAAGAAGCCCCCAAAGGGGGCTTCTTTTTGAGCAGCAGAAGGGGCACCATAACTTCCACAGCACGGCATTATGATGTCTCTCATGCACAGTGCCATTTGACATCATCATGGTGCGCTCCATGTAAAGGGGCATGCACCAAGATGGTGCTCCATGGAGGAAGAAAGGCTAAGATCATGTAAACGCTCTGCCCTCCCTCAGCCCTACCATGCAGGGAGGCCAGTGGAAACTGTCGGTCTTTATTTCCCCTATGTAGTTTACAAATAGCTCAGATGAGTACCTTTGTGATGGTTAAAAAAAAAAAGACCTGCAAGTTGCTGTTCTTCTCCACATTTCCACATTCTTTCTCTCTCTGAAGATGACAGTGAAGTAACCCTGGATATGGGCTTGCAAAGAGTGTGGGACTGTATTTTCAGCTCATGTTTAACATTCACTGAATCCAACAGCTTTGATACTGTGGTAAAACTACTTGAACTCAGTGGTGCTCTCATAGAGCCATTCGCTATGAAGTACAACTGCTGAGAAAACTGAGAAAGGCATAACATCTTTTATAGAATATTTTGAAAGTTTTAAGAGTGTGTGTTTGGGATGAACAAGAATCAATGGCTTTTGAAGCTTTATCTAGGAACAGCATTATGCAGGTATACCTCAAAGTCTTGTACCACATCTTCTTTATTTTATTAAAATTCATTCTGGCAGGGGTCCTTTCAGTGTTTTCAATGTAAGAAGTTCCTTTTTCAGATATAGTCACTCATTTGCTTCCCACAGTCAGGTTTGTTGCTTTGTTTGTCTGCTTCAAAAAAATGTTTCTCTAGAGCAATAATTTTTAGCTCTGTGTCTTGATATTGGGTTTTAAGGTTAGAATTAACAGTGCAACCCAATATCACCTCTCAAAAGTGAGTCCCATAGAGGTACATCTCCAGAGTAAGTGGGTGTAGGATTGAAGGTAGACATAGCTTTCTTCCTTTGCACTTCTAGCATGGGAAAGGAAATGCACTAAAGGATCAACCATCACATTCTATACATTACTATGTGCTCCACTATGGAGGTGGGGAGTCATTATTGTTCTGTTTACCAATTAGTTGCTATGGATGAAATGAACTCTACTTCCTAAGGCAACCTTAAATGTTTTATGGGCCATAAGATGGAAATGAAGATTGAAGATTGAAATTAGTTGCTCTATTATATCGATTCTGCCATACTCCTGGCATGAGCTATTTCTCCTCACTTTATTGGCAGAATATCAGCAGGAAAACATCTCCACTAGTGATGCTTTCAGGAAACATATTAAGGGAGTCCTGGTGACCTGACTACTAGTGTCCCATTGCTGTCCTATGAAATTCTTAGTGACTTTAGTGTTGTCCTATAGATGTTCTTCACATTTCCATCAGCATAGTTGTGCTTGAAGCCTCTCAACCAAATACTGTTGAGGATTTTAGTTGCTAAATATAAAATGTTGCTGAGTTTCATATATACAGGGTGCCACTTTTGTTCTGTCATCTTCTTTGCTGCAACTTACCCCTTCATTGTTTAATCCAATTATTTATTAATTTAATGAAATTATAAGAAAAGAATCAAAGATTGGGTTTGTCCCAGTCATCATGACAGTTGCAAGTCTAAGTATAGATGATTAATTTACAAGCAATATATATATATATATATATACACACACACACACACACTTTTGGGGGGCTATTTGGGTGTGTTCTCGAAGAGTTTATTTTTGACGTTTCACCAACATCTGTGGCTGGCATCTTCAAAGAATGCTGGGATGGAAATGAGTGGGGTATATATACTGTGTGACCCTTGGTTGAGAGGAAGTGATTTACATGTTAATCTGTGTGTTGGTCTGTTGTTGAATGGCAAGGCCTCAGGGTGATCAATTGTCTGCTGAGAAAACCCCTGACCCTGGGTGGTTTTCATTTGCACATGATGGGTCTTGATTTTGGTGTTTTTCAGGACTGGTAGCCAAACTTTGTTTATTTTAAGGGTTTTTTCTTTCTTGTTGAAGTTGTCTAGGTGTTTGTGGATTTCAATGGATTTCCTGTGTATTCTGACCTGATAGTTGTTAGCATGGTCCAGAATTTCAGTGTTTATTTCAAATAGTATTTTATGCCCAGGATGGTTTATAACGTGTTCTGCAACTGCTAATTTTTCTGGCTGACCCAGTCTCCAGTGTCTTTCTTGTTCCTTGATTTGTGTTTGAACACTGCATTTGTCAAAAATAAACTGTTCCAGAACACAGCCGCATAATCCCAAAAACCCACAAAAAACTGTGGATGCTGGCTGTGAAATATATACATATATTTGTATAGTGTTCCTATATAAACATCTAAAAGAATAAAAAAATAACAATAAAGATTGCACACATTTACAAATCACCATCAAATATCATTTACATTAGTTTTGCTACACAATCATTTCTTCATTTCTCCCCTATAGGCCATGTGGATGTGTGTGTGCAATGTGTAGTGGTGTGTGCAGATCCTGATGACATATTTTTAAAAGGTTATTTCAGTCAGCATTTTTTCTTTTACTTTTTTTTCCTAAGCAAGATGGGATCATAGACTTTATGATCCTGCTGGGTCAGGATATTAAATTAAATGTTCAGAGTCATATTGCCTTAATTTAAGCTCTAGCTATCTCCATGCCGATATTCACAATTCTTTCCCCATTTGAAAAATAATGCAGATGACAATGCAGAAAATGATAAATTAAAACTTAAGTCATTACCACAGTCACTTTGCTTGCTATAGCACAGAAATTAAACCACTGTCCAGTTTAGATATTCTATATTTTTAAATTATATTTTAAATATTCTGTTTCACATAAAGACCATTTTTATTTGTTAAACAATGGAATTCAGGAGAGGTTCCATAAGTGAAATGAACAGATCTGCCTCCAAACCCATAGATTTATGTCTCTTCCCACCTCTAACTGTTCTATGTCCACTTCAAATGGACTTACAAATATAATATCTCCAGTCCAATAGATGCAAGCCTCCATTCATATATACATTCTATCACTGATGGCTGGATGTCTCAACTCACTAAATCATGTTTATGCATATTTTAGAACTGTATGCATTTTGGGGGGCATATTTTTTCCAAATGTATGCTTATTAGCAATAGCAAGTACATTTCTGTACTGCTTATCAGAACATTTAAGTCCTCCCTAGGCGGTTTATAGTGTGTAAGCTATGTAATTGTCCCCAACAAGCTGGGTACTCATTTTAGCAACCTCTGAAGGATGCAAGGCAGAGTCAGAGTCAGCCATGGACCCTGCAGGATCAAACTTACAACCTTGTGGCTATGAGAGGCTACAGTACTGGCATTTAACCACTGCACCACCAGGGATCCTGGTGCTATTGCCTAACACACTTTCTTCATATTATTTGATGGAATGTACAAGTCCAGACATGTACAGAATTCTTAGATAGATTACATCTGTTTCTATATACATGTAGGACTCAAAAACATGTGTTGCACCTCCAGAATTTACTGAATTACACATTTCGTCATCCCTCACCCTTGTGTGCTGGCAGCCGTTCCTGGGGGCCACATGTTTTCTAAATCAGTTTAAGATGTAAGAATTGTGGAGGACTTTAGGAGAGCTGAGACAATTGCTGTGAAGCAAAATATGTAGACAAGGTAACCACGGGGGATGTTTTTGAGATTCCTTTCCCAAAACCTGAAACAAAATGCAGCTATTTCAACAAAGCAAAAGTTTAGATTTTCAAAGACAATGCAAAAGTGGGCTTACTCACAGAGACACCCACATATGTTCTGATGCTGATGAAATGATTTCATGTTCTCCAAAGATTTAAGATGCAAAGGACTTGATGCTGTCTAATGACACATGCTAGTGTTGTTGCCAAGTGACTGCTGTGTCTGCTGTTTTTAACACCAAAGGTTGGCAAGATGTTATTTTGGACACAGAACACACTGTGATTATCCTTGACTCCATCACCTTGAGAATGGATTACTGAACTGTGATTGGCATACAGTTACAACAAAAAATTAAGAGAGAGAGAGCACAAACAATATGAATATGACTAGGCCCATTCATGTACTCTAGGATGTGAGGGGGTTGGATTAAAAGAGGATCATCTTTACATTTTAAAGGTACACCCACAAAGAGGGTTCCTATGAAGAAAAAAGAGAGAAGCAGTAGGGAAGCATGGTAGGATTGCAAATAGAAAAGAATGTTAAATAAGACCACTTGCAAATTCTCTAAGCCAGGCAACGTTTTCCACCACATAGTTATAGTACTTTGCTTCCACTTTTAACTACCATGGCCATGTCCTTTATTTGTTGCTTGATAAGGCATTAGAGGAGTTCTCTGGCAGTGAATGCTAACAAAATCCTTCCCAAATTGTAAATCCCAGGATTTCATATGATATTGCCATGGCAGTTGAAGTTGAGTCACAGTGCTATAATTATGTAGTCTGAAGGGGACTAGGGTAATTATAGAGGGAAAACTTCATCTCAAAGCACCCTTGAATGTATTATAATATGACTTTTTATATATAACGTGCAGGACAGGCAAACAAGATATTTGAGTGTGTTGCTTTCTTGAGAAAAACACACCAAATGAATGCTTTAGGTTTAGTAAGAGTTGGGTAAGAAAGATGTCTCATTAGGGATAGATCATTAGGGATGGGGAAAAATAATTGAAATGAGATTCTTACCAAAAGTATTCATTTCAATCTTCCCAGGAGATGTTGTGAGACAAAGACCATTTTCAGCCTCTACAGACTGGTGTTATATGCCAGTGTGGGGATGGCATGGGGGTGTGACATATGCATGGCAGCTGCTTCAGCACCACACATGCCAGCATCATGCTGCACATCCAAACACACGGTGGGGGTGTCACAGCATTCTGTTGTCATAGTGTTTAAATGTGTTGTGCCAAAGCAGCGCTGAAAAGCCAGCACCTTGGTGGCTAGTGCACCCTTTCTATGGCACAAAAAGAAGCCATTTGTTGCTCCTGCCAGATCGTGTGGCATGTAGTTGCCACAGCCCCAATCTGGTGAAGAAAAGTGCAGATGCAAGCTTTCCAAAGGGGTGGTCTGTTGAGCCACTTTGACTCACCAGCATGACCAATTGTGAGATTTATAATGCATTTCAGAGAAATAAAACAGGTGAAAATCATACATATATTTTAAAATACAAATGCATAAAAAATTGGAAGAATACAGACTGTTACACCAAGCTGAAATCTTCTGAATTTTGGTGTGTGTGTGTTTCCCTATGGCCCCAAATGGACACTGTACTCTAGGTGGCCATAATTCCTGAGGCATGGGAGCATGTCCACACTACCCCATGTACACACCAAACAGAATAGTTTGGGAGTTGCAAATAAGAAACTTTAACACTTCTGGTCAGGATAGACAATTGAGGCAGGATGTTTTGCCAGAGTAGCCAGACTGATTTACAGCTCCACTCTCACCCGAACATTAGCCATCCTTTACAATGCAGACTTGATTTCCTTTGATGTAGGACAACTCCCTTGCTTTCAAGATTTTTGCTTATAAAAGGTCTGCAAATTTTTTTGTCAGTGAGCTAGTTGGAAGGCACAGGGACACTCTGTCACTGTGAACTCTGACTGGTCCCTGTACATCCCTCTGCTCCCAGAATGGCTGTATTCAACACTAGCTTCCTCAGAATTGGAATCAGAATCAAGCCTTATCTTGTGTAAGTATCACCATTAGTTCAGCCTCAAGCTATTCCAAACTACCTTCAATTTTCCTTAGTCCAGGCATGTATGTGTGAGTTTATGTGGATTGTTGTGTGATTTTCCTCCTTAATAAAATAAAAACTTCATTCAGAGAATTCTCCCTCTGCAATATTCCTTTTTTCTCAGTATACATAAGGGAAATGGTCTCAAAAGTCTTGTAGGTGACCCAATAAACTGAGCTAAGTAAAATTCTCCTAGAAAGACTCTTTGTTACAAGACACACACTTTTCATTCATTGGGGAAAAGTGATTAAAAATGTATAGATCAGGGGAAATGCATCATGCATGAACACAAACATTTCTATCATGGGAGAAAAATGTCTCACAATTTGATGTGAATAATTGATAGAAGGAGACTACAGCGGTCCCCCGGCTTACGAATCCCCCGGGTTGCGAAAGATCCCCCGGGACACGAATAAAAAAAAAACGCGCGGCCCCTTTAAATCGGCCGTGCGGTCCGTTAGGGAAAGCGGTCCCCCGGGAAACGAAAGCTTCCGGGTTACGAAAGGTAATCCGGAATGGATTACCTCCGTAACCTGGGGGACCACTGTACACATGAGAAATAAGATCAAAACCAGTCTATCCCCATCCACATCTTTAATATTCACTATATTAAAAACATCTGAAACTGCCTTATATTATGTTAGACCACTGACCACTCTAGCTCTGTTTTGTCTGCTCTAATTTTCTGTGATCCTAACAGAAGCTTGGGTCACATTCTTTTCCTGCTTCACTACTTGGATCCTTGAAGGACACTTATCACATGAGGGGGGAAAAAACTGAAGGAGCAGAAGAGTAGCAACTTTCCCCTTGCCTCTGCATGATATTGTAGCACTTCGTTTGTTGTCAGTTCAACAAAAGCCATGTTTTTATGATCATCTCCCTCAAGAAGAGAATGGACATGCTATGACAGCATGCAGAGAGGCAAGGAAAAAACTGCTACTCCAGCTCTAGGTAGGCGTGACTAAGAGTTTGCAGGGAAAAGGAAGTTATTAGTCATGCCTACTTCATTTTTATCTAATGGCTTTACAACAGAAGGGAGTGATGAAGTTTCTTAGCCTTGATTCTAGGCAAGAGAGTCCTTTGGACAGGACAGAATGAGGGAGAAAGTGGAAGAAAGCATGTTCCATCAATAGAAGAGAGAGGATGTTCTATCAATAGAAGGGAGAGAAGAGGAGATATCTTTAGTCCCCAGGCCACTTTTATTGACCTACTGCCAAAATTAGGTGGCAAACCACAAAGAGCAAAATCACACCACTGATTTTTGGTTCTGGTACTATTTGATTCTGGGAGGTTTGGAAGACCCTTGGGAGATTATCACATGGAGAGGAGATTATCACACGGAGGATAAGGATAGAAGCAAAGTGGATTGCTCCTATCCTTATCCTGTCCCATTCAAGCAATCAGGGGAAAGAATATCACACACCACACAGTTATCCCATTCTTCTCCCATCTGTGAAGTGTAATAGACTAATAATAATAATAATAATAATAATAATAATAATAATAATTTTATATGTCCCGCCTTTCTGTCAGATCAAGGCGGGATTACAGCAATAAAATACATATACAATTCATAGTAAAATTAAACCTAATATAACAACATATGCATATAATGCAATAACAACAAAAATACTTTCACAATATCACCTATGCGTAATACTAGTTCAGCTCATACAGTTCAATATCAATAAGACAATTAAAATATAAACAGAATCAATCATTTACACATACATTTCAATTGCAATTACAAGCATAGATCAAACACTATAATACGGGTATAATCCCAAAGTCCTCCGGGGGCAATAAGATGTTCTCCACCCCACCCCTCCCGAGTCCTCCATAAGGACAAGGATGTTCAGGAGTTTAAATGGGCACCGCTCTCACCGGCGCCACGCCCCCTCAGAAGTCCGCTGCAGCTGGTGGGCCCCGGCAGGCCGGCTTTTAGGAACTCCGCTCCCACCGCAGCCAGATGTTCCGGCGCTGGCGCTTCCATTAATAACACATGAAGAGTCCATTACACTTCAGCAATGGGAGAAGAACAGGATAAGTGTACAGTGTGTTATTATCTTTCCCCTGATCATGCAAACAGGATGGGATAAGGATGGGAGCAATTTGCTTTGCTCCCATCCTTATCCTCCGTGTGATAATTTTCAGTCTAGAGTTGCAAAGACTGAACTTGGGACTATATGTATGCACAAGATATGACTGTTTATTCTACACATATAATGTCCTCATGTTATTGGTCACAACTTATGATGACTCTGGGGCTTTACAGACTGCCCAAAAGGGGCAGTCTGTAGCCACTCCTTTTTGCTGTGGAACTGTGCCGCAGCAGCTAGATGCAGCGGTGAAGCTGCGCAGCAAAAAAGGAGCAGGGAAACCACACTTCTGTTTTGTGCTGTAGTTGCGGTGCAATGAAAGGAAAAAGCACCATTGGGTGCCTTTCCAACACTGCAACTGCACAGCTCCATCTAAAAGCTGCACAGTTGTGGAATTGTGATAGAAATTCATCAGGATTCTATCACAACTTGTTACATGAGTTTTTCTTCATTTTTTTTAATCAAGGGTGGTTTTTTTTTGTGTGTGTGTGTGTTTTTTTTTTGCAGTTTTATAGCTAAGTAATAATAAAAAGCTGATGCCAGTACAAACCACATTATTTTGCTTCTCCTATCACAATTCACTAAACAAAGGGAAAAAAGAAAACTAGTAGGATTTTGCAATAAAACAATGGGACAGACAAGGAGAAAAAATTGCAATGCTAATAAAAAACAAGAGGGTAGAGAAAGTAAGACAAAAGATCTGCCAACAGCAAAAACCAGGTCACATGGAAAGTGAACTACTGCAAGGTAAACAAAGAGTTAGATTTATTTTAAAAAACAGACTGTGAAAGTCTGTGAGGATTTTTTTTTTTTAAAAAAAATTACTATTGATTCATTGGTGTATTGATGGAAATGAATATTATTTAAAGGCTACTCCTAGGTATAAATGCAGTTCTATATACCAGAGGATGTGATGTTTTCTAAATGTTCTTAAAATCTAATACACCGTTTACAATCAAAATGTTGAACAAAAATGTCAGTGAGGCAAATATGCATAATCCTGACCTGTAGGCAGCAACAAAAACTTGCTGTTTTGATGAATCACCACAATATATAAGCAGAATTAACTGTTCATATTAAACTTATGTAGGCATCCTTTTGGCTCTTTCTTCCAAGTGCTTTGACAGTGTGTATGCATTTAGATCATAGTACAAAGATCCAGCCAATAAGGAATTGCTTGTTTGCCTGGAAATGGTGGACTCCTGAAGCTAGCAGTTTTGGAGTTTTGGTATAGGGTTGGATACAGTTGGAGGTGGGCAAGGCCAGTAGGCCCATCAGATCAACTTGGGGGTCACTTAAAGGGACACTGGTGATATAGAAAACCAGATCCAACCCCAGCTCAAAGGAAGAAGGGTCTATACTACTCTCAGGTATGGGTCAAATCACAAAGTGGCTTTTGTTCAGATGAAATACCAAGATTGTCATTCCATGTTATAATAATATTTATTATTTATTTTTATTTTTATTATTTTTATTATTATTTTATTAATATAGCGCTGTAAATCTACACAGTGCTGTACATACAATGTTAAAATTAGATGGATCCCTGCCCTTATTTATTTATACCCCACTCTTCAGCCAAAAGGCTATCAGAGCAGCTTACAAATTGTTAATAAGACATTTCCCTGCCCTCAGTCTTACAGTCTAAAAAGACAAGACACAAAAGGAGAAAGGAATGGCAGTGGGGAACAGGAAAAGTCCAGCAGATCTTATCTCTCTCTGAGGCCTGGACCATGGCAGATGGACTGGAGAGACAGCCCTTCTTCTTACTGTAGATGGAGATGGCCTGCCCTTCTCTCTCTCTGGATGGTGGATGGAGAGAGGGCTCTTCTTCTTTTCAGGAAAGGCTAGAACAGAACTGAGTTGCTCAGTCAGCAGACTGGTTGAATGATATCTGGATCCCATCATTCTGGAAACAAATATTTTCAGATGTAACTAATAAAGAGGAATAAGAAGTGAGTTCATCTTCAGCTGCTTTTTGTTCTGCTGACACCTCAGAGCTTTTCTACTGCCAATTGGTCTCATTTCCTCTCATCACTAAAATTCAGTTCTGTATTGCTATCTGGTTAGCCAGAAAAGGGGAAGAAAGTGCATCACACTACTTGTTGCTGTTCAGAAACAACAGGTTTATCAGATTAAAATGTGGGTCTTATCAGGTTAAAACCATGGACATAAAAGCCATTAAAAGTATCCAGAGTGTCCACCTTGGTAGGGTCTCCATACTGTTCCACTATCTTGTAACTTCCTCAAAGTCTTGATGTGACAATGAGTCATTTATCTAATGCAATATGGATGTAAAAAATGGATTGATATATAAATGGAGAGGCTGGTCAGCATTATTTTCAATTGAATATAACCATAATTTTCTTCATGATTTAGTCAACTAAAGGTGACTTGGACATGGTGAAAGTGTGCCAGCACTTTTCCTTTCTGGAAAAGAAATATTTCTTTAAAGTAAGGCATCTTTCATTTGGGGCAGGTGAAAAAACCCTACACAGAACATCTCCTATTTTCATTCAGCCCTAATTTCAATATCGACACAGACATGCATTTATGGGTACTCATATTGAAGTAAGTTTATGCATGGCATTTATTGTATTTCCATAATAAAAGAAACCTTGATCTATCCAATTGTGTGTGTGAATTGAAGAGCTTTTGAATTTCTTTATGGCAAGGTGTTTTCCCCCCTTTACAAGTATAATGAATTTTCTCAAGTGTTGCTTTGTTTTGGTAACACACTGATTTTCCAAAGGAGGAAGGCACCATTTCCCCATTGAGCAATTTGTCACCTAGGCAATGAAAGAATAGTACCTACAAATCTAAAGTGAGACCTATTCAGACTAAGTATTGAGACATCATTTTATAATCATAACTTATGCACACAGGAAGTTGTTATTTCTGACTGCTTCTTGACATTACTATATTCTTCTGCAAACCAACTATACCACCTACAGACTGAGCCCACAACGTAATCTGTATTTACATTTGTAACATTAGAACCAGACAGGTTTTCTATTTTTTCTTGTGTCCCATTTTTCCTGACATGACGTTCATCCATTAGTATTAAGTAAAGGGCTGCAACAAAAATTCTCAAGTTCCAATTTTCAAGTAGGAAAAAAAGTATTTTGAAGAGACAAACATTTCTATTATAGACATAGACAGCAGAGCTCTTCTACCTTAACATGTATCACTGTTCTTTTTAGCTGAGTGTTCTGCCTCATGCATTTCTCAATGTATATAATGACATTTGAATTCACTTGTTGAAGTCAGTGGGAATCCCTGCATAAACTAGCTGAGAGCCAACATTGCTGGCTGGTTATATTTAGCTTGGAGAAGTAAAGACTGAGAGGTCAAACGATTGTCACGTTTAAATGAGCTTGTTTTCTGCCACTCTGGACTCTTTCAAACGGGGAGGAATTTCTCCCAACTCTGAATGGAGCCAATGCGGATTTATGTAAATTCGCTTGTTTAGCGAATTTACATGAACCCCTGCTCCGTTCGGAATTACTTCCCATTACCCGAAAATAACCCCCTCCTGCCCGAATTTGCATGCGAAGCTTTAATTCGCAATAAGGTAAAACCCATGATTGCATTCGAATTGGCTTCCCTCTTGCCCGAATTTGCATGCGAAGAGTTAATTTGCAATAACGTAAAACCCATGATTGCATTCGAATTGACCTTAAATTATACTTCCAATTTAGCCTTGTATGAAAGAGTCCTCTGACAACATGACCAATGGATTTAAACTACAAGAAAAGAGATTTCACCTAAACATTAACATGAGCATCTTTATTGTAAATTCAGCATTGGCATATGCTTAGCAGGATGGGGGAAAGAGACTCCCTTTCTTGAAGGTCTTCAAAAAAGCTTTGATTGGTGTTTAATTGTGTATTTCTGGCGTGGTACAGACGACACAAAAGGGCTGTCCCCACGGCTTGATTAGAGCTGGAGACTGCGCAGCAATCGCACACTCCCCAGCCCTAACGTGCATGGATCGCACCATTTTTAAAGCATGCCATCCATATGTGCATGCTGTGATGACATCATGGCACATGCCACGTTTACACAGCACAGCATGTGCCTCATGACATCGCACCGCAGGAGGGTGCCTGGGGCACCCTTCTGCAGCACTGAAAGGAGCTCCAAAACAGAGCTCCTTTTCAGGAAGTGCTTTGTTCCCGCAGCAACCAGATTGCCGCAGGTGACCCCTTTCTCCCTTGCCACTGCTGGTCGGGCTGTCCTTGAATCCCCAAAGATAGCCCTTTCCAGGCCGCGGAGAAGAGGAGTTTTGCCCCTATTCTGCTGCCTGGAAAAGTGGCTGATTGGGGCCTAATCCACCACTCAAAGGGGCAGCTACAGACCACCCCTTTTGGGTGATCTGTAGAGGCCCTCTGTATAACTGTGGGCTGGACTAGATAGCCTTTGTGGATTCTGTGAAAATGTTCTCTTTGGGGTGATATGATAGCCCTGTTTAAATATCTGAAGGGATGTCACATTGAGGAGGGAGCAAGCTTGTTTTCTGCTGCTCCAGATAACAGGACTCGGAACAATGGGTGCAAACTGCAGGAAAAGAGATTCCACCTCAACATTAGGAGGAACTTCCTGACAGTAAGGGCTGTTTGATAGTGGGACACACTCCTTCGAAGTGTGGTGGAGTCTCTTTGGAGGTTTTTAGACAGAGGCTGGATGGCCATCTGTCAGGGATGCTTTGATTTGGAGTTCCTGCATAGCAGGGGGTTGGGCTGGATGGCCCTTGTGTCTCTTCCAACTCTAAGATTCTATGATTCTATGATTTTGTTCCCCCAAGCAGCCTTCTGTAACACCTGGAAAAGAGTTCCTGATTGTATTAGCCTTACAAAACAGGTTGTCTGCATAAATAATAGGATGCAGATCAGAAGAACAATACCTCTCCCCATTTACCAGACTCAGAGGAAGTCCTTCATTGAATTGTGACCATCAGCACTAACATAGAGAAAGATGTCTTTAATCCTTATTGAAGTAAATCAGAGATTTAAGGAAGCTACAATCAGATGTAAACACAGTGACCCCAACCCAGAGGAAGTTAGTTTTACTTAAAGCACTAAAATCTGAGTTAGCTGTGATTAACATTTCCCACATAGCTGCATTATTTTAATAACTTTCCAGACACTTAGGGACCTGAGAATTTTGGCAAGCCATCTTAATTACAGTGTTGTATGTCTCATCAGCATTAACTGATCAATCTTAGGATCAACATAAATTAGTTTCCTTGGATCAAAGACATAATAGCATGTAGCTGATGAATCATAAATTGGATATGTCTGCTTCACAATGCTAACTGATCTCTCAAATTGAAATGAAGAGCTTCATTCCAATCCATGCACTATTCTCTTCTGTGAATACCCATGCAAAACTTTGTATTGGTATTCAGTGCAAGAATCCCATCTCTTATTCAAGGCACACATCACATTCATGAAGACATTTATCTGTGTAATCACTTCAACAGGTGGAATAAATGGATTGATAACATACATCTAGCTAACAAAAATGAAATAGGTTTCACAGGTCACCAATATTCAGCTAGAATGAATGTGTCTCCTGATTATTCATTAATTAGGAAATGAAGCAAATGATTACTTAAAAGATATGTTTTGCAAAATATTTGTAATTTTAGTCTTCTCTTCCTGCAGAACAATCCATCTGCAGGACACATATATAACTTCAAAAATTGACACAATTTCTTTGAAAAAAATAGGCTAATTAAATTTATTAACAAGCAAACTTAGAGGAAAGATCATCTCACAATCAGGTGTCATCGGGTGTAGGCCTGTGGAAGCATTTAGGCAGCTGCAGAAAGGAGAGGCTCCTTTGACTGCTGGGGGAACTTGGTTGACCCCTATGGCACTGGGCTGGGGTTCCCTAGGTGCGTTTGAGGGAAGAGAGTAGCAGCTGAGAGATGTTTTTAGGACATACACTGTAGTAAGAGCCTTCTGGGCTGCTGGTTCTGAGAGACTCATGGCAGATGGTAGAGGCTCCCAGCATTAGTGAATCTTCAATCATCCATTTTCACTTTTAAGGTCATTGTATTTGGGGCAGGCCTGTGGGGACTATTTTATTTTGGATTTGCAGCCTGCCATGTGTTTGGCCTCAAGTAGCCTTTAGGCCTGGGTGTGGCCTGTTGGAGCATTTGTGTGACCAGCAGTCCACATGTCCAAAGCAGTATGTCTGTATCAAACACCAAAGAGACACTCTGTGCTTGTGTTGGGTGGAGAAAACTTTCTCCCACACAGAGAAGCAGCAAACAAAACAACATGCTGAGCTCTCAGTCAAAGGCACTTTAATCTTTGTTCCACTGTTTACAAATCAGCACTCACATGTACAGAATCTTATGTCTATAAAAAAACAACATATAACACCCACACTGGGTACTGGAGCTCCTCCCTTATAGATATTTGCTATCTCCAGGAATTTAGTCCAGCCTCTTCCCGGTGTGTTAAATCTGTACAAGTCACCCATGTGGCTTGACTTTGCACTTTCTGCCACTTGTTGATTTTATGTCCTGCCATGATTTCATCATATCCCATTGCCTCATCTGGGTGTAAATGTTTGGTCATCATGGCTTCCTATGACCCATAGTAACCCTGTCACCTTTGTCCCACATTTGTACATTTTCCAGGATACCTAAATCATGACATGGCCTACCTCTCCAACTCCTAGGTCTTGCTACAGGCATCTAGTGTGGGCTAGATTAAGGTCTTAAGCATTACTAGAGGCCTCTAGGCCTATGAAGTGTGGGGGCTACACTGAGGACTTAAGCTCTGTTATGGCCTGTGGCCTCAATGCTTACACTTTGGGGTCTGTTAAATATTCAGGCTGGTTTAAGGCTTTACAGCCCTACTGTGGTCTGTGGCCTATCTGCTTCCATAGTCTGGGCCCTGATTTGAGGGGTCTTGTATCTATGTGGTTTTCTCTCCTGCTCTGATCTTAAAATCATCTCATGGCTCCTAAGAAGGGATGTGGGGGTATGAAATGGCTGGCTCCCAACCCCCCTTCCAAGTATCAACAGGTGGCAGTGACATTGGATGAAGATTGTGAGGGGTCAGGAGTCAATGCTGCCCAGGATACAGGCTTTGGAATCTGAACACTTTGCCAGTGTCATGCATTTGCCTGCAAGTTGTAAATCAGCCAGGGTTTCTGAACAAAGAAGGATCTTTAATGAGGTGTGCCCTTGTCTTACTGCCTTAGAACAGTTATGTGCCCAAGGGGAAGCATCTTCTCACATCCAGAGTTCTGATTTAGCCTTCCCAGAGCCTTCTGAGGGCAGCTGCCTTCTTTGGATGAAGATGTGCCAGTTAATACTCCAAGTGAGTCTCATGACACACAGTTTGCCTACCCACAGGCAATTTGGTCTGGATGAATTGAAGCCAGCCAGCAAACCCAACATTACACTTGGGACTTCAGAAGGGAAGGATTTCATTCTTCTCCATTTGGTCAAGGCTTAAATTGGACTCCCCAACAGGTCCCACAGTCCAGTGGTACCTGGGGCCCATGATATTTTGGCAGGGGCTAGGCTACCATCCACCCATTTAGCCCTCTGGCTTTAGTTTTGATCTGACACCAGCATCCACTACTCCTATAGTTGACATAACACTTCTTTTAGGTGATCATTTTTCTCAGAATCTGTGAGATAACATCTTAAGGGGTGACTATGTTGATGTGTTCTCCTCCTGTATTGGGATTTGGATAAAAAGGAGGAGGAGGAGCTTGATGACAGGGAAAAGGAGAAGCTGAAGATGAGGCATGTCAAGAAGAATTAGTGCAATTGGCTGCCTGGTTTCCTTATTTATGCTGGCTTCATAGCCAGGGTGGAGCCAATATGGCCCACCTTCTTGTTTCGATATATCAGCGTCCTTCGCAGATCTTACATGGATTATTCTGGCCCCACCTGGCTGCTTTATGATTAGGCATTTAGGATGTGAGCAGCTATCTATCCCACTTTGCATTGGGACATGATGCAGTCACAGCTCCAGATGCAATTAATGACTTTGCACAACCTAGGGGGGAGCACTTGCATAGAGGACATTTGGTCCAGAAAGTGTTTAGTCCTTTTTCCTTTCACAGCTTAGCTGCATCTGGTCAGCAGCAAAAGTTGTTATGCTGGGAATTTAGTGTGCTCTTCCAAGCCATGTAAGTTTAAGGAAAACTGTGTGGAGGGAGCTACTCATTCCAGAGCTGCACCTGAGGTCAGGGACAGGCAAGTGGTAAGGGACAAGGTGCAAGGAGGGACCTAAATGCTTCTCCCCTCCTCCAAATGGGTCCTAGTCTGGTAGATATGTCTTCTCTTGCTGCCTGGTTTGGTCAGTATCCTAATAAGCAGGCAGCTTTAGTGTTTTTTTGTTTTTTGTTTTTTGTTTGGTTTTTTTTAAAGGGTTTAATAAGGGTTTTCAGATTCCATTTTGTGGCATGAGGTGCCCATTTTGAGTTGGTAACTTGAAATCTGTGATTGGGTTGGAATATTTAGTTAGTTCTATTTATGAAGAGCTTGCTCAAGCTAGGGTGATTGGCCCTTTTGTCAAGCCTCTGGTGCCCAGTCTAAGAGTGTCTCCTTTAGGGATAGTCCCTAAAAAGACTCCCAGGAATTTTTTGCTAATCCACTATTTAACTTATCCCAAGGGTGATTCTGTTAATGACACCATCCAACATGATTTCGCTAGGGTTAAATACACTTCATTTGATGCTGTGGTCAGAAAGGTAAGGAAACACAGATTGGGAGTGGAGTTGGCAAAATGCAATATTAACTCTGCTTTTTGCTTATTGCTGGTTCACCTGGATGATTTTGAATTATTAGGCTTTAGTTTTGATGGTATGTTCTATATGGATCAGACCCTTCCTATGGGGTGTTTGATATCCTGTTCAGTTTTTGAAACCTGCACCACATTTTTAGAGTCGGCACTTCAAGACCAAATCTGGGCTGAGGGGCATCATTCACAATGTGTTCTTATTAATTAGAGCTTTTGGCTCGGGTCAATGTTCTCAGCTGATGCAATGTTTTGAGTTATTACCTTATGAATTAGGAGTGCATTTGGCACCTGAGAAGACAGAAGCCCCCATTCAACCGCTGACCTTTTGGGGTATTCTAATTGAAACAGTTAATCAGTGCTGCAAACTCCCCGAGGATAAGTTGCTGGATCTCCAATGAAGCGTCAGCAGGTTTTCTTCTCTAAAAAAGGCAATGCTAAGGGATTTTCTGGAGCTAATAGGGCATTTGCATTTCACATGGAAGTAACTGCCACTGGGAGATGCTTTCTTTGTCTTTGTGATGCAACCAGTGGCACTTCTTTATTGCAATACAGAGTGTGGGTGAAGCATGGCATTCACAAACATGTGCAAGTCTGATCTTCTTTCCTCTTTGACTTTAATAGTGTGTCATTCTGGAAGGAGAATAAGAAGTGGGATGCAAATCCAAATGAGGACTGTGTTGGCATGGGCTCCAGCCGATGCTGTTTGGTGATGGCCAGGTTCTTCCCCTATGTTTTGGTTACACATTTCTAGGGTAACAATTTGGGGTTGCTGAAAGGCAAGGCTCTGATTCTTCAGGCCATCCATAATATGCAGTATATCTGCAAAAGGTGGCCTTATGTTATATTGGCGTTGTCTGCCACATTACCCCACCAAGTTTGGAGCTGTGGTGGTGATCCACATTTGCTCAACAGGGACCACCGGTGGGCTAACAATGAAATTGAGAAGACCATGGAGGGAGGACTGGGTTTTTATCTGCCACACACTGATTTCATGCTGCAAAGGCCTGAGCTCTACAGGGCTGAGGGTGTTTATCTCTCTGAAGGAGGGAATGAGTTATTTCTTCAAGACCTGCAGTTGGTGATCAAGGCTTGTTTAGCTGACCTGGTGGAGGATAGGGCCTAAGCAGATGCTTCCCAACCCCCCTCATGTCATTGCTGTTTCACTGCTACAAATTGCCCTGATTTTTTTTCTCTATTGTTTCACAGCAGCAGCCTCAGATGCTCCAGGGGCATTCGAAGCTAGCTTTAAAAGCTAGCCATTCTTCCAGCATGCTTCCTTAGCCCTGCTGCACTGCCACAGCACATGTGTTCCAGGTCCCCATGCGCTCCCACCAGATCGCTGCTGCCACTGCCACCACTGTTGGCCTTGATGGTGTGGGGCTTGACATTCTCAGAGGCAGTGCAGCCAGGTGTTCCTGGACTGGAAAGGTGGCTTTTTAAGATTTTTGAGCTTGCTGCTCCTTCCAGAGAAGCTTTGCCCACACTGCTCCTTCATATGCACATTTTTGTTGGAGGGTGGAAGTGGGCGATTTAAGAAGCTTCACCTGCACTTCTCCTTCACCTGTGTGCTGGTATTGGAGGGTGGAAATGGGAGGCTTAAAGAGCTTCACCTGCACTGCTCCTTTGCCTATAGGTTTCACACAGAGAAGGGGTGAGATAGAGGTCCAGGTGTTCACCTTGGCATCCTCCTAAATGGTGAAGGTAGGTCTCTGGAACTGACTTTTAGGTCTTGTGACTAAGCAGGAAGGGAAAGAGACTTGCTTTGGGGCTGGCCTGAGATTTAAACCCTCACTTAAGTCTTGCGAGTTAAGTGGGGGAATTTTGGGTTGCCTTCCTGATGTGGGCCAGCTGGAGAACAACCGACTTCTGGATTGTCCTTGGGGCTCAGGTGTTTTCACCCAGGAGAATCTGGGGCATTAGTCTGGAAGCAGACCATCTGCCAGCTGTTCCCTCATGAGGTTCTCTCCCCTGGTTTCGAAAGATGTGGAAGAAATAAAGGTAAATAAGTTGAGTTAAATAAAGTTGCCCATTTTATAACCCAGTTCTCTGGGTGTGGTCTCGTTATTCACTGGGTTGGTCAGCAAATATTATGTTCTACATCACTTGCCCACTTCACCATGCAATCCTTACTTTCTTCCTCCTCTTTTTCAAATCTTAGTATCCATTTATAGATTTTCAGTTATGTAAGTTACACCTGAGCTCAGCAAATTTTCAAATTCTGTTCTCCCCTTAACACAACTCTAACCATTCTTATCTTCCTTGAATCTTTCTCTTATTTGGAAGTGATTTCGGTCAGGCTTTTTGGAAAGTGCCCCATGATGTTTTCAAAGAGAAGCTGTAAAATGTGGCTGAGACAATGTTATTGCTGGGATGATTTTAAACTGGTTGCAATTGTTCTTCATTTTAGTGATGCTATAATTAGGGTGCCTCATAGTTCTGTGCTAGACCTGGTGTTGATCAAAATCTTTATTGATGGTGTGAATGATGGAATGGAGAACATGCTTGCCAAATTTGCAGATGACTCCAAATTAGGAGGGCAGGAAGTACTCCAGGGGACAGAATCATGCTTCAAAATAACCTTGACAAATTAGAAAGCAAAGCCAAAATTGGTAAAATTAATTTCAGCAGAGATAAATGTTGGGAAAGAAAAGGGAAATGCACAACTATAGGACAAATGATATCTGGCATGACAATAGTATAAGCTGAAAGAATCTAGAATAAACATGATCAAAAATAGTGACATTGTGTCCCTTCCCACCAAAAATAAATAAATAAATGCACTTCTATGTTGAATGAACAAGAGCATAGTGTCCACACTGTTGGAAGTGACAACACCACTCTATTCAGTTTTGATCAGTATATTGACAAAATAGAAAGTACCCAGAGACAGTGATCTCTTTTGACATGCCTAGCCAGATAGTTTTTATACATTACATTTTTTACAGCTATGAACTTTGGCTGTTAAATGAATACTTGGCACAATTGTTAGCAATGACACATATGCACAACTCTGGAGACCAGGGTTTGAATGCCTACTTGGCTTTGGAAACCCACAAGATGACTTTGAACAAGTCACACTCAGAAGAAGGCAATGACAAACGACCTCTGAAGAAATCTTATCCCCTAAAAAATAAAAAAAAATAAAAAATAAAATGATAGGATCATCTTAGAATCATCATAAATCAGAAATAACTTGAAGGCACACAGACACACAAGAACAACAAAGGACGAGGCTAAATTGGAAGTATAATTTAAGGTCAATTCGAATGCAATCATGGGTTTTATGTTATTGCAAATTAACTCTTCACATGCAAATTCGGGCAGGAGGGAAGCCAATTCGAATGCAATCATGGGTTTTACCTTATTGCGAATTAAAGCTTCGCATGCAAATTCGGGCAGGAGGGGGTTAATTTCGGGTAATGGGAAGTAATTCCGAACGGAGCAGGGGTTCATGTAAATTCGCTAAACAAGCGAATTTACATGAATCCGCATTGGCTCCATTCGGAGTTGGGAGAAATTCCTCCCCGTTTGAAAGAGTCCAAAGACATGCACACACACAAAGCTTTGGTGTACTAGTTGACTATTTGGGGAGAATGGTCCTCAGAATTTTTAGGGGCATGGGGAGAATGTGGCCCTCCAGGATCCTATGGGGCTATATGCCCTAGTTCTACCGCAGCTTAGATGATGTATACCAGGAACAATTTTGCAAATTGTTTGGAGTCTTTTAGCTGAAGAGCACTGTTCAGGTAAGAGACTATGAAAAAGAACAGCAAAATAACAATAACGAAAACAGCACTAATAAACAGAGAAGAATACATTGAGGGAAAGAGGGATTGAGAGGAAATCCCGGGGCCTCTAGCTCTCTGTAAGTATGTTGAGAAAATAATTATCTCCTCAGAAGCAATAAAAATTGCTTTAGCCCAGCATTGGTGCATAATTCATCTCCTCAGTAATCAAATTCTGACTTCTGAGAAGCTCTTGAATGGTCATCCTGGTGTCAAATGCTGGTGCTCCTGGAAGCTAATCCTCTTATAGACAATTTGCATCTCATAACAGATAATCAGCCACATGTCACTCTCATTTCATTGCAACAGAGGAGAACATCATTATTCTGATTGCTGTGATAATGGAAATGGGTAAAATCACAAAGGGTAGCAATCTTATGTGTGCGTGTTTCAAGCAGCACTATCACAGATTAAACATGAACCTTCTGGTTTTCACCTCTAAGCACTGCTCTTCAGAAATGAAATTCTGTGCCTCAGTTAGGTGATCACTACAAAGAAGTTACACTTTGTCCTGAGTGTGTCCAGCTACAGAAAATCTGTAGGATACGTACATAGTGTTTTGGTACTGTTCCTTGAGTTTTGAGACAGCACCACTGCAGCCATTAGCAGTGCCTCCATTTTTCAGAGGGATTTCAAAATTCCCAAATACAAGACAGAAGTTGTGGCATGGAGAATGGTGCAACTATGTGTGAAATACTCTGTTTACCTAGAATTCCCACAAAAACAGGCAGCACTAGGAAAAGACAAAGAACACACTCTATGTAGATTTACTGGGAAACAGCCATTTAAACACACTACATTACTAATAATTAAAGATTTATATTTGGAAGATGTGGCCACCTAAAATGTTATCTGTGACATATTTGAAGCATTACCAAGAAACCATGTTCTAAGAGGGACCAACTAAGCTTAGATAGTTGCTTCAGTTAACAATGAGGATAAATGGACAGAAGAATGTAAAGTTCCTTTTTCTGCAATAACAAACAGAATATATTTGAATATAGGTTTTAATACAAATGTAAATACGCATTTTCACTCAAAATGTGCACCTGAATTTATATTTTCTCTGATACTGTGTATTGAAATAGATATTCCTCTTTAAAATATGCATTTAAATCTATCTTTTATTTTGCAATACATATTAAAGCATTTGTTTTTATACATTTAAGCTTCCAATAACAGCTTTGTAAAATTCAGAGAAGTACAAAGTCTGTGAAATTTGGATCTGCACATTTAAACTGAGAGACATAGTCATAATGAATTCTTAAAGCATTCTCTATTTTCTCATGTTTCTTTAGCATTTTGAACCAAGTTTGTCATATATTTTACCTCCTAATAAAAGAACACAATCTTGGATTTACTAGACTCAAGAAGATTTATGTGGAAACTATTTAGTATTTATTTTCCCAAAGGTTATTCTTCTGCAATATATATTTCTAATAATGTATAAAATATTACCCCCATTCCATCAATGAATTATAAATCTCATTTGAACTGTAGTAAAATATTGCAAAGAAAGGCCAATGTGTTCTATGATAGGTTACTGTATTACTGCCTGGGATTTGGTTATTCCCATGCCACGTCAGAAAATGTTTAAAAAGATTTCAAACAGTGATGCCTTAATTACATTTTTTGTCTATAAATGTTTATGTAGGGCTTAATTTTAATTAAACACATTGCCACTTTTAGCATCCTTTGATCCTATCACTGCATGGCATATGTTGTCTGTCATGATTTTTCTAGATCATAAAGTAATGTATGACTCAGAAAACTTCAATCCCATTATGCACCAATTTTAATTCCAAAAAAGCAGTGGGGTAAGCAAGAGCTTTAAAAATCTTTCTTTATATTTTCTTCAGGTGCATCTATTATTAAGCCTTCTTACAGAGGGAAAGAATACTGAATCTGCTCCTCAGCCCGAGGCAAAACTGTAAACACTGAACTATTGTTTCATGTGTGTGTTTGTGTGGGGCAGTGTTTAAACTGACCCATCATTAATGCAAAAAAAAAAAAAAGTACTAAGGGAACAATTCAAATAATGTCAGAAAAATGTAGAGTTGCAAGTGGATCACCAGCTATACTCTAAACAAACAAACAGCTTCATTTATATACCACTTCATACCCTTAAGGAGTGGCTAAGCAATTTACAACTGTAAGCTATTTGCCACCCAACAATCTGGGTACTCATTTTAGTGACCTCGGAAGGATGCAAGCCTGAGTCGAGCTCCAGCCCTTATGCTGGTCTTGAACTCGCCACCTTATGGTTTTGAGTGAGTGGCTGCAGTACAGGCATTTAACCACTTCCTGATCATGCTGGACAGAGTAGAATGCAGGTGCATTTCTGCTCTTCCAGTTCTGACCGGACCACTTGAAGGGTCTTCAAGGCTTCAGAGATCCTGGTATTTCCTCCCCAATGCCCAATCTGAGGCCTTCCTCAGCCAGTGGGAGCTTCTGGTGCAAACAGAGCCCCTCTCCAATAGAGGTTGCTTAATGACCAGTCCTGATATTTCCAATAATATTTCAATAATTTTATTATTCCACATCTTTCTCCCCACAAATGTCTGTTTTTATTTCAAAATGTACACATTTCCCTGCAGTTGTTTAAAATGAATAACATTGGGGCAAAACAGATGGACAGGAAAAAGTGGCTTGAAGTTGCCTTTTCTGAAGCCACATTGAAATCCCACCAACCACACCACTGGCTCCCAAGGCAGCTGGAGTGCTCCTGTCATGACCACATGACATGGCTTCAACCCAGGAAGAAGTAGGAAAAAGCTGCTTCTTTTGAAATGGCTTTTCTCTGCATAAGTGCACTTTTCTGCTGGCTACAAGGTATGTGTCATCTAAACAACACGCCTTCAAGCCAGCCTGAAAGCACCTCTTTTTGCCTTTGTTTACCCCAATAACAGTTATAACTTATTTCATTAAAAATCTAAGTTTTCACAAATTTTTGTCCTAACTCTAGACACAAGGTTGGCTAACTAGGATGTGTTAAACTGCACTAGAGAGTTGTTTGAGTCAACTGTACATCAGATATCTCATGTAACCTCCCCTGGCCTGGGGACTAGAAGAACGTAGACCAGAGGCAGCCCTACATGAGGCAGAGTGAGACAACCATCTCAAACAGCAGATCCTGGGAAGCTGGTTAGCAGGGGCAGGACAAGATGGTGCCCTCTATCTTTCCAAGAACAGCAGTTGTGGCCAAGCCGAAAGAGATCCCTCCTATTCCTGTCTTCTTGGTGGGATCCATGAAGGTGACAGAGACTACAGACATGTTAGATGAATGCTCTGAACCTTTAATAACAGCCAGAAACTCCACAAAAGCAGTAACTTTAATCTATGGAGGAAGTGTTACTTCACACCCCACTATCTTGAAAAGCTCTGCTCTACACCAGTCCGGTGAACTCACAGTTTTCCTTCTCCCCCGCCACCTTTCTCTTGGGCTGGCCAGTAATACCCTTGCAGGTCCCAGTGGAATGCCCCTTGAGACCAATAGCCTATATGCATTCCTGCCTCTGTAGTCACAGGCCTCGGAGTCCCTGGATGGGAGGGATAAAACTCTGACAGGAATCCCTCCTCCGGAACAAGCTTGAGAGCTTCAGGCACTTCTGCCCTTAGCACCCTCCCCTTTTGGCCAGGGCTGTTCTCTTCCCAAACTGACTTCCTCTTTCCTGCACACCATCCGCCTCACTGACACTTCTTCCGCCTTCTTTCTCCCTCTCCCCGAACACCCCTCCCTTCCCCACCTTTATCCGAGGGCCCCTACCTCTTTAGCGCTTCCTCCTTGGCCATTGCCTCCCAGTCTCCCACCGCAGAGGTTGCTGGTCTCTGTAGTTCTCATCCAAAGCTCTCCAGTTCCACCTTCTGCAGCTCTTGCTTGCTTGAACAACCCTCCCTTGTGGGTCCTGAGCCCTCCAACTCATCACAACAGTATAGTAGTTTAAATGTTGGACTATAACTCAGGAAACAAGGTTTTATTCCATGCTGAGTCAGGAAACTGGGTGACCTTGGGCAAGTCACAGTCTCTCCCACCCACCACCCACCCCCGTTTAAAGAGAAAGAAAATATCTTTATCAGCTCTCCCAAGCTGGTTTATTTTAAACCGGTATAAAATCAGAACAGAAAGAAAATCTCTATGTTGAATGTAACATGTTATCTTCACTTATTTTACTCTCACTCAAGGAAGAGGGAAGCCTTATCACATTATGTCATATTACTACAGTTGTTTTGGACTTTTCACAATAATTTGGGAAGGGGACTTTATTTAAGTTGCTAAGTGCAACAGACACTTTTGTGAGGAAACCACCACCACCACCACCACCAACAACAACAACACACTGTGCTTTGTATTACAAAACCCCCATATTTTTTAAAAAATTTGCAAAATTTGAAAACAAAATTAAAAAAAAAACAACTTCATAGCAGTTTACATTTTTGTTCTGTATTATTTTGCTTTGATGGCATGTCTCAATCAGTTCTCACTGAGGACCAGAAAACTGTGTATAGTTTTATCATCTGCAGTGTGAACATCTCATAATAAAGGTCTATCACCAGTAATATTGGAATGGCTTCTTTGTGGCATCTTCAAATGTCCATGTATCATGATCTGCAGCAAGAACTACATTATGTGCAGACATTCAACTCCTGGCCAGTAGTAGGTAAATATATTTAGCTCATATCCATTCTTTTAAGAAGTGTAATTCAAATGTCAGAAACCTAAGCTCTCTGAAGACCAAAACTGGCATTATAAACTTTTTAGAAGTCTGTTTTCTTAAATTCACTCCAGAGTGAAAGCAGTACAGCTCATTCTGCAGGCTTGGAGGAGAAGATGCCTAGGAATGAATTAGTAGGGGTTAATAGTCCAACTAAGAAAATCTACTCTGCTCTAGTAAATCTAGATGAGCACACTCTTACTGCATACCAGATGGCACAGCCTCAGTCCCATGATAGTAATTGTGAATGCATTTGCCACTATTATGGATAAGCAAACAAGTCTTAAGCATCTTCTGCAAAGAATTAATGACAAAAGGATGCATTTCTGTGCTAATGCATCTGCTATTACACACAAGGCCTACTTTCCATTAGCAATAAAACTACAAATTGATAAAATAAGCTGATTTGACAGCGAATGCAGGTATGCCACTATTGTTCACTAATCATCTCTAATTTCTGAAACTCAATGAAAAATTGTAATATGAATATATTTTGAATGCTAACTTCGATGACAATTGTGTTTTGCATTCCAGTTTCTGGAAACAGTGCCCATATTAGTGTGCTGTTAAATAGGGCTATAAGGCCCTATATAAGGCCTATGCTTGTAAATTTTCTTGTAGTCAAAGGGAAGGGGTGTCTCAGCATCTCTCAGACTGTTAGCAACAGGGGTTTCTTGGGGGAGGGGTGTTACATTTTAAATTATCTTTCCTGTTTTAATACTGTTTTGCCCAAAAAAATTATTTCAGCATAAACCATTGTTTAAAATACAACCATTTTGTGACAAATGTTGCATTTCCCCCAAAGTTCAATGACAGGGCTAATAATAATAATAATAATAATAATAATAATAATAATAATATTTTGGCAAAAAGGGGCCTAAAATGCCAAAATAAAAATAAAAATGTGCAAAAATGTTGGAATATATATATATATATATATATATATATATATTTTGTCTGCCTGGAGGACAAAATAAGAGCAGATCTGCATTTTTGTTAATAAGAGACAAGATACTTTTAAGACAAATAAATATATAGAAGTGATGTAAAAAGAGTGGCATTATGTGGTGTTGGTATTATCTATGCATCTTTAGAGAGCTTTTCCTTGACAATACATCTGAGGATTATATTTTAAAAAGTCATTGGTCTTCAGTTTTTAAAATATTGTCACCCATGTGTCCAGTGTGGAGAGTGGTTACTGCAAAAAGCTTGTTTCTTTTTCTAAGAGAAAGATTCATTTCGCTATTGTTCTTTGACTACAAGAATTTGACTAACACTGATTTAACTTATTCAGTGTTAAGTAGAGATGGGAAATCAAGTTTGTTTGTTTGTTTGTTTGTTTGTTTTCTCTAAATATCTCTTGCTGTCTTCGTGTCTTTGTTTTGCATTGTGCTGCAATACTCAGTGTTGTTGTTTTTTTCAGATTGAAATTTGCATCCTTGTATTTTCCTGAATCTAATTTATACAGCATTCCGCTATTGACTAGAGCAAGTTTTCAAAATTAAAACACTTAGACAGTTTTCATTTTGAAATATACATGGTCTTTTGGACATATTGTTTTGTGTAAATGGACCATAAACCTCAGAAATGTATGAGGTTAAAAAAAAAAAAGATGTGTTCATTGAAACTGTCAAGTACAGGTTGTCCTTCCCAATGGTGGTGGTCTTAAGTTTATTGGTTTATTACTAGGAGTCATTTAAATGGCAAATAACTTTTGTAGGCATGAGAGCTTTGAAATAAAAAGTAAGTATTAATTAGTTTTTCTAGGTCTAGGAGATGCCATTGGAAGTGAGTAGCAATGATTTTAAAAATTTTAAAAATCTTTCCATCCCATTGCCTTTCTATTCTCATCCCTAGTATTACAGTAGAGTTTCGATTATCCAACATAAACTGGACCGGCTGATAGTTGGATAACCAAAAATGTTGACTAATCTGGAAGGTCCAAGAAAAGCCTTGAAATCACTATGAATTGCAAATGTATTGAAGTTTTATTGCAATAACAGTAAAGTAAATGTAAAGAAATCACTGATCAACATTGTGATGTACAGTATAAATAGTTCAGTCCTCTAAAATTTTAAAGAAATCACAGAAAATTTAAAGAAATCACAGCAGCTGTGATGCTGGATAATCTGGAATGCTGGATAACTGAAGGTTGGTTAATTGAGACTCTACTGTATTTTCTCCCTATGGGTTTCTCTGTGTTCCATCACTTTAAAAGTCACCTTTCCACAGTAGCAATGAGTTCCAAACTTGTGGTAGACACAACTACATGTATTCTATGTCCCATAGATTAACAAGGACATAAGCCATCTGAAATAATGTCTAGAGGGTGACTAAGATTATAAAAGGTTAAGGGACCAAGCCCAAGGAGCCGTGTATGTTAAGCCAACAAAAGAGAAGACTGAGAAGTGATATGATATATATCATGTATAATAGATACATTGAAGTATATCAATAGCTATCACACAGAATATTGAATCAGTTTTTTTTCTGTACTACTCCAGAGGATAGGACCTTTGGCTTCAAATTACAAGAAAGAAGATTCTGACTTAATGTTAAAAATAACTTCTTTACAAAGTAGTTTACTCTTCTTCATTAGAGGTCTGTAAACAGAAGTTAGACAGTTACCCCTCAGTGGATTTAGCCAAGAATTCCTGCACTGGCAGGAAGTTGAATGAGATTGACCTTAGATTAGCTTCTAAGGGACAAAAAAGATGGCCCCAAAGTGGTGGTTTGATGCCACCCATTTCAGTGCCGGATCAGGCCCACAGCAACTGCGTACTACAGGCCTGATCCAGGACTTCACAAAAAGAACCAGCAAAATGCTGCTTCGTTTTAGAGCTACAAAAGGGCACCCTTGCCACCTTAGCAGTGGCTTTTCTGTATTTCTGTGGCGCAGCGTGCAACACTGGCACTGGGGTGGAGTCAGGGTGTTTGGCATGTGGCTGCCATGCCCCCACTCCACCCTGATGCCAGTGTTTTATGCCGGTCTATTTAGTCCCTATTATTATTATTATTATTATTATTGATAAAAAGTATGTGTATGTTTGTGCACTGATGCTGTATTACTATAGCAGGATTAGTCTCTGCCTGGGTAGTGCTGGAAATTATAATTTGTGGCTACATCATTGTACAGCATAGAGTTGTTTACAGAGTTAAGTTTACAGAGAAAATCATATGTGCACACAACTGTCAGTAAGCTTTTATGCCTGTTCCTGAATGTATGGAGATCATGAATAGGTTCAATGAATGAACAAAGCAGATTTCAAATCTTTCTTCCCTCCTATACATTAAATTGATGTAAAGAAGGGATATCTAAAAAGGACTAATGTCATAGACAGATGCTGAGACACAGGTTTCATCACAACACTGACAACTGATCACACTAGCTGAGTTTGGGAAATCTGATAAACTCCAATACAAGTGATAAACCAGGGATAGTCATTCTCTTACTTCTTTTTTTTTTAAAGTGCGTATTTTGCAGGTGATGTGTTTTAATCGTAGTGAAGAGTTAAGAGCCAATTGTGGGATTTCATTTCAACTTGAAAGTGTTATTTGGCTTCTAATAGCAAGTGTAGATTGGGAGAATCTTCTTTATTAAAAATGAAAATCATTTAAAAGTTTTATTGATTGTTTCCTTTGGGTGAAAATTAAAAGTCAGCAAGAGTTTGTAGTTTTATGATGGGCTCAGCAGTCCCAGTGCCAAACAAGGTTTCTGTAAAGTGTTTACAAAAATATACTAGAAAAACAAAATAAATATTTGATAATAAACTGCAAACAAAGAAATGATATAACCTTGGTGGAAATACTGTGACCCTGGATCTTTGAAAATGCTTCATAGTTGTTTAGTAATTCAGCACTGATACTTATCAGCAATGTTTATTTCATTGAATGGTATCTAGCTATGGCATTACTATGACTTGAGACACATGTAAATAAGTCTAGCATTTGAAGGTGGCTTGCTAATTCTGCTTAAAATAAACCACAGTTTGGAGGTTTCATGGGAAATGTTTAACATGTCAATTAACAAAGAGTTAAAAACCAAGTTCAGTTCTGTTAATGTTGAAAGGGGAACATTTTAATGTTTAATTAAATTTTTAATTGGACTCTAGATCCTTAACAAAATAAAGGTGATAACTCACATCCTTTATTTTACTCTTTTCCCACCCTAGCCTAATCCATGTTTTGAGGTCTGAAGAACAGGAAACATTCATATGAATGATGAAGTAACTATTTCTCGCCCATTGGAAAAGAGATGGGTGTTTTCCCTTTTCCCCTTCCAGATATTGTCTTAGCCTTAGGCTTCCCATTTCTTTAAGTTACTGATTTCCATGTGGATCACAGAAAAAGTCACAGGCTTAAGAACTTAAAAATTGATTTTCTTTGGAAAATGCATCCTCTTCATCTGGTATCTACTGTAGTGCACAGGAGGACCATTTAGATGTACAGAAGGTGACTCCTTTTCAAATTTTTCATATACTTGTTGGTTAAAATATTCTAAATTGACTAAACTTGAACTAAGGCCTGAAGCAGATGGGCCAAAAGGACTGCACTGGGACTGCACCAGCCCCAATCGTGCTGGCACCACAATCCTAATCTGGGCCACTGTCATGGACCTGAACTGGGGTGCCAGAAGGAGCAGCTTATATCTGCTCCTTTTTGGTCTGGTTCTTCTTGCTTGGGGCAGCATCAATGCATCTTCAGGCCATGTTCAGGACATGTGTCATGTAAATGACACACCCCCAATGCAGCCTGAAGCCATGTCATTTTGCCCATGTGCTTCAGGCCTAAAAGAAACAAAATCCTTAAAAAACTGATGTGAAATTAATAATTTGTCTTCACAGATGAAGTATTTTCTATCTGGATCTGTAGTATTTCAAAGCTCCATTTGAATGGAATAGGCTATGTTTTCAATTATAACTTCAATGATATCCTCATCAGTTTGCTTTATTGGTGTGTGTGGAGGGGGGGGGCTTCTTTAGAAAAAAAAAAACATCCTAAATGTTTCTCGAATTGTGTGTCAGTTTCAGGTCCTGACAAAACACATCTATCCTTATTGGCTGCCATATGTTCCTCGTATTGGACAAAAGTTAAATATGCCTGAAGTAGTTATCCATTTCAGGCTAATTTTGGGACAATCTCAAATCTCAAAAAAAAACTTTTAAAAATCTTAAAAACAAAATATAAAAGAAATCTTTGTTTAAAAAAAAACTCTTGCTGATATGGAGCTAAGTTTTGTTCATCGTTGGGAGTGCATTTTATCATATTTACTTTTTTATGTATACCCATAAGAAATATGAAATCTAAAATCAGCAATCTCTATGATTGGGAAAAAAACATTGATGTGCTCCAAGGCCTACCAGCATATTTACATGTTTGTCACATAGCCTCTATATTTAAGACAAATATTCCTTTTATATTTAGTGGGAATATGTCCACCTATTTATACAAGGTGAGATAACAAATGGAAAAAACAAATTGAGTTTTAATTTTGTTCATAGACTGAACAAAATGTGGTTGTGGTTATTATTATTATTATTATTATTAACCTTTATTTATATAGTGCTGTAAATTTACACAGTGCTGTACATACAATCTTAAATTAGATGGATTGTTGTTGTTGTTGTTTTTAAGATTTAGATTTATTAATCCCATTCAGATGATGTGCCTCGTTTTTACCTTAAATCTGTGGGACAGGTAGAGTTCCACTGAAAGCAGCAATGTATATTTAATTAATTTTTGGAATATGTAGCTTGTCTTTGTGAAAGGGGTTAACATATGCAGGAACTAAGCACCAGCTATAACAGTAATAAATGATAAATACTCCAGGCATAGGGAACTACATGGACGTTTATTAGAGGAAATATAAAAGAACACACACAGCAAGATCCCATTCAAATAATCAGTATACTTAGCTAGCTGACCTAGAAAAGTGATACAGAATAGTATTTTAGGGTGTGATGACAGCTGTGGTCTAAGCAGCCAAACAGTGGCCCTGCCTTGACCCTTGGCCTTTAGCCCTGCAGACCCTTGAATTCCCTAGCCTTATGCTGCCACCACCCAGTGAATTTGATGAATTTACCTGAAACTACTGGGACCTGTTAAGAGTTTCCTTCTACTTATTTACAGTACTGATCTACTCTAGCAATGACTGAGTCAGGCCTCATGTCATGGAGTGTCGATTAGTAAATACTTTTTAGGAAATCTTTATTAGAAGTCACAAAATAAAAACCAGAAAGATACAACTCATACAAGAACTTAAGAATCTTGTAGGTATAATATTTCTTTATAAATAATATTCATTTCATATAAGCTTTTGAAAAATTAATAAAAAAAACCTACACATTCTATTCTGATATATTTCTATTATAAAAAAAAAAAAACAATTAACTTCCAGGCTCACTAATTACTGCCATTATCCTTCTCTTAACAGCACTCTTCTCTTTCTTCTCTCTTCCAACTGTCATCCTTCCCAACTGTCCAACTGTCATTTGGATTCAGAGGCCAAATATATGCTTCCTATGGAAGCTTCCAGAACAACCCTTGATTCTCGCCCCTGGTTGGCCAAGTGAGCCTTCTGTAGCATGATGTCATTCTTAATTTGCATATATCTCTCTCCTGTCTTAACCCTTTACTGTCTAAAGAATTCTGAAATGACTAGAGACCTAGTCATTACATATGGTCAGAGGAGGTCCTACCTACCTGTCTAGAAAGCCAAGAAGTATGAAGAATCAAGCTGCAAGGCATGAGGATGGAGGTTTCAGAATGTGGATGGAAATGGATAAAGAAATCTGACGGGGGCCTGAGGATGACAGTGTGTTTGTGTTTGGGAGGGAACTGCAGCAAAAAGGTTACTTTTTGGGGTGCTATTTATATCCTTAAAGCCAATCACAATCAATAGAGGTTCTGTGATAAACCAAAAGCTTGAGTGCCCCTAAACAGAACCTGGGAAGATTTCCATATTGGAAAGTTTGTTTTGATCCTCATGAGATGAGTGGGGTTGATTTTGATCAATGATGCTTCATGGACTTTACAACACCTAGACAAGATCTAGAAACCCCAGGACTGAGAGGGCAGAAAAGGGGTATTTAGGAAGATGAAAGGGTGAGTCCGGTCTTGTTTGATCTGACAGAACTCATCTTTTGACTTTCTGTTTTCATCAGAAATATAGAATAGGGGTGCTTGTGGCAGTGCTCTTCCATCAACCTCCTTCATCCCCATGCCTTTCCACATGGCTGGATCTATTAAGCTTATTGTACAGGCCCTAGAATGGGCCTGTTGCATTCTGAAAGGAAGCATGATGGGAACAGGAGGCAGCATACAATGGATCTTACAGAACAGCAGAACACTGCCACTGCCACCAGAAGTTCCCATCATGGTCCACAACCATCCCAGAAGGGTTGATTTTCAGGAATACTTCAGAGGCATTCCCAAAAATTGGCCCCTCTGGGACGTATCTGGAACTGAATTGGAACTTCCAGCGGCAGCACCAATGGCATTCTGCTGTGGAGTAAGATCCATTCTGTGCCCCCTCCCATCCTCATCAGAATGCAACAGGCCCGTTGTAGGGCCTGGCAATAAACTTATATGAGTCATTCACACTTCCCATTCCAGTGCTATGTATGTCATCACAACCAAGTCTGCTCATACTGTTCCTACTGTTGTATCAAACTATAGTTAGATTAATAAATATGTTAGGGGATGTCCTGATGCTTACCCCCCCCCCTCTCTCACACACACACACTAATTGGGGCATCTCCCAGGATTTTAAGTCAAACCATCCCAAACATAATATCTAAATTATGTTAAAATTGAATGAAAAAAAATATTGGGATTATCTCCAGTGCCCCCTCCCAGTGAACTTCATGTACAACATGTATCTGATAAATTTAAAAAGTACACAAGAACAAAAAGTACACAACAAAAATCCATCAAACCATTCTCTCATGTAATAACAAACATATGAAAAAATGAAAACCTTGTTTTATGTATACAGATAAATCAGATTTGTACTGATTTTCATTCTGACAAGTGATGTTCAACAGACCTTAAACTTGAAAATACATCTCAGTGAATGTTTGTCTTAACTTCAATAAAATGTTCTTGTGTTTGTAGAACTGGATCTAATTATCTCAGGGTATTTAGATAGATAAGTGTTTGAGATAACAAAAAAAAAATTGTATAATGTGGAGGAGAAAGTGTCAGAAGCCATGTTCTTAAGTGGCTTTTTAAAAGTCTTTACTTCACGTGTGTTTGTCTCTACAACTTTCTGAAGTCCTTCAGATTTCATAAGGTATACAGAAATTTCTGGTCTCAGTAATATGGATCCCTTATTATTTTAAATAACTCTTAATTTCCCACAAATCTTGTGAAACCCTGGAATTTGTAGTTTACAGAGGAATACTTACAATTCTCAGCCAGAGAGTTCTGGTGTTCCATCAAAGTAATTGAAATTCAACACTACCAGAATTGTTCGAACTGTTCTTTTATATGGGGGAAATAGACTGTCACATATTCTATGAATACTACGTAGTAATCTCTCTCTCTCTCTCCTTCTCTCTCTCTCTGTATCCATTACTCACTATATAGTAATAAGCATAAAATGGGTAAAACACCATGGAATAAGTGGGCATTTTATTAAGTGGCAATTTGGAAGATTTATTCTGTTTCCAAAAGGCTCATTTTAGATTTAATCTCAGACTAGAAGATGATACAATGTAAACATTACTCTTTTAAGAAAAAAATCCAGTATAATCGAGCTTCCAAGTTTGGGTTTCATATCTGGCTAATAAATTAAAAGGCTGATTTTCATAGTTTAATTAATAACCAGTAAGTTTCCTGTAGAGATTTTCAGGCTATATAGAGATAAGCATAGTAATTAGGCACATTATCATGAGATTTAACATTTAATCTCAGGAGTTGTTAAAGATTAGATTCAACACTGAATGGAGATACTCTCTCTAGTTCTTTGTTTGAAGTTTCACTGCTTTGTTTGAAATAGGGATTGTGTGAATAGAATTGCTTCTTTCCAACATGAATGAGATATCCTTCAGTATTCTAGTACAGCATTATTATTATTATTTTTATCCTGCCCTTAATGGGACTCAAGGTGTCTAACAACATATTTAAAACAATACAAATTAAAACAATATAAAAGTATTTTAAAAAGTATAAAATAAGATTTTAAAACAATTAAACAATTTATGGAGTTAAAAATATTAAACATTAAAAATATTAAAATGCAAAACTGTATACAAGCTTAAAATTGAAACACTTGACATTAAATTGGTTTATAAAAGCCTGATGACACAGAAATATTTTAACCTGCCATCAGAAGGAGAACAATGACAGGGGTCATCATAGCCTCTCTAAGAAGGGTGTTGCAAAATCTGGGAGCAGACACTTAGAAAGGCCTCTCCATTCTTTCCACCAAATGATCTTGAGAGGGTGAAGGAACAAGAATAAGGTAATATTAGCACTCTACTGGGCTTGTGAAAGGAGATTCAGTCCTTCAAATAACCTAGATGCAAGCTACATAGGGCTTTATAGGTCAAAACCAGCACTTTGTATTGTGCCTAGAAATGAACCAATACCCAACAACAAGGGAGTTGTGTTCCCTGTAGCCAGCCCCATTTAAAAGCCTGGCTGCAGCTATTTGAACCAACTCAAGTTTCATAGAATCATAGAATCATAGAGTTGGAAGAGACCACAAGGGCCATCCAGTCCAACCCCCTGCCATGCAGGAACTCCAAATCAAAGCATCCCCGACAGATGGCCATCCAGCCTCTGCTTAAAGACCTCCAAGGAAGGAGACTCCACTACACTCCGAGGGAGTGTGTTCCACTGTCGAACAGCCCTTACTGTCAGGAAGTTCCTCCTAATGTTGAGGTGAAATCTTTTTTCCTGCAGTTTGCATCCATTGTTCCGCGTTCTAGTCTCTGCAGCAGCAGAAAACAAGCTTGCTCCCTCCTCAATATGACATCCCTTCAAATATTTGAACAGGGCTATCATATCACCTCTTAACCTTCTCTTCTCCAGGCTAAACATCCCCAGCTCCCTAAGTCGTTCCTCATAGGGCATGGTTTCTAGACCCTTCACCATTTTAGTCACACTCCTTTGGACCCGCTCCAGTTTCTCCACATCTTTTTTGAATTGTGGTGCCCAGAACTGGATACAGTATTCCAGGTGGGGCCTGACCAAGGCAGAATAGAGTGGCACTATTACTTCCCTTGATCTAGACGCTATACTTCTATTGATGCAGCCTAAAATAGCATTGGCCTTTTTAGCTGCTGCATCGCACTGTTGACTCATGTTCAACTTATGGTCTACTTGGACTCCTAGATCCCTTTCACATGTAGTTTGATTCATCCAGATGTCCCCCATCCTACATCTGTGCATTTCATTTTTGCGCCCTAAGTGCAGTACCTTACATTTCTCCGCATTGAATTTCATTTCGTTAGCACTAGCCCAGCTTTCCAGTCTATTCAGGTCATTTTGAATTTTGACCCTGTCTTCTGGAGTATTGGCTACTCCTCCTAGTTTAGTATCATCTGCAAATTTGATAAGTATGCCCCCAATTCTGTCATCCAAGTCATTAATAAAGATGTTGAATAGGACTGGGCCCAGGACAGAACCCTGTGGCACCCCACTTGTCACTTCTTTCCAGGATGAAAAGGAATCATTTTTTTTAGCACCCTTTGAGTTTGGTCAGTCAACCAGTTACAAATTCATGTAACAGTTACCTTGTCCAGCCCACATTTTACAAGCTTGTTTGCAAGAATGTCATGGGGAACCTTGTCAAAGGCCTTACTGAAATCAAAATATACTCTATCCACAGCATTCCCCTCATCTACCAAACTGGTAATTTTATCAAAAAAAGAGATCAGATTTGTCTGGCAGGACTTGTTTCTCTGAAACCCATGTTGGCTTTTTGTGATTATGGCATTGGCCTCTAAATGTTCACAGACTCTCAGTTTAATTATCTGCTCTAGAATCTTTCCTGGAATTGATGTCAGACTAACTGGACGATAATTGTTGGGATCTTCTTTTTTTCCCTTTTTGAAGATGGGCACTATGTTTGCCCTCCTCCAGTCTGCTGGGACTTCTCCTATTCTCCAGGAGTTCTCAAAGATTATTGCCAATGGTTCCGATATTACATTTGCCTGTTCTTTTAATACTCTAGGATGTAGTTCATCTGGTCCTGGAGACTTATATTCATTTAGGTTAACCAAGTATTCCTCTACTATCTCTTTACTTATTCTGTGCTGAAATTCCCCTATTCTGTCTTCTTCCCCATTATCCTTAGGTTGAGCACCCTTTGCCTTTTCTGAGAAGACTGAAGCAAAGAAGGTGTTGAGTAATTCTGCCTTTTCTCTGTCCCCTGTGAGCATTTTGCCATCTTCTGCATACAGTGGTCCTACTGTTTCCTTCTTCTTCCTTTTGCTTCGGACATACCCCAAAAAATCCCTTTTTATTGTTCTTAACCTCTCTAGCAAGCCTGAGTTCATTCTGCGCTTTAGCTTTTCTGATTTTACCCCTACATGTGCTGGCTATTTGTTTGAATTCCTCTTTCGTGATTTCCCCATTTTTCCATTTCTTATACATGTTCTGTTTAAGGCTTATCTCAGTTGAAAGTTCCTTAGTCATCCATCCTGGCTTCTTGAAACACCTCCCATTTTTCTTCCTCATTGGAACTGTTTGAAATTGTGCCTTCAGTATCTCCCTTTTGAGAAACTCCCATCCGTCTTGAACTCCCTTCTCTTTTTGTTTTCCTGACCATGAGATCACCCCCAGTATTTCTCTAAGTTTATTGAAATCAGCTCTCCTAAAGTCTCCTAAAGTTTCTGAATATTTTTCAAAGGCAGTCCTATTAAGAGCAGTGCATTATTATTATTTTTTTCCAGTGTGGGGGAGACCTCTTCTAGGTACTAGTTCTCTGTAGTTAAAGATGTTAGAAAACAGACAATTAACCAGAATGACTCCAAACAAAAATGAGGTAGACAGACAAGTTGTGAAACGCTGGGATTTTTTGTTTGTTTTTTTGTTCTGGAAGCAAATGTTGCAGAAAAATGAATATTTCTTTATTTTAAAGACAGAAAAAATATCATAGCAAGAGCCAACAGAATAGTCTATACTCAATGCAAGCTATATTTCAAAGTAAAAGAGGGGGAAGACAGCATGGAAGCAAAAACCCTTCTCACCATTGGGGTTGGGGTGAGGGGCAAGTAGAACTAAGATTAAGGGACTACAAGCTAAAACACAAGCATGGGTTTTCTCAACCTCCAAAATGAAGAAGATGACTAAGACTAGTTCAGGGAAGCAGGCCTCAGAGTGTGAGAGAAGCAGGAGTAAGAGAGAGATTCTCATTCTGTGTCAATCATTTTACCTCTTTTTTAACCTGGGGGAGCAGTATTCTAAAAATGTAGGTAACACCTCTGGTTAGAGCAAAACATGAACTCAACATGTGCCTCCAAAAGGACAGAGATAAAGTGTCCTTCTGATAATGAGTCCTAAGTGGTCTGTGCAAAGGAGATGATGGATTGTGTACATGAGAGCAAGCTAATGCAATATAGATATTTATCCCCTTTCAAATCCAGATTGGTTTGATGGAGCTTTTTGCAAGCTGCACAGTATCTCACAATGGGGAGTGTATCCTGTCACGATGACCACCAAAACTGCTTTTTTCCTTGTAGAATTTACTTTCATGAAATACCTAGTAGCATGGTTATTTATTTCAGGCACAGACAAGCTTGTAATTGAATAACAATAAAACTTTATTTGAAAGGATGTTTTTAAACAAGGTTTCACTTATTCTGTTGTTAGGTTATATACACTTATTCTTATTACAATTTGTTACACAATTCTCTATCTAAACATCACCAGTTACTCTCACTTAGGACATACACCATCCTAATTCTACTTTTCTTTCCAAACCTATTTCTCCACTAGCCACCCAGGTTTACTATATCCCGCAAGATTATAAATACCAGCAACTCCCTCACTTGGAGTTCTTTGTTGCAACTAAGGGTCTGTACAGACAGGCACTTTGTGAGGGCTGAGTGTCTGCACACTTTGAGCCTTCACTGTGCAACCTGGGCACCACATTGGTATGTGCCTGTCCATACAGAGCATGCAACGATGATACAAGTCATGTGCAGTGCCCAAACGGCACTGCTCAGAAGGGGCATCATGATGCTACACCATAGCACTTATGACATCCCTTCCAGGAAACTGCTTGGAGCAACTTCTTTTTGCTCCCTAGAGGGAGCAGATTGGTGCTGCTACATACGGCTGCTGTGGCACTGATCTGGGGGGAAAAGGGGCAGCATCCAGCCACCCATCTGTACAGCCCCTAAGACCGTCACTACTGAACTATTCCCCTCACAGTCCCTATCTTGTTTCCCTCGAACCCTTTCCAACTGCCAATCTTAGCAGCATAACCTAACCACGAAGGCTCTTCACCCCTCAGGGCTATCAAACTTCTTCCCTAACCATCCCTATCTAACCCTCTCTGTCACCAGCAGCCTTATTTATTATTTTAGCTTTTAATTTCATTGCCTGTCACCAGCTTTCTCCTGACTGGCTGCTGGTACGCTGTCCCAACTCTGTCTGCTCTCCACGTACCCATCTGAGCCGGTTTGGCAGGTTTCCATTCTGTGAAGGTAAACAAGATAGTTAAGCCCTGATTGTTTTCACCAGTGCAACCATTTCCTTGCCAGCAGGGGGTGGAGTACAACTTCCAGTTTGCACTTCAGAATAAAGCTTGGTTTTTTTCTCTGTGTGGGTTTTTTGTTTTGTTTTGTTTTGTTTTTTAAGATGGACAGTATGTTTTCTTTACCATTAGTGCAATCTTGAGCAACAGACAGCTTTCATGTCTTATGCATCAAAGTCTAATACAATGGCCTTTGGTATATGCTAGGGTTTGGTTCCAGGACCCCTTGTGGATACCATAATCCATGGATGCTCAAGTGCCATATAAAATGTTGTCCCCTATATAAAATGGCAAAAGCAAGGCTTGCTTTTGTAAGATAATAATAATAATTTAACATTTTCAAACTGTGGGTTGTTGAATTCATGGAATAAAAATAAATGAATATAGATGACCAATTGTATTCATATTCATTGAGCATAATGTGTTACAGCCCCAGATAGAGTGCATTAAATTGATCCAAATGGGATGCAATCTAGGCATGTAGCACTATTGAGAGATATCAATGAGACAGTACAGACCACCCAAAAGGGGCGGTCTGTAACCACCCAGAGAAGCGGCAGGATGGGGCCAGGGCTGCCTCACTGGCTGCCCCAGAGGCCCCATCCCACTGCTTCTTCAAGCCATGGAGAAGCGGCAAGCTGCTGCTTCTCCATGGCCTGAAAGCAGGGTGCAGCAGGCACCCTCGGCACCCGCTGCACCCCGCAACAAATGACAGTTCCATGGGGAGAAAGGGGCTGCCACTACAGCCCCTTTCCCCTTGGGGTTCTTGGCGTGGCTGTCTAAAGGCCGTACCAAGGACCAGGTGCAAAAAAGGAGCTCAGTTTCGGAGCTCGTTTTGGCACTGCAGAAAGGGCGCCCTAGGCACCCTCCTGCATCGCCATGACATTTTGATGGCGTGCCTGTATTGATGATGACATTTTAAAATGACAGTGTACATACACACTACGGTTAGGGAGGGTGTAGATGTTGTGCCTTCTCTAACCCTAATTGTGCTGCACAGATGGCCCTTTTGGGCCATCTGTATCAGCCCACTATTTCCAAGAATAGGCAGGCATACTTGGCACACTAGCTTTAACTGTGCAGAAAGCACTCCTAGACATTCCTGAAACCTGGGCTTCCAGACCCAGAGCTGAATTCAGGACTCTCAAACTGTGAACCTCTATTTTCAGCGTGGGGTGCTACTCCGTCTAACAGGCTGAATCCCTATTCCTATTTCCCATATTCCCCAGGTTTCAGCAGTGTCTAGAAGTGCTTTCTGCACAGTTACAGCAAGTGTCTTTTGACTGATGAAGAATGTGTCTTGTCTGGATTAAGCTTCAGTTTCTGTGCCCTAATTCAGTCCTTTACAGCTGCAGGCACAGTTTAGTACAGGAAGAAGCTTCCTTCGTATTAGATGGAAAGAAATAAGAGAGTTTAGTGTCATCGGCACACTGAGGACACTTCACCCCCCAAACTCCAGACATTATCCAGTGGTTTCATGTGGCTGTTCATTAGCTTAGGGGATAAGACTGAATCCTTAGGCCAATGCCTAAGGAGTCAAGTAGGAATCCCATAGTGCCTCCCTCCGAGAATGCCTTTCCAAGAAAGAATGGAGCCACTGTACAACAGCCCCATCTCAGACATGACTCATAAGAATACCATGATTAATAGTATTAGCAGCCATTGAGAAGTCCAGCAAAACCAACACTGTCCCTGTCCAGTTCCCTGTGTAAGCTATCCATCAAGGTGACCAAAGCTGTCTCTGTCACATAACCAGGTCTGAAACTAGTCTGAAATAGATCCAGATAACAAGTTTGTTCCATCCTCCTCCTGCTACAGCAGCCAAAGCAGCCAAAAGCTATGAGTGTCCAAGAGCACTCACATCATAACTGTGCTTTCATTGACAGCTGAAATTTCCCACAGCTAGGACCAACAGAACTGACACCATCAGTACATATCAGTGTGAGCTGATAATGAGTTCACCTGGTCTCACATAACTCAGAAGTGAATTGACAGCTACACCTCCTACAAAAGGAGAGTGATAGTGGGTTCCATTAGAACACTGCACTACAAACCTGCTAAAAACACCATCCGTAAGTTAATACATAATGCTGAGGAGACAAAAAGATAATAGACTCTTGGATACCATTTAGAACACCCTTTAAGAAGGCTGGAACAAGCTTGTTTTCTGCTGTTTCAGAAACTTAGAACAAGGAGCAGTGGATTCAAAGTACATGAAAAGAAATTCCAGCTAAACATTAGGAAGAACCTCCTGATTGTAAAAGTTGTTCAACAGTAGCCTTCACTGCCTCCAAGCCAAATGGGAGGTATTTTTCAACAATAATGAAAGGAAAAAAATTGTGTATACTGTATTAACTCATATTTAGATCTGATACTGAACTATGAATTGTTAGTCATGGTCTTGTGGAACAGTTCCAATATGAATGATGGATCAGTGATTAGAAGGCTTCCAGTTGGTGGAGGAGGCTTCTGCATCAGTTTGGGGGGTGAACCGAGTCTGTATCTTAGTTTGAATTTTTAATGAGTTATCTCAGATGCTGGAGTCGATTCCCAGAACAGATTCAGCACCTTGGAAAACTTATTTAAAATTCATACTAGAAGTTGGAATAGATTTTCCGTTCCACAGCCCCCACCACATCTTTCAATATTTTTTTTAAAGGGGGGGGGGATGAATATTCAATGGACATCCATCATGGCAGTTTAATTTCTATTACCCAGTTTCAGTTTCACCTTCACAAGTTAAGTTGAATTTGTCTATATCATTTTTTAAAATGGCTACATGTCCTTAATATTTAAAAAGAGTGTCATTTTTTTGCAGAGCACTTGACAGCTTCTCTGATTCCTAAGGAATCTTGTTTGATAGAAAATGATTGTGAGCGTACAAGCTAAGTGAGTCTCCCCCCATGCAGCTCCCATGAACATTTGAAGTGGTTATTAACTAACACAGATTCCTCAGTTTATTAAGCTTACCCTTGAAGCCATGTTTCATACAAAAGACTGTCAAAGTGAAGATGTGTTTTCTTTAAAGCCTTGAAACATTCTTATTCATTTAACCACAAAAGACTGAAAGAAAACATCTTGCATATTTAATGCCACAATGAACTTTAGTCTGTAAATACATTTTAAAATGTTCACGTACACATATACTTGACTTTTCATTCTAACACAATGAATAATGTTCATAATTTAAAATGTGCAAGCATTTTTTTCAGAAAAGGATAATTTCCGAGGAATACATCCTTTAGGGAAAAAATAGATTTTTTCTGAATTGTAATGGTTGCATCCATATTTCACATGAATCTTCATCCCAGTGCTCTTCATTTCTGATTGGCTTTACTCTCTCTTACATTCCTTTTAGGGTGTACTTGATCTGACAATATGAAGTGGTATTTTACATAATTTCTGGTCTTTAATGTTTGCTGTAACCATTTTGATACCACTGATAGCAACTACACTTGAGCTTTTCATGCCTGTCAATAGCTTCTGTAAATACGGTTCACAAAGGTGAAGCCCAATTTCCTGGCAATTAAATTAAATGCCAGGAAATTTTCATAACTTTCTGGGGTTTTGTTTCTATGAACCAAGCTGTAAGAGCCAAGTACCAAGGCTCTGCATAAGGGGAAAAAACAAGCATCATGTAACTGTACAAAAATAATTGATTTGTGTGATTGGTAGGTTTCAAGTCTAGGTTTCAATGAAGCAGATAAATATTTTAAATATGAAAGGAAGAAAGAAATTCAAATGAGGTTGTTTTAGCAATTTGTGAAAACAAACATAAAAACATAAAATAAATTTGAACTTAGATGGAGTGTTACAAATGTTCAATATTATTATTATTATTATTATTATTGGCATTTGAAGATGGCATTATCTGCATCAGAGAAAAAGCTTCTCTGGAGATGTGTGGACCTTCCTCAACCATGACCTTGTCTAATTTGCCAAAGCACTCCAGCCTGTCCCCCACCCAATCTTCTGGGATTAAATTCCACTTAAATCCCTCTTTAGCTGCTGCATTAAAATTTAGTGAAAATGGACACCAATGCTGTCAATATTATTCCCTTTCCGGTCAGAGCAAGGTGCCCAGACTCAGGGACCTGGTTTTCTAGAAAACCCAGAGGAAAAGGCATTTTTAAAAAATGTGGGACAATGGGTGGAAACCCCCAAATCAGGCCTGGACATTGTGTAAAGAGCCTGAACCTGATTTGGGGGCTGCATAGTGTAAACAGCACACAGCCATCCTGGGGGGAATTCAGCATAGATAGATCATTTAGACAAGCCCAAAGCAGGAGTGCTTCTGGGGAATGGAGGAATACCCTGTAATCAAGTTTGGATCACAAAATGCTCTAATTTATTGCACACTCCTACGTGTATCTATTCAGAAGAAAGTTCCATTGAATTCAGTGTAGCTTACTTCTGGGAAAGTGGGGATAGGAACAGGGGGAAAACTGGTGTTTTCATGTTGTTTTGGAATATAAAATCTATGAAGCCCAGTAAGCATGTTCAGTAATAAAGAATTATAAGAATTATGAGAGACGGTCTTGGTCACCTTGGTGGATGACCTACACAGGGAACTGGACAGGGAGAATGTGTTCCTGTTAGTTCTGCTGGAACTCTCATTGGCTTTCAATACCATCAACCATGGAATCCTCTGGACTGCCTCTGTGGGATTTGGAGGTACTGTTTTACAGTGGCTCCATTCCTTCTTGGAGGGATGAACCCAGGTGGTGGTGCTGGGGGAATCCTGCTCAACCCCCTGGCTGTTGGCCTGTGGGATCCCTCAGGGTTGTGTGTTGTCCCCTATCCCATTTAAGATATGCATGAAACCAATGGGAGGGGTCATCTAGAGTTTTGGGGTGAGGTGCCATCAATATGAGGATGACACCCACCTCTATTATTGCTTTCTACCTCAATCCAAGGAGGCTGTTCTCATTCTAAACCAGTGTCTATCATCAGTAATGGATTGGATGAGGCCAAACAAATTGAAACTTAATCTAGACAAGACCAAGGTGCTCCTGGTCAGTCAGAAGACAGAGAAAGGAATAGAGATCCAGCCTGTGTTAGATGGGCTTACACTCCCACTAAAGACACAGGTTCACAGTTTGGGATACTCATGGACTCAGCTTTGAACCTGGAGGCCCAGGTCTCTGCAGTGATCTCAAGTGCTTTTGAACATTTAAAACTTGTACACCAACTGCACCTGTTCCTTGAGACACCAGGTCTGGTCTCACTGGTACATGCCTTGGTTTCATTCTAATTGGACTACTGTAATGTGCTCTACTTGGGGCTGCCTTTGAAGAGTGTTCAGAAATTTCAGTTGGTCCAAAGAGCTGCAGGCAGCTTGTTAAGAGGGGCAGGCTACAGAGACCACACAATGCTCCTGTTGAAACAGCTCCATTGGCTGCCAGTTTGTTTCTGGGCACAATTCAAAGTGCTGCTTATGACCTATAAAGCCCTGTATGGCTCAGCTCCAGGCTATTTGGCAGACCGGTATCTCCCTCTTTGAGCCAGCCTGGGCCCTGAGATTCTCTGGGGGGCACCTTCTCTCAGTCCTACCCCCATCACAAGCACGACGGGTGGGGACATGAGAAAGAGTCTTTTCTGTCGCTGCCCCTAGACTCATGGTGGTCAACCTATGGCATGCATACCCTCTCTGGCATGCAAAGCCATTCCTGATGGCACATGGAGAAATGGGAGGGTGGAGGAAGAGAAGGAACAGACATATGCCTGTTCCTTCTCTTTCCTCACCCTCCCATGCCATTAGCTGCCTTTCCAGAGACAGCTGAAGACTTGGGAGGGTGGGGAAGGGGAGGAACAGGCATATACCTAGAGACAGCTAAAGGCCCAGGAGGGTGGGAGAAAGAAGAGGAACAGACGCTTCTTCCTCCTTCCCCTGCTGTCCCAGGCCTTCAGATCTCTCCGGAGAAGTCCTGCTCCAGATGTCCCACCCCCGGAAGATGGAAGTCCTGCTACCAGAAGGCAGAAGTCCTGCCCCAGAAGTCCCCCCCCCCCAGTGTGGGGACGGCTTTGAGTTTGATCACTCAGTCTCTAATAGGTTTGTCATCACTGCCCTAGACTGTGGAACTCCCTGCCCAGGGAGACCAGAATGGTGTCCTTCTTATTGGCCTTCAGCTGGCAGATTAAAACCTTCTTATGCAGGCAAGCTTTTAAAAATGGGATGTTCTTACAGGACCAGCTTAGGGTGTTGTTTCATTTTATGTGTTTAATATTGTAGCAATTTAATTCTGTTTTAATGTGTTACATATCTATGTTTTTAACTATGTTCTTTTAATGATGTGAGCCACTCCAGTTCTGGAAAAAGAGTGAGATTAATAATAATAATAATAATAATAATAATAATAATTAATAATAATAATAATAAAAATTCAGCTGTAGGTTACTGGCTTGCCTATACTGGGATACAGAGCTGGGCCCTTTAAAATGTCCATGGAAGGAATATTTTCCATCAGCTCTTGTCCCCCAGAGGCCCCCATCATTTCTCAAGGCATTCTAGACTGGATTTAGTGGATACAGGTGGTATGAGGAAAAAAGTAACTTTTTGTTTCATGAACCCCTTAAATTATTTTAAGACCTGAATTTGTATGTGCATGCCAAAGTAACTATGTAATAGAGGCACTAGATAAATAATGTTAAATCATAAATCATGCCTGACTGACAGATAGTGTATTAAATGTCCTCGAGTATTTTATCTTTCCAAGTCCCTATGGTTCTGCAGCAAACAGAAATCTTGCATTATTCACATAACTATGTCTCTCTGTCTCTCTGGCTTTTCTTCGCTAACAAAGATTCAGGAAGGAGTCATCCCACACTTACTGCAAGCGCGTTGATGACTAAAAAGGCCGATCCGAGATAAACAAGTCCAGTTACAGAAAGCACAGCAGAAAGTCTCCTTGGGTGACGTTACCAAGTTGTGGTTCTTTCTGAGTTGTTGTTTCTCTTCGAGACTCATTCAGTGTGAGTTCTCGAATGAGGCTGCAGCACTGTGGATAGTGCGTCTCCATGCCTCCCGATGTGAGGCCAGGGCAGACCATTGTTGGTTATCAATTTGGCCAAGCTTGAGATGTTGTTTTAGGGAGTCCTTGTATCTCTTCTTTGGGACACCCCTCGTATGCTGACCTGTGACGAGTTCACCATAGAGTACTATTTTGGGGAGGCGGTGGTCCTACATCCTAGAAACATGCCCTGCCCAGCGCAGCTGCATTTTCAATAGCATGGCCTCAATGCTGGTGATCTCTGCTTGCTCCAGGAGAGCAACATTCGTCACATAGTCAGTCCAGTGTATATTTAGGATTGTGAGTAGGCAGCGCTGATGAAAGCGTTCGAGGAGTCGTAGATATTTGTGATAGGTGATCCATGTTTCAGACCCACAGAGGAGGATGGACAGTACAATGACTCTGTACACACTGATTTTTGTGCTTCGCCTCAGGTGTTTGTTACTCCAACTCTTTTGTGAAGCCTTCCGAATGCACTATATGCCTTTGCTAATCTGTGATCGATCTCTTTATCAATTTTGATGTCTGAGGAGATGATACTTACCAGGTAGGTGAACTGATGAACAGACTTAAGTACAGATTTCCCTATGGTGAGGTGGGGGTGATAGTACTAGGCACACATATGTACTAGGCATATTTCTAAAACTGGGAATGCTCACTTTTAGGGAAGATCTTTAATATTTGAATCCCTGGGAGTTATTAATGCTACTATCATGTAGGAAATATTTATTTATTTATTTTAAAAACATAACTATACTAGTGAGATAAGCATCCAACCCTACATGATAGTTAATAGACTGATATGAATTGCAGAATATTTTAGAAATGTATTGGGGGGGGGGATGAAAAACTAACTTTTGTGGCCTCAATTGAACATGAGAAAACAGACCTCCACACTTTTTTCTCAAAAGCACACAAGCAGTTTTTACTCCAAAGATGTCATTTGTTTGTTTGTGGCAGAGGGTGCATCTACACCACAATTTGATGCCACTTTAAATGCTGTAATTCCATCCTATGGACTCGTGGGATTTATTGTTTTACAAGATCTTTAGGCTTCTCTGCCAAAGAGTGCTGAGACCTCACAAAATTACAAATTCCAGGATTCTGTAAGATAAAGCCATAATAGTTAAAGTGGTGTCAAAGCGCATTATTTCTAGTAGATGCACCCAGAGTCTCCTTTGAAAATTTTTAATCAGAGGCTGGATGGTCACCTAGTAATGATCCCAAACATGGAAGTCCTAGTCTACCACAGGGTACATTAAATGTATGCCATATAATTTTTTGTTACTTTTTTCTGTCCTGAATGTCCCATCTCCACTCAATGACCCCAAGTTCAAGTAATAGGAGAAAAGGAGAAAACTGTATCTCCTTCTACTGTCTCCACCCAATGCAGAAAATTATATACCTCATTCAACGGTCATCCACAATCACAGTTTTGCTCTTAAAAACCCAATGGTTTTACCCCTCACAGAAGACATATGATTTGCGAGTAAATTCAAGAAAGAACCTACCAGGAGAGTGCCTTCCATTTGTTTTCCAAGGCATATAGGCCAGTGCACAGTTATAGGGTGCAGGTGGCCAATATCACTCTTGGGGCAGTTGTTTGTTGTCCTTTTCCAGTGCCAGAACCCAATAATATTTGGAGCAGGTTGGACCAAGAGAGAGTGACGGGTCCAGGTCACTAAGTTTGATGGCTCAATGGAGACTGTATTTTAGGATGGTGCCCATGTATATCTCATTTGTTTCATTGGGCATACCATGATTGGTTTAAATTCAATTTTCATCTGAGCTAATGTTGGACCATTAAACTCAGAGGAACATACAGAAAGAAGGAGTTGTAGAGATATACATGCTTCCCAAAATCTGAAGCTCAGTGAAAAAGATGATGTTGACAGCTTTACAGGACTGCAGATGGAATGCACAAGTCTCAAAAGTCAAATCAGGAACTGGACATGTGGAAAATGTGATTAGTTTTGTAGTTTATCTGCATTTCTCGGGGTGATCCATGTCAGATCCTCCTCAAAATTTGACTCCCAGGTTCACCCAGTTTGTCTTATTTGGCTTTTTTCCCCAAATCCATTATGTTATCCCATTCGGATTAATCTGTACAATTTGGCTTATTGCACCTTGCAAAGAGTATTGGAGAGCAAACCTTTGGGAACAGATGGTTAAGAAGAGAAGGAGTTTTAGAGTGCTGTACTCTTTTAAAGTAAGTTTTAAATGGTTTTAATTCTACTGTTAGCATAGGGCATCTTTTATCTGGGATTCCAAAATGCAAAATATTCCTCAATCCAAAATTGTCCACATGGGTGGTTAAGAAAATAACACCTTTGCCTTCTGATAGGTCAAGGTAAACAAACTATATTTCAAGCACAAAATTATTAGTCACCTTGGGTCCTGGCCTGGCAGAAGGGCAGCATATAAATGAATAAATAAAATAAAATATGTATAACATTAGTGTCAGGCTATGACAAGAAGGTGTAGAAGGACATACAAGCATATCATAATTAGACCTGAATCCCATGTCAAAGCTGTCTCATTATGTTTAAGCAAACATTTCAAAATATGAACAAGTCCGAAGTCCAAAACACTTCTAGTACCAAGCGTTTTGGATAAGGGAGACCCAACTTGTCAAAATCGTAATCATAATCATAATTTCATTTATATGCTGCCTTTCTTGTGGAGTGGGAGCCAGCTTTTCCAGTTTCTGATGAAAAGACTTATTTCATTCCATTTCTATTCCAAGTAGGATCCAAAATGGCTCAGGAAAAGAATCAGCTAAAAACAATGAAATTTTAAAACACAATTGAAATCATTACATTTAATGCAGCGTAACCCATCTATTTGGACCTGGTGGGGAAATGGTCAAATGGGGTAAAATAGAATGGAACGTGTTTGTTTTGTTTCCGTGGAGATCATGGAGAATCTTGGCCAAGGTGGGAGCTGAGTCAGTTGAGGCTGAGAGGAGGTGGAGAGGTGAAGAGGCCTCAACAGACTGGAGCCGCACCATTCATTTGGTTTCAGTTTCATTCGTCATTTGCCCAGTTCTTTTGGCTTCTCTGCCTATTTCCTATTCATTGTAAGTGCTTTCAATCCTGTCTTTGTTTAAATGGAATCTACTAATGCTGTGTGAAGGCATCACTTTAGACTAAGTGGACTGCTTGATCTCACCTGATACCATCCCTCTTATTTTTTCATTCCTTAGTTTATGTTCATAGAATTGTATGGTTGTGTTATTTCTTAAATTTAATCTCACCTTTCTCCCATGCAAAGGATATTAGAGAGCTAGACCTTTCTTGTCCAGCAAGCCTTTGGGGACAGATGGTTAAAAAGAGAAGAGGTTTTATAGTGCTCTACTGTTTTGGTGATTAAATAGCAAAAATATTCCTATGTTCACACAGCACAGAGCTGCGTTTCTCGACGCACCCTCAAAACGTGGTTGAACACCTTCTCTCACACACTGGAAGTCAGTGCTATACTGTTTTGAAGTAAGTTTTAAATGGTTTTAATTCTACTTTTAGTGTAGCACAGGTTGGGCACCTTTTCTCTGGGATTCCAACATCCAAAATATTCCTCAATCCAAAATAGTCCACATGGGTGGCTGAGAAAACGATGCCTTTTCATTCTGATAGTTCAGTGTAAACAAACATTTTTTTCATACACAGAACTATTAAGCGCCTTGGCTCCTGGCCTTGGAGAAAAACAGCTTATAAATAAATTATATTATATTAAATTATCATACAATATAATAAAATGTGTATTACATTACCTTCAGGCTATGTCAAGATGTCGTAGAAGGGCATACTGTCCAAGCTGTCTCAGTATGTCTAATCAAATATTTCAAAATCTGAAGAAGCCTGAAATCCAAAACACTTCCAGTCCCAAGCATTTTGGATAAGGGAGACCCAACTTGTCAAAATTGTAATCATAATCATAATTTCATTTATACGCTGCCTTTCTTGTGGAGTGGGAGCCAGCTTTTCCAGTTTCTGATGAAAAGACTTATTTCATTCCATTTCTATTCCAAGTGGGATCCAAGGTGGCTCAGGAAAAGAATCAGCTAAAAACAATGAAATTTTAAAAGGCAATTGAAATCATTACATTTAATGCAGCATAACCCATCTATTTGGATCTGGTGGGGAAATGGTCAAATGGGGCAAAATAGAATGGAACGTATTTGTTTGTTTTGTTTCCATGGAGATCATGGAGAATATTGGCCAAGGTGGGAGTTGAGTCAATTGAGGCTGAGAGGAGGTGGACAGTTGGAGAGGCCTTCTGCTGTGTCTTTTGGGGTCTTCTTGGACTCTTCTTGTATCTTTTGTCTCTTGGCATCATCCATGGCCTCTGTCTGCAGATTCCTCTTCATTTCATTATTTTTTATTATTATTATTATTATTATTATTATTATTAATGCTTTGATTTTATATTCCTGCATGTTAGGAGTTTGGACTCATTGGGCTTGGCAGTCCTTTTAAACTCTATGATTCTATGGTCTCTTGGAGCAAGTCTATTGTGATATATTCTTCAATAGCTGGATCACATCCCCAGACTACCATAAATGAGGCTGCCCCAACTTACCGGGGCCAGCCTTGTTGCTGACCGGGGGATGAGCCACCTCTTTGGGTCCTTGGAGGCCCACCTGGGCTCCCAACATGCCTTACTGGGGTCTGGTGGGCTCGTTATTAGCCCATTTGGAGGAAAGGGCAGGCATCCCACTCATCACAGGGGAAAAACTACAAATGCACCTGAGGACTTTGTGCCCTTTTATTGGTTGCCCTGTTCTCTCTGTTCTCCCCATTGGTTGTGGGGCCAGGGAGGCAGTGCCTCCTCCCTCTCCTGTCTCCTGATTGGTGTCTGGGCCTATTTAAGGCCATGTTTTGCTCGGCTCTCTCACCCTCCTCAAAGGTCCTGGATCTGGTGGATGTGGTATCCAGGGCTGCATAGTACTGGATCAGGAGTCCTTCGGGACCTGGGAGCACTGAGGGTATGTGGTATGGCCATTGCGGGGGGCAGCTCCCTGTGGTTAGGGGATTAATTGAGAACATGTCATCAACCAGTGACATGTATTCTACAGGGCACTTTCCATGGCCCCTATGTCATCCCGAAGCTTGGCTGTGACCAAGCAAATTTGTTCATCAACCAACCAGGTTTTTTCTATTTCAGAGCTCAATCTGATTTGGGCACAGAGCACAATGCATTTTTTTCCCCTACACACAAATAAATGTACACATTTTTGTGGGTATTAGTGAAAATGAACATAAATCTCTAGTGCTTTTTATGGGGGGGGGGGAATGTAAATGTTTACATTCCTTTCTGCAATTTTCATTAAGGTTATGGGATATGTGAAATGGGAAAGCTAATATCAACATACAAAACTAATGAATTCTGAGCCCATCACCAGCCTTAGCACATTGGTCACAGGGATTTCCAAACAGGATTATTTTATGCAACAATAATACTTCTTACCAATTAATGCAAAATAGAAATGTAGTACTTCAAATGATCAGTGTCCCATAGCTCTTTTTGGAAGAAAGTGTTACTTTATGTATAATGACAATGGAAATACACTTATCTGTATAAACCATCAAAGACTCAGATATTGCACATTTATATGTGGAAACCTTGGGTCATTGGGTAAAGCTGTTAGAACTGAGAAGGAAAACATTCTATGACACCTCTGCTCACATGCTTCTCGCTGCTCACACTATGACAATCTACTTGTTCAGGTGTCCTTCGCAGTCCTTATGTGTCAAAAAGGCCTCCATTGTCACAACAGGGATGCTTGAGGTTTTGTCGCTATCAAACAATAACTAAAGGTTTGGATAAGACAAAAAGTTCGCAAATATATTTATGTATTTGCTGTTGAGGCCCACTGCAAGAGATGAAAATAAAAATGAAAACAAACAAAAAAATGGATGAGGCTCAGTGATCCATACACGACAGATGATTTCATGGCTAATTTAAGGAAAAATGATTGCTTACCCTCAATCTTTAAACTTAAAACACCCCAGACAGATCATGGAACACCAAGTCCCAATCATTTATGATTTCTTTCTTTCTTTCTTTCTTTCTTTCTTTCTTTCTTTCTTTCTTTCTTTCAAAAGCAACATATGTAATAAATAAATGTGTATCTTAGAATCAGATTTTCCTGGAAGTAACATGAACATTTATTTAGAATAATCATAAGTCCACCAGCATTCAGTTCATCACAGTTCTATTTTTAGAAACATTGAAAAGTTATTGCAACTGGTTGCCAATATATATAATCGTCATAGTTCTGGCCTATATCTAATCTTCATAAAGCTCAAGAATGGCTCTCGTCAAGGCTTTGTGTGTGTTTATATTATGCATAATAATAATAATAATAATAATAATAATAATATTTATATCCTCCCTCTCTGCACTCAGGAAAGCAAGGGGGCTTACAACAATTAAAGGTATACATATTATATCCCCCCAACCCTCCCCCCATTAAAATAGAATTAAACAATATACAATCTAAAACATATTAATATATATAAAAAACAATTTAAAACAGTTAATAAATGTACAGGCAAATAACAGTATATAGGACAGGAAACAAGAATAACAATACCTTACTTTTTCTATGTGGTGGCCGGGGATCTATTCAGGAAAATCCTGCCTGGAAGAGATCTGTCTTAACAGCTTTTTAAAAGCTCTCTAAGGTGGTCATATGACGGATCTTGCTGGCAGGCTGTTCCACAATCTGAGAGCAACAGCCAAGAAGGTCCTCTGGGTAGACAACCTGGTTTTTATTGGTTGTAACAGATTTCTCCCAGAGGACCTGAGTGTGTGGGGAGGATTATATGGGAGGACGTGGTCTCAGAGATAGGTTGTATCCAAGCCTTTTAGGGCTTTAAAGGTAATAACCAACATCTTGTATTGGGACCGGAAACTGATGTGCAGCCAGTGAAGAGATCTTGGGATCGGAGTAATATGGTCTCTTCTCAATGTATCCGAGACCAGTCTGGCTGCCATATTCTGTACTAATTGAAGTTTCTGGACTAAGCACGAGGGTAGCCCCATGTAGAGTGCATTACAGAAATCAGGTGTGAGGTTACCAGTACGTGTACTATGGTTTCAAGGTCTCTGACTTCAAGGAAAGAGTGCAGCTGGCGTATCAGCTGAAGCTGATAAAAGGCACTCCTGACCATCGCATTCACCTGATTTGTCATGTGAAGTGACACATCTAGGAGCACTCCCAGACTGTGAACACAGTCCTTTGAGGAGAGTGTAACCCCTTCCAGGACTGGAGGTTGTATCCCAATGCCTGGGTTCAGAGCCGATACCGTAACTACCTCCGTTTTGTCTGGATTCAGCTTCAATTTGTTTTCCTCATCCAGTCCATTACTGCCTTAAGACAGTCATTGAGAGGAGAGACAGCATCTGAAGTCAAAGCTGATGACAGAGACATAGAGAAATATATCTGGGTGTCATCAGCGTACTGATAACACTCTTCCCCATGCCTCTGGATAGTCTCTCCCAGAGACTTCATATATATGTTGAAAAGCATTGGGAAAAGGATGGCACCTTGTGGGATGCCACAATTAAGCTCTTTCCTTGTAGAGTGACTGTCCCCAAGCACCACCCTCTGGAATCTGCCCGAGAGGAAGGAATGGAACCACTGCAATGCTGTGCCTCCAATCCCTAGCCCTCTCAGACAACTCAAGAGGATGTCATGGTCTATTGTGTCAAAAGCTGCCGAGAGGTCCAGTAACACCAACAGGGTCACACTACACCTGTCGATGCCTAGACGAAGGTCATCAGCCAGAGCAACCATGGCAGTCTCAACTCCAAATCCTGTCCTAAAGCCAGTTTGAAGTGGATCTAGATAATTGGTTTCATCAAAGACACCTTGGAATTGAAGAGCAACCGCCCTCTCAATCACCTTGCTCAAAAAAGGTAATAAAGAGACTGGCCTATAGTTTTTCATATCCAGGGTGTCAAGGGAATTTTTTATTTTCAGGAGTGGCCTAACCACTGCTTCCTTCAAACAAGATGGAACATGACCCTCCCTAAGGGATGTGTTGATATGTCCCTTAAGAACATCCTCAAGGCATCTCCCCCCTGGACAGCCAGCCATGAAGGGCAAGGATTGAGAGGGCAAGTTGTTTTCCTCACTCTACCAAGGAGCTTGTCCATGTCATCAGTACTTACAGATTGAAATTGATCCAATATAACCACATCAGCAGAGTTGCTGGACACCTCATCAATTGATTCTGTTGTAACTCTGGTGTCCAAGTTGGCTCTTATCTGAGAGATTTTATCTGCAAAGTAGTTGTTAAACACATCACAGTGTTGTATAAATTCACTGTCCATAGTTATCCAGAGCCCAATTACTGGTCAAATAATAACAAAAACACCTCCATTTTATAGCATGCTTGCACAAATTAATTTGGGAGAGTACACAGGGCTTAAAATGAACCTAATGTACTCCCAAAACATTACATCAGATTTCACATCCTAAACATTGTTAGGTCTTCCATTATGAGAAAGGGTAGAATGTCTTACTAAAGAGGGGATAGACACTTCGGATGGAGTCAGACTCTCATCTTAGGGACTGAGGAAAAAGGTGGAACTGTTTTACAGCATTGTTTTAAACAAAGGATTACTTTTTCCTCATGGCTAATTGGTATGATCTTAGAGAAGATTATTTAATATGATTTTTTTGCAATTGAGTGTGTAGCTCCAGTTGTGTTTTCATCTTGTATTAGTTAGCTCCTAGCTCCAGTTGTATTTTCATATTGTATTAGTTAGACTGGCCTTTTTCTAAACCCTTGAACCAAGAACAAAAAAATAAATAAAAATAAAAATAGTTCTTTAAAATTTCTAGTAGAACGTTTACCTAGCAAAGCTTGTAACCTACAGAAACATTTCTAATGCAATGCCCAGCAGTAATGGTATTTTGGAATTCAGCTGTACAATATGCATCATATAATAGTAATATCTTTATTACTAATTTGAAATGTTAATATATGTCTGGTATGGAAAGCTTTGTACTATTGTTTTGTAAAAGATTTTTTTTAAAAAACAACAACTATTTTTTTTAAAAAAATATTTAAAGAAAAGCTTTTACCTAGGTAATGAAAACTGATACTGAGATGCAGTGGTTATTGAGATGCAGTGGTTTCCTTAACCTAGACTACTTCCTTCTATCCTTTCTTACTCAACAAACCCAACAATCTTGAACCTTTTTCAGGAAGATCTTAATAGCTACAAAGTATTTTCCAGTAAAACTGAAGCTACCCTGAGGAATATAGCTTTAAAGTTAGGTTGTCATATTGACAGTTGGAATATGTAAGCAATAAAAAGGAATATATCATAGTTAGAACATAGTCCTGACGTTACCTTGAGATATGTTGCTCTTAATTGCTGTGCTTCCTTACTCTCCTTAAGCTTATGGGAAACATCATTCAAAGGGAGAAGCTTCACTTCTGTAATAGGTTTTCATTAACTGCTTGTTTTACACTGTAACAAAGTTTCTAAGTATATTTAAAATGACTCAACTAAGCTGGTGGTACACACACTAGAGGGGAGAGTAAGTTTACTGGAAGACTTCTGTTAACCATATGCCTTCTTTCTGATAATATATATGCATTTTTGACTAGTATTGTATAACCTCAAAAACATAAATATATATATTTTCCATACAAAAATGTAAGTTTGCACAGTCAAAATCTCTTGCAGTGGCTATATTACTGTGGGATGATTCAATAAGAACATATCTTCTTTTAGGGGGTTGGGAATATGGTATACATTAAGAAAAATGCTTAATGGACAAGGCATGATTGCTAATTGCATTGTCCTTTTGAAATGATATCTGATACTCAAAGACTAGTAAAGTTAGAGTACTCATGGAGGATTTTTTCCAACTTCTGCTTGCAAGCTGAGAAAGGAAAGCCCAGTCCAGATCCTTTAAGATGGGCACACGAGAAGTGTAGCCAGGAGAGAAAGGTGTGTGGGTGAAAGAGAGAGCTGCAGAGATAAAAAGGAGTAAAGGATCTTAGAGGGAAGTAGTAGTTTCCTTAATTTAGTCTACTTCCCCCTTTTTCTGGGAATCAGCTACAGTAGCTGTTATGACATCTTCCTCTTTGTTCCAAAACAAAGAAAAATCTACCAGTGTTTCCCATCCCATATAAGGACTGAAGCACGCTCCCGGCCCATGTGTCCTGTAATCCTTCAGTACTGGTCCATTAATTCTTATTCCTTCCTTCCGCTGAACCATAGGACTATGCAGCTAACACCAAATTCTGTATATAAATACTGTTTTATGAAAGTGTCAGGAGAGGGAACAAGTTTTGATATTGTCTTTAATACAAAAGTATTTCCTCCTTTTTTCTGGCTTCCTTACATATATGCAGTGCTACTATCAAAAACCATGTTTCTTCTTACTTGAGAACTGATGTATCTGAGGAATTTATCACATAGGGACCTATGTGCTTCCATCCCAAAAATGGTTAAAGTGTTGTCATCCTGGAAAAGCAAGCAAATTTGCTAATGATTATCACACACAGAACACAACGACACATTAAAAGCACTTTACTTAAGTGAGAAAATGGGTAGAAAGCACATTTTGTTTTCAGACAGATGTGCACAAATCTCGTTGATAGTTTGGAAATAACTTTTTAATGCATGTGCACAGATGCAGTAGTGATCCTCAAAAGTGGCATTTCCAAGTGCACACCCACACACATGCTCCAGAAAGGGAAGGGAAACGAGGGAGGAAAATACTCTTTGCCCCAGAAGCTTTTTCAGAGGAAGGAAGGCTGAGGTTTCCATTTGCAAACTCCCATAAAACAACACAAACACACACACACACACACACACACACACACCAGAGAACACAGCCGGTCACCTGCTCCCAGAGCACTCTAGTCCTCTTTTTGCAGGACTTATCCTCCATTTCTCCCTCCTGTCCAGGAGGAATTCCAAAACATCCTCTCTCCCACTGTATCATCCCTGCCTTCTCTCACCAGCTCTTCCCTTTCAGAAGCTAATGGGGGAGGCTAAATAAGAAGAAGGAGATGAGCTGCATGAGGGAGAGAAGCATATATGTGTGTGCAAAATAACCTCTTGGCACAACAAAACACCAGAGAGAATCCCAGAAATAGCTTTCACACTACAGCAATTGTACAAAGAAAGCAAATTTGTGAATGAAATGGAAATGGTTTTAAGTGGTTTGGGTGCATCGTCAGTCGAAAACCAATTGCACAATTTTGCCTAATACCCTGGATAAGCCTGGGTGCTGACCAGTTTACACTTCCAATTTTCCCCATGTGATAAACTCTCTAGATTGTTTCATAGATCTGTGACCTTTTGAGATGTTCATTCTTTGCAGCCAAACAAAATCTGAAACAGGCTAAGTTTTAGAAAATGTAACCTTAATATATACCACTGTGTCTATTGTGAAGCCTCTGACAACAATTTTCTGAGCTGAGTATGTTGATGTGCAATTCTAACTTTTTAAGGGTTTATTTACTTCTTTAAAACATCTTTAAGACATTGTTAGTTAGTTAGAAAGAAGGCATACCAGTCAGATATCACCAGTAAGACAGTACCTACCTCTTATACCCTTGCAATCAATAAGACATGGTGTGGCAGGGGGAAAGAAAAGAAGAAATGAAAAGTAAAGAAGAGACAAAGTAAGTTCTCTCATCTCTTCCTAAAATTACAGTTCTTACTATGACCTTCTGGGATCGAAACTGTTCAGGTACCCAGATGGAATAGCTCTTGACTCTGTGGGAGATGGAGAGATCCAATAGCAACTGATCTCTTAACAGATAGCAGTATGGTACATGAATGGGAATAGCTAGCATAGTCAGAGGGAAAGAATACAGGCAATATAGAGGCCAAAGGAATAACACAGACTAGAGAATGAGGGGGGGGGATATAATAGAGGTAGAAAACATGTGTCTAACAGGCTGCATTTAACCCCCCACCTCTATTTGCAACTCATGGGTCCGTTTTACATTGGCAAAAAGAGGTGTCATGAAGGCTGCTTGAAAACCCAGCTTTTACATTAGAAAATGGGAAAGTGTGCCATGAAAACGCCATTTTGGCGTTTTAAGGGAAAAAACGCGCCTTTAAAAAGTAGTTCGGTTGCCCCACTACTTTTTTAAAAAGTGCGTTATAGCGCTAGTACATCAAAACGCTAAGATGCCATTGCGCAGTTAAATGGGGCTCTGTTTCCTTAAGGCGCCCATTTAAAGGCTGCGCTGCAGGTGCGAATCAGAATGGATCGTGGGTTGGGAGCATGCGTGGTGTGGACTTCACTCCTAATTAAAACGTTCTATGCCCTCCAGGTGTAAAAGCTGGGGTTTAACCGCACAGTTTTTTAAAGCTCCCAAACCCCCTTTAAATCATTTAAAACTGCGCAATTCGCAGCTGCAAACAGCGCAATAGTGCAGTTCAAGCCTCGACCATCGCAATAGCGCAGTTCAAGCTAGCGCAGTTCAAGCCTCGACCCTCGCAATAGCGCAGTTCAAGCCTCGACCATCGCAATTGCGCTGTTCGCAGCGGCACGAACAGCGCAACAGCGCAATTCGCAGCCGGCAAGGAAAAAAAAATTAAAATCGCAGTTTAAAGCCGCGTTTATTGCTGCCCATGTAGCAGCTCCGCCTGTATTTGTAGCGTTCTGACAGCTTCCCATGTAACTGCTGAGCCACAAAAAAGACCTCAGATAAGTCGTTCCCACACCCCTCAGTGTAGCAGCTCTGCACTTTTTTAATGCACACCTGGGGCTTGCTATGTAGCTGCTAAGCATTAAGATAAAGGCGACTTCAGGTCACACTTTCTTGCCAATGTAAAAAGCCCCATGGGCTCTTCTTAGATGCCTACTCCTGACACACACACAACCCAAAAGAAGTCAGAAGGAGGCTGAAAAAGAAGTGCCCAGGGCTGCATCCACACTGCAGAAATAATGCAGATGATACTGCTTTAACTGCCATGACCCAATGCTACAAAATTCTGGGAATTGTAGTTTTGTGAAATGTTTAGCCTTCTCTGTCAAAGAACTCTGATGCCACAACAAACTACAATTCCCAGAATTCCATAACATTGTGCCATGGCAGTTAAACTTGTATCAACCTGCATTATTCTGCATTGCAGATGGGAGCAGAAGTGATAATTCATGTGTTCTTGCTTTGTTGTCATCATCTCCATCTATATTTATACACTGCCTTTAAGATTTGGACTCAAGGTAGCTTACAAATTTGAATAACACACACACCCATGCATTGATTAGCTCCCCCAAATACTCAAGGAATATTACAAGGCTGAAAGAGGGATTTCTGATTTTAGTTTTAGGTAGATGATATGAACCACTGGGGACCACAGAGCTAGTCTAGAGAGAATCTAGAAATAAATGGATAAAGGAAAACATGAGCTATGGGTAAGACAAACAAGAGCAGCTAACATGCAAATTCTCTACGTGTATAATGTCTAAATATTTTGAAGTGAGAAATTGTTGAAGAGGTGTGTGTGTGTATTTAGCTTGTAACTATGCCTTTTAAAACCTATATTTGCAGAAATCTATTCATTATCTAGTCTAAATTGTAACTATTTCTTTAACAACAACAACAACAACAAAACCCCAAACACACATATAGACTTTAGAAGAGAAACTGTCATTTAAACCCCTCCTTTGCCTATATATAATACTGTGTTGCAGATCTACTGATGTCTTAGTAGATCCTTCTATAGACATTTACCATCCTTACAGGCAGAAACACCTATTACTCATAATGGGGCTTTTTAGATTGGCAGGAAAGTGTGACATGAAGTTGCATTTTCCTTAATGCTTAGCAGCTAGACTGCAAGCCCCAGGTGTGCATTTAAAAAGTACAGGGCAGCTAGACTGAGGTTTTTTCTGTGGCTCAGCAACTACATGGGAAGCTGTCAAAACGCTACAAACACAGGCGGAGCAGCTACATGGGCGGCAAGGAACGCGGCTTTTAGCCGCGCTTTAAACATGTTTTTTCCCTTGCTGGCTGCGAATTGTGCAATTGCGCAGGTACATCATACAGTCGGAGCTTATCACATGGGGGAGTACAGGACCATTCCGAAAGAGGGAGAAAGTGAGGTCAGTTCGGAAATGCACGTGATTATGCACAAGCTCATCACACACAAGACAAGAGAGCATCTACACAAAAAGAAAATGCAGAGTCAATACGAAAGAATTCATCACTTGTGAACATACTGGTCGGCTTTCTGTTGCAAATTAAGGCATCTTGGGAAATGGTAGCAAAGGCTCATGGGAGTTGTAGTCTGTGTTCTGTCAGAACATTATATTGAGTTGTCTTGAGGTTTCAGCCCTCTGTCCAGGAGGGATTCCCATATGTCCTCCATTCTTGAGCAGAGGCCCCCCCTTTTCCAAGTTGACCAGGTACGTCCTCCTTTGCCAGGACACGTCCTACTTTTCCAGCCTTCTTTTTGAAGAGGAAGCAGGAGGGCCAGGCGTGCTCTGGCCAGGCTCTGGGGGTCTCTTCCTGGCTCCTTCCCTCCCTCCCTCCCTCCCCGCTGCCTTCCTCCTCCCTTTGGCTGAGAGAGTGTGACTTGCAGGGAGGAAGGGCAGCGGTGGTGCTCCAGGTCCTCCTGATGCTGGACCAGGGCAAGCTGGAAACAGGAGGAGGAGGAGGAGGAGGAGGAGAGGGACATGGGGCCCCTCTGCTGCCCTGCCTCCCTGCAAGTCACACTCTCTCAGCCAAAGGGAGGAGGAAGGCAGCCAGGAGAGAGCCCTAGAGCCTGGCCAGAGTGTGCCTGGGCCTGCCTTCTCCTCCCCCCTTTGGCTGAGAGAGTGTGACTTGCAGGGAAGCAGGGCAGCGGAGGTGCTCCAGGTCCCTCCTCTTCTCCTCCTCCTCTTGCCAGCTTGCCCTGGCCTGGCTGAGCGCCTCCAGTGCCCTGCTGTCTCCCTAGAAGTCACACTCTCTCAGCCAAAGGGAGGAGGTGAAGGAAGGTGCAGGTGCACTCTGGCCGGGCTCTGAAGGTCTCTTCTTGTCTTGGCACCTTCCCTCCCTCCGCACTTGTATCGCTACCTTTAAATGGGTGCTTTAAAGAGACAGAGCCCCATTTAACCGTGCAACTACACCTTAGCCTTTAGACGCAATAGCAATGTTGCGCCCTTTTAAAAAAAGTAGTGGGGAAATCAAACTACTTTTTAAAGGCACTTCTTCTCCCTTAAAACTCCAAAATAGTGTTTTCATGGCACACTTTCCCTTTTTCTCATCTAAAGGCTGGGCTTTCATGCAGCCATCAACACACCTCTTTTTGCTAATGTAAAATGGGCCAGCTCCTTTTTAAAGCACTTCTTCTCCCTTAAAATGCCAAAATAGTGTTTTCATGGCACACTTTCCCTTTTTCTCATCTAAAGGCTGGGCTTTCATGCAGCCTTCAACACACCTCTTTTTGCCAATCTAAAATGGGCCAATATATAATCACATCATGCTCATCTATAAGCCATCAGTAACACACATTCACGGGGGGGGGGGGGGGGACTGCATAGATATAATCACATCATCATCATCATCATCATCATCATCATCATCATCACCATCAAACATTTCTGTCCCCTTTTCTTCCAGACAACTGTCTTCCATCACATTTTATCCCCACAAAAACAATTCTCCAGGTTAGATCAAATTAATTCTACATTTACACTGCAGGATTAATGCAGTTTGACACTATTTTAATTGTCATGGCTCAGTGCTATGGAATTCTGCGATTTGTAGTTCTGTGAGAGTTCTGGTGCCATAAGAAACTACACAGCCCAGGATTCCATAGGATGGAGCCATGGCAGTTAAAGTGGTGTCAAACTGCATTAATTCTGCAGTGTGGCAACAGCCCATGAGAGAGTATTTGGCCTAAGGTCACCCAATGTATTTGACAAGTAAGACAGTTTCTTTCTCATTTTTATTTTCCTTAATTTAAAATTCTTCTTATTAAGAAAGGAAAATAATTTCCCCCAACTTCCATGACTAGGTATTTTAATGGAAGTTCTTTACAGTTTTGGGGGAAAATGTGATCAGTTAAAACAAGGCATATTATTTAGCATAGTACCATATAGATTTGATATATGAAAATGCTGCTATATATAATTCTTTTTTGTATTGTTCCCTGGCTCTTTTACCATAAAATACTGAAAATCAATAAATGAATATACTGCAACTAAATGTCTTGCATCAACTACATTTTTCTATTGTAACATCTTTTTTTTTTAACATGATCACATCATGTTAACATGTATAACATCTCTTGAAAGGTGAAAGCATCCAGAATCTACAAAAAGTGATACTTTCACTGGGCCAGCCAAAACACATAATATACATATTGCAAGCTTTCAATATTCCATTGGCTCCTTCATTAGGCAAAGGTGTTAAAAATAAAACAGAAGAGAAAGAAAGTGACAATGGGGTGAAACAGATGGTCAAAATAAGTAGGCTTTGAGGTGGCGTATTTAGACAATGCATGCCTTGAAGCCAGTAAGAAAGCACACCCAAGCCTTGCTACAGGGAGAAAAGCCATTCTAAAAAGGAGATTTTTTTTTCCAATTTCTTCCTGGAAAGTGTGCACTTTCATATGTATGTATAAATATACTGGGTCTAAATGGGCACTCTATCCTACCCTTAACCCTGCTTGTGCATGCAAACACCCCATTGCAAGTGAACATTTAAAAGAGATAGAGCTGCTATACCCAAGTAGTGAGGGTGGCAATGCCCAAGAGAAACCACAACACCTCTCATGGAGATGAGTAAACACACATAAAACAGACAGTCAAAGAGGGTGCATGGAGTGAAGAAAGGTGAAAGGGGGCATGATTGTACCTTGCTGGCATCTGTATGGGCACACCTCTGCTTGATGCCCTTTACTGGTGGAGATGCAGATGCAACTACCTTTTTGAGGGGAAACATCAGCAATAGAAAAATAATGAGTTATTAATTTTATCTATAATGGTAGCTAACTAATAGAGTTATTAATTTTATCTATAATGGTAGCTAACTAGTTTTGGGACATTGGTATAACTGTAAGTAATTACTTCTAAAAGCAACTGTTCAATGGATCCTTCAATGCAATCTAGTTTAGACTGCAACAGTGTGGAAAAGTGCTTGGGGAAATGTATAGAAATGCCTATTTTATATTCTTAAAACATGCTGTACTAGTCCTGTATCTCTCAAACTGCTTACAGCCCAGTACATTTTCTTTTCTTTGTGTTTTCCAAGTAGCAGTAGTTCTACAGACAACTCAGTCCTTCAGATAAAACAGACTTCATGCTCTAATCATTGATACAATGATAAAGAAAAGCATATGAAGTGAAAGCAGGTGTGCTTTGCAAAGTGGTTTAGCAGCCTGTGCTTACAGAATGGGACGTTTGTTTGTACATCTTGTTCCCAAGTGGATTCTGATTGAATTGTCACTCAGCTCTAAGAAGACTTGAAACAATAAAGTCTAGTGAGGTGAAACTCTTTCAGATATGGGCACATGAGAGATTAAGAAACTTTCAAGATAAAACACTGACAGGCTCTGTAGAATGGGATTTTGCTGCCATACTACATCATGAAAGCATAAAAAATTCACTTGGCTCACAATATTGTGGCTTGTTTTTATTTATTTATTTATTTATTTATTTATTTATACCCCGCTCTTCAGCCCTAAAAGCTATCAGAGCGGCTTAGAATTATTATTTTAATTAGACCGTTCCCTGCCCTCAGGCTTACAATCTAAAAAGACTTGCCACAAAAGGAGAAGGGAATGGTGGTGGGGAAGGGGATCAGGTCCAGCAGTTCTTCTCTCCCTCTGAGGCCTGGACCATGGCAGATGGACTGGAGGGAGGACTCTGCTTCATACTCTAGGACAGGCCTGATGAAGTTTGTCCTGTCCTTTCACTCCCTCCTAGGTAAAATGGTGTAGCATGGAGAGAGGTCTCTTCCACTTGAGGCCAGGCCTGATGGTGTTGCTAGACCTTTCCAGTCCCTTCACTCCCTCCTGGGTAGTAGCTCTTCTTTGCCTGTTTCAGCTGCTATTTCTCTGGATACCACTCCTCTTTCCCCATGATGTTCCTGGTGGGAGGATGGGAGCATAACCAGCCAGTGGTCACCCTCATCTGTTCCAGAAACCAAGGGATCCTTCTATAATCCCAGGATAATATATCTGTATTGTTCTTATAAATTAATTTAGTTTTTATTTGTGCCTTGAGGTAAGGGCATAATAGCTATACTTGATTTTGTATATTTTAAAAGGAATACAGAATATTTTTTCAGCCTTATCACATCGTAAATTTAATGCTGTATAGCAATGTAGAAGTACTTCAGCTCAGAGGTAGAACATGTGCTTTAACATTTACATGAAACCGCTGGGAGAGATCATCCGGAGACATGGGGCGTGGGGTTATCAGTATGCTGATGACACCCAAATAGTTTTTTCTATGTCTCCGACTGATGCAGTGACCAGGGATGGCGTTGCTCCTCTCATGGCCTGTCTGGAATCGGTAATGGACATGCGGCTACCCTCATACAGAAAATATAGCTAGCTTTTGACATGCTCGTTTTGAGATTTTGTCATTTGTCTGAGTCCTTTTCAGGGTGCTATCTTTGATATATAAAGCCCCCAGAAACTTGGAATCAGGACATCTGAAAAACTGTTTTGTCTCTATGGACTAGCTTACAATTTGTGATCCCCATAATCAATCCATTATTATCACACTTTTTTCAGCTGCTTTTACAATGCCCCAGTTTTTCTTTGCTCCTCCCTCTTCCTCTTTGACTCATTTCAGTTGCTCCTAACTAAGGGGCTGGACAGACCAGCACTTTGAGCCGCCCTGGGCCTGAACTAGGGTTGTGTGGGGGCTGAGCCTTTACATGCTCAGAAACCCTACTGCACACCCCGGGCAGCATCTTGGCATGCATCCATACAGACGAGTCACCCCACAATGACTTCCCTCGCACATAGCATACAAATGCCACAGCCCTTATGGTGCCCGTTCTAGGGCACAAATAGGAGTCATATTTTGCTGCTCCTTTTTGTACCAGGTTGGGGGCATGGTGTGCAGCTGCCACGTCCCCAACCCATCCCATTCAGGGATGGCATAGAGCTGCCCCTGAATGGGCTGTTTGTACAACCCCTAAGTTCAAACTACAAAAATAATTTCCACTCAACTAACTCAGTAGGGGACAGGAAAGGAGTAGGAGAAATCTTACCCATCCTAGTAGACTCAGACAAAAGCAAACTGCTGCAGCCTGTCCCCGCTTGTGTTTTCTCCTTCGTTAATAGCTTTTGCCCTTTTGATTGTATCATGCTTGGCCATACATGTTCTAGTTTAATCTGTGAAATGTTGGAGGATATGCTTGTCAGTTCCCACTACCACTTCAGTGTGAAACTCCTTCCCAAAGAATTTCCATGACTAATGGAATTTCAATAGGTGGACAGAAACCCCTCCCCAAAAAGAAAAACAAAACAAAACACAGAACTGTATTTTCACCTGGCCTTGGTCTTCTACCATTTATTTTACTTTGGTTGTTGTGTGCCTGCAATTGTAAATTGCTTAGTGACCTGGGGGGAGGGATATGTGGATACTTTAAATATTATTATTATTATTATTAACCTTTATTTATATAGCGCTGTAAATTTACACAGTGCTGTACATACAATCATAAATTAGACGGATCCCTGCCCTCAGGCTTACAGTCTAAGCTTGCAAACAATAATACGTTATCTAACAATTAGATAATATTGTTAAATTTACAGTCTCACAAATAGATACTTTCAGAATAAACAAATATGTATTCCAATTAAAGCTTTCATGTTTTATTTTTTTTTATGTAAAACCATACATCTTGCTTTGAGAAAAAATCTGCATTCTGCGTACAGTTTATTCCAACTGAGACACTTTACCTGATAAGCCTCCTGCAATATTTTGCTGTCTAAAATTGCTTTCAAATCACGGAAGAACAAGTTTCGCTCCAAAAAGTATCCACAAAGTTTCAGGCAGATAACAACTGATGATTACTTATAGACATCAACTGAGCAGCATGGCATGCCATTTGTAAATGTCACCAGTTAAGATCATGATATGTCCCTTGATCAACTACCTTCTTTATTGCATCTCCTTCTAATAATATTTAGGAACAACACCACTTGCAAAACTGAATGCTGTATAGAAGACAAAGAATTTGTATTTCACAGACACAAGCACTAATTGTAATACTTAACCAATGTGCTTGTTTACCACAGTTATGTGATATATGGAGAAGGGAGGGAGGTTCATCTCCTTATATATGGATTTAATCTCCTTATGGGTCATAACTAGACATTACTGGTAGTGTGTGACTGGTACCAATAAGGATTTAGATTTTTGTGAATTCTAATGACAACTGTCCTGATCTGCATCCTTGGACAAATGTGCATTTGGTAACTGATTGACTCACCAGGGTTTGTACTTCCTGAATGTTTCAGTATAGTTTTAAACTCAATAAATCCCAAAATTATCACTATGTATTAAAGATACATGTATTGAGAGATGATATATTTACGTCCGAGCCATCCTGTTTTTAAAATTGTTATCAGACAACCTATAAATATTGCAAGTACAGAAATACATTTAGTAAGGTGTATTTTAAAAGAAAATATGTTCCAAAGTGTGTACAAACATACCAAATAACAAAGCTTCTGACAGAGAAGTTCTTTTTTACAAAGACTTTTTATGTCCATCCATTCCTCTTTTCTTGTCTGTCTAGCTGGAAGGCTTTTGCTTAACAGCACCAGAATTGGGAAGACAGTGAAATAAAGTTGAGAAATACAAACTATCAGTGTCAGTTGCAGCAGTGTGTCCGTGGTAAACAATGCAATAAAGAAAGCTTGAGTTGAAAAAGAGGTTTCTAGTCTAGGTAATTCTACTGTAAACCTATGTGCTTATCTATAGCAGGCAAGGTAAACAGCAGCTGTCTCTAGAGTCTCTTACAGATGCTGCATTAACAGTAACAGCAAAGGAGAAGGAATATTTGCCTGCCTCACCAGCTATCTGCAACAAAGATCTGTAAATTTAGCCACCAAAATGGAAATCAGAAGATAAATGGAGCCTGGTAGAAGACAAAGATATCTCTGGACACATTTGGAAGAAGCCTTCAGGTGGTCACAAGACCCCATTTTCCCCATAATGTCTGCATCTGTTTTTGTTGTTGTTACTGTTGTTAAAATAACATCCAAGAAATCATATAACTTGTCAGTTGAGCTAGAACTGAATTTTGAATATATCTTTAGATGCATGCACACACTATCACAACAATGGACTTGAAATAGGGTGAGTTTCACTCATCCCTAATCACCATAAGAGTAGACTTGAAAGTTATTTTTGAAAAGTACTTAGTGTGGTGGTTCCACATTCTCTTCCTGAAATAGTTGTTTGTGTGTGTGTGTGTGTGTGTGTGTGTGTTTTCATCACTTCTGACTTATGGTAACCCTAAGGCAAACTTATCATGGAGTTTTCTTGGCAACTTTTGTTCAGAGGAAATTTGTCATTGTTTTCCCCTGAGGCTCAGAGGGTATGACTTATCCAAGGTCACTTTGTGGGTTTCATGGTTGAGCTGGGTATTGAACCCTGGAGTCAAACCCAGAGTCAAAGAACCCAGAGTCAGAGTCCAACTATGCCACACCATTTGTCATTATACAATAATAAAATTTTAATAATTATTTTATTTTCATTTTTATTTAGTTTCTCAAAAATAAACAAATTATTTGAAACTAGTTATATACAAGCTCTGCATAAGAGGTTTCCTATTTCTCCTCTACCTCTCTCGATAAATATTACAGCGACATCAGCACACTACAGTTCTTTCAGATTCTCATATGAAAAATAATGAAACAGAATAGAGGCCGGGAAATTTATATTGTGATAACATCAGCCTCACTGTTAGTTGTATTTCACATCACCAGAAGTGAAAGTGGATTTGCTGTTTTCTACTGCAACTTCTGTAACAATACTGCTGATAACCTGAGATAGGAGAAAGAAAGAAAGAAAGAAAAGAGAGAGGCAACAGGTTAAGTTGATGCATGAAGAATACAAGTGTGTCTTTGTTTCAGTTTCAGATGTGGCAAAGGACTTCATATGACTTGTTCTTTCATTCCTTTTGTGATTCATACTGGAATGTGGTCATGCCCTGTCTTAGATATTGCTAGTAAGGAATTAGTCCCGAAAATGCATCACTTAATCCTTCCCATGCTATTGCCATTTTGTGAAAGTTTTTTTTAAAGCTTTTGAAGGGTTTCTATTCTGTTGCTTGATGCTTGTAATGCCCTGCCCAATTACCTACATTTTAAGCTAATGGTAGCAGTATGACTATTCTCCCACAAGACTCCATATTGTGGTTAGACAAAACAGTCCTGAAGTTTAATGTAGACTATTCCATAAGTAAGGGATTTAGGTATGAGACACATGACTATGTGCTTTACACAATTAAAATGCTCTTTAGTCTAGTCTACTAGAATGTGATGTGGTCATACTTGGTTCGCAAGAGTTCAGGCTTTTTTTTAGGGGAGATGCGTGGCAGGACTCCTTAAACTCCGCAGAAAAATGCTTCATGGTTTTTACTGGCGTATCCATGCAAATCTGCAGAAATGCACATTATCACATGTATCCACTTTGTATGGATTCAAATGATTGCATATTTTTCCCAGGGGGAGTGAACAGATGCAAATAGATGAAAATTTGGACAGGAAAGAGAAAGCAGCTAACCATCGATGTGAATGTGTGAAGTCCACAGCAATCTGCACAATACGCTTGCATGTAGACTAGTACTATGAGACTATTCACTTGATCAAGAATCCAGAAATGTAGTCGCTCATAGAAGAACAAATGGGGAAGTATTTTATCTTTTAAAACATCTGCACTTCTGGCACAATTCAAAGTATTATTTACCTATAAAGTCATAAATAGTGTGACTCCAAAAATAACAGAAGGATCAACTCTCCCAAAATTATTCTGTTCATGGGTCCTAAATTTTGATGGAGAAGGCTCTCATCCAGAACCACAGATGAATAGTCGATACTACTCATAACTCATTTATTTTCTTAAAAAACTTAGTGCTGTAATGTATTCATTTTAGACTCATGTTCACTTAACTGCTTTTATCCATCTTCCCCATATTACCTGTAAAGCAGGAAGAATATGAATCTGATAGCCTCCAATGAGGAGAAGCTTGCACCAAGGTAAGGAGAGCAAGGAGGTAAAGATTAAAGTATTTAAGCCTCTGCTGCTTCTCAGTCTCTTGCCTTTGAAACTTTTGACCCATCCTTTCACCTCTGGTCACTAGTTCATTGGTCACTTTTGGGATACCTACTGTGGAGAAAAGGCAGATTGGGATGTTGGCAACATCCAATCAGAGCGAGCCTGGCAACAGCCAAGGGGAGCATAGCCAAGAAAAGGTGAGGGCTACTCCCTGGAGCAAGAATAAATACGAAGAGAGGAGTGTATGAGTTAGCTAGGGACCAGAGCAACAAAAGTGTGGGTCAGACTAAATCTGAATAAAGACTTACTCCAAAAATAAAAACATATAGTTTGTAGTTTAAAAACAAATAATAATAACTTTACTAATAAATACATAACAAATTAAATCCTATCTTAATTGGTATTAATATAGCAGGAAGATGGGACAAGCTAATGCTTACTGACTGCTGCCTGTAGTCACTAGCAGTTTAGGATCTTGGCAGAGAGCTGTTAAACTGTTAAACAGGAGTCCCATGATAGATAGAATGAGAGAGGGAGGGAATCCCTATCGATTATAATGAGGGACAGGAGATTGCAATTCTTCCAGCAGTGATCATCTAGGGCAACCATTTGGTGAAGGATAGGCCTCTGTCATGAGACCAGGTGAATTAGCTTGCCCTTGGGTCTGGCCAGGGAGTCTTGCCCTCAACAGAAATTATGTGACTTGGGGGTTGATTCTTCTGGTTGGTCTTCCAGCAGCTGATTGGCTGGGAAACACCCCCATTTTGGGGTTCTCCCTGGGGCTCAAGTGTTTCACCCAAGAGAAACTGTGGAAGAGGTCTAGGAGAGACAAACCACCTCAACTTGTCCCATACTAGATTGTTCCCCTACTTTTGTACTTCTCAAGAAATAAATTCAAGTAGATGATAGTTTAAATAAACTGGCCCATATTTCATCCCATGTTCTGTGTATGGTCTCATTATTTCATGAGTTGGTCATCAATCATGTTTGTCCTTATTGTTGTATTAGGGGGTAAAAAGGGATACAATGCATCATATTGTGTGTAGTCATCTATCTATTTTTCTATCTATCTATCTATCTATCTATCTATCTGACAAAGTGGTGCTGAACATTTTTCATCCTGAATAATCTAGGATAAGATTTGTGTTCAATTATTCCAGGTGCCTTAATTTATATACAATCACTTTCTTCAAGTGTTGAACTCCGTGTAATTATTTTATTTTGCCCAGGTAGAACAGTAATAAAGAAAAGAGATGAATCTATCTAGTATCTGATTTTTAGGGTCCATAGTTATTGATCAGCAGTGTTTAACAGAATCAATAATTTAAATATTTATTGTGTAATTTATGCACATGTATTCAGAGGTATACTCAACAAAGCCCCTGTCTTGCCATCACATAAATACAGGTCTGCAGCTGCCACCCTCCTCTTCCTCCTCCTCCTCCTCTTCCTCCTACTATTGTGTACAACATTTGTATCCCACTTTCTTCTGGTAAGCACAAAGGAGCATGCATATTTCTTTATCTTTACAGTAATCCTATGGAGAAGGATGTGACTGGCCAAAGGTTAGAAGTGAGTTCCATAGATCAATAAGGACTAGAACCTGGTACTTACAAGTCCCAGTGTAACACTCCAGTCAGTACACCTCACTGGTTCTCTTAGTCTTAAATAAATTGAGATTGCTTCTTATCTTATCTTTTGCTATCTCTTCAGAAGTCTAGACGGCATAATTAAATTTATGTACCTTATGTTAGGCTTTGAGGCCTGAGTGTGAAATGTACAGATGTGAACAAAAGGAAAAACCAAGAATTATGGGTAATCTACTGTTTGCTTGCCTAGAATTGTCTACAGCTGAAGGCTGGAAAACAGACACTGCTCAAGGTCAGTATGTGCTTGCTTGCACTTAGGCCTAATGTAAACAACAAGAGTCTTCCTGACTGAGGGGACAACATTGTAGGTGACACAGGGAAGAAGAATCACCAGAAGAGGTTGGGTGGAGTAGTGAGTGGCTGGTTGGAGAGATTTGTCGGGTGTGTATGCATATTTGTAAATACAGCAACTTAAGAATAAAACCTCTGAGGAGAGAGTTTTGACTCCAGTCTGTTTCATCAACTGGGAGGAGGATTCCTGATAAAGCCGAAGCTTCAGGGTCGCCGGTAATTCCGAAGGCATCAGAGATTGCTTGAACTGTGCACTTCTGCTTGTTTACATCAACACCTTATGACTTATCTACCCCTAAACTTTTCCAGAAAAAAGAAAACAATATTTTGGTTTCCCGTGTCCTGGTTCAGGACTCAAACCACTACACCACACTAGTTCAAAATTTCCATTAATACTGAAAAATAAAGAGGAAAAAAATCTATCATGCCCCTGGTGCAAGCATGCTGAAATATAAAGATTATCAGAAAAGAAAATGGGACTATTTCCACCAAATGGCCAATTCACATTGAAGGTTTCTTGTTTATAAATGATGTGCTGATAGAATGGTTACAGGGCATAAAATTCATTTTTTTAAAACATTTTGAAAATAGCTGTAAACTCTACTCTGTTTCGTGATTAAATATTCTGTTTCACCTTCAGCAGGTTGTGAAATGAAAATCCTGCTAAATCATGAAAGATCGACAGTTTTCTTCTTTCTCTTGCATATTAAGAATGGAAACTCTCTTTAGGGCATCAGATTCTCATATCTCTGAGGTGGGGCATATTTAGTGCTCAGGAATTCAGAGTGACAGATAAGTGTGGGCAAACTGCAGTTACTGGGGAAAAAAGTTAGAATGTGACATCTGTCTCTGCATGATTAGAAGTAATTAAAGACAAGCAAAACACCTGAAACAATCACTTCTGAACTTTTGTGTTGATGCCTCCTTGGATTTACAGCCAGTTTAATGAGCTTGCTGACATTTTTCCATGGTGCAACAGCAGCATCCAGTGGTCAGTTCTTTTCAAAATGGCTCAGTGGGTTTCTTATTTATGCAAGTCCTTGTTCTTTATCTTGTGGTGACAGCCAGAAGTTGCCATGGCATTATTAGTGACATCATCAAAGGCATTGCAATAAAGTGGCATCACAATAAATAACACAGTGCATGTTAACAGAACTCACTGAGTTTTGAAGTTCATGTGCAGAAGCATGGCTTCACTTCTTAATTATAGAAGAAATCTTTAATTTTTTTTAGCCATGGGGGAGGGGGAGAAAAACAATTCCCTATGGAGAAGAGACATTTGTATGTAAGCACTACAACTTTATCAGCTAACAAAAAACTGCAACAAACATTAGGAAAATATATATATATTACTCAGTCATGTGCAGATACCCTTTTACTAAGGTGGACAGCTAATACCCACATCCATCACCATGTTTCAATTCACTGGCCACATTAACACATTGCACTCTTATAGTGCTGCTATTCTACTTTTACTGCTCTGGCTGCCTCCTGTTGCATTCTGAGGTTTGTAGTTCAGTGAGGCCTAAGAGCTCTCTGGCTGAGAATTCTTAATGCCCCTCTTTAAACTGAAAATCCCAGAATGCAACAGGAGGCAGCCAGAGCAGTTAAAGTGGAATAGCAACACTTTAAGAGTGTAGTGCAATAATCTCCTTAGTGTAGTCCAGTAATATAGTAAGTGAAGTAATAAATAACAAAATAAAGTGTAATGTGCTACTTTTAAAAGCTAACATTTCAAACTCAGAGTGTGGGACAATATACACTAGTCTCACCTTAATGTCCCAATGGTCCTGCCTCACCCATCATTTCAAATTTTGCTGTGTTGAGTGATAATCTATGAAAAAGAGTTGTATTCATGTTAACTTGAACACAAGTAAGATTCATTAGTATGATCAGAATGTCTGCACAGGGTTCTGATTAATCTGAACATAAAAAACAACCTATGGGATCTCTCTCTCTTTCTCTCTCTCTCTTAAGACCATCCAATCTAATATCTCATGTCAATAACAGCCAACTGGCTGCTTTTGAGAAGTTCATGCAAGTTGATGCCAATTCCCATCAACTGGTATTTTGTGGAATGTTATAAGTAAATGTAAAACTAACAGACTCCTATCATGACCAACAGACTTTGGTAGATTCAGATTGCAATCCTACCTCTTTGAATTCAGTAGGACTTGGTATGAACATGCTGCTTTTGTTCACGGATTGGTCTAATCCCATTTACATTTATCTAAATGAGTGGCCATTAGCACATCTTGTGTCAATGAACACTTTTTTAAAAAAGCAAATAACTTTTTAATGTCCTAAATTTCCTTCCATCTTTTTTCTTGGATGTTTCCTGGTTCTTGGCATTATTAGAAAAGGAGAAAAAATCTTTATCAGTTTCATTACCAGTCTATGTGACATTACAAACCCATGCCATTTCACATCCTGCTATGCTGGAGAGCTTCCAATACTGTAGCTGTTTCTCTTCATGAAGGGAATTAGGGGAAAAAAATCATTTTCTTTTTGGTATTTTTTTAAGTTTGGCAATATATGTTTGTTTGTTTGTTGTTTAGATGGAGTGACCATTACTCTATGCATTATTCCAAACATGACCACAGTATAGATTCATGCATTGCTATACAGTGGCACTAACCCCTTTATAGTTATTGTTGAGGAGAGGTTTCCATGTGTTCTCCTCAATAGAAAAAATGGTAATGATGTACCTGTTACGGGGAGATAGATGGAATTGCCTTTATGGCTTCATTCATTCATTCATTCATTCATTTAAGGGGTAGTGACACAAAGCAACCTTTTATTACTGATGCTGAACTTGTGGTAGAGCTAAGTTATAAGAATGGTTTATCAGTATACATATGTTTCAATTATCAAGGAGAGGAGTCATCTGTGGCATGAGTGAACTTGTTTTGGAAGCTATAGTTTGAACTACTACTTTTTGATATAAACAAAATATCCCTCCCCAGTTTTTTTGTTTTTGTTCTTTATCGTATTCATATACAGATCTATCACATCTCACAATCACATCTTTACTATAGTGAACTACTTTGACCAGACTCCCTGGCCAGCACAGCCACCAGGCTTGCTGAATGGGGATTATGGGATCTGAAGTCCCATAAGAAATGTTTCCATGCTCTACCTCTTTGACACAACAAAGGAAAATGGTAGTGGAGGGCTTTTAGAAGTTGCTCACCATTACTAATTGTCTCCATCAAGGAGCTCCTCATAAATCTTCCCCGATGTTGAGGAAGCATGCCAATCTTTCACACATGCACATGCTTCTACAGTGTTTTAGAGGTGATTTACCAATGCTTACCCCATGGTAAGCAATGGTGTGATAATCACCTCTGTTGTATGAGCAAACAGACACATTTGTTTGCATGCAGGCTCTTTGAAGTCCTTACAATAAATGTGTGGAGGACTACAGTGGAGATGGGGTTTACATTCCTAATTCTCTCCAATTTGCGAAGAATTATCTACCATCTTATCCTCTCCTTGTTGTTTGTAGGAAGGTTTTGCTTCTTAGAACATTAGAGACTCAAACAAACTATATTAGAAATTCCAATCTATAGTTGGAAGAGGTGTATGTCAAGAAAAACAAAACAGACTTGTTATGATTTGGAGGGGGGGAGGAAATGTAATGACAAATGAGTTAAATAAAGCCAAACAAGAGGCTTGCCACTACAATTATTTAATGTTCTTCCTTTCCCCTTAGTTCTGGAGACTTTGATATTTTCTGAAACAAGCCATTGTATTAGTCTCCCTCATCAGACAAATTGAAATGCAATGTGGTAGAGTCTATTTTGACAGTTGGGGAGACTATGAGGGCTTATAGTACTAGTTTCATTGGTGGTAGGGGGAAACCAATTGGATGCTGGCCATCAGTGTTTCCATGCATCTTTCAAAACCTAGAAATGATAGCTCTCTAGCTGATTGCTTAAGGGTTTACTTGAACAGAATAAACAAATAAGTTGACCTTTATATTAATGCTGTCAGCATCACCTTCTCTAGATTTCTCACCATATCCATGAACTGTGCATCTGTAAGTACCTTGAACAGCACTTCTAGTTACATCTTTAGCTATTCATCACTTCCACCTGATATTACTGCAGACTTGCTCCTAAAGGGTTAAGTACCTCACTAGAAAGGATGAGTCTGTGATGCACTGCTGTGTTCAATTAAGATTTATGGAGAGTGCTGTTAATGGGCAGCAGTCAAGGACAATGGGAGGCTGTGTTTGGAAATGAAATAAATGGAGAAAATAGACAGGGTCATACTGAAGGTGTCTAGCATCTTGAATTAACAGAATGATGGAAGGAGGAGGGAAAACTCAATAATGCTTAAAATGTGATAGTTGCTTTTGCGTGCTGTTGCTTCACTGTCCTTTCATGTCTGTCTCTTATTTTAACCTTTATAGTTTTATCTAATTTTTAAAAAACAAAAATATTATAGAGAGGTATGAGACGATTCTGATTAAGGTATGAAGAGGCAACTTGTCTCATGGAGGCCACTGTGTTATACTAACACAACAAGATGACCCATCCAATGTTAAAATAATATGTGAATCAAGTATCTGTAAGTACCTCCATAGTGTACAACAGGCATCTGGGTTGTACAACTATTGCTGGGTTGTTCACTTCATATGAAGTGCAAGTTTGACTGGACTGAATGAAAGCTTGTCTCAAATGGCACATAACAATGAAATGTATGGATAACTTTTAGTGCTTATTTCATTTAATGTTAAAGTGCTATTTTTAAGTCTAAAATCTGGTAAAATTATCAAAGGGCTAATACATTCATACTAGGGATTAAATCAATCTACAAACACACAAACACATACCCATTTTGCCCATATTTTTCTATTTGATTTATGTATCTATTCTTTTATTTAAAATGTGCACTGAAATTAAATTTAAATGTATGTTTTAAAATCTGTTTTTGTGTAGTTTTGCTTCAAATGCACACATTAAGCATCATGTGGCACGGCTAGTGCAATATGAGTTTGTAGTAGAGATAGGAATAAAATTACTGAGGATGATGTTACATAATGGAAAAAAAATATATTTATTACTTCAGGAAATCCATCTCAGGACAAGACCCCCCAGGGGGTTCATTCCCACTATGGAAAACATCGAATCACAGATCAAATAAAATGATCATTGTCCCCATTTGAAACCGGTTCTGATCCTCAAGCAATCAATTATAATCACACTGAATGGGGGCAAATGGGGGAAAAAACTGATTTTTAAAAAGTGTACATTGCAAGAGGTTTTTTTAAAAAAAGGATTGAGTCTGAAGTGAGTTTCATAAGTTGGAACCATGGTTCAGAACCGATTCATTCTGGAGGAGGAAGGACTATGGCAGGGGGGGTGTTTACCATCCTCTATTTTTGACATATCCACCATTTCCCTCCCTCCAGTGCTGCCTTTTGTTCCTTTTAAAAAAATAAAAATAAAATTAAAACAATGAGAGATTGCAAGGCAAGTAGTTGTGAAATCAATCCATTGGATTTTTGATCAATTTTAATTTAAAAACAAACAATGTCCACCCCCTTCATGCTCCGTCCCCGGCTCCATCCCTGGCCAGCCTTCCTCTACTCCCCCGGCCTTGCCTCCGCTCTTCCCAGTTTTGCTCCGCTCCCCCTCAGCCTTGGTCCTTGGCCAGGTTGCCCAACAAGGAACCCCCAGCCATGCTCTCCACTGGCTGCTGGTGATGCTGGTCCTGGTGGGCTGCTGGGGCTTCTCCTCTTCATCCAGCACCCCTGTGGCCCCTCCAGCCCTTTCCCCCTGAAGGGACTAAACAGGGCTCTCTGGTAAGGTGGCATCTCTCCTGAGTCCCCTCCTGCTGCAGTGGTCCCACAACCAGCCTCTCCCAGGGCTTCCCTGGCAAGGTCTGGCCATGGGGAGGGGGGCGTTTGCCCTCACTTTCCCCAAGGCTGAGAGTGTGTGGAGCTTAGCACTCTACGCTCTTAAAACGAGGCTAGGTTGTTTCAAATGTGGTCCCTGCCTCCTGTTTCATTTTGGGGATTGTAGTTCAGTGAGGCTTAAGAGCTCACCAGCTGAATAGTCTATGCCCCTTCCTAAACTACAAGCCCCAAAATGCAACAGGAGGCAGGGTCAGCATTTAAAATGACCTAGCCCCATTCAGGGGGCTATCCAAGGTGGGGGCTCCCGTGGAGCTCATGAGGGAGCAGGTGTGGTGAACCGACCCACAAACCAGTCAATCACCAGCCAGAGGCCATAAGCCAATCAGGTGCTGGCTGGGGGAATTTGAAGATTCCATGTGCCAGTTGGTTTTGTCACTTGGGGAACAGTTGAGTACAAGTGTGGACAGTGTTTTGAAGGTTCCAAAGGGATAGTTAGAGTCAGTTAGAGTTTGGCTGCCGACCAGGGAGGTTCTATTAGGTCCAGAAAGGGACATTAAAAGTATTGAGAGCCTGATAGGGAGTTAACCCAGCACTAGGAGAGGCTTGCAGTTTTGTAAGATCCTGAGGGATTTAATAGCCTGGGTGAATGAAGTAACAATCAGATTAGGAAAAAAACACAACTGCAACTAAATAGCTAAGAAAGACTGAAACAGCAACATCGTATCCACAAGACCTTGTACAGTTCTTTTGTTAAATAAAGTTTTATTCTTGTTTGAAAAATCACTTGGCCTGAGTTTTTTGGGGAAAAAGACGCGTTACTGAACATTAAAAGCTAGAGTAGGTTGTGACCTAATTTCGGTAGCACTGTTAGATATTATAGTGAAGAATCGGTTGTACATCACATAATTTTGATGGCAGCGGTAGGATAAGAAAACACATAGGACTGCCATCATAGAAAAGGACCAGTTCACATCATAGCAATATGGGACCCAGTGGGGGTCCCTCTGCAGGGAAAGGGGCTTCAGCTCACCCCTCTGGGGAACCCACCCCCAATGGCAGCCGGAGGAGCATGTCTAGGGCCAGCAGGCATGAAGGCCCCAAGGGAGAGGGTGGAGACAGGCAGAGGGACTATTCACCCGGTGGAGGACCTGCCCTGGAAAAGGAGGTTGCCTGAGAAAGGGATAAAGGTGGGAGGCAGGCAGATTTGTTTAGAGGGGTTTGCCATTGCCTCCCCCTGAGGCTGAGAGAGTGTGACTTATGCAAATTCACCCAGTTTATTTCCATGGCACGGGAACTAGGGGGCTCCCCCCACCCCTGCCATGCTTGGAATGGGTGACCCAGGCATGGCAGAGGTCTGCAGGGAACCTGCAGGGGTCTTTCTCCCACCTTTCATGCCTGGATCAGGGGGGAGGAAGGCCCCCACGGGTCCCATCCAGGCATGGCAGGGGTCTTTTTTGGAGGGAAAAATTAGAAAATTTAATTCGTTGGTCTTGTTGCAACATCAATCAATAAATTTTCTATGAATTTACACACACACATCACTGGTGATGCACAGATGATTGACATGCCTTTTGAAGTGATGCAAACAAGTGGGGACAAGAATTGTGCCCCCCCCCCAAAAAAAAGCTATTGCAAGGGGGTTATGAAAAGATCCACTTTCATAGTAGTAACTATGGGGGCTTTCTAGATTGGCAGGAAAGTGTGACATGAAGTTGTCTTTTCCTTAATGCTTAGTAGCTGCACCACAGCCTTTAGATAGAGCTGCACTGTTCTGCAGTTTTTAAAAAAGAAGCTGGGAAAACCAGCACCTTTTTAAAGGCACTTCTTCTCCCCTAAAACGCAAAAAAAAAAAAAAAAGCATTTTCATGGCACACTTTCCCTTTTTCTCATCTAAAGGCTAGACTTTCATGCAGCCATGAATACACTTCTTTTTGCCAATCTAGATCACGCCACGGACATTTTGGAATCGATTCACCAACATGGAGCAGAGTCGTATCTCATGCATGTTTAAATATAAATGGGAGTGATTCCCCAGTTAAGAAAGCCCCATAAAAGTTGGCTATCATACATGGGGATAAGACATCTATTGTTATTGGATTTGGAGCCCCAGGGATAGGTTCATTTCCCATGCAAAGGAATGAAGAGGCTAACTAACTTCTTCGAGAAAGAGTGAATGACCTCAACAGATAAGAAGGAAGCAAAGGTCTTGGGTAAATACATGAAAGAAACACACTGCAGAAATAATCTAGTGTGAGACTGCTTTAACTGCCCTGGCTCAGTGCTAGGGAATACTGGGAATTGTAGTGTATTGTGGCACCAAAGCTCTCTGAGAGAGAAGGCTAGATGTTTAACAAACCTATAGTTCCTAGAATTAGCTAGCATTGAGCCAGAGCAGTGAAAGTGGTCTCAAACTGAATTATTTCTGCTGTGTGTTTTGGACTAGAGAGGCAAAACATAGAGCAGTAATTCTTTGGCTTCCTTTTTTTTTTCCACTAATCACTATATAAAAGTAGTGATATCTCTTTGCATCCAACAGTTTCTTTATGGAACAAATAATGTTTATATGTTGTTATTTTTCTCATTATGGGGTGGGGGAAAACAATGCTTTGGGAATAATTTTTAAAGGATTTCTTTTAAATTTCAGGCAATTTTATAAGAATTGTTAAAAGAAACATCAAATAGTGTTTCAAATTTTATAATATACCTTATATATGTTTAAATTGTTGTTTGATATTTGTATGATCTCTTTCTTTTATGTTGTGAGACCTATGGCTATAAGCAATTAAAAGTGAGTTGAAACTGAAAATGATATGGGAGGGAGCAAGCTTGTTTTCTGCTGCTCCAGAGAACAGGACTCGGAACAATGGATGCAAACTAAAGGAAAAAAGATTCCACCTCAACATTAGGAAGAACTTCCTTACAGTAAGGGCTGTTCAACAGTGGAACACTCTCCCTCGGAGGGTGGTGGAGTCTCCTTCCTTGAAGGTTTTTAAGCAGAGGCTGGATGGCCATCTGTCGGGGATGCTTTGATTGGAGTTCCTGCACGGCAGGGGGTTGGACTGGATGGCCCTTGTGGTCTCTTCCAACTCTATAATTCTATGATTCTATATGAAAATTATTGCAAATCTCAAGCCTAATGTTGTATAAACATGGAAGGAATTACAGTTGGCCCTTCATATCCATGGAGACCCATTCTGGACCCCCCTCCACAGATAATAAAAATGTAAGACCTCGAGTCCCATTGTCCCCACTAAAGTGACACCATGTGAGTAGTGGCACAAGGCTCCCCTTTGCCACCACTGGGCTTTAACTTATTCCTCCTCCTCCAGGGCAAATGGGGCTTTGCTCATGTGGCAAGTCCCAGACTCTGAAGATTACCACTGGGCTGGGCCAAGTTTTCCCAGGACAGGCAGGGTGACTACCAGCTGCCACTTGGACTTGTCAAAGGTGGCTTAGGTGCCCATCTTACCTATCAGCTACGTAGGGCAATGGGAGGTGGTGGCAGTAGGCAACCAGGAGTAACGCAACAAGCTGCAGCTCCCACTCATGGACTCCAGCTAGGCTGGGTTGAGAAGTGGAACAGCGGCAGCATGACAGTGATCACCAGGTTGTAAGGCACCAGACTGGGCATTGAGTACCAGTTCTGCCAGTAGTCACGGTCTTTATAAGCAAGAAAACAACTGTGGAAAAAATGGTAGTAAATAAAGGCATTCAACTGTTGGCTCTTAAATTAATTTTATTACATCAGAATTCAGTGGGAGGCTGTGTGTTCCATTGTGTCCATGCTGTGCTTTACATTCCTCTCAGGCATTATTGTCAAGGGTTGTATGCATGTTAGCTGCAGTGCTAGAGATGAAGGAGAAGTACATTAGAAATCTGTAATCATTACACACACACTCTGTAGCTGCTTCACCTGTTTTGTAAAAGATGTCAAAATTTCCAACATCGCTGCAGTGGGAAAACAACTTGCTACATCAGCAGGAGTGCAAGATTCCAAGGCTCCTCAGAGGACTCAGTAATTCTATCTCAAGGAACCTGAGACAGCACAGATTTCTGCATATGGCAAAGCAGATAGGCAAAGCAGATGTTTTAATGATCCAAGCTTATTAAATTAAAAAGGCAACACCATACTGAGAGAGCTGGAGACTGCAGCTCCAATAACAATTATATTCCTGAATTCAGAGTGCTGTCTCCAGTTGCAGAAAGACCCAGAGGGGCCATTGGTGGGAGGATGTTGTTTCTTTATCTAGTTGCAGCCTCTCTCCATCACACAATGGTGCCAAACCATTTTTATTTCTGCAATATTTATCCCTCCTCAAAATGTCCACAGAGAACATATGCACATCTTCTTTACCTCTGGTTTTCTATTAGCAAGGACAAAATGGAAATGAAGTGAACCAGCCTTTCTTTACTGTTATCTCCATATTGTTTTTATGAATACTTTATTCAAGCAAGCCATATGAACAAAGTCCTAGAATATAACTGCACATTGTCACAATCAGCTTTTTAAAATGTCTCCATTTATTGCAGTCATTTAAACAAAAAAGGCTTCATTTAAGTTCATAGGCCAAAATTCAATGGCTAATTTCAGCCAGAGATGACTTATTAAATTGTTAGTTAGCATTTATAGATTAAATAAATAAATAAATAAATAAAGCAAAAAGGAGAACATCCAACTGGCTTTGGCTCTCCTGGCTCAGACATTTCTACAGCTTTGGTTTTAAGTAGTTATGCACAGGCTATAATGCACAAATATAACAATGGCTTTAGGTAGTAAGATTTCTTGTATGTATGTGATGTTCTTTTGTGAGTTTGTATTGATGAGCTATGCTCAATAAATATTAATATTAGACTTTATAGCAAGTAGCAAGTACATTTCTGTACCTCTTATCAGTGAACTAACACTCCCAGAACAATGCACAGATTAACATGCAAATCATTCCCCTCCTCCCAACCAACCATATATATACCCCACTCTCTTCCATGCCAGCATTCTCTGAAGAGGTCAGCCACAGCTGCTGGTGAAACATCAGGAAAAAACCCTTCTAGAACATAGCCTCATCACCTGAAAAACCCACACAAAAAAACCCTCCCTAACTACCTACAATGTGTAAGCTAATTGCCCCCAGCAAGTTGGGTATTGATTTTAGCAACCTACAGAAGGATTCAAAGCTGAGAGGACCTTGGAGCCCTGCCTGGGATTGAACTCACAGCCTTGTGGCTTGCAGTACAAGCATTTAAGCACTGTGCTACCAGGGATCCATTTTATGGACGAGATGGGAAGCTGTCTGTTGAAAGAGTCTGCACAAATTGTTAAGAATTCATATTCAACCAGTTAGGGCTGGTGGCCTGGACAACTGTCCGTCTTGGGGAAAAAGTCAAGGCTTATTCTAAAGTACAAACTGGAATTTTGTTCCAATCCACCTTCCACTGATAAGGAAATTAGTTCATTGATGAAAACAATCAATACTTAACTATCTTGTCTACCTCCACTAAATGGAGACATGCCAAATTGGCTGAGACTTGTATACCCCCCCCCCCCATTATGAGGTACTGTGCGGTTTTCAGCAAAGTTGGACAAGACTATCTGGATTTGCAAAAAGGCGGATGTGGATGTGCCCTGTAGTCACTGATAATTTGGACAGGGCTATCTGAATTTGAAATAGGGCAAATGTTCGTACTTACTTTGCTTCGCCTCATGTACACAGCTCCATTGCTCTTTACTGGAGCTGTGTACATGAGACAAAGCAAAGTAAATAGGCTTGTCCAACTTACCAGTGCCCAGAGGGCACATCCACTTTTGCACAGAGGCATGAGCTTTGCACTCATCACATGGTTGTTGTTTTTTTTTAAAGCTCCATAGAACAACACTGAGGTCAACACTGAATTCCTCACCCAGAGGAATTCCCTTCACCTTAAGAAACAGCACCCAAGTTAGGAAGAGATAAATACAGAGACAAAGAGTCTCTCTGAGACTTGCCTCCCTGACTTCTGCTCTCCAGGCATCCTAGTATCTTCTTCATATCAGAAGGTGAGAAAATCTATGTAAACATTTTAGTTTGTAGTGCTTGAAGTTTACCTACACTCATCTACCCTCCTTAGATTTGTTAGGAATAGGTTTTTTCTAGCTCCCAAGCCATTTTCCCCAATTCTACTTTGAGAAACAGCTTGTACTGAATAAAGACTGTTCTGTTGGTTTCGGCTGCTATTTCTGATTCTTTAATAAATAAATAATTAGTTTTAACTGCAAAATCAATTTATTCATGACCTGATTTCTTCCCTGCCACCTCATTCTCACTTGGAGTCAATCTCATTAACTGGTCATTTTTAAAAACCTTCAGCCTGTAAGGTCCTGTAGAGAGTTCATGCCTGGAAGAGTCCCCCCCCCCCCCAAAAAAAAAACCCTAGTAAACTGAGTGCTCTGGTCTTAGCAGTACATCCCCTAAGGAAGGCCTTAAGCGTATCCATAGGTCAAAACATATTGGCCTTTTCAGTTAATAAAATATCATCTTTTAACTATCCTGCACCTCTTGTTGTTAAAACTTACATAAATCCCAGTGATCCAACTGGTCTCTAATTAGAATTAGGAATTTGATTTATGCTGCAATGTTTAATTCTTTTCTTCAGTGGTATCTAGACTTTTCTATTATTGATTTTAAATACATTCACACCATAGTTAATATATGTGATCCTATTTTCACTTATATAGGGTTAAGTCCAATTGAAATGAATAAATTTGAATGAATACCATTGGAGAAAATATCGCACTCCATGTGGCAGAAAGGTTTCTGCCCCTCTCAACACTTTCTTAGGTGTATGTGGAAGGACAGATTCCAATACAAGGTTTTAGCCTTGTAAAAGAGATGCAGAGTAGACTTGAGGCTGAATTTGCTAGCAAGATGTTGAATCTTTTTATACTGAAAATGGCAGTATATGTACTAGACCGATTCCATTTTCTTTTGTGTTATTAGTTGAAAATAAATTTGGCAAACTTTTGTTGCACTAAAGCCACAGACTATAATTTGTTTTAATAAATAAAACTAATAAATAATTAATAAAAAGCAAACCAGTCAAATATATACTTTTGGAGGGAGGGGATCTTAGTTTCATTTATTTGTTTGGTTTTTTTTTTTAAAAAAAAAAAGATGCCACATTTTTTAGCATTATTGGTTGCAAATGTTATTTTTCTCACTGATGTATTAAGTTGTCACATTTTACATCTGACCGCATTAGTCTTTTGACTATATGTTCTGCTATAGAATTAGTGAGTAATGATTTGCTGCAAATTCTGCATCTTTACTGTGTTAGTTTGTCAATTTCACAGTGATGCATTGTGTGTGTGTGTGTGTGTGTGTGTGAGGGGGAATTAATAGCTATACCTTAAAGCATTACAGTTTTGTGCATGGAATCTCTTTCACAACTAGTTCCATAACTTTTAGAGATAATATTTTTGAAAAATATAGGGAAAAGAGGGAGAAGAAGAGAAGGAGAATAAGAGGAGGAGGAGGAGGAACCATAACAACAAACAAACAAACAGAACTAATAATAATGGGGAAGGTGAGAAGGAGAAGTATTAGTACCCCTGATCTGCATGTATATATATTCACTTGTTTCAATAATGTTGCAAATTATTTTCCCACAAAGGAATTTTAAAAATCTTCCTTTTCAAAACTTCTAAATAAAATCTTTAGGCTATGGCACTATTGAATAGATGAAAGCACTAAAACTGGATTATTTTGTGTGAGAGCCTATAACCAGGTGACTTTCCATAGGGCTCATGCCACACAATGTATCCCTGTATTCCCCCCATTAAACATAAATTAACATATTTTATCCCCTTTCTGTTTTTCTCCCAATGTCATTTAGTACCACTTTGATTATATTTCCAGTGAGATGATGCGACAAAAATATGGAGGCATTTTCCTTGTTGTTTTGTTTCCTTCCCTCCCTGCTTGCCTTTCCAGAGTTTTTCACTGCATAGTGACCTACTGTTATCAGAGCCAGTGTGATGGGCAACAAAAAACAAGAGGAAAGAAGAAATCCATGGGATGCCCCGTTATGGAGCAGAATTTTTTACAGGCAAGAATATCCTTCCTGTGCAGAAAATGAAGGAGATATGAGAGAAGGTGAATAATAGCTGGGTGGGATGACATGAGATAAGAATAAAAGGAACAGAGGGAGAGAGAAGGAGAAATAGCAGAAGGAATAATACAAGAATTATGTGAAAGAGAGAAGTGGAGAGAAGATGAAAGATGAAAAAGTCAAAATAAAGTAGCTTCATGGATTGACACATGAAGAAAGGTGAGAAAATATAAGACAAGGAGAATAGAGAGATGAAAGGAAGAAGGCACAAGACACCAGAGGAAAACATCAAGGAGTCACATGCACAATGGAAAAATCCATTGATCTTCTAATTACTGGTCTGTTTCATTTTCTTATTCTTCCCCCCCCCCTTTTTTTTTTGAGGAACATTATTAATTGGGGGAGGAGCTTGTAAGATGATTTTTCTTTATCCTTCCTGTGTTATGTATTTCTTTGTAAATTCACGCAGTTTTCCCCTTCTCTACCAAGCTCAAAAAGAGGTATGGCAATGGGGGGGGGGGGGGGATGAAATCATGCATTAGGTTTTTTATAATTTGCAATTTGGTAAGCCATTTGGTGCAATATTTGATGTAAATCTAAACACCAAAATAGAATCTTTCAAAATAAACATCCGTTTTTCAAGAGAAACATAATCTAGAATAAAGTTTTTGTCTTTGATAGTGGACATGTAGCACAGTACCATATATTTACTAACTATGCTGTCTCAGTAGATCTTTGAAGCTGAAGAAGCATGAGTGTCACCTTTTTAAAAATGCTCTGAACCTCTCCTCTATCAAATGTCAAAGATAAAATATTGTAGGGCACACTGTCTGCCAGCAAGATGTTAAAACTGCATAGTGTGAAAGGGACCTATGAATCTATTTATAGGATCAGGTGGTCCTGCTGCTTCCTCTCTGATCATGTTGATATGTCTTTGAATGCATGTATCTTTCAAAGCTGATTTTATTGATCTGATTACAATTACATTCAATTGTGAGACATCCACAGAGATCTCCAGGGGTCCTTGCAAGTTCTCTACAGGTGATAGCTTTTCAGCACATCCTGCAACAGGAAAATAGCTGGATATGTCCCCACTCATCCCCCTTTCTCTGACAAAAAAAAAATATGTTTGGGCAAGGGCAGCACTAGATACAAGGTGAATTGAGGAGAATTTTGCTGAGTATGATTGGAACAAAATTCTGGTATGAACCCATCTAGAGGCAAATTTCTTGTGCATTTGAATGAATTGTGAGAAAATTCTTTACATTACTACTTCCCACCAGAAAGCAAGGCTACAACAGAAGCAGGACCTCTGCTGCAATCCTTGTGGCAGCCTCATTCAATGGTATTTGCCCAGCCCAGCTGCTGGCTGTTAAGGTGGGCTGCCAGGGGGAATCAGGTCAGGAGAAATTATTTAGTTACACATGTAGCTGATGTAGAATATCAGTGAAAGTTAATACGAATGGTTCCCTGGTATGTCTCCATTTTGTCACAACCATTCTATTGCTGTCTCACATCTAAATTTGTTTTCTCATGCTTACTTTGAGGCTGAGCAAATGTGCAAGGATAAGATCGGCTGAGCCTGTGCTATTCTGGCCATAGGTCACTCCCCAGGTCACTGCAGGGTTAGGCTGGTGTTTACATACCATACCTGCAATGACCTGGGACTCACTTACCTTGCTGTGCCTCTGCTGGCACTGAGAAGCCCCCAGTCCCCACATCTGATGTGGAAATGTTGCCTGGCAACACCCATGTTGCAAACTCTCCCCCTCCCCCAATTTCTGTGTCAGACATGAAGACAGGGGGCTTCTCAGTATCAGTGACTGCATGGCAAGATAAAGATAATAGGAGAGCTGCGTAAACAGCTGCGGAGTACCACATTGTTTATCCTGGGACTGGGCCAGATCCACTGGATCCATATCCAGTCTACCAGGATTGGCCACCCTGGCACCAGGGTTTTGGCCTGCTTTGTCTTACCTGACCCTCATTCACACTCGAATCGACTTCCGATCCTCATCAGATCGATTAGTGAAGGAAAGGACCGGGTTAAAAGCAAATAGCCCGGGCTTTCCTTACACTAGTTTTAAAGTGGTCTTTTTCAGAAAACACGATTCTGAAGCGTTTCCAGTAAGTGGGAACACTGGTCAGAATCGTGTTTTGGGGTTTTTTTTGTTTTTGTTTTTTTGAAGGGGGTATTGATCACAAAATCGATCTTGTGCATTTGTGATCTTGTGCATTTGCAATCTTGTGCAATTGCAATCTTGTGCAATTGCGATCAATATAATGAAGAAAAAGAAAACACACACACACACACTTGCTCCTGCGGTCCTTCCTTTCTTTATTCCTTCCTTCCTTCCTTCCTTCCTCCCTTCCTTCCTTTTTTTCTCTTTTTCTTCATTATACTGATCACAAATGAACAAGATCCCAAATGCACAAGATTGCATTTGTGATCTTGTGCATTTGTGATCAGTATAATGAAGAAAAAGAGAAAAAAAGGAAGGAAGGAAGGAAGGAAGGAGGGAAGGAAGGAAGGAAGGAAGGAAGGAAGGAGGAAGGAAGGAAGGACCTCCAGGAGCAAGTGTATGTTTTTTTTTTCTTTCTTCATTATACTGATCGCAAATGCACAAGATCACAAATGCACAAGATCGCAAATGCACAAGATCACAAATGCACAAGATTGATTTTGCGATCAATACCCACCCCCCATAAAAAAAATTCCCCTGTGGAAAGGGGATGGGGCGTTAAGGGCTGTCACCTTACATGGCAAGTCCAGTGGGAACGACAAGCATTCCCAGCTAAGAAAGTGGTTTCAAACAAGATCCCTTTTCATAGTGTGAACGAGGGGCCTTTTGGAATCGCTTTCATAAGCGGAGCACAGCCTGGTTCCAATGCGGGTTTTTCCACAAGTGGGAATGGGCCCCTGGACAATGTGTGGGTGGAGGGAACACCAGCTTTTTGGCCCATGAAGACAACCTCTTCCTCAAAACTCTTCCTCAATTTCTCTCTCCACTCCCTGTCTCTCTTACCCGCTCAGGCATGTAGCTAGTGGTAGCAGACCCATTGTTTCAGTCTTCCAGATATGAAGTTCAGTATAACAAAACTTTATTTTCAATAAACTGATATTTTGCTAGTAATTCCAACTATCAACCTCTATACATGTAAATAATGTTCCCACCTTTACCAAGCACAGAGAAAAGAAATGTTCTGTAATAAAGAAAGAACTCTGCTCAAGAAAGAAGGAAGCATTTGTAAGAGGGAAATCTTTCTCTGATTACACCCTCATAGATTTTCTTGATTAAACATTTAGGGCTGAATTTGTAAAAACAAAGCCTAATATAGGAATAATGTTTAATGTAGTGTGTGCTCTGGTTAATGAGAATATACTGCTTAATGTTTATTCATCAATCATTTTAATCTAATTTTTCTCTGTTCTCACATGAAATGGCATTTAAGGGTACCCTTCTGTAATGATTCAAGCTAAGGATAAAAGGATCTGTAAATTTAATATTAATGAAAATGAAATTTTAACATTCAAAAGTTAGTCTGAAGTTAAAGTTTGATACATGCAGAAATAATAGGTGACATTATTTTGAAACTTGGAGAAAAAAAATGGAATGTTTTGAATGGTTTATCATAGTATTCAGTATTTTAAGAAAGCAATAAAAATAGTATTCTAATCTAATGTTCAACCCACTGAGTTATAGAGATGGAGATATTTAAGTATAATATACATTTTAAATGAATTTTCAAACACACCCACTCAAGCTAGTTGGTAATGTTAGTAATGCATTAGGCTTTATATCCATGCTTTGGCTATAACTGATTCATTATTAATTTATTATAATTGCCCACAATATTTGCCTTGGCTTTCATTTCCTACCAAAAACATTTTTGCCCCAAATAAGGTCCATTTTACATCCAGTTCTGCATTAAACTACATTAGACACACATTATTCTGGACAGTTGTCTGATACTGAATACGTTCAGGAGACATCATCAGATTATTATTCTTTTCTTTGCCTATACATAGGCTTTCAGCACCCTCCAGTCACCATCTTCATTAGGAATTTTGGCTGAGCACGAAAGCTGTAGTCCAAAAGTAACTTTTTTTGGTTATTCATGTACAAGGGGGTATCCTAAAGTTTTAATTATTATCTTTAAAAAAATTGATGGAAGGTTTGTCTTGATTGGTAGTTGTTAATTTATCTCTATGTAGTCACCATCAAGATTGACACATTTTTCCCAGTGTTTCTTGACCCTCCGAATACCGTTATTGTAGAAGTCTGCAAATTGTGCCTTATGAGCATTTTACACTTTAGGTACTTTATATTAATTACTTAATATCATGCACTTAGGGATCAATTGTGACACTGACAAAATTTCATCAATATACCATAATAATTTCTGGGTGATAATTATTACTTTACGATACTTCCTCATAAGGAGCAATCTGCAAACCTCTACAATATCCGGTATCCGGAGGGTCAAGAAATGCTTGGAAAAATGTGCAAATCTGGATGGTGACTACATAGAAATAAGTTAACAACTACAAATCAGAACAAACTTTCTATCAAAAATTTTTAACAGTGATAATAAATCTTTAGGATACCCCCTTGTATTATTTATTTTGCTTTCATTACAAACTTCCTGTAAGGAGCTTATGACTTATCTCTTATTATCCCTCTCTCCACCTCTGTGAAGTAGGCTATGGTGAATTTCAGGAAGATTAAATCTTCCTAGTTTTAATTGGACACTCTAACCATAATATGATCTCGAGCATCGACACCATGAAGTAGATCCTGCCTGACCCTGGGAATAAGATAATCCAAAAGAGGAGAGAGTCAGCAATTTATAATGGTTTGTACATTAGACTATGACTCTGGAGACCAGAGTTCCAAATCTGGCTCAACCATGTTAACCCACTGGTGACTTTGGGCATGTCACACCCTCTAGCCTGAGACCTCTCTGAAGAAAATTGCCAAGGAAAAATCAAGATAGCTTTGCCTTATGGATGTCATAAGTTGAAAACAACTTGAAGGTACACAGCAACAACAACAACACCAGTAAACTACAAGTTGAACATGAGTCAACAGTGTGATGCAGCAGCTAAAAAGGTCAATGCAATTTTAGGCTGCATCTGTAGAAGTATAGGCCCGATCTAGATGGGCCTGAAGAGGCGCCATCGCGGCACCAATAGGGTTCAAGTGCACATCATATATATGCTCCCGTACCCTAGTACATAATGGTGCCGGCTCCAAATGGCACCTTTTTAAAAAATTGTGCGGCAACTGCGCACTTAAAAAGGAGTGTGATTTCCCCGCTCCTTTTTAGATGTGCAACTGCACTGCAGCATCTAGCTGCTGTGGAGCAGTTACAGCGCTAAAAGGGGTGGCACCAGACCACCCTTTTTGGGCAGTCTGTACCACCCCATAGTGTCTAGATCAAGGGAAGTAATAGTGCCACTCTATTCTGCTTTGGTCAGGCCCCACCTGGAATACTGTGTCCAGTTCTGGGCACCACTCAAAAAGGATGTGGAGAAACTGGAGCGTGTCCAAAGGAGTGTGACTAAAATGATGAAGCGTCTGGAAACCATGCCCTATGAAGAACGACTTAGGGAGCTGGGGATGTTTAGCGTGGAGAAGAGAAGGTTAAGAGGTGATATGATAGCCCTGTTTAAATACTTGAGGTGGGAGCAAGCTTGTTTTCTGCTGCTCCAGAGAACAGGACATGGAACAATGGATGCAAGCTCCAGGAAAAGAGATTCCACCTCAACATTAGGAAGAACTTCCTGATAGTAAGGGCTGTTTGACAGTGGAACACGCTCCCTCGGAGAGTGGTGGAGTCTTCTTCCTTGGAGGTCTTTAAGCAGAGGCTGGATGGCCATCTGTTGGGTATACTTTGATTGGGAGTTCTTGCGTGGCAGGGGGTTGGACTGGATGACCCTTGTGCTCTTTTCTAACTCTGTAATTCTATGATTCTATGATTCTAACAACAACAACAACAACAACAACAACAACAACAAAGGTGATGATGTGCTCCAGTCTAAGATATAAATCCCTGTTGATTTCTCATAATATGGATCATCTTTAATGAGAGAATTATACTTCATTGACTGATTATTCTAGATAGATAGTAGCATTTGATTAGAGATGTGAAGAAAAAGAGGAGGAAGGAAAGAGGAGGAGGGAGAGGGGGAAAACAAAACAAAACAAAACTCCCCAAAAATCCATATTGGGGGGGGGGGGGGTAAATGAATAAAAGTGAGAGACAGTTGTTGCTGAGGGACTTGTTGAGAGACTCTATTGTTTATAGTTTTATGTGTAGTGATATGAGCATTGGACTATGGTATTTGTAGTGGTATGAGCATCAAACTATGACTATGGGGACCAAAGTTTTATTCCACACTTGGCCATGGAATCCCACTGTGACCTACAACAAGTCACACACACCCAGCCCTCAAAAAACCTGTGATAGGTTTCCCCTTTGACCAGATTGTCTAAATGTGTCCAACTGTAGGGAGCAGTACTCATCTCTGTTACTAAGCCAAAGGAGCCAGCATTGTCAAGGATGACTCCATGGACATGTGACCAGCATGATTAAATGTCAAGGTGCATGGAACACTATTACTTTTTCACCAAAGTGGTAACTATTCATCTACTTGCACTTTTAAATGCTGTCATTGACAGATGCTGGGACTAGTGATGGGAGCTTATTCTGTCACACGGTGCTAGCGCCTCAAACTGTCAATCTGTTGACCTTACAATAGTCAGAATCAGTGTCCTAACCACTAATCCACCACATCCCTAGGTTTGCCTTTGGGTCACATAAGTCAATGATCTGCATCAGTTAGAAATGAATTGATTTCTTTCACTCTATCATTAGGGAATATCTCTAAGACAAATTAAGTAAAACATACATAGATAAAAGACTGCTGATGTGAGAGCTCCACTCTGATACTAAAATCCAAGTCAGATTGGATCATTCTGGATCGCTATCAGACCTGATACCAACTACTCAAGGTATTTGTCAGGGATGCTTGTTAGCACCAGCCTTATTCAATATCTATGTCAACTCTTTAATAATGGATTTAAGCAATAATTATATACTTCCTAAATTAGGTCCTAGAAAAAATAATAGCTCTCATGTATGCAAATGACATCATCTTACCATCACAATTGCAGCAAGGTTTGAGGAGATTATTAAAAGCTTTCCATCAATTAGCAACACAGGACAATTTGAAAATTAATTATAAAAAAGCACAAATGTTAGTTTTTGCCAACAGGTATAAAAAACATACATGGCAATTTGATGGGCACCCCATAGAACAAGTGAAGTCCTTCACATATTTAGGACTAAATTTCTTTGTACTGTTTTGTACTGATCACTTTTAAAGAAATGCTGAATTATGATAGCAAGACATTTCTATCTTCGAAGAAAGAAATTTTACAACTTTTTGATTTGTATGAGCTCTCAAGGGACTATTTGTGGTCCTTAAGCTATAAAAGAGCTGTAAAATATCTGAAGTCTCATATTTTAAAACATGACTTCCAAACAGACTGTACCTCTGCTGGCCTATCAAAATGTGCTCCCGAGCATGCCAAATGACCTACCCAGACATCCTACCCACAATACTTAAACAGCATAACTAACTTCAAATGGAGATATGCATTTACAGCCCACTATGCCAATCAATGACCTCAGCTGCGGTTCATGGGTATTATCAACAGTTCAATTGGGAAGAAAGAGTTTGGATCCAATACAGTTGAAGACCTAACTCATTATTTTCTTGTATGTCCAATTATAAAGATATAAGTGGTGCCTTCTTCAAAGAGCTAGGACTGGGGACGAAGGCTTTCATGGCTGGCATCCATAGTTTTTTGTGGAGCTTTTGGGCTATGTGGCCATGTTCTAGAAGAGTTCCTTTCTGACATTTTGCCAGCATCTGTGGCTGGCATCTTCAGAGAATGATAGCCTGGAAAAGGAATGCCAGCCACAGATACTGGCAAAACGTCAGAAAGGAGCTCTTCTAGAACATGGCCACATAGCTGGAAAGCTCCACAAAAAAACTATAGCTAGGACTGGTACCAAACAGATCTGATTCGTATTGATCAATTTTTATTTTTATTTTTATTGGGGACAGTGTACTATACACTTCTGAAAAGGTAACTTGCTTTGCATTTAAAACATCAATTTAAGGAGGAAGTTTTGTAAAGATGGTGGTTAGGTTTTAGGATATATTTTAACCTATAAAAACTTCTTTTTGCCTGGTCTTACCTTTGTGAAGTAATGTTACCGTATGTATTTCCAGTGTATCTGATCTCTGTGTTTGTTCAGTTTGATTTGAGTCTATAAGATTGTTTTTAGATGGCTTTAGCTATGTGATGTAATGTACAACATTTACAACTTATCTGATTTTTGTGTTTTATTTGGATTCCTTTTTTGTAGGCTTATGCTACACAAATAAATTACTTATTTATTTACTAGAAATGAACTGAAGGCACACAACAACAACAAAATTGTTTAAAATTGATTATGGAATATTTCCCAAGCCAAGTTATTCATAACACATATTGCAAGTGTTTGTGTATTGTACTTATTGTAATTGTTTTTCATTGCTCCCCCTTAAAAAAAACAGATTAAAAAACTTGAAAAAAATGTTCTCCCTAACTTCAACATTTTCAGTAATGTCACATTGCTTGGTTGTGACCCTATCTGAATATTTTCTGAATGGTAGCATGGAGTTATGCATATCCCATTGATTCAATGGATCTCCTCTAGTTGAGAGTAGGAAATGTATTTAAACATGTACGTGCTGCAGAGATTATCCTATAGTTTTCTCCAATGCCAGATGCTACTTAAATTAATTTATTTACTAATCATGACAAACTTTTCAAACTAAACTTTTTGGGGCCTTCATGTGCCCAGCTTTCTTAGAATTCAGTCCACTATAATCTGATAGATAGTATACACAGAATCTTGACTGGTTCTTGACATATTGGGACACCTTGTTAACACAATAGTTAACAACAATGAGGTGGCTTTCACCCCATTGCAAAACTTTTTTGTGAAAAAATCAGTTGACAAAAGGAAAAAAAAACACCAAAGAAAATCCTGCACAAATTGTTGCGGTTTTTTTAAAAAAAAAAAAATAAATAAAATTATGATCAAATCATTTTAAAAAACATGCAAAAAAATATCAAAATCATATTCAATGGAAAGAAAACATTTGGATCATTCATTCTTGCAATGAAAAACAAAACTACTGAAGATTTGCATCCCTATGTCACATCTAGTTTAATTAAAGTTCATTATGACGTAACTATTTCAAATTCAGCTAATTTAGATGTCCACACTGCACAGTTATGGCATAGAATCATAGAATCATAGAGTTGGAAGAGACCACAAGGGCCATCCAGTCCAACCGCCTGCCATGCAGGAACTCCAAATCAAAGCATCCCTGACAGATGGCCATCCAGCCTCTGCTTAAAGACCCCTAAGGAAGGAGACTCCACTACACTCCGAGGGAGTGTGTTCCACTGTCGAACAGCCCTTACTGTCAGGAAGTTCCTCCTAATGTTGAGGTGGAATCTCTTTTCCTGCAGTTTGCATCCATTGTTCCGCATTCTAGTCTCTGCAGCAGCAGAAAACAAGCTTGCTCCCTCCTCAATATGACATCCCTTCAAATATTTAAACAGGGCTATCATATCACCTCTTAACCTTCTCTTCTCCAGGCTAAACATCCCCAGTTCCCTGAGGCGTTCCTCATAGGGCATGGTTTCCAGACCCTTCACCATCTTAGTTGCCCTCCTTTGGACATGCTCCAGTTTCTCCACATCCTTTTTGAATTGTGGTGCCCAGAGCTGGACACAGTATTCCAGGTGGGGCCTGACCAAAGCAGAATAGAGTGGCACTATAACTTCCCTTGATCTAGAAACTACACTTCTATTGATGCAGCCTAAAATTGCATTGGCTTTTTTAGCTGCCGCATTGCACTGTTGACTCATGTTCAGCTTATGGTCTACTTGGACTCCTAGATCCCTTTCACATGTGGTCTCATTCAGCCAGGTGTCCCCCATCCTATATCTGTGCATTTCATTTTTCCGCCCTAAGTGCAGAACTTTACATTTCTCTGCATTGAATTTGATCTTGTTAGCATCGGCCCAGCTATCTAGTTTATTCAGGTCATTTTGAATTTTGATCCTGTCCTCTGGGGTATTAGCTACTCCTCCCAGTTTAGTGTCATCTGCAAATTTGATAAGTATGCCCCCAATTCTGTCATCCAAATCACTAATAAAGACATTGAATAGCACTGGGCCCAGGACAGAACCCTGTGGCACCCCACTGGTCACTTCTCTCCAGGATGAAAAGGAACCATTGTTGAGCACCCTTTGAGTTCAGCCAATCAACCAATTACAAATCCATGTAACAGTTAACTTGTCTATCCCACATTTTGCAAGCTTGTTTGCAAGAATGTCATGGGGAACCTTGTCAAAGGCCTTACTGAAATCGAGGTAAACTATATCCACAGCATTCCCTTCATCTACCAAGCTGGTAATTTTATCAAAAAAAGAGATCAGGTTTGTTTGGCATGACTTGTTTCTCTGAAACCCATGTTGACTTTTTGTGATTATGGCATTGGCCTCTAAGTGTTCACAGACTCTCTGCTTGATGATCTGCTCTAGAACCTTTCCTGGAATTGATGTCAGACTAACTGGACGATAATTGTTGGGATCCTCTTTTTTTCCCTTTTTGAAGATGGGCACAATATTTGCCCTCCTCCAGTCTGCTGGGACTTCTCCTGTTCTCCAGGAGTTCTCAAAGATTATTGCCAGTGGTTCCGATATTACATTTGCCAGTTCTTTTAATACTCTAGGATGTAGTTCATCTGGTCCTGGAGATTTATATTCATTTAGGTTAACCAGGTACTCCTGTACTACCTCTTTACTTATTCTGTGCTGAAATTCCTCTATTCTGTCTTCTGCTCCATTATCCTTAGGTTGAGCACCCTTTGCCTTTTCTGAGAAGACTGAAGCAAAGAAGGTGTTGAGTAATTCTGCCTTTTCTCTGTCCCCTGTTAGCATTTTGCCATCTTCTGCACGCAGTGGCCCTACCGTTTCCTTCTTCTTCTTTTTGCTGCGGACATATCCAAAAAAGCCCTTTTTATTGTTCTTAACCTCTCTAGCAAGCCTGAGTTCATTCTGCGCTTTAGCTTTTCTGACTTTACCCCTACATGTAATGGCTATTTGTTTGAATTCCTCTTTGGTGATTTCCCCATTTTCCCATTTCTTATACATGTTCCGTTTAAAACTTAGCTCAGTTGAAAGTTCCTTAGTCATCCATCCTGGCTTCTTGAGAAATCTTCCATTTTTCTTCCTCATTGGAACTGTTTGAAATTGTGCCTTCAATATCTCCTTTTTGAGAAACTCCCATCCATCTTGAACTCCCTTCTCTTCTAGTATTCCTGACCATGGGATCACTCCCAGTATTTCTCTAAGTTTATTGAAATCAGCTCTCCTAACGTCTAGAGTGCGTGTCTGACTATGCCTAGCTTCTCCCTTCCACTGTATTACAAACTCCAGGAGAACATGGTCACTTCCACCTAAGGATCCAACCACTTGCACCCCATCAACTAGGTCTTCCCTGTTGGTTAAGATAAGATCTAAAATGGCTGATCCCCTTGTTGCCTCTTCCACCTTTTGGACAATGAAATTGTCTTCCAGGCAAGTGAGGAATTTGCTAGACCTTGAGGATTTGGCTGAGTTTGACTTCCAGCAAATATCAGGATAGTTGAAGTCACCCATCACTACTACATCTCTTCTTTCTGAGTATGTGTTTATCTGTTCTAGAAAGGCATCATCCAATTCCTCTGCCTGAGTCGGGGGTCTGTAGTAGACTCCCACAGTAACATCCCTGTTATTTCCCTCTCCTTTAATTTTTATCCAGATGCTCTCCACCTGGCTTCCAGTATTATTGACTTCCTGGATCTCTTCACTGCTGTAAATATCCCTGACATATAATGCTATTCCTCCTCCTTTCCTGCTTGGCCTGTTTCTCTTAAAAATGTTATACCCCTCTATTTCTACATTCCAATCATGAGACTTATCCCACCAGGTTTCAGTGATGCCTATTATATCATATTTCCCTTGTTGTGCTAGGAGTTCAAGTTCATCCTGCTTGTTTCCCATACTCTGTGCATTAGTGTAGAGACATTTAAGACCATGTGTCCTCTTTACTTGCTGCTTTTGCACATTTTTTGCCTCCTACTGTTGGGTCCTTGCACTGTTTGCCTTGTTCCCTCTATGCCACTTTGACTATTCTCTCCATCTCTTTTGCCTTCCAGAATAATGTCTCCCTCCCCCTCATAACTCAGTTTAAAGCCCTCCTGATCAGATTCTTCAGACTGTTGGCAAAAACGTTTTTGCCAACTGGCTTGAGATGCAGTCCATCCCTTGCCAGAAGTCCCTCCTCATGGAACCGCAGCCCATGATCCAAGAATCCAAACTGTTCTTGGCGGCACCATCTACGGAGCCAGTTATTCACTTCTGCTATTTTCCTCTCCCTTCCTGGACCATGCCCTTCTACCGGGAGTAGAGACGAGATGACAACCTGTGCATCCATCTCTTTCAGCTTCCTTCCCAGAGCCTCATAATCCCTTTTGATATTCTGAAGGCTATGCCTTGCAGTATCATTGGTTCCCACATGAACCAAAACAAAGGGGTATTGATCAGTAGGCTTGACAAGTCTTTTCAGCCTCTCCGTCACATGATGGATCTTTGCCCCAGGGAGACAACACACCTTCCGAGACATCTTGTCAGGTCCACAAACCACTGCTTCGGTACACCTCAGCAAGGAGTCCCCCACCATGACTATGCGCCTCCTCCGAGGCTTAGCAGTGGCTGTTCCCTTTCGTGATACTCTCAGGCTCCCCTGCTCTGTCCCTGATGTCTGTCCCTGCTGCTTTTCCTCATCATCTCTGACAACAGAGAGAGATCCAAAGCGATTCTGTAGCTGCAAGCCGCTCACAGAACGTTCCCTGGTTTCCTTACTTCTGTGTGTGACCTTCCTCCAAGCATCTACCTCTGTTGTATGTAGAGTGACCTCCTCCACCCCAACAACTTCTTCTCTCTGTTTCCCACCCAAGACATTCTGGTCTGATCTGTTCAGGAGAATCTCCTGCTCTCTATGATGCTGGAGTGCAGATATCTGCTCCTCTAGCTGCTGTACTTTCTCTTCCAAGAGGGCTACCAACTTGCACTTAGGGGAGGTGTAGTTCCCCACCTCTGTAGGCAAGAAGACAAACATCCCACAGGTGTTGCAGGTGACTGCAGCAGGGCCTTCATTGTCCATACTCAGAAGTCTTAAGGAGGCACTGAAACAAGACTGTGGGCTTCCCTTGCTAGACTTGGCCTTTATTCCCAAGCTCTGTCACTGAGTTCAAGTCACAGGGCCTATAGTTAGGTAGAGAGCTCCTGGCTAAAAGCTCCTTCCAAAGGCAAGTCTCTGATTCACTTCCTCTGATGCTTCAGGCTGGCTCCTCCTCTATTCTCTATAAACCTCCTTGACTAGATAAGAAGAATCAAAATCACCCAAGCACATGGACTAGAGCCTCCTCCTTTTCTTTCTCATTTGTTAAAGGAAATGAAGCTTCTGCTAGCCTTGAGTAGCCTTAAGTAGCCTCCCAGCAATGGCTCCCAGAATGCAATGGCTCAAGTGTAAATTAGATTAGATCTCACCCAAGCACATGGACTACAGCCTCCTCCTTTTCTTTCTCCTTTGTTAAAGGAAATGAAGCTTCTCTTAAAGGAAATGAAGCAGTTTGATGCTACATTAATTACCATGGTCATGTTCTATGAAATCCTGGGATTTGTAGCTTGGTGAGTAACTTGAAATTCTCTAATACATTTCTGTGAATGACAGTATTAGAATTTGCTTGCTGATTGAAATCTCTGGACAAACTAGAAAACCCAAGTTTGCATGGGCAGTTGCCATGACACTTGAAAAGATATCAGAGGGGCTTTCTAGATTGGCAGGAAAGTGTGACATGAAGTTGCCTTTTCCTTAATGCTTAGCAGCTACACCGCAGCCTTTAGATGCAGCTGCGCTGTTTCACTGTTTTTAAAAAAGAAGCTGGGAAAAGCAGCACCTTTTTAAAGGTGCTTCTTCTCCCCTAAAACACAAACACAAAAAAAGTGTTTTCATGGCACACTTTCCCTTTTTCTCATCTAAAGACTACACTTTCATGCAGCCATGAACACACCTCTTTTTGCCAATCTAGATCAGGCCAAAGTGCTTTTAATGGTGCAGTGTCATTATATCTTGAGTCTGGATCCAGCCAGTTACATGACAGTGATGCCCACAACTTTTTCAGCATTTGTACTTCCCAAAATTCATCTCAAAAACTTGCCAACAAAAAATTAAGTGATTTGGTGGATGAATCAGGTGTGGTGACATCCTTCCCAAAGAAAGAGAGAAGATGAGAAATGTTTGCTAAGGAGTTGTGAGAATATCACTTTGCAAAAGTACTGTGAGCTTCATAGGAAGCTTGTGAAGCAGACACAAATTCTTCACCCACCTGCACTGGAGAATGACAATCTGTCAAATGCAGGACAATGTGCAGAAATGGGACACATTATAAATGCATCTTATCCAATCTGCCAAATATCCCAAAAATAACATGATTAAATGTCAGTTCTATATAAAAAGATCATGACACATGGGTTTTAAACCACAAGTTAAGTAGGAGAAAAGTGACTTTGACAATAATTATTGTACAGTGATGCCTCCAACCCATAGCGGTTGTGTCCCTGAACCATAGCTGCTGTATTCCTTTCACAGATGGGGGAAGCCTGTCAATGACCATCCAGCAGTACAAGTCCCCAGGTGTAAAATCTCACTGTCAGGGCAGTTGTGGGATTGACAATCACATGGTGTCACTGTCTCCTCATCCCTTCTTGTCCCACCTCCACCTTGCTATTCCCAAGCAGCCTGGTTCTATTTTCCACCTATTCCTTCCCCTCTCTCTCTCTCTCTCTCTCTCTCTCTCTCTCTCTCTTTCTTTATTTCTTTATTTCAAATTAACTCACAACAACAGAACTCTGGCACTGCATGAAAAAGTGAAAATAAAAATGAAATAAATGAAAGGCATGCTGGGTAAAGAAAAGACAGGGAGGCAGGGTTAAGGAAGAGTCATGAACAGAGTGTGATATCCCAGTTCCAGCTGCACAATTGAGAAGAGATCCAGTGATGGCTACTCTGAAAGCAATGTGTTCCCATTAAACAAACAAACAAACAACACTGATGTGATTGTTGTAAGAATGGGGCTCATGTGGTAATGTCCTAAGTCAGTCTACTATTTCATTTCAATTTTTTTTGTATGATTCACATGCCTGCTTTTTTTTTTTTTTTAAAAAAAAAACCTCTTATTCTTCACTTTGCGTAAATAAAACCTATCTGTGAGACATTAAATTTGTTCAAGTCTATTTGCCAGCACTTCCATATTTTTCTAGCTGTGCAAGCTTTACTTATTAAATTCAGTTCTTTAGTAAGGGAGTTACTTGCTATTTGAAGAAGAAATGGACAGAATGGATCTAATATTGTCAAATGTAACTTAGGTTATTCTACATGCTTTTCATTTCCTTTCCTCCAGCTTATTACTTATTAGTTTCCAAGGTCTCAGAACTAGCTGAGCTTTTAAGGAGAATTTTATCCAAACAGTGGAAAGGGATAGTAGAATTAAGTTTAGTGCTTCTCAGCATGTTATAGAACAGTATTAAATGCCCACTCCATGACTAACATCTAAAGGGCATATTATTTTGCCAAAAGTATTAAAATGTTCCAGTAGTTAAAAGGATAAGATTTGACAGTCTTGCATGGTGAGAATTAAAATAGATTGGCTTTGTGTTGTGTTGTATATGAATTTCTGAAGAACCTGAGTAAATATGTCATACACACCCATATGTATTTGTTTTATACAATAAAAATGTATAGTAGCTTTCTCTTCCTCTTTCTGGACTCTCCTTCACTTTTTCTGTCTCATTTAAAATAAAAACAAAACAAAACAAAAAAAGAACAACACTACCTTGTTGTGTCTCCCCCCCCCCCTTTTTTTTTCAGGTCAGTCCTAAAATGATAGAATCATTTGTGTGTTTGTTTGTTTGTTTGTTTGTTTTGGTCATATAGGTTTAGTATCTCTTATTTGGAATCCTAAAATAAATAATTTTTCAAAATTGTCTACATGAGTGGCCGAGACAGTGATATTTTTGCTTTCCAGTGGTTTAGTGTACACAAACATTGTTTCATGCTAAAAATTATTTAAAATTATGTATAAACTACCTTCACGCTATGTGGATAAGGTCAGGAATGCCTGTGATCAGTTTCATTTGAGATACCAACAGTACCCCTTCCTAGAATCAGAGGACCTAAAGATGGTGGTGCATGTGCTACTAACCTCAAGGCTGGACGTCTGCAATGTGCTATGCATTATGCTACCTTTGTATCAGGTCCATAGATTCCAACTGGTTTAGAATATGGCAGCCAGTCTGATTAAGGGTACATCCAGGAGTGATCACATTACATCCATCTTAAAAGCACTCCACTGGCTGCCAATTAGTTTCCAGTCAAAATACAAAGTGTTGGTAATTACATTTAAACCCTTACATGGTTTGGGTCCCGGTTACCTACAGGACTGACTTCTCCTGTACAATCCACCCTGTACACTCAGATGTTCTGGGAACTGTTTGCTTCAACCAGCCGGGACTAGACTGGCAACAACCGTGGAATGACTATATATAACTTTGTTACAGAAGAGGCAACCCAAAATGCTGACTGCATTTTACAGAACAAAAGACGTACCTTTTTCAGCAGGCATATCTAGTCAATTTTAAATCACAACTTTTAAATTTGTGTATAAACTCTTATGAGTGTCTCTTAATGATTTTATAGTATTGTATTTTAATTGTGGGTTTGTGTATCTTTATCTGTGTTTCAACATGCTATACCCTGCCTCAAGCTGTGAGGAGAGGTGGGAAATAAATAATTTATTATTATTATTATTATTATTATTATTATTAAACATAGGTGAATTCTATATTTTGACTTGGGTCCCATATCCAATATTGGTCAATATGTACAGTCAGCTCGTGCCATACAAGGGTTTCCCTTATGCAGCTTTCAGCTAATGCTGAAGCCGTGGTATAATTTAATGAATGATGCGTGTGCCTGTGGAGCGTGCAGCATGCTGTGTGCATGCACCCCATTGTTTTTATTTTACTGTGAGCATATCTGGTTTTCCCCTTATGTGGGGGGGGGGGTCCAGAATGATTCCCCCGCATAAGGGAAGGGTAGACTTTATATGCAAATATTCAAAAATCTGAAGCATTTTATATATAGATTTTAGCATTTTAAGCATTTTAGGTAAGGGAGATTCAGTCTGTGTAATGAAGGTATGTGGGAGGCAGTGGCTTAGTGGTTAAGATGCCAACTCTGATTATGGAAAGATCTGAGGGTGGCAGTTCGAGGCCCAAGTGCTCCATGATAGGGTGTGCTCCTGTCACTAGTCCCAGCTTCTGCCAACCTAGCAGTTTGAAAGCATTCAAATGTAAGTAGATTGACAGGTATTACTTTGGTGGGAAAGTAACAACATTCTGTGCAGTCATAATGGCCACATGACCACCAGAGCAGTCCTCGGACAGTATCGGCTCTTCAGCTTAGTAACAGAGATGAACACGACCCCTACAGTCGGTTACAACTAGACATTCATGTCAAGGGACTAACTCTACCTTTTTAATGAAGGAAATAACAATTAGTCTATGTATAATTTTGTTACATTCAAAGATTTTACTTTGTTATTTGATTGAATTTATATTTATATTTTTAACTTTATATTTACATTTAATTGATATTCCAGCTTTCTCCCAATATTATATTGTAATAATATATTATATTTTCCAGTATTATATTCCACCTTTCTGCCGTACTTGTTATTTGTTTATCTTGGTAATATTTTCAGCATTTTATTTCTCATACATATAATGAAACATCCCATTGTGGTCCACCTGAAACCTATACAGTTTCCTCATTTGAGGCTTGATGATAAATGCTTGATGATAAAGTAGTTAGAACTTCCATTTTTCTCACCTAGAGTAGGCTTCTTGAGCAGAATAACGTAGATCTTCACCATCACCCCCACAATACTATAATGTTTTTGTGGTTTTTTGGTGGGGGAGGGGAGGGAGGTCATGATGGTTTGTCTAAAGACATGATGATTTGTCCAAAGCCTCCAATTTTCTCATAGCTCTGGTGAGAACTAAACCAGAATTTCCTGAACCACAGGTCATTTAACTCAGTCTATCATGGGACTGAGCTTTTTATGGCAATCCTAAAGTAATATTTTTATGGCAACCCAACCAATATTATGGCAACCCTAAAGCAAACCTATCACAGGGTTTTCTTGGCAGGATTTGTTCAGAGAAGATTTTCTATTGCCTTTCCCTGAGGCTGAGAGCATGTGACTTGCCCAAGGTCACCCAGTGGGTTTCATGGCTGAGCTGGGAATTGAACCAGAATTATGGTCCGACACTCAAACCATTATGCCACTGCATAGTTTTTCCTTTATATAAACAATCCCATTGAATTTGGTGTATCTATCAGCGTGTGTGTGTCTATTTACCTTAAAGTCACCTATTGACTTACAGTGACACCAAGGTTTCTTTTTTTTTTTAAACTGCCCCTAATCTGGTGCCCTTTAAATTGATTGGAATACAACCCCTATGATTCTCCAGCAGCAGTATCAATGACTTTGCTGCTTGGAGAAGATAAGATTTGTCATCTAATAGATGTGGGGGGTGTCAGATTGAAGGATGCTGATTTAACATATCTTTCTCAAATACTTTTTAAACACAAACTTTAGGATAATGAAAACTGAACCAGACATACTTTGAAATCTGTTGTTTCATGCTTCTTGATTCTTGTTTTAAGAATTCCACATTGATCTTACACATTGTCTTGTGTATTACTAGATTCCTCAAGAACAGAAATGCATGCTTGACACTTCAGAGGCTGCAAAAGTGTTATGGTTCTGAGATTTGTGAATTGCTTGTTCACACATTACATTCTTCAAACAGGTAGGCTGCTATACAATCTGTTGTCAACTTCCTTCAGCATTTTATATTTAAAACATGCACAGAAAAGGCAGCCTGATGAAAAGCTTTCACAATAGAACAGACATCTGTTTTAGGAAACAATGACTTTGGGCAACCATCTTTCTTTCTTTCTTTCTTTCTTTCTTTCTTTCTTTCTTTCCAAGACAAGATATTAACACAACCCACAGGAAAAATTTCCTGCAGCCTCTGATAAATGTTTAGAAAGCCTTATCTTCCCTCAACCACAATACAAGGGTACAACATCTTTGATTTCATTTGCCTGAAATATTTTCCTGTGCATATCTTAAAAGACAGGGGGCTGTCCAACTTACCGGGCAGATCCAGTTGGTGTGGGGCAAGCCGTCACAGCTGCACTGTTCTTTGCACTCCAGAACTCTCCCAGCAGGTACTGGGGCCAGTTCTGGAGGGCATTATTGGTGGCCTGGGCCATAGGAGGACAAGCTTCCACTTAGGGCTGGGACTATGTTTCCCAGTATGCACTGGGAGCCAAAGCACCCTCCTGTTGGATGGCACCAGGGCAATGGGCTTCAGTGGTTGGTAGGGGGGCTGGAGGGGCCTCCCAGGCTATGATTGGATGGTGGTCTTATTTAAACGACTCATGGCAAGGAGATCAGTGCCATTGCAGCTTAGATCTATGAGCAGGATGTTCTCCCTAGCCAGCTCTGGAAAAGAACACCACCCATCCAAGGCTGCTACCTGAAGTTCTAACTTAGAGAGAGGAGGCCTGGATATCATTGGCTATTGGGCCCAAGCAGAGCAGTCAGGCTGAACAGATCATGACGAGCACCATTCTACGTCAAGATGGGGGCCTTTCTTTGGGGGTTGCAAGGCACAGCAAGCACAGGCAGTGGAAGCACCAGTAGTTGGGCCTCAATAACAGCAAACTCCTATGCTAGCAAGCCAGCATTTCAATAATAATAATAATAATAATAATAATAATAATAATAATGTTTTATTTATACCCCACTCTTCAGTCAAGGCTATCAGTGCAGCTTACAATTTGTTAATTGGACATTTCCCTGCCCTCAGGCTTACAATCTAAAAAGACACGACACAAAAGGAGAAGGGAGAGGTGGTGGGGAAGGGTGAAAAGTCCAGCAGATCTTCTCTCCCTCGGAGGCCTGGACCAAGGCAGATGGACTGGAGGAAGGGCTCTTCTTCTTTTTAGGGAAGACTTGTTAGAGCTGGCTTGCCTTTCTCTCCATCATGATGGTGGATGGAGGGAGGCCTCTTCTTGCTTGCAAGCAAGGCCTGTTGGAGTTGGCCTGTCTTTCTCTCCTCCTCAAAAGGGAGGGCTCTTCTTCTTTTTAGGCAAGGCCTGTTAGAGCTGGCTTGCCTTTCTCTCCCTCAAGATGATGGATGGAGGGGGGGCTCTTCTTGCTTGCAGGCAAGGCCTGTTGGAGCTGGCCTGCCTTTCTCTCCTCCTCAAGATGCTATTTCAAAATAGCAGCAAGGCTACTGGTCTTCTGGGGTCAGCTCAGCATCCCCCTCTCAGATTGTTTTAGCCCTTGGGAGCAGCACAGCAAGCAGCGGCATGGTGATATGCCTCCTAAAAGTGCTAAAGCAAGGGCTGCATCAGCTGGATGGCCAGCCTAGGAAATCATGGGCTGACCTGGCCCCAAGGGGGAAGCAGTAGAACCCCACTGCACCACTAGTGGCTGCTCCCACCCCTGCATCTCCACAAGTGGGCAAGGAGATTTTGGCTGGTTTTACACATACCCTTTCAGCCTTTACATAGCAGGCCGAGTATGCCAGTTCCCTGCTTGCCCCTGGACCAACTGGCCCAGCCGTCTAGTCAAATGCAGAGCAAGCAGCCTAGGGAGAGAGACAGGACCATGGGTGAGAAAGGAAGTGGAAGTGGAAGTGGACATGTCCAGCATCTTTTTGCCTAGCAACTCCAGCAGCATTTCATCCAATAGTAGCAGCAGCACCAGCAGCTCCTCTTCCACTAACTTTAGAAACAATGACAAGTGCAATGGGCGGAAGCATAAGCAAGGTGGCAAAAAGAAAAACAAGCAGTCTTATGACAGAACCTGCTGGGAACATTGGCTTTTGCCATTGCGTGGACAACTTCCAGGTCAGTGTCTCCCAGTGACAAGGGGTTGAGGTGCGAATATGTGATTAGCTGGTTATCCCTTGTGTCATCCTGAAGCTTGGCCATGACCAGCCAACTTGATTCATCAATCAACAGGTGGGTTAGTCAATGCCAGATCCTGACCTCATGCATTTCAGGCCAACCCTACCTGTCAGCTGTATACAATTAAGTTGTGGCCCTTTTCTTTCTAATTGGATGTGTTGTGTTGGATGTGGATGTGTTGTAGTCATTTCCTTGTAACACCTCCCTTACAGCAACAAATATATTGGAACTGATCTCCACATTCACCTTCCATTACTTTGTTTTGCTTAAAGCTGAAAACTTACTTGGTTTCAAGTAAGTAATATTCAGTCACAGAGAATATAATGATTTTTTCTAACAATTCAATCTTCTTATTCCCCACCCACCCCACCCACCATCTTGTGAATTAAAACAGGACTTTAGAGAAAAGGCAGGTGTGGGTTAGGCTAGCAACAGCCAAACATGAGCCAGCTGACAGTAGCCAATGAAATACTGGCTGGGAGGAGAGAAAAAACTCAGTTGGAAGATTAGATAGGGCTTGGTCTTCAGAGTGAAAGGGTCTTGATGTGTCCAGAGAGGGACAGATTTTTGGAGGGTTTGGCAATAGTCCAGAAAAGAAGGAAGTAACTGCTTTATCACACTAGGGAGCAAACAGGATTTAAATGACAGTTAAATGAGAGTTAAACAGGAAATGTCCTATGATAAACATAGGACATTTCCTGTTTAACTCTCGTTTAACTCTCATTTAAATCCTGTTTGCCCCTTAGTGTGATAAAGCTGATAGTTTCTGTGTAAAAATTTTAGAGTTTTAGAGAAGAAGATATCTGGAGGGATAAAGTTAGTCTGAGTGGCAGAAATATTAATTTGGTTTAGGAAACTATTCTTTATTAGGATGGTGTGAGTGTCCTTAAAGATTAAAACATTGAGATTCTGTGGAGGTGTTTGTAAGGAAACTGTTATTATAACAGTCATAACTAAGAAAGAAACTTTACCATCTGAAATAAGAAACATAATTGCCTATAACAACAAATGTTTATTTACATTTATTCAAGTAACTTTTGTTCCAGACATCTGTACAATAAAGCTTTGATTTTGTTTTGGAAAAAGCTTGTCTACATCTTGAATTGCATCCACATTACCAACTGAGATGAGAAGGAATCATCAGTGCGGGGGTTACCTCCTTATCAGCATCCCCCTGTAACAAAGCATGGAGATGTGAACATATAAATGTCTGTTTAACCCCCTTTGTCATCCCTGGGCCCAGCTGTGACTGGGCAATGGGGTTCATCAATCAACAGTTGTGTTGATCGATGCCAGATCTGGACCCATGCCTCAGGCCAACGCCATCCTGTCAAATGTATTTAATAAATTTGTGGCCTTTTTTCCTTCCACATAAGTCTCTGTGTACTTTTGATTTGTGGCACCACCAGCCTACCCTGCAAAATATATATATATATATATAGTCTTTTTGACTACACTGATGTTGTTTAGCCATATTTGCACCATTTGTAATCTGTGAAATTTTGGAAGAAATAGGATCAGTTCCGCTTTCACAATCCTATATCACCCAACATGTCACAGATTACAAATGTGATTTAATATGTTATGTCACACATAACAAACCATATTTAAATGTGTTGCGCCAGACAGAACAAACCAGAATAGAGATGAACAAAGTCTAGCCCCAGGTCCCCAATATGTCCCCCACAGCCAATTGCCATTCCTTTATGCATGCCATTTAGGAGGCATTGAACAATTTTGCTACATTTTTTGTTTCCCTGAACTATTTTTATTTGTTTGTTTATTTGTTTTAGACACAAATTGATATTGTTCAAAACCAGATGTTATTTATCATCATTTCCTGCTTTGACAATAAAGCCCCCCCCCTTTGTCTAAAACAGTTGGAGGAGGCAACTGTTGTAATTGTTCACCACGGTCCATAGAAGGGGTGGGGAGTGGGAATATGGACCGGCCTGTGTGCAGTTAGTTATATAGAATTAGATTCAGCTTTCAACTGAACGTAAATAGAACAGGATCATGGCACACATACTACAGTTCTATTTAACCCTCCTACACCTGTTTAGTGTATGTACTTTCTGAAGATGCAGAGCTAAAAACAACAGTTTTAAAAGAACTACAAGTCTTACTGAATAGTGCCAAAGTGCTAAAATCACCTGGAAGAGACTATGGGCTCAAGCAGATGGGGTTAAAGGAGTGGCCAGAAGCTGCCATCACCTTGTTCACCCCAGGACTTCCGCAGGACCATGGCAACTAGATGCTGAAGTCCTGAGAGTGCCTCTCACCATGGTCTTCAATGGTCTGCAAAAAGGTGTGGTAAGAGACTGCTCCTTTCATGGCCAGTTTTGGGCCATGCTTTTTGGCCCCAGAAAGGCCTCCACTTGGCCTCAAAGTGATCCTTGAGTGTGCATCATGTGCATACCCCACCCCGGATCGGCCCAACAGCATCCCTTTTGGGATGTCTATTTGAGGCCTATGCCTTGCAGAACCTGGAAATGTTAGTTTCCATTGGCATGGTCATTGGCAGAAGGATTTGGTGAGCTGTGTTCCAAAATGTCAGTCTTCCAAGCTCTGAATCTTCAGAAAGGGCACCTATTTAGACCATTCTTTTAGGGCCCAGAAGGGTTTCCTAAGGCTGATTGTATAGAATGTAAGCTAACAGCTATATTGGTGTGCCAGTTGTGTGTGTGTGGGGGAAACAAAACATAAATCAAGTGGTGTTAACCAAATTAACACTCAGAATTAGAATACACAAAATGAAGCCCAAAAGTAAATACAAAAATATAGTAGTAAATAAATCTTAACATTAAAAATGTAATGAAAGATGTGATGCTATAGCAAAGTATTGACACAACTAAAACACATTAAGTTGCTTTACTGTTTGCTTTCCAGTTTTGTGTATTAACTTGGAATGCTAGAGTCCATTCAGTGACATCCATTTCAATACTAAGCAAATTAAAAAGTTGTGAAACAGCTGTGAAAAGATGGAACAATTTGCCAAAATCTGTAGACAAAACCAGAGTATGGTGCATTTAATAGTTCAAGAAGTGTTATTATAATTTTTCAGATCCCTGCAGTGTGACAGATTCATTTCTAAAATGAAATGCATTAGTATTCCAGGAAAAAGATTAAACTATTGATTAACAAAATATAATGTGATTTCTTGTGCATTATTAACCTATTCTTTATGCACTTTAACTATTCTTTTGTTTCTTTGACAGTGAATGAACAAATTAGGCTTTAATATGGCATTTGATCCCAGCTTTCATTATAAAAAATGTGTGCACATGCAAATGCAAACAGAGAAACCAGGATCATGTCTAGTTTGTAAACAAATAGTTTCATAAACACAGAATCATAATCTTAAGTTGAAATGTGACAAGAGATAAAACATTGACTAATATTAGAACTGCACTACCTGTGACCCATGAAATAAAATGCAGCCCATCAGCTATTGTATGTGACCTGCTAGGTGTGTGAAAATCTTTCAACCATTGTCGTCTTAGACAAGCAGAAAAATCAATAAACTTAACATTTCTCAACACCTTATATTTTCCCCAAAAATCTTTATTTCATTCTTTCATGAGACCAAATGCCAGGAAGTCTTCAGTCATGATAAAATATGGATTATCATTAAGGTTTAAACCCTTAACACTAATTTATTGGGGAGGGGAAAAACCTGATGTCTTCATTTTTAGGCTTCAGGAGTTAATTCTCTAAAAACTGGATGATTGAGACCAAAATCAGAAGACCTGCATCTGGCCTACAACTCCCAGAATCACAATTCAGGGTGCCTAGAGAGATGCTGGAGAAGCCATGCCTCATATGTAAACTATTTCCATATTTGGAGTAAAAGCCCAATTATTCAGTTACCCTTCAAAGAACTATTAGATATAATATTGTGCTGAAACATAATCTTGAGGGGGGGGGCATGTCAGGAAGTCACCCAAATAATAATGATTCTTGAGAGATGAGGTGTGAGTCCATTCCCTAAGTTAACACACACATTAGGAGGAAATAGGTCACTACTATTTTGACTACAGCTGCAGTTAGTTGACACAAGCATGGGATTGGCTCTGTGTGTCAGGCAGCCCACCTGTGCCTGATGAGACCAACCTCCAGAGGAGAATGGAAATGGAGAGATGGGGACTCACCATAGGGGAATCCTTCGAGGTAAGAACCTCTATCTTTCCTTGAGTGGGGTTATCAGAAATTTGTCAGGCCCCTCACTGAACTGTCCACTTTCCATCACACACCAAGTTCCATACGACAACCCCCCCGGTCTATTATTTATTTATTTAGCACTGTAAATTTACACAGCACTGTACATACAATCTTTTTGATTAGATGGTTCCATGTCCTCAGGCTTACAAACCAAAAAAAGACAGGTCACAAAAGGAGAAGGGAATGGTGAAGGGGAAGGGAATCTGGTTCCAGGGTACTGTCAAACTGTTAAAGAGGGCAACTTTAACTATTTTGTCAGAAGCCTTTCTGAGCTGTTTGTTATGCAAAGCAGATCCTTACTGTCTATATTCAAACACAGTATAGCTTAGCTACAAGCATAGATTAAAATTGGCTGGAAAATACACATTTAAGAAACATTGACTTAAAAATGTATATTTAATAAAACTACAAATGTCTTCCCTTTGTTTTAACATGTAAACATGCACAGACATAATCATGGTCCTTTAAGATGCTATACAAAACATGTAAAGGAGCCAAGATAGGTAAATAAATCTTTGTATCTTCCCATCTTTGTATCTGCCCAAATGCTTGAACATGCTACCATACTACAATAAAGTTGTAATAAAATTATTGGTGCATTACCAGTGTTTTGCAACAAAGCAAAACTCAGAAAGGAGATGAAAACCCCAAAGGAGAAGCCAATAGCCATGGCCAAACCTTGACTAATTCTCATGACAAGCACATTCTTTATTAAAGGGAAATACTGTATGAGTAGAAAAAATAAAAATAGACTGTGCTGAGGATCTTTGATGCTTCCTTTCACATATCCAGTTGGCAGCCCTGGATGAAATCCTGTCACCCCTGGCATATTGCCAGCTGAGTAGCTGGTCCAAATAGGGCAGTGCCCTAGTATGTCATGAAACTGGATGAAGAGGGGAGCCACAAAGCATGGCATACCTCCCACTCCCCAACAGGCTGCAGTCACAGGACACAAAAAGGATCACAGGTAAGTGGGAATCTAAGATATATAGACTGCCATTTTCCTTTACAGAATGTTCCAGGCAATGCATCATCAAGGACATTTTATGGAAAGATCAATTATTCCATAGACAGCCAGCCTGTTTTCTCACAATACCCTTTGAAGTAAGTGGAGTGTTGTACATTCATATTTTAAGTACAACAGATGCTGCTGAATAACACAAATCAAGCCAAGTTTACTTTTCTCTAGCTGTATAGTAACTGTTTTGTTTTAAACCCTAACTTTGATAGTTTGCTGCATATTTACTACAGACACTTTTTCCTGTGTCTTCTCTGAAAATAGTTTTAATACTAGAGAGAGCGAGAGAGAGAGTCTGAGAGGGAGAGAATTTAGTATCTATTAGATTTTAATTGCACTGTGCCTCTAGTATTTTTGAAAATGCACATAAAGCAAGAGAGAGTAGCTATATCCTTATTGTGCATCATTCCTCTCTGCTTTCCTGCAGTTTTCACTGAACTGTTGTCTCCCTCTCTTTATTGTCCCACTTTAATAAAAAAAAAAAATAGCAATTTAATAGCTTTGTTTTTGCCATACCCAAGAGAAAGACACGTCAGTGCCCATCTAATGTCAATTATATGATGTCTCCTGTCTCATAGTTAATATAATAATAGTTCTTGTGGGCAGATGTATTATAATATAATTTCTTTCTCAATTTCTTACATACTGATAAACTAGAGGGGGTGGACGAAGACTAATGTGTATATAAATTTAAAAATAATGCTTGGATCCTTTTTGGACAAACAAGTGCATGTCAAATATAGAAGAATAGGAAGAATCAGTGGACGTGCTTAGAACATTTTAATTTTAATTATCCAGGATTAAAATTGTGTCAAATAATAATAATAATAATAATAATCTTTATTTCTAGCCCGCTCCTCTGTGAGTACAATCGGAGCGGGGTACAACAAGATTAAAACATACAAATTAAAACACTTCATTGACCCATTCCCAGCCACCCACCCCTTAAAAATAAATTAAATTAGCAATAATTTAAAATCAACAACATTAAAAACATGATTCATCCTCCATAGTTCTTACATTGAGGAAAAGATAACACCAGGCAAGGGGTCAATTTATAGGTCCCATTCGGAGCTGGGATCTAAGAGGTGTCAGGGAAGGCCTGCCGGAAGAGATGCGTCTTCAGAGCTTTTTTAAAGCAATCAAGAGATGTTATAAGGCGCATCTCATCCGGCAGAACATTCCAAAGTTTGGGAGCGGTCGCGGAAAAAGTCCTCTGAGAGGTCTGCGACAGCCTAGTTTTCACCGGCTGTAGCAGGTTCCTCCCAGACGATCGGAGTGTGCGGGGGGGTTCATACGGGGAGAGGTGGTCCCTGAGATAAGGTGGACCCAAGCCATGTAGGGCTTTAAAGGTTAAGACCAACACCTTGTACTGCGCCCGGAAACTAATTGGCAGCCAGTGGAGAGCCTTGAGCACCGGTGTTATGTGCTCTCTCCTTGATGTTCCAGTTACAAGCCTGGCTGCCATATTTTGGACCAGTTGAAGTTTCCGGGTTAAGCACAAGGGTAGCCCCATGTAGAGCGCATTACAGAAATCCAGGCGTGAGGTTACCAGAGCATGTACCACAGTTTCCAGGTCCCTCATGTCCAGGAAAGGGCGCAGCTGGCGTATCAGCCGAAGCTGATAACAGGCACTCCTGACCGTCGCATTCACCTGACAGGTCATGTGGAGCAACGAATCTAGGAGTACCCCCAGACTGCGAACACAGTCCTTAGAGGAGAGTGTGACTCCATCCAGGACTGGAGACTGTATTCCCAAGCCTGGTTCACTACAGGCTTTCTGGCTCACTACATTCATTTCAGCACTATCTGACCCCATCCTTGTGAGGGTGTCATATACCCATCTGTTCTCCCCACCTACAACCTAGTTTTTAAGGGGAAACTGGTCTTGCCACCTCATTTCCATACCCTATGCCCACAAATGACCATTGTTAAAACTGGACTTGCTATTCCATACAAAAGGGATTGTGAATTTGAATTGACATTCTCACATACCTGTGGCATATACACGTCTGTCCCTGGTGTCCACCAAAAGCATCTGAGGAAATATACTAAAATCTATGAAAGCTCATGCTGCTAACTTCTTTCTTTCAATTAGTCTCAAAAGTGCTACAAGATCTCTCCACATAAGGATTCACTTCTCAGTCATTAGAATATGGATATTATAAAATATGTAGAAACAAGTTAATCCAGTTAGTTTCACATATTTCATTCTCTCATGCTAATCTTCCTGATGGACTTTTCTTTCCCCTAAAGATACAGAAAAGACAAGAGGAGGAGGAGGAGGAGGAGGAGGAGGAGTGGAGGAGGATATATATAATTATGGCCACAATTCAAAGATAAACGGAAAGTTCATTCGTCTTCGTAAAATGGCATTTTAGAAAATTCACCGGCCTTTGTGAAAGCGCTTGTCTAAGAGTTGAAATGTTAAAAGGCCTGGTTACATGTGAAAGTTTCTTCTCAGTCCTTTGGGGGAACACAGGCTCTGATTACACTGGAGTCTGGTAGATTTCCCCCCCCCCCCATAAAATATCTTTCCATAATATCTGTTCATTTAATGTCACAACACACTCAGATATTGCACTACTTAGAATACCAATGGTTTGTGTTTTTGCTGTTGTTCTTGGTCAGATCTGAGACTAGAGCTCACCCATATAGAACAGATCTGCATCGGAACAAAGGCTATCTGCTCCATTCTGCAAATGATGCCTTCCAGATATGTTGTTCTACAACTTGCACCATCTAACTATAGTTGTTGAAGATGTGAATGCATCTGGTAGATTTTGGGAAGGTTGTCATAAAATGCATACAGTCAACCCTCTGTGTCCATGGATTCTTTATCCATGGATTCAAACATTCACAGCTTGAAAACACACACACACACACACGAATTTCAAAAAGCAAGGCTTGATGTCATTTTACACAAGGAACACAATTTCACTATGTATTTAATGGGATATGAGCATCCACTGATTTTGGTATCCAAGTTGGGGGGGGGGGATAGAGGTTTCCTGGAACCAAACCAAACCCCACCAGATACCCACTATACATGGAATTTAAGTCAGTTGAAGATGGGAAAGGGAGGGTCTTGCAGGAGAAAGAGGGAGTGCCACAATAAGGAAACATACCGAGGCAACCAATTGGAAGGAAAATCCCAACAACTTTGTTCAGTACAGCTGACAGGTGGAGCTGGCCCACATCCTGGGCCCAGATCTGGCATCGAGCAACCCAACTGTTGATCAATGAACCCATTGCCTGGTCATGGCTGGCCCTTGGGATAACAAAAGGAGGGGGGTCAATGGATATTCACATGTTTGCATCTCCACCCCTTGTCACTAGAGGATACTGATCAGGACTTGTGCTCACAATCACAACTCCTCCTCAATCCCAGTACCCCCAGGTCCCCGTGAGGACTCTCAATGCCAGTGCTCTGCAGCACCAGTAGCCATACCCACCAGATTTATGACTCATGCTACCTCCCTCAAAAGTTGTGACAGTAGACAAAGACTAATGTGTATATAAATTTAAAAATAATGCTTGGATCCTTTTTGGACAAACAAGTGCATATAATTTAAAGCTTTGGTTAAGTTTTCAGAAAAACTAAAACACCCCAAAAAACAACAACAACAAACAAACAGTTTATGCATTCAAAGAAAAGGAAAAGGCAAAATTACCAGGAAAATATGAAGACAGAAAATATAAGTGTTCTAAGTATAAATGTTATCAGTTACGTTATCTTGCTCACACTATACAATGCAAGAAATTTGAGATTGATAGGTATAAATTTGAGAGACAATGTGGTGTAGTTGTTTGAGTGTTGGACCAGTGGTTTGAGTGTTAGACTCTGGAGACTAGGGTTTGAATCCCAGCTCGGCTATGAAACTCACTGAGTGATCCTGGGCAAGTCACACTCTTTCAGCCTCAGGGGAATGGCAAATGTCGTCTTAACTACTCTCGCCAAGAAAGCCCCATGATTGGTTTGCCTTAACAGTCTCCATAAGTCAGAATCAAGATGAAGGCACACAATACACACAGGAAAATTTCATGTGGGGGTCAGAGGGCAGAATTCTTGTCTGGAGGGACTGTGTCTTCATTTTTTTTTATCCCTTGTAGATGGATTCTGACCTGTTTCTATCTGGTTTGTCATAGGGTTAGGAATTCAACATTTTATTTATTTATTTAATTTTAGTTTAAGTGTCACCATTTCTCATCATTAGATAACACTGCCAAACCCAAAGGGATTTCACCGCCAAAAGGGATTTCACTGACTCTGCTTTGCTCCTTACTCTGCATGGCTGATTGTTCATTATAGTTTGAAAATTCAGACTGCTCTCCCCTCACTTTCAGTCTCCCAGCAACCAGTTTTGAACTAGTATTCAGTCAGGGGTCATGCAGATGCCTCCATAGAAAAGAAAGCATCTTGCAGCTTAGAAATTGCCCTTCTGGAAAATGAAGGTTGAAACAATTAAGATAATTAGATTCTTAGGCCATTGGGTATCCTGGAAGACAGAGAAGAGCAGTCTTCACTTTACACAATTTGTTCTACATTTGACTTTATAGAGAGAACAGGGCATCAATCCCAGCTGCTTCTCAACATTTTCATTCTCCACATAGTGATTGTCTAACGTGACTTCCATGACTTTGACAATGAATCTATCATACATCAGTTGAAAGGAAGTTGGTGGGAAAGCAAAGTCTGTTTTCAGGGGGTTTTGCTGTGGGAAATGACATGATGGAAGAGGAATCAGTGATCAGACAGTAAGCCATTTTCACTCTATTTGTTCTTCCAGCAAACTATTCCACATGGATAGAGAAATGTTGCCAATGGGACCAATTTCATCTACCCACCTGAATTTTAAAAATCCAAAAAGAAATTGTCTGATGGACTAGCTTTAAAAAAAGCATATAACTTTGTTTCTTTCTTTTTCTAATTTTCTTTTTGGTAAATATATATATTTATTTCTGATCCCATTTTGACATTAGTGGATGGCAGATGGTATTCCTTCAGCTGGGAGAAATCCTTCGACATCAAATGTGAAGCTTTTTTGTATGCTTTGGTCATCCATAGCAGAAACCAAGAAACCTTCTGCTGCTGATGTGACTCATGCTTTGTGGATATTGCAACCTAGGCAAATAACTTTTTTCCTTGTTTTTAGAGCTTGTATTAGCTAGTTATGTATTAATGTGTGTGTGTGTGTGTTTGAGAGAGAGAGAGAGAGAGAATTTGTCTTGTTTGCATGCATGTAAATGGAGAGAGAGAGAGAGAGAGAGAGAGAGATATTGAGAGAATTATTAGGGCTTAATTTCCATGTGAATTTACTAAATTTTAATGCTTATTTGGGGGAGGGTGTGTCTAATTTGTGTGTGTGTGTGTGTGTGTGTGTGCATGGATGTGTGTCTTGGTAGACTGGTATGAATTCAGGCTGAAGCAAACTTGCAATTGCAGAAATTACCAATTTTGTAATAAATAAATAAATAAATAAATCTCCCTTTTACTAAAAAAACAAGTATTAGTTATGTAAGTATTTATTGATGTTGTAACTATCTTTCATGTATGCAGATTAGAAAGTGAAACAGAAAATAGATAAATACATTATTTTTGGTTTGTTTGTTTGTTTAAAACTGTGGGGCTATACAAATGGGCAGCTGGATGCTGCCTCTTTTCCCCCTGGATTGGTGCTACAGCAACCATTTGCAGCGGTACCAATCTGCTCCCTGTAGTGAAGAAGCCTCCCCAAGCAGTTCCCTGGAAGGAGCGTCATAAGTGCTGTGGCATCATGCTGCCCCTTCCATGCTGCACCATTTGGGCACTGCGCGTGTATCACACTGTGATTCTGTGCACTCTGTAGAAGGGCACATAGCATAATGTCATGAAGGGGGTGGAGTCACGGCATCTACCATTACTGAAGTGACATGCAGATAACAATTTTACTTTTGATGATCTTTTCAGGAATAAATCCTGACTTGATATTAGAATGCTTCAGAATGTTGCTCTTTGCTGTGTTACCCTAAAAGATGAGAAGAGGGACATTAGGGGTCCCCACCAGCAGTGACAATGTTTCTTTGAAATTGTGGGGGTGATAGGTAGACTTGGCTTCCTGACAACCAATTACAGTTCAGGAAGGCTGGGGGTGGTGCTGCAGGGGAATTAGATTGCCTGGAAAGACTCAGACAAGGGGTTTCCAGTTAAGGTCAGATAAGGATTCTAGTTGCAGCAGAGAGAGAGAGAGTGAGTGAGTAAGATTCAGACAGGCAGACAGGGAGTCAAAAAGCCAGAGTCATTGACTGATTTGGTTAATCTAGTGAGAGGTCAGTTGGTAATCCTGCTGAGAGACTGCATATGTTATTCCCAAGTTTTTGTAGGGCAGTTCTTTGTTTCCTGAGAGTGTATAAATGTAAATTCCCTCTTTCAAAAGACCTACACCAAAGTCAAGTTGAAACAGACACTTTGAGACACCAGATGTGGATTTAAACTACTTTTACTAAGGCACATAAGACAAGCAAATAATCTAAATACTATATATATAAGGAAAGGAAGTAAGTATCAAGGGAGATCTCTTTCATACACACACATAAACACACAGACACACAGAAAGATAGAGCCTCACACACATGGTCCCTTTGCCGAACGAGTGGCCAGTTCGTCCTCGAAGGGTTGGATGAAACTTGTAGCCGCGGGCAGGAATCACCAAAGAGAGGCTGGAAATCCTCCTGTTTTATACTTTCTTCTTCTCATCTCTTGAGCAAGACATGTTATTGTTCCATGTTCCATGTTATTGGAACACAGAGAATGTTGTTCTAATGCTGACGTGAGTTAGTCAGGAAGATTTTCTGTTGTCAGTTGTGAGACCTCAGCTGATGTCACAACGATTGACATAGTCCTTGCAGCTCAGGGTACGTTCCGTTTGTGCAAATTCTTCTTTTGTAAAAACTTTCTTCCCTGGCCAAGTCAAAACTTCTTGATTCTTAGTCTCCAAATCCTTCCTTCAGCAATGTAACATGTGCAGCCATTTCCTTTGGTTCAGGACCATATTTTCAACTGAAACACACTCATCCGGAACCCACTCGTTCATTACACATAGATCATGAAAGAATGCCCTTAAAAACATGGGAGTGCCAACACATCTGATAGTCTTGAGGTGGAATCTGTACTGTCAGAACAAAACACGGAGGAGAAGAATTGTTCCCAATTAGCAAAGGGGTTAGACAAGGCTGCATTTTATCACCCTATCTGTTCAACTTATATATAGAACATATTGTAAGAAAAGCAGGTCTGGAGGAAGGAGGAGTAAAAATAGAAGGAAAAAAATGTCAACAATATGAGATATGCTGACGACACCATAATACTAGCAGAAAACATCACAGACCTTGAGCAAGTACTGAGGAAAACCAAAGAAGAAAGTGCAAAGGCAGGCTTACTATTGAACATAAAGAAAACAAAAATAATGACCATGGAGAACTTACACAAATACAACCTAGACAATGAGGAAATACAAACAGTAAAAGAGTTCTTATATCTGGAATCAAATATTGATAGGAATGGGGACTACAGTTAGGAAATCAGAAGGTTAAGAATGGGGAGGGTAGCTATGAAACAGCTAGAAAAGATCCTAAAATGCAAAGATATACAACTTAGCACAAAAGTTAGATTCATACAAGCCATTGTATTCTTTACTACCAAGTGTGGATGTGAGAGCTGGAAGAGTTATTGATTTTGCTCATTCATAGAATTGTTGCTTAAAGATCAAAATAGTATCCAGAATACTTTTTTTGGTGGGGGGACCCAAAATGTCAAAAAAATCATGATGAGGAGAATCTTACGAGGGTGTATCATAAAGTTTTAATGATAACTTTTTTTAAAAAAAAAACTGACAGAAAGTTTGTTTTGATTTGTACTTGTTAACTTATCTCTATGTAGTCACTATCTAGATTTATACATTTTTCCAAGCATATATTGACCTTCCAAATACCTGATATTGTAGAAGTCTGCAGATTGTGCCTTACGAGGGGGTATCATAAAGTAATAATTATCACCCAGAAGTTATTATGGCATATTGATGAAATTTTGTCAGTGTCATCATTGGTCTCTAAGTGCACGTTGATGAAAAAAATCAACTCATTGGGTCCTTTATTTTTGTGACTGGCTCTGCCAGAAGTGACTAAAGTGTAAAATCCTTGTCAGGCACAATCTGAAGACTTCTACAATAATGGTATTTGGAGGGTCAAGAAACACTGGGGAAAATGTGCAAATTTGGATGGTGACTACATAGAGATAAGTTAACAACTACAAATGAAAAGAAACTTTTGGTCAATTTTTTTAAAAGATGATAATTAAAACTTTATGATACCCCCTCATATTTGGGACCATTTGGGACTTATTCTGTACAAAATTTGCTTGTGGCAGTGTGGAGTGTGTGTGTACATGTGTGCCTGCATGAAACAAATTTTCTGTGCAGAAAATAATTAGAAAATAATTTCTACACAGCAGATGCTTTCAAGAGGAAATATTATTTTCTGCTAGAAAATGGGTTTTCTATGGGAAAAAATGCTGCTTTCTGCCCAAACAATACATTCAAATTTCATGCAAAATAAGTCTCAAACTGTGAATAGTCTTAAAACTTCAATTTTCAAAGTCTTTTTGGATGCAGGAAGAAAATTGCTAAAATTACTTGCTGCTTCCTTTGATAAAAAAGTAGCTGTGATGGGCAGCCTATACATATAGTATGTTATGAAACTGTTGTCTGATTCAAATCTTTGGTAGTAGACTGGAACTACTGGATATTATTCAACTTTTTCTTCTTCTTTTTCTTTTCTTGAAAGACAGAGTGTCCTAAGAGACATAAATGTCCTTTCCCTGGTCATTCTGTGTGCTGATGATAGGTCTGTATTGTTGTTGTTTTTTTTCCCTTTTGCATATAAATTCTCTTATTTTACCTCTTCAGAGTACAAAAGTTGACAGAGGATGGCATACATCACATTAGCAGATGAGCAAGTAGATGGACATCTGATGCTATGAGTGCCCATGGGCTAAATCAAATTCTTAGTCCCAATTTGATTAGGGCTTTTTTCTTCATTGGAGTTGGCATCAGTAAAATAAACATCCACATAAAGCTAAAGCAGTAGTATTTTCTGATCATTGAGCAATGGGTGTAGAATATTTGTACTTCTGATTTTGGAGTAGGTGTTTTTCAGCTACAATAAGAAGGAACATGAATCAGGTCCAAAACACAGTACAGAAACACAGAAACTCAAACACAGCAGTTTGAGCCTGCTTTAACTGCCCTGGCTCAGTGCTAGGGAATCCTGGGAATTGTAGTTTGTTGTGACATCAGAGCTCTCCGATAGATAAGGCTACATGTTTCACAAAACTACAATTCCCAACAATCCCTAGCATTGAGCCTGGACAGTTAAAGCAGTCTCAAACTGGATTATTTCTGTATGCAGTGGTTTTGGACATCAATTAAGATCTAAATCAATTGAATATATTTTAAAATGACATACATGTCTACAAACATTAAATATTTTTCTCATGCAAAATTAATATGCTATGAAACACACAGTCAATAAGGATTAATCACCTCACATTTCTACATCATACTGTGAGACACAATGAACCATATTCTTTGTTACATAGCTAGTGTTTAACTGAAGTGGCCAGTATCTGTTTAAAAAGATGGAACGGTTTCCAAAATATATGAGACATTATATTTTGTATTTTTTATTAAAGGTCAGGGAGAGATTAAAGGAATGGTCCAGAAATGGTATTGTCAGGATAGACATGGGGGCACAGTTGGCATCTGAATTTAAAGCACAATTTTGTCTCTGTGTTTGTATGCATGTCATCTGACCTACGGTTGTTAGTGAGAGATTTAAGGTTGGAAGGTTGTCTGTCAGCAAGCACATCCAATTTTCCCTGTGAGGTGGAAACATCACTGTTCCAAATGGTCTGTAGGTCACCAATGATACATTTGAGTGGTTTCAGCAGGGAGCAGTAAGTGACAACTACACAAGAATTATACAGGAACTATGGCCAAGACACTCTGGAATGGGTTGTCCTTGAGAAAGCATGTCACATAGAAAATTACAAATTTCTCTGCCTCACAGACTATGAGTCTTCGTTTAACTGTACAAGCACACACTCTATTCTCTAGAAGGTTCTGAACCAATATCTTACAGTTTAGGATGTTGTTTGATCGGTTCTGCTTGTAGCATTTTATTTTATTTTATTAAAAAACCACAAGCAATTCACATCTAATTTTACATGATCTAAGCATTCTACGAAACAGTACCACCAAGCAAGGATATGCATACAAATATCAGTAAACAAACTAACAAATAAACAAAAAATATTATTGAACTTTTTTTTGTTCTCATTTATGAATTTTCCTAAATCAGCTAATGTCACTTTATTTGCATGTAGTTTGTCTATTTCCTTTATCTTACATTATGTTTCATTCGTCTAATTGTTAATTTTATTTTATTTTTCCAATTGGTGTATTTCCAAGTGATCTAAATTTACACAGAAAAGAGTTTTAGAGTATCAAAGTGTATTGTATATTTCTAAATCTGTATTCATATTAATATATTTAGTATACTCTTCAGATCTATACAGATACCAATGTGTCAAAATATGCCTACCCTTATATCAATTTATACTTACACATATACACACATGTTCATACTTATATATGTAAATACCAACGGATAATTGTGGAATATTTCTTTAATGTTCTTATTATCTAATCCTTTATTTAATCAAAGTCCCATCCCTTTTTTTACTGTAAAGTTTGAGACACTTCCAATTTTCTTCTGTAGATTTCTTGGTTTTATCATTCATTAAGGATGTTAAGATACCTAAGTCTCATTTTTACAAACCATTCTTCTTCGTTTGGTATTTCTTCTGTCTTCCAGTGTTTTGCGTAAATTATTTTTGCTGAGGTAATCATATATATTTTAAAAATTGGGATATTTTCTTATCAATTTCCATTTTATTTATCATATTTAGTAAGAATATAAGCGGGTCTAGTGGGATTTTGATCTGTAATATTTCTTCCATTAATTCTTTTATTCTTTTCCAGTAAATTTTAGCCTTTGAGCAGCTCCACCATTGGTGGAAGAAATTTCCTTCTGGCTTATGACATTTCCAACATTTTATGTTGCCTGTCTTGTATATTGCGTTAAGTTTCACAGGGGTCATGTACCACCTGTACATCATTTTGAAGTAGTTTTCTTTGAAATCTAGACATAGTGTAAATTTGCTGGTAGCTTTCCAGGTTTTTTCCCCAGATACCAAAATCAATAGATTCTCCCACATTTTGTGCCCACTTTATCATTACGTTTCACAATTTCATTTTCTAGATTTCTAGTTTTTAAGATGTTATAATACTTAGATATAATGTTTTCCCTTCATCTGTGAAGATTTTATTCAATTCAATCTCTTCTTTTTCAAATCCTATTAACTTTTTATCTTTTTTTGAATTGTTCCACCAATTGGCTATACGTGAACCAATTTATTTTAAATCCTTCATACCGCAGCTGTTCTATAGTTTTGATTTCATAATTTTTGTCTTTATCTCAAATTATTAAATCTTTATATTTTATATATTGATCCATCTTCTCTTTTGTCGTATGTAAAAAAAAGCTTCTTGAGGTGAAACCCACATGGGTATTTTTATGTGGAACTTTTTTTTAAATTTGAAACCATGTTTTCAAAAGTGATCTTCTAACAAAGTGATGGTGAAAATCCTTGTTTACCTTAAGTTTATCGTACCATAAAAAAGTGTGGTAGCCGAATCTTATATTGCTACCTTCTAGAGTCAATGATCTTATATTTTCTAATTTTACCCAGTCTTCAATCCATTGCAGACATGAAGCAAAATAATATAATTTTAGGTTTGGCAGCACAAATCCTCCTCTTTCTTTATCCATTATTAATAATTTCCATTGAACCGTTGCTCTTTTTCCATCCCAAATAAATTTTGTCAAATCTTTTTGCCACTTATAAAATATTTTCTCTTCTGAGATAATAGGTAGATTTTGAAATAGGTACATTAGTTTAGGGACCACATTTATTTTGATAATTGCTATTCTTTTTAAAAGGAAGCTTAGACCATTTTATTAGATCTTTTTTATCTCTTCCCATGTAATATTATAATTGTTTCTCCATGGATCTATGTTACTTTTTGTTATGTAGATTCCCAAATGCTTTACTTTATTTTGAATTTTAAATCCTGATTTTTTGCTTAATCTCATATCTTCTCCCTGATTTAATAATAATAATAATAATAATAATAATAATAATAATTTTTATTTATAGCCCGCCCCTCTGATCAAGCAATTGGGAGGCGGTTACAGCAAGATTAAAATAACAGCATTTAAAACAGATCAAACCCATCCCCACCTCCCACCCCTTAAAATAAATTAAATCAGCAATAAATTAAAACCTAGAACAAAAACAAACAATCAATGACAATATCAATATCCGGCCTAAGACTCCTTGAGCTATTTGGGTGGGGCCGGAGTCATAGAGGAGGCTGGAAGAGCTCAAGTCTAGGTTTTGGAGCCAGGCGATGTTAGGTGCTGTCTGGGAAGATGTTTTGTAATCATTACTGTTCTATTTTGATTTACTTTAAAACCAGATAGTTTTCTAAAGATGTTTTTAGGTGGGTAATGCTATCAATTGGTTCTTCTAGGAAGCAGATTATATCATTGGCAAATGCTTTCATTTTGTACTTTTGATCTTTAACTGTTACTCCTTTTATCTCCTTATTCTCCTGTATATCATTTCATAAAATCTCTAGTGTCATAACAAAAAGTAATGGAGATAATGGGCAACCTTGTCTGGTTCTCCGTTCTATTTTGAAATATTCTGATTTTTCTTCATTGGTGGGTAGCTGTGCTCTTTGGTCTTTATAGATTGCTTCAATCCACTTTGAGAGTTCAAATCCCATATCCATTTTATTTATCACTTCTTGCAGAAATGACCATTTTACCCTATTGAATGCCTTTTCTGTGTCTATTAACACCATGGCTAATTTCTTTTCACTATGGCATTCAAAATGTTCTATTACATTCAATACCGTTCTCATGTTGTCTTTAATGTGCCTGTTGGGTATAAAACCATTTTGGTCATTATGAATGATCAGTTGTAATATTTTCTTTAATCTTTCTGCTAGAATTGTTGTGAATTTTTTGAAGTATGCATTTATTAAAGATATAGGTCTATAATTCCCTACCTCAGTTTTGTCTTTCCCTTCTTTGGGTATTAATGTAATATATTTATCTCTCTATGAGTCTGGAATTCCATTTTCTTGGATTTCATTTAACATATTAGTTAGAGGAGCAGCGATTACTTCATTCTTTTTTTAAATATAATAGTTAGATGTTAGTCTGTCAGGACCTGGAGCCTTGTCTGTTTTCATATTTTTATGGCATTTAATACTTCTTTTATTGAGATTTTCTGATTTAAATTTTCCCTTTGCTTGTAGTATTTTTATTGGTTCCAACACAGGTGTAGCAAGACACATTTAACTGGTGGGGAGGGGGTACACAGAAGGGTTGGGACATCTGTTAGTATGAAAAAGGTGGGGGAAATGTTTTCTTTGATAACTCCACAATAACTCCCTATCAATATATTTTAACTGGAAAACATGCTGTGAAGCTTACAGTAGACCAGACAATTAAAAACAAATATTTTACATATCTAAAATAGTTCTTTAAACTAAATAACAGTTACTAGGAAGTAAAATAACATTGTGTGAGTCACCAAAATTTAATTATCTGATCTGTTAATAATATCTAATGTATCATGATTTCTTTGAAAATGTATACAGAAACTTTTCACTTAAATTCCAGCAAATATGTTACTATTAACTGCCAGAAATAAATTTGCTTTTCTCTGATGAAGCATTGAACACCTGTATAATATTTATTTATTTACGATACTTATACCCGGCCCTTCAGCCATAAAGGCTCTCAGAGCAGCTTACAATTATTGTTATTTTTAATTAGATGGTTCCCTGCCCTCAGGCTTACAATCTAAAAAGACATGACAAAAAAGGAGAAGGGAATGGTGGTGGGGAAGGGGTTCAGGTCCAGCAGTTCTTCTCTCCCTCTGAGGCCTGGACATGACAGACGGACTGGAGGGAGGGCTCTGCTTCTTCAACACATATCAATGTTTAAAAGTCTGTTTTTAACTAGTACAATACCAAAATTATGTCCAGACTTTTCAGAGCAGTAACTACTTAAGAGAAAACTGTGCTCTTCTTAGGAAGGGGATTTTGGTCTTAAAAAGACAGACAGAAGAAATTGATTATTTTCACTGCTAGGGATGCAATTCTTTACTAAGTGTATTTTTAGATAGCAACAAGTAGATCATCAATTTTCTTTCTGTTGTAAAAAAAGTCTTTGAGAACTATACATATTTCAGAAGCTATTCAGAATTCAGTACTCATATGAGCAAAATTTATGCATGGATTTTTGTGTGTGCAGAAAGCAGCATTTTCTTTGCACAAAATAATATTTCAAATCAGAAATATTAATTCTTGCACAGAAAATCCTGTTTTATGTGCAAAACAGCCACATGCAAATTTTGTCCTGAATTGTGAAGATTCTCATCAGTTCTAGATTCTTCTTTTTAGGGTTTTTCAACACTCAAAAACATTTTTCTGACTATTTTTCTTTTAAAAATTGCCAATATTCAATATTATTTTTCCATTCTTGAGAGGAAAAATGGGGTTGCTGCTGTTTGAATCAGCTCTCTTGTAAGAACATCTTAAACTACATGACAGACATTTTATCATGTCTTCCCCTTATACGATTTTTAACATCTCTGCCTGATGAAGAAACTGTGAACTTTGATTGCTGGCATGATGCATTTTGTTGGGATTTTGGTCATATTTTTCTTCTTTACCAAATGGCTGTCCTACATCAACTCATTTTTTAATAACTCTGTAATTTTCCCCACAATAAGAAAGGTGCTGTACATAATTACCTACTGCATTATTTACATGAAATTCAGTTGCCAAACTTAGATGCATTGATAAGTAAGGGGATCAACACATACAGTGAATGGCCACTTAATATATGTCAAATAAATAAAGTGAATTTAATGAAAAGTTAACCTACCCACACAGAGTCAAAAATGGCAAATCCTTTACTTTTAATGTTTTTAAATTAATATCTTTAAGTATCACTTTGAAGAAGAAATTACTTGACAGCAAATTCCATAGAATTTGAGCCCAGGATCATTTCACACAGTGAAACTTGTTCACATCTATAGCTATTCAGTAGAATCCTATATAACCATTACATACTATGTAGCACCATAACTATAGTGATATGTTGTGCATTGTGGACAGACTCCCCACCCCAACACTACTTTAACATAAGCAGCCACTGCGACTCTATTCCCCTGTAAATGAGAAGTGGCTGCTTGATGTTCCCACCCTCTCCCATGAACAGTCTCTCACACAACATGCAGAAAAAGGACACTCATTTCAAATCCCTTATATGATGGAGGCTGCTCTATCAGATGAGCAGAAGTAGCCACTTCTTGATCAACAGGGCAACAGACCCCAGTTGATCCTGGTGGCTGCCTACCAGGAAAGTGTTGCCTGATTGGTTTTCATATTCCCAACATAACCTATATGTTGCCACTAAACTAGGGGCTACATTGAAACCACAAATACATAGCCATTATACATGCCATGTATTTGTAACTGGTAATTATATTTTCTTTGTAAGTATTTGCATGGTAATTTAGTACTTTTCTTTTCATGCCTGTACTGTATTTTTTAATGTGCAAATCAAATTTTAAGTTGCTGCAATGCTTGAGATTTGGGGGCTGAAGGGAAATTTCATGCTGTTCATGCTGTTCCTCATTAAAGAGTAAACTACTTGCCAAATTATTATTACCATTACATGTTTCCCTGGAGTAATAGTTCATTATCTCTTCAGTTATTGGTTAGGTTATCCATCATTGTGTTGCTGCTTACCTTAGGCAGCACTTTTTCTTTACTTAAAACAAGTATCAGGGGAAAACAGCAGACCTGTTTTTAAGCTGCTGCAGACCTCTTTAGAAGAAGTTCCTGCTTTCTCAGTAGGGCACTAGAGATCAGTGTGACACATTGGGAAACAAAGCATTTTTCTTTGGACACAAAAAATAACTTGTTACAGTTATCTCATTACAGGTAATAAAATTTCAGGCTTTGTTTAAAACTATCTGCAATGCAGAGGGGCGATAGCTATGAATAGGTAACCTTTTTATCCCTGTGTTATGTGACTTTCTATGATGTTGCTGGGAGCTCAAGAGGATAAAAGAGAGGGGGGCAGAAAGTGTGAGATATGGGGTGAAAGTGAAAATGAGTGTGTGCATTTCAAAGTGAAAGTGAAAGACAATAAAGAAGAGGAGAGAGAAGAGTGTCAAATGGATGGGCAGTGTCATATATGTATAGACTGATTCTGACTCTCCTGACTTTTGACACAAGTCCATACTATTTTTGGTTCTGCCCCTCTAGCATATCCCTTTCCCTTTTCAGATGGTTATGCTGCCCTTGGGCTGAAAAACATTCTCCACTCCTGTTCTAGATGATGATTTTCCAATTTTCTACCTGAGCACAAAATATTTTTCTTATTTCAGTGGATTTGAGATTGAGCCAGTGTAATGTAACTGTTTGAATGTTAGATCTCTCTGAATGACCCGGGTTACTCAGCAATGAAAATTCACTGGGTGACCCTGGACAATTTGCACAGTCTCAGGTTCAGAGGAGACAATGGAAAACTCCTCTGAATAAATATGTATAGAGATTTTGTAGCACCTTTGAGACTAACTGGAAAAGAAAAAAGAAAGAAAGAAAGAAAGAAGTTTGTAGCATAAGCTTTCATAGACTTTAGTCTACTTCTTCAGATGCTTATGGTGAAGTGGAAGCCAGGGACAGACAGGAGTGCAAGAGTTTAACTGTGGGGAAAAAAACTGAAAAGGACTGTTGGCAACTGCATACTCAGTCAGCATGAGTAGAACCCATGAGCTCTACATGATTTGTAGTTTGCAAAGGGCTCCCCACACATAGGTCCTTAGAAACAACAATCCCATTGTTTGCACTTGTTGAGAAAGAAGGTATCTGTCTGTATCTGGGCAAGTTTCTTGAAGAGGTTGATGGATTTCCATATCATTCGGCTTAATTTGGTGCTTTCCATAGTGGTAGAATTTAAAGATATAGTTGTGTTAGTCTGTAGAATTAATATGTTATAGAGATTTTGTAGCACCTTTGAGATAAATAAAAAAGAAAAAGAAAAAGAAAAACTTTTTTTTTCAGTTAGTCTCAAAAGGTGCTACAAAACCTCTATACATATTGATTCTACATACTAATACTACATACTATATCTCCTCTGTATAAATTTTGCTGCCAAAGTCAGTGATAGAAATGGCATGAATCAGAATTGATATGAAGGCATGTAGCAAGAAGAAGAAGAAGAAGAAGAAGAAGAAGAAGAAGAAGAAGAAGAGGAGGAGGAGGAGGAGGAGGAGGAGGAGGAGGAGGAGGAGGCGGCAGCAGCATTAGCATTAGCATTAGCAGCAGCAGTTTTGGCTCTAGTTATACCTGTCTTACCTCCACTCCCAAACTGTGGGTCTTTTCCGCATTCATGCTTAGGCTCGAATCACAGATATAAATAGTATTAAAATTGGACATTAGAGAAGACACAGGACTGATTTCTGCTGGTCCAAGTTATCATCAGACCAGCAATCTCTGCATCTGGTAAATGCAACCTCAACACTTGATCTAAGGATCACATAGCACGATTCCCATTCCAACTGCCACTGTACCTGATTTCCAACAAATTAATAGTGGCCAGGGCCCACAAGTTCATTAATTGAGAGCTAAATTCAAGTGCTGCTGAATAATTTAGTTTATAAAATAGGCTCTTTCCTTTAGGTGGAACTGATACACAGGTACAACTTCTGGTTATAAACACAAGGAAAGAGAATAATGGAGGCCAATGATTATTCCAACAGATCTGATTCTTAGTGTCAGCCTTTTCCCCCAAATAAATTTGATTGCCCATATATGTTGTAGGAATAAATTTGTATTAAAACAATTAATACTTTATTACTATTATTACTATTGAATTACAAAAACGTTATCAAGCTTATATAGACAGCTTAAACAAAATACTGCCATCTTCTGGAATTCAGAAATATGGGAATCTAATGCCAGCCCTACTGGCCTCACTGAAAATATAGCGTAGGAAGAGGTTTAACAATATATGGAAACCCATTGGCTGCTCCAAAAGTATGGAATGACCTGCTGGAGGAGAGTCATCATATTTCCACCCTTGATGCCTTTAAAAAGGTTGTCAAAACAGGACTTCCGGGCAAGATGGCACTGTAAGAGGCTGTGATCTGGTTCTCTACAACAGTGGTTCTTGGTGGAACGGGACCTCCATAAACCTGTCCATAACCCTCCTGATATGGAGGATTAACTCCAAGGTTTGTCGGGGGTTTGGAGGGGACAAGCGGAAGCTACAAGGAAAGACCAGCAAGGTCTAAACCTGAAGCAGCGCGCCCTTCAAACCGAAGAACCACAGCCACCCACTGTTGTCTCCTGCAATTTAGCGGGACCAGAGGCACTCTTGCCTAATACTAAAGACATTCAACAAGAATATAAACAAAGAGAAAGGGGAGATAACTTATTTATCGGACTTTTTAGTGTCTCACCCTGTTCCTGGCTTAGATATTACTTGTGAGGAGAGTTACTTACAAGTCTGGGAAGCGGCATAACAAAGGTGTAGCAAAGCAGTACAGCTGCGGTAAAGCAAGGAAATGGCCGCAAAGAGAGTTGTAAAACAGAAGAGGAGTGAAAACGCGGAGAGAGAACTGAGAGGAGACTGATTCGGAGAAGGTGCGGAGAAAAGTGCTTAGTGAGGTGAGAGCGAAGAGGAAAGGAAAGCAGAGAAGGAGTAGAGATGAAAAGAAAATGGAGGAGAAAAACGGAGAAAGAGTGGGCAGTGTGGAAAGCAGAATGAGAGTGGAAAGGATTGGTGTGTAGAGAGACAGCAGAGAAGACGGGGGCGAGGAGAGAAAACAGGAGAGTAAGCACAGAGACTGGAAGCAGAGAGAAAGAGGAAGACGTGAAAAGCACTAAAGCGGAGGAAAGATCTGGAATTAGAGAGAAAGCAGAGAGAATTGGAAAGTGGAGAGACAAAGGAGAGGTCTGGGAAACAGAAAGAAGACAGAAAGGACTGGAAAGTGGAGTGAGAGCAGAGAGAATTGGAGAATAACAAGCAGAAAGTGGAAGAGTGAAGACCTGAGGAAATAAAGCAGGTTTGCTGGTAATTGAAACTGGAGGACATTGAAAATAAAGAGGAATAATCTGAACAATTAAGGGAATAAAAGGAAAATAAAGGAAAATAAAGAGACTTTAATAAAGATATTGAAATTTAAGCATAGAGGAAATTAAGAATCTGGAACTGAAAGAGATTTGTGGACTTTTGAAAACGGTATGCAATGAATGGAAACAAGAAATTTTAAACTTAAAAAAGACAAAGAATGACTTTAAATATTCTAAATATCATTGTGATATTGAAAGTTTATTTTTGGAAGGATTGCTGACTTAAAACATAATTGTAATTGATAATAATACCGGATCTTAGTAATTATCTTGATATTATATAAGCAGCTGGAAGATCAAGAGAATATGGCGTCTAATAAAAAAGGACTAATACAAACTCAAATACAACACAAAGAAGAGGTTCAATGGAAGGTACGATTAAAACAACTGATCCATAGAATCATAGAATCATAGAATCATAGAGTTGGAAGAGACCACAAGGGCCATCCAGTCCAACCCCCTGCCATGCAGGCACTCCAAATCAAAGTTCCTCCTAATGTTGAGGTGGAATCTTTTTTCCTGCAGTTTGCATCCATTGTTCCGCGTTCTAGTCTCTGCAGCAGCAGAAAACAAGCTTGCTCCCTCCTCAATATGACATCCCTTCAAATATTTGAACAGGGCTATCATATCACCTCTTAGCCTTCTCTTCTCCAGGCTAAACATCCCCAGCTCCCTACGTCGTTCCTCATAGGGCATGGTTTCTAGACCCTTCACCATTTTAGTTGCCCTCCTTTGGACCCACTCCAGTTTCTCCACATCTTTTTTGAATTGTAGTGCCCAGAACTGGACACAGTATTCCAGGTGGGGCCTGACCAAAGCAGAATAGAGTGGCACTATTACTTCCCTTGATCTAGAGGCTATACTTCTATTGATGCAGCCTAAAATAGCATTGGCTTTTTTTAGCTGCTGCATCGCACTGTTGACTCATGTTCAACAGTGCGATGCAGCAGCTAAAAAAAGCCAATGCTATTTTAGGCTGCATCAATAGAAGGCTAAGAGGTGATATGATCCAATAATGCATCTAATTGATGAGATAGGAAAACTAAGACAAGAAATGAGAGAACTCAGACAGGAGATGAAAGAGGATCTGAGAGAGGCAAATCAAGAAACAAGAGGAGAAATAAAAGAGACAAGAGATGAAATACGGAAGGACTTTAAGAAAGAAATGGACAACTTTGGGGGGAAAATGGAAAAAATGACATTGGAATTGAAAAATACTCAAAAAGAAGTTGAAAACATTAAAGAGAGAACATCTGAATTAGAAAACAACACTAAATAAATTGTTAAACAACAGGAACAACAACAGATTCTAGAATGGAATAATGAACTCAGATACAGGGATAGATGCATAAAAATCAGAGGAATTTCAGGAAAAAAAATGAAGATCTCTCAGAAAGACTTACTTCAGAATTAGCTAACTATATAGGTTTATCTGAAGAAAGAATGATTTTTGAGATCGATAAAATTTTCAGAGTTAATTCTATGCTCGAGAGAAAAAACTACCTCGCGATATAATCATATGTTTTGTCAGGACAAAGTTGAGAAACATGATAATTCAAAAGAACTATGAAGTTAAATTTTTTGTATAGGGAGAAGAAGCTAAAATTTATAAAGATATTCCCCGACAAATTTAATCAGCAAGACTTAAATACAGATCACTAACTCAATTGCTAAAATATGCAAATATCAATTATAGATGGGAACATCTAGAAGGATTATCTTTTTTATATATAATCAAAAAAGATATAAAATAGACAATGAGGGAAAAGCTCTAGAAATGGAAAGGAAAATAAGGAGAGAATTGAAAGAGAAAGAAGAAGGGAAAAAAGAGAAACATTCCCACATAAGAGAATGGAGACCCACACATAATAAAGAGAAAGTAAAAGAGAAGGGGAGAAAAGATCATAGAGAAGACTTGGAAGAACCAATAACTTCGCAAGGAAATCTACCTCTGGAATGCAATCTATTACTGGAAAAAACAAACTTGCTTTACGATTTTGAAAAATAACATTTTAGACAGAAATTTTGACTGATAATTTGTTTTCTTCCTTTTTCCTTTTTACTAGAAATTAAAATATATCACAAATAAAATAAAATAAAATAAAAAAACAAGGGGTGGCTGGGGTGGACAGAAAAAAAAAACAAAATAAAACTGAAATAAAATAAAAGAAACAAAATAGAAGAAACACAATTGAACAATAAGGAATAAAGAAGAGAAGTGAATGGAATTAAAATGACAATTAAAATAATCTCAAGTAATGTAAAAGGAATCAATTCTAAATTTAAAAGAAGCATTGTATTCCACCATTTGGAAAAGCTTAAACCAGACATCTTATGTTTACAAGAGATAAAGATAAAAAAAGATGAAGAAAAATATATCAGGAATCCAAAATTAGGTTTTTGTTTTTCTTCTTTTTCAGAAAGGAGGAAAAAAGGAGTGGCAATACTAGTAAATAAAAAGTATCAATCAAAGAAATTATTTGCTGACAATGAAGGGTTATTCGTAGCGGTAGAAATCACCCTAATGAATACTCTACTCTGCGTAGTTGGAATTTATGCTCCCTTGGTTAACCAAGAAAAATTTTATTCAACAATTGACGAGAAGTTAAAAAATTATAATTACGAAAATGTTCTGATGATTGGAGATTTCAATGTGGTTCCTGAACCTAACATGGATAGGAAATCAAATCTGGGGGAAAAGATACGATTGAACCAAGGTAAATTATCTCTCTCCTCCTTTAATATGAAAGAAGAACATAATTTGGAAGATGTGTGGAGAGCCAAAAACAACAATGAAGTGGGCTTTACTTTTTTTCGGAGAGTCAGAACTCTTTCTCACGTATTGATTTAGCTTTTGCATCTAAAAATTTACTGCCAAACATTACAAAAATGGAAATCTTACCCAAAAGATATTCTGACCATGATTTGATAATAATGGAAGTAAAAGAGAAGAAGAAAGAATACAATTGGAGGCTACAAAATAACTTACTTAATGATGAAAATATTAAAAAGAAAGTTAAAGAAGTTTTAAAATATTATTTCAAGGAAAATAAAATGGAAGGAATGCCCAACAAAACTATTTGGGACGCTAGCAAAGCGGTTATAAGGGGTCACTTTATTAAAATCCAACAGAGCTGAAAAGGAAAGAGGAACGGAAAGAAAAAACACTATTGGAATAATTAAAACACAAAAAAGAGGAATGGAAAAAGACAGGTGACATAATACTCAAACATCAAATAGAAACAATACAACAACAATTGAAAATAATATCTTTAAAAGAAATAGAAAAGAAACTAAAAAAGGCTAGACAAAAATATTTTGAAGCAGGAAATAAAAGCGGCAGGTTGTTGGCAAATAAATTAAAGAAAATGAAGGAAAAGAAAATAATCACAGAATTAATCTATGAAGGTAAGAGAATATCAGACCAAGAAAGTATTCAAATCACGTTTAGAAAATTTTTTGAAGAATTATATAAAGCAACCTCAGGAGAGACTCAAGAGGTAGACAATATAAGAGAATATTTAGAAAAACAAAAAATCGTCCAATTAAATGAACAAGAAAAAGAAAAACTGAACCAACCATTTATGAGCATGGAGATAATAGATGCTATAAGGAGAGCCAAAATGAATAAAACACCTGGTCCAATGGATTGTCTGCTAACTACTATAGACACTTGGAAGAGATTCTGGTAGAACCCTTTAAAGACACATTGAATGAGATACAGCAACAAGGAATTCCTGACTCTTGGAAAATGGCATACATTTCATTAATCCCAAAAGAGAAAAAGGAAAGAACCGATGTTCAAAATTTTAGACCGATATCGCTGCTAAATGTTGACTATAAGATTTTCGCATCCATAATAGCAGAAAGACTTAAAAGCATCTTGAGTAGAATTATACACGAAGACCAAAATGTTTTTTTACCTAAAAGAGCATTAAAAGAAAACATCAGAACTACAATTGACTTGATTGAATATTTTGAACATCATAATGAAAAAATAAATAAATGGCCATGACACTTTTGGATGCTGACAAGGCTTTTGACAGAGTGAGTTGGTACTTCATGATGGAAACACTGAAGAAGATGAACGTAGGAGATGCTTTTTTAAAATGGATAAATGCCATTTATAAAGAACAAAAAGCTCAAATAATAGTAAATGAAACAAGAACTGCTAATATTAACATCCAAAGAGGCACCCGTCAAGGGTGTCCTCTTTCACCTATTCATAATTGTCCTATTCATAATTGTCCTTGAGGTGTTAAATAATAGAATTAGAGAAGAAAAGAAAATTAGTGGAATCAAAATAAAAGACAAATGTTATAAACTTAAAGCAGTCACTGACGATATTATCATATACCTTGAAGATCCAAAGATGTCAATACAGACTGTGAAAGAAATCCTTTTAGAATATGGTAAAGTCTCAGGATTTAAAATTAATCAAAAGAAAACATCAATTTTGACCAAAAATCTAAAACAGATGGAAGAACAAGAACTCCAATTAATTTCGGGCTTTAAATTAGAAAACAAAGTAAGATATTTAAATATGTGGAAAGAAATTCAAAAAGATCTAAATAAATGGTCACAATTACAGCTATCTTTTTTAGGTAACGCTGTAATTATCAAAATGAATATTTTACCTAGGTTTATGTTTCTGTTTCAAAATCTTCCAATTATTTCACAACTGAAATATCTTGATATATGGCAAAGAGATTTAAGTAAATTTTTGTGGGCAGGGAACAAAGCCAGAATTAAGTGGAGGATATTAACTGAAGATTTCAAAAAAGGTGGATGTGCTTTGCCAAATTTAAAGCTTTACTTTTTTGCAGCAAGCAAGCTTTGGATAGAAGACTGGATTAAAACAGAGAATAAAAGTATTTTGAATGTGGAGAGTATTAAGATGAGATATGGTTTTCATGCTTTTCTTTGGTATGGTAAAGTTAAAGAGAATGCAGACTTTGTGCATCACTTTGTGAGGAAAGCATTATTAAACGTATGGTTACAGATTCAAAAGTTATTTTATAACAAATTACCAGTATGGATCTCTCCTCAAGAAGCTTTATTTCAAAAAACTAAATTGGACAAAGAGAATAAATATCTCACATACGCAATCTTGTTAAAACCAGGTCGAGAGATTAAATTGAAATCTTTTGAACAGATGAAAATGGAAAAATTGATTGATAGTTGGTTTCTATATTGCCAAATCAGAGATCGTTTTATGAATGACGTAAGAAATTTTGGAATTAATAAAGAACGTTTAGAAATAGATGAAATTATAATGGACAATGGTTCAAAACACATATCTAAATATTACAAGGTATTACAAAAAAGAGATTTAAAGGACGAACCGATAAAACACACAATGATAAAGTGGGCAAGAGAAATCGGTAAAGAAATTGAGTTAGATAAATGGGAAAAAGCTTTAAAGCAAACCAGCAACTTTACAGCTTGTCAGAATTACAAGGAAAATTACTTTAAAATGTTTCACCACTGGAACATTACTCCTCATAAGATTAATTTATTTTATATAAAAAATTGATGTGAGTTATTGGAAATGCCATTTATTGGATGGCAATTTTTTTTATATGTGGTGGTCCTGTAAAGAAGCCCAAAAATTCTGGGAAAAGATACAAATGGTAATGTCTGAAATTTTGAACGAGGATATACCTTTAAAACCACTCTTATTTTTTACTGAATATGACTTCGGAATTAGATGTAAGACTAGCCAAACAGTCAGGACGAATTATACTATACATGGTGACTTTGGCTAGAATCATATATGTGAAATTATGGAAAAACTCCTTGACCCCAACTATAGAGGAATGGTTGAAGGAACTATATGAGGGTATGGAAATGGATATTTTGACGGCGATTATAAGAGGGAAGGACAAGGATATTGTAGAAAAAGAATGGCTTCTGTTATTAATTACAAGGGGAAGATTTTGAATGATAATACTTAATTTGAAAAAAAAAAGATTTTGGGAAAAGAAACTTAAAAATTTCTATTATCTAGGCCTGTGAGGAACTAAATGATATAGGAAATGGTATAATACATATGAGACACATTCTTTTCTTTCGCGGGCATCAAGAGGATAGGTAAATTGTCTCGGAAGATTAGAAATCGTATTAATTTTAACATTATGAAAGATTAATCAGTGGGTAATTTGGGGTATATGTGTATATGTAATTTTGTGTTAAGTGTTATGTTGAAAGTCATTGTATGCTGTTCTTTTAGAGAACTCAGATGTGTATGTTTGTTTTTCCTTTTTAAACTAATAAAATTTATTTTTTAAAAAAGGTTGTCAAAACAGATCTCTTTTGGCAGGCCTTCCTGTTAAAAAATAACCCTGTCTGCCCCAGCTGTTCTACTCAACTCGCCCTTCTTTAAACTTTTTTACAACTAATTTAAACTTGAATTTGTAATTGTTTGTTTTATTATGATGTTGGTGGTGGGTTGGGGATTGTATAATGTTGATTATGTTATGCTTTGTAATTTATTTCCTTTTACTGTAACCTGCCTCGATCCTTAGGGAGAGGCAGGATAATAATAATTATTATTTATATTATTATTATTATTATTATTATTATTTATTAAAATAAAAAATATCTTTTCCATATGCCTCAGAATTAATTATATTATTATTATTATTGTTGCTGTTGTTGTTGTTGTTCTTTCTCTCTCTCTCTCTCTCTCTCTCTTTCTCTCTCTCTCTCTCTGGCTTTTCTTTGCTAATGAACATTCAGGAAGGACTGATTCCACACTTTCTACAAGTGCACTGATGACTAAAAAGGCTGATCCGAGATAAACAAGTCCAGTTATAGAAAGCACAGCAGAAAGTCTCCTTGGATGATGTTTCCAAGTTGTGGTTCTTTCTGCATTGTCGTTTCTCTTCAAGACTCATTCGGCGTGAGTTCTCAAAAGAGGCTGCAGCATTGTGGATAGTGCATCTCCATGCCTCCCGATGTGAGGCCAGGGCAGACCATTGTTGGTGATCAATTTGGCCGAGCTTGAGATGATGTTTCAGGGAGTCCTTGTATCTTTTGTGTGGGGCACCCCTCTTACGCTGACCCATGGCGAGTTCACCATAGAGTACTATTTTTGGGAGGCGGTGGTCCTCCATCTTAGAAATGTGCCCTGCCCAAAGCAGCTGCATTTTCAATAGCATGGCCTCAATGCTGGTGATGCTTGCTTGCTCAAGGACAGCAACATTCATCACACAGTCAGTCTAGTGTATATTTAGGATTGTGCGTAGACAGCGCTAATGAAAGTGTTCAAGGAGTCATAGATGTTGGTGATAGCTGACCCATGTTTGAGACCCATAGAGAAGAATTGACAGTACAGTGGCTCTGTACACACTGATTTTTGTGCTTCGCCTCAGGTGTTTGTTACTCCAGACTCTTTTGTGAAGCCTTCCGAATGCACTATATGTCTTTGCTAATCTCTGATTGATCTCTTTATCAATCTTAGGATCTGAGGAGATGATACTCCCCAGGTAGGTGAACTGCTGGATGGACTTCAACACAGATTTGCCTATGGTGACGTGCGGGTGATAGTTCTCTTCCTGTGGTGCAGGCTGGTAGAGAACTTCCATTTTCTTCAGGCTGTCTTCCAGCCCAAACAGCTCCTCAGATGTTGCAAAGGAGGATGTTAGGCACTGCAGAGCTGCTTCGGTATGGGCAACAAGGGCAGCATCGTCAGCAAAAAGCAGCTCACGGACTAGATAGTTTAGAGTCTTTGTGAGAGCCCTCAGACGGCTTAAGTTAAACAAGCTACCCTCAGTACGGTAACATATATAGATGCTGTCCTCTTCTTCGAGATCTGCTGTAGCCCTTTGGAGCATCATGCTGAAGAAGATTGTAAATAGAGTTGGAGCGAGAACACAACCTTGTTTCACATCATTAATTATTAGAAAGGGCTCTGAGAGAGCATCGCCATATCTGACTTGACCTTGCTGGCCATCATGTAGCAAGATAATCATTTTGAGCAATTTGGGGGGACATCCTAGTTGTTCCAGGATCTGCCACAGACCTTGTCTACTCACAGTGTCTAAGGCTTTGGTTAGGTCGACAAATGTTACATAGAGTCCTTTGCTCTGCTCTCTACATTTCTCTTGCAGTTGTCCAAGAGCAAATACCATATCTGTAGTGCTCCTATTAGCGTTGAAGCCGCATTGGCTTTCAGGGAGAAGTTCTTCTGCAATAGCAGAAACTAATCTGTTCATGAGTATCCTTGCAAGAATTTTTCCAGCAATGGAGAGCAGTGTTATACCTCGATAGTTTGAGCAATCAGATTTTGCTCCTTTTTTCTTATACAGGGTGATGATAACTGCATCTCGGAGATCTGATGGCAGTTCACCTTTTTCCCAACAACTCACAAGGAGCTCATGGAATTTGGCATGGAGTACATGAACTCCGTGTTTCCAAGCTTCAGGTGGGATTCCATCAATCCCGGCTGCCTTGCCGTTTTTCATCTGCTGTATGGACTTAATGGTTTCTTCCAAATTGGGAGCCACGTCCAGTACATATTTCAGCGGTTGTTGTATCATATGTTGAATAGCTGAGCCTTGGACTTCTCAGTTGGCACTGAAGAGATTTTGGAAATGTTCAGCCCATCGATTCAAGTTGGAGGCTTTGTCTGTGATTAGTGTTTGACCATCCATACTATATAAGGAGCTTTGGACCTGATAAGTAGGTCCAAACACTGCTTTAAGAGCTTCGTGGAATCCTCTGGAATCATCCAGATCTGCACAATGTTGTGTCTTTTCTTCTAAATTGATCCACCACATGTTCTGAATGTCTCGGAGTTTTTGTTGCAGTTTACTACATGTGAGACAGAAGGATGCTTTTCTTACATAGCAAGATGGCTGAGCAAGGTGTGCCTGATGAGCAGTTCTCTTCTTTGCCAAAAGCTCCTGGATCTCTGTTGTTTTCATCAAACCAATCTTGGTTTTTCTTGCGGGAGAACCCGAGGGATTCTTCCACAGACTGCAGGATACTGTTTTTGATATGTTGCCAAAGCACTGTAGGAGAAGAATCTATAGGATGGTCTTCAAGTTTTGATTGCAGATTTGCCTGGAATTTATCTCTCATGGCAGCTTGTTGAAGATTGTTGACTTAGAGTCTCCTTTTTAAGATGCCACCCCTCTTAGGTTTGAGCTTAAGATGAAGATTTAGTTTGCATCTTACAAGGTGAAGGTCTGTTTGACATTCTGCACTGGGCATCACTCGAGTATGACGGACATCGCAAATGTTTCTCTGGTGCACTAGAACATAGTGGACATCCTGAGCCTCGTTCTGCTTTAATAGCCCATGAACTATCACGACTTAATATTGACATCGCTGCACTTAGTGAAGTTCGTCTCCATGGGGAAGGCAGCCTTAAAGAACACGGTGCTGACTATGCACTCTACTGGTCTGGCAAACCAAAAACTGAAAAACATCTTTCAGGAGTAGGCTTTATGATTAAAAACTCAATTGCCTCCAAACTTGAAACACTGCCAACAGGTCACTCTGATCACATTATATTATTATTATTATTATTATTATTATTATTATTATTATTAAAATGAAAAAAATATCTTCTTCATATTATTATTATTATTAACCTTTATTTATATAGTTCTGTAAATTTACACAGTGCTGTACATACAATCTTAAATTTAGATGGATCTCTGCCCTCAGGCTTACAGTCTAAAAGAGACAACACAAAAGGAAGAGGGGAAGATGATGGGAAAGGGGGTGAGGTCTTTAAGGAACATCACATAAGCAGAACCATTGCTTGCTTTTTCCACCCAGGTATTGATGATGACACTTTAATAATCAAAGAACATAATAGAAAACATTATATTTGGAGTTATGTAAACACATATCATTTAAATCTGGTATTATACTGTGTGATGGGCCATTTGAAAATTTCCAATCATATTTTTAAAAGTCTTCCTTTAAAAAAACGGGGGGGGGGCAATATTATGTTTACATAACCAAGCCACCATGTACATAGCAAAGCCAGTGACTAGATTCATGAAACAAAAGATATTATACAACTTAGGTTGCATAAATCTAGCCAACTGGTTCTGAGCAAATAAAACAAAATTATAGTGAGCATTTGAATCATTAATGTTTGAGCTAAATAGCTTCTTATTAAACTTCACATTTTGAGATATCTGCAGGAGGCTCTTCATTCAGTCTCACCATGATCCAAAGCACTTAGACTTCTTGGTGTTGCTCCCATAATCAGAAACATCTTGCTAAGTGATTATATGGTATCTTCCTATCTGTTATCTTCCACTTTCAGACAAAGATCCTTTTATTATTATTTAGTGTAGTAGGCTGGTACCTTTGTGTTTTAGTGAACTTGTATTTTGAATATATTCATAATAATTTGATTTTATATTGTGTTTTTGAATAAGATTTTGCTTTTGGCCTGTATTTCACTGTTGATCATCGGGGTTTTTCTTTTTCTTTTTTCTTTCTTTTTCTTTTCTCCTCCTCCTCTTCTTCTTCTTCTTCTTCTTCTTCTTCTTCTTCTTCTTCTTCTTCTTCTTCCTTTTTTGTTCCATAAAGATATACTAGATTGCTGCACTACATACTTATAGTGCTGCTATTCCACTTTAACTGTTCTGGTGGTCTCTTGTTGCATTCTGGGATTTACAATTTTGGGAGGGGCTTTCAGAATTCTCAGCCAGAGAGCTCTTAAGCCTCACTGATCTACAAGCTCCCAAATGCAATAGGGCTGGACTTGCCTGTGGCTACTCCTGAAGGAAAGCCAGATACTTCAGATGACTCCACAGCCACTCACATGAAAAACCTAACCACAAAGTTATTTGGACAGAAGCTGGTTCCAGGTGTTGAAGCAGGGGTTCAAACCAGTAGTGATACCAAAGATAAGACTAGAAGACCCAGAATTACAATCCCCAGAAGGACTCAGAGGTTAAGGTGGCCGTCTGACAGATTTGTTGTGCAGGAAGCCAAAGTCTGCACAGTGGTTGCAGAGGAGCCAGAAAAGCTATCAGGAGATGATAACGTACGCTAAAAAAAGCAAGAGAGATCAAATGAGGCAATGGAAACAGAACCTTGGCAGAACCTTCTCACCCACAGCAAAACTAGAAAGTCTTAGAATGGTTCTTGCATTGTCAGCTAGGAAAGGGTTAGTAGTGAAGCACTTTGATTTTGAGACTGCCTAATTGAATGCACAGCTAGAGGAGACTGTATATATGGAGCAAGACCCAGGCTATGACAGTGACAGGGAGAACAAGGTATACAGATTGAGAAAGACACTATATGGTCTTAAACTTCCAGTTGTTGCAAAAAGTGCATTCATGGAAAAACTGGTAAACATCAGCTATAAGCGAAGTATAGCTGATGCATGTGTTTACACAAAGTGTGACATCACTTTGGTATTATATGTGGATGACTTGTGCGTAACAGCGAAGTGTGAAAAAGACATAAAGAAAGTGCAGGAGGAGTTAGCATGGAAGTTCGTTCTAAAGGATCTGGGAAATCTGAAAAGTTAGTTGGACATAGAGGTTGACAGAAACCAGGATGGAAAGTTTTTGCTATGTCAAAGAAAAAGAAATAGATAAGCTGGTAGAAAAATGTGGAAAGTGCCAAGGTGGTACACAGTCCAATGACTCCTGGATATGACAGTGGTGAATCAAGTAAAAGGTCTGAACACACTGAGTTGTACCATTCCATCATGTTTGTTGTTCATCACTAACAACCCAAGGCCAGACATATTCTATGCTGTAGGAATACTGAATAGAAAAATTTCCAAGCCCAGTATAGAGAACTGGACTGCACTTAAATGTGTAGTGAGATAGCTGAAAGGAAGCAGAGACAGGCAGCTGGTGATACATGGGAACATGTCACAGCTAGAATGTTTTGTTGATAGTTCTTTTGCTTCAAAAGTGACAGACAGAAAGTGAGTGACAGGATTGATGATTAGGTATGCTGACAGTCCAGTAGTATGGAAGTCAAGAAACCAGAACTGTATTGCTTTGAGCACCACAAAGGCTGAATTTGCAGCGTTATCTAAGAAAAAGAATGAAATTCAGCAGGTAAGACAGTTGCAGGTGTATCTGGAAGAGAATTGCAACACACCAACAGTTACACACAAGGACTCACAGGCATGTATAACAATGGTGAAAACTCATAACCTGAAGTGTAGGACCAAGTATATAGGTTGTCAGGTACCAGAACGTGTGTGAGATGGTGCAGAATGGGGTTCTGAGTCTGCAGTACATTAGCTCAGAAGACAATGCGGCAGACAAACTCACAAGGGCACTTCCGATAGAGAAGTCTATCAGGATGGGTCTGAACCTAGGTGGTCACAAATAAAACACTTCATATAGTGTGGTCATATTGTAAAACATCTAGACATTTTGGAGGGGAATGTCAGGATGGCAGCATCCAGACAAAATGTCCCAGGTGTAACAAAATGGGACAAATGTGAGACCTTACTCTGGTTCAAGCAGAAGCCATGATGAATCAGCATTTGAAGACTGCTGTGTCATAGGAAGCTGATGACACACAAACAGGACATGAAGTTACTAGGTGACAAAGTCATGCCACGTGGGTGACAGGAAATAAGTGTTACACACCAGTAAAGGGTTGGGCTAGAAGCTCAAGCACTAGACATATATATCTTCAATACCCAGGGTTGTGTGGTGTATATGGTATTGGTGAAGCATTATGTCGATGACAGTAAGATTTTGTAAACAGTGGAACTATGATTAAAAGCCTCCTTGAGAGAACTCAGAGTGCTGTTGTGTCAGCAGCTTCTGTGTGTGGGAGAAGGAGCTCTCCAGGCTGCACTGAACTTCAGTGACTTCTGTGGCATGTGTTCCAGGCAAAAAGCTTCAGCAATGTGCAATTTTAGTCTCACAAGCAAGCCAATGCTCCCTTCCGGAATTGTAATTGGTGGACTCACCATCCCCGTCCCTTCTGCCAGAGCCCCCTCTGTCATGGCACTTGTTCTTCATTCTGCTTCCCTTCTTCCTTTTTGCTTTCTGCACTGAGAGTTGGAGGAGGACACATCGGAAGGGGAGCTGCTATTGCTGCAGCTGGAGGTAGATGCAGAGAGAGCCCTACACTGTGCACTGGAGCTTGTTCTTTGTTGACAGCCTGCACAGAGATGTCAGATGTCACTGCCAAGGTCGTTACAGAAGTAGTGTGAGGTCTCAGGCTTTGCACTTGGTCAACCAGAATTAAGAGGGTGCATGCAATTCCCACCAGAACATCATTGTCCTGCAGGGCTTGAACATTTTGTGACCTCAGCAAAGGCTGTGGATCATTTACACCTGCCACCTAAGGCCAGGTCAGCCCAGGATGTTCTGGGTTGCCCTGCCTGGCCCCTGGTGGTGGGTCTGTAAGACCCTGCCTCTTGCATGTTCCATTTAGGCAGCATGTTGGGAGTAGATGAAGTGGAAAGATTGTGAGGGAAGGAGGCTTAGTTCCTCATACCTGTGGGATGGCACCAACTGGAAGTTTTAAATAGTCCTGAACTCTGCTTATTCTTGGAGAGGCCCACAGGTTGCCTGAGAGGTGGGCCGCCTACCAGATTAGTAGCCAGCTCCCTGGCCAGGGCCACAAAGGCTGCTGCCCTGACAGTGGGTTGAGGCCCAGAAGACCCGAAGCCTCAGGCCTCCCCAGGCCAGGCTTGTCGCAGTCCCCCCCCCCGACCACCTGCCTCTCTTTGCCATTGGAACAGCCTCAGAAATTGAGGCCCAGTAGGCCCAGCTGGGTGGGCTGCAGCCTGGGGACTCCCTACCTGCAAGCCTCTGCTGCCACTGCCCATCAGAACTTCTGATCTCTTGTCCATGCTGTCATATCAGAGATCTGCTTGGGATGGTGACTCTGCTCCAGCCACATGGCCTTAAACAGACCTGGTCCAGCCCAGCAACCCTTGGAGCTGGAGGTCCCACCTCTTCCAGCCTATAGGCCCAATCCTGGCTCACATCCAGCTCCCAAGGCATGCTGGGAAGTGTAGTTTCACTCCAGGGCTGGAAATCCCACCCTTGTGCTCTGGCCCACACAATCAGTGCTGCGCTCAGGCCCCTGTGCAGCCTGGAAATTGTAGGAGCTGGGGTATGGCTCAGGGTGAACCACAGCAGGTCCTGGAGCTTCCTGGTGTCTCACAAACTAGCTCGCCTAGGGAATCGAGTAGCCAGGCATTTCTCAAAAACAAGTCATGACAGATTGATCTTATCTTTTTTTTTTATAGAGAGAAAATTGCAAGTTTGGTGCATGAAGGGAATGCTGTGGATGTAGCACATTTTGATTTCAGTAAGGCCTTTGGCAAGATCCCATTTGATATTCTTGCAAAAAAAGCTAGACTATGTGACCTCTATTTGTTGACCGAGATAACCCAAAGGGCTCCTCCACATCCTGGAGAGAAATGACTAGGATAGCAGGATGTTTCAAAGTTCTGTCCTGGGCTCATGGCTATTCAACATCTTTGTTAACAGCTTGGATGATGGAATAGATGCTTATTAAATTTGCAGATGACACCAAATTAGAAAGGGTAGCTAATACCACAGTGGACAACAGCAATATTGTAAATGAATTTAACAGATTAGAAAGCTGGGGCAAACCCGACAAGATGATTTTCAACATGGAGAAACATAAGGTACTACATTCTGGCAGGAAAAAAAAAAATCAAATACACTGATATAGGATGGGGGACACCTGGCTTGAAAACAATACATGTGAAAGGGAGCTGGGAGTCTTAGGAGACCACAAGGTGAATATGAGTCAACAGTGTGATGTGGCAGCTACAAAAGGAAGTGCAATTTTAGGCTTCATCAACAATTATATAGTGTCTAGATGAAGGGAAGTAATAGTACCATTCTCTTCTTCTTTGGTCAGGCTTCACCTGGAATCCTGTAACCAATTCTGAAAACCACAACTCTCAATCCTGTGAGAAGTGTGCCCAGAGGAGGGTGACCAAAATGGTGAAAGATCTTGAAACCATGCCCTATGAGGAAGTGGCTTAGAGATCTGGTGTGTTTAACCTGAAGAAGAGAAGGTGAAGAAATGACCCCTTGATCTTTGCCTATATCCACCCTATAAAAAACCCCAAATTCCCATTGTTCAGTGGACTAGTTGGTTTGCAGGCAGCCACTCTGCCACTCGGAACTCCGCTAGACCCAGCTTATCATTGTCATTCCAAGTGCTCAGGAATGACCGAGTCCCACATCACACCTACCAAACTGCATCTACTGGAGAAAACTCGCTGCTGGTAAATATCACTCTTAGGGGCTAAACAGACTGGCAGAAAGAGGCTTCAGGTTGGTTTGAAGGTGCGGCGTTTAGATACATGTCTTGAAGCCAGCAGGAATGTGCCCTCTAGGTGCCTTATGCAGAGAAAAGCCTTTTTAAAAAGAAGTAGCTTTTTCCCACTTCTTCCTAGCTTGAAGCCATGTCCTGTGGTCATGACATGAGCACTCCAGCTGCCTTGGGAGCTGGTGATGCAGTTGGTGGGGTTTCAGTGTGGGTTCAGAAAAGGCAGCTTCAAGCCACTTTTTACTGCCCATCTGATTTGCCCCTTAGTGAAGCCTCATATCTATTCCAATCTAACTCCTTTGATTCTTAGCTTCTTGTGTGAGTCTGTGAGTGTATGAGAATTCCATGTGTGTGTTAAACTAGATGGACAGGAAAAAGTGGCTTGAAGCTGCCTTTTCTGAAACCATATTGAAACTCCACCAACCACACCACCGGCTCCCAAGGCAGCTCATTTTATCAGCTATTTGTACCTTGGATTATGAGGTCATTTTGTTCCATGCAGCATATTTGATAATCTTTTTTGGTGCTTTGTGGGTTAGTGAGTTAGTCATGTTGTCTAGAAGGATTATATTGGGTAGAGCATTGAAGCGAAGGGATTTAATGTCTTCCCAGCAAAAATAACTTTGGTCCAAAACAGACAGGCAGGAAAAGGCTCCCTTGTTATGTGCTAGGGTTGCCTAAGTGTGGTGCATCTGCACCGTAGGCTAACTCTAGCACATATGGATGGCACCATTTTGGATGGCGGTGTCCACACGTGTGGTGTGCCAGGGGCATAAGGCACATGCCCTGTCCACACAGACTGGCGTGCACCTTATGCCTCTGTGCTGCAGGTGGGCGCCTATGGCGCCCTTTCTGCGGCGCAAGAAGGAGCTCTAAAACGGAGCTCCTTCTTGGCTTCTGCATCCTTGACATGGCCCTCGCATGGCCACACCAAGAATTCCAAGGGGAAAGGGGCAACAGTGGTGGCCCCTTTCTCCCCTTGGGAGCACTGCAGATGCTCCCCAGGGCACTCGCTGCACCCCGCTTCAGGCCACAGAGAAGCAGCAATTTGCCACTTCTCCTATTGATGTGGTTGACCACTTTGCCTCACTAATTTTGTGTAACTCACCATTAATTGATAATTTATTACCGTGGAAGGGTAAATAGAAAGATCTGAAATGCCTTGAACAGATGGTTGGGTCACTTTCTGCCACAATGCACTTTTCAGTGGCCTGAGATCTACAGAGCTGATGGCATCTTTTTTTTTTTTTTTTTTTTGGAAGGAAAAGCATATGCTGTTCCTGGGGCAATTGCAACAGGCAATGAGGACCCTATTGGTCAACCTCATAGGGGAAGTCCATGGCAGGTAGTGGTGAGAGAAAATAAGGGTTATATTGAATAGCATTGCACCTTTTTGGAGAAAGGAAAGGTTCTGCCTCTTTAGGACATGGGACTCATGGATATGGGGAAGGAGAGTAAGCTTTGAGCTGCCCTGGGGGCTTAGTTTAGCTTAGCTTAGTTAACTTAACTCTTGCAACTTGGGAGTGGTGTTCCTTGGGTCTGCCTTACAGTAGATGGCCAGACTAAATTATTGGGTTGTGCTTGGGGTTCAGTCAGTTTCCCAGGAAAAAGCTGAGGAGGAAGTCAAGGATTGATGCTTGTCATAGCCAATCTACACTAGGATATCTTTACAGGTTCAGTTAAGTTTGAATAGATTCTAAGTTAAATAAACAACAGAAATTGTTTATGTACTCTTTGGGAACAGACAAATAGCTTCTTGTTCTTTCTATTCTGCTCTCTGTCTCTCATACACACACCCATATCTTTGAATGCTTAGTCCTTCTTTTGTCGCTTGACCCTAGCAGTCATTGTATGTGTGTGTGTATCTATATCCATTTATTCAGGGGAATTGTAACTGTACTTCTCTTTTTATGAGCCTTATGATCTCTTTCACTTCCAGCTTGTAGTTCTATTTTCTCTCACACTGGAAAGGCCATTTGCTCTTAATCCACCTTTCCCACCAAGCCTAAACCAGCCCCTAATTGAAGTGCTCAGCTGAAATCTCCTTCCTCACACCCCTTCCTTTTCAGTACCAAAAAGTGTAATTAGAAACAAAAGTGTGCAACCATAAGAATACAAGTGTATTGCAAAAAGGGTTCCCCCCACCAACATTATTGAAGAACCTTTTGTTAAATTATTGTGTCAAAATAGGTGTTAAATATAAGCCATTATAGGATCTTGAAGAGATAAAAATGGCTTTTTAAAACATAATGGTTGTAATGCAGTGCTTTCACTCAGGGCCAAACTGTACATGATGTGGAGTCAAGTTTATCCCTAAAATGCACCTGTGGAGGCTTCAGTCTAAAGTAGAAGAAAACATACAGCAAGCGATTTTCTAATGTTTGTCCTTGCTGTTTTCAAAATATATAGTTCAAGCTGCATTTTGCACTTCAGGGGAAGAAGGAGGGAGGGAGGGAGAGGGAGAAAGAGAGAAACTAATCTTTGGAGAGAGAAAAACGTTAGCCTTTATGGAGGCTGGTGTTTGGAATCCACAACAATACACTGTCAACCAGTGAAGAAAAACATGTTTATTAAAGAAGTACATTCCAGGAAAAGAGAGAATGATAGGGTTTTCTACCACTGGTAACATGTCTAAGAGGGGGAGAGACAGAGGAAGAGGTGGGTGAAAGTGAAGTCAAGCCTGAGAGTAACCATCTATAGGTAAGGAAGCAACACAACAAACATTGCAAAGAAAGAATTATAGCAGTTGCTGCATTTGATGCCCACCTCCTATTGCTACATAGTCAATTGTGCAAGCATGGTTGAACATTTCTCCACTTCCAGCACAAATTATATTGAAGAACATGCATAATTTAACCATTGTATACACATTTTTTTCTTCTTCATACAATTTACCATCTGTAGCTGCTCCTAACACATAAAAGTAATGCTAATGCTGCTCTGCCCCTCTAGATTTCCCCATGTTTAGGGTAGCTATGTCTGGAGTAATATTTCTTTGTTTCTAAATGTTCATCTACCATATCAGTTAAATGAACTCTTCACATTCATAAGTAATAGATTCTGGTTTGGAACCGCAGCACATAGTGCTGTGGGGAAGAACTGATTTGTCTGGGTCCAAGGGAGAGGAACACCATGATGTTGAGTATGAGAGTGTGCAGCCACAGAGTTTATTAGGCTCTGTTCACTCCCTCTATCTCCTCTATGGATCCAGTGATTGATATGGGAGCACTGGAGAGCAAGTGCTGGGATCATGGTGGCACAGAGCTACCCACAACCTCAGGCTTTTTAACATTTACTGGGGTGGTCTGCAGTCTGTGGTAGTTAGGGCAAATGTGAGTTTGGGGTGGGCAATTGGATTTTTTACAGTTGTATATCACCAATGTTATGTTTCAGGTTCTAGTTTCTGCTTGAATAGGTTCCATGTTTTGATTTGTGGACATAGCATGGTGTGACAGACAAGAACATCCTATTATGTGTAGCTGGTCCTATCTGACAAAGCCACAGGCATATATCTAGGGAAGAGGAGCCCTTGATGCATGGATTGCTTCTTTTGTTGTTCAGAGAGTGAAAAGGCCTCAGCTGTACATTCTGGTTATTCATTCTAGGGGTAATGACTTTGGTTTGCTAAAGGGGGAACCTTTGGTTATCAAAGCAGTTCATGACTTTCACATTTTTCCAGATTCTAGGTTCTGCTTGGAAAGAGTCCATGTTTTGATCTGTGGACACAGTATGGCCTATTGGGCAATATGATATTTTGGGTAACAGCTGAGCCTGACTGACCAAGCCACAGGTAAGTGGGTGGCAAAAGAACAGCCTGTTCTGTCATGGTTTCTTCCTATGTTATTTGAGGAGTGTAAGGTGCCTCCATCACACATTGTTATTATTGACCCTGGGGGATAGTGACCTTAGTTTGCTGAGAGGGAAAGCCTTGATTCTTCAATCAGTCCATAACTTTCAAATTATTCAGGCCTGATGTGCTGGTGTGAACTTACTATGGCTAGCCATTCTTTCCAACCAGTTTGGCAGGGTGAGGGTGATCCACATTGTCTGGATAGGACCTCAATGGGGAAGTTAAGAATATATCATAGAATCATAGAATCACAGAGTTGGAAGAGACCACAAGGGCCATCTAGTCCAAACCCCCTGCCATGCAGGAACTCCCAATCAAAGCATCCCTGACAGATGGCCATCCAGCCTCTGTTTAAAGAGCTCCAAGGAAGGAGACTCCACCACTCTCTCTCGATGAAAGGGTTGAGCCATATTTTACCACATCCTCATATAGTATTTCAAAGGCCTAAGCTTTTCAGAGCTCATAGCCTTCACCACTTTAAGGAGTTGCAACAGGAGATGGTAGCCTCATTGGCTGTTCTAGTGGAGTAAAGGGGCTAAGTAAACACTTGTCCCTTGTCTATGACAGGTGGTGACAGAGAGAGAGAGAGAGAGAGAGAAATAAAATCACAATGAACAACTATGGCACCTATTTTGGTGAAGGGATGGTATCTGGAACTGTCTCTTTCAGTCATGGGACATGGGGTAGGGAGTGGGGATGGGTAAGGAGATTACCCATGGGGCTGGTCATGGGTTGTACCCTCACTTTAAGTCATGTGACTTGGGCAAAAGATTCCCTGGGTTTGCCTTCCATTACAGCCAGCCAAGAAGCAAACCAGGTATTTGGGTTCTCCTTGAGGCTCTGGTATTAACCCAGAGGAAGCTGGGGCGGTGGTGGTAATCTAGTGGAGACCTATTGCCTCAGTTGCTTATCACAGAGTTTAAATCAGTTTCATAGTTAAATAGGTGAATAAAGTACCTTTTCAAACCAATGTTCTTGCGCCTGGTCTCTTTATTCCCATTGTGGGTCAACAAAAAACCGAGGAATAGTTTAGTTATGAATACTGTTACTTGTAATGCCCACTGTTCACATATAAGTTGACTCACTCACACAGAGTAGCTAATTGTTTATCAGTTTTCTTTTGCAATATTGGAACAATAATACAGTCACATGTTTTTGGGTGCTGAAAAATATTGCTCTAATATATGTGAAGTGGCTTAAAGTAATCTAAATTACATGCTAAATACTATTATTTAACATTGAAATGGCTGATGTACTTAAGGACAACATAAGATGTGATGGTGGCAATTGCTTGTTTTTATTCAAATAATCCCTGGATGAACTCGCTAAGGTTACCAAATAATGCCTACAGTATTCTTGAGAATATAAAACAATAATGAATATTTTCCCCTAATTTGTGCCATGAAATGAGTGTATGAATTTAATCACTGGGAATGCCTGTTTTGAACATATTGGTAAATTCCAAACATATTGGTAAATGCCAAACACAGCTCTTAGGAGACGGCTTCAATATTCTAGTTGCAACCAAATATGGATGAAATGCCCTGCTAATATATGTGTATCATTTGAAATTAATACAACTTAATTTAATTATCTAAATCCAAATTCAACATCACCAATTCAGTGAAAAGGTTGCAAAAAGTATATTCTGTTCATCAGACTAAAGTGACTAATGATTTAAGATCTTCTGTGACTCTCCAGAGATCAAACCTCCTTGACCTTTATATTGGAGCAGCCTTGCTGAAGACACTCACTCAGAGAACAATTATATTTTTCCTCACACCTCATATACTCTCTTTTTTGTACCAATAAACATCAAGGGACTATCTTGCATTGTGAGTAAGCTGCACTCTCACTTAGGTTGGACAGTGGACAAAGACAGTTCATAGATACAGGAACATTGCAGAAACTCCACTATCTAGTGAACTCATGAGTAAAGCTTTTGAAACGAGGGGGCTGAATGGGAAAAAAAGAAGAAATAATATTTTAAAACATCTTTATGCTGGATATAGGCATGGATGACAATATCAACAACTATCCAGATGCTCTACAACAGGAGTAGGCAAACTGTGGCCCATACTCTTCTTTGTAGCCTGCACCTCACACTCCTCAATGCCCCCTATTTGTAGAAACAAAATCCCAATATTTTGACTTTCTGGAAGCCTCAAAAAGCATAGCTACACTGCCCAATTAGAATATTTTATTACCACTTTAGCTTGGGTCTCTCCATCCAATCAAATTCTTGGTTTTGTAGTTTATTGAGATTCTTAAAATTCTCCACTGGAAAGTTCTACCACCTGTAAACAGCTAATTCTATTGAAATCATTCACCAAAGGCAGAGACGAAGTTATGGAAGTTAAAGTGCTCTCAGAGTGTCATTACAGTGTAGTGTAGAGAGATTTGAAGTATTTAAATAGCTCAGCTAGGAGTGCCCCACAAATGAAACTACCCTCAAAAAGCTCAAAGTCAAAACTGGTAATAGACACTAAATCAATTTGGGTATTAATTTCTTTTCTTTGTTTGGAATTATTTGTTTTGTATGCAATTTTTGGGTCCAATGCAGCCAGCAGCAGGTGATGGGAATGAAAATTGGACCCTAACTTATTCAAAGTTGCCTATGCCTGCCCTACACAATCACAAATAGAATATGAAGATAATTCCCTTTCTGAAATGCTGAGGTTGACAGACTGACAAGATATTTAAAAACAAACAAATCTGACAACCAGGTGGGAGTTGTAATTAAATTAAATATTTAGAAAAAGAAAAAGATGGAACTCCTAAATGCAGTCCTTACTAAACTCCACCCCTGTGAAACACACTCCTCTCATAACTGTTATACTCTTTCTGGATGAAAGCACTCTGGGCCTTCTTCCCCCACTGCTGTCCCCAAAATAAAACAGATCCTGTTAAATATCTCTGTTAAAAAGGGCTTAGTAATTGTAATGTGGATATAATTCAAATTGCAGACAAGCTTCTTCCAAACAAGACTAGAACTTTATTGTACAAATGTTTCTAACAAAAGTTACTTGAATAATTGTAAATAAATACTTGTTGTTACAGGCACTTGTATTTCTTATTTCAAATGATTAGATTTCTTTCTTAATTATGACTGTGTTATAATAATGATTTCCTTATACAAATCTTCACAGAGTATCAATGTTATAGTCTTTGAGGACATTCACACCATCCTTATAAAGAGTGTTTTCCTAAATTAAACTAATATTTCTGCCACTCAGGCTAACTATAACCCACACATTATTTCCTTAACAAAGGTCCTGTACAGACGGGCACTATGCGTTGGACTGTGGCCAATTTAAGAGCTCAGGAGAGCAGAGAATCTGCATGCTCCTGAGCCCTACTGCGGTGTCTGGGTGCCACTTTGGCACACGCACATCTAAAGGGTATGTGTGCCAATGACATACCTTGTATGCAGCATCCAAACAGCAGAGCACACAAGAGACATCATTGCACCACTCCAGGGTGATAATGGCACCTCTGGAGTGGCACACAAAGGAGCACCATTCCTCATCTCCTTTTTCATGACACATTTTTGCTGTGACGTGTGGTCGCCATGGCAACAATCCATGGGAGAAAGGGTTAGCATCTCACTGCTCCTTTCTGTCCCTCTGTATCCCCCTAAACTCCTTCCCTTAGAGTTCAATACAGGAACTAAGTCCTTCCTCTCTGGACTATAGCCATAAGAGTCCCTCCCTGGAACCCTCAAAAATCTGTCCCTCTCTGGACACAGCAAGACCCTAACCCTGAAGACCAAACCCTATCTAACTTCTAACTGACACTGATGGGTTTTTATCTCTTTTTAGCCACCATTTCACTGGCTAATGTCAGCTGGCTTGTGATTGGCTGTTTCTAGCCTAACCCACATCTCCCTTTTCTCTATAATCCCCCACAGCAAACAAAAACAAGAACAACAAGAAGGATGACACAATGTTTGTGGTTTCCAGCAGTATTTGGCACTTTTAAGGCAGCTTCTATTACAACTTTGCTTTTGCATTCAAGAAAAGATGAAAAATTTTGAAGTTTCAGCTTCTTGTCAGTAATGCAAAGAAAGAAAAATAGGTTAAGGAAAAAGTACATCCTGTATTTTTTAAAGGTGACTACAAAGTATAAACAACCTTGATGATCCTGTGACAAACATCACTGAAGACTCCTCCCTCCACTGTGTTTGTGTATGTGCTTGAAGATTTTGAACATTGGTGAGGGCTTCTACAAAGTTATTCCATATTTGAAACTTACCATTCAAATAAAAGCAAAGGGCTGTACAGACTGGAAGAAAGGGGTGGCAAGATGCTGTCCCTTTCTGCCCAGAGGGAGACTTCGCTAATCGAACAGCATGGCCTCCAGGAGGCCTAAAAAGAATCCACTCCAGGCAGGTTCTTTTTAGGCCCCATGCAGGGCACCATTGGCATGTTTGTGTGATGATGACATCTATGTGGCATGGCACTGCTTGGGCACTGTGCCACGCAGACATCATCATCAGGTGCCCCATGTGGACAGGGGCATACAAGATGGTGCACAGGTGCCAATAGTAGGGCTGGGTACATGTGGACACCCAGCCCTACCTAGCCCTAATTTCAGCCCTGGGCCTTTGTACCAGAGCTTTGCTTCAAACTACAGTAATTGCCTTGGAAAATATATTTCTCAGTTTAGAGAGGAGCAGTTTCTTTCTCTGTTGTGGTCCTAACATGTTGGAAGACAAACATTTTAATAGATTGAAGATGTCAGTCTAACTAGCAAGTTTAGGAATATGAAAAGTTCTCAGTCTCTATTTTGCCAGATTTTGTCAATTCCAACTTGCATTTTCTCCTGCCATTGCTTCATATCAGATTGTGCCATTGAATCTTGTTCCAACCCCTCAGTATTTAAGTCTATCTGTATTTTAACACATTTTACTAATGTATAAATAAATGTACTTTACCTTATGTACACCATTTAAACCATTGCCTTAAATGTGTTTGTTTATATTCTTTCAACTGTAGGCATTTTTTATCTGTTCATGTATTCCTCTGAACCATCCTATAAACTCTGAAAATGCATGAATATTCAATTTTAAGTGTGTTACTTTTCAGCATCTTGGGCTACTTTCATCAAAACTGTTGAATCCACCAAAAACAAACAAACAAAAACCCCTTTGATCCCTAAGCACAGTGCCCTGTTAAGCAACTTGGGGAGGTAAAAAACAGAGATGAGATCATAACTTGTTTAAAAACTGAGTGTTATTGGGAAATACAACAATAAAGTTTCACTGGAAATGGTAGAAGGCTTAACCCCCCTCCAAAAAAACAACAACAAAACAAAACAATTTCAACAGCACTTCAGATTTGTTGCAAGAAAACTGATGTTTTCCCACACAGGGCAGAAGAAGTAGAGACAGGGTGCTTGATGTAGTTGAGCTATGGCCCAAGAAAGAAGTCAATTAATTATTCTGCACAAAATTCACACATATGCTTTTTGTATAGCAAACAGCATTTTAATACAGGAGCAGTATTTCTTGCATAGAAAACAATATTTCCTGCACACACACACACACACACACACACACACAGATATTTTCTACTCAACAAATTGTTTTCTTCAAAGAAAATGCTCTTTTTTTGCCTTCCCACAAAATAATGTATGAATTTTGTGCAGAATAAGTTCTGAACTGTGAAGATTCCCATCAGCTCAGAATTCTCCTAATCACGATTTCCTGACACTTGAGAAACACATTTTAAAAAAAAAATCTATCCACTTCTACTTTTGAATGAGTCAGTCTCTGGGCTAATATTTGGCTAGCCACTGTGTGAGGCAGAGGTCCATTACTTGAAAGGGAAAAGCACAAAGGAAAAGTGACTGAGGAAGCACTCCTTGTAATGCTGGCTGAACTGTAAATGATATACTGTACAGGAAGCTAAGTGAATGGAAAAAAGTATGTATTAACTTAAATATATTTCTGTATGCCAAAGAGTTTCTCCAGATATATAAGTGATCCAGAGCATGAGTGTAAAGATCCAACAAAACTTACTAACCACTGTAGTTCCAGGTTCATGCCTTCTGTGAGGGCAAGGAGAGGGATAGCATTTGGATGCCTCCTGTGGAGTAGGAAAATCCCATGATAGGCACACACTTGTGAAATTACAGGGCATTTTCAATAAATAAATTGCACATAAAACAATAGGTGGACATAAAAATAGGAATGACTATTGCAACATTGCTGCTGTGCAACATTTCTGTTTTCTACATTTAAAAAATAGCAAGGTTGCACAAAAACTACCATCTTTGACAAAATGAAACAGTATTCATTTTGTCAAAGATGGTAGTTTTTGTGCAACCTTGCTATTTTTTGAGACAAAATGTTAAAGAACTTCTCCTGCAATCCAGCTATCAGGGAAAACTTGTGATAAAGGACTATGAAGATCCAGATTTTTAAAGATGTTCCTAGAAGAATTCTTCAAAAATGCGAAGCATATAAATTCTTAACAAATCAATTAATGAAACATAATATAATCTACAAATGGAAGAAGCTGGAGGGAATCTCCATTCTCTTTAAGCAGAGATGGATCAAACTGAATTCTATTCACAAGGCCAAAGAATTTTGGAAGAGACATAAAAAAGAAATCAAATCACAGGGAAAATCGGAGAAAAATAATAAGAAAAATGAAGAAGGAGAGGAGAGAGAGAATAAAGAACAAGGGAGAAAACCAGCTGATGAGGAACTAAGCGAAAAAGAAGAGGATGTTACTAATGAATTGGAGATAGATGGACATGACGAAGAAGAATCATCAAAAGAATCAGAAACAGAAGAAGGAGAACACAAAGAGACTAAAGAAGGATGCTCATTAAGGAAAACACGAGACATAGAAGCTAACCATGAAAGAGAAAAAAGAAAGTCAAGGAAAAAACTTAGCAGATCAAGAAACAAATAGATTAATAAATTAAAAATGCAAAATGTATGCATTTTATCTTGGAATATCCAAGAATTAAATAATAAATGTAAAAGGAAAGAGGTCTTTCATCTGCTCGGTAAAGAGACATAAGAAGTTATGTTTACAGGAGACACACATAAGACAAAAAGATGAAAGACTTTTAAGAAATAAGAAACTACGAACGGAATATACAACTGCAAATAAACAAAAGAAGAAAGGAGTGGTGATTTATGTGTCCAATGAAATAAATTCAAGAAAATTATTCAGTGATAAAGATGGACAATATATTGGTATTGAATTGGGAATGTCAGACAGTAACTTCCTTTTAGTAGCTATTTACACCCCAAATAATGGGAAAGCTAAGTTTTTTTTTCAAAAACTCAGACAAATATTACAGGAATACAGTAACAAAGACATTATTATCTGTGGTGACCGGAATGGAGTTGTGGAACCGAGTATGGATAGATAGTCTCATTAAAAAGTTAAGATAAATCAAGGTAAACTTCCCACCTCGTGCGTTAAGTTGATACAGGATTTGAGTTTGTGTGATGCTTGGAGATATAAATATGCAGACACGCGAGGTTATACTTTGTTTCGAAACTACTAGCCACAAGAATCAACAAAGTTGAAACACTGTCGAAAATGTACTCTGATCACAATCCAATATTGCTAATTATGAGGAAAGGAACTTCAGATTTCCGTTGGCAGTTACATGATTACCTATTTGCTTGCCCTGAGATCATGAAGCAAGCTAAAGAAATAATAAAGAACTACTTTAAGGAAAACTTAAACAAAGAGACCAACATTAAAACCGTCTGGGCAGCAAGCAAGGCTGTGCTCAGAGGTTTTTTTTATTAAAAAACTTTGTGAAATCTTAGCCAGAAAAACTTTGTGAAATCTTAGCCTGACTCAGCCGCCAGGCCAGCACAAAGTGCTGGTCTGTATAGGATCTTAGGATGCATCTGCAGTGCACAAATAATTCAGTTTGAAACCACTTTACTGCTATGGCTTATTGATATGGAATTTTGGGAATTGTAGTTTTGTGAGACATTTAGCCTTCTTTGTCAGAGAGCTCTGGTACCACAACAAACTACTGTTTCCATAATTCCATAGCACTGAGCCATAAAAATTAAGGTGGTATCAAACTTGATCATTTCTGCAGTGCAGATGCAGCCTGAAACACCCATACATATTAGCAAATATTTTCTTTGGGAAATGAGAAGGAGAATAATCCAGTATGGAATCCTCTCTCGTAAAACAAATTAGAGTACATTTTGAACCCTACTTAATCTGTGTGTTTTTTTCTAAGGAAGTCTGGAGATTTTCATCTTGTGGGAATAAACGCATGATAAATGCCAAACCAACTATGCAAAATCTATTATATACCAAACACAATACAATCCTACTCCCATGTATTATTATTATTATTATTATTATTATTATTAACCTTTATTTATATAGCGCTGTAGGTTTACACAGTGCTGTACATATAAACTTGTAATTAGACGGTTCCCTGCCCTCAGGCTTACAATCTAAAAGACACGACACAAGAGGAGAAGGGAAAGGTGATGGGGAAGGGTATCAGGTCCCGTGGTTCTTCTCTCCCTCTGAGGCCTGGACCAATGCAGATGGACTAGAGGGAGGGCTCGGCTTCGTAATGCACAGTTAAAACAGGCCAAACAAAGTCACACATCTGGGAAAGCTTCTCTAAACAATATAGTCTTTAACTCAGTTTTGAACCAGTTTTCAATGTATTTTGAATGTATGAGAGTTTACAAGGAATGCAGAAAGCTTCCAGGGTACTTTCTCCTCTATAGCTGAATTAGAAAATAGCAGGATAGTATTATCTCAGAAGACCTTAATAACTTCCTATGAACAATCTGATCGGTCACAAACAGTGTAGACTTTTCTCAACACTCTTAGAATATCATAGTTCTTGAAGTTTATAAGCTAGGACTCATAACAGTTAAAACAAACTTACATCATGATTAAAAGATACCAAATTCAGATTGTTTTTTTTTTTTTAAAAAAAAAAAAAACCTTCTTGGCTCATTAAAGTGAAAGAAGTTTTTTTTTCCTCCAAAGGAATTTAATTCCCTATAGGAATGGTCAAAAATGCTTTTCAAGAAAAAAAAATAACTTTGGAGATATACAGTGTAATCATTTTAGTTCTGCTCACTACCATGAAACCTCATTCAAAGTATCTGTTCTTCCAAAAGATACTTTTATACATTTTTTCTACTTCCTTAGAATGCTGTATAATATCACTAAGCTTATGTCATGTTGTATTGCCTCGCATTTGTGCTGTTAAGTCAGGGCGACATGGTATAACAGGCAAAGTGAAGTGACGAGAAGTAATTCTCTGTGACATGAAGTGTAGCTGAAGAGGTGTCAAGATGAATATAGGGCACTGAGGCTATCTTGCCCCCTCTCTTTTTTGTCTTCTCAGAACTTGCCAAAGAAAAAATAATGTTGGTGTATAGATGCAAATTGACTTTATGGGGCTCTTCTTGCTGTAATAAATGCTACAGATTAAGCAGAAGTATCTAATCCTTTACATAACTATAGCTCACAATTTGTAAACAGGCTGTGACACTTCAGTTTCAAAACAAAAATAGACAACTTAAAAGCAAGATTTTTTTCTCTTTTAAAGCTCATGCTGCAGTTTTACGTCCTGTGTATATTTATTGGGGGCACAAAATAATGGCTCTTTATAGCGTAATATGGAAAGATTTTGTTTTGTTTTGTACGTATGTATGTATGTATCAGAGAAGGATACGTATGTATGTTAAGAGAAGGAAATATAATTATGGAGCAGATGTTAAATACCATCTTGCACTGTGTGAGAACATGATGACATTTTTGTTTGAAATCAAAATTTAAATGTGAAACATTTTGGGGAACAAGAGAAGAGAATTAGAGAGGGAGACTGATACACAAACTCATTCCAGATTTATTAAATAAGAGGTTTTAAAATGTTTATCAGCATTCTAAGAGCATATTTTATTTACAACTTATTTAGGAGGTTAAGGTTTACTAAACATCTGGAATCGCTGTTTTTCAGAACATAGATAGTATAATCCCTACAGCAAACTTTACTAAGGAGAATGTATGAAGTACTTTGGGAAACCAGTAAAATTCCCCTTGAAAACATGCAGTGAATTTTCCACTTGCTTCTTGTGGGACTATAAACAAACACCAAGCTGAAAGGAAAGACTTCTGGGCAAGTTTGAGCAATAGAATGTGGCTGGGAGGCAGAAGAGAAACAGAATGAGAAAGAGAGAGAGAGAAGTCTATGTGACACTGTTTGAACATTATGTTTAAAGGTCTGGTCATGTTCAAGTTTTTAATCCAGTTAGAAACAACTGGCCCTCTTTAAATGAAAAGCTGTTCATCTGGAGGATGTCATTTCTGTGCCAGACTGTTCAGCTGGCTAATATCAAGCTGAGGATTGGCTGACAGCTGTTATAGAAAATTGCCTCTCTCTTTCTCTTTCGCTCTTCCTCTTCCCTCCCCTTTGTTGTCCCTGTGTACTCTCCTGCCTGTTGCTATCAAATGCCTCTGCTTAATGCTCTTCTGGCTTCAGTTATGCTTGGCTCTGGTTTGCACTCTCAGCTGCCGCTTGCTTCAGATATCACTTCAAGCCATCCATCCCTCTTGGCCTCAGTATCTGTTATGAGCTGACTTTTGAAAATGCAGGCCTGGTTGTGATGCTCGTAACACCAGTAGCAGCAAAAGCACAATGCAAGGGAACATTAAGGGCCAAATCTCTCATTTGCAAACAATATCACCTAGTTAGGGGATCTTTGTGCACCCTGTTATTCTGTTAATCACTACACCTCCCTTGATATCCATTGCCAGCAGTCACCTGGAAAGTGAACCAAAGGCCTTCAGGACTAATGAGATGGAGACCATGGCACTGTGTGACAATCTATCAGTTATGTATTCAGCATGTTTCCTCAAATCCAATCAATATCCTTGTGAATAATTTTCAAATATATACATTTTTAGCTATGTACACTAATACTAATACTAACCATAATATATTATTATTGATCACTGATGTTATACATTGTCTGCTTAGTTACAATGCATAACTAAGTAATGCCTCCTGGCTCAACCACCCCAGTTCACCATAAAAGGCAGCAGTCCAATCAGCTGAAGAAGGTCCATTCAATTTCCTATCACTACACAAATATGAGACATTTCCATCTGAAACAGTTGTGGTTTCCCACCTCATCTCTTCAGATACTGAGGGATCAAGGGTCTTGGCTACTTGGCATCTAATTTAGCTTCCCATTACTGACCACCAGATTGTCCAATTCACGACAGAGTTAACATCAACACTCCATAAAGCATTCTTAAGTATTGGAATCACAGGACGTGTTCATGGATGTTTAGTATGCTTCTGGTCATTTAATCAAAAAACCATAGGTTTGAAAAAGGTTGAAAAAGGACCACAAGGACCATTTAGTTCAAGCCCCGCTATATGTACCAGCATATTGGGGCAGTTTATCAGCTTACTAGTTTATCAGGAACAGCATGGCTGTCTTGGACATTGCTCTTTCTTGGCAGTCAAATTTTGGACTATATCTTAGTTCTTTTACTATCTTAGCCTCACACAGTTTATTGCTTATCCAATCAAAATAGAGACCTTTTTTAAAATTCCAACCAATGTATATTTAGAAACGTTTGCCAGCCTGCAATATTGATTATATAAACCTCTTTACTGACTAGGAAGATTACTATGTCTAATGGGCATCTGTTAAGTGTCACCTCGGCTCAAATCTCACAGGGTGAAACATTAGAGTTTTTGTCTCTTATTTGCATTCCAGTAAGCATTTCTCCAGCTATACATGGTAGTTTTCTGCTGATATATACTTTCACAGATCTAGTTTCCTTTAATACATGCACACACACACACACACACATCATATACAGTGGGCCCCTGGTATCCACTGTGGTTAGGTTCCAGAACCTTTCATGGGTATCAAAATCTGTGAATGCTCAAGTCCCATTAAATACAGGACCTATACAGATGGGCAAAAAGTGTCCTCCGCAGGCCAAAATTAGGGCTAGGGAGCATGCAGCAACCGCATGTTCCCCAGCCCTAGCTCGTATGGATGGCACCATTGTTAAATCACGCTGTCCATACGTGCGCACAATGATGGTGTCATGGCGCATGGTACATCCACATGAAATGGTGCATGCCTGATGCCACCACACCACTTCAGGGAACTTGGGGCACACTTTCAGCAGCACAGAAAGGAGCTCCAAAACAGAGCTCCTTTCGCACAAGTGCTTCACTCCTGTGGCAACCAGATTGCCACAGGAAGGAAGCAATGGAGAAAGGGGCCAGGTAGCCCTTTCTCCCATTGCTCCACTGTTCAGGGGGTCCTTGGGGCATGAAGCCCCAATGACACCCCTTTCCAGGCCACAGAGAAGGAGTGTTTTGTTGCTTTTCCATGGCCTGGAAAAGCAGCAGATAGGGGCCTCTGGGGCTGCCGGTGAGGCTGCCTTGACCCAATTCAGCGCTGAAAGGGCACCCATGGACCACCCATTTTGGGCAGTCTGTATTGGCCCATAATGCCTATAAAAGGGTGTCTCTTTTATTAAAAGGTAAAATAAAGGTTTAATTCTTGGAATTTATATTATTATTATATATGGAATATTTTCAATCTGCAGATTCTTGAATTCATGGATAAAAAAATCAGTGCATATAGAGGGCCAACTATACACTCTACTCTGTAGCATGTACTGAATCACATTTTGTACTTTCAAGATATATTTTCAGGTCATAAAGTTGACAACAGAATAACCTGGCTAGTAACACACACTCCTCCCACCTGGAAGTAACAGTGTGGCAAGAGGTACATAATCTAACTGAATACAGAGCAATTAATGATCTCAAACTAAGTTATGAATCTATAACTAATACTGAATCCTACCCATCATTATCATCATCATTGTCATCATCATCTTGGGATGCTTGCATCAAAATGCAAGGGTCCTGAGAGAGCACCCACAATAAATATTCAAATAGGGAAAATTAGTCAGCTCAGATGAAGGCTGCAAGAGGGCTTCAGGTAACTAAAAAGCCAGGGTCAGAACTACTTATAAAGGTTCAAAAAACCTGAACTTCAAGAATGTCAGTTCCAAATACAGCATTATTTATAACAGCAAACGAGGGGAACAACTTTCACATAGAAACACACACTCAAATATGCATTCCAGAACTGATGATATACAGGTGGTAGCTGATAGTGATTTAGAAGATTTAGCAGAGGCCAATACTTTACCAGATTCATTCATGGAAATCTGATCTGGGGACATGGTGATTGATTCAGGCTCAGTACAAAGCCTAGGATCTGGGCTTGCCTGTGTGTGCCAAGGAATCAAGGGAGAAATGGACAGAGTGGCTGTTTGAATTGAACCAATAGATTGAAGGTGCCCAAATTTATAGGGTAAAATGTGTCCTGGGACAGTTTCTCAGGGGTATGAGTGGATTTTTCCAGAGGATGAATGGCCAGAGATCTGAGTAAATGACAGGAAAATCAATGCAAATATATTTACACAAAAGGGGTGTCATCTCCAGAAGAAAGTTCACTTTGATTTCCAACCTTCTGGCAAGTACCCAGTACATCACCAACTATCACGCTCCTTATGCAGATTCCAGCCTCAATGGCCCTATCCTGGCTATGTGCACTAGTACTTTCAAGCTATGCCCACTATATCTCCTTATTTGGAGAGGCTATTTCTCCATCACCAGACGGGTTAGATGGTTGAAATCTAACCCGTCTTCCACGCTCTCTGTTAACCCGAAGAACCGAGGGTCATCCCATCCATACCACAATCCCTCTGTAATGCCAGGTCAGTGAAAAATAAATCTCACATTATTTACGATCTGATAGAGGATGAGAACGCCAACCTGACTTGTATCATGGAAACTTGGCTGGGAGAAGACAGCAATGTGGCATGGGCTAAGGCCCTCCCAGCTGGGTACACCGTTCAGGAGCAGGTAAGGGAAAGTGGGTGCGGGAGAGGAGTGGCCTTGATTCATAAAACTACCATAAATTTGACTGAGGCCTATCTGTAAAACTGTCCACATTGAGTGTATTTACCTGACCCTGAAGGCTAGGGACAGTTTGTGGATTCTGTTAGTCTACTGTCCACCCCGTTGTCTAACAGACTCCCTGACTGAGCTGACACAGCTGGTCTCGGAGCTGGTGCTGGAGTCTCCAGGCTCTTGGTCCTTGGTGACTTCAACATCCCTTTTGAGGCCGGTTTAACAGCAGCTCGGACGTTCATGGTTACCATGAAAACCATGGGCCTGCCTCAATTAATCTCAGGGTCGACACACTGTGCTGGTAATACACTCAATGTGGCCTTTTGTACAAATCAGGACAACCCGTGGGCAGAAGTCATTGGGACTACTGCCCTGTCATGGACAGATCACTTCCTGGTCAAGCTAGGATTAAAGGCCACCACCTATGTTCCCCCCCGGGGGTGGAGGATCCATTAAGATGGTCCGCCCTCAAAGGCTGATGGAACCCAAAAGGTTACAAGAAGCCCTAGAGGGATACATGGTAGGGAATGACAGCAATTCTGTTGATGCCCTGGTTAAAACCTGGAACACCGACCTCACCAGGGCTATAAACAGCATTGCTCCTGAGCATCCTCTCCAACTCACTTCCAATAAAAAGTCATGGTATACACAAGATCTTCGGAGGATGAAGCGAGAGATGAGACGACTGGAGCGCCCCTGGTGCCAACATTGACGTTTATCTGACAAGGCACTCCTAGAGAACCTACTGAGGTCCTATGGAGTAGCAATCGATGAAGCAAAAAATTCATTCTATGCTTCCCGTATTGCATCAGCAGAGTCTCGCCCAGCAGAGCTATTCAGGGTGGTTAAAGATCTAATTCGGCCCCCTCCCACCCTGAACCCATTACTAGAACCAACAGATGCCTGCTGTGATGCTTTTAACGACTTCTTTGCTGATAAGATCTCTCAGATAAGGACCGATTTACATGCCAGCATTGGTACAGGAACCATAAGAGAGGTGTCCAGTGACTCCGTAGACTTGGTTAGACTGGATCATTTTGAGTCTATAAGTACCAAGGAAGTGGACAAGCTCCTTGGCAGTGTTAGGAGAATGAAGTGCTCCCTCGATCCCTCCCCTTCGTGGCTGGCCACCCAAGGAGGTGGTGCATTGATGTCATTACTTCAGCTTGTCGTCAACGCATCCCTCAGGGAGGGTAAATTTCCAGCAGAGCTTAAGCATGCAGTGGTTAGACCACTGCTGAAAAAGCCCTCCCTGGATCCCTTGGTAAGAAACAACTACAGGCTGGTATCCTTATTACCATTCTTGGGCAAGGTGATCGAGAGAGCAGTTGCCATCCAACTCCAAGCTGTCTTGGATGAAGCCGATTATCTAGACCCATTTCAAAACGGCTTCAGGACTGGATACGGAGTCGAGACAGCCATAGTCGTCTAGGTTGATGATCTCCGTCTGGGCATCAATGGGGGAAGTGTGGTCCTGTTGGTGCTCTTGGACATCTCAGCAGCATTCAATACCATTGACCGTGGTATCCTTCTCGAATGCCTGAGGGAGTTTGGAATCGGGGGCACTGCACTCCAGTGGTTCCATTCCTACCTTTTGGGCAGGTTCCAGATGGTGAAGCTGGGAGATAGCTGCTCTCGAAAAAGAAAGCTGACATCTGGCATCCCTCAGGGCACCATTCTGTCTCCCATGCTGTTTAACATTTACACGAAGCCTCTGGGAGAGATCATCTGGAGACATGGGATGTGGTGTTATCAGTATGCTGATGACACCCAAATCTACTTCTCTATGAAAACTTTCACACATACCTGAATCATTTTTAAATCATCCTCCAAACGTCCTGCAAAGGTGGCTGAAAGAGAAAAAAAGCCCCTGTGTCTGAAAGCCAGGAAGTGTTCATGAATCGTCATGGAAACAGATTTAGGAGAAGGGTTTGTAAATCATCAGAGAAAAAGCAGGCAAAGACGCAGACTCCTATAAACGCTGACTCATTGTCAAAAGGGAAAGGGGAAAAAAAGCATCTTTGCTTGCTTTTTCTCTGACAATTTACAAACCCTTCTGCTAAATCTGTTTCCATGATGATTCATGAACACTTCCTGGCTTTCAGACACAGGGCTTTTTTTCTCTTTCAGCCACCTTTGCAGGATGTTTGGAGGATGATTCACAACTGATTCAGATAAGTGTGAAAATCTTCTATGTCTCCGACTGATGCGGTGACCAAGGATGGCATCTCAGCACTGAATGCCTGTCTGGAGTCGGTAATGGGCTGGATGAGGGAAAATAGACTCAGGTTGAATCCAGAGAAAACGGAGGTACTTGTGATAGGTTCCTCCAGCCTGGGAGTGGAGATTCAGTAACCGGTCCTTGATGGGGTCACACTTCCCCTAAAGGACAAGGTTCGCAGCTTGGGCGTACTCTTGGACTCGTCTCTCCATCTGACTTCTCAGGTGGAGATGATGGCCAGGAGTCCGTGATATCAACTGCGGTTGATATGCCAACTGCGTCCCTACCTGGGCAAGAAAGACCTTGAAACATAGATACAAGCACTGGTAATCTCTCGATTAGATTTCTGTAATGTGCTCTACATGGGGCTACCTTTGTACCAAGTTCAGAAGCTTCAATTGGTTCAGAACATGGCAGCCAGGTTACTTACAGGGACATCCAGGACAGAGCATATCACTCCTATACTAAAATCTTTACAATGGCTGCCAATTAGCTTCCGGGCGCAATACAAAGTGTTGGTTATTACCTTTGAAGCCCTATATGGCTTGGGCCCGAGTTACTTGAAGGAACACCTCTCCCTATACAGTCCGCCCCACACACTTAGGACGTCAGGAAAGAACCTGTTAGAATTTAAAAACACTGAACAGGCAACAACTTCCCATAGGGCTTTTTCTGCCACAGCCCCGAAGTTATGGAATGACTTGCCGGAAGAGATCCATCTTATTATCTCCTTAGATGCTTTTAGGAAAGCACTTAAGATGGATCTCTTCTGGCGAGCTTACCCACCTGACATGTTATAATGGATTACCGATTGCTGAGAGAAAAATCTGGAAGAATGACACCAAACGACTACATTGAAGGATGTTTTATTGTTGTTTATTTTTATTGGTAGTATTGTTGTTAATGCTGTGACCATTTTAGGATAATGATTATAATATTTGATTGTGTACTATTGTATTTTATTGATTGTTGGAATCCTGCCTCAATCCGATGGAGAGGTGGGAAATAGAAATAATAATAATAATAATAATAATAATAATAATAATAATAATAATAATTTTCCTCACATTGGGCCCCCTCAGTGTCTACATGACCAACAAAACATCTAAATATTGATATCAAAGGTCAGTTAGGAGGGCTAGTCTGTGAAGTAACTATCATAATTATTAGTGGCTTGTGGTTTTCTCCCAATTAATGGAAAATCAAAATAGGATCATACTTTTCTTAACTGTTTTGCAGATCATGATTTGGATAACAAACAGACAAAAATCAGTTGATGCAAATTAACATCCCCACCTACTTTCAAATGTTTAATAGTTAAAATAAGAATATTTATTTACTTATGTATACACATATAAAACACCCTCTGATTTGTATAGTTTGAAGAACATAATCAGTATGGAGGGAAAAGCTTACTCATTTTTCTTTGTTTGAAGTTGCTGTTGTTTTCTTTTAAACTTTTGTAATTTAGAAAGAACATTGATGATTTACTAGGGTGTTTTTTCCAAAACATTTTTTTATAATTAGATATTTATACACAGTAATTTCTGTATCTGTTGGACTTTAATTAGTTGTTCAGCTTCTATGAGAGAGGTTTTTAATAAGATTTTGAATTCATTTGCTGGAACATCTATTAGAAGTGACTTTGTAATTAATTGTCTATCAGGGAAAAAAGATGGATGAATAAAGAATGAGAAAACAGTGTCTGGTTATTAGTGTTTTCTCAATGTGCTACATATTTTATGATGACATCAAAATATTCTTACTGGTTCCCCTATTGACCAAAACAAAAATGAAACAGAAACATGACAATGTTTTAAGGTCGTATTGTGAGAATCTGTTAAACAGACAATTTTTTGAGACAACTTTAGAAATAATTTCTCAGTCATATAGTTTTCCATGATTTAGGTGAAAATATGTATACATCGTTAATGATCTCTAGTGAATGAGATCAATGTACTATTTATAGTACACCCCTTTGTGGATATACCTTAATTTAAAAAAAAAATTGCCTGAAGAGCAGGTACATATTTCTAACTACATCCTTGAAAAAAACCCTCTCTTTTATTATAAGTTCCTGCATATACTTTACAATAGCAGTGTGGGGCTTGGTTTTTAAAATTTGGATCACTATCACTCACATTTTTCATACCATATGGTATGTCCTCTCATACTCAGGATTATGTGTAGGTCACACAGTCAGTGTACTCTGAGGTACCAGCTGGGCCTGTCTTGACTTTTGCAGTTTGTGTAGAACATTAGGAACACTGGGAAGGAAGCTCTTTTCTCAGGAAAACCTATTCAACACCCTTATTGGGAAATTCTTGGTTTACTTCTGAGGGTTATCAAAATTCACAGCTTGAAATGACAACCAAGGATGACCCTAAGGTACCTTTGTTTCCATTTCACAAAAGTTTGGTCTTAGAGAGAATTTCTTCAGTATTGAGGCATTTATTTCTAGTGGTGTTATTTATTCATTCAAATAACAGATGGTCAAGGTGGACAAATTGTAATGTAAACAAACCAATTTATGTCTTGGCCATTTCATTTTGGCTCATACTCAACCATAAGTTTTTTTCTATTTCATTTCTATGTTCTAAACATTTTAAAAAATTGCATATACAAAATCATCCTGTGTTAAAGCATATATTCTTATTTTGTTTTGTTTTTTTTTAATCTCTAAAGAAACATCCATCTAAATTTCATAATGTCTATATTATTTAATTTTCACGATGAACTGTACTTGGTTGCTGTTGCTGTTGTTATTTTGATCTTCAATGTTGACAACTTACGTCTGGCCTTTTCTTTGAATTTCTGTAACTAGGTCTGTTCATATATTTTTAACTGAGGAATTTTTACAACATAGTTCCTTATCTATTTCTTGAATTAGTTTGTTCAATCTTTCTTTGATATCTTTCTTGTAATCTTTAGCTCTAGCAGGGATGCTCTATGGAGAAAAAAAGAACATAATACACGAACAAGAAGAAATAAAAAGATGCTGGAGGCAATATACAGAAAAGTTCTACAAAAGAGATGAGGGAATGAATGATATTTGGAATGAGGAGTCATATGATGTCGAACCCTAAATTCTAAGAGGTGAAGTGGAATCTGCAATAGAGAAAATGGGAAAAAAATAAATCACCAGAAACAGATGATATCCCTGTTGAATTGCTAAAATGCCTAATTACCATGTATGGATGTGAGAGTTGGACAGTGAAGGAAGCAGACGGAAAGAAAATCAATTCATTTGAAATGTGGTGCTGGAGAAGAGTACTTAGGATACCTTGGACAGCCAAGAAGACAAACAAATGGGTTCTTGATCAGATCAGGGCAGGGCTCTCCTTGGAAGCGAATATGATCAAGTTGAGACTATCATACTTTGGCCACATAATGAGAAGACATGGATTACTAAAAAACAAACAAACAAACAATAATGCTAGGAAAGGTAGAGGGTAGAAGAAAGAGAGGAAGATCAAAAAGCAGATGGATAGATTCGATCAGGGGGATTATGGGCAAGGGCTTGCAGGATCAGGGCAAGGCAATGGAAGATAGGGATTGATGGAGATGTTTAATCCACAGGTTCACCACAAGTCAGAACCAACTCGAGGGCAGCTAACAACAACATAGTTCTGTCCCTTTACATTATCAATCATTCTGCTTTCACAGTCTCTAAATCCATTTATCAAAATGGACTTAATAGCCTCAGACACAAGTCTTTATGTGGTATTTCATTCACATTCTTATCCATGTTTGCCTTTATCTTTTCTGTAGGCCATATTAAAATAATAACTATTTCCCCCCGAGGAAGCTGGTATTCCATTTATCATGACAATCCTGTGATGAATTTTATATCCACTTCTTTAGTCATGCCTCTAACACTTCCTTAGGCAGGAATCAATAAAGAGCAAATACTAAACATACGAATATAGAGATACATTGTATAAATATATGATATTCATATATCATACCAATATATATATCACTCACTAATTCATCAGCAATTTGTTTATCAGCTTATCCATCAGTCCTTAATTAAAGAAAGAAAGCTGCAGGAATAAAGAAGGCAATTCATTATGTTTTATTTTAAAAAAGTAGTAATTAGTAATTCATGAAGATATTAGTAAATTAGACTCATTAGTGTATGTAATTAGTCACAGTCCCAAATTATATAATAATTACTAAACATTCATATTATGATGGCCCAAAGATAACTTTGCAGAGATGGGAAAGTTACTAAAGATAATTAGGAAGTCCTACATCCTCTTATTTTAAAACACATTTGAGGAGATTGCTTAAAAAGGAGGGGGTGAGAAACCCCCCAACTCTTAGGTGTTTTATTAGTAAAACAAATTTCTTAAAATCACACTTAAGCAGAAAATTCAAAAATCATTTTTAAATCTTTGGTGTTATATCTCATTATTTTTCAATTTGCTGTTATAATTACAAATTAAAAAAAAACCAAAAGGAAGGAAGCTTAGTGGAACAACTGGAACAAACAGATGTATTTTTTATACAAGTGCCGATAACCAAAGCAATATAACAATATTATCTTTTTAGAAAATATACCTTAGGAAAAAAAACCCAGTATCTAATAGATTTCTGGTAAAGATTTATTTCAATAACAGTCTTTCACAAGGACAAAAAAATTTAGAAATCTAAATATACAAAACTATAGGCTGGTAAAAATTATTCTGTCAGTTAGTGTATGTATGCACATTTGGTGTATGTGTGTCTCAGAATGAGACTCAAGGAAGAGCACTCTAATATTGAGTTTGTTGTTCTGTGTCTTCATGTTTTTTTTTTCCTGATTTATTACAACCCAAAGGCAAACCTATCATGGAACTTTCTTGGCAAGTTTCATTAAGAGGGGGGATTGCCATTGCTATCATCTGAGGCTGAATGGATACAATACTGAATGCAATCTCCAATTAGAGAAGAATATAATAGTAAACACTGTCTGCCACTGGGAAGAGAAGGAAGAGGTAGTCAGCCTATTTTCCTTTTGAAGGGACTTCCAGAATCTGAAAGCAGTCACTCAGAAAATCCTCACCTATTTAATAACAAAATATTTATTTTAAAGTGTATTTTAATGTTTCTGAGGCAAGAATTATGACAGAAGTGAAGCACTGGAGAAGTGAGGAACATCTAAATCCCACTTCACATATTAGGCCAGAATTTTGGAATTTTGGAAGACCAAAATTTCTAGAGATATATTTTCCCCAATTCCTGAAATATACAAAAAACTGAAACAAGCCTCAACCAACAAAATCACCAGGAAAAGGTACACCTTGATCAAAAACTCCTCCATTCAGCCAACCACACACCAAAGTTTATGCAAATCTGAGGTTATCCTACCAAGACTTTAAGGACTTTCCAAGATCCACAATGATTCCATTCTACCCTGACCCATAGTGAGAACCATTGTATCCCCCACATATGACTTGGCCACACAGTTACAAACTCATATAGGGCAAACCCCCACTACATCAGGGATTCAGCTCACCTCATAGAAAAAATCAACAACAACCTCAAACTCAAACCCAGAAACATACTAATCAACTGTGATATGGTCTTCTTGTTCACCAAAGTTCCCATAATGGACACCATGGCACTAATCTGACAAATTTTTCCAAAAGGCATCACAGCCCTGTTTCAACATTACCTCACCACAAGCTACTTCCAGTGGGACAATGGGTTTTATGAGCAGAGAGATGGGGTAGCCATGGGAAACCCTCTGAGCCTTGTAATAGCACACTTTTACATGGAACACTTTGAAAAATGAGCCTGGAAACAGCATCAAAAAGCCCATAACTTGGTTCCGATATATGTACAACACTTTCACCAGCTGGAGCCATGAAGAAGAAGTACTGACTGTGTTTTTGAACCATCAGAAAAACATCCACCCAAACATCCAATTCACAGTGGAAGAGGAAAAGGTGAGAACATTGTCATTCTTTGATGTCCTGGTCATCCATAAACTGAGCCAATGTTTGGGCCACACAATATATAGAAAACCTGCACACATGGACAGATATCTAAACAAGAACTCCAACCATCACCCAGGACATAAAAAGAACCACAATAAAAACACTGGTAGACTGGTCAAAAAAGGATATGTGAAGCCCACTTCATGGAAGATGAACTGATGCACCTAGACTGGGCTCTACAGGCTAATGGTTAGGTAAGAAAGGCTGCTAGACCCAGAAAACCCATAGGAGTGAAGACAAAAAACCATCCAAAGGGAAGATTTGATGTCTGTGACATCAAAAGAGTCACAGACAGAATAGGGAAACTGGTGAGGAAACACAATCTCCAAATGGTCTAGAAATCGACCAAGAAAATCCAGCAAATGTTGCACTCAGCGAAGGACATGAGAGACCCCCTCCCAGCTGCAGAATTTACTGTATACCATGTAGCTGCAGACAAGTCTATGTATGGACCACCAAATGGAGTGTTTGAACATGAATCAAGGAACACGATAGACACTGCAGACTTGGTCAGCAAGAAGAATCAGCAGTAGCAGAACACATTATAAACCTTTCTGGGCATAAAATGCTGTTTGAAAACATGAAATTCTGGACCATGCCAACAATTGTCAAGTCAGAATGTACAAGGAAGCCACTGAACTCCACAAACATCTGGACAATTTCAACAAGAAAGAAGAAACCCTTGAAGTAAACAAAGTTTGGCTACCAATCCTGAAAAACACCAGAATCAAGACCCAGCAAATGCAAACCAAAACCACACAGGGTGAGGGTGGGTTCACAGCAGACAATGGATCATTAAATAAATGTACACCCTGTAGCCCTTGCCATTTAATAACAGAACACTACACAGATTAACATGCAAATCACTTCCTCTCAACCAACAGTATATGTAACCCACTGGCTTGCATGCCAGCATTCTCTGATGATCCCAGCTACAGCTCCTGGCAAAACATCAGGAAAAAACTCTTCTAGAACAGCCTCACAGAAACACATACACACACACAATGGATGCCAGCCATGAAACCCTTCAACTTCATTTTGTGGTGTTGATTTGGGAGTGTGAATCTGTTTATTTCATGGGATTCTGCCATCTACAACAACAACATAACAGGCAGGTATTCTATAATCACTTTTATGCTGAGAATACCTGTGGCTGTTAAATTTAACTAGATTTGATGACTGAGAATTTTATTTCATATTTATTTATAAGATTTTTTTAATGCAGATTTCTTCATATATTGGATAGAAATAACTTGACACTTAGAAATAAAATTGAAGGGGAGAGAAAGTAAAACTGACATATCCATCTATTTTACTAGCCAAAATACTAAAATGCCAAATCACTGATTGGCTGCTGAGAAACACAGATTGAACCTGGGATCGTTTTCAGAGGGGAAAATGTGCAGCTGTCACAGTATAAAAAGGAGAAGTGCAAGTTCTGAAATCCACAAGAGTAGTGGTTTCTGTTAAAGCAAGGCACAAGACTTTAATATCTGTTGTGGCAATATTTGGGGGGGCGGGGGGGAGGTAATTGAATAAATGACCTACAACAATTTTCCAAGAAGCAGAATTGGCCAAACAGTCCTGGGGCTTGGTCACCACTTAATCCTAGTTTAAAGGAGCAACCACCTCCTTAATTTGTGAAAGGTTTGATACGTAACAAGAAGTTGGGATACACAATATAATGTAGAGAACATCTTTTAGGCTTTGAAAACAATCTTGTTAGTTCCTTTAGGGATTCTTTGAGAGGTATGTGAGATGTAGTAGCTAAACAAGGCAACAGGGAACTGGTGTCTAATGTAATTATAACAGCAAGAGCTGAAGTTGTTAACAAATGGAGAAAAATTGATACCCCTTTAATTAACGAATTGTATATGAGTCTTGAACGTTCTTTCATATGGGTAAATTATATAAGCACATTCTGATAATTCATTCAATTAATACATTTCTTTGGCAGACAACTGGATTTAATTGGTGACCAGTGAAGTTAAAGATAAAGATGTTTTATCATGTTTATCTAAATTGTCTATTTTCATATCTAAGCAAAACATTCTTGAAAAACTGTACAGTATTATGTGAATGCACTATATCATTATGAAATATATATTAAGTGGGGAAAACCCCAGGCAGGAATTCTGTATAGTCATTACCTGTATAAACACTGCAGCACAGTGAATTCTGGCTTAGTCCCTCAATCCCACTTATTGGGAAGCAGCCACTGCAATTGATGAGATCCTGGTCCCTTGTCACTTGTGAAGCAACTGGCTGCAGTTTCCATCTCCTCCCATGAATGATGATTGGTGTGACAGGCAAAAGAAGGATCCTTTCACAGTTCTCTTTCTTGTTGGAGATAATTCACATGAAGTGTCACTGGGAATGGCGGTCAACTGCTTTCCAAGTGATAGGGGAAAAGCAGCTACTTATCAGTACAGTCTGCCCTCCATATCCATGGATTATTTTTTATTTATTTATTTACATGGATTCAATTATTCACTGCCTGAAATTATTCAAAAGATATACAAATTGCAATAAGTGAATATTGTATTTGCTTTTTTATATAAGGAACAACATTTTATTAAGGCACTATATTTGATGGGACTTGAGCATCCACAGATTTTGGTATCCATGGGAGAATGTGTGTGTCCTAGAACTAAACCCCAGCAGCAGATACCAAGGGCCCATTGTAAGTGCAAATTGTGAGCTCTCCAACATACAGATCATGAATATAAAACAGTCACAAATGTGAAACACGTTGCACATTCATAACTGTCCAACAAGATTCTGGCTGCAATCTTTATTTTCTGCCTTGCATTCACTGATCCAAATCTTCAAGTAGGGTTGTAGATAATAATTTAACATTTTTAAAACACTTTGTTAAAAAAAAAAATCCTAATTATATTTTCACACATTTCAGAATTTATATCACAAAATTTAATGTGTGTGTGTGGGTGATAGTTTTTCAGGGAAATTGGTTTTATTTTTTGTTTTGTTTTGTTTTTTTTTTACAATTTAATATACTCCCCCCCCCAAAAATGTTTTTGAACAATTTTTGCACAAAAATTCAGAAATATGAAAATACGAAAAATCATTAAAAATGAGCAAAAACCTGTGTAATCTCACCTATCAGAGAGAAAACTTTTGAAATTATTTTTCCCAGCATATGATAATGAAATAAATCAAATATGATCCACAATTATGAGCTACTTATATTTACAAAACAAATCTTCACCAAATACAACTTCCTCAAAATTCCTCATCATTTAAGTACCTGTTACTTTTAATAAGCAGCCTGGTGCTTTACTGCTGTACATCTAGCACATCTGATTAATGTTCAAGTGGCTGTTTGTGCTTGAATATTTGCAGTTTGGATGTAGTAGTCATGACATATATCAGCAAACCTTTTCCCCAGCATATGATGACATACCTGGCAAACCTGGCTTCTACCGTACAGATTGGTTTGTTTGTTTGTTTGTTTGTTTTGAAGAAGGAATGGTTCAAGTCAGCCACAACACATTAACTAGTAATCTTGGACTAAGCTTCATTATTTGTGTCATACAGATTGATCATTAACCTGCTTGCAATAAACATTCCTTCTGCCTACTACCACCGTTTTCATGTTGGCATTCCACTGTTCTTGAAGGATAATATTAAAAGTGAGAATGGCTGAATGGACTAAAATAGGGCAGCATAGTGCAGTATGTGTTTGTGTGGCAGTAATGCACATCTAATAGTTTCCCCATATGGTACTCTTGTTGCTTTCAGTACCACTCAATATAACATGCTTTTGGACCATCTGGTGGGATTGTGTCTTGGGGGCATTGTATTGCAGTGTTTCTTTTCTTCCTGTCAGGTTAAACCCAGAAGGCAGTGAGGCATCACTATTTGGCAACATGCCCACTGGTCTATAGTGTTTTTCGGATTTCTATCTAGTGCAAAGCCAACTTCCTATCTGTCATTTTGCTAGCTTCCCACTTAGAAGTTGTTTTTCTCTCTGTTTCACAGGGTTTTTTGAAAAATCCAGAGGAAATTTCTCTGAGTGCATTACTGGAGTGCTTCAGTATTTAACTTTAACAAGTTGTGTCCAGGTCTATGTATTATTCATTTTACAAGTTATGTGGGGTTTGTGTGTGCCTAGCAATCATCCCATCAGGCACATAGCTAATTTTACCATTCACAGACTTATATTGATCTTAGATAGGGACTCATCCCTTTTCTTAAAGCAAAATATTCTTTAATGTCTGCTAGTTATTCATCAGAGGAGTTTGCTTGATAGATAGGTGCATCCTGTATGGACAAAGAGAAGTAATGACTGTAAGATAAAATAAGGCATGCCTTAGAACATACTTGAAATTAAAGTCACAGAAGCTGCTATTCCTTGAGGAGTGGATATCTTTCAATCTCTTAACTGTACAATCACTTCCTAGCTATACTGGTGTTAGTGTTGACTAATGTTTTAGGGGATTTTCCATCTTTCTAATATGTCTACAGTGTAGTGCAAAGTGAAGAAATCTACAAGGAGATGCACAATTTGGTTTCAAATACTGTTTAAATTTTATTTCCTTTCCAAGAAATGTCAAATCTTGGTCTTCCTGATAGGTCTATTTTAGGTTCTTTAGACCAAAGAACCTAAGGAGCTAAAAATACCTAAGAACCTATGTACCTAAGAAGGACCTCAAGAAGTCTTGAGCCCCTTACGGTGTGACTTATTATATGGGTCATTCTCAGAGTATCTCTCATACAATTAAGAGGTGCCTTCAGGCTAGTGACTGCCTCTTACCATGGACTGCTTGTCCGCAATTGGGAAATAATATTGACTTATCTTTCTTAGTTGTTGCAGGGATACTTCAGGCATGCCAAGACATTTGGCAGAAAGAATGGTTGAACAGTTTTTAAATATCAGAATTATCCTAACTGAATATATTTATGATTTATTATTCTTGGGAGGAGGTGTATTTTAATATTAAAAATGGTTGTTTTTGTTATTCCCCCTCAAATCAACTTTGACTTATGGTGCCCCTATGAATAAGAGACTATGCTGAAATAATCCAGTTTGATACCACTTTAACTGCCAAAATTTAGAGCTATGAAATTCTGGGAATTGTAGTTTGTTTTGACAGAAGAACTCTCTGAGACAGAAGACTAAAGGTCTCACAAAACTACATTTCCTAGAGTTCCATAGCATTGAGTCATGACAGTTAAAATGGAGCCAAACTGGATTATTTCAGCAGTGCTGATGCAGCCCCTAATGAATGAGAGATTATAATCCACTCAATCAAATGAAGTGATTCAAAAGCAAAAGAAGGAAATTAAATTTGTTCTAAGGGAACAGGAACCATTGCCAGATTTTCATCATGAGATCGTGGCTTGGATCTTATTGGATTGTTGCAACTACAGTTAATTCATTGTATCAGTTGTGGAAAACAACACATAAGTAAAGCCTATCAATTTAATTTATCTAGTCTGAGACTAATAGGATTCAGGCCCATGCATATATCCCAAAAGAGTAACAGAACTTTTCTGTCACAGTGGTCAGAGGCCTCATACTTGATAGATACCAATGTTTTGTAACTTTAGTTGGAGAAGAGAAATTTATTACAAAAAGATGGTGTGAATTAGTTGCAATCTGCATAGTTGGAGAGGAGGGTGTACCTTTTCTTTATGCAGGCAATTGATACTTAACTGGAGATTGCAAAATGTCTTTTAATTGGTGTGTGCTGTTTTTTTGTTTTTGTTTTTGTTTGTTTTTGTTTTTTGAAATACTGACTGCAGATAATGGTTTATTATCAAATCAGCTTCCTTAGAATTGTATGAAAAGAGAGATAAAGGTTAGAGTCATCAGCTTACTGGTGACATTGAATCCCAAAACTCTGGACCACATTACCAGTATCATGTACAGAGGGCACCACAGGGAACAGCGAGAGTGTCTCTCCTCCAGGAAGGACCAGAAGAACAGTATAACATAGACATCAGGTACCATTACATAGCTGATGATATCAAAAGTTGCTGAGAAGTCCAGCAGAACCAAAGCAAACACTCTCCCATTCTCCATTCCCTAAGGTAAGATATCTATTAATATAACCAAGGTTTTTTTCAATCCCAGAAGCAAGACTGAATCTATATTGAAATGTGTTTGTGTGTGTGTGTGTGTGTGTGTGTGTGTGAGAGAGAGAGAGAGAGAGAGAGAGAGAGAGAGAGAGAGAGATCTAATTTATAACTTATTTTTCTCCCAGCATGGGACCCAAAACAACTTACATTAATTTTAAATAGAAATTGAGCTAAAATCTCTTTTATTAAAAATACATGGATTAAAACAGTTCAAAGTACAATTAAAATTAGAAATGACAAAATGCAAGATAAAAACAAAACACCACATTCAACACCCTTCTGTCATGTGATTAGAAATTAAATATCTGGCTAAATAGATATGCTTTTGTGTGTCTGGCTCAGAAAATTATGTCTAGAGTGTGGCCAGCAGCTTGGATGGACCAGATATGACTTGGGATAGACTCATGATTGTCAAGAAGACCATCACATCTTGTGACAATACTAGAGTGGATTTAGCATTGATGTTAAAGTCCCCCAGCACATAGGTCAGGCTCTGGAAGAAGGCTGTTGAGCATCAGGGTGAACAGTACACCAGAATCAATATTCTGTCCCAGCCATCCATTTTCAAATACACACACAACCTAGGAAATTAAACCTGATGATGGCAATAGAATCACAACAGACCATGGCAAAGCCACTTACCCACCTTGACACCAAATGTAGTGTTCCAATTGGGTTTTATGGAAAAAAATTATGGGTTGAGCTCAAATTAAAAAAAAAAATCATTTACAGGACACCAAATGTAGTGTTATGTGAAGAACCCAGTCATGCTGAGCAAGGACAGATTGTATCTCCCCCACCCCCCACCTCCTAGCTCCATTCAATCAGATCATTGTAACACAAACATTGTCATGGCCATCTTAGATCAAGTCCTGGATCATTGTTGTTTTTCCATTTACTTACTTGGCATTGGGCAGCAAGATTTTCAGCCCAGGTGATCTGTTGCCAAGACTGTACAGGATATCAGTAGTATGTAAGCCTGAGGGCAGGGATCCATCTAATTTAAGATTGTATGTATAGCACTGTGTAAATTTACAGCGCTATATAAATAAAGGTTAATAATAATAATATGTGAGAATTTGGGGACAACCCATACCCTATGGGTTTCTCCTTCTTTGCAGATAAAATCTCTTGGATAAGAGACAACTTGGATGCCGATGTTTTTTCAGAATCCATTGGCAAGGTGTCCAGCAACTCCGTTGCTGTCAGTTAATGGATGAGTTTCAATCAGTGAGTACTGATGATGTGGACAAGCTCCTTGGTAGTACTTGGAAGATGACATGCTCCCTCGATCCATGTCCATCTTGGCTGGTTGTCCAGGAAGGGGACACATTGAGAACATTCCTTCGGGATGTGATCAATGCATCCCTCAGGGAGGGCACGATTCCATCATGTCTGAAGGAGGTGGCTGTCAAGCCTCTCCTAAAGAAACCTTCCCTTGATCCCCTGGACAGGAACAACTACAGACCAGTATCCTTGCTCACATTTTTGAGCAAGGTGATTGAGAGAGCAGTCGCCTCCTAACTCCAAGCTGTCTTGGATGAAACTGATTATCTCAATCCATTTCAAACCAGCTTCAGGACAGGACATGGAGTTGAGACTGCCATGGTCGCACTGGCTGATGACCTCCGCTTGAGCATTGATGGTGGCCCTGGTGGCGCAGTGGTTAAATGCCTGTACTGCAGCCACTCACTCAAAACCATAAGGTGGCGAGTTCAAGACCAGCAAAGGGCTGAAGCTTGACTCAGGCTTGCATCCTTCCGAGGTCGCTAAAATGAGTACCCAGATTGTTGGGGGCAAATAGCTTACAATTGTAAATGAAGCTGTTTGTTTAACAAATTGTAAGCCGCTCTGATAGTCTTGGCTGAAGAGCGGGGTATAAATAAAACATTATTATTATTATTATGGGGGCAGTGTGACCCTTCTGGTGCCCTTGGATCTCTTTGAGGCTTTTGCTCTTGGATTGGCTGAGGGAGGTAGGGATTGGAGGCACTACTCTCCAGTGGTTCCGGTCCTTCCTCTCCGGCAGATCCCAAAGGGTGAGGCTCGGGGACAATTGCTCTTCCAAAATTGAGCTTAATTGTGGTGTCCCTCAGGGTGCCTTCCTGTTCCCAATGCTATTTAACATTTATATGAAACCGCTGGGTGAGGTCATTCGGAGGCATGGAGCTCAGTGTCTTCAGTACGCTGATGACACTCAGATATCCTTCTCCATGTCCAGATCGTCAGCACAGACTTCAGATGGCGTCTCTCCTGTTAATGACTGTCTTGTGGTGGTAATGGATTGGATGAGGGAAAACAAATTGAAACTGAATTCAGACAAAACGGAGGTACTAACAGTCACAGGCCTGAAACCAGGCTTGGGAATACAGCTTGGGTACTCCTAGATTCGTTGCTTCACATGACTTGTCAGGTGAATGCGATGGTCAGGAGTGCCTGTTATCAGCTTCGGCTGATACGCCAGCTGCACCCTTTCCTGGAGATGAGGGACCTGGAAACTGTGGTACATGCTCTGGTTACCTCACGCCTGGATTTCTGCAATGCGCTCTACATGGGGCTACCCTTGTGCTTAACCTGGAAACTTCAACTGGTCCAAAATATGGCAGCCAGGCTTGTAACTGGAACATCAAAGAGAGAGCACATAACACCGGTGCTCAAGGCTCTCCACTGGCTGCCGTTTAGTTTCCGGGCGCAGTACAAGGTGTTGGTTTTAACCTTTAAAGCCCTACATGGCTTGGGTCCATCTTATCTCAGGGACTGCCTCTCCCCTTATGAATCCACCCGCACACTTCGATTCTCTGGGAGGAACCTGCTACAGCCTGTGAAAACTAGGCTGTTGCAGACCTCCCAGAGGACTTTCTCCGCTACCACTCCCAAGCTTTGGAATGGTCTGCCGGATGAGTTGTGTCTTATAACATCTCTTGATTGCTTTTAAAAAGCTCTGAAGACGCATCTCTTCCGGCAGGCCTTCCCTGAAACCTCCTAGATCCAGGCTCCGAAACAGGACCTATTAATTGAATCTGACCCCCTGCTTGGTGCTATCTTTTTCCTCAACTAAGAACCATTGAGGATGAATTATGCTTTTAATGTTGTTATTGTTGTAAATTATTGTTAATTTAATCTATTTTTAAGGGGTGGGTGGCTGGGAATGGGTTGATGAAGTGTTTTAATCTGTATGTTTTAATCTTGCTGTACCCTGCTCTGATTGTGCTTCACAGATGATGATGATGGTGGTGATGATGATGATTCTCATGGTGGTATAATTATGACCACACTCTGTATGTTTTTACTGGTTTGCCTTCACCTTCCAGCTCTCTTCATGATTATTGCCAGTCAGGTAGTTAAAAGGCCAAAAGAAATATGAACCCCCCCCCCCTCAACACAGCTGGACTAGTCTTTTACCAGCCCCAAAGCAGCTCTCCCAGGATGGCAATCCCCTCAGTGTCAGGTCTGCCACCACAGATTTCCAATTTACATTCCCTTTCAAAAGGGGCCAGAAAATATTCTGACTAATTTGAAGAAGCTGGCTTGTACATAAGGGTCCTGATCCTGATCTTCTGTCTTCCTTGGGTGATGGTGCCATTGTTGTTGACTCTTTTCCCTTCTCTGTGATGTGATAGCTCTTTTCCCAGTTGAATCCACTCTGACTTCACTAGTACAATGAGGTTAAAAAAAAATCAATGAAATCATTTGTAGAGTGAAATACTTTTCAGTGTAAGAAATAGTTGCCCTTTGAAAGTGTGAAGAAAGACTACTGAAGTCCCTTAATGGATTTTTGCGAACTTTCCAGATGGATGTAGTAGATATGGGCATATTTTTTATTGGACAGTTTTCTGTGGGAAAGTTATCACATTTTGTATACCCAAAAGAAACCTAAAGATGTAGGAGGGAGGTGAAAAGGATTTTGTGACATCTATAAGAAATACTTGAAAAAAAAATTATATGAAGGGAGCCTCCTGGTTTTATACACTCACTTCACAACCCACATACAGTGTAGAATATGTTCTTTGCTTCTATGGAAGGCTATGCTTATTTATAGTTAGGAGTTCTAGGGATTACTTCACTCTGAAGTGTGAAATTAATGAATGTTGTTTTCATCTCCCAAACTAATGTGCCAATTATAAAATAGATATTCTTGCAGTGCTATTGATTTTCAACTTTTTGGTGCATTTCTCAGATTAAAATGCATCAAAAATGTTGACAAAATTAAAAGTTTTACCATGAAATGCATATCAGAATGCATATATGAATATGTGAATTCCCCCACCCCAATATTTATGTCCTTTATTATAGATTATTGTGGAAAGGAAAGAGGCTGTTAAAAAAAAAAGACATTAAATTGACTAAAATTGTAAACAGTCTCATATCGCTGTGTGATTTAATGTACTGTTATCCTTGCAGTGGAGAAGTAAATGCAAAGCTTTGTATAATTTGCCATGTATATAAAATACATAACAATTCTGTGTGATGATGATTAAGAGTGCATTTACACTGTAAAAATAATGGAGTTGGACAACACTTTAAGTTCTGTGGCTCTATTCTATAGAACCCTGGGGTTTTTACAAGGTCTTTAGGCTTCTCTGCCAAAAAGTGCCAGGGCCTCCCCAGACTACAAATTTCAGGTTTCTGTAAAATGGAGACATTACCGTTAAAGTGGTGTCAAACTACACTATTTCTAGAGTGCAGATGCACTCCAAGTCTAGCTGAACTTTCTTACACCACAGAGAGGATTTGAACATATAGAATGACATATGGTTGCCATTGCCCTAACTGCTCTTATTTGAGAAAGTGACAGGAAGACAGAATGGATCAGAAAAGATCAAATCAAAGAAGGAATTAGGCAAGAGCCTGAGAGCTTCCAACATGGATCCATCATGGGCAGTAAGAGAGAAACAAGGATGTGGTTCATATGAACTACTTCTGCATATTCTGCAAGGAAATGGACCGACACAATGCTTCTATATGTGTAGAATTTTCCATATTCATATCTATATGTGTTGAGAACATTCCATTAATGTCCAGCAGATGTTTCTCAGGAAAGGAGGAATTAATGCAATGTGTATTCACTTTGTAAAAAGGACTGTGTAAAGTTCCCCACTTCAGAAAAGGGGATTGGAACTGTCTGTTATAATATGTCTGAAAGAAGAAATGGAAGGTGGGGAGAAAAGTGAAGGAATTTTCAGAGAATGAGTAGAGACAGAGATTGAGCATGGCCTGAAGATGTGGAACTGTAGCTTGGCCTCTAGTTTCAAAAGTGAAGCATCTTGTATTGATAATTGTTTCATGTCATAACAGTAATATCTATAAAATCCTGTTGGGGGGGGACTCTAGATCAAAAATCTTTTTGCACAAATATGCTTCCTTTCTTTCTATAAAAGTGACATTTTTATTAAAAGCATATTTTTGGAGCACCACCACCAAAACACCATATCTGGCCTTCTTATTTATTATTGTATATTTATACTGATAGTTCACAAAATGCTAATAGCATTTTCTGTTAGGACTTTATCACATGATCAGAATTGGAAGGTTAACTGAGGGTTAAGCTGAGGTCATCCATGGTGTTTCACATTATTTCAAAAGAGAATCTCAAATGACATCACAGCCAATCCAAACCCAGGCACTTTCTCTCTCTCTCTCTCTCTATCTCTCTCTCTCTCGTGTGTGTGTGTGTCTTTGTGTGTGGTTTTATGGAGTTTGCAAAGGGAAGCCTCTTCCTGCCTTCCTCTGAAACATCTTCTGGGGCAAAGAGGATTTTCTCTCCAGTTTCCCTTCCCTCTCTGGAACATGTGTGTTGTTTCTGCACTTGGGGAAATGACAGTTTGGAGCATGCACAGAAAAGGCTTTTCTAAGCTAGCAATGGGGATTTGTCCTCACCCATTTGAAACCCAAATTCACACTTAACCCACTTTCTTGCCTAAGTAATGTGCTTTTAACCCCTTGTTGTGCTCTCTATGTGATAGCCATTTGCAAATTGGCTTGCTTTTCTGGAATGCCACCACTTTAACCATTTTCGGGATGGAACCACATAGGTCCCCATGTGAAAAAGTCCTTAGAAAGAGAGAAGCAGAGAGAAAGAGAGAGAACAAAAGCACTGTTTGCATTCATTAAAAGTCATACATGTGCCATGATTTGTCCAATGTGCCTATAACTATATCCATTAGATATAGAACACAATACAATCTTTTAAAAAGATGCAATGGTGCAACTGGTGCTTTTTGAGATAGATAAATTTTCTGAAAACGAAAGAAAAGTGGACACTAGACAACAGAATTGGGCCAGGGACTTAAGTGAGTTCATTTCCCTTGGACCACATATTGATACATCCTATGATAAATCCCCCCAGATAGATGACCCTGAACTTAAACAAACAGAAGAGGCAATTCAGGGATTTCATGGCCTCTCCCTTACAAATCAACTAATGGTTACATTGCAGCTTGAAGATACAATAGCAAAATTTCGTAGGATAATTCAGACCAATCTAGAAGCTACTTCTCCTGTTGTACTATCACCTAAAGAACTGTACAACCCTAGATTAAATGGCTGTATTCAAATGGATGATCAAATCATATCCTCGATTGAGCCAGATCCAATACAGTGACTCCAAGAGAGCACTCCCAAGAGCCCTCAAAGCTTAAGGATAATCTCATGGAATATTGCCGGCTGGGGAAGTAAAAGTGGTGATGTAGACTTTATTGAATATATCACCAAATTTGACATAGTCTGTTTACAGGAGACATGGAGTCTGTATGACATATGTCTTCCTGGGTACATTTCTCTTAGTGTGCCAGCGGAAAGATCTTGTAAAAGGGGACGGTACAAAGGAGGATTAGCTGTTTTGATAAAAATAAATAGTGGCCTTAAGTATGTAACATTGGCCCCCTGTGAGAAAATTGCACAAGCAATCCTTCTACAGTTTGAGAATGTTAAAATAATATTATTTAACATCTATATGCCGGCAACTAACAACATTCAAGCTACCTCTACTCATTGGGACCACTTGTCAAATTATCTAGACGAATTGATAAACAAACCTGATCCCCCAGGGTGCTTATTGATGGGGGACTACAACGCTAGAATTGGTCCTTCTAATGACCATCTCTGTGAGCATTGCATGATTGATGTAAATATGCCACCCTTTCCTTTGAACCTTCCTCGAGTTGGCATGGATCCAGTATAAACAAAAACGGGTCATTTTTGGCAAATTTTTGTATTACCCACAATCTGATTATACTAAATGGCTCTGACTATTTCCCAAACACCAACGGTTTTACTTTCATATCATCAGTAGGGAGAAGCTCTATCGACTATGTAATATCTAGTCCTGATCTAATGAAGTTAATTGCAGATTTTGAAATCTTTTATAGAGTCGAAAGTGACCATTTACCACTTTATGTTTCCTTGATAATACCTAATTTAGTTAACGCATCCTCCACAAGTAATGAAATGACTGGTAGATATGAAAGATTAAAACGAATATATTGGAATTCACGAACAAAAGATGCAATTAGTAAAATTTATAAAGATGACTGTGTACTAATGGAAATTAGTGATTTAGCAAATTGCATTTCGATAGATGAGGCCTTGTTAAAATACAAGAACATAACATCCACTTTGAGTAGTAGAACATCCACTTATATTTACCCATTGAGAGGGAAGAGCTCCTGGTTTGATAAGAATTGCCTTATACGGAAAAGAAACCTTAGACAAACATTCCAACTCGCTTTGGACAATCCGGAGGCAAATCTTAGATCCTACTTAATGGCCCGTGCTGAATACTTTAAATACACCGAAAATAAAAAGAAATCTTTTTATCATCAAAACTGGGCTAATTTAGACAGAGATCTGAAATCAAACAATATTAAAACTTTTTGGTTAGCAGTTAGGAGACATTTAAACAACGATATAAATCTATCTAGTCCTTGTATTCCGCCTCAAACTTGGGTAACATATTTTAGTAACAAGATGCAATCCCAATTAACTGGCAATATTTCTATAATTATGAACCCCTCTATTCTTTGGAGTCCAGTTTCACCGGACGAAGTGCATCAGTTAATTTTAAAATTAAAATCTGCCAAATCGCCGGGTTATGACACATTACCTGCCAAAATAATGAAGCAATGTCCAGAAGTTTGGACCAAAGCATTGGCAAATTTATTCACCTTAGTAAACAATACTGGCAAGATTCCAGCAGGCTGGAAAGATTCAATCATAATCCCAATATTTAAAAAAGGTGATAAACAAGATCCAGCCAATTACCGCCCGATAAGTTTACTTTCTATTGTGGGAAAACTTTATGACAGTTATTTGGCTACGAAACTGCAAAACTGGATGAATACTCAAGCTCTCCTTGGGCCTGAACAAGCGGGCTTTAGAGGCCATATGTCTACTACAGATCATATCACAGTCATTTCATTTCTAATCAGTAAATATTTATCTCGCCCCAAAGGGAAATTATATGCTGCATTTATCGATCTAAAAGCGGCTTTTGATCTTATTCACCGACCTACACTATGGAGTAAATTGGATAGGTTAAATATAGATCCAAGACTTCTCTTTTTGTTGAGCCAAATTCACACTAGCAATTTTTGCAGAGTAAAATTTACTGAAAGTGGACATCTAACTGACCCTATCTATTCAGAAATTGGGGTAAGACAAGGCTGTGTTTTGGCCCCACATTTATTTAATTTATTTGTGGCAGATCTACCAACCTTTATGTCAGCGGTTGATACCCACCCCCCTGTGTTAGGAAATCGCCCACTTTTTGTGTTGCAATATGCTGATGACACTGTGCTACTCTCATTGTCACAAGTGGGCTTATCAAGAGCATTGAATAGATTTAGTGAATATTGTGTTAAATTCCACCTTCAGATAAATGCTAATAAGTCAAAGATTTTGGTGTTCTCAAAAAGTTTCACTCCAAGGGTGTGGAGGGTGAATAATCAAAGTATGGAGCAGGTAAAAATGTATACATATTTGGGTGTACTTTTCCACTATAATGGTCTCTGGGCAAAGCAGAGAGATAAAAGTTATACAATCTGGGAAAAGATCTCTGGTGACTATACAATCTTTTTATTATAAGAAGGGAAACCAAGACATCCTTGCAGCTATGAAAATATACAAAGCCAAAATAAGACCACAATTATTATATAGTATTTTTGCTTGGATAACAGCTTTTAACAACGTGGTTGAAAGTCTACAAACACAATTCTGTAGGAAATTGTTATCTATTCCATCTTGTGTTCATCATCTAACACTATATGCCGAGCTTGGTCTAGACACCCTAGAGACCACAGTCTGGCTGATGGTGTACAAAACTTGGCTTAAAATCCATTATAGACCCAACAGATCTAGTCTAATTTGGTATCTTTTGTCAGATAACCATTATACCAATTGGACAAAAATCTATGATGATAAATTAAAAATAAAGGGCCTAAGTCTGGACACTCTCCTCCCTCTAACGGAGGAGGAGTGCTTTAAGACAATTAAGGATTGTTTATTGAGCTGGGATTATAATATGACTTACTCCAATCCTCCCAGAGTATGTTCTCCATCTGTGTTTGGTATTCCCCCCTGTTATGGTGAGATCCCAAAGTACTTTCGATCACTGTCTCTCCAGGCTTCGAGGAAAGCCTTCCTCTTTGCAAGGTTGAATATTCACCCTTCTTGTGTCACCAGAGGTAGATATCTGAAAATCCCTCTTGCAAATCGAATATGTTTATGTGGGCTATCCCCGGATACTCTCCAACACATTATATTTCTTTGCCCGTTGTATCAAAAACCGAGAGAGAAATTGTTAAGGAGACTAATGGAAATGAATTACTGCTTAACGCATGTAAATCTAGTTCATTTATTGGAGGATCGTAACGTACTGATTACACGACTGATGGCAAACTTTCTAATGGAGGAAACAAAAATCTGGCATAAATTTAATGATTGCTCAAAGTGAAAAGCTTCTAATGGCGACAAATTTTAAAGGGTTATGTAATCCAGTTTTAATTTTGAATTGCTTGTTGTTGTTGTTGTTATTGTTTTGTTGTTGATATGCCTAATAAAGGTTCATGGATGGATGGATAAATTTTCTGCTAAAGTTCTGAAAACTGTCACTGGCAATAGCTGCATTAGACAGAGTAAGCTGCCATGAACTGCACTCCAGAGATATGGGGGAAAGTACACATATTTTAAAACAATGTGTTGAATTGCTTCACATAAACACTGCAAACATTATTCATACATTTTATTTTAGTTTTTACCCATAGGGCATAGCATTAAGCATATTAAATATACACAACCATTTTACACCATACACCACTAGTGTTCATTTAATATTTCTATATTCCAACTTTCTTCCAAAATAGCTTAAAATTACAAACCTTGGGCATGTCATACTCTCTTAGCCTCCAGGACATTATGAACTCTCCTTGCCAAGAAAACCCCATGATAGGTTTGCCTTAGGATCATCATGAGAAAGTGTGACTTTAAAGGCTTTTTTTTTTTAAAAAAAAGTCACACATTTTCATTGTAATCCTATGGCAAACCTATCATGGGGTTTTCATGCCAAGAAGAGTTCATGATGTTCCTGAGGCTGAGAGAGTGTGACCTGCCCATGGTCATCCAGTGGGTTTACATGGCTGAGCTGGGATTAGAACCCTGGCCTCTCACTCAACCATAGAAACCCATTGGTGACCTTGGGGAAGTCACATGTGCTCAGCCTCAGCGGAAGACAATGGGTCCCTTTCAACTCTAGAATCATAGGTATTCCTTCATGGCAGAAGGGGGTGTAGAAAAAAGACAGATATGGGTTGGGCTAGCAACAGCCATTCACAAGCCAGCTGACAGTAGTCAATGGAATGCTGGCTGGGAGGAAATAAAAACCCCATCAGTGACAGTTGAAAGGTTAGATAGGGTTTGGTTTTTAGAGTGATAGGGTCTTGCTGTGTCCAGAGAGGGACAGATTTTTGAGGGTTCCAGGGAGAGACTCTTAGGGCTAAGACAAGGGGCTCAACAGACTGACAGTTTATGCCAGCCTGCACTGAAGTAGGGTGCAGTAGGGCTGAGTGTTCACAAACTCAGAGCCCTATATTCGCCACCCAGCCACCATCTTGGTGCATGCCCATCCAGATGGAGCATGTCATGATGATGTCCCTCCTGCACAGCACTGAAATGGTGCTGTGCACAAGGAGCATCATAACATCATGCTGGGGCACTTATGGCATTCCTTGTATGATGCAAATAGGAGCCACATTTCATGGCTCCTATTTACACTGGATTGGATGTATGGTGTGTGGTTGCCACGTCCCCAACTCAGTGCTTCCAGGGGCAGCTCTTGTTTCTGTGTAAAACTCTAAGTGAAGGTGTTTTATTGAAGAGCTATCCTGAGGGATATAGTTAGTCTGTGTAGCAGAAATATTGGATAGGTTTAGGAAAATATTTGAGTGTCCTTAAAAACAGTAACTTTGATATTCTGTGAAGAGTTGTATGAGAAAACCATATTTATAATCAATTTGAAACTAAAAAAGAGAACATAACAACTAAAATAAGAAACACAAGTGCCTGTAACAACAATTGTTTATTTATCTTTATTCAAGTAACTTTTGTTAGAAACATCTGTACACTAAAGTTCTGTTCTTGTTTTGGAAGAAGCTTGTCTGCATTTTGAATTACATCCATGTTACCATTACCAAGCCTTTTTTAACAGAGAATTTTAAAAGAGGTCTGTTTATTTTGGGGACAGCAGTGGGGGAAGAAGGCCCAAGGTGTTGTCATCCAGAAAATGCATAGCTGTATAAGAAATATATATATATATATATATATATATATATATGTCAGATATGTTTGATATGTCAGATTTTCCAAGCAAATTTATGGAGTTTTCAGAGTTGGAAGAATTGTACCTGCACATCTGAATGAAACCATGATTGCTATCTCTTTTAGGCATGTCAGCTGACAAGATATACCTTCACAACTCTGCCAAGGGATGATGTCTGAGGAACTTCAAACCATGAGGAAGGAACAGTCCTATTATCAGTGTTATTAACCCAAGAGTCTCAGAAAACTCAGCACTGTTCCCTATGTTTTAAACATCCATATGAAGCTGTTGATAGGTGTCATCTAGAGTTTTTGTGTTGGGAGTCATCAATAACCTGATTGATATCTCTTTCAGAACTGATATTCAGAAGTCTCTGGGATTGTTTTTTGGATGAAATGAATGATTGGATGTCAGAGAATAAATGGAAGCTCATCCCATGCAAAAGTGAAATTCTTTTGGGCCACCAGAAAGCTAAGCTGGAATTGGCATTACACTGTTTTGAGCATAATTGTGTTACCAGATAACACAACTGTGTCATCAGATAATAATTTTTGGGATTTCCCATCTCTGTTCTTGCTGTCGTCCTGAATACCTTCACTGAGGTTGAGTTGTAGTGCCAGCTGTGTTTCTTCCTAGGAAGGGCAAATGTGACCACAATGATTCATAGCTTCATTACTTCCCTGTTAACCTAGAATAATGTATTATATGTAGGACTGGCCTAAAAAAAAGTTTGGAAATTATAGGTAATTCAAATTGTGACAGCCAGGATGATTTCAGGTGTTTACTTCAGACACCACATACCCTGTTTCTCCTAAAATAAGACATGCTGAATTGCTAAATATAAGGCCTCCCCCAAAACTAAGACCAAGCAAAGTTTTGTATATAAATATATATACAGTATATAATAAATTTTCATTTTATTTATTTATTTATTTATTTATTTTGTTCAACAATAAATGTGAATTCTTCTTCATGGAAATATAAGACATCCTCTGAAAACAAGACCTAGCATATCTTTGAGAGCAAAAATTAATATAAGACACTGTCTTATTTTCGGGGAAACACGGTACCACCAATTTTGTCCCAACTGCACTGACCTCAGATCTGTTTTTGAGTTCAATTCAAGTTATTGATCTTGATTTTCAAAACCCTAAGGATATTTGAAAGACCAACTTTGTCCAATAAGGGTCTGTGTGAAATCTGATATCCTCATTGGAGGCCCAGTTGAGGCCCTTCAGAGCCCTAGTGGGCTGAGAGTTAAAAAAATATTTAAACAACTACAGAATCTCTTCCTTGGATTATTATCCCCTAGCATGAAACTGTATCTGCTACCAAGAGTTTGTAATTGTTGCTCCAATGCTAGATAGGAATATCTGCCACTTAATGACTAAAGATGGCATAGCAGATTTCAAACACAGACACTTGCATGTTAATTAAAAATAAACTGATATATTAAAAAGGAAAACCAATCCTAAAGTGAACACCTTATGATCTCTTCAATACACATGTTATGTTTCAGTTGTCTATATTTAATTGTCTTGGAGCTGTGGCTCAGACAGATAGACATCCTATATCATATAGGATGAGAGAGAGAGAGAGAGAGAGAGAGAGAGAGATCAAGTATGATTGAGCCTTTGATTTTCAGATTATTCTACCAGTCTAGGCATCATTCCCTGTAATAGATTTTAGACTGCTGGTGGTCATGTTGCAGGCATTTGTCATGGGTTTTCTTAGCTTGTGTCCATATTATATCTCACCCATTATGGCTGGCAGGAGTCTCATAGGTCAACAATTTACCATCTACTTTTGAAAGGATTTAATTTACTACTCATAAATCTCCTCTGAGAAGTTAAGACTGCACTGCCTTCATGTACTCAGTCATTACAGATGCCTTCCAGCATGAAGCTCTAGCCTGCAGAAATGTTGCTGCTCACTCATGCAGATCCAATGAATTTAAAGGAAATGTGTTATCAGTGGCTTGAAACACTTGGCTGAATGAGAAACATATCAGAACAACATCTCGTCCTTGAGTGGAAATAGATCTGAGACTGAAACTGGTAAGGCATACATTAATAAAACAAATGCATTATTAGTTAGCATATCTGACAAATGTGATTATTATGAATTCTGATACAACCCAATACAATCCACACCTCTGAGGCTAACGTGCTGGTTGGAACTTAGCTACTGACCCCAATTTGCATTTTCCAAAATGATTCAGTTTTCATAGCAGCAGCAATAGCAAGTACATTTCTATAGCGCTTACTGATGTACTAAGTGGTTTACAAAATGTAAGCTAATTGCCCGCAACAAGCTGGGTACTCATTTTAGTGACCTATGGAAGGATGCCAAGCTGTCGAACCAGAGCCCCTGGCTGGTACTGAACTCACAGCCTTGTGGTTTATGAGTGAGTGGTTGCAGTACAGGCATTTAATCACTGTGCCACCAGGGCTCTTTATATCAGAGCAACAAAATATTTTAAAACCTCATTTTGAGGGGAAAATGCAAACATTTGTGAAGATTTTTTTTTTAAAAAAAAGAAATTTAAATTAGAAAGTGGGTAGAACATGGAGAGGAAATAGACCAGGGAGCCCATATATATTTAGCTGAGTCATCTTAGAAAAGAATGATCAGAGAACTACATTTGAAATTTATAAACTAAAGGCACAAGAAATTATAAAATCAGAATAGCATCAAGAAATCACCTGATGTTTTTAAAGGGAGAATAATGATTGGAGACTACTGGTATCCTAGAATTAACATTTTGACTGTGCCACTTAAAGGAGATAAAAAGGCAACTGGGAGGCTGTCTGAGAAAGGAGAGGTGTAGCAATTGGTAAGACTGCCTGTCTGGTGGCTTCTCATCAAATCCACTGATGATGAGACACAAAACAATCTTCAAGAAAGACAAATTTGGACAAGCTTCTATGAGAGAAAACATTTCTTAAGGTATCCTTTCCTTAGGCTCCTTACCACTTTGTAGATTGATATCAGCACTTTGAAGCCTAGAGAGGAGGAAAAAACAACAACAACAACGAACCAGTGTAGGCAGCTTTAAAATTGAGGTTATACAGTACAATCTCCGATATCTAGTAAAAATCATAGCAGCTGTTTTGGACTTATTAAATAACTTTTTAAAAAACTGAAAGACTTAAAAAAAAAAAAGACTTGACAGACTACCCACCTGAATGTTAATAAAGATATGAATGAACTACTTCATGTTTACTTCAAAGTGTGGAAAATTTGGAGGAAAGAGAACTGTGATGGATTAAAATAATGTCTCAAATTAATCAGGCAGCATTTTAAACACACACACACACACACACACACATGCAATACACACATATTTATAATTTTGCTACATTCCAAAATAGCAGATATAGTAAGTTCCATCTTTGAAAATATATTTCTCTTTTCATATGCACAAAAAACCTATAGTATGTCTTCACTTTTTTGGATTCTATAAAGTGATGGTAGTGGGGAGACTGCAGAGGAAAAATCCAAGGGGATTTTATTAAGGTACCAGAGGGAAGCCAATCCTAAAAATTATTTTGGAATCTTTAAATTTATTTATAGGTTATTTAAAATATTGGCATTACTTAATGGTTCTAACAAAACCCAAAATAAATCTAATCTAATCTAAAATGGATAGGATCATATCAGGAAGTTGTTACAAAATATATACCTTCTTCCAAAACCCGTAGCTCTTGTAAGCCCAAAGTGCTAGTAGAAAAATGTTAACTACTGTTGATGTCTGGAGAAATGTGTAAACTTCTTGCTGTTGCTGTTTATGGTGTCCAGATGTCTTTTTCTTCCAAAAGAGAAGGGAAGGAATAAGAAAGATTTATTGGTCCTGACTCCAATAATAGAGTCCCAATCCCAGTCTATATTGGATGTGACTGAATGTTCCTTTAGACAAAAATAAACTGTCTTGTAAAGCCAAGGATATACTTTATTGGAAGTATAATCTTCTTTATCACATTGAAATTTCTTATATTTGAATGCCTTTAGAGAAACTTTTAAGTTCCTTTTCTAAGGAGGACAACTTAAATTATTTTTCTTTGGTCATATGTTATAATTATTATTATTAATTTTTATTTATATAGTGCTGTAATTTTACACAGTGCTGTACATACAATCTTATAGTTAGATGGATCCCATGTTGTTTATATTAGTTCATCTTTTCTTCTATAGTTTTCTTTAGCTGTGAGTTGAATCTGGAGGAAAAACATGTGAAGAACATGAGGTCTTGTGAACATTTTCACAGATATCCTCTGAAATCATTTTTGAGCAAATTGGCTGAATTAGCTTTACACAAAATTTACTGCAAATGTGATAATAATGGTGGGAGTCTAAGAAAGACAAGAAAATGAGGCTGACACCTTTTTAAATTCCAGGAGCCCAACATACAGCAAGTGTGAATATGTCAAGTATAATGACACAGGGATTGGTATCATGCAAGGACATTTGTTAAGGAGGCATGACTCGTAGCAGATTACATCCACTGGCAAACATGTATCATAAGTAAGGAAATTCATTAACCTGGACTGACCTTTATAGAGCAAGATTTGCAGAACAGAGATCAGAAAATACAATATGAAGGATGATATTCTTCTTTTTCCTTTAAGAAACACTGAAGAATCTCTTAAGCAGTAAATGTAATGCAAATAGAGAGGAACCGGCTTAACTTCTCAGTTCTGTGTGCAGATATTTTAAATCTATCATTTTCAGATGGTAGACACACAGTACGTGATAATATTTGCTAGAGGGATTAAGTAACGGTGATGTGTCTGGCCTACTGCCAATTTATTATAGTAGGGTATCAACATTATCACTCAAGCCAAGGTGTTACTTTTGTGCTTTTGATCTTTTCAAGTACTTGGCACCAGCCACAGTGTTGATTGCAAAAATGAACTGGCTGGCACAGCTAACCTGAGACTGTGTTCCCTTTTCATTTGATAGAAAGGGCACTTTATAATGTTTATCCTCTGCTGTACAGGATACAAGGGGGGAAATGCTTTTTTTTTTTTTTAAAAAAAGTTTTTGTGTCAGAAAAAAAGGTAAAGGAAACAGAATGTACATTGGAGCTCTGAAGGAGAGGAATAAAGGAGGGGTGCAAATTATTTATTAAAAATGGGATAGAAATGCATATTTCAGAAAATACAATTAAAAAATAATAGGGCTTTTTTGTCTCTCCCACAGAAACCATGCCCAGCAAAAATGCTTTGAATTAAGCATGCTGCTGCAGAGTAACAATTAAGAGCATGAGCTATGGTCTACAAACATCTTTCTTCACATCTCAGCTCAACTGTCAGCTCACTGGTGGGTAGAGTTGTCAGCCATCTAGGTAGCCTTCAGTAAGTTACTATCAATTGTAGCTTCTCCGCCTTTTGCACAATCTTTTCTCGTCACATTTCACTGATTGTCCGTGCTTTAACTTTGATGTATCAGTACAGAACATTTTAATCCCTAATGTTGCAGATCTCACAGAGAACAATGTAGGCATTTTGCAGCATTGTGACTTGCATAGTTGTAAATAATGTCACTAGGGTAGGGCCACATTACACCATTCTAGCATCTTGGTCAACTGTGATGGTACTATCCTATGGTATCCTAGGATGTATAGCTCCATGATATATCTAAGGTTCTGTGCCAGAAAGTGCTAATGCTGTAGTTCACAGGAGTGGATGAGAGAGTATTAGGTACCTCACTGAACTACAAATCCTGGGATTTCATAGGATGAAGGCAGGACAGTGGCATCAGATTGCTCTAATTATGAAGTGTGGATACAGCAAAACAAAACAACATCAATCCATTTTACATGTGCAGGTTCATTTGTTTGTCTGACACACACATAACAGCCTGACAAATTTGTTTCTTGCTACTATTTTGGTACTTTCTTTGTCTCAACCCATTTTATGTAGGAGCTAGTATGGTGTAATGGCTTGATTGGTGAACTACAACTATGGAGAAATTAATTTAAACGTTCCACACTTTTTTTTACATGAACAATGATTCAAGGAAGTGCTTTCTGCTTATAGCACTAACTTGAATCTGAGCATACAGGCATACAAGTATTTGCATATACATGGACACAGAGAAAGAAAGAGAGAGAGAGAGATGTACAAACAAGTTTAACTATTCACAGAATTTTTGCTGTTATTAGATGCTATGCCAGACTAAACTTTCATTATCACCTTGAAAGCTCAGTTTAAGATATATGCAATGCCAATTGAAATAATGACATTCCATTTGAAAACTTTATTCCCCAGAGAGGGTACTTTTCAAAGCTTACATTAGAAAAGTGGATCCAATGTTGTAATCATTAGCTCAATTATGGAGTTAGGAGCATCTCTTCAAGAGGTTGTACTCATTTCCCAATAAAATATGTTCAGTGGTGCAATAAAGCATTACTATGGCCTGATTAGCCAAGGATCCAGTGCTTACTTTTCAAGGACAGTGCATGCAGGAGCTGCTGTTTTCCCTGTTCTACCAGCTGCAGCAAGCTTATTAAAAAGCCAATAGTGGTCCAAAACACACTGCAGAAATAATCCAGTTTGAGGCTGCTTTAACTGCTCTAGTTCAATGCTAGGCAATTCTGAGAATTGTAGTTTATTGTGGCACCAAAGCTCTCTCACAGAAAAAGCTAGATGTCTCACAAATCTACACTTCCCAAAATTCCCTAGCATTGAGCCAGGTCAGTTAAAGCAGTCTCAAACTGGATTATTTCTGCAGTGTGTTTTGGACCTCTGTCATGCTACATTGTATGAGACAAGTATGAATAATAATCACTTTGAACTCAATGAGGCATTAGAAGGAAACATATCCAAACAAGTAACAGAAACCTACAAGATACTCCTCAACAGAAATCAAGAGCAAGAAATCATCAAAAAAGAAAGGATAAATTGGACTAAAGACCTCAGAAAAAACATAGATCTGGAAAGACAGCAATACTCTAGAATGAAAACATCCCAATTTACTAAATGTCAAAATGTCAGGGAAAATTACTTAAAAATGGCATATAGATGGCATTTAACTCCATCCAATTTATCAAAAATCTACAAAAATAAAGAAAACAAGTGTTGGAATTTCAATAATGATGTTGGAAACTGGTATCACATATGGTGGTTATGCCCCAAGATTATGGGAAAAAATTCATATAGGGGCTTTCTAGATTGGCAGGAAAGTGTGATTTGAAGTTGCCTTTTCCTTAATGCTTAGTAGCTGCACCACAGCCTTTAGATGGAGCTGCACTGTTCCACAGTTTTTAAAAAAGAAACTGGGAAAACCAGCACCTTTTAAAAGGCGCTTCTTCTCCCCTAAAATGCAAAAAAAGCATTTTCATGGCATACTTTCCCTTTTTCTCATCTAAAGGCTAGAGTTTCATGCAGCCATGAACACAGTTCTTTTTGCTAATCTAGAAAGCCCCATAGAGATCAACAAAATCTTAGACATAAAATTCTGAATGCTACCAGAAATCTACTTATTAAACATGACTAATAAAATATTAGACAGAGAAGCAAAAGAACCCCAAAGCAAACAAACAAAAACCACCACTGGAAAACATTATTATATATGATTACTTCTTCCAGAACCCTCATTGCACAAAAATGGAAAACAAAAGAGTTACCTACAATAGATGACTGGCTGTTAAAAACCCTAGACAATATAGAACTAGACAGACAAACATATTTGATAAGTTCTGTAGAAACAATGAACACAGATCAGGAAAAAGTAAAGAATTCCTGTAAAAAAAAAGATGGCTATAAACACACCACAAGTGTATACAATCCCTGAAACAGAGTTACTACAATCATAGACAGACTGAAGTCACAAAAATAAAACACAGTAAGAGGGAACTGTTATAGATATTTTCTTTTTATTACTTAAAGTCTAGAAATACTTCACTTTGTCACTAAAATAATCAGAATGAAGAAAAAATATTGTTTATTTTTTAATATACATAAGTTGTAATTATGGAAAATTCAATAAAAATAAATTAAAAAATATCACTTTGAGGTGGGTGAGAAGGTCAAAGTGGAAAATAGGTAAGGTGACATAACAATATTACTTATTCAGTAAGATTGGCTCATTTTTATGAACTTTTCCAACATTTGCAAACTTCTCAATATATATGATTCAGATAACTTGAGATTTTAAAATTTTGAATAATAAAGAAAGTGAAATTGGCATATAGTAACACAGACAGAAGGTTTTAATTACTTGGGTCTTTGTAATCTGTGTCTGAATCCTTGTATATGCAACCATATTTTCAAGTTTTTCACATTTAAGAAATGCATGGCTGGTAGGTATACAGTGGTCCCCTGGCTTACGAATCCCCCGGGTTGCGAAAACCCCGGGATCCGGAAGCCACGGGACCGCTAAACTATCCCCCGGGATCCGAAAGATCCCCCGGGATATGGAAAAAAACAACAACACGCGGCCCCTTTAAATCGGCCGCGCGGTCCATTGCGAATAGCGGTCCCCCGGGAAACGAAAGCTTCCGGGTTATGAAGGTAATCCGGAACGGATTACCTTCGTAACCTGGGGGACCACTGTACCTGATACTTTCCATACTGAAAGTAGCTGTACCCTGCCCAGGCAGCTGCAGGAAGGAATCACTTTTGTTGATGCCCAATGAGTTTCTCTGCTGAAGGCCTGGGAGGCAGAAAACAGTGTGCGTCTTCTCACTATGAAATAGAGCAAATTGGCAATCGGTGTAAATGATCCTCGTTCCCATTTGAAACTGGTTCCTGTCTCAGTGTAATTGATTCCTGTCGTGATAAAGCAAAGCAAAGGCAAAAAACAAACAAAAAAAACCCTGTTTTTTCCCCCAAACAATAGTTTAAAAGAAGTTCTTTTGAGAAGAATCAATTCTGAATAGAGTTCAATAAATGGGAACGACAGTTCAGAATCAATTCATTCTGGAAGGGACGGACTAATGACAGAGTGGCTGATTTGAAGCACTGCAGATAGTGGGGATGACAACCATGCCAAAAAAAAGTGATAACACTAGGGTAAGAAAAGATCTGCTTTATTGTGGGAATGAGGGACCTTTTGGAACCAATTACCAACATGGAGTGAGGGCAAATCGGGAATCGGTTTAAACTTCATGTTGGAATGAGCCCAAAGCCTTTAAAAGTTTTGACAACCCTCCAGACTGCTGTTTCTCACCAGTGCTTAGCCTGTCTCTGATGCAATGTAAGTTTGTTTTATTGCCTCAGGAGTGAGTAGGAGTTTTCCTCCCTTTTCCATGTAGCTTTTTTGCCTACCTTATACTGTATTCAGGGAACTTCAATAATTGGTATTCTGCAGTATTTCAAACAGGTGGTCACCTGGCAGGCAGTGGAGAGAAAGCAGAATTTATGGTGAATATATTCAAAAACCATTTGTTGAAGGGACATTTTCTGGGACAGCTTCTTTAGGTCATGGGATCTGGGGGAGTGGAAACGAAGAGTACTCTTAGGGGACATCCTCACTTTAGGTCATGGGGAGGTCCTTGGGTTCACCTTCCAGTGTTGGGCAGCTGGAGAGCAACCCAAGGGAGCAGCCCAAGGTATAAGGTTGTCTCTAGATCTCAGTTGTTTCACCCAGGGGAAGCTGAGGAGGGGATCAAGGGCTGACTTTCCCCCTCAGTGATCTCATGCTAAGTCTCCTCTCCTTTTGACATTCACAGGTTTGAATGAGTTACAGATTTAAATAGGTTGATCCTGGCCCTATTTAACCCAATATCTGTCTTTGGTTTTGTTATTCCCATGCTGGGTCAGGAACTGAATTTGACCAGTAGAAATTTCTGTGCATTGGTTTGCTGAAAAAATTTTTCTGGCTTGCTTGTGATACCAACTTATTGAAATTCATACATTCCTTCATAAATTTGATGAAAATAACTAGATTTTTTAAAAAAATAATGAAAGGAAATGAAATTCCATCCTTATTATTTACTATTATTATTCCTATTTGTGAAGAAAGGGCAGATTGGACTCTTGACAACATCCAATCCAAGTGGGCTTGGCATCAGCCAATGGGAGCTTGGCCAGGAAAAGGTGGGGGCTACTCCCAGGTACAGGTATATATAGGAGGAGAGGAGTGTGTTGAGATAGATAAAAATTAGATGCGAACCAGATAGGGACATAGCTCTGTTAATGTTTGAAGTTTATTAGACCCTGAGGTCAGACAAGGTAGTTGAGATATACTGCTGAACAGGGCAGCTGTAAGGAATTTAAATACCCAAGATGGAACTAAGAGAGTCAGACCTTGCCATGGTGGTTCATGCCTTGGGTTTGGATTACTGTAATGTGCTCTACATGGGGCTGCCTTTGAAAAGTGCTCAGAAACTTCAGCTAGTCCAAAGAGCTGCAGCCAGGCCGTTAACTGGAGCTGGCTACAGGGAACATACAACTCCCTTGTTGCAACAGCTCCATTGGATGCCAGTCCATTAGGTAACAATTCAAAGTGCTGGTTTTGACATATAAAATCTTGTATGGCTTTGGTCCAGGCTATTTGAAGGACTGTATCTCCCTGTACAAGCCCCAAATATACAGAGGTCATCTGTCCCAATACCCACTCAGGTGCATTTGATGGGAACAAGAGAAAGGGCCTCTGGTGGCAGGCAAAGATGTTTCTATACCACCAGGCTTTTGCATGCTGTTTTGTTTTGTTTGGTTTGGTTTTTTTACTTCATTGAGTTTTAGATTTTAACTTTTAATAATGTATTTTTTATTTTTTTTTGTATTGTTTAATTATTTTTTAAACTTGTTTTTAGTATGTTTATAGTGTTTTAACTTGTAATGTTTTAGATTTGTAATCTGCCTTGAATCCCTGTACTGGGAGGAAGGAGGGGTATAAATAAACATCATCATCATCATCATCATCATCATCATCGAGTCATAATTTACTGGAAAGGTTAAAAAGGACAGAGAAAGGCTAAATGTTCTGTGTGAGCCAGGAATATACAGATTACTTGGAAAATAAAGTAAAATGAATTATTATACTTTGTAACAGTTTAAGCACATAAAGCCCATATGAACTCTGTATATCAACCAGAAGGGAGATACTGTAACCAACTATCTCATAAATAAAGCTTTTTTTTTTTTTTTTTTTGTAAATCGCTTCCTTTCAACCAACAGTATATATAACCCACTCTCTTCCATGTTAGCGTGCTCTGAAGATGCCCCCCCCACACACACACACACAGAGCTGCTGGCGAAATGTCAGGAATGTACTCTTCTAGAACACTGCCTCATATCCTGAAAAACCCACAAAAATCCAAAGCTTTCTTTTGTTTTGGTTCAACATGATGTCAATTGATGTATTTTAAGAAACTATAAGTCAAATGCTATCAGGGGTTAATAATACTTTTAATGTTCAGAACACTCAAAATAATGAGCGTCCTGTCATCCTACAGAGTGGTCTAGAGGTAAAGAAGAAGTTTAGGAGTCACTCAAGGGAGGGATCCAAGTTTGAGGGTCTTGTTACGCTTGTTATCATATAAGTATGATAAATAGAAACTATCATAAACTGAAACAAAAAGTAACTAATTAACAACCACCCTTGCCAAGGGAAACAGCCTCCTCAGTGTCTCCTCCTTGGTGGAAGCTAGGGAGGTAGCCATCACATATTGGTGGCAGCACTGGGATAAAAAGACCCATTGTGCTGCCATCTGAGAAGAATAGTTGGGTGAGTGAGTGTCACCATCACACTATTATGTACTGATACTATTACTTATTTTCGGTGGGGGGGGGGGATCCTGAGTTAAGTAGACGCATCATTTGTATGTTTTACTAATAATCTGGAGCTATCCCAGTATTGTGTGGTAGTTTGGTGCTTGGTTCCACAACACTGAATAGGTAAATATTCTCCCATTTTTTCCCCTAGCCTTAGTGCTCTGAACATATAAACACAGTTGATGTTCAGTGTTCTCTCAGCATTGCCTGTAGGCTACTGAACCACCTTTTGTACTTGAGGGACCATAACCGTCATAGGCATGTTAGGGAGAGCCAATTAAAAGTATAAAAATGTAGTAATCCTACTTGCAAGCTGAAACAATTGGATGCTCTAAATGCTTTGCTGATTCTAGACCTCAAGCTGTTCATTATCTCTTTGGAAAATGCAGAATTGTCTGAAATAACTGCTGACTGATTAGTCCTGTGACAGTCTCAACACCTGAAGTTCTCTTTGAAGTAGGAGGCTATGCATTTGCTGAAGGCCAACCAGGATTTAGTTCTGAACATTCTGTTGAAGCAGTAAAGGTTGCACAAGATATACATAAATTGCTCTGAGTTCTTTGCTCTTTATTTGAACACATTATAATAAAACTGTTCAGCAGCTTTTGAACTGGTTGGTTAGAGGAATGGAAATTCTGTAAATAATATTACCTTCAGAACAATGTGAAGTATTTGGCATGTTAGACCTTGAGTGTTTTAAAAATGAAATAGCTAAATGCTTCCTGCGTCAATTTTGAAATGTCTTATTAACTCTGGTGTTCATAAATCCTTTTTAAAGTATTACAATGGAATAGTGCAGCAATTTGCATAAAATTAATAAATCCTCAACTAGACTCAGCTTCCTATGCAGTAAAGCATACCAAAACTTTGATTTTTTTTCTAAAAGGTCAGACAATATCATAATAAAATCATTTGAAATGCAAAGTACTTTGGTTGCATCCAAACAAATGTACACATAATTTTAATGATGTATTTCTTTCTCAGTTTCCCTCTCCTTCTGTTTGCATGCAAGATATTGCACTGGAAAATAAACAACAGAGGGCTAATGTGGGCTTCAGTCCTGTTGTTAATCTTGAGCAAAGCAGAGTCATCAAATCACTTGGACTGAACTGTGTGTTGACTCACCATGCAGTTTAATGGCACTACTATAGTTGGGTTTAACCAACAGATTCCAGCAATGTCATCAGTTTCTGGCCAGATGCATATATATCACCAAGTCATATGGTTTAGTCTTGAATGATTGTTCTCTCTTTGTCTTCCCTCCCTCCCTCAGTTCCATTTAAAAAAAAATTCAAAATGTGATGACAGTATTAAATCATTATACCAACTCAGTTTTTTGCCATGATATTCCTACCCCACTGTGTTACATCTGTAGACTGAACCTGTGTGTTTCTGCAGGTCCAGACTCCATATGGGTATATTGACAATATGATTTAAATGTAAGAAGCTTTTAAAATACTTGCTCTGCCAGCTGAGCTTGGATTCTAGCTGAGATTTAGGCAAGTTTTAGGTGGGAGGCAGCATTGGCAGCAAAATGTATATGATAATATTTAGCTGCACCCATGAAGAGGATTCAAACTGGGCAAGGTAAACCGGATTATTTAGCTATGCACTGAACTCCTTAAATATCATCATTGGAGGGAAAATCAATAATGAAGTGACCAATGATTCTGTGAGTGGGATTTCAATGGATCAGTTTCAACTGGTGAGTACTGTTCATGTGGACAAGCTGGTGGAGCAAGTTAGGAAAGCAACTTGTTTTCTTGATCCCTGTCTCTCTTGGTTGTTCAGGGAGGAGATGCAATTAGGCTTCAACTATATTATTGATCCATCTCTCGGGGAGGAAGATTTTCATCCTCTTTTACAGAAGCAGTGGTATGACCGCTTCTAAAAAAAGCCCTCCCCGTATCCCCTGGACTATAGATCATTTACAAATCTCCCTTTTCTGGGCAAGTTGATTGAGGAGTTTATCGCACCACTTAAAAAATCCAGTTTACCTTTCCCGAGCTGAATTCTAATTTGAGAGGCAGCCAGGTTTTATCATATGTAATTCACCCCTGAATCTACTGGCTGAACACAACTCAGATGCAGCCTGGGTACCAGGAGTGCTCAAGCAAGCTGCTTTTCAAAGCCGGGAATTTTATGACTTTAAAAAGTTGCTTGCTGAGTGCTCCTGAGACCTGGACTGTACCTGGGTTGTATTCGGCTGGTGGATTCAGCAGTGAATTATGTGCAATAGAACCCAGCTACCTCCCAAATTAGAATTCAACTCGAGAGAGGTAAGCTGGGGGGGGGAGGTTTAGCCGTGCAATAAGCTCCTGAAAGAGTAGTTGATTTCCAACTCCAGGTGGTCTTGGATGATACAATTTATCTAGATCCGTTGCAAACCAGCTTCAGAGCAGGATATGGAGCTGAGACTGCTATGGTCACCTTAATGGATGATCTTCATCTGAGCTCACTGTGTCCCTGCTGGTGCATGCGGACCTCTCAGTGGTCAATACCATCAACCATGGTATCCCTCTGGAAAGTCTGGGTGATTTGGGGATAGGAGGCACTGTAAATCAGTTGTTTTGGTTCAATCTCTTAGGCAGGTTCCATATGGTGGTGGTTGGGGATAGCTGCTTCTCAAAAAAAGGAATTCTTATATAGTGTGCTACAAGGTGTCATTCTATCCCCAGTGCTATTCAATATCTACATGAAACCATTGGGAGATGACACCCAAATATTCTTCTCCATGCCTTCAAAACCAGCTTCTCCTCTGAATGAATACCTGGAATATGTAATGGGTTGGGTGAAGAAAAATGAATTGAGACTGAATCCAAACAAAACAGAGGTGTTTATGATCAAGAATACTAATCTGGGGCTGGAGGTGTATAAACCAGTTCTGGATGGGGTTGCATTGCCCCTGAAAGACTATTCATAGTTTGGGACTGCTCCTGGATCCATCCTTCCATGTTTCAGCTCAGATGCAACAGTGAGGAGTACCTGTTATGAGCTTCAGCTGATACCCCAATTGTGCCACTTCCCAGAATTGGACGACCAAAGATGGTAGTTGTTACGAATCACTAGGCAGAGTTGATTTCACAACAGCTAATCCTGGTTCAGGCTGGCAGTAGGGAAGTGGCTGCTGTGGCAGAACTGGCTACAGGGAGGAGTCAGACAGTCAGGGAGGGAAGGAGTCAGTGAGGAGTGAGCTGAGGGTAGTGACAGACAAGGAGAAGAGAGAGAGATGAAAAGAGATTAGATTGAGCTGAAGTTTCAGTGCAGAGTTCCTTAGCAGAATTCAGAGTTCTTTTAAAGGAGTAAAGAGGTAAAAGGCAGAAGACTTTCATCAAAGACTGAAGGGAACAGTTTAAGATTAGAGAGTTAAGAGTGAAAAGCAACTGAATAAAGAAGTACTTGCACCTGATGATTTATAGTCACTCTTCTAACATACCATCTATGAAACTATTCTGAATAAGCAATATTCTTACTACATGTCTGTAACTAAAGTTGTGTTTGTTTGTTTGCTTCTGACTGACAGATTTAATAAGAAGAAAAAAACAGGGAACATATTGCCAAACAGATTTAAAGCTTGTAGGAGAAGGACACTGTGGGGACCCTGACCCTTAAACATTTAGGGAAGGTGTGTTAAGGGTGAAAGTTGGTCCAGTGTAATTCATGAGGTGTTTTCAGATGTTTCTGAGGCTAAAAGGTGGCCTCAAAGCATTGTCAGGAAGACTTTGTGACAGTAGTGCACATGCTGATAACCTCAAGACTGGACTTCTGTAATGCACTCTACATTGGGCTACCTTTTTACCAAATCTGGAAACACCAACTGGTTCAGAATATTGCAGCTAAGTTGATTACGGGTACATCCAAGAGTGATTACATTACACCAATCTTAACAGCACTCCACTGGCTGCCAATTAGTTTCCAGGCAAAGTTCAAATTGTTGATTATTACATTTAAAGCCCTACATGGCTTGGGTCCAGGCTACCTACATGATTGCATGCTTCCATACAATTTGCCCTGTACACTCAGGTCCCCTGGGATATGTTTGCTCCACCTGGTCAGGATTAGACTGGCAACTGTTTCCTAGAGGACCTTTTTGTCTGCTGGCCCCAGACTGGGAAATGACCTGCTGGAAAAGGTATGACAGCTTAAAATGCTAACAACATTTTAAACAACATGAGCAATTCCCCCTCCCCCCTCCGTATTTTATTCATTTCACGGCCTCAAGCCCTGATCAGACAGTCCTGAAAGGCTGGCTTGGGGGAGGAGTTGGGCATCATTTCCAGATGACACACACCCTGACTCTGCCCTCAGGGTGCCCTGATGCTGCGTGCCACTCCACACGGTTCACAGCATCGTGACATTCCTCTGACACTTTGTCCATATGATGCAGTGTTGAAGGAGCACTGTACAGCTGTGGCCATGCAGCTATGATGCCCTTTCAAGTGCGCAAAAAGGAGCTGTTTTTTGTGGCTGCTTTTTGTGCCTTCAAAAGGCCAGATCAGGGCTGCAGTATGAGGTTGTTGCAGCCCCAATCTGGCTAGGAAAGGTGTTGTGTCCCACCTCCCCTCAGGGGCTGTATGTACAGCCCCTCACCCATCATTTTATTTCATTACAAAAAAATGGCAGATTGTATAACATGATATTGCAAATGGCTGAATTTCATTTAGGATGGGATTCAAGAGATTTAATTCAATTAGTGTATCATTAAAACTAATATTAAAATCCAAGGAAGAAACATACTAAAAATTCTCCCATTTATTGGTAAAGGAAAGGATTGTAAAGTTGTATCGGCTTTTCATACTGCAGATTTGTATGATACTCCTTAACATCTCTGCTGCATACAGTATTAGCAAAAAGTTACATGTGCTACAAATAGGCCTACGAAGAATAATTTGGTTTCTGATTTTTATCCTGTCAGTGAAAATCATGCACTGTAGTACCTTCCCTTGGACCACTGTCTAGTTGCAGGCAAAGAATGTCATCTTTAAGTCCCACCAAAATTCTTTGCACAGAATGAAGCCCCCCACCCCTTTGTACTTGCTCATCCTCATTTCCCAGAAAATAAAATCTCACACCTATAATAAACACATTTCAAAGCAACTTTTACAGCCTCACTTTCTATTCTGGGAACACTCCATTGTACATTAGCTCTGAACAGTAATGTGCAGCTCCATAGAGGCCTCTGTGCTCTGATAAATGATTTGGTGATCTCATTTCCCAGGACAATACATACTTATTTGGGCAGGGGGATCAGGCTGCACTAGCAGATTGGCCTGCACAGTCAGTTGATTTCTCTATTACTTATATAATGGATGCCATAAATTTTAAATTGCAATCATTGTGGAATGTGGGAGATGCAATGAATCTGTACCCTCCTGATACTTGCAAAATAAAAGCACAGTATAAGCAGCTCTGTATTTTTGTCATATTCTCTAACCAGAAATGTATTGTCTTAATTAGGGCTATGCACATCTATACAGCCATCATCTCCTTTTCACTACTGTGTGAAGTCTTTACTTAGGTTCATCATGGAGTGAGGGTGGTTAAAGGGATAAGAGCCATCCACTTTGTGCTTATTTCCCCATGTGCACATCTTTGTGCTGCTATTTTAAAATGTAGACATTGTATGAAAACATTTCTCTGCTAAGAAAAGCATGATAAAGCTCCCCCACCCCGATACCTACACAATATGAGTACACTGAAGCCAAACTATGATCACCTGATGAATGCCTGGGAAGAATGAAGTGAGAAAGGGTTCCATATCCTATTGTCTAATTGTTTATCATAATATTATGATAAACAAGTATGGTTATGATACTCTACTGGAATGTAACATTGTGAAACCAATCACACAAGGGTGCAAAGCTGTGTACTCTTATGTTATGCCTCGGTTTTTGTAACTCATCCACAGCTAAGACTGCTGTACTTATCTACAACTAAGACTGAACTCCTAGACTTATACAATGGTTTATGCTACCATCACGTTGGCAAGCTATAGGACCAGTATTTATTCATGAGTCTGGCTTGCCTGTGACCAAATAACAGTTCTGAGTGGTTTCTGATAAGATTCTAGACCTCTGGCTGGGTTTGGAACCCTTTCCTTAAAAAAAAAAAAAGTTTAGTTTCAACAGCTATGATAGCAGAGATACCAGTCTTGGGCATTTGTACTGTAGACAAGTGGTGCTCTCAAAATTTTTCATATTTATATTCTCCATTTTATGTCATTATCTAAATAAATAAAGTGGAGACCTGGAGGAGAAGACAGGATTGCCATATGTGGTCACAGTTTTATTTTTATTTATTTTGGGGGGACAAGCACAAAGCAGCAGAGTCCAGTTGGGGCTTTCAACTGTTTTTGTTTTGTTTTTCCCTCTTGAAGCTTGCAGCCATACTTTCTGCTGGTTCATTTGTGGAGCAACAACCTAGATGTGGTGAAAAGCAAAGCTCTTGTACTGCAGATTCTTAGGGCCTCAACAGACCAGCATAAAGAGCTGGCATGGGAGTGGGGTGGGTGTTTGGTGACCACATGCCAGCCACCCTGATGCCAGTGTGATGCCACCCAAACAACCACATGGCAGGCTGCATCACACCATGTCTTCAGCACAGCATTTATATGTGATGCGCGAAAAAAGCTTATAAAAGCTGCCACAGCAGCGGCTAGGACCCCCTTTCCACAGCACACAACAAAACCATCTTTTTGTGGCTTCTTTTTGCACCACAGAAAGACCAGATTGGGGCTGCAGCATGCGGTTTCTGCAGCCCCAATACAGCAATCAAAAGGGTATTGTCCCACCTTCCCTTGGGAGCTCTCTCTACAGCTCCTTAGTGGTGTTCAACAGCTTTGGCAACATTAGTCAGATTTTGTACATTATGGGCCAGTACAGGTCAGAAGAAAGGGGCAGGCAGGGGCCACCCCTTTCTTTTCAGGATCATTGCTGCCACAACCTCATGGCCGCAGCAACGATCTACCCCAAAAAGGAGCTGCAAAATGCAGATCCTTCCTGCAATGCTGCTAATGTGCCATTAGTGCCCTGGGCCATTGTGGTGATGTCACACATGCACCTCCCTGTTTGGACTCGGTGCACATGCAACATCATCGACATGTGCACAGTGTGGATAGTGCTGCTTAAAGAGGGTGCCACCCATAAGTGCTAGGGTTCGGGAGCATGTGGTTGCTGTGAACCATAGCTTTGGCCCAAGGATGGCACTTCCTGCCCATCTGTACAGGACCTATGTGTTTTAAAATTGTGCTTAGATGAGGGTGTGGAAGGATGCTTTAGAGCCACATAATACCCTGTTTCCACGAAAATAAGACACCCCCCAAAAATAAGACCTAGTAGAGGTTTTGCTGAATTGCTAAATATAAGGTCTTCCCAGAAAGTAAGACCTAGCAAAGTTTTGTGTGTGTGTGTGTGTGTGTGTGTATATATATATATATATACAGTTTATAATAAATGTTTGTTTATTTATTTATTTATTTATTTGGTTCAACAGTAAATGTGAATTCTTCTTCATGGGAAAAAATAATTCCCAGAAAATAAGACCTACCACATCTTTGGGAGCAAAAATTTATATAAGACACTGTCTTATTTTCGGGGAAACACGGTATTAACCAGGCCAGAGGGAAAAAAATAAATAGGAAAATCTTTTTCGCTTTACCTATTTTTCAGGGCTTGGTCACCAACCACCTGAATATTAATTCTCAAATGTTAAACTCTTTAGGGCTGATATGATAAATCTACCACAGACAGGCAATAAAACATCCCTTTGTGATCTACAAAGGATCTTCCAGGAATTCTTTTATTGGAAGTGGGGCCTCCCTCTTCTGTGTCAGAAATGTTCAAGTGTATTTGGGAATTTGAAGAATTTTTAGGTTGCTGAAGGCATTTTTTAGATGATGGCCTACTCGCTAGGCAATTGCAACCTTTGGGTGAGTTCTGATGGCAGTACAATGCTTTCCATGGCCTCCTGGAGTGACCTGCCCATGAAAACAGGCATTATGTCTGAGTGGAGCATAGTTTCTTTGCACATTTGATCCCTTTGCAGATGTTGAATGCTATTATTTCAACCCCATAATTTGATCTCACCTATTTATTTCTGTTCCTGTTTGCCAAAGAAACTTAGATAATCAAAACGGTAGGGAAACAGAAATGGTAGCAGACTTTGCTCTTTTGAGAACCAAGAATCAGGGAACGTCAGGGATTAAGGTCAGTGGAGAAAAGTCTTTTAAAGCTTATGTCAAAAACTCAAGATATTGGTAACTGCAACTCATATAAGGTCATGCCTTATAATATATTTATGAATATGCACCATTACAGAACAGGATTATTAGGCAGTGAATTTTTTTAGACTTCTTATAATGCAGGTGTTCTGGAAGTTAGATTTGGGAACACAAATTGCCTGAAATTATTCTTCCTTAACCATGAAACTTTCCAGGTGAAAAAAGTTTAGTCTATTAGAAGTTCTTGTGAGGATAAAACACACCAGGAGAAGAAAATCACCTTACAAATTCATCCATCCTGAAGAAAAGGCAGGTAAAAAAGAGAACAATTAATAACAAAGATCCAAGCACTTTCACTTAAGCTAAATTCTCCCACTGAAATCAAAAGAGTAAAGTATGGATCCTATCCTTAATTATGATCTTTTAAATTTTTTTTTAAAAAAAGTTGAAATAATTATTTCAAGCTAAAAAGCATAATGCCAATAAAAAACCAAACTTCTTTCCAGATTAGGTTAGACTGCATCTCTGCACCTTCTGTTCCAAGTAATTGCATTAAAAACTAGTAACTATGGAAAGTCAGCTTTATTTTCTTTGTTATATTGGATAAACATCATTGAACTTTCTAAGCAGAAATGAGTCAATGAAGCAAATATAGCCTCAGTGGGAAGATGTTTATAAATAAATAATTATAGCTATGGGCTGAACAGAAATAATGCACAAATGACCAAAATATAAAATAAAGAAGCACTAGCAATGAGTGTATTTTTCTTTCTTCACTAATTCCCTCAAAGATATCCTGGTATAGCTTTTTATGAGTAAAGCTGCATCAGGGTCCCAATTACACACTACCTGCTGCTACATGGATTAACAGAAAACACTTTTCAGAGGAAATTGCTTCCTAATTGCCAGCAAAAATTTCAAGTAATCAGAAGATCCTTAATCTTTCAGAGGGGTAAACGAATCCTCTCTGAACCCATTTGCTTTTCCCTCTCCACCAACCCAAAAACAAAGACATTAGGAAAGGAGTAAACAGAAGTTGTTCAACAACAGCTTTTAAACAATACACATGCTTTCTCAAGCCCATTAAAAAGAAATTATCTGGATCATGACCACATATGCTTAAAGAGCAGGCATTATCGTGTATGTATTGACCCAGCTGCACAGTTGTCAGTATAAGAGAAGGGCAACCATAGGGTTCAATAATAAAATAAATTTATCTGTGAGAACTGAAATGGATAGACAGTGTGCTGCTGGTAAGGTGCAAACTTACTATTCAGAAACAGCAACACTTCTTCTTTTCTTTTTTTTTTCTTTTTTTTTTACAGTATCAGAAAGGATGGTACAATGCTTGGAGCTTCAGGTAAGATTCAATTCCAATTAGAAGTCAAAGGCTTTCATGGCCAGCATCCATAGTTTTTTGTGGGTTTTTCGGGCTATGTGGCTTTGTTCTAGAAACGTCAGAAAAAACATGGCCACACAGCCTAAAAACCCACAAAACAAACAACAACAAAAAACAATTCCAATTACTTTATTCACCCCAGATCAGGAGGTTTGAGTCTGATCATCTGCTGCCCTGAAGCAACATATATAGCTGGACAAAGTGAGTCACTGTGCTCATCTAAAACACAGCATTTAGTTATTTGTGTATTGGTTTTGAAATCAGAATTTAGGATGCTTCCTTTTGAAGGTAACACATTTGAGTTACATGCTGCAAAAGGGGGAAGGGATTTTCTTCTATTATCCATGGCACATGTCTAAAGGCATAAATTCTTCTGCTTTTCTGTCAAGAACTAGACATTCCTGTCAGGTCTGCTGGATTTCTCAACAGCTACTGATACCATTGATCATGATATCACTTAGGAGTTATTGGCTGGACTGGGATGGGCCTGGGGACAGATTTTTAATGGCTCTAGATCTTTCTAGAATGGTTCTAGAAAGGTCCACTTACTGCGATCCATACTTCATCCACTTTCTTGATCTATCAGTTCCCTCGATTTGTGTACATTTCCAGTCCCAAATAAAATTGCTTGTTAAGACTATTACAGTCCTGAGTAGGAGCAGAATGTATAAAGGAATGTCCATTTCAACATATTCCTATCTGCCCACATATTTACTTTATGAAGGACTCTCTCCATGTTCCTGTTCCATTTCCATTTCCACCAACAGCATGGTTGAAAGTGAACTATGAGAGACTGTCCTGTATGGCATCATGTAGACTGTGCAAAGCTTGTCAGAGAACCCTTGTGAATTACTCTCATGTTGGTTCAATACCAAACAAAAACTCTTCTGTCACAACACATTTTTTACTTTGGGGGCAAGGGCTATGAACCAATCTGATTTTTCATATGGTTTTATTTCTGTTTCGACTAAATCTTAAAGCTGTTAATAACCGTGATTATGGAATGAAATAGAAGTATACACAGTTGAAATGAATATGAATACAGCTATAGATAGATTGTATAGACAGACAGACAGATAGATAGATAGTAATTTTCTGATCATCACTTTGCAATGACAACATATTTTCCATACTTGGGGGAAAAATCTTTTCCATCCTTGACTTGGATATAATTGTTTAAAAATGCTATTTTCCAGTAAAATATGCTATTTTCCAGTTAGGAAATATTTCTGGGTGGAAATACTATTTTCTCTATAGAAAATTCTGTTTTCTTCATATAATATTATGTTTTGTTTGCAAAACAATTTCTTTTGTGAATTTTGCACAGAATGCACAATTTCTGGCATGAAGATTCTTGTCAGTCCAAGAATATTCTCATCAAAGTTCCTCAGAACTTGGAAAATGTGTTTTTCAAATTATTATTACTATTATTATTATTATTAAAAATTATTTTCATTCCTACCCTCTATGCCATGCCTATCCACTTTTGGCAAATGCTGCTGCATGTGTATTTATTGGCCAGCTGCCTTTACTCTTCTTTAGTGACTTTTTTTCAACCACAGAGGCTAGGATTACTGTAACAAGGTACTCCAAGACAAGGGGGAGCTCCAGAACAAAATAAAATTGAATTGCTAAAACTGACCTGTCAAGAGCTTTTCAAATTTGTTTTTGGTTTTTGAAAGAAAAAAAACCCCAGATATTACAGGTGTATATCACAATACATATGAGTCTCTATTCAAAACACCAATGTCTCTTTTTTGTCTTATAAAGCAGCGGAAGAGCAACAACAGATCTCTGCAGTTAGCATGTAGGCAGAAACTACAGAAACTGAATGTCTCCCAAATTCAGGGCCAGGTTGGGTTGGTTTGGACAGTTCTGATACCTGTCCAAATAGAAAAGGGACTTTTTAAATGTAGACTGAGGGACTGTGCAAACCACCCCTAAGGGATTCAGCCCTGGTGGCGCAGTGGTTAAATGCCTGTACTGCAGCCACTCACTCAAAACCATAAGGTGGCGAGTTCAAGACCAGCAAAGGGCTGAAGCTTGACTCAGGCTTGCATCCTTCCGAGGTCGCTAAAATGAGTACCCAGATTGTTGGGGGGCAAATAGCTTACAATTGTAAACCGCTTAGACACTCCTTAAGGGTATGAAGCGGTATATAAATGAAGCTGTTTGTTTGTTTTTTGTTTAAGGAGCCTCCATTTTTGCTGGATTGGGGCCATGGCAACTGCACACCACAGCCCCGATCTGGCCTTTCCAGGGTGGCTCCTTTTTGCACCCTGGAAAGGGTGTGATAGCTGCAGCGGCACGGCTTTATGGCGCTCCTTTGTCACTCTATCATGTCGATGCAGTACTGGAGGAAAGCTGTGATGTCATGCACTATGCGGCGTGGTGTGCGACACCACACCACCCTGGTGATGGAGCCAGGGTGTGAGTCCTGTAGATGCTATACCCCGACTCTGCCCCCAACCTGGCCTTTAAGACTGGTGTGTACAGGAAGTGAATCAGCAACTGAACACTGTTGAATATTCATTAACATTTTGAATTTGGAAGAACAAAGAGTTACTAACCAGAAACCTGTTGTTTCCTCAGTTACACTAGTGTAAGCACTTTTAAAGCACGGGTGCCTACAGGGCTAGAATCAGAGCAGAAGCCTCAGCCTTGGGCCCTTTAAATCAACAGTGCAAAAACTATCACAGATTTATGCTCCACCAATGCGTTAATAATATTTTTTGTTTCAGTGTATTTGTAAAAAGTGATACTCTTCATATAAGGAAAAGACAAGAATGAGGAGAGAGAAGAGAGGAGAAAGGGTGCAATTTTAGTGGTGGGTTTAGTTACTAATCACAGTAAATTTGTTTTCTAGAGTTCTCCAATCACAATACTTCGGGGGTGGGAGAGAAGCTAAACATACATACTAAAGGATTTATTGTTCCTGCTAGTGGGGACTGATGGCCTCCATGTTAGTAGAGCTGCAAGTCATCTCTAGATACTCATGTACTCATGAGTTCATCGATTTAATGTGGATAAAGGGTAGTTATTATTAACATTATCTATGGATCTACAATTGTGTGGATCTGGTTTCCCTTGTTTTCCTTTTACAATGGTAGTACCTACACATTGTAACAGAATGTAACACCCTGTTTTAGAATGGAGATTTTATAATCTTAATATGAATTTAGGAAGCCAGATTGTTTGCAAGATTATGTTATGATGAGAAAGATCAATCTTGTCATGCAATTAACTGGTTAATTTAAACATCTTCAAGTTTTAATTAATATGTGATGCTCTCATGATGGGATACATGAATGACTAGAGAGAGTAAGTATAGCAAGAACAACTTTGGTGAATTACCATCAAGCTTGGGAATTCAAGACTGTACAAAGATTATGCACAAAGGATTGAGAAGCGCTAACTTAATTATATTCAAAGAGATGAAAAAAGAAAAACAAGAGCTGGCCACCAAATAATTTGTCTGGTCACTTAGAATGGATGAACTAGCTATTTTCTGACATCATCATTAGCCACTCTAGCATTAGTTTCTGTTCTCTTTAGATCAGTTGTAATTGCATACTCAGAATAAGAAAACAAGAAGCATATCATTAATTTTTCCCAAATAAAACTAATTAGAAGGAAAATAACACAGCAGTGTGTGAAAGAGTGTGATAATTAAAAAGAAGAGGACAGATAATCATACAATGGTAATTAAGTGCTGTCAGGTAAGAAAGATTGACGTTGCACATTTAATCATCGCAAATGTTTTCTTAAAATTACAACTTTTAGAAAGAGCCAACCAAACTCAGATAATAACAAAACAGTGATTAATTTCTAAAGACTGCCAAGCCCACATTTTAACCTGGGGGCATGTTTTTACATGGAGTCTTTAATAATTGTACATTCAGCGGAGCACAAAAAAACAAAAAGTATTTAAACAAGAAAATTGTTTCATACATTCTGCACAGGATTGTAGCTGAGAGATGGGAGGGTAAGGAGCAGTGATGTCAACTTCTTCCCCTTCCTTCCCCCCCCCCCACCATCCTTTCTGTTTTGTTCTTCAAAATCTTTTCCTTTCTTGTCCTTACAAATTTTCACTTTCCTGCAGTGAATGGTTTTTATTAATAACCAGACCCATACATCTGTTGTTGTTAGTATCTTAGTGTGTCCCATCTCAGGAGAAAAAAGGAGATAAATACAATAATATAAATAAATTATCTATACGTCCTATGCAGTGAATGCATCTTCTCTTCTCCTAGCTAGGAAAAAAAGGAATTATTGATTTGAAATCAGTTCTTCTAAGGTGTGTGATGGGTGCTTCATTAATCTTAATTGTTATACTAGCAGTGTTTCTCTATTTACTAATGTTTGCTTTGCTTTCTCTTGTATAAAACATAGTAGACCATTCAATACATGACTTTAACAACACTTTACAATGTGAGGAAACTTCAAGTGGGAAAAGACTGAGAAAGTGATGTACTTGAAAGCTCCAGTATATCGGTATGGGATATCAGATAACAGATCAATAGCCATTACTGGAACACGTTACTCTGATAGTCAGTGTTAAGAATATTGCATGTACACTTGCTACTATATTCAATGTCTATATCTCACCCACCAAACATATCTTTTGTAGTCTCTCACTCTTTCTTTCTTTCTTTCCTTCTCTCTCTCTCTGCCTCTCTCTCTTTCTGTGTGTTTAGCTGCAAAGATGTACTCTTTAGGAATCAGGCCATGCATTCATTAAATTCATGCTTAAGCAAATCTATTGGTCTTAAAGGTGCTACACAGCTACATTGCTCTGTTTTTTTGTTTGTTTTTTTAATGATAACTGACTAGAATGACTCCCCCTTTGAAAATATAATCTTTGCTCCAGGTTGAGTGGGAGGTTTAGTCTGAAAACCCAGCTATTGAAACTACTGCACATATTACACAGTTTGAATGTGTACTCACTCGATTTTGTAATAAGGGAAACTGAAAGAATTTTTCTTTGTAGCAAAGAGTATATGGTGGTAGGGTGAGGGTAGTCAGAGTGGACTCACCACCACACAAAGAGTGGACTCACCAGCACATGATAGACGTAACTAAGATGAATGTAGCAATGGGGAAGGGTAATGAGGCCATTGCCCTCTCAACTGAGAAGTCTGTCTCTCAATGAAATTCTCCTTGATCCCCAGGTTGCTAGCATTTCAGTAACTTAAACCTTCAGATTATCATTTCAAATATATATTTAGGCATCTAAAGGAAAGGAGCAGGCAGAGTTACCAAAGGAATGCAAACACATTAAATATAAGGGTTCAACATGGGAATAGTTTTTGGTGTCTCAATTTCTGTAATGCTAGCAATTTGAGGACTGAAGGGAAGTTTCAGATGGGGGACAGAATTCATGTTTGGGAGGAAATGGCCTTATTCCCTCTTACCACTTCTCCTCCCCCCATTCCTATTGGCCTGAGTAATTCTGTCCATGTCAAATTGTAAAGAGAAAGAGGCATTTTCCAAATAATAAAATTAGATGTTCTGAGAGGAATTATTTTTTAATGTCTAACATCTGAATTGGTGTCCCAGGACATTAATGCCTCGTTTGTTTTACAGAGGGGCGGGTAAGAAATAATAATAATAATAATAATAATAATAATAATAATAATTATTATTATTAACAAATGAGGCTTTAAACCTGCTATTGAAATTATAGAACAGCATATCTGGTAATATTTATTACCCAATGTTGTCTCTATCTCATTGCAACTTTGATATCAGGCATTGTTAGAGTGTATTTTTTCATTGGTGGGGAAAAACACCCATAAGCTTCCAGGTACATTGTAATCCCATTAGTCCTCAGGTGTGAAACATCACGACCATGGCAGTTCCGATATTAGTCTGTTTTATTACACTATGGGGCAAATGGGATTTAAATGAGAGTAAAACTAGAGAGAACTGGGAAATGTCATGTGATAAACATCATGCATTTCCTGGTTTTCTTTAGTTTAACTCTCATTTAAATCCTGTTTGCCCCCTAGTGTGATAAAGCAGTGTCAGCATCTCTTCCTCTTCCCTCATGCCCCATTCTTTTGCTATTGCTAAGCAAGCTGATTTCCTGTATTTGTTATCCCCCCATTTCTATTTTTATTTCTTTTTTTTCTGTTTTGTTAAAACACACACGCACATCATTAAATTGCATTAGCAGAACTCCAGAATGGCATTAAAAAATGAAAGGGACACTGGGTAGAACATAAGACAGTAGATCAGGTTAAAGAGGATTACAGAAAAGAGCACAAGGGGACAATGATAGCAGAAAAAAAGTCCCACAAAAAAAAGGGGGGGGGGAAGCTGTTGAGAAGTGTGTTAATGGCTGTTCCTAAATCATTATGTTTCTAATTTCTTTTAACTAATATGATTGTTGCAAGAATGGAGCTCATGTGTTAATGTCCCAAGAAGAGTATTACAAATAGTATCCATGTTTATTTCACTTGATGAAATATGAAAAGATTCTATAAGCGTATGGGCTGGACAAATGTTACATATTTCAGGAAAGTTCAGCAAGATTTTATTCGCACATCTTACAAATTATTCAAAACACTTAACATACTATTCAGAAAACAAATAGATATTGTCTAATATATATGCATCTAGAAGGCATTTTCATTCAGTTGAGGTTAAAAACAGCGGCAACATATAATGTGTGTGTGTGTGTGGATGGGGGCTCAAATGAATTTTCTGCTTCCCATGGTGTCACAAAGGGTAAACAGAACCTGTACAAACCTGTTGCTTTGCAAGTTAGCACTACTACAAAGAAACAAAGAGATGTTGAAACCTCATTGTAGCTCCCCCCCCCCCCCACAAATAAAGCTTTTCCCATGACCATCCCACTTTGCAGGACTTACAGCAGCAAAAGGGATGTCTGTGAAAAATGTGGGAGCTCTATTGTAACTTAAATAACATATAAGAACTGTGTTTGGACATGCATGTCCAGTAATTGTGACATAGATGTATCCTAAAGCAACCTTCACATTTTCTGTTTTTTTTTTTCTGTATTGTCTAGAATTTGTGTTTCTATCACATTCCTCTTAAAACCACATTTTTCTTAAAACTCAATTTTGCCTGCAAGTAAATGACTAATCCTTTGCCCTTGTATGATGGCTTGTTGTTTGCAAATCATTAAATGCATCATGGTGAGATCGGCATACTAATTTTTGTATTCATTATTTTCAGTTCTAGTACTGCACAGGATTAGAAATGCCTGCTATTTACTGGCACCTAGAGGTACTAAAGCCTGCTTCTGGCAGATTATCCAGCTTGTTAATTACTGGCAAAAAGTGGTTTGAGAGAATTCATTACCTGTTTAAAACCCAATAATTTCAGGGCAGCGAGAAACATAATTCTTTTGTCTGCAAAAAAGACTTATGCAAAAAAGGGAACATTTTGCATCTCTAACAAGCAAAATTGCTGGTGGAAACTTGTATTGCTATTCTTCATGTGTGACCTGAAAGATGGCTTACAAAAATCCTGCCAAGTAATAAAAAAGGGCAACAATTTGGTACTGGACTACAAAACAACAAATTTATATTGGATGATGAATGTCTGAGTAGTGTTTAAGAGAAATTAAATTAAACAAATATGTACAGAATTTTTAAAAAAAATTAAAAAATTTTAAAAAACAGCAACTGACTATTATTATTATTATTATTATTATTATTATTATTATTATCTGACTCATTATATTCACTTAGAGAAGGGAACTCATCTAAATATAGTTCTTTATGTACCCATTCCAGTGGCCCATGGTCCAAGCAGATGGGAAGGCTCACCCTAGACTGTGGGATAAGGAACCTTTTACATGTGGTAGATCCATGGCTCACTGAGACATTACTAAGAGCAATTAAAGACAATCATATATCAAAACAAATCTCAAAACACCAACAATAATGTAATAGAAGCAAAGAATTTACTTATTATATTAGGTAAGAATCATAAAATAAATGCATATCTTAAGGAAGCTCTCCACTATATAGAAAAATGCTATCAAAAAGAATGCTAGCCTAGGTCCAACTTGAATTGTTTAACTCACCTAGAATGAACCAGGGAATGAAGAAGATTTGTATAGGTTTGACCTATTCAACAAATGATTCAATGGATCTACTCTTAATCGTCTTCAAGAGATCATCAATCAAACAAGATTTAGATAAGTGCTAACTGGGGGGCTCAACAAATGGCCATAAGCGGCACCACTGTGCCTGGTAGTTGGGGTTGTGGCAACCACACACCATGCTCAAACCCAGCACAAAAAGAAGCTGCAAAAAAAGTACATCTTTTTGTGCTGCAGGAAAAGTGCCCTATCTTGTTCTGCCACAGCTTTTCTGTGGCTCTACACACTGCACCAAAGATGTGGTGTGATGCCACCTGCTGTGTGGTTGGTCAGGCAGTGTGATGCTGGCATGCACTGGCACAGGGGTGGGTGATGGGCACATATCACACCCCTGCTCTGCCCCCACAATGGCATTTTTTGCTGGTCTGTTGAGGGTCTAAATCAGAAGTAGATTCAATGAGTCTTCTCTAAGACTTGGATTTAGGCTGGAGTTGGAATATTGTGGCCTACAAGATGTTATTGAATTACAGGTCCCATCAGCACTAGCCAAAATATCCAATGGTGAGGCGTGCCTGAAGGAATAAAACTGAAGGAGTACAATTTCAGGAGCAAGAGATGTATTTGTGTTGACTGCGATGAACATTTGCATTCAAAGAAGCACTGCAGATGCAGCAGTGTTTTCACAGCCTTGAAATCATTGTAAACAATGGATATTAAACAAAGATATCCAACTATGTCTGTGGAAGAGCTCAGATGTATTTAAGACATCAATAGGATTTCAGCTATGGTGACATGGTTTGAGCAGCTTCGAGGCATGTAATGTCATGTTTCATCTGATAACTATATTAATATTAGGAATAGACAAAGAATTCATTCCAAGGTTTGATAAGCTTGGACAGAATTCAGTTGATGTCTTTCTCAGACATAAATGCTATGTTTGGATTTTTGAAAAAAAATGGGGGAGGGGGTTCAACTAGTGTAGTGGATGCAGGGGCTGTACATACTGGCATATTTGGCTGGCCTGGAGGCAGAGTCAGGGTATGGCATCTACATGATGCACACCCCAACTCCACCCCCCCCCCGCAAGTGTGACACTCTGCGCCACACCATATGGTTCATGGTGCCATGGTGTTCCTCAGGTGCTGTGTCTACATGACATAGCACCAAAGGAGTGTGGCAAAGCTGCAGCACCATTGGCTATGGTGCCCTTTCCATGGCACAGAAAGGTGAGATCGAGTGGTGCCCTTTCTGTGGCACAGAAAGGCAAGATCGAGGCCATGACATGCGGTTGCTGGCTCAAAAAGGGACATTTGCTAGCTGCCCCATAAGGGTGTTCTGTACAGCCCCTAAGTTACTCTTCCACCCACTCCTGAGGCTAAACACCTGCCCACCATCCAGCCCAAAATATAACACCAAAACCACATCCCCCAACTGCATCAGGACAGATTTGGAAAGAAGCATTTAGTAACTTCACCAAAATTGTACCTCATTAAATTCTTCAAGGAATTCCTCCCTAATGGTCAAGTCCATTCTTGTGCCTGTCATATTTCTAATATAGCACCCCTGCAAGGAAGCAAACACCTGAGGAATGTTTGACCAGGGGAAAAAACTCTAGAGGCAAAATTTAAATGCCCAAGGAGTTCTTGCAACTCTTGAAATGTAGCCTTCTATATCATCTTTATGGAAGAGATTAGCCCACATAGTATCTGCAGATTCTCAAGGGGGAGCTGCTTACATTTTGGATGAAATCAAGCTCAGTTTCTAATAACGTAATTGCCATGGTGGGTCATTCAGATTTATCTTCCACTAAAGAGACTCCCCCCCCCCACAGCTGCTTTGTGAGCATGAAAAAATCTCCAGCCAAGAAATTACACTTATTGTCTGTGGACCCCCAGACAAGAGAAAATCATTGAGATAATGAACCATGGAACTTAACCCAGGTCTTTCATTAATGTCCCATTCCAGAAAAGAAGTAAAGCACTCAAACACAGAACATGAAATCGAAAATCTCACTGAGAGAGCCCTATAATAATAGAACTGTCCTTGAAAGGAAAATCCCAGGAGATCAAAGTCTGATGGATGCATCAGCAGGAGGCAGGAGGCAGATTTAATAGCCCATTTCTGGACCAAGCTATGTGCCATGCTATGGTAACATTGAAAGGTATACAGTGTGCTATACAAAGCTCCTCAGGATACCATCATTGATGGAATGTCCTGTTGGGTAGGGGAGATTATGTATAAGGTGGAACTCTATAGATGATTGGGGGAGGAGGGAACAATGCTTAGAGAGAAACTCAAAAGACTGGGAATGGGGTGATGTGTACAAAACTTTTACCCTGTCTGCCCAGGTTTCTTTATCTAGCTTCATGTGGATTAGCTACTCCTTCTCAAATATAAAATTTTGATTTTTAGCAAATAGGTTCTTGGAAAGGAACCAGTATGCTAACCTTAAATCCATTTAACAAGAAACATGTGGCTTTCTTGCATAGATAGGCATATAACAGTAAGTGCACTGTTTCTAATTTAATTGATTTGGGTCCCTTTTTCCTAAGAAGGGGTAGATCCCAATCCTGGCTGACAGTGAGGCTGGCCATATATGTTAGGTGTCCTGAATCCCAGGCCCATAGGCAATCAAGAAAAGGGTGGTTTCCAGAGCAAACAGAATACTTGTGTTTGAAGTAACAAAAAGCTAAAATCCCAGCAAAATAGATAGGGTTGTAGCCCCTGCCTTGAAAAGGTGTATTAATGGCATTCTTTCCTGTCAATGGTCCATATCTGCCATTTCTCTTATGAAGACCCATGCAGGGGAAATGGGGTGTAGCCACAACTCTGGGCCCCTCTTGTCCAATCTACAGGAATGATCAAAAGTGGCTCTTAAGTGGAAGGCCTCATCATAATGAAGCCATGCTAGGCCAAAGTACTCAGCTTTTATGTGAAAGATTATGTCCAAATATTTGGTTAAAAATGCCTTGCTATAGGTATTTCATTTACATGATTCCCATATAAGTGAGGAAACTGGCCAACCAGTTGGAACATTTCCTTTAGGCCTTCTTACAATATGGGTTTCCCCACACCCTTCACCTCATCCTTGTCCCTGTCTTTATTATCACACTCCCTATAAAGCTGTGAAAATTTTTTCAACAAACTCATATTTTCATATCTTCTCCTTAGTGTGTGATGCCACAGCTGGGTAAAATGTGGCTTTATACCACTATCTTCTGTGGGAAGCTGCATAGAAGACCTTTCCAAAGAGGCTTGGTGTTTCTCACTCTCCAGAGCTTCCACACAGGCTGTGACTGCAATGAGATCAGATTAGAGAGCTGGGTCTTGTCCTTACTGCTCATTCACTGTCTCCTTTGGATTTCCCCACTTCCCTTGCCACTCTCATCCTCTATACAGCATAGAGGTGACAAACAATGGGAACAAAATCCAAAGGGCCAAGACAGATGGGCTCAAAACGGTGTACCCTCACTGATACTAGGGTTCTGGAGTTCACAGCAACCACACGCTCCAGAACCCTAGTCCGTACAGGCACCAGCATTATGGAGGCATCCCGTCCACACAGAGGCCACCATGATTACATCTCCGCCATCCAGCAACAAGATGTCGCACACAGGAAGTGGTGTTAAAGGGCTATGTTGCAACCATTATGACATCTCAGGAAGAAGCTGCTCTAGGCAGCTTCTTCCTGCCTGAAAATTGTTGACATGGCAACCACATGGCCACACCAACAATCCAGAGGAGAGCTGCTCCTTTCTCCTCCTTCATGTCAGGGTGTGCAAGGGCACCCCTTTTCTGGACCAAGGAGAAAGTGTATTTTGCTGCTTCTCCTTGGCCAAGAAAAAGCCAGATTGGGGCCACAGGGTGACTGTCCGGTTACTGTGGCCCCAGTCCAGTGCTTCCAGGGGTCTGTACAGCTGTCTGTACAGCCCCAAATTTTCCTCATCAGAAGAAGGGAGAAATGGAAGCTATTTCTGTTTTGGGGGTGCCTTGGGTGAGGGATACTTTCCTTTTCCTTTTTTGTTACCACAACCTTTCTTTGAGGTAAGGACCATAAAACTGCACATACTAAATTCATCTAATAAAAAATGTCCTACCTAAGCATATACTCTGAAATTCACTGGAACTAGGACCGTCTATGCCTGACCACAGCTGTCTAGGCTTTGACTAGGGCCAATTGGTTCCAGGCCAGACCAACCAGGCCAAAATCAACTCCCAGATTTAATAATAATAATAATAATAATAATAATAATAATAATTTATTTATAGTCCGCTCCTCTGTATCCAATAGGAGCGGGTTACATCAATTAAAAAATGCAAGATAAAATATACATGACCCATACCCAACCACCCAGCCCTTAAAATTAAATTAAACTAACATCAATTAAAACGACATAATAAAAATTTCAATTTAAAACGGCAACCCATTGCATAGAGATCAGGGTCAAGTTGTTAAAATGCTAATGGGAGAGCTTAACCCAAACAGAGCCAGGAGGTTAAGGACTTTCTGGGAAGGCCTGCCGGAAGAGATGCATCTTCAAGGCTTTTTTAAAGCAATCAAAAGATGTAATAAGACACATCTTGTCCGGCAGGTCATTCCATAGCCTGGGAGCGACAGCCGAGAAGGCCCTCTGGGAGGTCTGTGTCAACCTAGTCTTCATAGGCTGCAACAGATTCCTCCCAGAAGACCGGAGTGTGTGGGGGGGTTCGTATGGGAGGAGGTGGTCCCTCAGATAAGATGGGCCCAAGCCATGTAGGGCTTTAAAGGTTAAAACCAACACCTTGTACTGCGCTCAGAAACTAATCGGCAGCCAGTGGAGAGATTTGAGCACCTGTGTTATGTGCTCTCTCCTTGATGTTCCCATGACAAGCCTGGCTGCCATATTCTGAACTAACTGAAGTTTCCGAGTTAGGCACAAGGGTAGCCCCATGTAGAGCGCATTACAGAAGTCCAATCGTGAGGTTACCAAAGCGTGTACCACTGACTCCAGGTCCTTCGGCTCCAGGAAAGGGTGCAGCCGAAGCTGATAACAGGCACTCCTGACCGCCGCATTCACCTGACTAGTCATGTGAAGCGACGAATCAAGGAGTACCCCCAGACTGTGAACAGGGTCCTTCGAGGAGAGTGTGACCCCATCTAGGACCAGGAGGTGTATTCCCAATCCTGGCTTCGGTCCTGTGACAGTTAGTACCTCCGTTTTGTCCGGATTGAGCTTCAACCTGTTTTCCCTCATCCAATCCATTAGTGCCGTAAGACAGTCATTGAGAGGAGAGATGCCATCTGAAGCCATCTTTAATAGCCATCTTTAATAGCATTGAAATATGCTACTGGTTTCTTTTTTTTAATAGCACTGAAATATGCTACTGGATTCTTTTTTAATGTGTATTTTAAAAATTCCTTCTACTGACATGGATCAAGGGAAACAGTCTCACTAGGGATATATAAGGAGTCTGCTTTCAGTTTGAGTTTTGGTGAGTTTTTCTCTATCTGCTTTTCTTGGTCTGTCCAGACAGTGGACACAATTTGTGCTCCAGAATTCTAATGTTGTGATAAATCTATGGCTATCTCCAAGCAATACTGCCACATTTGAAATAAATAAATAGAAAAATGTATATATTTCAAATGTACATAGAACATTGTATAAGCACACCTTAGTCAGTGAGGTGAATATGTTTAAACAATATTTTCAGAAATGTGGACATTTAACAAAAGAAGCATAGAAAGAGAATGTTGCATCTTATTAGAAATCAAACTAAACTAAGCATAGAAAGATGTGCAGTGGGAAAGAGGTTATTCTACCTACACAGAGAAAATAATCTTTTGTACCTTTTCCATATGGCTTCTTTATTATTCCAGATGTGTATTAGCTCAGTGGTTTGAGCATTGGACTATGATTCTGGACAGCAGGGTTCAAATCCCAGATCGGCATTGTAAACCCACTTGGTGACCTTGAAAGTCGTAATCTCTCAGCCTCAGAGGATGGCAATGGCAAACTCCCTCTGAAGAAATTTCCCAAATAAATAAATAAAATATTTGTCTTAGAGCTTCCGTTAGTTAGAAATGCCTTTAAACTGAACAACAACAACAACAACAACAACAACAAATAAAATCACTATTTTCAGGCAAAAATGGGCAACTTTTGAATTTAAGTATTAGGAATTATGACTTCACCCATTTCTATTCAGCTATTTCTAGGTGATTAAATATTGGCCATGATTCTTATTTACCAGCATAACTCTGGTGGTGGCGGCAGCATGAAGGTAGCACAAGAAAAGGAGACATGGGAGCTATTATAATCACAGGCATGTGTGGGACTGTGATGAAAATCATCCCTATCAGGAGATAAAGTTGCTCTGTCAGCCCAAAGTGTGAGTGGGTTTTGCTCCTGACCTTTTGCCATCTCTACACCCTACTTAAAAAGTGACTGATGTTGACCTAAGTGATCTTTACACCATTATGTCACCAACAAAATTTCAACCATTTCATCCTAATCCAGCTGCAATCTAATCAGGTCTCACTGCAGATCTAGTGAATCAGTTTTAAGAAGGCATGAATACTGTAGAGTTACCACTGAAAAATAGGATAATATAGATTATAATATACAATATCCGAGCATCTCTTAACATTTGTACCCACACAGCCTGAAACATTCACATGAACCCCTTTTGCACTTGCTTTGTTGTTATTCTCATTCTTGTTCTTGTTGTGTACCTTCAAGTTGTTGCCTTCCTCAGATGCTGAGAGTGTGTCACTTGTCTAATGTCTCTGGCCTCCAGCGTCATTGTCCAATGCTCAAACCACCACATCACACTAACTCATACATTTTACACTTTTACTTTTACTTGTGGGAAATGTAAACACTTATCAAAATTCATTCCTCTTTCTTCTTTTGTTTAGGACAGCCCCTTCTTCCCACAAACCAAACCCTTAGGAAGAATTTCTAGATTTAACAGAACTTTTCCTTCTTGTTTACCTTCTCTTTTTGTACCTCTCTTTTATTAAACACAGTTTAAGTTGGCAGAAATATAAGCAAAGAATAATTTTCATATCACAATTTGCTACCCTTTTCAAAAAGACGATCTAGAAACATGATCTAGAAAGTCTTATATAATGGCATCACAGATAAAATGATAATGTCCCTACCTAACAGGTCCTTCACTTTTCCTATTAACTTTTAGCTACTATCTCAATGAAAATAATTTTTATATATATCACTTCCTTTCGAAAAAATAATTTTGGGGGAAATGTGTACAAATGATTTGTGCTAAATGCTCCCTTCCCTTTTGTGTGACATCTGTGCTTCAGTAGAACTAACCATTGAAATTCTGAATGCTGAAAATGCTTCTGTCTGCCAGCCCTTTAGCTATGTGTGACAACTGTCTTTCTTGCAGACACAGTAAAATATGAGGTGCTAGGAGATTTTACTGAACAAAGTTCTATCGTCCTTCAACTCCATTCTCAGCGCAAACTTCCTGCTAGAGGCTTTCATTTGGAGAAGAGGGTGTTGGCACCTTTCTTCTGTTCTGCTTCAGGTCTCCAGTGCCTTGAGATCAAGTATTATTGTATCTCTTTCTTCCCACTGTAAGTTGCCCAATGGAAATAGAAAGACAAAGAGGAGGCTGAGAGAATCACATAGAGTGAAAGGTGACAGGGTTAAGAATGAAAAGAATATCACTGCAAGACAAAAGCTTAAAAGTTGTTGTGGTGAAATGAAAGCAATATCAATTTGACCAAGTGATGTGCTGCTACAGTTTCATAGTGGTTTCTTCTTAATTTAGGTTTCTGCTCTAAAAAGGGAATGGTTGCTCACTGATTGACATGGCTTCAATATTTAACAGTAAAATGCCTCAGAGTAACAGACCTAAACTGGGAATTTAATATTGTATTACAAAGCAGCACATATGTAAAGCATTTGGCAGCAAATCCACCAGAGATCTGTGCATTGGGACAATGTATATAATCTATCTCAGTTTCACTTCCCATGTTAGTCAGGAGTAGGGTAAAAAATTAGGATACTGCATAACTGAGTAGAGAGTCAACATGGTGTAGTTGTTTGAGTGTTGGATTACAACTATGGAGATCAGGGGTGCATCTACACTGTAGAAATAATGCAGTTTGATTTCACTTTCACTGTCATCGCTCCATTCTACAGAATTCTGTGATTTGTAGTTTTGCAAGTCACCAGCAATCTTTGGCAAATAGATAAACAAATAAATAAATAAATAAATGCAAATCCCAGGATTCAATAGGATGGAGCTACAGCATTTAACATGATGTCAAACTACATTATTTCTACAGTTTGAATGCTACCCAGTATTCACTTTCCCACTCAATCATGGAAACCCACTGAGTGACTTTGGGCAAATCACATATTCTCACCCCCAGAATACTCTATGATTGGTTTGTGTTATAGTCATCATGAAATGGAAATGATTTGAAGGCACACAACTACAACAAACACCTGGGTTACAATGACCTGTGTTTTCTATGCCCAACTTTTAAAATGAGAAAACCTGTAGTCTGCTAGTGTGTTTTAAAACTGCAGATCATAAGTACCAAATTATGAACAACAAAGGAAAACTGTGTGGATTTTGAATGTTTTATTGGATGCAGATAATTTACTGAAATTACTCAGTGCTACCTTGAAGAGGAAACCTAGGCTGCTACTACACAGAATTAATGCAGTCTGAAACTGCTTTAACTGTCATGGCTCCATCCTATGGAATCCTGGGATGTGTAGTTTAATGTGGTACCAGAGCTCTTTGACAGAGAAGGCTAGATATCTCACAAAGCTACAAACTGCAGAATTCCATAACACTGAGCCGTTGCAGTTATAGCAGCATCAAACTGCATCAATTCAGCCATGTAGATGAAGCATTAATGAGCTGCATCCCTGTCTAATATAGATTAGCATGGCACAGGTTAGACTTTGTCAGAAAGCACATATGGGAACAGAAATCCAAACTACAAAGGATTAAAAGGCATAGTTCAATTTTATTGAGTAAAAGTTTTTTGTGCATTGGCCTGCAAGGTTATACTACTTTACTTGCTCATACAATTTACTTTTGTTGCCCACAGTGTTCCAGCCACAGCAGGGAATATAATTATTTCAGACTGATGGCTCGCATTAACCTGATACTTTCATTGAAGGGGATGGTTAAACCTACAGCCAGGTGAAAAGGAGGCCAGGCAGTGTAGAAGGATTTGATGTTGGCAAAGACAGATCTGTTCAGGTATCAGGGTAGTGAGAAATTCCTTCTTCAGAGCTCAAAAATCTTGATTTAATAAAATCAGAGATAAGTGAATTTAAGCATATTCTTCATGCTACTCTCTTTGCTTCTGTTATGTTTATTTCTTTTTCTTTGATAAGATTCAACATCACTCTTCTGGAGCTTAAATAACCTCATTTGTATTTTTGTGTATATTTTTAGGGTTGTTTTTGCTACCCTGAATTATCAATGTACATGTAAACCAGGGATAGAAAACTTTGCTTATTTCTTTTTTGCCTATTAAAAACAAACAAACAAACCAATCAAATAATTTCAAATAGTTTTTCTTTGACATTTATTTATTTACTTATTTATGCTTTAAAATGCTTTTTCACATTGTAGGACTTTTGGTAAAGAAGAAAAGAGTTCATGCCAAAAGGGCAAAAATAAGCTTTTTCTAAAAAAAACCTTTTTCTTGATTTTGTACATTATTGTGCCAAAAAGAGAAAAAGAGATAATATTATTTAATAGATAATATTTAAGGATTTGGTGTGGTGGTTGTTGTTTTGTTTTGGCAGGAAACCAAAGTTCCTGTTCTGCAAACAACTCCCCAAATTAAAAGCAAGCAATCTTGCACTAATCAATCATTTTCTTAGGGAAGTGTCTCAGTACTGAGTCATCATTTCTTGTTGAGATTGAGAGAATTTGTGAGTACTCTTTACACTTCTAATCTCAGCATCCTACAGAATATGTCAATCTCCCAAAACATGAACCCAAACTCTAAAGCACTCTGCATTACATCTTTATACATGTCTTCTTTATTAAGCACTAGGGAGGAAGAGATTGTCCAAAATCTGCAAATGTTCAAAAATATTTAAAAACTGTTGAAAACATGTTTGTTTTTTAGTGCTGAGAAATTCTGATGAGAATAATCCTAGGCTGATTCAAATATTGACACTGTGGAATTTATTTTACACAAAATATGTGTATGGTTGTTTTGTGCAGTAAACAACATTATCTGTGCTAGAAACACTTGTTAGCAGCTTCGGCAGATAACACCAGCTACAACCCTTCCTGGAGCTGGGGGACCTAGAAACAGTGGTACACGCACTGGTAACCTCATGACTCGACTTCTGCAATGCACTCTACATGGGGCTACCCTTGTGCCTTGTTCAGAAACTTAATTTAGTTCAAAATATGGCAGGCAGGTTGGTCGCTGGAAAATCTAGAGGTAACCACATAACACTGGTCTTAAAATCTCTTCAGTGGCTGCCTATTAGTTTCCGGGCACAGTACAAGGTGTAGGTAATAATCTTTAAAGCCCTTCATGGCTTGGGTCCAAATTACTTGCAGGAATGCCTCCTTCCATACAATCCATCCTGCACACTCAGGTTCTCTGGGAAGAATTTACTGCATCCATTCAAGACCAAGCTGGCTGCAGTGACCCAGAAGACCTTCTCATCTGCTGCTCCAGAATTATGAAATGGCCTGCCAGAAGAGATCCGACAAATCACCAGCCTTGATGGCTTTAAAAAAGCCATCAAAATGAATATCTTCTGGCAGTCCTTCCCTGATTGCTCGACCCAGCTCCACAGATATAGATTGCCTAATGTCTGCCCCAAGATGTATCACCCCAGTTGTGACTATTTTAATCTGATTTTAACTGCTTTATAATGTTGTTGTTTTTCTTTTTGTAATCATGTGGATTAGTTTAAGGATGGGGGATAAGGGGATTTAAGTAATGATTTATATATATATTTATGTAATTTATTTATACATCCTATGTTGTAACCCGCCTCGATCCCATCAGAGAGGTGGGATATATATTAAACAACTTCTTCTTCTTCTTCTTCTTCTTCTTCTTCTTCTTCTTCTTCTTCTTAATTTTAGCACTTTGCACATTTCTCAGTGGGGTATTGCTACCCTTTTAGAAATCACACTGGCTTTTCTGTTCCCTAATTTAGTTATTTGGTTATCTTTTTACATAGTGGTCTTTTTATAAAAACACTATGCCACTCAATTAAAAAAAAAATCAAAGGAATTGGCAGGCACATTGCTCTGTCTAGACTCAAAAGTCACTTATGTCCAGGCAGAGTTCTTAGCTAGCTGAATTAAATGAGGCCCATTAGCACCCTCATAATAAAGTTTTATGCAACCCAGATGAAAAAGTGATGAAATGAAAGGGCTGAATCAAGTGATATGAGAAACATTTGGAAAAATGGATAAAGTAAAAGGAACTGAACAAAGAAGATAAAAGGAAGGCAACAAATGGTAGAGGAAAGTTCTGGAGTCTTCATCACCAGCAACGACAAAAATTATATGAATGCTGTGAAATTTTGCAGGCCCATATGGAATTAAAATTACAAGATGGGATTGTCAGGATTGTAATGTCTGTACCAGTTATCAAATGAAAGCTCGTATAACTAGAACATAAAGGTAAACTATCTAGGCAAAGGAGAGGGGAGGCAACTACAGATGTTTAATAGTACAAATATTCATTCTCTTTCTTGGTTTTCACACAGTTCATTGCTGCAAATCTCTAAAACTATGCATTGTACAATGGTGTGTAATACTGCCTGCTTTCTGAGTAGCAGTTTTAGCAATGTGAAGGCAGATTTTTATATGAGAGAAATGGTTCTCTTTGTTCCTCATTTCCGTACTTTCCCAGTATAAAAGTCCAGATGGTACATTTACCCACTGCAAATCCATTTATTTCCATTCCCCCCCCCACCCTTTCTTTTAGAGATAAAGGTAGAGCTGGTAAATGTAAGAACTATAATGAAGGGAAGGTGTCTTATGCAATTGAATTTTATCAGAAAGAAGAAGAAAGAATGTATCACTTTTTCAGGAATCAGAAATAACTTTAAAATACATGAAGACTGTAGATTGCAAGCCTGAAGGCTGGTCCTTGTCTGTGCTTTATCCCTGTGTATTACACCTTGCCAATTATAGACACATCTCTATATTGTCAGCTACTTCATGGTGTCTTTCTGAGGCGAATAAATTTTCTACAGCCACTGGGGAATGGGGAGGATGCAGATAAAAGAAGATGATTGACCTTTCTGTCACAGTCCCTATTATTTTTTCCTTCTTGAACAGGGTCAGATCACATGCCACATTACATACTTAGTATACTGCCAGCCTTTAAACACACACACACACACACACAGAGAGAGAGAGAGAGAGAGAGAGAGAGAGAGAGAGAGACAGAGACAGAGAGAGAGAGAATCAATCCAGATTTTGACTACATTGTGTGAATGGGCCAGGTTTAATTTCCCACTCCCCTGAAATCTGCTCACACAGTGGGTATAAGAGGTTCATGTTGTAAAAAATAAAATAAAATAGGTGACCCATATATCCTTCATATGTTTATGTAACCCTTAGTGTCCTTGCATTCACCTTCTGTGAAAACTTTTTGATTTTCCTTTTGATATTCAAAGTTTTAGCTTGAATTGTCTTCCATATAATCAACAGGAAATCCTATCATGCTGTTTCCTGCACCTATCCTAAACCATTAACTTATTTAGGATAAGTTAAGGTTTCCCCCTCAAGTCCTGCAGTATTTATTTATTTATTTGGAAAATATATACCCCACCTTTCTATCTCCAATACTTTCAATAATAACATTGAAATATAAACAAGATACAATGAATATACATACATACATGTATATATAAATCTGTCATTATAGCAGACTGTGTTCTTGTAACTTTGTCTTATGTTATCCTGTATTATAATCTTACATAAAAGTATTACAATTGGGTTTGCCTAATTAAACTAAAATTCCCAGAAAGAGGAGCTCCTATGCCAAATACTGTTTACCTCCACTTATATGCATAGTTAATCCAGTCCAATTCACATTTAACAAACAACTTGGTCTAGTGACGTGTCTAATAACTATGCTCCAGAAGTACTCTGACAAAGGGATGAGGGAGGAAACTCTCCAGGAATACAGAGAGGGGATCCCAGATCTGAATGAGAAGAGGGAGGAAGAACACAACTTATCCACCATTTTTTTCCATGGAAAGAAGAATCAATAACAGAAAGGAGAGGTGGCAGCTCATAAATCAGTTGAAAAAGGAAGTGAGAACCCATCTGGAAACATCCCATTTTGTCTAGGTTAAACACACACACAGGGCAATTACAGAAAAGTCAACCCAAAGAGAATCAGCACCAACTAATTCAACAGCAACCTTGCTTAAATGTTAAAGGCTTCTCTGAATAAAAAAATAATAATTTTGTTTGTTGGGAGAAAGGCCATACAAAGGAAAGGATTTCCAGCACCTTCAATAAGCTATTGAGAATGTCTTCTCTTCTTTCCTATCAAACATGCCCTTAATGGTTGCAGCAGCAAAAGAAGGCCTGTCTTTCAAGATCTTAAAACACTTCATGTGGGTGAAGATAATATTTCAAACATCTGGAAACCCAAGTTGTATCAGACATTGTAGATCATAACCATCACTTTAAATTGTACCCAGAAACAGTTTGGTAAAAAATTGCAGTTTTTAAATAAGTTATTAAGCTGATGAACAAAATGAGATACTGTACTATCAAGAAATCAGTATCATCTAGGGACTCTAGAGAATATCCTAAAGTTTTAATTATCACCTTTAGGGTATCCTAAAGTTTTAATTATCACCTTTAAAATTTTTGAAAGAAAGTTTGTTTTGATTTGTAGTTGTTAACTTATTTCTATGTAGTCACCATCCAGATTTGCACATTTTCCCCAGCTTTTCTTGACCCTCCAGAGACTTGATATTGTATAAGTTTGCAGATTGCGCCTTACGGGGGAGTATCATAAAGTAATAAATATCACCCAGAAGTTATTATGGTATATTGATGAAATTTTGTTAGTGTCACAATTCGTCCCTAAGTGAATGATATTGAAATAAGCTCATTGCATCCTTTATTTTTGTGACAGGCTGCGCCAGAAGTGACTAAAATGTAAAATCCTCATAAAGCGTAATCTGCAGACTTCTACAACAACAGTTTTCGGAGGGTCAAGAAATGCGGGGGAAAATGTGTCAATCTGGATGGTGACTATGTAGAGATAAAGTGACAACTACAAATCAAGAGAAACCTTCCATCAAATGTTTGTAAAGGTGATAATTAAACTTTAGGATACCCCCCTCGTAGCACAAAATCTGTGCAGGTCCAAGGACTACCATTTGGGGCAAGGGATAAATTAGATTGACCTGTGGAACAGTTTATGAGCACTGAGAAGAAAAACGTCTCTGAAGAAAAGACAACTTGAGTATACAACTCTGGAGTTGTATTATTTCTTGGTATTTTATTTATTTATTGGCCATGGAGGAGGAGAATAGTGCAAAAATATGGAAAGACTGAATTGAAGCAAGCCCAACTGGACCTCCTATAAACTTCCATGAACTAGGTAGTGTGATTCCATAGTACGGTTGCCCCTCTGTATCCATGATTTCTGCACTCATAGATACAAGCAGCTACAATTGAAAAATATTCACAGAGAGATTTCCAAAAAGCAAACTTTGATTTTGCCATTTGATATTAGGGACATCTTTTTACTATGTTATGGTATATCGTGGGACTTGTGTATACACACATTTTGGTATCCACGAAGGGTCCAGGAACCAAACTGTAGTGGATACTGAGGTCACACTGTAAAAGTCTCATATGAAAGAATGGAATCATTAAATACCTGAAATAATAATAATAATAATAATAATAATAATAATAATTTTTATTTATATACCCCCTTTCCAAATAGATCAAAGTGGTTTACAAAATAAAGTAATAATACAAAAATCAAAATCACATAATAAAAATACAGTACAAAAAATACATAACATAGCATAGTAATAATTGAAACAACATAGCATAGCATAATGATCTAAACAACAATCCCCAATTCTCCCCTGGCAACAAAACAACAAACAGTTATCAAATATCAATTACATATCTGAAATAATGATACTCTAGGCCAGTGTAGCCAGGTGTTCTGGGGGGAAGTGGAGCTGGCATTAAAGTCCTCCACCACTCTCCTCCTCATCCTCCTCAGGGCCGGCACAGCCAGATGTTCCGGGGGCTTTGGAGCTTGCGTTTAAATACTTTGCTGCTCTCCTCCACTTCCTTGTCTGGGCTGGCACTGCCAGGTGTTCCGGGGGCAAGTGGAGCCAGCATTAAAGTCCTCTGCCGCTCTCCTCGGCATCCTTGTCTAGACCAGCACAACCAGATGTTCTGGGGGCATTGGAGCTGGCATGCTACTCTCCTCCACATCCTCATCAGAGCCGGCGTTGTTTTGCGAGGGGAGGGCAGGCTGTTATACTTTCACCACATTCTCTCTCTCTCTCACTCACACACAGCTGGAGCCAAGAGTTCTTTCTGCAACGGGCTGCCTTGGTGTTGTTTTGAGGGAAGAGCAGGCCTTTATACCTTCACCACTTTCATATTCATTGACTACTCCAGTTCTATACGGATTTCCTGTCCAAGGAAGTAAAACATGTTTACCCTCCCCACCAGGATGAGGAGAGACACTGTGATGTAATACTGTGGTATCACAGCCTGGCTTCTTTCAAGGGTATGGCACACCAAAGACTATAGTAGTACCCCACTCTATTATATGCCTCTTTAGACCTTCATACTATGGAGTGAAACATACTGCCATGAACACCTGATGGGGTCAGGGCCATGGTGACCGGACAGCCCACTCCTGAAGTGGGCCACTGCTGTGGTCCTGAATGAACACTGCATTACAGATTGCTTAGTAATTGGGTAGGAAGTATTGACCTGCATGGCAAGATTAGCATACTACCAAAAGAAGGTAGGGAACGTTTTGCCTATCTTGCACTGAGGGGCCTACATTACAGCAAAACCTCTAATATTCTGGAATAGACTAAAGGCATCTGTAGTATAGAACTTCACATCCTTTCCCTAGGTACAAGCTAAGGGGAGGGGGGGTACAAAGAATGTTTATCTAACTCTTCATGGGGTTATTTTTTTAAAATATTTTGTTCCTATAATTCTACTGTTTTGAGGATCCTAAGTAATTTTATTTAAACCAAGAATTGCATAATTCCCCTTCCCTTTTGGTTACCCTACTTATTAAATTTCATTTTTAATTGTCTCATGTCCACATATGCAAGTTACCTCACCTCATTTTTACTTATTAAGAAAAAAATGCTCAAATAATACTTGTAGACATTGTTCCTATATAGGTTTTAACCTGCTTTCTGTTCCCCATGGTGTTCTTCCATTTGGATTTATGCTTGTCAGTAATTTATTTCCAATTTTAGCCACAGCTTATCAGGCATAATTGCTATTTCCTTATACTTTACTTTTTTTCTGACGTAAGCTCTACTGCCTACTTACTGAGGCATTACACTGAACTACTATGGACCTTTGGTACCTCTCCTCTTCATATTTCTTTAGAAATCAAGCACCACCAATAATTTATTTCCAATTTTAGCTACTACTTATCACTGTCAATGTGTCCTCAAGGCCTTTGCATGTTCCTGACTGCTCATTCTTCTGCCCACTCCTCCATTATTTTTCTCAGTGGGGAAAAATTTACTTGATTTTGTATGGCTCTATTGAGATTACAGGAAGCTATTACTGAAGAACCACCTAAAATACCATTACAGACACAAGTTTGATAATTCATGTCAATTTGCTCTCATACTTATCACCAGAATGATGTATGAATGCTGATAAAAGTATATTAAATCTAAGACATCTTGATAACTAATATTAAATTGCATAGTCACAAATGTCAGTGGAAGAACTAATTCACCGGCAAAAAAATTGTGCAATTCACATTTATATCTGAACAGAAGCACTCTTGCTCCTGATAATCATATTGAATGTTTCATAGTGTTGAATCATGTGTCATGGGGACTTCTTGTGCATCTTCAGCTTCCAATGGGCTTAACAGCCAGACAGTTCTATTTGGGCTGAGACATAGATATGTGACAACAACAACAATAAAAAGAAATGGGAGGTACTAATCAGGATTCCAAAAATCAGCCACAACATCTATTTAGAAGAAGTCCCACGATAGAACCTACTCACAGGTAAGCATATGCACAATTACAGAATGCTCCTTGAAATTGATACACAAATGGCACATTGTGTACGAAGGGTCGGAACAATCCAGCAGCTTCAGCCAGCTTCAGGATGTCGCGTTTGCACATGCCATGCCCCCAAGTCACCCAGTAGTCATGCCACCAATTATGTGTCAGGTGGCTTTGGGTCTACTTGGGATTGTGTTGTTTAGACACTAAACTCTACCAAACCGTCTGGAAGCCAGCTGAAGGTGCGATGGGGCAGCTTCAATCTGCCTCAAACAGGAGCAGCTCTTTGCTGCTTCCATTTGGGCTGGATTCTGGCTGGATTGGAGCCATGGCATATAGTTGCTGCAGCCCCAATCAGGCTTTGTCAGGGGCGGCTTGAAGCTGCCCCTTTGGGGCAATCTGTTCTGCCCAAAAGTTAGAATTACAGGTAACACATCTTTGAAATGCTGGAGGGGTTGTGATTGCACAGGTGCTTTTACACACACGTGGTTACATTGTGATAAGATCTATCAATTTTGGCTCTCTACTTTCATTTATCTCGACTATCACAAACCAAAGCCTTGTTAATTGCCCTGAGTTATTACTTTTGTCTGTGTTGAAAGGTAATAATAAGAACTCAAAATATAAATGCCTAATTTGTTTTCTTCTTGCTATTACTCAGTTGGAGATAGCACAGAAATGGAAGTCAGGCTGCTTTCTCATGGAGAACTGGAAGCAAAGGGTCTGGAACAACTTATTAATTGATAGCTTATCAGACATGATCAACAGTCACACTTCATGTCACACTCCTTTTGAAGAGAAATGGTAACCCCTTTTTTTTGTTAATTCTTTAGAACACCCTCCTCTGCCGCCATCTCAACATTTCAGCTTATGGAATGATGTTGTTTTCTGATTTGACCCATTTGCTCTGTGATATATATTGTATTTGTGAATTTTAAGCTTTTCTGAATGGATTATGATTTTAATATTTTTTTTAAAAAAATCTGTTAAATCTCTAAATATCTGAAGGAGATAGCATTCCTGGGACATGACGGAGGTACACATTATGTTCAAATCATGCATAATGTTCATCACAAGCCATAATCAGTGACATGCACTCAGAAAGCATTACATTCTTCTTTTTAAAACACAAACTGCAGTTTAGGACAAAAAGCTGATCACTTATGAAACTAAGGTTATGATATGGAATAGGCATCTATTAAGCACTCTGACATAAATTGCACATGCCCAAGGTTTTGTGTAGATCTAAAGTGCATTTTTAGATTGCCTTACTCCCCCCCCCCCAGCTCTGTGCAGCATATGAAGATTCTAAGTTCAAGTATAAGAGACACTTTTATACAGGCATACAAATCATCTGAATAAAATGTGAATTTTATCTAATGGATCAAAAGCTATGTATTTCTGAATGTCGTTTGCCACTATAGACTCTGTGCATTTAATAACTTGTAGCAGAAGCCTACTTTTCACAGAGATCAGAGAATGAAAGGGGAAATTATCAAATGTAGTCTTCAATTTGTACATCACTCCCCTCACCAATATCTTTGAATATGTCCCAAACCAGTTATATAAGATCATTCTTTATTCTATTCAGAATAGCTCATATGCTTCATAATACTGGTAAACTAATGAGACTACTTAAAATCAACTGTGCTGACAGTCTATTGTCTACTTTTAAGGGAATAATCTATTCCCCTTAATTGCATCAAAAGACAATTTTGGTTAATTATTCACTGAATATTGAAAATCTTCCTCTGCCCCCATGGGCACTTGTATTAAACTGTAAATGGTAGTGGTTCTGAATGCAAAATGACTTGGCACATTGTGTACATTTGTGGGAGTTTGTCATTAAAGTTATATGAAAATCTTAAACTACACTGTCTCCCATGTTATTTCCCTGTCTCATCATCATATTGTTTTATTTTACAAGATGATAAAACATGAGCTACAGTTTTCATATGTGCATTTTATTTTATAGGCCATATGTTGAAGTGTTCTCCACTGCAATAGAGTTGTATTTGCAACTCAATTTCTTAAATCCCTTTCCTTAAATAATGTGACTCAGCAAAGGCAGAACTATATTTATATTCACAATCAAGCTTTTAAACAAAACTGTGTTCCTCTTTTAAACAGTGTAGCCTGGCCTAGCATCACATTCATAAAGCTCTTCATTTGTAGGGTAGTCATTTGTTATTTCTTTTATCAGTTTCTATTCTTGGGCCTTTAACACTAATTGAACCTACCTTTGAAGTGTGTGTGATTTTTTTTTTTTTTTTTTTTTGGTCTTCATTTCAAAAAAATTCTGTTATCCTAAAAGATGGGGGGAGTGTTGGGGTGCCAGTGGACTCTTTCATACAAGGCTAAATTGGAAGTATAATTTAAGGTCAATTCGAATGCAATCATGGGTTTTATGTTATTGCAAATTAACTCTTCGCATGCAAATTCGGGCAAGAGGGAAGCCAATTCAAATGCAATCATGGGTTTTACCTTATTGCGAATTAAAGCTTTGCATGCAAATTCGGGCAGGAGGGGGTTATTTTCGGGTAATGGGAAGTAATTCCGAACGGAGCAGGGGTTCATGTAAATTCACTGAACAAGCAAATTTACATAAATCCGCATTGGCTCCATTCGGAGTTGGGAGAAATTCCTCCCCGTTTGAAAGAGTCCAGTGTCTCCTTAAATTTGGGGGGAAATTATAGCTCAAAAGGAGACCAAAGAGAGGAATGTAACTCTGAGTGTCTTTTCACCTATGTATATCACCAGTGCTCCAGTTTCAGTAAATAGAAGAGTTTTCTTTAGAAATGTGCATGGAATGCAACCTTAGAAACTATACAAGGCTATGAGAAAGAGAGGTGTGGGAGGTAAGATAGAAAAGAACTGGGAATTAAAAAGGGGGAAAATTGCCAGTCTTGAAGATAGGTCCAGTGAAAATGGAGACTGGTTTAGACAGCATCATCCAGAAGGTTACACAGAGAGAGTGGGTGGGACCCTATATGTACACACATGCCTAGAACTAGGGTTGACATTTATATCCTCTTTTATATCCTCAAAGGGTATTTGATATTACCACATGGTGTAACAAAGGCTTTGATGGAATTGACAAAATGGATCTGGAATGACTGATGGCTTTTAACTACAGAGTGATAAAATGCTGACTGGATTTGAGAGTGTCTCTGGAGTGTCAGACAGGAAGGATGGATAGGAACATAACATAAGATGAAGTGAAAAGTATGGTCCTGATCTGGAGGCAAAACAGACTGAGTAAAAGGAGTGGACAGAGGCCACTCCAGACATGGTCAGGTGGAGACTGCAATGACTGCACAGCCCATTCTCAAAGTGGGCCATCACTGTGGTCCCAAACAGGAAGCCGGAAGGAGTGGGTTTTTGCTGCTACTTTTTGTGCCAGCTTTACCCAGCTCAGTGTACCCTTCATGCAGCTTCCAGCCACTGGGTGTGTTTATTGCCAGCTACTCCCCCAAAGCAGCCAGTATCCACTTCATTTGGCCCTTCTGTTTTGAGCCATTGACCCAACCAATGTTAAGGAGGTCATTTCACAGCTGCATTCATGCAGCCTCTCAACATTGCCTGCAGGAGATGGACTGTGTTTGTGCCAGATGCCATAACCATATCCTTTCTTTAGGTCTTGAATAGTTCTCCTCCCTTCTCTCTCTCTAGGACATTCAGGTGGCTGCCAGACTGAGCTGGAGAAGAGCACAGCCAGGGTAAGTTAGCTTCATCTTCAGAAGCCAAACTCCTGGGCGTGGCATGGTGGGGAGCTCTGCTTCATCTTCAGAAGCTGAACTTTCAAGAGAAGGGCATGATAAAGTGCCAAGAATGAACATTCTTGTGTATATTAGCTTATCCACAATGTAAAAGGGGAATCTCAGCTGGTCAAATCAGTGTATAGTTCAACATCATATTGTGCAAATTCATTACTGAATGTATGAAATATAGTTTGCTTTATTATTCTTTTTTTAAAGCACGCTTCCTGTATTTCTAAAAACTAGAAATCTCTCTATCTCTCTGTCCATCTTTCTCTATCTCACATACTAGAATAATTTTAAAATAGCCTCAACAAAGCCCAAGCCAAACATTTTTTTTAAAAAAGAAATGTTCCATTCACCTGTAATTGGATAGCTTGTGCAACATGTTTTAGCCCTGAGCAAAATTTCAAGATCAAGTTATAAACCTGCAGACCTAGAGATTTGTAAGGAAAAATGCAATTCAGCTTTAGTTCTATATAGGTGTGACTGTATAGCCATAATTGAGAATTTTGTTCCTTCACAATGTAATAACTATTTATCCTTAAGGGGAATTATTATTTAAATAAATAAATAAATAAAGGGGGGAACCCTTCTCCAGATAATTAATGTCTCTGAGTTTTAATATCATATTTTTACCCATTTTCTGTTGTTGTTGTTGTTTAAAAAATGAATCCATTCCAAAATATAAAATAAATAAGTCATAAAACATTTATGATTTTCCAGAGATGGTGAGGCTGAAGCAGTACCATGTAAACCTTTAAAGTCTCAAGTTTTCAGACTGATGGTAGTCTAGACATTAAGCAGAAAGTATGCTATTTTCACTGAATAACTTTTCCAAATCACAGTTCCATTGTATGTAAAAACAGATGGCACTCACAACTATTTAAATATGAAGCTTCCATCTGCCTGCATAAATGTGCTATTTTCTTGTTCTCACAGCACTCTTTGATGAATAATTTGAACCTCTCTATTCTTTCCACAATCATAGGGGTGGAACAGCTGGACAAAATAAAGTGGTGTGGAACTGCTTTGAAGTTGGGGTGTTTAGATGATGCATGCTTCCAAAGTGGGTGGAATAGCCATGCTCTGGGTCAAAAAAGCAGAGAAAACAGAATCTGGGATAGTCTGTCTTAGCATGGAAGATGCACATCTTTGTGCCTGCAAAGAAATGAAAATGTGACAACTCCAGTGAATGTAATTACAATATATTATTATTAATTATAATATAGCCAAACTAGACAGTCCAACAGGTGGACATGGAGTGAAGGGGGCATGAAGGAAGCATAAAGAGGGCCTCCAACAGCACACCAATGCATTGATGCCCTCTATGGATGGAGCATTGCACGTGCCACTGGGTGGCCAATCCAAGGGTAAGCCAACCAATGGGATGCATCTAGGTGGATGTGGAAGGTAATTTGGGGGTCTCTGGTGGTGTGTTCATGTGATGGTGCATATGTATGATGAAGAGACAACAACAACAACAACAAATTATCCAGTAGCACAGCTTAATGCTGCACCATATTTTTGGGCCATGTGAATTCAGCCTGCCTTGAGAGTGGGAAATGTAGGTAGCACGGGTTTGATCTGCTTTGGAAAAAAATCTGGATCAAGCCACTTTTTCCTGCCTATCTGCTCCAGCCCTTAATCATCTACCATTAGACCCATTTTAGTGTGTTTTGCAGTGATTTCATGTCAATAAAAGACCTGAACATCACAACATACATCTCCTTAAATCACAACATTAACAACTTGCAAAATAACCACCAACAATCATGGCAATAAGAATATAAGGTTATTTCATTTCAGTTCATTTTTTGAAAGAATTCAGCATAGTAGGGATGGAAATAAACCAAGATTTAAACTGTTTGGTGGAAGAATGAGATTTTTCCTCCAATGCCACTGTTTTGAATTATTTCATCAGGTCTTAAATTACTTAAATGCCATCTGTGGTGGACTGTGTTGTATAAGCCTTCCATACGGGTGTCAGAGGCTACATCCCCACTGCAGATACAATCCAGGTTGGCACCATTTTATCTATCATGGCTCATTGATATGGTATTCTGGGATTCCCTTACACACCTTGAAATAGCTGTGTCTATTTCATTTGGCTTATAAACTGGGGAGAATGTAATTTCAGATAATTCTGAAGAATTTACTAAAAGTTTTTTCCCTCCATATTTGGAAAGAAAAAGAGGAGAAAGCAACACTGACAGATTCTTCCATAACTATTTGCTGACAGAATCAATCAGTGGGAACAGAGGAAGACCACATCCCTGGAGGATGGTTTTGAGTTTGATGGTGATAACTTGGAACTCTCTCATATAGCATCACTATAAGTTGAAGTTAGCATGAATTAACACCAACAAATTGGCTGACTGGATCTTAAACAACATGACAGAGCAGTATTGATTAATCTATTACACAATTTACAAGATTTCAAGGGAGGTGTGCATTACATTTAAATGTTAAAACATTTAAATGTTAAATTTAAATGTTAAATGTTACATTCAAATGTTAAGAAATTATATTTCTGGATGGCTAGAGGCATCGGAGTCCAATAAACAGTGACTTTGGCTTAGAACCAAAAACTATGAATTGAAATCAAACTTGCTAAAAAAATCTATTCAGTTTTAGTTTAAATTTTCACCTTGTAATTATCTTTCTTTCATCAGTCAGCTTTATTTAACATCCTTCAGTTTTAGCATTTTAAGAGAGGGAGATGGGGTGGGGGTACTCTATCCATCCATATTTTATAACACACATAATTTCACATATCATGCTTACATTTTTTCTAAAGTTAGAAAAACACACATCTCCCATAGGGACATTACTATAGTCTTTGGAATTTTACTTCTCTTTTTTTTTCCTAGATCCATATATTCAAAGGAATGTGTGAGTATAGCTTATTTCAGTTTTGATAAAATTATAACTTTCTCTGGATCAAAACTCATAGTGTGTAGAATAGAAAAAGAGAGTGAAAGCATGGTATAGTGGTTTTAGTGTTGGACTGGGACTCTTGAAGACCAGGGTTTGATGAACTTAGAATTCCTACTGGGTGGGCAAGTCACCTTCTTTGAATAAATCTTGCTAACCCCCCCCCCCCCAAACAGAATAACAACAACAACAAAACCTAGCCCTAAATAGATTTGGAAACAGCTTGAAAGCACACAAGAACAACACAGTTGATTGAGGGATGTGGAACAAATTCATATAATTTGCATATCTATTTCAGATCTCTTAAGACTAACAGTGGAATGGAACACATTTTGCCTTGGAAATCCATATCTCTGTGACATTTTCGCATTATCCAACTGATACCAATCTAAGACTATGTAGTTTTATTTATTTTTCATTCAATAATTTACCAGAGTTCTTCAAATTGGAAATGGGTGTGTGTGCGTGTGTGTGTGTGTGTGTGTGTGAGAGAGAGAGAGAGAGAGAGAGAGAGAGACTTTATTTATTTATTTATTTATTTATTTATTGATGGCACTTCTATCCATCCGGTTCAGCAAGCCCGCAGTCTTGGTTTCATCTTTGATTCCTCTCTATCGTTTATCCCCCAGATTCAGGCCACCGCCAAGACCTGTAGATTCTCTCTTTACAACATTGCTAAAATCCATCCATTCCTCTCAGCCTCCACTGCCAAGACTCTGGTCCATGCCCTAGTGGTTTCACGACTAGATTACTGTAACCTTCTTCTGTCAGGTCTTCCTCTATCTCACCTCCATCCTTTAATCTCTGTCCAGAACTCAGCTGCACGTATTATCACATCTGCTCGCCGCTTTGACCATGTTTCTCCCCTCTTGTCCTCCCTTCACTGGCTCCCCTTCCCCTTCCGCATCCAGTACAAGCTTTTGTTACTGACTTTCAAAGCCCATGTATAACAGGATTTCGTTGAAGGATAAAACAACAGGGAATGCTATCTGGGCAAATCTTTCTGAGTGAGGGATGAAGCAAGTGCTTATTAAGGAAGCAGCCTAAGGATTTTCCTAAGACTGAATACATGTAAGATGCATGAGAATACAGAGAGGTAGACACCTGTAGTGGTCTTGTTAGAGCCAAGATCTGGGTAAATGGAGCCCTGGTGGCATACTGGTTAATATGCCACTACTGCAGCCACAATGTCATGAGTTTGATTCTGCAGGGCTCCAAGGTCCATTCAGCTTTCCATTCTTTCATACATTGGTAAAATGAAGACCCAGCTTGTTGGAGGTAATAGACTTACACATTGTAAACTGCTTAGGGTGTGATAGTTCACTGATAAGCAGTATCACTGTGGAATTCTTTAATAATGAAGAGTGCGTTGAATGTATGTTATTTTACGATGTTTTAACCAATAAAATTATTTTATTTAAAAAAGACTGATGTACAGAAAACGATATCTCTGCTTCAAAGGAAGGCAATGACAAACCTCATAACTGGTTCACCTTAGGGTTACCATAAGTTGAAAATGACTTGAAGGCCCACAACAACAAAAAATAAAATAATAAAATAAAATAAAGGCATTTTCCTTTAAGAAAGGAGAAGGAGGAGGAGGAGGAGGAGGAGGGGGCTTTAGTCCATGTGCTTGGGTGAGATCTAATCTAATTTACTCTTGAGCCCATTGCAATACTGGGAGCAACCGCTGGGAGAAGCCAAACCTCTTAAGGCTACACAAGGCTTGGAGAGGCTGCATTTTCCTTTAAGAAAGGAGAAGGAGGAGGAGGAGGAGGAGGAGGGGGGGGGGCTTTAGTCCATGTGCTTGGATGAGATCTAATCTAATTTACTCTTGAGCCCACTGCAATACTGGGAGCAACTGCTGGGAGAAGCCAAACCTCTTAAGGCTACACAAGGCTTGGAGAGGCTGCATTTTCCTTTAAGAAAGGAGAAGAAGGAGGAGGAGGAGGAGGGGGCTTTAGTCCATGTGCTTGGGTGAGATCTAATCTAATTTACTCTTGAGCCCATTGCAATACTGGGAGCAACCGCTGGGAGAAGCCAAACCTCTTAAGGCTACACAAGGCTTGGAGAGGCGCGTGCCGTTAATTTTCATTTTTCATTTTTCTTATCTAGTCAAGGAAGTTTTTAGACAATAGAAGGGAAGCTGGCCTGAAGCATCAGAGGAAGTGAATCAGAGACTTGCCTCTGGAAGGAGCTAGTAGCCAGGAGCTCACTACATACCTATAGGCCCCGTGACTTGAACTCAGTGTTAGAGCTTGGGAACAAAGACCAAGCCTAGCAAGGGAAGCCCACAGTCTTGTTTCAGTGCCTCCTTAAGACTTCTCAGTATGGACACTGAAGGCCCTGCAGCAGTCACCTGCAACATCTGTGGGATGTTTGTCTTCTTGCCTACAGATGTGGGGAACTACTCCTGCCCTAAGTGCAAGTTGGTAGCCCTCTTAGAAGAGAAAGTACAGCAGCTAGAGGAGCAGATATCTGCACTCCAGCATCATAGAGAGCAGCAGATTCTCCTGAACAGAACAGGCCAGAATGTCTTGGGTGGGAAACACACAGAGGAAGTTGCTGGGGTGGAGGAGGTCACTGCACATAAAACAGAGGTAGATGCTTGGAGGAAGGTCACACACAGAAGTAAGGAAACCAGAGAACGTTCTGTGAGCTGCTTGCAGCTGCAGAATCGCTTTGAATCTCTCTCTGTTGTCAGAGATGATGAGGAAAAGCAGCAGGGACAGCCATCAGGGACAGAGCAGGGGAGCCTGAGAATAGCACCAAAGGGAACGACCACTGCTAAGCCTCGGAGGAGGCGCGTGGTCATGGTGGGGGACTCCTTACTGAGGGGTACCGAAGCAGTGATTTGTGGGCCTGACAAGATGTCTCGGGAGGTGTGTTGTCTCCCTGGGGCAAAGATCCATCATGTGACAGAGAGGCTGACAAGACTTGTCAAGCCTACTGATCAATACCCCCTTCTTTTGGTTCATGTGGGAACCAATGATACTGCAAGGCACAGCCTTCAGAATATCAAAACGGATTATGAGGCTCTGGGAAGGAAGCTGAAAGAGATGGATGCACAGGTTGTCATCTCATCTCTACTCCTGGTAGAAGGGCATGGTCCAGGAAGGGAGAGGAAAATAGCAGAGGTAAATAACTGGCTCCGTAGATGGTGCCGCCAAGAACAGTTTGGATTCTTGGATCATGGGCTGCGGTTCCATGAGGAGGGACTTCTGGCAAGGGATGGGCTTCATCTCACGCCAGTTGGCAAAAACATTTTTGCCAACAGTCTGAAGAATCTGATCAGGAGGGCTTTAAACTGAGTTATGTGGGGGAGGGAGACAGCATTCTGGAAGGCAAAAGGGATGGAGAGAATAGTCAAAGTGGCATAGAGGGAACAAGGCAAACAGTGAAAGGACCCAAGAGTAGGAAGCAAAAAACCATGCAAAAGCAGCAAGACAGGAGGACACATGGTCTTAGATGTCTCTACACTAATGCACAAAGTATGGGAAATAAGCAGGATGAACTTGAACTCTTAGCACAACAAGGGAAATATGATATAATAGGCATCACTGAAACCTGGTGGGATGAGTCTCATGATTGGAATGTAGAAATAGAGGGATATAACCTTTTTAAAAGAAACAGGCCAAACAGGAAAGGAGGAGGAATAGCATTATATGTCAGGGATATTTACACCAGTGAAGAGATCCAGGAAGTCAATACTGGAAGCCAGGTGGAGAGCATCTGGATAAAAATTAAAGGAGAGGGAAATAACAGGGATGTTACTGTGGGAGTCTACTACAGACCCCCAACTCAGGCAGAGGAATTGGATGATGCCTTTCTAGAACAGATGACCACACACTCAGAAAGGAGAGATGTAGTAGTGATGGGGGACTTCAACTATCCGGATATTTGCTGGATGTCAAACTCAGCCAAATCCTCAAGATCTAGCAAATTCCTCACTTGCCTGGAAGACAATTTCATTGTCCAACAGGTGGAAGAAGCAACAAGGGGATCAGCCATCTTAGATCTGATCTTAACCAACAGGGAAGACCTAGTTGATGGGGTGCAAGTGGTGGGATCCTTAGGTGGAAGTGACCATGTCCTCCTGGAGTTTGCTATACAGTGGAAAGATGAAGCTAGGCATAGTCAGACACGAATTCTAGACTTTAGGAGAGCTGATTTCAATAAATTTAGAGAAATACTGGGGGTGATCCCATGGTCAAGAATACTAAAAGAGAAGGGAGTTCAAGATGGATGGGAGTTCCTCAAAAGGGAGATACTGAAAGCACAATTTCAGACAGTCCCAATGAGGAAGAAAAATGGGAGATGTCTCAAGAAACCGGTATGGATGACTAAGGAACTTACAACTGAGCTAAGTTTTAAACGGAACATGTATAAAAAATGGAAAAATGGGGAAATCACCAAAGAGGAATTCAAACAAATAGCCAGCACATGTAGGGATAAAGTCAAAAAAGCTAAAGCGCAAAATGAACTCAGGCTTGCTAGAGAGGTTAAGAACAATAAAAAGGGCTTTTTTGGATATGTCCACAGCAAAAGGAACAAGAAGGAAATGGTAGGACCACTGCAGGCAGAAGATGGCAAAATACTAACAGGGGACAGAGAAAAGGCAGAATTACTCAACACTTTCTTTGCTTCAGTCTTCTCAGAAAAGGCAAAAGGTGCTCAACCTGAGGACAGTGAAGAAGGGGACAGAGTGGGGGAATTTCAGCACAGAATAAGTAAAGAGACAGTACAGGAATACCTGGTTACTCTAAATGAATACAAATCTCCAGGACCAGATGAACTACATCCAAGGGTATTAAAAGAACTGGCAAAGGTGATATCGGAGCCATTGGCAATAATCTTTGAGAACTCCTGGAGAACAGGAGAAGTCCCAGAAGACTGGAGGAGGGCAAACGTTGTCCCCATCTTCAAAAAGGGGAAAAAAGAGGATCCCAACAATTATCGTCCAGTTAGTCTGACATCAATACCAGGAAAGATTCTAGAGCAGATCATTAAGCAGAGAGTCTGTGAACATTTAGAAGCCAATGCCATAATCACAAAAAGCCAACATGGGTTTCAGAGAAACAAGTCATGCCAAACGAACCTGATCTCTTTTTTTGATAAAATTACCAGCTTGGTAGATGAAGGGAATGCTGTGGATATAGTTTACCTCGATTTCAGTAAGGCCTTTGACAAGGTTCCCCATGACATTCTTGCAAATAAGCTTGCAAAATGTGGGATAGACAAGTTAACTGTTACATGGATTTGTAATTGGTTGACTGGCCGAACTCAAAGGGTGTTCAACAATGGCTCCTTTTCATCCTGGAGAGAAGTGACCAGTGGGGTCCCACAGGGTTCTGTCCTGGGCCCAATGCTGTTCAACATCTTTATTAATGATTTGGATGACAGAATTGGGAGCATACTTATTAAATTTGCAGATGACACTAAACTAGGAGGAGTAGCTAATATCCCAGAGGACAGGATCAAAATTCAAAATGACCTGAATAAACTAGATAGCTGGGCCAATGCTAACAAGATGAAATTCAACACAGAGAAATGTAAGGTTCTGCACTTAGGGAGGAAAAATGAAATGCACAGATATAAAATGGTGGACACCTGGCTGAATGAGACCACATGTGAAAGGGATCTAGGAGTCCAAGTAGACCATAAGCTGAACATGAGTCAACAGTGCGATGCGGCAGCTAAAAAGGCCAATGCAATTTTAGGCTGCATCAATAGAAGTATAGTGTCTAGATCAAGGGAAGTAATAGTGCCACTCTATTCTGCTTTGGTCAGGCCCCACCTGGAATACTGTGTCCAGTTCTGGGCACCACAATTCAAAAAGGATGTTGAGAAACTGGAGCAGGTCCAAAGGAGGGCAACTAAGATGGTGAAGGGACTGGAAACCATGCCCTATGAGGAACGCCTTAGGGAACTGGGGATGTTCAGCCTGGAGAAGAGAAGGTTAAGAGGTGATATGATAGCCCTGTTTAAATATTTGAAGGGATGTCATATTGAGGAGGGAGCAAGCTTGTTTTCTGCTGCTGCAGAGACTAGGACGCGGAATAATGGATATAAATTGCAGGAAAAGAGATTCCACCTCAACATTAGGAGGAACTTCCTGACAGTAAGGGCTGTTCGACAGTGGAACACACTCCCTCGGAGCGTAGTGGAGTCTCCTTCCTTGGAGGCCTTTAAACAGAGGCTGGATGGTCATCTGTCAGGGATGCTTTGATTTGGTGGTCCTGCATGGCAGGGGGTTGGACTGGATGGCCCTTGTGGTCTCTTCCAACTCTATGATTCTATGATTCTATGAAAAGAGGATAACATATGAAAACTATTAGCTGTAATGACAAATAAGTACTGTTGGTGCTTACACTGATAACAATAACTGATTACTTGTTTAAAGCAAACTTCTAATCTCTGCTCAAGAAGGAGGAGAGCATAGCAAAGCCCTGGGATTGGTGACATTGCTTAAGTTGCAGCAGGTCTGCCATTTTTCCAAGAAGAATTTGAGATTCCACTTCTAGCCTCTGGACACCTGACAGATCTGACTTGATTTCTTTGTATGAGTTAAAATGGGAAGAGTGGGAAATGAATACGAGGATTGTCTATATAACACCCTATGAGCTCTCCTTTTTGCTTTTATGGATTTCAGAGATGTCACAGAGTACACAAAAATACAATGATCCACACAGCTCTTCTTCTGATATTGCAATTACAGTGCTTTTTGAAGCATCATAATAAATGTGTTTTGTTTTTGTTTTTTACAAGGAGAGGAGAGGAGAGGGAGAGAGAGAGTGGGAGAGAGGGCTTCCTCGGGTATTATATATATATATATATATATATATATATATCCGTATATACATATATATAGATATATAATTTTCAGTCAGCAGTATTGTAAATTTTCAGTCCTTCCCCTTGGCTTTTTTATATCTGTGATGTTACCAAGCAACAGAGACTATCAGTTCTGTTATTATTTTATGCAATGCTTGAAGTTTCAATGAAATAAAAAATTAACAGTGGTATGAAATTTTCCCCATGTCTCACTAGGTTTAATATTTCAATGACTACTGTTCAAGCCATGTTGCATATGGATGCATCCCTTCCTTGGTTCTTCTTTTTATGTGATCAATGTTATCTATATTTTCTCAGATTATAGGTATAATTAAAGCTAATTTGTTCTATGTCTCTGAGGTTCAGAAAGAATTCATTCTGGGACATCCCCACTAATGGGATTATTAAAAAAAAAAAGTCCTGTTCTATCAAGATCTGAACAACCCACACAAATTGGACTTTCAAAAGGTTTTTTTTTTTTTTGTTATCAGATAATTTAAAATCTGACTCCTATAAGACACTGAACATTGCTTTTTAATTTTATCACCACCTTTTCTCTGAGGAAGTATGGAAGCCAAACTAGATAGGCCGAAATGGCAGTTTATTGAAATGCAATTTCTCTGAAGATGTAAAAATGACTTAGCCAAAAAGCATATCTTGATTGTGGATATGAGGTGGCTTGACGTGGTCAGTTGTTAACAAAAGAAAATCAGATTATTCAAACTTTCAGCAAAATGGTTTTCAAAGATGATACTATGCTCTCTTGATTCACATTAATGATTGTGCTGCTGTTGCTATAAGTGCACTTTTGTTATCAGGTTAGAGTATGTCATCTTCAGGGATGATAGCAAAATCATCTATGATAAGTAAAAAAAAAGTGATTTGAAGACTTGTGAGTCATGTTCTTATTTTAAATTATTTTAAATGTCCTGCCTTCATGAAATAGCTTCTACATTGACTTGCTACAGACTATTGTGTGCTGCAGAGGATTATGAGAAGTTTTCTTGGAAGTCATTCTTCATTTCATGCAGATTGACAATAATCTGTTGACCCTCATCATTGGTCCATATGGACTAAAAGTGGGCACACATCCCTCTGATTCTATAAGTGGCAAGGTACAATAAATAGTGAGTAAAAGAGCAACTATCTTTTATTGGGGGAGGGGGCTAGTCCAGTATTACTTTGCTTTTTATTTGTTCAAGTAATTCATTCTCATAAATTTCTAAAGAATCCCAAAGTTTCTAAATCACTTCTAGGATAGTACCAACACAAGGACCTGAAAAAAGTGGGTTGCATTAGGAGAACCATTATATCAGTTGCACATTTATAGTTTTAAACATGTCTTTCTTATAATTCCCCCCTTTTTCACTGTCTCTAATCCAAATATTTATGCATCACCAGTTATTTGTTATGCACATTTTTAAGTAATGGAAATGTGTTTTACCATTCATTCGATCTGCAGGAAATATGTAGCCTTCAGGCAACCAAATTCTGCTCCTAATAACAGTCCTCTGGATCTGACATGAAAACCTTCACATAAATATATTAAATGTTAAATGTATTATGCAGGAGCCAACCAGGCTCTCGCAGACATAACAAAAAGCATAGCATCAGTTTACATTAAATACAAACATCAACAAGCAAGGCTAAAAATCAACAAATATTTAAATTATAAAACCTCTGTCAATTATACTAAACAGTATAATTGAAACCTAACTCCTCTGTAAGACTAAAAACAGTTAATAATGAATACAGATTGTAAACTACAAATCTAGAACCAGACAATGTCGGGCAAATTTTCATTAAGATCAGCAATTTGTCAAGGACTTCAGCCTCAATTTCCTTGCAGACTTAATAAATTTTGCTTTTCTGCAAATAATAATAATCTGACCATCTAATAATGCAGTCTCTTTTAACATTTCAAATATTTTCTTCTTCAGAAATGGAGTTATATATTTCAATTTTACATCAGCACTATTCTCACACTCTAATGAAAAGTGAATTTGGTCTTCTACCACCATACAGCCAAACATAGTCACCATTTGCTAGGAACTTCGGGACATCTTTCCTTTACTTTCTTCAGGGGGACACTATTTAAATGGCAATTAGTCAAGTAAACCCACAGTTGGGAAGGGGCATCATGTGGACATGACACCTGAACTCTGTCCCAAGGCTGGCCTTAATGACTGGTCTGATGAGTCCCATACTCAGGCTGTATCTGCACTGTAGAAAAACCCATTTTGACACCACTTTAACTGCCATGGCTCAATACTATGGAATTCTGGGGATTGTAGTTTTGTGAGAAATTTAGCCTTCTCTGTCAGAGAGCTCTGGTGCTGCAACAAACCAAAATTCCAAGAATTCCATAGCATTGAGCCATGGCAGTTAATGTGGTGTCCAACTCAATTATTTCTGTGATGTGGATGCAGTCATAGGCAATCTTAATACTTTCTCCTTTTTGGAAAAAGAATTGTCAACTTGAACTCATTCCTTGGCCACCTTTTGGCTGTTTTAGTTCCTGCCTGCCTGTGGAGCTCACAGCAGGAGTGTCAGCCCACCCTCTTTCCTATCCAGAAGTCTGTAACTATTCTGATTCTTAGTTACACTCAGGGACAATTAACATATGCTGCTTCTGTTATAATGTCTAGAAAGATCATAAGAAGGATCTGTATATGGACCTGTTCAGACATGTTTCCCACCTTCCCATCCTAATTCCACTGATGAATTTCCTTAAAATGTAGCTCTGAACCATTTTGTTGTGCACATTGTCTTATTATTATAATTTTTCAGTATTTTAATCAGAGATAAAGAAATTATCACTAAAGTGACATTACCATGTTTACTTGTTTATAAGTCAAGAAATTTAGGTCAAAAAAACTAAACCCCCCCCCAAACCCAGGTCAACCTACACACAGGTCAATACAGTACTTAACATGAGCCTCTTCCCAGCCAGGCTGCCTCTGCAAGGGTCAGCCCAGCTTGGGAGAGGCTGGAAAGGACAACCAATGTAACCTCCAACCTCTTCCCACCTGGACTACCTCCTGAAGTCTGACCCTTGACTTATCCATGGGTCATACAAATACCCATAATTTTGGCTTCAAATGTTGACTTCAACTTATACACGAAGTCAGCCTATAGTTAAGTATATATGGTATGTCACATTCATTCTTTAAAAGCTAATTTTATCTGTTAAATGCCCCCCCCCATTCTTGTAAAACCTTTCAGCATTTTCACTCTAGATATATTCTTGAACTCTTGAATACACACACACACACACCATATGCTTAAAAGATATGAAAATGTGTTCCTCACATATTTTCTCTTGTCCAGTAAGTGATTTAAGGATTATTGAACCAGAAATTTCTGGGGTTTGAGTCTAAATAGTACAATCCATAGACAATGTACCAATGTGATCATGATTGTAGAGTAATATATTATATATTAGCATGTTTTCATTTTATGATTTTATATAGTCTGTTGAATACAACCTTAAAAGTATGCTTAGGGTGAAACATGTTCAGCTTAGGTATTACTAAAACAACCATCTTTACAGCATCTTGAAATGTATGATTCTTTTGTGGATTCCATTGGATGGTCGCCACTTTCTGCCTCTTAAGATTATAAAGAAAAACACACAAAGAGAGAGAAAAAATACAGTAAACACATACAGATACACATACACACACAGAGGCAATGCCCACAGGTCCTCACACATTCCAGAACAATATATTCTACAAAAGATAAATAGAAAAAGATAAATTTATCCTTAGGTCTAAGCCTGTGGAATCTAGTTTGGAATAGAGCAAAATTTTGTTTTTATATTTCAAGGTCTTAGAGGTTATTTCTTTTGAATGGTTTGTTTGCTTGTTTTGTGAACGTGCAGAACTCCTCTTTGCTCAGATGTTTATTCATTTTGATTTGTATAACTGTGTTACATATTACTGTTACCACTGAAAGCAGCTCTGATTTTGTCATGAACCTTATTAGAAGTTCTAAAGGAAAAGGGAATGGTGTTATTTTCATTTCATTGTGTATGCAGATAGTAGCACAGCACAGTTAATCATGTGATCAAATGTCTGTCCTTTCAAAGGTGTGGGTGTCAAGGCAAATTGATTCATTGCTTATATTATGCACTGTCAGCATCTATTGTTATCTTTTCTCTTTGCCCATGTCATCTTGATTAATAGCATAAGTGTCATCTTGAACTTATAGCTTTCTCTCCTTTGTCAGTCACTTCAGAAGTTGCTTTGCACAGGTAATTTCTCTTCAAGGGGCTTCTACATAATACATCTATGATTACCCAAAACTGTCAGCTCAAGAACTCTCTCTGTTTCTCCTATATACTACATTGGTTAAATATTCTTCCAGTGCTAACATTTTTAATGTGTATAGACCAAATTCAGGAGCACAGGAAAAGCAGCCTTTTTGTGTTTATTTTTCTGTATTGCTTCTGCTACTTAGACAATTGTTGAAGAAAGAAATTTTTCTGTTATTCCATGGAGAGGGCAAGATTAAACATTGACTCACACACTCAGCTAACAAATAGGGGGGAAAGGTAATTCTCCCTACAGTTATTTGGAGTGTTAGACTCTCACCCTTGATCTCTTTGATATGTCTTTTGAATTATAGCCTTGTGAATTATATCACATCTGACCCTAAACCAATGATCCACATTTTTGCACATTGCTGCAAACCATGTTTCTGTGAGTGTAAAACAAACAGGGTGATCACATCCTTTTATTCTTGAATTGAACTATAGCAAAGTAGCATCTTACCCCACACAGAAATTGCTGAATTGAGAGTGGAAGGAGTTGTGTCCACGGCTCCCTCCTCAGTGTCCCCATATACACCAGCTCTACTGACCTTCTCTTTCTTAGTGGGAAGGTCTCAATGAGAATTATACCCTCTCCGTGACCAGAGAATCTGAAAGGGATATGTTTCTAACATTTGGGAAGAAGGATGAACGTTTCAGGAAAACATGAAAGATGTGTTTATGTTTTGTTTTGTGGCTGTAGAGCAAGACTGAGAAGACATTCACAGGCACCCACAGTACCAAGGAACTATTGTTAATACCTGAACACACTCAAATCAGAGTTACTAATTCCCTATAAAATCATAACCTCTTTAGGAAAAGATGCAGCCATCCTCAGAAATGGCAGCATTTGGTACATGAATCTTCCTTGTCTCCTGTTTTTTCTCTCTCTCTCTGATTCTCCACACCTATCAAATATGAGCCGTAAACATCATCAAGGAAGGGCCTGCCTTTTTATGTAAATGAACAAAGTGTTGTGCATCGTGTACACTAATATCATCATCATCATCATCATCATCATCATCATCATCATCATCGTGATCATCACTGTCAGTGATAGTATTCTTGTTCTGACATAATCTATATATTGTCCAAAGAATATTGTCCAAACATATTGTCCAAAGAAAGTTATCAGTGTCATGTCATTTAAATGGTTAAACATTGCTGCTCAGATGCTGTTTAAATACAATGCTTTCCCTTCATCTAATCTGAAACTAAACAATATAGTGTAGATTAATACACATATTTCATTTTAGTGGAGAAAATCTTGTAGACAGAGAGTTTGTGGATAGAAAGAAACTTTGAAGGTGTTTTCTAGCTTCTGCTTGGAGAAATGATAGCAACAGTGCATCATTTGTGTGTGTGTGTGTATACTTTTTCACAGAATTCTAGTAACTCTCAATAACTTTCTTAGGAAGGGTCTGTCTTTTTGTGTTCTAATTCTGCCTGATGTTCATCTCTCTTTACCAATATTATCTCTCAGCTCAGTACTGTTCTCATGTTGTTTCCCACAATACAACTATTCATGTTTCCCCATGTTCTCACAAAGTGGAGCAGTTGTGTGTTATGACATTCATAATGTGAAATCCAGCAGGATACCAAAGTTCAGAAACTCAGACTCAGTAGTAAAACTCAGAAACTTTTATCAAGAAACTATAGATTTACTCCGATGACTTTCATTGTCAGAACTGAAAATGTCAGAACTTGTAGCCGCTTTCCAGCTGGAACTAACAATTAGAGCTCTTGATCTTGTAGCCACAACAATTCACATGTGCATAGTCAATTTCAGGCATCCAGAGCACTTCATATACGTAATCTCACCCATACTATAGACCAGGAGTGGAAAGCATAGGCTGTCCCAATATTGTTTGACTGCAACTCCCAGCACTCCTGAATATGCTGGCTAGGGTTGGTGGACTTTTTAATCCAACAAATTCCAGGGTGGTGCATTATTTCTATTTTTGCTTTAAACAGAGCTATGGGCTGGTCAATATGATTTGTGTTATGTTACATAGTGCTTTGTTGAACTGTATCTTCATAGATGAAACAATATGTTAAACAGGGCTTCCTCACTCACACTCATAATCTCTGTTTACACATAGTTCATAAAATTGGATATTTCCCCAAAATGTAGGAATTTCCAAAAATGACAAATAGCCAAATAGCATACACATGCAAAAACAAACAAACAAACAAACAAACAAAAAACCAAAAAAAATTTGGGTTGATGAAATATTCTTCCTCACACAGAGCACAAGGGAGAGTATGTAGATGCCTTTGCATAATTAGAAATAAAATGCTCAAAGGCAGCACAGAAAAGCTGATGCTAGTTTATTAATAGAACAATTAATATAATCATATTGACTGTAAATGTCCTGTTTTTCTTAAATTACCAAATCATTAACATTTTCATTGTAATTGTTTTCTCACTTTCAAATTCAAATCAATTGGTTTGCTAAGGAGATAACAAAATATATGAGTAAAGTAAGAAATCAAGTCAATTAATGAAAATCTTTATTTAATCTATATTTAAACAAGTGTCTGAGGGTTTCTAGAGTTTCTATAAGTCATGGGTTCTTGATATATTCAGGCAGATTTTCAAGGTGAAAATTATTCATTTGATGAAAAATATGGAATATATGTTGTATCAGAGAATCAGGTTAAGCTTCTCCGTCAGTTTGGCAAAATGTTTACTTAATTTTAGAAGGCCTAAATAACTTGTGTCCAGTGTACTGGAGAATACATTCTCCCATACAACCCTACCTAAGCTTTGAAATATGAAGGAGAGCCTCTTCTGTCACTTCTGCCATCTTCAGATAAATTTTTGGTGTGAACCCAAGAGAGGAACTTCTCAATAACCACTACAGACTTTAGGGCCCAGAATATACAGGCCAAATAATGTGGCTTCTGCCTGCTTTGGGAGGCATCATGTTCAAATGACGCATGCCCCCAAATTGTGCAGAAGCCACTCCCAAGCTATCTATAGGGGTCCAGTACACTGAAAAAAGGGGTGGAAATAATCTGCCTCCTAAGGCTCCTAGGGAATGTTGTGGTGGCTGTGATGAACCTCTCCTTCACCAAACCTCTTTTACCTCTTGGGCAGCCATAGAGGGAATAATAATTATTATTATTATTATTATTATTATTATTATTATTTCTTACCTGCCCCTCTGTAAAACAATCAAGGTGGGGTACAATAAGGTTAAAAAACAGATTACAGATAAAAATAATTCAAGAATTCCATCCCAACCCCCCCCCCCAAATAGGATTAAACTAGTTAAGTTTAAAATTAAATTACTGACAATAGAAATACAACACAACATGATACACAAATAAAAACCGCAATGCTGGCCACAGCATGGGGAGTAACAAAATACAGAGGGGGGGGGGTAGGGAGTGGGAATTGGGTGAAAGATTTTAGGAGCTGGGTAGATTATACGGTTTCAGGGAAGGCCTGCCGGAAGAGATGCATCTTTATGGCTGTTTTGAAACAGTCTAGCAATGTAATGAGACGCATCTCATCCGGCAGGCCATTCCATAGCCTGGGAGCAGAAGCACAAAAGTTCCTCTGGGAGGTCTGTGCTAACCTAGTCTTCATGGGCTTCAACAGATTCCTCCCAGAGGACCAAAGCATGCAGGGGGGTTCATATGGGGAGAGGCGGTCCCTGAGATAAGATGGACCCAATCCATGTAGGGCTTTAAAGGTTAAAACTAACACCTTGTACTGCGCCCGGAAACTAATCGGCAGTCAGTGGAGAGCTTTAAGCACAGGAGTAATGTGCTCTCTCCTAGTGTTCCGCTAACAAGCCTGGCTGCCATATTTTGAACTAGTTGGAGTTTCCGGGTTAGGCACAAGGCTAGCCCCATGTAGAGCGTGTTACAGAAATCCAAACATGAGGTTACCAAACCATGCACCACTGTTTCCAGGTCCCTTGAGCCAGGTAGGAGCGCAGCTGGTGTATCAGCCGAAGCTGATAACAGGCGCTCCTGACTGCTGCATTCACCTGACTAGTCATGTGAAGTGATGAGTCAAGGAGCACCCCCAGACTGCGAACAGGGTCCTTTGAGGAGAGTGTGACTCCATCTAGGGCCAGAAGATGTATTCCCAAACCTGGTTTCGGGCCTGTAACAGCTAGTACCTCCGTTTTGTCTGGATTGAGTTTCAGCCTGTTTTTCCTCATTCAATCCATCATCTGAAGTCTGAACCGACGATCTGGTCATGGAGAGATATATCTGAGTGTAGTCAGCTTATTGAAGACACTGAGCTCTATGCCTCACCCACATTATACACCCACAGCTGTCCCAATATCTAAAGTTTCAGACCATTTTTAATTATAATCTATGGGTTTATTTCATTTGATAGTAGCATGGGAAATAATTCAATGTTCACAGCAGCTTGAATAAAAGAACAATAAAATTTTATTTAAATGTTGGTTGTCAGTGTTTCATTTGTTACATTATGTTCACTTGTTCTTGTTACACTTTCTTTCAGCTTAATAAATCTATTAAACAACAAATATTCTCTTTTAGGACCCTCACACCATCCTTATGTACTGTGGTCTTTCCAAACTTATTTCTGTATTAGCCCTCAGGCTATCTGTCCCTGAAACTCCCTCCCTCTGAACTCAGTCTTAGAGCTAGTCCTTTCCTTCTCAACTTTAGCTCTCACAGTCCCTGACTTCTGGACTCACAAAACCAGACCCTCACTGTCTGAAACCAAAATCCTATCTGACTATCAGCAATAGAATTCTTTTGCTCTATATGTCAAAATTCTATTGTCACCAGCTAACTCTTGCTTGGCTGTATCTAGCTTATTTCTGATTGGCTGTTACTAGCTCGCCATAATACTGGCTGCTGTCCAAAGTGACCTTCTTTGGAACTGGGCAGTGTTGGTCACCACAGTCCCAGCACAATCATGGCCACAGCAGCCAAAGGCCACTACTATGGAGCCAATCTCCTTTGCCCCTATGACTCTTTCTAAGTGAAGTTAGGGTAGTCATTCCCTGTTACCCTTTTTATCAGCCAGTAAAGTCTTTATTATTTAGGCAGACAGACTCCCTTACATAGAGATGGACTTTCAATTGATATATTGGACCTTCTAGCATTTTACGTTTAAGGAATTTTAGTCTTTAAAGAATTTGACACTATTTTTTTTTTAAAAAAAACAACAACCTTTGTTATTGTTGTTAACTCCCCTCTAGTTGATGTCAATCCATGGTGACCCCCATGGATGAGAAAGCTTCAAGACTCCCTGTCCTCCACTGCTCTACTTAGTTACAGTAAATTCATGCCCATGACATGTTTAACAGAGCTCATCCATCTAGCATGTGGCCTCCCTCTGTTTCTACTGCTCTTCAGCTTTCCAAGCATTTTTTAAATGAGTTGTGCCTTCTCATTATGTGGCCAAACTATGATAGCCTCAGTTTAGTCATCTTGGCTTCCAGGGAGATTTTTGGCTTTATCTGTTCAAGGACCCATTTGTTCGTCTTTGTGGCTGTCCATGGGATCCTCAGCACTCTTCTTTAGCACCTTATCTAAAATGAATTGATTTTCTTTCCATCCACTTTCTTAATTATAGAGCTCTCACATCCATACATGGTGAGAGAGAATACAATTTTAATATAATTTTTAAATGTGGAAAGCTACAAGGCTGAGAGGGTGGGTGCCACAGAAAAGCCTGGACTGAAGCAAGGAATGGCCATGGCCTAAATCCATGTGTGTCAGTCCCAAAGCAGGAGAAACCACTGATTGTTCCAATTTCTTTCCCATCAGGATAGAGGAGATAGTAAAAGCAGCCCTCTCCATTCGGATAGGGAGGAGCACCATTTGTCTCCAGATATGATGGTATTTCAAGGTTTTTATCAGGCAGAAACATTTCTACAAATTCATTCTTCTCCTGGATGTTGTTGTATCTATGATATCATAACGTCATATCTCCCACTTTCTAGAACAATTTTGCAGCTGCTTTTAGTCTTCAGTGCTTACTAAATATTTCTGCAGATATTGAGACAGTGGCACCAGAAGTATATTGCCCCTCTCTCAAGTTGACTCTACAAATATCTTTGGTTATGCCATGCAGCCACAGTTCTATGACTGCTTTTGAAACCATGAGGACTTGAACTTTTTATAAAGCTTCAGTATTTTGACTTTTTTGGCTATCTTTTTGATTCCTACATTAACAAGGAAACTATATATTTGATGTGTACTTTAATACTATGTTTTCTAAGCTTTCATCTCCTCCACAAATACTGTGTGAAGCTATTTGAAGTGCTCTGCAGCTGGCCTACCATAGGAACATTATCACATTTCCAAAAAGAAATGATTCTTCATCAGTCTGTTCATATGTTTCTATAGGGTTGATTTCATTTATTCTCACAGGAGATGAAAAAGATGAAGAGACTTTTAATGCCATTTTGGATGTCAGCAGACAGATATTCGAGATAGTTGGATCAAATGGATATCTACAAATATCTACAAATACAGATTTTATTTTTTATTTATTTCTCTTTTTTAAGCCTCTGTATGAAGGGAACTATTTAGGAAGTAACTACCTTTGGGGAATATTACATCTCCTACATACTTGTGTTAAGTGGGTCTGATCCATGTGAGGAAAGGAAGAAGTGCATTTTAGTTTCATACTGTGCATTTAATGTAACATGTAGTTGAACCAACTGAAGGAGTCATTTTTAAGGAACAGGGACATAATTCTTCACTAATTCCATTATCAAAAAAAGCAATAGTTAATTTAAACAATTTTCCTTCTGCTAAGAAAAACTCTTCAAAAGATGTGCAGTTTTTGGAACTTACTCTGCACAAATTTCACTCATTTTTATTTTTTCCTCAGAAAATAAAAATTAATAAAATTTATTATAAATGTTGTTACCAATTTTACCATTACTACTCAAGAATTCCTAGGCACCTAGAGGAAAAGTTGGATGGATTAAAAAACAAACAAGCCTCTATTGTCCACATAAAATACAATAAAACAATTAGCTTGAAATCTTCAGTACTGTTATGGAGCTTTAATGGGAATTTTCTAAGACACTGAATTTTTGGGATCTGCCTTCAGGACCATATGAAATACATCAACAATTGACAGACATACACAATCATCTTACATCAAAAGCTTACAGATGTCAACCCAACAATGTTTAATTGGGAGTAAGGGTTATTTAATGTCCTAGGTCTCTGAATGAACATGCATTGGATTACACTGTCATAATTCTAAGTATTCACATTTACATTTGCTTCTTTTCTCTATGCAATTACAAGTCACTTAGGTATCCAGAGAAGTTGGAAAGAGATTTTTGAATGTTGTCAAGTGAGTTTGAAAACATATGCATCATATACAAACAGTTATTGCACAGACATTATTGGCTGTAGCCTTTTGCTGAGTATACATCCACAGGTTAATTGCTGTGTAACAGATTAAGTCACTTCCAAATCTTTCACTGCCCACAGGACACATAGAAGGAAGCTATAGACAGCACTGATTGAAATGATCTAAGGCCATAACAGATGAAGTGTGTGCGATGGACAAGCCAGTCTATCTTTGGTACATATCAGGTTCACATGTGCTCAATCATAAATAATTCATTCCTGTTTTCTATCAAATAATATATACACACATACTCAAAAAGTACATTTCAGTCATACATATTTCCTTTTAAACATGACTTTTCATGTACATTTCCCCTAAAGGTGTGCATGTTTGCATATATTTTCTGCCTCAAATTGATGTTTCTATAAACAGTTTTGCTGCCCTGCAACATTAAGAGCAAAGAGAATTGTGTTCCAATCTTCTTAGGTCAAGTGACAAAAAATATGAACTAAACAAACTTTTCAGCATCCTTATTGGCAAGAGAATCCTTTGACTCATGTCTGCTGCATAGTTCTAAAAGAAACTTGTCTGCCAACAGTTGCAAGTGATGTCATTATAATTTAAACATTCTGAAATAGTTTTGCTGCCTCGCTGAAGGTGGCATGTCTAGATAAACTTCGGTCACTCTGACTGATAATGTGCAGTACCTGATTGTGAATTATCTTTTATTCCTACAGAGATTTGCATTCATTATAATTGCAGAATGCCAAAAGATTAAATTCTGAATCTCTTCCAATGACATGTACATTTGATAGCATTATGCATTTGTGATTTAATGGTCTTGGGAAGCTTAAATTGTATTAAAGTTTTATTAACTGAGGATTTTCTCTGTGTAATTGAATAACTCCAAACACTCAAAGCTTGCATGAATTAATGAAGATTAAAACCACACAATAAGTTACAAAGTAAGACTTAAATTTTATGGCAACTCTATATAACTTGAAATAAAGTTTAGGAAAAAGCAAGGTTTGACAGGTGACAGTTTGCTTTACAATCCATTCTTATATAAGCATTTCTAAAATACTTTTTTAAGGGGGAGTGGGATTCTTTTTATGAAGTCATTTCAAATTGTAAGTGTTTATATCTATCTGTCTATGTACAATAAGTAACCATTTTTTTTCAAATGTAGAAGATTCCTTTTAAAGATATTCCATGAATCCTAGTTCTACAGATTACATTCAAGTCATATTTTTTTCCTGCACAATGATACACTAAGCTTTATATACTATGCTTCTTGTGAACCTATATGACATTTGGGGTATTTCATGTGAAAACATTTGTGTCACAAATTGGTAAGCTCTTCTTAATTTAATTACACAGTTGTGAATTGATGACCCAGGTTTGTTTTAAAACTATACGCATGCACACACAGAAACTCTGCAAGGACTTTTTCATTATGAATCTGGAAATTCAATGTAAACTCCATGGCTGAAATGGAATACAGACAACTGATGTGTAGTCACAATGGAAAAATAGAAGAACATTGGGCAGACCTGCACATCTTTTTGACCAATCAAACTACAAACCAAACACATATAGAACACTTCATTACAGACTGAATAAATTCTTGAATGTAAATGGGCATGAAGGTGTCTTGCCCAGTATCGACTCTGGACTTGTCTACATTACTTATAAATCCTGAATTCCACCCAGGCCCACTCAGTGGTGTTTACATTGCACAGGTCTCAAATCCTGAATTGGGTCTGAGCTCTTTACATAGTGCTCAGACACAATTTGTTGTTTCAGCCCTTTGTCCTGCATTAAAAATATTTACCTTTTGCTCCAGGTTTTCCCCAAAAAAAGAGAGAAAAACCCAGATAAAAATGTGACAGTGAGAGTGAGCACCCCTGCAGAGTCACTCTGTGAGTATGAGTTGTTCTGAGGTTAGAATGAGACTGATGCTAGCCAGCTTACAAGGAACATGTGGGAAGGCAACTGCTCATCATTCACTGAATACCTGGAGCAGATAAGGGGGGAATTCAAGTCAGTAGCCGAGAGTATTATGGCAAATTTAGATGAGCCCTTGTTTGACTGGAAGCAAAATTTCTGGGTTCATACCTGATGAGAATGTCTCAGATATTTATACTTTTCCATGTATTCTGATGCTTTTGCAATGAAGAAATAGGTGCAGAAAACCAAATCAGACTAAAATGCATAAAATTCATAACTGTGCAAGAACATTCTTCAATACCTAGTGTACATGAATACAGGTCACCAGGGGAAATACATATATCATACTGAAAAATCTATGCATGAATATGTAGGAAGAGGCAAAGAAGAAGAAGAAGAAGAAGAAAGAAGAAGAAAGGAGGAGGAGGAGGAGGAGGAGGAGGAGGAGGAGGAGGAGGAGGAATGCAAGACCTTCTATATGCAAGTAAATACTCTCATTAAGCTAAAAGCCAGGGCCAAGGAACTACATGAACAATGAATATCACCCCCACAATACTACCATAATGGTTGTGTTGATGGTACAGGACCAAGATCTTACATGTGTGTGTAACTCCACATTCACCACCACCTGGCAGCTTTCTAGTGTTGTCTCTTAGGATATTATCACACGAGGCTTCTATTGCAGGATTAGATCAAGATGGTAGCATTATTGGGTGGTATAGTCAACCCTCCTTATCCATGGATTTTTTTTATCCAAGGATTCAAGCATCCATGGCTTGAATGTGTGTGTGTGTGTGTGTGTGTGTGTGTAAATTCCAATTAGCAAACTTTGATTTTCCACTTTATATAAGGGACATCATTTTACTTTGTCATTGTATTTAATGGGACTTGAGCATCCGCAGATTTTGTTATTCCTGGATCCAAACCTCAGTGGATAACAAGGACCCACTGTACTTACTACATGGTGTTTTCTTCATCCTGTTGCTGGTGTGTGTTTCATTCATATTTAAACACACACCTTGTCATTGACAGAGAAAACCCATCAATGACTCCCAATAGTGCTATACAGGTTGTATCTCTCATGCGATAATCTCTTCCACTTAATAAATGGAAGAGACAGAAGTCACTTGACATGAGTGGGTGAGATTCTCCTCTATCCCCCTCCCCCTCACTATTCCCAAGCAAGCTGAGCCATGTTTCTCATGCTTTTTGCCACTCAGTCTCTCCTCCCTTCTCCACTGCCTGATCTTTCTTCTCTGTTCTGCTGCCCGATCTCTCTTTCCTCCCACCCCCAGATCAATATGCATGCTGTAAGTGGGGAAATAATGGGGAGTAAGCAGAATTAGGACATTGTGGAAGGAGCATGCATCACCATATCAGTACTGAAATGGAGATACAATAGAGATTGCTTCAATATTGGTATGTTTCTGTGTGCTTCAAAAATATGATTGCTATGCTGTGGAAACTTTGTGTGATAATCTCCTTACTAATAGGGAAGGGAAGTAAGTGATACAGATGATAGAGAAGCAGCTGGTCTCAACTGCCTTGGAGGATAAGAAATTAGGGGTGGCACTCTCAAATGGAGTGTACTGGCCTTTTCTCTCCTCCCCTGACCCCTAACTAAGCTCAGTGAAGCTTGACCCTTATGGTCTGAATCTTTCCCATTTCCTCCCATTTTCTCCAGTAAGAATGATCATCAACAGCTTCTTTGGGGTTTGTGAAGCGGCTGGGCAGGAGAGGTAATTTAATGAAGTCCATGGGCAAGAGAATAGCCCTCTGAACCCCATACAAAAGGGGACTTACATTTGTTTTGTTGCATCATTTCTGCTTCCTGTTTTTGCTTATTTGCAGTAAAATGCCAAGGTTTTTGGGAGGACAAAAGGAAGCAAACAGCAATGACTATGATTGGTTTTGGATGAGGGGAGGAATGCCAGAAAAAAATTCTATTTCTAAAAACAAGTAAACAAACATTTACAACCTCTGGACTGGGATGCACAAATGATCTTCAGAGACCATGGAAACCATGATTTACATGTTCCTCACTTCTATTATAACCCTAGTCTCTCCTGATAAAGCTGTTTGCTAGACAGATAATAAAACAGAAAAGTATCTGTGCTGTCAAACAGCTGGAAATACACAGTTGGTGAACTAAATTCATCTTACTGGGTCATACACTGTAGACAATTACCATAACACTCCTCTTGATCTTGATATTCTCCTGATGAGAATATTAAAATTTTACATTTTATTTCATTTCTGTTACAATAATCCATTACTGTATATAACTTTTGCATTCCACAATGATCAGGAGTCCACCTGATCATTAGCATGAGGCAATCTCTTCACTTATAGTTTTGCGTGGACTTTAGAAAAGGGAGGGAATTAAGCAGTTGAACCACAAAATTACAATAGTATAAGAAACAAGCAGCTAGTTTGTCACATTTCTGTGCAGAGAACAGATGAATACAAGGCCTGAGAAAAATTGAGATATATTTGATGGTGTGTATGTGTGTGTGGAACCTCCCCTATTAAGCATGTTCTGTTTTGTGTTGATCATTTGAGGGGCTCAAAGCAGGATGACAATGTTTGTCTCTCCCCAACACAACTTGCAGCCAAATTCTCCATCTTTCCTAGCAACTTGCTTTATGGGAATTAGTTGTTCTCTGAAAATCAAACAGCTTTTCCATGATGTCAATGATGGTGACAGTTCCCTTTTAAAGCTCTGAGTTGTTATACTGATATCATTCTATCATCAATAACATTACATTAATGTTCTTTCTTGAAACAGAGCCTTCCAGAGGAGAACATGCAGCTTGCAGCCTGTATTTTACATGCTCTGTGCAGGAGGCTCTATTCATACTTCTTTAGATTTTACTACTGCTGGAGGGAGCTTGAAGGGAAAGAGACCTTCTTACTTTCTGCAGTGACAAAGTTATTCCCAGTTCCAAATGATTGTCTACAAATTCTAATAATATCTGGCTATGGAGTCCATGGGGGTAGGAAAACAAAAGTTGTGTGTACAATAGTCATGAAGAAAGTAAGGTATTTGAGGAAAAGGCTGCTTGGAGTTTTGCCTGCCTTTCATCATCAACACTGTAAAAAGTAAAAAAAAAAGGCTATCATACTAGATTACCACACTACACTCTTATAGCATTTCTATTCCACTTTAATGTTCTGGCTGCCTCCTGTTGAATTCTGTGATTTTCAGTTTAAAGAGGGGCATTTAGAATTTTCAGCCAGAGAGCTCTTGGGCCTCCCTGAACTACAAACCTCAGAATGCAACAGGAGGCAGCCAGAGCAGTAAAAGTGGAATAGCAGTACTTCATTGTAGTGAAGTAAATGTGAGTAGTATATTGATAATGCTACTCATGCTTTATCTAGTGACTGTGACTCAAGCTACTTCATGTTAATAAGGGGTCAATTTACTACTTAGGATAACAGAGGGTTACCCAAGGTACCCTTCGCAACCTGAGCTACAATATCTGGAACCTTTGAAAGTCAAGGTATAAAGGTTTTGCTACCTTTCTCCTTGGGGGTTGTCTGTCAGTCTGTTATCTGAAGCTGTCTTGTAGGGATGCAGACCAGAAAAGCTCATAAAGAATGGTCCCAAAATGATCAGATTTCTGGTTCCCTAGCTATTGAGAAACTTGAAACTGAAGGTCTACTTTTCTGTAAGAGGTGAATGACTGTTTAATTAGGATAATTATTGTTATGGTTCCCAAGATGGCTGTTGATTCCAAGGTATCTTTTACTATAACCTGTTTCTATAACTTTGCAGCTTTCTAAGCTATTGTCTGGAGAATGATACTCCAAGATATGATACCCAGAAGCCTGATTTAATCCCTCTTAGAATAAAACTTTCTTAAATCACCTGTTAAATCTTCAGGTATTTTTTTAGCTTTTCAGCACTGAAACAGGCTCCTTTCTTCTATGGAAGGGGTGTGGTTTTAATTTGGGTTTCTCATATTGCTGGCTGCCACTGGGAAAATCAAAGAAGATGCTGGGGAACATGTGAAGTAGTAGGTAGAAGCAGGAATCTGCTGTTTGGCTAGCCCTCTTTTCTTTGCCCAAGGGCATTGGACAGAGGAAAGGTTATGGGAGTATATGAGCAGGATACTGGCTGAAATTATGATAAATGTGAACAATGCAATTTGAGTGATGTATGTGCTTCTGTCCCCTCCCCCCACACCCCCCCCCCCCATATACAAAGATTTTATAAACAAGCTGCACAAGCACTTGTGCCAAATCATGAACCCCAAACTGAATTACTCTAACTTTGGTTGATCTTGAATGGGAGGTTGATCTCAAATCAGGCTGGCAAAGTGATTTAAAAATCTGAAACACCACTTGCATTAGAATAACTAGACAGGATCTCTCTAAAACCACCTTTTGAGGAACATTCCAAGGAAGAAGAAAGAGGAAAAAGTGACTAGGATTAGTATTTGTGTTCTAGTCCACCGTAAGAATCTCACCGCCCTCTCTAATCACAGTGCATGGTCAAGGAAGGATATGAATTGTATTTTTCTTCTACAGTATCTTGTGTTACTTTGTTAAAACTATCTGTCAGCAGCAAAATGTTTTGAAAAGCTTTGAAGTTTCTATTTATGTAACTTCAGCTTCCTTCTCCTTCTCTTCCTTTCTTCCTAATGCCACCCAGCTTCCCCCTCCTCCTAATTATTTTCACAAATCCACTCCCTTCCTGTTGTTTCCAACCTTTGTTGTTGTTTGTGGGAGTCTGCATGATTATCTCAGTGTTGTTAATATTAGCTGTCCCATTTTACTAAGCAGTAATACATCCTTCATCTCTTTATAATCTCCCAGAGCGTTTTATCCTTAATTTTTAGGTGAACCTTTTGAACTGATTTTAATCCCTGTTGAAAATTATTGTATTCTCAAGGATGTGTGTTGCTCATTTAGTATGTCCTCCTGTTTTTACTTTTTCTCCTTTGCATATCTGTCTACGTGTCACAATACATCATGGTGCACACAGGAAGTCAATGCAACCTGATGAACAACACATAATTCAAGTTTTTCAATTAAGTTTTGTTTTATTTTTAAATATGTGCTTCACTCAGTGCCTTCCCTTACAACATTTTGGAATTGCTGCACTTTAGGCCAGCAGCTGATAACAAAACACAAATGATGAATTTACAAGCAAAATTGCACAACACAGCATATCTATCACAGCAAGTCTTGAACTTCAGACTTATAGAAGGGAAAGCAAAATACAGAGTTCTAAAAACGAGTTCTGTAGCCAGTCCAGGTTCAAGCCAAACTGTCAAACAATCAGCATCATCAAGCTGTCCAAAAGGGTCAAGGGTTCCAGCAAACAGAATGGTCAGTCCAAAGGTCCAATCCAGGAAGTCAACAAGAGAGACCATGAATAAGGTGCTTTTGCTAGGGAAATCAGTTAACATCTGACAAAGGTTCTGGCATTCCTCCCAAGATTTCTCCAGCTCTCACTGGTGCAGTTAATCCCTAATTGATCGGTGTCTCATACAAAACCTCTGAGATCATTGCAGCCCCACCCTTAAAGATTTCCTTTGGCTGTAAGAAGGCATGGGTACGTTGGCCTCTTCCTCCTTCTCCTCAGTGCCAAAGGGGGTTCTGCTGTCTGGATGGTGGACTCCTGACTATCCTCTTTGTCACTAGTCTCTACTGGCTAGTCACTGTCAGGGCAGAAATAGGGCCAGGCTCAGGGTCAGATTTGTCCACCTCTCTTTCCTCTTCTGAGTCTTCAGCCAGGCTGGGCAAGACAACTGCTTCAATTCAACTGCCACTGTCTGTTAAATTCAGACAGTGGCAGTAGTGCAGGGTCTCAATATGAGAGAGATGCATGCTGAGACAACAGCAGCATGAATTGGTAGGGCTGAGCATCCAAGCTAATTTAGGGGAGGAGGTGGTGGTGGTGGAGGAGGAGGAGGAGGTGCTTCTATGCCCAAACCCTGCAGCACACATGAAGCCACAATGTTATGACTAAGTTCCACCTCTCAATTTGATCTCTGAAACCCACCTTAACATCCAGCTAGCTGCACCAAGGTAGAGAGTTCTGTGTTGTTGGTATATGAAGCACTTATAGATGAAGATGATGTGTCCAGCCCAGTCACAACTAATCTGCACAGCACTGTTCACTGGGAGCGGGGCCAAAATGCATCAGACTTTGGAACTCCACTTTCCAGTGCCATAGAACTCCATCTGGTGTGGCTGTCTGGATTATAAGGTCAATTCCAGGACCATTTACAATTGTGGCAGTGGTACCAAAATTGTAAATGTGAATATGAAACAGTTACCTTACAATATCATAACTGACTAATATCATGCCAGCTTGTAATTCATGTGTGTGTGTTTTTTAAAGAAAACAACATTTAAAGGCGGTGTACACAAAGAAACACTAGTGCTACTTGTCTGCTGTTCAGCAGAACTCGTATGCAGAAGAGGATCTCATGTCTCTAAACTGAAAATAAATATATAAAAATAGTGGCTACTTTTTGTATCCATATGCAAATCAACAGGAGACATGAAGATTCAGATTTCTCATTCTGACCAACTCAGACTGGATTTGATTTGATTTGATACAAAGCAAACTGAGAGAGGATATGAAATCACAGAAGTGGACTACAGGCTGGATTAGGGGACCTTGGAAAGCCCTGCTTATGAGGCCATAGTAAAACATTTTTTGTTTGTTTGTTATATAAATAGCAACCCAATGAAAGCTTAAACAGTCTTGGGACTTGGAGGAGGGAAAGCTTTCTCTTTCTCTCCTCTTTGAAGCTGTTGTTTGCATTTCAGTGAATTTGCATTTCAGGGCAGCTTCCCCTGAAATCCTTACAATTGTTTCAGAGAGTGATTTGCATCAGGGCCAAAGCAGGGAGGAAAGAGTTAATAAGCTTAGTTCCAAGAATGCTCAGGATTCTCCTTGACCACTATTTACAACACACACATACACACACGTACATGTGTGTGTTTACATTAATTACATTGTTGCAATTAACGTCACATCTATTTTAACCCTTAAGTCCTCTTTGAACCATGTACTGTGCCTATTTCATTCATGTGTTAAATCACCGTCAGATTTCACCCGAACTAATGTAGAGGAAATTAAAGGAACACTTGATTCAGACATTCTAGCCAGAGTCCACAATCCCTTCAGTGTAGTGTGAATGTCTGCTTGTGGAGATAGGTTATACTGGCATTATAGAACCACTGTATTAAAGATGGTATGCACCAAATGAGTCCCATTGTGAAATGTACAAGGTAAAACGTTGTTTGTGCAACATTGCTTTCACCTCTGTCAATAGACTTCATCCATTGTATAAAGGCAAAAGTGTTGGCCCTACATTTATCACTTAACTTCTGTGTGGATATGCCATTAATGAGTGGTCAGCTTCTTTGCCCCAACTCCAATCAACACATGGTGGCATATTGCTTCCTTCCAAATGTTGATTGTCCCCACATTTTTTAATTTAATTTTTAAATAGAAGCTTCTGTAAATTTTATTATATATCAGGATGGTTTGATTATTGTGAGGCAGAAGTCTTCTTCTGTGAGGTAAATGAATCTGTCACATAATCTAAAGTCTATTTTCTTTTCTTTTGTGAGATAAATGAATCTGACAAACTCTATTTTTTTCTCCTTTATGTGAAAAACATTAACTGGCATTAACTGGCATTAACACAATTCCATGTCTTCTTGGGAACCAGGGAAAACACGAACAGCCTGTATTCAGGCATTATCTTTACTCTTTCCTGTATTCAGTTAGGCTCTAGCATAAGTACACAAAAGACAAACAAGGCAATAAATCAATGATCTCTTTGCTCTAAGCAGCATTGAGGAAATGAAGGAACCAAGTTAACAGCATATGTAATAAACCTCATGTTCCAGAACCTGTAAATACCTATCTACAGTTCCCTGCTAGGTTTCTACAATAAACTTTTTCTCTCCCCTCCCCATCTCTCTAAGAGCAATGGGCTCTACTGATGTCAGTTATGCTCCTTGGGAGCTGCTATGCTCTATAAAGTCATCACTGCTGTGATACATTTGCAATAGATTTGCATTCTAAAAACCTCTTAGGAATGCTGATTAAATGCATACAGATGGCAATGCAAAATGATTATCTAACATTTTACAGGATGTCACCTGCTTCCTCGACAGTTTTGTTAACTTCTTGATTGGCCTCTTTGGCTTTTTTTTTTTTTTTAGAAGAATCACGTTTAATGATATGTGAAATAGTCTGATGGCAGTAAAAAGGCTCCTTACGTAAGAACATAAGGGGCAAATTTTAACAAACAAGCAGCAAGGGTCTTTCAACAGTCATTGGTAACACAAGGCAAGCTATATCTGCAAAAAAAGAGTTTTCTTCTTCTTTGTGGAGTCAAAGGCTTTCATGGCTGGCATCCATAGCTTTTTGTGGGGCTTTCAGGCTATGTGGCCATGTTCTAGAAGAATTCCTTTCTGACGTTTCACCAGCATCTGTGGCTGGCATCTTCAGAGAATGATAGCCTGGAAAAGGATTGGATATATATATCCTGTGTGACCCTGGGAAAGGAGGAGTGATTTGTATATGCATTGTACTGTTGCTAATGGCAGTCCTCAGGGTGAGAGGATGTGCAAAACAGGATTAATGTCTGCTAACTAGTTCTCATTGTCTGCTGGGAATCTCCTGACCCCAGGCTGTTTCTCTTTTGCATTGGTTGAGTCTTAATCTTGCTGTTCTTCAGGACTGGTAGCCAAGCCTTGTTTACCCTCAGGGTTTCCTCTTTCCTGTTGAAATTGTCCAGGTGTTTATGGATTTCAATGGCCTTCCTGTGCATTCTGACATGATAGTTGTTGGCCTGGTTCAGAATTTCAGTGTTTTCAAACAGCATTTTATGTGCAGGGTGGTTTATACCATGTTCTGCTATTGCTGATTTTTCCGGCTGACCCAGTCTGCAATGTTTCTCATGTTCCTTGATTCTTATTTGCACACTGTGTTTGGTGGTCACTATGTAGACCTGTCCGCAGCTGCATGGAATGTGGTAGACTCCTGCGTCTGTGAGTGGGTCTCCCTTGTCCTTGGCTGAGTAAAGCATTTTCTGGATTTTCTATATCGATTTGTAAACCATTTAAAGGTTGTATTTCCTTACCACTTTCCCTATTCTGTCTGTGACTCCTTTGATGTATGGTAAAAATATTTTCCCTTTGAGTGGTTGTTTGTCTTCCCTCCTCTGGGTTTTTCTGGGCCTGGCAGCCCTTCTGATGTCAGTGCTGGAGTAACCATTTGCCTGTAGAGCCCGGTCCAGGTGTTTCAGTTCATCTTCCAAGAAGTGGAGTTCACAGTTCCATTTTGCCCAGTCTACCAGTGTTTTTATTGTGCTTCTTTTTTGTCCTGGGTGATGGTTGGAGTTCTTGTGCAGACATCTGTCCGTACGTGTAGTTTTTCTGTATAATGTGTGGCCCAAACGTTGGTTTGGTTTGCGAATTACTAGGACATCCAAGAATGGTAGTGTTCCTTCCTTTTTTTCCCCATTGTGAACTGGATGTACGGGTGGATGTTGTTCAAATGGTTCAGAAATACAGCCAGATCTTCTTCTCCATGGCTCCAAATGATGAAATTGTCATCCACATATCGGAACCATGTTGTGGGCTTTTTCGGTGCTGTTTCCAGGGCTTGTTTTTCAAAGTGCTCCATGTAAAAGTTTGCTATCACAGGGCTCAGAGGAAACCCCCCCTCCCCATTGCTACCCCTTTTCTCTGCTTGTAGAATCCATTGTCCCACTGGAAATTTTTCTTCTTCCTTTTTAAGTAAATAGATTGAAAGATTTTTTTATTTTATTTTATTTTTGTAACTAAAACAAGATATGAACATTCAGAAAGTATAGAGAAGATGTATTAACAGGACTCCCCCAACAATTTAAGGAGCTTTAAAATAAAAAAAATTGCTGATGCCAATACCTTAAATAGAGTTTCACCAAGATATTTTGTAGCCTTTGCCAAAGGATAAAATGGTTCCTCTTTCTATTCCATGTACAGATGTCAACCAGAGAGAGAAGTTGACATATGAGTCTTATCTCTTTGCTGGCACTTACCTGGTTTAAAGGATGGATATAGGCTATGTAGTAGGAGTAGTGATATTGACATGGTGGCCAGGAAAAATGTATGGAGACTGGTAGTTGCCTCCATCTATCCAATATTAGGAACAGCCTTACCTTCAGATGAATTAAATTCATAGTTGTACTAAAGCTGATCCTAAAGGTTTTGTTTCACTGTTATTGTCAATAATTTCACAGACACTCCTGAATTTATCTAAGCTCCCTTTTAAAGACAGTTCCCTTTTAAAGACAGGTCATAACCCCATCCTGTGACAATGCACACCATATTTTAATAATATTGTTTATTATTATTATTATTATTATTATTATTAATTTCTATTTCCCGCCTCTCCATCAGATTGAGTCGGGATTCCAACAGTCAATAAAATACAATATTACACAGTCAAATACTAATTGTAAACTGTTTCTGAATACATACTTAACTGGTTCTGTCCTGTTTCTGCCATTAGTGATTTAGATTACCAGAAGTTCCAGTATCATCAAAGACAGTGAAAAAGATTTCTATACTCATATTTACAAAACTCTAATATGTCTGCTATCCAAGTCCACACCAGTTATCCTCCTCTTCACTCTCTAAAACACATCAAAAATTTAGCCTTTCCTTGCATTGAAAGTGCCTGAACTCCAAGTAGTTCTTGTTGATGTTTTCTGTAATTCAACAGCATGTATGCAACTCCACAAAGTACTATTTGTTGTTATGTGCTCTTGAGTCAACCTCAACTCATTGTGACCCTGTGGGTGAGATACCTCTTAGAAACCCTGTCTCCCACTTTTCAGTTACTTGCAACCCCATGCCTGTGTGTCCCCACCCCCTTCTACTGCCATCTGGCATGTGGTCTTCTCCTTCTTCTTCTACCTTCTACCCTTCCTAGCATTGTTTTTTTTTCCCAATGACCCATGTCTTCTCATCATACGGCCAAAGCACATAAGCCTCACTTTAATCCTTTTGGCTTCTAAGGAAATCTGGATTCATCTGTTCTCAGACTCATCTTTTTGTCTTTCTGCTGTCGCCAGTATCCTAACAGTCTTCTCCAGCACCACATTTCACATGATTTGATTTTCGTTCTGTCTGCTTCCTTTACTGTCCAGTTCTCACATCCATACATAGTGATGGGGAATATTATGGCTTGGAAGATTCTAACTTGTGTTTAGTTCTATATCTTTACTCTTCAGTAGCTTTTCTAGATCTTTGATGGCTGCCCTATCAATTCCTAATCTTTTTTCCCCCCTGACTGCAGTCACCATTTCAATCAATATTTGCTCCTATGTATGGAAATTCTTTAACTGTTTTGATTTTCTTGTTATCTAGATCGGCCTGAACCATATGGGCCAAATAAAGTGGCTTCCAGCTGCTTTGGGAGTAATGTGTGCAGATAACACACACACACATAGAGAGAAAGAGTGGCCAGAAGTTGCTCTGAGGCCACCTAAGGCGGACTCAGATCACCAGCAGAAAAAGTGAGGTAAATCCATTCTTGGCCAGTGGCCTGTTTAGGACTATGGTGGCATCTATTTTTAGAGCAGGCTGCCTGGTCAGCATGGTCCAGCACTGATTGGGGGTTGACCAGGATTGGAGTGGCCAGAGGCCACTCCAAGCAGCCGGTCTGCTTCCTGCCTTTGCACTTTCATCTTTGACCTTCCTTAGTAACCTTTTCAAGTCTGTGATGTGTTCCACTGTTATTATGGTATCATCCACACACCTTAGGTCATTGATATTCCTTCCTCCTGTCTTCAATATAGTACAAAGTATTGTACCTCATCATAATCTCCATGAATGAGAAGTAGGATAAGTGTCTATAGTATATCAATAGCAGGCATTTCATACATTCTACTCTTTTAACAAGCTATTTTATGAACTGAAAAAATGGAGCATGACCTAGCAAAAGTGAAATATTTCAAAATGTCGTTGATTTATTAGTTTTGGATTTTAAGATAATAAAATTCACAGGAAAGAAATGTTTCTCATCTTTTCCTCCCCATTCCACCCAATGACCACTTGCACCCAAAAACTGTATGTAAGAATCAGGAAGGCATCCTGAATAATCTGGCAGCCCCCATTCTATAGAACAGTAGTTCTTAACATTTGGTTCGCAACCCCATTGGGGTCAAATGACCCTTTCACAGAGGTTGCCTAAGACCATTGGAAAAGACATATTTATGGCTTTCAGTTTGGCATGGTCTCCAAATAGGTGCCTTCTAATGATTCTGCTGGAAGACACCTGCTAGTTGTGGCATTAGAAATTGTCCCCTTGGCATAGGGGACTCAGAGGTGCCCCTTGAAGGTTTATTTCCTGGTTCGGGGATAGAAGAAAGAACAACCTTTTACCAAGTAAGAGCCAGAGTGGGCTGCAGGGTGATACACAGCCATAACTTGAGGTGCCATTTCTAAGTGGCACACAGATGCCACCAACTATTTTAAATTTAACAATAAATCAACAACAATCTTGAAAATGTTTACTGATGATGCATTAACCTTCAACTATAAACTCAACCAAGGAAAATATAAGTAAAAGAAATCTGAATTTTTCATAATGTAAAAAAGGAATAAGAGGAAGGCAAAGAATGAAATTTGGATAAAGGGAGCAGAGAACAGAGAAGAAGGGGTTGGGAGGAGAGTGGAGAAAGATTATAGTGGAGAGAAGTGCAAAGTGAAGAGTGGAGAAGGAGCAGAGCAGAGAAAGAGTCAGAGGTTGGAGTGTGATGAATGAGTGGGTTCCGGATGAGTGTGTTTCAGTTGAAATATGGTCCTAAACCAAAGGAAATGACTGCACATGCTACATTGCTGAAGGAAGGATTTGGAGACTAAAACAAAGAATCAAGAAGTTCTGATTCAGCCAGGGAAGACAGTTTTTGCAAAACAAGAAGAATTTGCACAAACAAAATGTACCCTGAGCTGCAAGGACATGGCACTCACTATGACATCAGCTGAAGCCTCACAACTGACAATATGAGCATCTTCCTGACTAACTCACGCCAACATTAGAATAACATTCTCTTTGTTCCAATAACATGGAACAAGCTCTCAGAACTGAGACCATGAACTGTAAATAACAACCAGAAAAACCGTCTTGCTCAAGAGATGAGAAGAAAGTATAAAAGAGGAGAATTTCCAGCCTCTCTTTGGTGATTCCTGTCCGCAGCTACAGGTTTCATCCAACCCTTTGAGGATGAACTGGCCACTCGTTCAGCAAAGGGAAGATGTGTGTGGGTCTCTTTCTGTCTGTCTGTGTGTCTGGCTGTCTGTGTGTTTGTGTGTGTGCATGAAAGAAAGCTCTCTTGAAACTTCCTTACCTTATATGCATAGTATTTAGATTATTTACTTATCACATATGCTTTAATAAAAGTAGTTTAAATCCAAATTTGGTGTCTCAAAGTATCTGTTTCAGCTTGGCTTGGGTAGATCCTTTTGAAGTGGGAATTCGCATTACACACTCTCAGGATAAAAAGAACTGTCCTACAAAACCTGGGCATAACAGAAGAGGGTCTAGGCAGAGAGCAGAGCAGACCGGAGCAGAAAAGGAGGTTTGAGAGGGTCCAGGCAGACAGGAGAAGAGAGTGGAGCGGAGAAGGAGTTAGAGGTCAGAGAGGGTCCAGGCAGAGAGAAATGTGGAGTGTAGAGTGTAGATAAGAAGGAAGGAGCTGGATTTCTCAGAGAAGATTAAAGGTTGAGAAGGAGTGGTGAGATTGGACTAGAAAGTTACCAGAGAAGAGATAAAATCCTTCAAATTAAGATTTGTGTACTTATCAGCTTGGCGTTTTCAAGGCCACTCTCCATGAGGCAGAAAGAAGAAGAAACCAGATATTTAGACATTTTTCTAGGATAACAAGGATGGGTCTAACAAGTAAAACCCTCTCTCAGAGTGGAAAACATAGACAATGCCACCAGGTGGAGGGAAGTTTATAAAGGAAACCTTCTTACTTAATATACTTATTGAACTCTGTAGCAAAATTTGACTTATTCAACATATTTATTAGACTCTACATTTAAATTTGAATTACCTAACTACCTTACTTAAAGGAGTATATTTGTTAACAATCAGAGGGTTTTTTTATGGCATCTGATTAATCTGGGGTTACAAGACCTTTTAATACAATTATTTGCTTATTACTAGACTGAATAATAACTCTGATATAATGTTTTGTTATCTTAATTCTATTGAGAATCTTTATTTGATATATATGAACAAAATGTCAGTAACAACTAGATTACAATTCAACAACAACAACAACAACAAAGACCATCCCTTGAAATACCAATAACATAAGATATGAGTATGATTTTATTAGATAAAATAAGACAAATGAGGCAAGAAATGAAACAGGATAAAGAGGAATTAAGACAGGATATGGAGAGAATGAAAGGTTAAATTAAACAAGAAATAAGATCGGACCTTAAAGAAATAACAAAATCTATAAAGACAATAACAACAGATGTCAGACAAGGAAAACCTAAAGATAAAGAACTGGAAAAGAAGAATCTTGAAGTAGAAGAAAAACTAAAGGAAGAAATTGAGAAAAGAAAGGAACTTCAAGAAGAAAGACTGAACCAAGAACATAAAATGAGAGAAAAGTATTTTAAAATATGAGGACTACCAGAAGAAGAGAATGAAAACCTATATGAACAAGTGGTCACAATCCTGGCTGACTTTATAGGTAATGATTAAAAAACCTGATAGAGTTAGACATAGATAAAATGTTTTGCACAAATTCCTGAGTAGAAAAGCAGAAGAAACTCCCCAGAGATGTAGTAATTTATTTTGTCAGGACTCAGTTAAAGGAACAAATTCTACAACAGCATTACAAAACTGGATTATCAGTGGATGGAATGGAACTACAATTGCTTAACGACATTCCGGGATCACTATAGAGGAAAAGAGAGGAGTATGCATTCTTAACAAGAAAATTAAGAGATTCTGATATACGATATAAATGGGAGAACCCATATAGAATTAAACTTACAACAATCCAAAGTGCAAGAGAATTTTTGATGAACTGAATAAAGACAATGAACAATTTACAGAAGATAGATTGAAGAATCTTAGACTAAAAATCCAAAGTAACAACAGTAAGCCAATAAATGAAGGCAATATACCAACAGATGACAATAAAAAACCAACAGAAGACAATGTCAACAACAATGATGTCAGAGAGAATATCCAAGATAGAAGGACACTAGTGAAACAAAGAGAGTCTTTAAAAAACAATGCCACATAGAAACATTAAATATTTATCCTGGATAGTGAAGGGGCTGAAGAGCCCACAAAAGAGAAAAATAATCTACCATTACTTGGCAAAACTACAGTTTGATGTTTTGTGTCTACAAGAAACACATATTTTAAAAAGTGAAACAAAATATCTAACTTATTGGAAACTTGGCAAAGAATTTATCACAACTGGTGACACAAGGAAAAAGGAGTTGTGATCTATGTTAATGATAGAATGAAAGTGAAAGAATTATTTAATGATCCCAAAGAATATTATATTGGCATAGAAATTGAATGCCAAGGAGGACTTCCGGAGAAATGGCGGAGTAGAAGGTCGCAATCCACAGAAGCGGGTGGAAAGTGATGTGTCTGGTGAGCTGATTAGTGGTCATAACATTGGAATTTCCTGAGGGAAACGGAGCTAGAAAATCCCCCCGATAAAGGGGATCCGGACGGTGCTCATTGGGGCTCTCAGAAAGGAGGATTGACGCTGATTCCCCCTCAAAGTTGGGTGAGTCGGGGGAAACCTCCGAGAGGCGCGAGCTAGCCGCAGCCACCAGACAGGCCAAAACATCTGGCATAGCTCTGCATTGGGGACCCTGTAAGGGAGAATAGTATTAAATAAGGAAAAAGGAAAAGGAAGATCCTCAACATAATACCTTCTCGGAAGACTTCTATTTGTATTTTGTTCGGAAAGGGAAGAAAAGTAGCAAAAACAAACTGTGAGAGGAAGAGATGCGGGAAACGCTGAGATCGTCTTGGAAGTAGCCCGGAGAGAGAAGGCATCGGAGAGGATGGCGGAAGGGGGTTGGTGGAGTAGAATTGAGAAGCAGACGGGTGGTGAGAAAACGGAGGCTGATTAGAGTGGAGAAAGAGCGATAGCTGGAAAGACAGAGCTTGGATCCGAAGGGGAGCGAATGGACACGGGGGCGAGAAGCAGACAGGGAAGGAGAGTGAGAAGGAGTGAAAGGCGAGAGCAGAGATAAAGCGACGGACCAGGCAGAGAAGCAGACGGGTACGAGGACGAGAAGCAGACGGATACGAGGATGAGAAGCAGACGGATACGAGGACGTGAAGCAGACGGATACGAGGACGAGAAGCAGACGGAGACGGGGACGAGAAGTAGACGGAGACGGAGATTGAGACTGAGCGAAAGGCAAGAGTAAAGAAAAAAGCGACGGACCAGGAAGAGAAGCAAACAGGGATCGAGACTGGGAGAGAAGGGAGAACTGTGGATCTGGGAATGTGAAGCAGATAGACCCGGAAGGAGATAGAGAAAGTGGTTGATTTTGAATATTAGAAAGGGAAACGGAGTGATAATTGTGTTGAAGGAAGACGGAAAAGAAAGGGAAGAGTGAGTAAGTGATAAAGGAAATTGGAACTGGGAAATACAGAAGTAAGCCTGGTGATTGCATTAAATTTTATTTCTACCTTCTGAGATTGGTTGGGGATAACCCGTGGGACAATCTTCAAAGCTACTGTATATTTGCTTCTCTAGCAGGCTGGGATCTCTTTAAAAAACCATAGAGATTGTTGAGAAAGAAGGGAAAGAGGAAACGGATATAAGGATAGAGTTGAAATAGTCCTAGGTGAGAGCACCAAATAAACCCAGAATTAAAAAAAGAGAAGGGGTGACATCTGGTGGCCGGAGGTAAGGAAAACAAAGGATTTTTACAGTTAATTGAACAGAGGAAAGACAGTGAAAGCTTAAAGAGCTATATACCTAAAAGATAAATATAGGTGATAAGAAAGGTGTTTACTCACCCTGTAAAAATGAGTAAAGTGTATACAACTACAATGATGACAACAAGGGATATGGCGGCTAAGGAAAAAGAAAGGAAAGCAGCCCAATGGACGGAACAAAAGCAAGGACAAATGAGAAGATCCTCTATAGAACTCAAAACAACAGACTCAAACATCAAATTATTAGAAGCCATACAAAGAATGGAAACTAATATTAGAAGAGAAATTAAAGAATCACGGGATGAGCTAAGAAGAGATTTTAAAGTGGAAATAGATGATTTGAAGGAAACCATAAAAGGAATCACAACAGAAGTAAGAGTGATAAACAAAAAAATGGAAGATCTAGAAAGAAGAACAGAATTGGTGGAAAAGGTAACAAAAGACCTAACACTAGAACATAAACAGGAAAAGGAATTAAGCAGACTGAAAGAGATAAAAGAAAGGAAGAAATGCATAAAGATACGCGGCGTGAAAGAACAATTTAATGAAAATCTATACGATGAAATTGTGCCAGTATTGGCTGACCTATTAGAATGTTCTCCAGAATATCTGGATATGGACGTGGATAAAATCTTTCGAATTAACTCGACGGCAGCAAGGAATAGAAATTTACCGAGAGATATAGTGGTATATTTTACCAGAGAGAGAATTAAAGACAAGATAATCCAAGCAAGCTACGAGAAAAAGATTACTATTAAAGGAGAGGAGATAAAAAATTTTAAAGATGTCCCAGCTGAAGTGCTACGCCGAAGAAGAGAATACACAACATTAACAAGATTTCTTCAATACAAAAATGTGAGATACAAATGGGAGCCGTTGGAGGGCATATCATTTTCCTGGAAGCAGAGACAATATAAGATTGACACTATTGAGAAAGCCAAAGCCTTCTACAACAGATGGAAAAAAGATGATGATGAAAGGAAAAAGGATTGGCAAAAAAGAGATGTAACCGAGTCAGAGGTTAAAGAAGAAGGGAAAAAAGAGGTAATCCCTGCTACGATAAGAAATATAGATAACGAAGATGAAAGACCCGGTGAAGATATGGAAGGAGCTGTTGGAGGAGAAGAAGGTATTATAGAAATCAGAAGTACCAGTTATGACAGTGGAGGAGAAGAGGACTCAGGAGAAGAAGAAGAAGAACAAGAGAAGGAAGATCCAGAAGGAAAAATTTAACTCGAATAATTCACACAAGGACTGAACATGAGAATAATCTCATGGAATATAAAGGGCATGAACTCGGCATTTAAAAGGAAGAAAATATTTCATACATTAGAAAAAGAAAATGCGGAAATTATAAGTATTCAAGAAACAAGAGTGAGACAAAGGGAAACGAAATATTTAAAAAAACCCAAACTTGGTCAGGCATTTATAAGTTCAGGAAAGAAGAAAAAAAAATGGGGTGGTAATTTTTGTTAAAGATAAAATAACAGCTAAAGAGATAACGAATGATGAAAACGGAAGATTTATAGGAATAGAAATAGAAATTAATGGAAGGAAAACGTTGGTGCTCGCTGTTTATGGCCCATTGCAAGGCAAAAGTAAATTTTATCAAAACCTTAAAAAAAGATTGCACAGTTCAATTATGACCAATATATTTTTATGGGCGATTGGAATGGGGTCATAGACCCGTTAATGGATAGACAATCTAAGAAAAAAATCCGAGAAAAACAGGGCAAATTGCCAAACAATTTTTTTTTGAATTGCTAGAGTTCTTCGCACTGATCGACCCTTGGAGGATAAAATACCCCAATGTCAAAGACTATACTTTCTTCTCTATGCCTCATATATCCGCTTCGAGGATAGATATGTTCCTTATATCCAAGGAACTATATAAAGAGGTAGGAGAAGCGGAAATAAAAATTAACAAATTATCAGATCACAACCAGATATTCTTAGATATTAAACAAAGGCGAGATGACTTCACATGGAGAATGGACGAGAACCTTTTGAAAAATAAGATTACAAGGAAATATACAAAGGAACAACTCAAATTTTATTTTGAAGAGAACATGGATCAAAATATAAAAATGAACACTATTTGGGATGCCTTGAAGGCTGTAATTAGAGGCATTATGATTAAGAAAAAAGCTGAGCTGAAGAGAAAGTATAACGAAGAAATTAAAGAAATATTTGAGAAAATACAAAATATCGAGAGAGAGCTACTTAAAAAAGGACAAGAGAAGAAAGGAAAATTGAAAAAACAATTGGAAGTACTTAAAAAACAGTTAAACTCTAAAACATCAGAAGAAATAAGTAAAAAACTGAAATATTTGAAACAAAAACAATTTGAGTTCGGAAATAAGGCAGGGAAACTCCTGGCGTATAAAGTAAGGAAGAAGAAAGAAAGAAGTCAAATACTACAACTACAAGATAAGGGGAATATAGTTACTGATGCAAAGGAAATAAGAAAGATATTCCAAAATTTCTACAAAGAGCTATACAAAGAACCTAACACTAAGAAGAACTACAAGATAAAGGTACAAGAATACTTAAAGGATATAGATAATTTAAAAATATCTGATGAAATTAGGAATACCATAAACGGAGAAATTACCAAACAGGAAATATTGCAGCCATTCAAGAAAATTAAGACTGGAAAATCCCCAGTACCGGATGGTTTGACTGGAAGTTTTTACAAAACCTTCCAAGATGAATTAATAAACCCATTGCACAAGACCTTCAATAACATTCTTCAAGATGGAATTCCAGATACATGGAAAGAGGCAAACATTGTGCTGATACCTAAAGAAGGCAAAGACAATACAAAATTATAGACCAATCTCCCTGCTAAACAGTGACTACAAAATTTTTGCCCAAATCATTGCTGACAGACTCAAACTAATCTTAAATGAATGGATTCATGAGGATCAATGCGGCTTCTTACCGAATAGGCATACTAAACAACATTTAAGAGCAATCATAAATTTAATAGAATACTATGACAAGAACCCAGGGATTGAAGCTATACTCCTTTTTTTAGATGCTGAGAAAGCGTTCGACAACTTGAATTGGAATTTTCTTTTAGAACTTTTGGATAAATTAAATATTGGACGTAATATAACAAATTGGATTAGACATATATACACAGAACAAAAAGCAAAAGTAATTGTAAACGGAGGGAAATCACTAGAATTCAACATAACAAGAGGCACCAGGCAAGGCTGCCCCCTCTCGCCTTTGCTTTTTATCATGTGTTTGGAAATCCTCTGTATTAAGATAAGGCAAGATAAACAAATCAAAGGTATGAACCTAAAGGGACATGAAATGAAAATCAAAGCATATGCCGACGATATTGCTATAATCACGGAACAACCTGGGAAGAGTATACCAAAAGCAATAGAAGCAATAGAAGAGTACGGTTTATGGGCTGGTTTAAAAATAAATAAAACTAAATCCACAATGCTAGCCCTAAACATGACAGATATAGAGAAAAAGAAAATACAAGAAACTGTCAACATCCATACGGCTAAAAAAATAAAATATTTGGGGATATACATATCTAAGAAAAATTCGGAATTATTCGACAACAATTATAGAAAAACATGGCAAGAAATTAAAGATAGCTTGGAAAAATGGAAAAATCTCAAAATATCCCTTTTAGGGAAAATAGCACTAATCAAAATGAACATATTACCGAAATTGATGTATTACTTTCAAAATTTGCCAACTATTTTAAATGATAAAGTTTTCACCCAATGGAAGAAAGATATCACAAATTTTATATGGGCAGGGAGAAAACCTAGAATAAAGTGGAAGGCAGTGACAGATATACGGGAAAGAGGTGGGCTGGCCTTACCTGATTTCAAGATTTACTTTCATGCTAACTGTTTAGAGTGGATAAATGACTGGATTAAATTAGAAAACATAAACTTGTTAAATTTAGAGGGCCACAACTTGAGGTTTGGGTGGCATGGGTACATGTGGTATGGGAAAGTGAACCAAAACAAGGATTTTAATGATCATATAATAAGGAGATCCCTGCTCAGGATTTGGCTAAAATATAAGGACAGGATTTATAGACATCTACCTTCCTGGGTATCGCTGCACGAGGCCTTTTTAAAACAATACAGTCCGAAAGAAACAAACTGGTTAAGATACAAAGATTTACTGAAAATGGAAAATGGGGAAAGCAAGATGAAAAGTGCGGAAGAATTATGTAATAAGTTAACTTGGTTTCAATATGGTCAATTAAAAGAAAGGTATAGAATTGACAAAAGGCAGGAGGGGATCACAATGAATAATACTAACCTAGATGAAGCCCTATTTAAAAAAAAGGAAAGGAATGATCGCAAGATTGTATAAAGTTTGTCTAGAACTGGAACTAGAGGAAGAGAAAGTTAAAACAAATATGATTTTATGGGCAAAAAATATCGGTAAAAACATAAATATGGAAAGCTGGGAAAGAGCATGGGGCAAGGATTTAAGATTTACTGATTGTATTAATATTAAGGAGAACTATATAAAAATGCTATATAGATGGCACCTCCATCCAACGAGAGTAGGGAAAATGTATAATAAAGGCCAAGAAACATGTTGGAGGTGCAAAAAACAACAAGGAACATATTATCATATATGGTGGTCTTGTCCAATTATCCAGAAATTTTGGGACAAAGTTGTAAAGATTACAAAGAGCATATTTAAGATAGATATTAAAGCAATACCTGAGTTAATGTTACTGAACATTATAGAGGACAATGAGCTAAGGAAGAAACGAAAGATAATACTCTATCTAATCACCACTGCCAGAATTACAATAGCTAAAAATTGGAAGAAAGAAGGGGAGATAGATATCGATGCATGGCTGTTGAAAGCATTAGAAGTCATTGAAATGGACATCTTAACTGCAAAACTGAGAGAAGATGGAACTTACGAACAATCAGAAGAAGAAATCTGGGAACCCCTTAAACGCTTTTGTGAAAAACGATGGACAAAAATATAAATCTAATCGCTCTTCGAAGGTATAAAAATACCTCTATTACCTCCTGGAATGAGACTTTATGTAACCCTCCGGAAGAAACATTTTAAGTTAGTATTTACGGTCATATATAATGCCTCATATATGTAACTTTTTGATATAGACCTTCTCTCTTTTCCTTTTTTTATCTATATCCTTCTTTCTTTTAGAATACAAGATCTCAGTTGTAATGAACCTAAAACAGATATGAAACAAATACCTATTATTAATTTTCGTTCACACAGGGTTGAAATAAAGGGAAACGTTAAGAAGTATACATAACAATCGAGAGAGAAGGCCGGAGAAAGGGAAGAAACAGAGAGGAATATGTATACAAAAGAGCTCGTAGACAGGAGAGGAAAATTTTTTCTGGTATTAAAGGGTGGGGAGGGAGGCTCCTACACAAGACCACACAAATCAACATGGATCTAGAGGGTTTGTTAAATACATTCTTGTTTTATTTTTGTTTTTGGTTAAGGAATATGTTATATATTGATATTATCTCTAAGCATGATTGTATGTTTACATCTTTTTAACAATAAAAAAATAAATTTAAAATTAAAAAAAAAAGAAAGAAATTGAATGCCAAATTGGCAAAACATTCTTTGTAGGGACCAATGCACCGATGGAAAAGAAAGCTGAATTTTATCAAAAGCTAACTAAATTATTAAATCAATATGAGCACAAACACATTATTTTAATGGTTTAAGAGACCCACAGATGGAAAGAAAATCTGAAAAAAATAATTAAAAAGAAGCAGAGGAAACTCACTATTTTTTTAAATTAAAGGACATACTTTCTCTGGTTGATGCTTGGAGAGAGAAAAAATGGAAATTCAGAAGAATTCACATTCTATTCAGAAACCCATAAACCATGGTCAAGAATATATTTATTCTTAAACTCAACATCTTTGGCACCTAAAATCGACAGACTTGACATACTACCAAAATTAACTTCAGATCATCACCCCATTACACTGGAAATTAGAATGTCCCAAAAGATTACAATTTGCGATTAGACAAATCACTCTTAAAGGAAGGAAACATATTAAAATAAGCAAAAGAAGAATTACAACTGTATTTCAAGGAAAACTTAAATGATGAAGTGAAGATTCAAACAGTATGAGATGCCTTGAAGGCAGTTATGAGGGGCTTTTCTATTCAAAAAAGTACTGAGAAAAAGAAGAAATGAGGAGCAAATTTAAATCTATCATTATAATAAATTAAACAGAAAGAAAACCAATTGAAAAAAAGATCCAGGGGGAGGGGGGTTGATGGAAGATGAAGAGATCAAAATAAAGCAGAGACAAATCTCTATAATTTTGGCTGAGGAGATGGAGAAAAAATAGATATGTCAATCAAAAATATTTCAAATCAGTCAATAACCCAGGTAAGTAGCTTTCAGGGAAACTGGAAAAAATAGGGAGAAATGGATAATCTGGAAAATAAAAGAGGGAGAAAATATATACACTGAACATAATGTAATTAAAAAGGCCTTCTTCAAGTATTTTAGAGAACTCCTTTCCCAAACAAAAGTAAAGAAGAAAGAAATTAAACAATTTCTAGACAAACAAAAAAATAACTCCAATAAATGAAGAACAAAGAACTGGATTAAATAAGGAAATAGCAATCAACTAGAAAACAAAAATAAATAAATAAAGAACAAAGAACTAAACTAAAAAGGAAATAACAATCAACAAACTATAATGGCAATACGGAAATTAAAACTGGGGAAAACACCAGGCCCAGATGGAAATTAGAAAGTGCTATAGCTGAACTGCTTCCAAAGACTGCAATATTAACAGGAGGAACAAGAGAGACATAGAATTTGTCATTTATTACACTAATCCCTAAAATTAAATCAGAAATATATGAGATAAGGAATTTCAGACCAATTGAACTCCTCCATAATGACTATAAGATTTTTGCTACAATCTTGGTGAATAGATTGAAAAAAAAAAACCTTAATTGGCTGGATCGACGATGATCAAGTAGGTTTTCTACCTAACAGACACCTAAAAGATAATGTAAGGAATATAATAGATATTGTAGAATATCTCGATATAAAACCAGATTGCCAAGCAGCACTTATATTTCTTAATTTGGAGAAAGCTTTCGACAATGTTTATTGGGACTTTTTAATTGAAACTCTTTAAAAAATGGAATTAGGCCCTAACTTTATTGATTGGATCTCTGCAATATATAAAACTCAAAATGCAAAAATGTTGATAAACAGATAAAAAACAGAAGATTGCCCAATTCAAAAAGGAACCAGGCAAGGTTGTCCCCTTTCTCCCCTATTATACATCACAGTATCAGAGATATTAAATAACTTAATAAGATCAGAGGAAAGCATCACAGGAATAAAAGTAAAAAAAAAAAAAAAGGAATATAAACTGGAAATCCTATGCAGATGACATGGTAATAACCCTGTCTAACCCCTTGGAAAGTATCATTCCCCCTTCTAAAAGTCATAAAAGTATACAGAAAATATGCTGGTTTAAAAATAAATGAATAAAAGACCAATATGTTAATAATGAATATGACTAAGAAACAAAAAGAAGAATTAAGATAAAGAAAAAAGTAAAATATATAGGAATAAACATAATGACCAAAAAAAGAAAAAAAACCTGATATATTCAACAATAACTATGGAGTGATGTGGCAAGAAATCAAAAATGATCTACAAAGATATTTATTTCAATCACTACCAATCATCACAAATGACTCCCCTTTTAAAAAGTGGGAAAAGGATCTCCACCTTCATCTGGAATAAAAAGAAACCTAGAATAAAGATGAAAATTATGCAAGATGTTAAAGATAGAGGAGGACTGGGCATATCAAATTTGAAGATATATTATCACACGTGCTGTCTCAAATGGGTTAAACATTGCATTAGTATTAAAGAAGCGAAAGTGCTACAATTGGAAGGATTCGATATACCATATCTTTGGCATGCATATTTGATCTATGACAAGGCCAAAATAAATAAACAATTCAATGATCACTTTGTTCAAAAAACGTTACTCAGAATCTGGCAAAAATATAAACATAAAATCATACAGGAAATACTGAGATGGACATCAGTCAATGAAGCATTTTGGTTTTTTTAAAGAATAGAAAGAATAAAACAAGATAATTGGCCAACAGACAAAGAACTTTTAATTTTAGAAAATGGAAATTATAGAATCAAAATTATGGAAGAACTGTTAAAGGAAGATTTTAAATATAACTGGTTTCTCTACAGGTAAATCTAGAAAGATTTAAAATTGACAGAAAAAAAATATCAAATTGAGAAGGAAGATTCGGATTTTGGGGAAAAAATACTTTTTTATGAGAGCCAACATACTATATCCAAATTGTATAAAATTATTAAACCTAGAAATGGAACAAGAGACCATCAAACAATATATGATCCACTAGGCAAGAGACCTTGGAAAATCTATCCTCCTGGGGGACAAACTGGAAAAGAAGACTAAAACATACCTCAAGTTATGATATTAAACAGAATTATTTCAAAATACAATTCAGGTGGTATTTGACACTGGAAAAAATATCCAAAAAATATGAAAACAATAAAGATGAATATTGTAATTTCCTTAAAAACAAAAGGAAACATGATGGGATTGCACCTGCACCAAAAAAAAAAAAAAAAGATCCAAATACATACTAAATTGGAGAATATTTTAGACATAAAAATGATTATGGACCCTAAACTGTACCTGTTAGTAATGCCTAATGAAGACCTGGAGAAAAAACATGGGAAGATAATATTTTACTTGATGACAAGAAATGGAAGAGTAGTGAAGATCCAACTCTACATGAATGGCTATTGAAAATATATGAGATTATGGAGTTAAACTGACCTGTTTAATGAGAGATATGAATTACGACCAATATAAAAAGGAATGGTATCCAGTTATAAATTATTTAGCAGTCAAAAAAAGCAGAAATGGTACAATAGTATTTCAAAGCCCACCAGATAGATATTTTATGTTTATGAATGGAAAATAAAGGAAATATAAAAGTTCCAGATACTAGAATCAGTATGAGGATGGTAAAATAGGAAAAATAACTTAATATAAAGTAAAGATGTTTATGTAAAAAGGATAGGTCAAATGGTAGATGGAATGATAATAAATAGGGAGATAGATATGAATGATAATGATGACAATATTGATGAAAAGAAATATATATAGAAAGTTGTAACTCTTTTTTTTAAAAAAAAAAACTTTTCCCAGTATCATTATAAAACAAAAAGTCATAGTAAAGGATAGGAAGTTTTATTTACTTTGTTTATAGTTTTTAAACTGTGTGTACGAATAAGTCAATATGTGTTGGCATGTTTTGGATGAATGTTTTATCCAGTATGTTGTTTATTTGTACGAAAAACAATAAAGATAGTGGGGTCGGGGGAAGGAAAGTGCATATTTACAATGGTCTTAGGAACCGAGACACGATTGGGAGTCACCACAACACGAGGAACTGTATTAAAGGGTTGCAGCATTAGGAAGGTTGAGAACTACTGCTCTAGAGCAAGTAATTTAAGATGACTTGTGGCCATTAACAAAGTCTGCAAAAAGAAGTATGGGAAGAGAATTATTCCTTCCATGCATATTAGTAAGTTTACTTAGGATCTCGACCATGCTGGAACATTTGAAAATGCAACACACAGTGAACAACTAATTCCCCTGTTCTAACTTAGTATGGAAAGTCCAGCTCAGGTCAGTTTATATGGAAATATGCACAGATGAAATTTTTCAAGTAGGGAGCAAAATAGACTGGTGAAAGGGGTGGTTTCAAGCCGTATCTTCTGAAGCCAGATTGAGGCCATGACAACGGCAAAGGCAGTTCCTTTTTCAGGTGGCAAAAATCCAGCTTTTCCACTCATGCCATGGACAGAAGCCAGCTTCGTGACACTCCAGTGGCATGTGGTGTGTAAACACCATGCTGCCAAAGCATTATGAAGCTGCATCTGCTCGTATATGGCTAAGTGACTTCTGGGCAGCTTGGGAGCATTTTCACTACAGCTCTTAAGTTAGAGAATATAGAAATCTCTCCCTCAGTATAAATCCAATCTAAGTTAGAGTAGACCCATCAAATCAATGTAACTAACAAAATATTTAGTGTGTTGGGATGATAACTATAGTATCACAACAAACATTGTAAAAAAAAAATAGGGCTGCAAGAACCATAATTTTTGAAGCCTACTATTTAAGCAGAAAGTCAAGTAACACTGTGAAATGTAAAGTACAGTTTTGAAATTAATCTGTAACAGATCTTTATTTTTCAATAGGAATTTTAACTGCCCCTGGGAAAATGCTATTTTTGTATCACTTCCTTCCCCTCTTTTTGAGACTGCAAGATGATGGTCATCCAAAACCCAACATTCAGTGCTCAATAAATCTCTTTTTATGAAGAAATAGCATGACTTGCTAGTGATTAATGCTGTGCTCCTATGTTGCCTCACTGGTGTTTTGTAAGGTGAGTTATAAAATCTAATATGGTAGAAGAATCAATAAACTAACTATGTAGCAATATACTTACCAGGGCTGGGAAGTTTCAATCTGATTGCTAATTAATTGCCTGCAGGGCAGTAGACCAATGCTTGCTAAAACACATTGGACTCAAATACTTTAAGATCTTAGACACTGCCGAGCAGGAATAAAAATAATAAATAAAAGTCAGCATGTCAGCATGAAAACTTATCACTAAGGTTCCCCCCCTTCCTTTTAAATGACTATATACTATAGTCAGCAAAACATAAACTGCACTTTGGAGTGCTCTTGATGCTTTATTATAAGTGACATCTTCTCTTATTCAACCTAGCATAAGGCAAAACTCTATAACTCAAGATAAGGACACATTTCCATTTAATTTGTTTGGCTTCCCAAGAACAAAAGAAAAGAAGAGTGGTGCTATATTAGAATAAATGTCTGTCTAGTCCACTCTTGCCCACAGTGACCATCTAGATGTCTATCCCTGCTTTCTTTTTGCCAGCAAGTAAAGACATTTTTCTTCAAGCAGGCTTTTTAATGTATAATCATATCAGGAAAGTCTATTTATTTATTTATGATATTTATACTAGCTCTTCAGCTCTAAAGGCTATCAGAGCGGCTTCATAGAATCATAGAATCATAGAATCATTGAGTTGGAAGAGACCACAAGGGCCATCCAGTCCAACACCCTGCCATGCAGGAACTCCCAATCAAAGCATCCCTGACAGATGGCCATCCAGCCTCTGCTTAAAGACCTCCAAGGAAGGAGACTCCACTACGCTCCGAGGGAGTGTGTTCCACTGTCGAACAGCCCTTACTGTCAGGAAGTTCCTCCTAATGTTGAGGTGGAATCTCTTTTCCTGCAATTTATATCCATTGTTCCGCGTCCTAGTCTCTGCAGCAGCAGAAAACAAGCTTGCTCCCTCCTCAATATGACATCCCTTCAAATATTTAAACAGGGCTATCATATCACCTCTTAACCTTCTCTTCTCCAGGCTGAACAACCCCAGTTCCCTAAGGCGTTCTTCATAGGGCATGGTTTCCAGACCCTTCACCATCTTAGTTGCCCTCCTTTGGACACGCTCCAGTTTCTCCACATCCTTTTTGAATTGTGGTGCCCAGAACTGGACACAGTATTCCAGGTGGGGCCTGACCAAAGCAGAATAGAGTGGCACCATTACTTCCCTTGATCTAGACACTATACTTCTATTGATGCAGCCTAAAATTGCATTGGCCTTTTTAGCTGCTGCATCGCACTGTTGACTCATGTTCAGCTTATGGTCTACTTGGACTCCTAGATCCCTTTCACATGTGGTCTCATTCAGCCAGGTGTCCACCATTTTATATCTGTGCATTTCATTTTTCCTCCCTAAGTGCAGAACCTTACATTTCTCTGTGTTGAATTTCATCTTGTTAGCATTGACCCAGCTTTCTAGTATATTCAGGTCATTTTGAATTTTGATTCTGTCCTCTGGGGTATTAGCTACTCCTCCTAGTTTAGTGTCATCTGCAAATTTGATCAATATGCCCCCAATTCTGTCATCCAAATCATTAATAAAGATGTTGAACAGCACTGGGCCCAGGACAGAACCCTGTGGCACCCCACTGGTCGCTTCTCTCCAGGATGAAAAGGAGCCATTGTTGAGCACCCTTTGAGTTCGGCCACTCAACCAATTACAAATCCATGTAACAGTTACCTTGTCTAGCCCACATTTTGCAAGCTTGTTTGCAAGAATGTCATGGGGAACCTTGTCAAAGGCCTTACTGAAATCGAGGTAAACTATATCCACAGCATTCCCTTCATCTACCAAGCTGGTAATTTTATCAAAAAAAGAGATCAGGTTCGTTTGGCATGACTTCTTTTTCTGAAACCCATGTTGGCTTTTTGTGATTATGGCATTGGCTTCTAAATGTTCACAGACTCTCTGCTTAATGATCTGCTCCAGAATCTTTCCTGGTATTGATGTCAGACTAACTGGACGATAATTGTTGGGATCCTCTTTTTTTCCCTTTTTGAAGATGGGGACAACGTTTGCCCTCCTCCAGTCTGCTGGGACTTCTCCTGTTCTCCAGGAGTTCTCAAAGATTATTGCCAATGGCTCCGATATTACCTTTGCCAGTTCTTTTAATACCCTTGGATGTAGTTCATCTGGTCCTGGAGATTTGTATTCATTTAGAGTAACCAGGTATTCCTGTACTGTCTCTTTACTTATTCTGTGCTCAAATTCCCCCACTCTGTCCCCTTCTTCACTGTCCTCAGGTTGAGCACCTTTTGCCTTTTCTGAAAAGACTGAAGCTAAGAAGGTGTTGAGTAATTCTGCCTTTTCTCTGTTCCCTGTTATTATTTTGCCATCTTCTGCACGCAGTGGTCCTACCATTTCCTTCTTCTTCCTTTTGCTGCGAACATATCCAAAAAAGCCCTTTTTATTGTTCTTAACCTCTCTAGCAAGCCTGAGTTCATTTTGCGCTTTAGCTTTTCTGACTTTATCCCTACATGTGCTGGCTATTTGTTTGAATTCCTTGCAATTATGATTTTTAATTAGAGGGTTTCCTGCCCTCAGGCTTACAATCTAAAAAGACATGACACAAAAGGAAAAGGGAATGGTGGTGAGGAAGGGCATCAGGTACAGCAGTTCTTCTCTCCCTCTGAGGCCTGGACCAAGGCAGATGGACTGGAGGGAGGGCTCTGCTTCTTAATCTAGGCCTGATGGAGCTGCATCTCTCCCTCCCTCAGGCCTGCATCTCTCCATCCATAGCTGGATGGCACCAGATGGACTGGAGGGCGGGCTCTTATTCTTCAGACTAGGCCTGATGGAGCAGGGCCTGCCTTTTCACTCCCTCCCAGGACAGAAGATGACAGCTGGCATGGAGGGAGAAGTCTCTTTCTTCAGGCAATGGTGTGTGTGTTTTAGTTACATTTTAAACTTTTTTATGTTTATACATTTTATACTCTTTTTGGCTAGTTGATTTTAATTGTCTTTACATTTTTACAGCAATTTTTTAGTTTTATTTGTGAGATACCTTGGCTCCTATGCTAGGGAAAAGGCACCATAGAAAGGAAATGAAATGAAATGGAAGGAAGGAACTCCCACAAACAGAACATGAGTGCACCAACATCTTTCCACTTATACTGCCCAGCAAATAACATGCATATATCCCTATGTCTAGTATATATGTCTAGTAGCCAAAGGTGCAATTTAATCAATTATAATAGGTTGTGGAGATGACAAATTTAGTTATTTCAAAGGCTGCATTTGCAACCCCCATGATAGTACAGATAGTTTAATACTTATCTGCCAAAACATTTCCATGTGATATTCTTTGCAGTAGAAAACTTCTATATTTTTGCACAGCAAACAGTATTACCTGTTAGAAGTAGAAAATACTATTTCTGTAGAGAAAATGCTGTTTCTTACACAGAATATGCCGCAGTTGGAGATGTATCTGTGCAAAAAATTGCACTTTATACAGAACTAATGCTGTTTTCTGGGAAAAGAAACACATACACAGTGGGAATTTGTTACAAAAGAAGTCCTGAACTGTCCAATACTTCACAGTTTTCAAAGACTTTCTTACAGCAGGGAAAAAAACTGCTAAAATGCACATTGTTTCCTTCAATAAGAAAATCAGCAAAGATTTCTAATACAGTGGTCCCCCGGGTTACGAAGGTAACCCGGAAGCTTTCGTTTCCCGGGGGACCGCTATTCTAAATGGACCGCGCGGCCATTTAAAGGGGCCGCGTGGCTTTTTTTCTTTCGTATCCTGGGGGATCTTTCGGATCCCGGGGGATACAATGGCGGTCCCGCCGCCTTTGGATCCCGGGGGATTCGTAAGGCGGGGGACCACTGTACATATTTGTGTGTATATGTGCAAATATATTTTAAGTTACTGTAGATGAAAAACTATTCATTTTTTAATTTAATAATTCAATAATAATAGAAATGTTCAATAATCATTTATGGTGTGAGGGTGCTGGAGAAATCTGCACATCACCATTGTTGTCGTTGTTGTCATCACCATTATCATAACCGTCATCATCATCATCTTTGCAATATCAATATACAAGGTGTTGCCACGGAAAGAGAGGTGCTGCAATGAAAAACCACAATACACCCAATTGGAAGGGAAAGGCCACAATATTATTGAATATACCTGACAGTTAGGGTTGGTCCAAAATGTATGAGGTCTGTATCTGTCATCAACCAACCAGCCTGTTGATTGAGGAACCAATTTCCCTCGACACGGCCAAGATTCAGGGTATATATCTCTATCCCTTGTCACTGGGGGATGCTGATTTGGGATTGCCCCCACAATGGCAACACCACCATGGTCTCAGCACCCCCAGGTCCCTGAGGGACTCCTGATCCATACAGCACAGGAAACCATACAGCACAGGAAACCATACACACTAGATCTGAGACCCATGCTACTGCCTCTGGAAAGTTGTGACAGCACATCAATACCCCTAAATAGAGGGAGGGCAAGTGGGGAAGCCAAGCTGTAATTGCACTGGCCATCTATGCCACATTGCCATAAATAGGCCCAACCACCAATGAAAAGCTTGGAGGCCCAGAAGTCCCACCCCTTCCAGCCTCCCAACCAAGCCCATTGATCCCTTGGTCTGGCACCAGCCAATGGTGTGGCACTTCTGCTCCCAGTGCATGCCGGGAGTTGTAGTCTCAGTCCCAGGCCAGAGGAGCCAGCCCTCCCAGCCCAGTCAACTAATCCAGGCCTCTCTGGCTCAGCCCAATGCATGCTGAAGGAGTGCTGGGGCCTTGACACCATGCATGATGGCTTCCCCTCCATGGCAACCAGGCCAGCCCAAAGAGCCAGGAGGCCTAATTTTGCCTTGGAAAGGAAGGTGCTGCAATGAATAACTGCAATACACCCAATTGGAAGGAAAAGGCCACAACTTATACAGTGGCATTTAGGGTTGGCTAAAAATGCATGAGGTCTGGATCTGTCATCAAACAACCCACCTATTAATTGATGATCCAATTTGCCTGGTCACAGCCAAGTTTTGGGATAACAAAAGGGGTACCTGGTTGGTCGCATATTTGCATCTCCAGTTACTTGCTGATTGCACATACACATCTCTATCCCTTGTCACGAGGGGATGATGATGCAGCATTGCCCCCACAATAGCAACAACACAACACTCTCAGAATCCCCAGGTCCCTGAGCAGCTTCCAATCCAGTGCTCTACAGCACAGGAAACCATGCCCACCAGATCCAAGACCGATGTTACCACCACAAAAGGCCAGGTCCATCCCCAGTGCCTGCTTTCTGCCAACCCCTTAAAGACATATCGCCCTCTGCAAGAGGATCCCCCTTGTAACAATCAAAGCAGTCCTGAGCAAAACTTCAATCCTGGATGAATGTAGCCTACAAATGCCCCGGATTTTCACATGCCCATCATTCTTATTCAGTCCACTGGCAAGCTGCATCCTGCTTCAATTGTGGCAGCCCAAATGCAAAACGAATGGCCCCCAAAGGACTCAACTGGAAGCATGACATGCAGTAAGGCTAACTGAAATACCAATACCACCTGGAACTGTTAGCAGAGTGCCATCTTTGTGGGTGAAAAGAGGGCCTTCTGTCTGAGAGCGTGATGTCAGGTATCTGCACAAAGTTCAAACAGGGCATAGGTGACAGGTGTATAGCCTTCTTAGCACAATGGAGAACCCTTTGCCAAGCTGGTCACACTTTAGCCCTCAGAAGTGACCTTTTTGACCTATCCAATCTGGAAGAATTGGACCAGCTCACCCACCCACAATGCCCTAAAGATGGCTGTTTTAGAGGCAGCTTTAAAAAGGTAAGCCTCAGCCCTGGTTTCATAGACCCACTCTAGCTGCATAGAGATGCTGCAAAGTATTTTGATGCAAATGGTTCTTCTGCCATCTATCCACTTAACTGATGTTTCCCTCCAGCCCTCCAGGACCCTCTTGACTAGGAAAGATGAACATGGGTCCCCAAATCCCCCAACCTTGGAGAAGAAGGAAATACTGGCCAGGTAGACAGCCATGGTGGTGTGCCATGGCAGATTCCATCAACCAAACCAGGAATTGCAAGATGGTGTGGCACTATATTGGCCATGAGCGTGAAAGCTGACCACCCCAAAGATGGCAAATAGCTTGGAGACAGTTCTCCTGTAAGTTCAAAGGGTAGCTGGGACCAGCAAAGACAGGACACCCTGCATTATGATATGTTTCCAACACAGTTCCTCTGGGAAGGGCACAGGCAAGGGATCTGCTCCAGACACCAGTTGATGAAACTAGGCCTCCTGAAAAAAGAGAGAGAAAGAGAGAGTCTGCCATGTTATCCTGAAGGCCAGGTATGAAATGAGCCTTGAATGTGATTTTTTGGAGACACAGCAGAACAAAATGGTGAACCAGGTGCACGACCCACATAGAGCTGGATGTCTGGTGGTTGTGGATGTTAGCTACTGCTTGGTTGTCACACCAGAAACTAACTGCCTTATCCCCAGATATGGACAAGACCAAAATAGGGGGTGGGGAGGGGGATCCAGAAAACTGATGTCCCTAAGGATCCCCTCATATACCTAGTTGGGCACACCAGTGGCTCTGGAAAACAATGCCAAATCCCAGGCTTACAATAGCATCTGAATGCACTCAAAGGCCCTGCCCTAAGTTCCAAGGCAATTGCCACAAAAAGACCCCAGTTTAATCCCTGAGGATCCTCTCCCATAAGATCCTTTTTGATGCCTTTTTCGAGACAAATGTGGTAATGTGCCGCCTCGACCCATGCCATGATCTTTGCCAGTCTTGCACAGAATGCTCTGCCCAGGGAAATCACTCTGCAGGCAAAATTGAGGTTACCTAAGATGGCCTGTAGTTTTCTGAGGGCTGCTTTTTGGACTGCAAGGGTGACCTGGATTATGGAGCAGAAGGTTCAGAGTTTATCTTCCAGCAGGAAGGAATCACAAATCTCCCATTCAATGATTTATTAATTAGATGAATCATCATCATTTGGACAGCTCAGGGAGCAATGGGGCAGGCAAAGGGACTTAGAAGAATGGAGGACCCTCCTCTCTTTGCCATCCCCATCACCCCTGGACAGCCCAGGGACCAATGGGGCATGCAAAGGATCCTGGATCCTCTTTCCTTTGCATGCCCCATTGCCCCTTGAACAGCCAAGGGAGCGATGGGGCAGGCAATGGGAGTTGTGGGGATGGAGGATCCTCTTCCCTTTGCCAGGCCTATTGCTCCTTGGACAGACCAGAGTGGGATGCAGCAAGCAAAGGGTCCTGGGGTGGGGGAATAGAGGACCCTCATCCTTTTGCCAGCCCCATCATCTCTTGGACAGCCCAGGAAGCAATGGGTCAAGCACAGAGACTTAGGGGGATGAAGAATTCTCCTCCCTTTGCCAGCCTCATCACCTCTTGGATGGTCCAGGGAGTGATGGGGAGGATCGGATAGTGGTCTTGATCTCATGAATAATCAAAACCATGAGTGTCAATAATCTAACAATCTTCAAGCAGATAAGCAGTAATTAACAATTCCTAAACTTTTCTGTATTTCATCAAAAATATTGCAATTATATCTGATAATCAGTACACAATAGTCAATCAATTGAATTAATGTTATGAACCATTCATGAAATTAAATTCTCTCTCATATAATCGATAAATTGTTCTATTGCAAATATTCTAACAGACATCGAGCAGCTAAACAGTGCTTAATAATTCCTAAATTGTTCTCATCAAAATGTTGCTATTATATCTGATAATCAGTCTACATTAATCAATGAATTGGTTATAATTTGTCTGATTTGTAGTTCTTAAAATGTTCCAAAACCTGAGTTCAACGTTAAAGAACCTTCTGAGTCAACAAGCTATGCACAGAAATACCTCTTTGACTTATAAATCAAAAAGCTGGTTTGACAAAGATTACTTTATCATGAAACAAAAAGTTTAATTGGAAAATACATTTAGGGATGAAGACCTACAAACAATCCCTTTGGAATGGTTTGACCTGAAGGGGAAATACAAGAGACTAATCAAATTTCTAAAAAGATCAAGCCCAGAAAGAGACTTGGAGGAACCTCATAAAAGCATCCAGGGAAAAGGACTCAACATCCTTTTGGAGGCTGGCTGCTAGAGGCTAACCAAACTCTCCAAGCAGTATAAAATACCACATATCTGTGAGCACCTGGGAACAATGTTATAGCAATTTATATAATAATGACTAATTCTACAGTCCAACTTCATATGCTAACATTGAACCTGAATGGCCTCCAGTCATGACTGTGGAAATTATGTATCTTATTTCAAAACTCAAAGATGTGAGGGCACCAGGAAATCATAATATCCCCTCTGAAGTACTTAAAACTAAAATAGAATGGTGGGCCCCTGTATTGGCAGTCCCATTCACTTCTATAGATCACACAACACGTATCCCAGAAGATTGGGGCTAGCCATAATTTTTCCTATTTACAAGAAAGGGGAAAGATCCGATCCTGGAAACTACAGACCTATTAGCCTATTAAACATGATTAGTAAACTATACACCACCATATAACTGGACAAACTCCAATTTTGGCTGGAGGGAGAAAACATCATTAAGGTCAAACAGGCTGGCTTTGGAAACAAGAGATCCACAAGAGAACATGACTTGGCTTTTGATCTTATCCCTAGAGATAAATTATGGGAAAATTCAAAGCTACAAACATTGATAGATGCCTACTAACTCTTATCCATAAATTATATGAGAATTCCTGTCTACAGATGAGATGCAGAAGGGAAGGTAATATGACCAGGCCCATCCCTACATACAGTGGAGTGAGGCAGGGCTGTGCCCTAGCTCCAACTCTTTTCAATTTCTGCATAAACTCCTTGATCACATCCCTAGTGGAGGTATGATCACATCATCCATCCTTTTTGAATAGACCTCTGTCAATCTTACTGTATGCAGATGATGCAGTCCTATTATCACTTTCCAGTGTTGGACAAGTGCCTGCTAAGGGCCTTAGATGACCACTGCATAAAGGATCTACTGTAAATCAATTATAACAAAACCAAAAAAGTGGTATTTTCAAAGAGGAGATCAAAACACAAGTGACAACTAGACAATAACACTATTGAACAGGTGGCAACTTGCATATACTTGGGAATAACATTCCACTCATGAGGGTCTTCACCAGCACAACAGAATAATGCTTTAATGAGTATACAAAGAAGCAATAAGGTCCTTTGTTCCTTTTTTATTAGAAGGGAGGACAATACATTCCCTTGGCCATACAAGTGTTCAAGGTCAAAGTATTGGCCCAACTGCTGTATGGCTCAGAAGTTTGCTCATTTGGAAATATCATCTCACTTGAGGCTGTGCAAACTAAATTTCTGAGAATGATTCTTGGGACCCTTAGCTGTGTTCCCAATGCAATCCTACTACTACAAGTGGGGTTAATGTCAATTCAGGCTCATATTAGGCAGTGTAAATTTAATATTTGGCTAAAGATGCTTTTCAACCCAGAAGGATTATCTCCGTTAATATTAACTGATTTTTGCCAATCAAAATGGAATAAATCTATAATTTAAAAATTATCAGGTATAGATTTTTCGTTAACTTATATCCTAATGTTATGATACAATAAAGCAAAGACAATCATTACTCAACATATTAATGACATTGATTTTCAAATTCATAAATATCAGACCGCTTCATATCTTATTTTTAAAAACAACAGAGGATTATTTATATGTACCTGCTAATTATTTTGAAAACCTGAGTATTTCTAAACTAGGAAGAGCTTTTATGTTAGCCAGACTGAATATTTGATAGATATAAAAAAAAATCCCATACTTGAAATGAATTTGCCCTTTTGGTTTAGATGAAGTAGAGTCAGTTTGTTATGTCCTATTTCAATGCTCTTTTTATAAAGACATCAGAGCCTCACTTATAACTCTTCTTATTCAAAGATGTAGACAAGACAAATTCTATGTAGAATATCTTCTCTCAGATCCAAATGAACAGATAACTGCCAAAGTTGCTAGATTCTGTGCAGCTGCTATTGATTGCCATAGAGGTAAAGTGAAATAATTGTTGTTAAATATTTGGTTATTTGTTTTGCACAACTTCCTCTTATGATGGACAAAGTGGTTTTAAAATGTGTTTAATATATCCAGTTCACTGTCTTGTAAGATTTTTTTTTTTACTATGCTGGCTTTTTCTGTAATAAATGAAATGACAGTGTGTGGGGCTTTACCACCCAAAAAGGGTGGTCTGAAGCTGCCTCATTTTCCGGTGCACCTTCGCCGCAGCAACCAGATGAAGTGGCAAAGATGCTGTGGGAAAAGGAGCCCAAAAAAGTGGCTCCTTTTTGTGTTGCAGTTGCAGCACAAAAAGCACCATAGGGCACCCCTATGATGTTGCAGCTCCATTTAGGTGCTGCACACCTGCGACATCATTGCTCCGTGTGCCGTGTGTATAGTGCTGAGGAGCCAGGAAACCCTCGTCATGTGCTAGGGTTGCAGAGAGTCTATTGGCTCTGCTCCCGGGCAGCCCTAGCACGTAACAGGGGTGCCCTAAAGTGCCCATATGTATCGGTCCAATGACTGTTTTGTACATTCTCTTAAAATTATGCTCTATTTTAAAAATCTATTGATCTCTATTTTAAAATTGACCTCTATTTTAAAAGCCTCTCTCTGTGCCTCCATAACTCACCTCAGAGTCTAAGTATCAAATGTTGGTTTTATGTCTTTATGATCCAGACTGCTCTTGATCAAATGGCTCAGCTCTACTCCAACATTCCAACCTGTCTATTTAAATCTTCAACCAAAGTTCAGTTTAATTAACTAACATAACTTCATGGCTTTAACTTCATCTCCAAATTGGGATTCAAAACTCATTCATCCCAACAGGTGTTCAACAGCATTTGTTAAATAATACGTGTCCATAAAGTAAGTAAAATATGTTTCTTTCCTCTCTGTAATTAAACGTACAACCTTTGCTGCTCTTTCCTCTTTTTTTTCCTCTTTCTTATCCAATCTTGTTTCCCATTCGGTAGAGTTGGGACTTGATAAAGCCAGTCAGAGACCTACCTTGTATTTTTAGCAATTCTTTCAGTTTTTTAAAATATGTTGGCTGTCCCCCATGTTCCATCTTGGGACAGCATCTCTTTGTGGGTGGGGAAGGTTCCTTTGATTCTCTAAACTCCTCCATGTTGGATGCAAAGCTCCCAACACCCAGAGCAGGCACAGGATTTTTGTGGAACACCTCTGAACCCCTGTGCCAAAAGGGGTGTTTGGGTTGCCCATAAATTATCATGGCACAACTCCAAACCCATGAAAAGAAGACTGAATCTTACTAAAGTAGATAAGCTTCCACCCAGTCAGGTTCCATAGCCAACCGGAAGTCAAGATGTTAATAATTTCAATGAGAAATCACCAAACTAATAAAATCAGGGTGATGGGGGCAGTGATGCTAGAATGAAGCACAATGTTATCTGGTCCACTGTCATAGTCCAAGGAAAGTTGTTACATATATCACACATTATTCCATATATTATCAATATGTTAGAAGCAAAGACCAAGAATTCTGCTTTGGGGGCCTGTTATCACAATGCTAACTCCAACCATTGTGATTCAAGAATATTTCTCATTTATTTGAATATTCTTTTTTCATTTGGCTGCACCATAACTGCCATGACAACAACCTATAGCATCCTAGATTTGTCATTTAAAGAGATATATTTAGAATTCCCAGTCAGAGAAACCTAATACCTCAGCAAACTACATAATGCAGAATTCTGTAAGATGCAACCATAGCAATTAAAGGGAAATACAGCATAATTGTGTAGACTGAAAATAGTGTAGACTGCACAGAATTTTGAGTCATAATATTATAAAGTGGCTTTTTATGACTTTCTTGGAAATCTTGAGCTAACATATCAATAAATTTGTAGCTCAAAAAGGATGACCAAGCAACGACAGCCAGATATTTGCAAGTCTGTGGAAAGTTCAACATCTGATCAAAGAAATGAGAGACAAGGATGATGGTGAAATGGGAGACAGGGAGGGGTGAGAACTGGAAGAGACCTGTCACTCCTTTGAATTCAGGAATGGAATGATGATAGAGTTGGAACCAAGGTATGATAACTGGAAATTACTATGTGCTGGAGAACAGTAACAACAACAACAACAACAACAACAACCATAACAGGCATGCAGCAAAGACTGTGCATACTCAGTAGCTATGAAATTTTGTTTAGCAGTTGGAAAATGTGGGAAAGCAGGGGACGGAACAACCTGCTTAGCATGTTCAAGCATTATTAGATTATCTCAGATGAAGAAGTATATGCTAGTCTCTATTCCTTACATATTTTGTTCACTCTTCTCATCTCTCATTGAGAACTACTTTTTGAAGTGAAGAGCCTCCTCTTTGCCTGGAGGCTCTCATTGCAATTCAGCACAGTGCAAAAACTGTTCTGTAACAAATGAAGAACCTCACCATTTCAGACACTTTTCTCTTCAGAAAGTTACTCTGCATATTAGATAGGAACATGTGATGAAAAGTTACAGCTAGTGTTTTGCCTCCCTTTGTGTGCTATTTTAAAACAAATGGAACAGGATTCTCAAGGTCTTTGCAACTTATATTTTGAAGAAAGAGAGAACTAGCCTGATTTTAACCTTGGAGAGGAGAACTTGTTTTAATGGGAGATTTAACATTTTGTTGTAAATTGCTCATGTGTATATATCCTACAAGTGGGCAATTTATGACCCTCTAGATGTTATTGGCCTGCAGCTTACTCCCATCATAGTTGACTAAGCTGCTAGGTTTGATAGAAGCTATAGTCCAGTAACATCTGAAGGGTCACAACTGATTATCACAACAAGTTGCCCATTTCATTATATACTGTTGCTTGCTCAGAAGAAACAGAGGATGCCAGGACAAATTTCAACATTCAACTGCAAGATCTCTAAATGAAAAATTGTTAATACAGTACAATTCAGTAAAAGAGTGGTGTCTTCATGGACAGGCTAAATTTAGATGCACTTGGCTGGCCTTTGCTAGATAGTTAAAAGGCATTCTATGAATGAGCCAATGACAAAGAAATATTTGCATTTCTCCTTATGTCTGCCTCAGAATGGGAAGAAAATTATATGAAGTGAGTCGTTAGAGGGAGCAAGAGGGGTTCACTGTCACCAATGGAAAAATCAAAATAATGTAATAAAGGTTGACTTGAAATTGTTTCACAGAAGGGGAATGTCTTAAGTGGTTCAAAGATGGCGCCATCTGTTGCTTAATAGAATCATTACCCTTTCTACTCTACGAAAAATTTGAAACAGCCAGCATCCATTATTATTATCACTAAAGTTCCTCAGAAACTGTCACATATATAATGAATTACTCTCCATCGCAGTGTACAGCTGTAAAAACAGAAAGCTTTGAACTAATCTCTGCTAATGAACCATTGTCTGTGGGGAAGAGCTGTGGCAACATTCGGGCAAATTCATGTTCTCTAACAGCTGGAGAGGGGAAAGAAGTTTCGGGGATTAAGTTAGAATCTTCTGCGTAATTAGTGACCCCCCCCCCCTATAAACTGGAAGATGAGGGAAGTTGAAGGATATTATGTTTTGTACTCTATAAATCATTACTAGTTATTATCTAAGGAATGATCTAATCTTCATTTAAAACAACAATAACAACAACAACCCTGTCTTTTGGGACTGTATTTAAATAAACCTGTAGCTCTATACAGGCTTTACTGAAGAAGGAAAGCTCTGTAGTTCTCCATACTGTTCTTCATATTCCTTTTAGAATAACACATAAAAATACTTCTATTTATCCCCAGGAGACATTTAGCCTATTGTATTACATACAATTTAATTGTTATTGAATTATCAGAAATGTTGTTTCTGATCTCAGACCCATTTTGTGAAAATACATTTATTGGACCAACCAAAAGATTTACATATCTCATGCTAGTTTTTGAAGCTTCACAGACTTTTTCATTAGATAAAGAAGGTAAAATAGCACAAAGGGAAGTAAATTGTTGGTGTTGTGGTCCCAGAGGTCCAAAACATACTGCAGAAATAATCCAATTTGAGACCACCTTAACGGCCATGGCTCAATGTTAGGGAATTCTGGGAACTGTAATTTTTTGAGACATTTAGCCTTCTCTATCAGGGACCTCTGGTACCATAGTAAATTATAGTTCCCAGGATTCCCTAGCACTGAGCCAGGGATTCAACAGTCTCAGTTAAAGCAGTTAAAGTGGTCTCAAATGGGATTATTTCTGCATTTTGTTTTGGACAAGAGTCAACATTCAGATTTGGAAGTCCAAGAATGAGAACGAAGCCTAACCCTCATGTGGGAGAAAGAAGACAAGGATGTCCATTATCACCTGTTTTGTGTATTTTAGTATTTGAGGTCCTGAACAAAGAAATAAGATATGATGATAAAATCTTCTGATTTTAAAAGAATTTTAATTTTAAAAGAAACATACAAGTTAAGGGAGTTTGCTGGTGATCGTTTTAATTTTGGGAAATCTGCTGGATTCCATAAACGTTTTAATGAGAAAATTAAAAGAATTTGGGAATTTGATTGGGCTTAGATTAACAAACACAATGCAGCAAGTTGACTGAAGATGACAAATTAAACAGAATTTATGGAGACTGGTTTTAAAGTTGAGAAGAAAGTAAAAGATTTAGGTACCACCATGAGAAACTAAAATTGTATGTTATTTCTAAATAATTAAGTGATGGTTTGGAATGAAATCAAGAATGGCATGCAGAAATGGGAGAACTTAAATTTTGTCTTTCTTAGGGAGAAATTCAGTGATTAAAGTAAATATGTTAGCCAGAATGTTGCTACTCTTTCTGTAAATACTGGTGCCGACAAATTATTTACCATTTAAATAATGACAGAAGAACATATCTACTCATTTGGCAGGGCAAGTAAAACCAAAGTAAAATTTGAAATATTACAGGATGCAAGACAAAGACAAGGTTTGGGATCACCTAATTTAAAGTTATATTTTGCTGTCTGTATTTTAGTGTGGTTAAAGTAATGGATGGTAGTGCAAAATAAAATCCTTTTGGAACTAGAAGGTTATGACATGAGGTTTGAATGGCAGGGATATTTATGATATGATGAATTACCAAATCTCTCAGTGGGCAGCTCTAGAGGATATTATACATCTACACCTGTTCCAATATCTAAAGTTTCAGACCACTTTTATTTATAATCTATGGTTTTATTATTTGTTAGTAGCATGGAAAATAATTTACCAGCTTGAATAAAATAATAATACATTTTTATGTAAATGCTGGTTGTCAGTGTTTTATTTGTTACAAGATTCTGTTCATTTGTCCTTGTTACACTTTGTTTCAGCTTTATAAATCTATTAAACAACAAGTATTCTCTTTTAGGACCCTCACCCCATTGTTATATACTGTGGTCTTTCTAACCTAATTTCTGTACTGTATTAGCCCTCAGGCTATCTATCCCTGAAACCCCTCCCTCTGAACTCATTCTTAGAGCTAGGTCCTTTCCTTCTGAACCTTAGCCCTCACAGTCCCTAACTTCTAGACTCTCACAAAACCAGACCTCTCACTGTCTGAAACCAAAAACCCTATCAGATTCCAATGAGTTTATCACACACCTTGCCTTCCATGATGCTCCCCTTGCCCAAACATCACCAATCTGTGATGGTAGCCTCCTGGTGGGGTCGCTCATGATGCTACACTTCCATTTTCATCATGGAAGAGTTAGTGCAATTGTTAGGAAAAGGACCCTTTTATTAACGGATCAAATCGTTATTAAAAAGGGCTCTTTTCCTAACAATTACAATAACACTTCCATGATGAAAATAGAAACTTTCCACTTTAATAGTGCCATGAGCAATCCCACCAGGGGGGCCCCGTTGCAGATTGGGTGACGTGAGCATTGTGGAAGCCCAGGTGTGTGATAAACTCATAACTGTCAGCAATGGAATTGTCTTTACATGTCAAAATTCTGTTGGCTGTCACTAGCTGACTCCTGATTGGGAGGCAGGGAGAGAAGCTGGGGTGGAAATTTTTGGGCACCAGGGACACATTCTTCCTGATTCTGCTATGATTTTTGGCTCTGAAAGAGCATGTAGTGTACTCACAGGAACAAGGAAGAAGGAACAATCTAGGCATGATGCTTGGTGCTTGCCCCCCTCTCTCCTGGCTTATTGAAATCCCCCACTTTCTGTCTTAGAATCATAGAAATTTAGAGTTGGAAGAGATGACAAGGGCCATCCATTCCAACCCCCTGCCATGCAGGAACTCCCAATCAAAGCATCTCTGACAGATGGCCATCCAGCCTCTGCTTAAAAACCTCAATGAAGGAATTAAAAAGAGACAACAGGAAGCATTAAGTCCCTGAGTCAGAGAGCTTGGCTTTGCTGGTGGTGCTGCCTTCTAACCCCTCCTTTCCACCCAACCCCCCCCCCGTCCCATGTGTCATTGAAATCAATCCCACAAAGGAGTTGAAATGAGAGAGCAAGAAGCATTAAGTGTTTGGGTCTGGGGGCTTGGCTGTGCTGGTGGTTCTGCCTTCCAAAACCTCCTCCTTCCCCCATGCACACCCACCCCATGACTCATTGAAATCAATTCCAGAAGTTAAAAGAGAGAGAACAAGAAGGATTAAGTGGGAAGGAGGAGTTGGAAAGCAGCACAACTGGAAAAGCTAAGGTACCAGACCCAGATACCTAATGCTTTTTTATCTCTCTATTTAACTCCTTCCTGGGATGGATTTCAAGCAGACAGGGAAATTTCATTAAGCCAAAAGTGAGGGAGAGGCAAGTCCCAAGCACCATGTTTACATTCTTTCTGCTTCCTTCTTCCTGGGAACACATCCACTCCCCTTTAGAGCCAAATCACACTAGAAGTGGGAAGAACATGCCCTTGGTGCCTGGAGCTTTCTTCCCAAGCCTTCTTCATTGTCCTGAGACTTTTTCTTAGCCAAACTGCCATCAACTGCAGGTAAATTTGAATTTTAAATACTTACTTGAGCATTACTTCCCCCTTTAATTTGTGGTGGCTTGTGGAACCAAAACTCTGTAGATTATGAGGCCCCACTCTACCAGGAAATGTTGCAGAACTGTCAAAATATTATGAAAACAAGATAACAAATTTTGACAGAGATTTATGGTTTTCATTTTTTTTACAGTTCTTTGAAAGATTTGTGTTGGTTTGTGCGTGTGTGTCTGTGTGAAATGAAAAAGGAGTTTCACCTCACTGAGAATCCTTCCTAATCAAAAGATACAAGTGGTCAAAACAAGGAAACCAGAATAAAGCTGGGCTTCAGGAGCAAACAATCCAGCAAAATAATTCACAGTTTGCTACAGATCAACCCAGAAAGTGAGAACTATCACACCAAAGTGTTGACTCCACCAGTGCAAAAAACAGAAGAGGCCAGCAAGCCACAACAGCATTGATTTCCATAGAGTTTTTTGTTGTTATTGTTGTTGTCCACCCATGAACCAATCACACATGCACATGAGGGTTAGCTGCACCATTAGCTTCATCACACATCTCATGGAACAAAATGATGACAAACATGGCATGTCGTCAACAATACAATAAATTTCATAATGTAATAACAGGTGGCATGGGGGAAAGAAGAAAGGGAGCATGTGCAGCAGGCCTCCATGATTGTGATATGTCAACATAGCACTCAGTGCCCTGATGCAATGTGCAGGTGATTGATCACTTGTGCACTTCAGTGGTCAGTTGCATAGCCAGTTGCATGGGGCATCAAAAGATCTGAAAGCTGATAAAAGGAGGGAGGTGACTGGTGGTCAGTGGCAGCACATCCATGTGCATGTGTTCATGCATTTGTGTCTTAACAGACAAAAGTAATGGTGTGACACAGTCTGTACCCGTGAATGCCCCATTTGGCTGGTCTGACCTTGCAGAAGTGGGGTGGTGCAGACCATTCATATTTAGGCCATTGTGGGAGCCAGTGTGTTCAGTTTGTTCTCCCCATGAATTGGGAAACCCCAAGGGTAAACTGGCTTTTCCCCTCTGTCTGGTCAGTGCCTGTGTCAACTAACATTTTGAGAATACATCAATGTATCCTTGAATGTATCCTTGTTTCAAAAACTAAAGCTGTTTCTGAAAAGTTTTTTTTTTCTTACTTGGAGATTGGGGAAAGTCTTCCATTTCAAATATAAGAATGTATTTGCATGTTAACAAAGAATAAAAACATGACTATTCCAAACCTTAATATATTTTGCTTTTCTAAAAAAAGAAAATGAAGAAGAAACTTCCACCACCACTCCTTTTTTTCCCTCTATGTAGAAACGGAATTAGGTTGATTATTTCCATTTTTGTAATCTTCATATCTTATGTCAAATTATATTGATTCTTGCTATTTTTACTATTTTTAAGTTGGCTCTGTGCATTTTTGATATGAGGATTGATACAAGGTTCTTTCAACACAGCTATTTCAACTTTTGTGTATTAAAAATAAATGTTGGCTGAGGGCTCCATTTCAAAAAGAAATGCTTTCAAGATGATTATGTTTAGTAATAACCTGTATGCTTGCAGCATGGCATACTTAGCTTATATAAAAGTGTTTGGAGGACTGTTTATCTCATGCACCAATAACACACTTAATTCACTGAGACCCAACTGTTCCTGCTGCTTGTTTAAGTAATTTACACATGAAAAAATAGGGTTTCTGACATAATTTGTCAAATTAGATTTTCATTTCTATGTAGAATGTGGGATATCCAGCCTCAATCCAAGTGACAGTCTTGATTACAGGGTTTGCAATTGAATCAGTTACTAAATATTAAGTCAACTCTTTTGTTAATTCCATTGGTTCAATAGCTTCATTCTAATTGGATCCAGGCCTTCATCTTTGCTGATATATTTCACACTTAAAATCAGACCAAAAAGTTATCCTGATTGGGTTTTATAATCTTTGGTCCAAAACACACTGGAGAAATAATTCAGCTTCAGACTGCTTTAACTGCCCTGGCTCAAAGCTAGTGATTTTTGGGAACTGTAGCTTTGTGAGACATTTAGCCTTCTCAGATAACTCTAGTGCCGCAATAAACTACAGTTTCAAAGATTCCCTAGCACTGAGCCAGGATATATAAAGTGGTCTGAAACTGGATTATTTCACTAGTGTGTTTTGGACCTTTAATGTGTTGTATTATGTTCACAAATGCACTATTTCCAAGTTTCCTCATTTTGTGGCTAGGGATTGAAAAGATTTCTTCAGAGCTTAGATTTGGGATGAAAATATCCATTTTATAAACCCAAAGAGCTGTTGTGAGACAAAGAGCATCTTGCCTCTGTTTTATTACTGGGTTGTTTTCTCTTAGTGGTGGGTTAGAAATGAATTGTCGACACAGTCGATTATCTAAGACCCTCTAATACATTAATTCCAGAGGTGAGATTCAAACTTCCTAATTTATGGTTTAGATTCTCAACCTAAATACTTTCAATGCTACATTTGCTTATTTGTTTGTTTTTTACAGTATTCAAAAATCCATGTTTTTCCCCATGCAGTTGACTGGTGCAAGATCATCTAGTAAATTTCATCATTAAGGGACCTTTCCTAGTCAAAGTCCAACACAATTCCATCTATCTTGCAAAGTAATTAAATTTTCTAATGTGAATATTATTGATAAACTAACTAGTAGGTATGGTAGTTAAATTTGTTAGGCTTAGACCTAGAAATAAATTTTTCAGATTAATAATTTTTCCCTGAAAAAGAAAGAAAAGTTTAAGAAGATTCCTCCCCAATTAAAATCTATACCCAGAAGAATGTTTGGCTCTCTCAAAGCCTCATATGCTCAGCCACCATATAACTACATTGTTTGTTTTCATAAAGTATGTCTCTATTTTTATTTCCAGGGTAAAGAGAGGAGGAACGTGTGAGTTTGGACTATGGGTTTTTGACTTAGGGCATTTTGCATTTTGCCTTTGAAAATGGATAAGGATGGAAAGAATAATCAAATAATAGACAAACAAATGGTGTGTTGAGTGTCAGGAAACCGTAGCAAGAAGAATCCTGAACCAGTAAACCTGTGAAAATCTTCACAGTTCAGTAATTATTATTTGGAAAAAAAGTACATGTGGTGTTTTTGTGCAGAAAACATGATTTTCTGCACAGAAGCTATTTCTGTATATGCATTTCAAAAAAAATCAGCATAAATCCCAAATTGTGAATACTACTGAAAAACTGCATAACTTATGAGGATTCCTTTTTCTTTTTCTTTTCCTTCCTTCCCTCTTTCCCTCCCTCCCTCCTTCCTCTTTCTTTCATTCTATTTTTCTTTCTTTGCATCCTGTTTTACCAGGTATGAATTCATGCATTCTAAGTACACATCTGTCAGGAATCTTGCAATCTTGTAACTTTGGACAGCAGTTTATCAGGCAAATTGAATTCAGAAAAAATCATTCACACAGGTGGTGCTTCTGCCCTCCGGAATGACCTTCCATGATAAGCAAGACTGGCCCTCTCCTTGCTTACCTTTTGTCAGCAGGTAAAAATGGCTCTGTTCAGGCAGGCTTTTAATATCTGGTCATGGGATAGGCTTTATATGGGATGGGTATTGTGGTTTTATTGTGATTTTAATGTTTATAACTTTATATGGTTTTTAGCTATATTTTAATTGTTTTATTGCAATATGTTTTTAGAATTGTTATTGTGAACCGCCTATGGTCCCTTTGGGTAGAAAGGCAGAATAGAAATAAATAAATAAATCCTCTGTTACATGTCCATAAGGCATAGCAAAGTCTATAATTTGAACCCCCAGTTGACTATATATGGTATATTATGTTTTAAGCTGACATTATGAGAAAAACTGGAGCTATACAATGTGAATAATGTATTGGCCTAATGCTAAGTTTTAATGTTTAGATATTAAATTTTAGGAATGTGAAGATGCAGTAGTCATGATGAAGTTTATTATTCAAACTTTGAAGAGTGGAAAATTTGTTTCAATGGAAGTTGTTATCATTAATTATTCTTATGAATGGATTGATACTAGAAAGCTAAATATTAACTCTTTGTAAAACATGTATTTAGTATGATTTCCCCCTTTATGTCTGCATTAATGAGAGGTTGATAGAGTATAGAGTATAGAAAGAAATTTATTTTAGTCTTTTTAGAGGGTTATTCTTTTATTGTCTTTTATTTATTTCTTTTTTGTTCTTTTTTTTAATGTCTTATATAGACTGTTTTCTCCATTAGACTTCCATACCATATTATATAATTCTAATAAAATATCCTTCAAAAATGAAGCTCACAGGCACAACATACAAGTAATTCATTCTTTCATAAACTTCATCAAAGCATCTGAGGAGTTTTTGTTCTGGTAAACCAATAATCAAGCAATATACTTTGGACTCACGTGGATTCACAGTTTCTGTCATGCACTCTATAATTTAGTTAGACACTTGTTTATAGTGTAATTACAAAAGCAAGCTATATAAAGGCATAAGTATCCCATCAAGGAAAGCAAGTATTGTGTAGTGGTTTGGACATTGGACTACAACTTTGTAGAGCCAGGTTTGATTTCCACTCAGCAATGGAAACCCACTGGGCAACCTTTGGTGAGTCACTAACTCTCAGCCCCTGTGATAGGTTCATCTTATGGTAGCCATAAGTTGGAAAATGAGTTGAGAGAACACAATAGCAACAAATACACCAAGAATCTGCAAAGGATTTGAAAGTGGTAATTATGAACCTGCTTAGAAATCAGTCTCATTTTTTTTTTTTTTTGTCCCAGACTCAAGGTTTTTATTGCTTGGTTTGACCTTATAAATATATTATATTTACTTTTTAAAAATTACATATTTTGAACAGAGTGGGCGAAAGGAGTGAAGGAAAATAACCACTGGAAAGGTGCATCTGACTTTAAAGAAACAATGCATTACCAAGACTCTGTTGTGCCGTGATTTCCTTTTATTTTATATTATATAAGAGAGTCAGCCCTCCATGTCTACAGATTCTTTACACACAGATTCAACTACCCACAGTTTGAAAATATTCAAAAGAAATATAAATTCCAAAAAACAAACCTTGATTTGGCTATTTTATATCAGGAACACCATTTTACTATGCCAATGTATATAATGGTACTTGAGCACCCACAGCTTTTGGTATCCATGGGATTGTAGGGTTGGAATTAAACTCCAGTGTATACCAAGGGCCTACTGCATTTGCACCATGTTACTACAATGCAATGCTTTTATTTGTATTATATTGTGCTGTTGCTATATGCTTTATATTGCTTACCTGTTCTTTGTCCATTTCTGTTGCATTGCCTGTCTTACACAATTTATTATACTATATGTATTTTAACAATAACAATTATTATTATTATTACTACTACTACTATTTCTTTCCTTCCTCTCCCAGTGTATCAATGTATGGACAATAAACAAATAAGACAACACATGACATCAATTTAAAAAGCATACAAACCCAATACATATTTAAATCCATCAGAAAACACTTCAAAACTATAAATTAAAAATACTCTCTATAGACCTGGTGAAAAAGACTGGTCTTTACTGCTGATTTAAAATAAGATAGCATTTTGAGTTGACAAATCTCTTCTAGCATGTCATCCTACAGTCTGGGTGTTGATGAAGAAATTGTCCTCTGGGTAACAGTCAGCCTAGTTTTGGCAAAGTGAAGTAGATATCTTCCAGGGAACCTAAGTGGGCATCACCATGTGTGGTGTGGGGCTACCATTATTTTCTATTATTGTTTGGAAAACAGCATGACTCAACAGCACAACCCTTTAATCCACTTCCAAAAAGTTTAGGATCGCAGTGGTGAAGTCTCGTTCAATCTGCATGATTTCTTTTCTTTTTTAAAGCAGGGTGTCTTTATTTTATTTTTAGTATATAGACACCCCTTGCTAGCTTGGGCTGAGCAAACTGTCAAAAAGTGAGTTAAAACAGGATGACATTATATAGCAAAAATGCTTGCTAATGCATTTTTATCAAAATAAGGCAAAATGGTTTCTTTTATCAGGGGAAAAATACTATAGGAATTCTGTTATCAAAGATTTGAACACAAATGTTCTCCAAAGATAGGCTGAGCGGCCTGAAACTTTTTTAAAAATAGTACTTTGCTTTCCCATAAAATGGAAGCACTGCTTTCAATAGAGAAAATTAGACAAACATTGTATGTAAAGGTCTGCTACTGCCCCCCAACCCCCAAAATCACACACACACACACAAACATCCTAAATAGAGCAAACATTTCTTTGTTTATCTTTCCATTACTTTAAAGAAAGTTACAGCAGAAATGCGCTTTTAAAACAAATGGAAATGCTTTCTAAATGTTTATTACTCTGATGCTGCAGAGAAGCTGAATCAATTCTCAGACCTTCTGCTCCTCACAGAGAACTAAATGATAGCAGAAATTGCAATTTGAAAACAATATATAGCCTCACAGGAGTCATATCAGAGTAACTGTCTTGACACATCTAAAAGTTCAAGGGACTAGTCAGTCTTCTTCCTCCTCTTAACAGTGTGATCCTATGCATGTTTATTCAATTGCAACTTCTATTGTTTTTAGCATGACTTACTCCCAATTAAGTATGCATAGGATTTCAGCCTTTAAGGGTAGAGAGATGAAAGCAGCAAGGGAGAAGCACTTAACACATCAATATTCGAATGTTCCTGGTTAAAAGCAATAAAGTGTAAGAACTCATTATAGTCCACTGGGGATCAGGTTTAAATATGTGTACTAACAGAAAATAAGGACTGATAAATAAGTACTTGAAGTGGCAGTTGCTTAAATTATTTCTGCTTTTCACTTGTTTGCCTGTTCAGGGATTTAATTAGTGACTGAAAGCAATTGAAAGAGAAAAGGAAGAAGCACCTGAGAAAGAGGACTTGGACCTTTTCTGTCAGGAGTAATGGAGCAAGATGTCCATCTGCAGTTTCTGTCCTGATTGAAGAATTCCAGTTTTCCACATACAAGTAGGCAATCTAGAACTGGAGGAAGATGGCATTCAATCACCTAATGAATTAGTTACAGGGCAAAAATATGCCATCCACACAGTTGGATGAGTCTAAAAACACTAGTCTAGGGGAGTGATGTAGTGACAAAGAACATTGCTAAATGAGCAAGAATTAAATCAATGCTATTTAGGAATTCAGAACACTATAAGGAGCCAGACTGGTGTCTAGTTTGAGTGCTGAACTAGGAGTCTGGGAGACCAAGGTTCAAATCCCCACTTAACTATGGAAACTCTATAAATGAAAATACTCTCTTGGCTTCAGGAAAGGCAATGGTAAAGTCACATTCAAGTCACACTCAACTTCGGGGGAAGGAAAAGCCCAAATTATAAATGAAAAATCTTTCTGTTTTTTCTAAAAGTTCTGAAATGTGGAGCATCTTGCAAAAATGTGCCAAAACTCTAATCATCTTACCCCATGAGAAAATTCTGTTGTTTCTTCTTCTTCTTCTTCTTCTTCTTCTTCTTCTTCTTCTTCTTCTTCTTCTTTGCTCTTTAATGTAAGAAATAAGTAAAGATTTCTATCTGTATTTTTGCAAAATAATAGCAACAAATTAAAAATACTGGCAAATGTAATTTAAGAAATTATTTGGCATACTAGTTTGAGGTGGGCAGAAGTTAGATTTGCATCCAATAACAGCAAGTAGTTTTCTTTTCAGTGGGGCTGTGAATCTGCTCCAGATTTTAATCCAAACCTTAAAGGAACTCTTCAGACTACTGAACCATGACATAAATATTTTAACATATTTTTAACTGACATGGGTGTCACCATCCACTAGTGACTGGGTCAACTAGTCAATTTCCCAAATGGAGAAAGATTTGAATAGGAGACAATGGCTTTCCCCCCCCCTAGGGAAGTTCTGTACATTCATTCAGCTTTGATATTCAAAACATATTCCTGATCTTAAAACACATTCATTTCTGACACATGTCTTTTTCATAAGGATCTGCTTGGTGGAGCTCAGGATCCTAATGTTTGATTATTTTAAGCAGACTCTAACAGCATGAAATAAAACCAAAATTCTAGCTCATCAGTAAGTAACCTTTGGCATGCTAGATGTTTTAGATTACAACTCCCACAGGCTTTTATCCCTGCAATACTCAAACTATCTGGAAGGTCATATGCTCTCCACCCCTAATTGAAGTATTGCTACCCATCTTGATTTTTATTCTAAATCCAGAATACTATGTCCGTGTTTGACACTATAAACCCCCCTCCATTTATTTCTACTTTCACATTTACAAGGGACTCATACATTCTAATTTGATTCTCCATGTTGCTGCTTTTGTTAGTAATTCCACTAAAGATCTCAGAACATGTCTTTCTCCCCCCATTATATCCAAAACAAAACAAAAACCAAGTAATTAAAGTCATAGGAAAGTGATTTTGTGGTCCCTTCCCCTTTGCCCCCTTCTCTCCCATTCCTCCTTCAAATATTTTTATTCTTTTCTTCAGCAGAAAGGAATCTTACTTAAATTTAATAGAGACAAGATAGTCCCTATTCTTAGCTTTACAATCTAAAAGAAACAAATGGCTGAAAACGAAGAAGAAAAGAGATATGGAAGAAAGAGAAAATAAGCAAACTTAGGAATCAAGTTTTGAAGTTAAAGGGATAGGCAGGAATGACAATTCTTGAGCAGAGCCTTTGATTTGGGTCTTCTAGTTTCAACCCTAGCAGTATCAATTGCATAATGCACTTTGTCCAAATATCATAAGGAACTGATCATGATCCCTCTTTTTTTCCTAGTGCAGGATTCAAAGCGGCTTACAACATGTTTAAAGTCACATAATTAAAAATTCACAAAGGTGCAAAAATTAAAACAAGATTAAACAACAAAAAGACAGATTAAAACATATATAATCACACACACATACACCATAACAATTAGTAGTATCCAATACATTATTTAGATCAGACAGGCCCTTATATACTCACTCATAAAATGCCAGTGAAAACAGAAAAGTATTTTGCTATTGTTGTAAACTGCCATCAATTCAGCATCAGCTTATGACAACCCTATGAATGATAGATCTCCAAGTCATGCTATCTTCACTAGCCCTGGTCAGTTATTCCTGATACAGGGATGTGTCTTCACTGCTTGAGTATATTTGACTGGAAGGTCATATTCCTTTTCTCCTACTTCCCTTGACCTTATCAATCATTATTATCTTTTCTAGTGAGTCATGTCTTCTCATGATATGACCAATATATAACAGTTTCAGTTAAATTGTCTTGGCTTCTAGGGAGAGTTCAGGCCTGATTTACTCTAAAAAGGAAAAGGTTTCCTCTTTGACATAAGTGTCTAGTTATGTTCAACTATAGGGGGCAGTGCTCATCTCCATTACTTAACCGAGGGAGCCAGTATTGTCAAAGACAACTCTATGGTCATGTGGCAAGCATGACTAAATGCCTAGGTGCATGGAACGCTGTTACCTTCCCACTGGAGTGGTAGCTATTTATCTACTTGCACTTTTACATGCTTTGAAACTGGTAGGTTGGCAGAAGCTGAGACTAGTGATGGAAGTTCATCACACTGCACTTGGGTCTTTTTAGCAGTCCATAGGTTTCACAAAACTGTTCTCCAGCACCACATTTTAAAATGAGTTTATTTCTTTCCATCAGCTTACTTCATTGTCCAGCTTTCTCAATCATACATAGAAATGGGAAATACAATGGGATGCACAATCCTAACTTTAGTATTTAATGATATACCTTGACACTTCAGGATCTTGTCTTGTTCCTTCCTAGCTGCCCTTCCAAGTCTTAATCTTCTTCTAATAGTTCCTATTCTGATTAATGACTCAGTATGGCAAACAATGAGTTATTTCAATGTCTTCATCATCTGCCTTAAAGCTATGTGAATCATCTTTGTTTTTTCTTAATTTTCAACTGTTAACCTACATTTGAACATTCTTCCTTGATTTTTTTCCAGTAAGTGTTCCAAACCTATTATTTTCTGCTAGTAGTATAGTGTCATCTGCATATCTTAAATTGTTCATGTTCCTTCCTCCAATTTTTATGCCTAATCCTGCTTTATGTCTAATATATTCAGCATACAAGCATATAGGGTGATAAAATACAGCTGTGCCTGACCCATTTTTCAATTGGAAACCATTCTGCTTCTCCATAGACTATCCTAACAGTAGACTCTTGTCCTTAGTACAGAATGATAGAATCAGAGAATCATAGAGTTGAAAGAAACCACAAGATCCATCCAGTCCAACCCTCTACCATGTAGGAAATCACAATCAAAGCATCCCCAAAAGATGGCCATCCGGTCCAAACCTCTGACATGCAGGAAATCACAATCAAAGCATCCCTGACTGATGGCCATCCCACCTCTGCTTAAAGACCACCAAAGAAGGAGACTCCACCACTCTCCAAGAGAGTGTATTCCACTGTTGAACAGCTTTTACTGTCAAGAAGTTCCTCCTAATGTTGAAGTGGAATCTCTTTTCTTGTAGCTTGCATCCATTGTTCTGTGTTCTAGTCTCTAGAGCAGAAGAAAACAAGATACCTCCATCCTCAATGTGACACCCCTTCAAATATTTAAACAGAGCTATCATATCACCACTTAAACCATCTCTTTTCCAGGCTAAACCTACCCAGCTCCCTAAGTCTTTCCTCATAAAGCATGGTTTCCAGACCCTTCACCATTTTGGTGACCCTCCTTTGAACATGTTTCAGCTTTTCAACATCCTTTTTGGATTGTAGTGCCCAGAACTTAACACAGTGTTAATGGTGAGACCTGACCAAAGCAGAATAGAGTGGTACTATTACTTCCCTTAATCTAGTTACTATACTTCTATTGATGCAGCCTAAAATAGCATTGGTCTTTTTAGCTACCAGATCATACTGTTGACTCATGTTCAACTTGTGGTCTACTAGGACTCCTAGATCCCTCTCACATGTAGTCTTGTTAAGCCAGGTGTCCCAATCCTATATATGTGCATTTCATTTTTTTCTACCTAAGTGCAGTATCTTTCATTTCTCCATGTTGAAGTTCATTTTGTTCTTTATGGCCCAGCTTTCTAATCTGTTAAGGTCACACAGGTTATACAACAGGACAATCAAAAGTTTTGGCACACCCACTTTTTTAAAAAGAGCCATAGTTTTTCAAGGCCTACAAAATCTAAGGCTTTTCTATAATCTCAAAAGCAGATGATGGTTTTCTTCTGAAAATATGTGGTGCACTCCATTATTGAATAAATGTTTCCAGTATGATCCCTAGTGCCTCTATCTTACCTAAACCCAATTTGGACAGGAAATTAATGCAATGGTCATGTGCCTACAGCAATCTTTTGTGCCTTCTTCTTTGGGAGCAGGGGGGAGGGCCTGGCCTCAAGTTGAAGAGCCCTCCCTCAATGACAACAACATCTGGTCTAGGAGGAAGTTGAAAGGGCAGGCCAAACTCCCATTGGGCCTGTCCTAGATAAAGAAGCAGAACCCTCCCTCCATGCCATCTGCCTTGGTCCAGGTGTCAGAGGGAGTGAATAACTGCTGGACCCGATTCCTTTCCCCACCACCATTCCCTTCTCCTTTTGTGTTGTCTTTTTAGATTGTAAGCCTAAGGGAAAGCAACCATCTAATTAAAAATAATAATTGTAAGCTGCTCAGATAGCCTTTAGGGCTGATGAGCGGGATATAAATAAATAAATATTATTATTATTTCCAATCTGTGTGCCATTGATTTGTTTTCTATATTTGTTGACAAATTTTAGTTAGAATTAGAGCAGATTCGGTCTCTGAACACTGACACAATTCTTTTTTTAAAAAAAATAATCTTTATTTTCGTATATAATAAAAGATACAATAAAATTTTGGTTAACAACAAAGCCTTCTCTTATGTTAGTTGCTGATTGGTAAGTCTTCCCTTCGTAGGATCTTCGAAGAGTACTTATTTCTCTTAGCTTCAGTGAACCTTTCTTTACATTATGTATCATGCCATCCGAAGAAAAAAAAAGAAATATATATATATATATATATATACACAATATACATTCTAGAATACTTAACAATATTCTAATAATTTTGTAACTTAACCTGTATTCAAATAATTGCTTGACTGTCTAATATATACATTATTCCTTAATCCTCAATTCTAATATGATGAAACAAGCTTTAACGGAGATGACTTTTCCCCCCATCTGCAGACCTATAGTGGTGTAAAAATAATAATAAAGCTGACAAGATTACAATACAAAATGTACTAACTTTAACTGTGATCATCTTCTCAAATGTCCAATACATCTTTATTTATATCCCAAGTCTTCTCCCGAAACATTAATACTTTACTCCATTCCTCTTTCCTTTTTTGTGTATTTTGGTTTTGTATACCACACGATATCTTATCTAATTCTCTATACTCGTTAATTTTTAGCATCCAATTATCCCAGGTTGGTCTCATTTCTGACTTCCATAATTTGGCTATCAGAATTCTAGCAGCAGTGACAGTACAGTACAGAATTATTCTCCAATATTTATTCTCATCTGATAAGTTCAATATCGAGGTCATATTGAGCAAATATAACTTGGGGCTTAAAGTAAAATGAATGCCAAAAATCTGTTGAATTGTCTCATGAACCTCTTTCCAAAATTTTTGAATTTCTCCACATCTCCACCACATATGGTAAATTGTCCCTTTTTCCTTTATACACCTCCAACATAAGCCTTGTTCTAATTTCTGTATCTTTTTTTAATTTCCATGGAGTTTGCCAAAATATTTTATCAAGCTCATTCAGATTATTTTCAATACCTGTTGTTCTCATATCCACAGTATATCTTTGTTTCAATTGCAAATAATTAAACCAATTTACATTATATCCTTCCTTACTTAACTCCTCTTTTAATTTTAAATACATATTGCCCTGGTGATCACGTTTGTTATATTGCTATATGTAAGCCAAGTATTATTGTCAGCCCATCTTCTATAAAAAGCTTCCTGCACTGATGTCCAGATGGGTAGTTTAAAATAAAATTTGCCTTTGATCCTATCCCAAGTAAGTATCAGAGATCTTCTAATTGGATGATTCATGAAATCTTTATTGCTTTTAAGTTTATCATAATTTAGAAAAGCATGCCAACCAAATCCTAGTTTGACCACTTCTAAATTGAGTAATTCTTTATCTTCGAGTGTGATCCAATTTTGAGCCCAAATTAGACTACATGCCCAATAGTATAACTTTAGCTCAGGTACCGAGTACCCCCCTTTGTCTTTCGAATCTTGTAATATCAACCATTTTATTCTTGACCTATGGCCCTTCCATACAAACTTCTTGAGTTCCACCTCCCATTCCTTAAAAGTTTTTTCCTTAATCTCGATTGGCAGGTTTTGAAATAGGAACATCAACTTAGGGAGAATTGCCATTTTGATGACCGCAATTCTCCCTAACAAAGAGAGATTCAGTACATTCCATCTTATCAAATTATCTCTTATTTCTTTCCACACAGGAAGATAGTTATTGTCAAAGAGTTTTAAGTTGTCTTTGGTAATCCATATTCCCAAATATTTCAATTTCTTCTCTATTTTACATCCTGATATATTTTTTAACAAAACTTCTTCCTGTTTTGTCATATTTTTTGTTATCATAACTCTTTTACCTTTGTTGACTCTCATACCAGAATATTTACCAAATTTTCCTATTTCCTGGAACAGTTTACTAATGCCCTCAATTGGATCTTCCATAATGACAGCCACATCATCAGCAAAAACTCTTATTTTCATTTCTCGACCCCTTATCTTAATCCCTTTTATATTCTCGTTAAGTTGGATAGATGTTATCAAAATTTCTATTACTAACAAAAATAAAAGTGGAGACAAGGGGCAACCTTGTCTCGTGCCCCTATTAATGCAGAATTTTTGGGATCTTTCACTATTAATGATAACTTGTGCCTTTTGTCGCTTGTAAATCTGTTCTACTGTTTTTACAAAATTGTTGCCCATGTCCATTCTGTTTAGTACCTGAAGCAGAAAATCCCATCGCACACTATCAAAAGCTTTTTCCATGTCTATGGCAATCAAAGCACAATTCTATCAGTATATCATTTGTTCTTTGTGGCAGCTTTCACTTGTATCTCACTTTCTAAAACTGAAGGGAAAGTGTTTACTTGTTAAAAAGAAAAAGAAAGGGATCTAGTCTAACTTATTTGGGAAGAGAGTCCCTGAGCATGGGGTCAGCTACTGAGAAAACACTCTGTGGTCCCACCAGATGTACCTGTGAGGTTGGTGGGGAAGAGAGGAAGGCCTCCCTAGCACATCCCAAAGCATGGGCTGATTTGTAAGGGAGAATATCATCGTTCTTCCTAGACTTGGGCTGTAAAAGGCTTTATAGATCAAAACTAGCACTTTTAATTGTGCCCAGAAATGGACTGGCAGCCAATGAAGCTGTTGTAACAAGGAGACTGTGTGTTTTCTGTAGCCAGCCCCAGTTAGCAATCTGGTTACAGCTCTCGGGACCAGTAAAATTTCTGAACACTTTTCAAAGATAGCACTAAATAGACTGCAATACAGTAATCCAACTGGGATGGAACTAAGGCAGTTATCACTAAACCCAATCTGATGTCTTTAGCTATTGCTGAAAACTGAGATTCTAGGCTCAGAGATGAATAGAAGAACACCTGCATCTTCAAGGGAGGTGAAGCCACATCCTTTACAGGCTAAATCATTTTTGATTGATCTACCTTTCCACTGACCTGGAAAGCTCTCTCTTCTTTGGATTAGGTTTCTGTTTGTTCACTCTCATCCAGTCCATTACTGATCACAAGCAATGATTTAGAATCAAAACATCTTCTTTGGCTTGTGGTGGAAAGTAGTAATAGAGTTGAGGGTCATCCACATACTCATGGAACTGAATCCCAAAACTCCAGATTACCTTTGCAAAAGGTTTCATATATATGTTAAATAGGGGGACATAAATGAACTCTGAGTGACCCGACATACCAATGACAAGGGTGTTAAGCAAGAATCTGCCAAACCAGCCTCTGGGTTTGCCCCTCCAAGAAAGACCAAAGTGACTGTAAAACAATGCCTTCTAGTCGCATCCAAGCAAGGCAACTCAGAAGGATACCATAGTTGATGATACTGAAAGGTGCTGAGCAGTCCAGCAGAATCAACAGGGACACTCACCTAGTGCAGGGTATCCACCAACGTGTGCAAAGGCATCTCTCTTTCATAACCAAGCCTGGAAATAGATTGAAATTGGTCTAGATAATCATTCAGAAACCCTTAGAGCTGGGAGGTCACTGTCAGGATCAGAAGCCTGAGTATTAAACTGTCCAGATGTGCAGAGACAAGAGGGAACTATGAGTAATGTACAGCTTGCTAGCCAGGGAATTGGTTTCAGCTGTGACTCAGAACAGTCACCACATGCTCCAAGACCTTGGCTAAAAAAAAAATAAAAAATGCTGGACACCTTCTGATAATTATCCAGAATGATGGAAACCAAGGACAGTTTTTTTTAAAAGGATGGTTTGAATAACAAATGAATTATATATTTTTAATAGGAGAGTGGGTTTTGACTGAGACATCTACACTGAGTATGTATTGGCACAATGTGACCTTTTCCACTGGTCATGAAATAACTTAGGGCCTGTACAGAGGGGTGCTTGTACCAGCCTGGGCCTGAACTAGGGTTGCACAGTGCTCAGCATTTACATGCTCAGCAACCCTACCACACACCCTGGCCACCACCATGGTGTCCTTCCGTCCATATGGGGCGTGCCATGATGACATCCATGCGGCGCAGGACCCAAACAGCGCTGTGCCACATGGACATCATTACAGTTAGTGAGCACCCAAATGGTGCCCCGCGCACAGCCTAAAAAGAACTTGCCAGTGAGCGGGCTCCTTTTAGGACTCCCGGAAGCCACGGCATTTGGTTGCCATGGTCTCCATCCAGGGCAGAAAGGGGCGACATCCCCTAAACTGAGAAAAAAAAATCTTTAAAAAAAGTTTTTATTAAATTTATTGATTAAAACAGAAACAAAAACAATAGCAATTTTGCAACATGTACAAATAGAAAAGGTGCAGAAAAAATTAACACAAAATATATGCAAATTTGTTTTAGTCAATTGTGGCAGAATTCCATTAATATATCCATTTGGATAATGCAAACAAAAATGAATATTTTGTCTGTAAAACTAGTAAACCTGATGGCATATATTTGGCAGTATTAAAGGAGGAATTTTGTAGAAAAAGAGATGACCAATCCACTTACATTTTATGACAACAATTTCCATGTGAAGTTATTATCTTTTCTTCTTTGTGGGCAAATGCCCAGGGCTGCAGATAAACAGATGTTCATGATTACTCGATGGATTGCTCTATTAATATTATTGTCTCTGCAAAGTTCTAGTCTATCTTGCTCCTTGTTTAACAGATATAGCCGGTTGCTGTGTAAGGCCATATACAGACAGAAACTGTGGTCACTTTGCATTCTCTTTTTCACTGAAGAAAAACAGGTTCAATTTTTACTTGGCCTGTGGCTGAGTTCAACAGATAGATGACAGTGAAATTCTTGTGCTGCTTTTAGACAGGAGTGAACTGATATTTAGCAGATTGTGCAAACTGCAAGGGAAAGAGGCACACATAATTAATTATCTGAGTAATTCAGTTTTACAGCCTTGGTGCTTCTATAGATTGGATAGTTTCTACCTGATGGGAAAACTAAAAGCAATTCCTTCAAATTTAGAGCTGTCAACCCTCATTCATGACTTCATTATTTCAAGACCTAGAATTCTACCAAGGGTTCCCTTTGATGCCCATTTGGACCATGCAACATGTCCATCATGCAGTGGATAATAGTGTCTCTGATGTCAATGAGTCTGTGGATTTGCTCTGGGTTTTAGTTCAGACGTTCAGGGTGATGTATTCTTTTTGTAGAGAGATCTAAGCACTTTGGGCCACTCTGTTAAATTTTGTGGATGTACTATTCTGTTGACATCATCAATGGAGTCATCAGCCTCCATTGTAATTATGCCAGCAAGCCAACAATAGGGAAATATTGGGTCCCTACAACTTGGAAGTACAAAGGAATGTCAATGTTTATAAAACACTATGCTACTTGGCAAGATTCCTTCAGTCTAGAATTTTCAGTAACTCCCGAAAGGTCAAAGACTATTAAAAAAACCACATAATTGAAGGTCATTCAGTCTTTAATTATTGTTCTTAATAGGCACTATTGCTTTAAAATATTAGATATTGAGAGAGCCTATAAACTGAAAGAACTCTCAGGTACCTTAATCATTAATTGAAAATGTAATCTCTTTCCTAATTATTTATTTGGCAAAGCTTTTGATTTTTTTAAATGCTTTTTTCCCCTCTTATTATTCTCTCCAACCTGGCCTGCTTATGCAAGAAACTACTTTTGTTTTTGAATTCAAAACCTTCTTGCAGATGTAATAAATTGGTTTAAAAATTTTTTTCCTGGGCCTTAAACAACCTCAGGTGAGAATTGGCAGGCTTGGGCAGAGGAAGGCTTCTATGGAGCTTCAGAGGACTTTAGATAAAATAAAATAAAATAAAATAAAAATGGAATGAAATGGAATGGGAATCCCTTAATTATCCAAAATGGTTGGAGGGAACACTTTCCCCACCCCTCATTTTTATTAATGGATATTAAAAAAGATTGAGTTGGGGGTAACAGTGAAAGAGTTATTCAGCAAGTTTCTACAATAATATATAATTACCCTAAACTGATTAACAATCATCAGTGTATGGAAGAAGTTAGATGGAAATTCTTACGCAAGAGCCTCTGGTGCTTCCAAGTAGCCACGGAGCTAAGTACATTGGTGGCTCACAATACAGGGACCAGCACTCTGTGTCCAAGGGTCTTTAAAAAAACCCTTACAGTTCTATTTGATCCTCTATTTTGAAGTCCATGAGTACATATTTTTAAAAATGAAGAAGAATGCCATCAATGAACTGTTCAGGAGGAGAAGACAGTCTTCCCCTGTTCCCTTTCTCTGATAAACTCCTGTGTTCATGAACAGGAAGCAATAGCTCTGTTTTTTTACGGTTAATTCCCAATTACTCCGCAGTAGAACCCCCCACCCCCTGAAATCCCTTGTGTTTCAGAAGTCTGCATAGGCTTATAGTTCAAGAGATCTGCAGCAGGCTTGTTAGCACTTCCTGTCTGGCACACAGAGTCCTTTATGACCCATGATGAAAAATGACCTGCACTGACTCAAATACATCATGTGCGCTGAGAAAAATAATTAGTACAGTATGAGATGAAGTTAAAGTCTATCTCTCTGTCTGCCTCTCTTTGTGTGTTAAAGAGTAAGAGAGAGCAAGGATTCCTCTTATCTAATTGTGCAATGTCTCTTTAGATGCCTTTAATCATAATCTGGTAGGGCCATTAGCTCAGTAGTTTATTTTGCTGTTAAAACACATTTTGACTAAGTGGCAATAATAGACTGCAGGGATGATAAGAAAGCCCTTTAGGAAGTGCAAAAGAGCCAAAAGAAGAGTAATTGGAAGGGAAATTCTTCATGACAAAATTATGCCATAAAGATCACTCTGGCTGCGGTGCTGAATTTTAAAGCCATTTTATTCTGAAGAAGAACAAACAAACAAAATCTCTGAAAGGAACAATTCAGAGGAGTTCTAGCACTTGAGGCAAACATTCCCATTTCTAAATGTATGTATCAATCAATCAAAGTTCTCAGTCTTTCCTCAATGTCACATGTAGCTTCTGGGTAGCGGCATTAACAAGAGCCTCCAGCTATACCAGTGCTGCTTCTATCTTGGTGCAATTTGTAAATTTAAAGATTATCATCTTTAGAGTTTATCCTATATATCCAGCATACACCTGGGTGACTTTCTAAAGTTTTCTTTCCTATAGAGTTGCATAACTTTCAGATAGTTCAGTGTAAAAGAAACCACTGCTCAAAAAACCATGAGTAAATTGGTATATTCCCCCTTTTTATCTGTCTCAAGGTATGTGAGGTGTGTGTGGAAGTGTGTGTGTGTGTGTGTAGGAGGAGGAAATCTGCTGGAATGCCATAAGGAGTGTTATTCATATACAGTCGTAAGGGTTAATAACAGAATAACAAAAAAAAAATTTTCCTAGGGCCAATGGGAGATGAGACTTATTCACACCATGCACACTAACTTCTGGACTAATTTGTTAGTTGCAGACTTTTCTGGAGTTGACAGACTTCATTAATATCCATTTTTTTTACCTAGACAAGACTACTTTGTTATTTTATATATGAGACCACTATTTAAAAGGCTGCCCCCCCTCCCCCCAAAAAATAATTGGTTAAAATTATAGTGATCAGTTTGTTGTCTCACAATATTCCTCAAACTTTATACCATTTCCATGGGTTTATTTTCTTTGCCTTCTGATCTGAATGTTGTATATATGTGATGTGTGATTTCTTTGCAATCTGTATCAATTTATTGCTTGGTTCCTCTTCCTTGGGAACTATATTTAATTCCTTTTACATTAGAAACAGAAGAGATCCAACATGGCTTAATGGTCTGAATGTTGGATTAGGACTCTAGGAGATCAGGGTTTGTATCCCTGTTAAGCCATATACTTTGAGCCTCAGAGGAAGGCAATGATAAACCCTCTCTGAAGAAATCTTGCCAGGAAAACCTCATGATAGGTTCACCTTATGAACTACTTAAGTCAGAAATGAGTTGAAGGCATGCAGCAGCAACAAAGTTAAAAACAAGCTTCTGAAACAATATGTAATATAGCCTGATATTATCCAGAAAAAAGATGGCAGGATTATTAATTAAGAATGTAATTATTTGCTAGGTTCGCTCTTGAAGAAAATAATGAGTAATTTTAGTAATTGTTCAAAGACTACAGTATTTCAGGACTATATGCAAAAATTGTGTGTGGTATTCTCATGTGGAAAGCAACACCTTCTGAGCAAGAAGTAAATACTTCTGTATTTTCTGTGCATACGATGCTGTATGGTAGTTGGAGATTTATTCTGAACAATACTCATACATTTTGTGAATGAAACAGCAATTTCTGTACAATATGAAACAAATTGACAAAACAATAATCAAATTATTCAGCTTTATAAAATAATATTAAACTAAAAATCCAAAATCTTTGGAAAACAATTTTTATTACTTATATTTTTCTTCAGATTAATGCATGGAATATTAGAATGGACTATGATTTTTCAGTCAGGTTATCATGGTGCACATGTATTTGCTTCTTATGAAATCCCTCACTCTATATGATTGCTGATCAGAACAAGTGGTAACTGATGTCTCCCATATCCATTTTATGGTTTTAATCTGGATTTGAAAAGCACTGTTCACAATCCTGAACCAATTTTGAAAATATGGTTTAGTAACCTAAATAATTCCTCTAAAGTTCAGGCTGAAACCCTGAGCATTTATGAGTGTTCAAGGAATAAGGTCACCAACCAGCACTGATTAGACCAGAATGTCAGAATCTTTTTTGTTTTTCTACCTGCTTAATTTCCAACACAACTAAACAAACAAAAACTCTGTGTATCACCAATTCCAGACAAAGATATACAATGGTATTAATATGAAAATAAGTGAAGGTGTCACTGTCAGATATCTGGTGTTTAAAAATGATAGAAATGTGTTTGAAAGTATTGCAGACAACCAGAGGGAGCCCAGAATTTAACACGAAATAAGCTTCATTTTAGCCGACTGGCTCCAGAGGAAATAATTTCCCAAAAGGTCTGAACGTCCGTTCCATACGGGGTTCACTTTTTTATAAGGGTTCAAACAAAGAAACTCCAATTTATACATCAATTGGCTACAGAAAATTCAAACATAATATAATTCTCTCATTCATTGGTTAGAGAAAAGTATAGATTTTGTACTCCACATGTGTGTCCATCAATTCCTCCTTATCAGGCCTGCATTAACTCAATGTCCTTGGATGACATTCCAAACATCTCTGATTTTTTAGTGCAGACTGTTCTGTCAAATGTAGAGCATTCAAAACTTCTCCCATTATCATACTGAATAGGATGATTCCCCACCACCACACCCAGCCACTGTACAGAGAAACTAATGAAAGGTTTTTAACATGGTCAACTTAGATAGAAACACAGAATGGAAGCTACAATGCATTCCTAAACCTATATCGCATTGGAATGATTTTATCGCAAGTGCTTCCCTCCCATCACTACAAGGGAAATACTCCTGGGAGTCCTTAATGAGGTATGCAAAAACATTGGAAGGTTTTTAACATTCAACTTTAACAGATTCCTTCATTCTTTCTGGAAGCTTTTCACCATAATCTGGCTGCATCACTCTTTAATTTGCTGTTTTGAAGTTCAATTTAATTCCCATTATAACCAATGGGAAGCATTCCATCAGTACTAATGACCTCTATTCCCAAGTAGTAACATCTTGTTTTACCATCTCTTTGCCAGGAAATAAGACTTCCATGAACTAGAAACAATATTTGCTTGCGATAAAGATGCCCCAGAGGAAATAATCTGGGATTGAAAATAAACAGGGTGTCCAATATTCAACGTTATTTAGAAAATCTTGGTTCTTTGTCTTGAAAACCTCAAAGTTTTCAAACAGAGATGTTTAAAACTCATCATTTAAACACTGATACTTAGGGATGATAACAATATCCATGCACATATTTAGATTAATTTATATACTGCTGGACATTCATGCAGGGATTGACATACCCCCTTATCTGGTTGATTTGTATATAAATTGATTCCCTGAATGGCTGTGTTTGTGGCAATGTACCAGAAATTTTGGAGTATATAGATAAAAACAAATGGCGTCTGTAACATAAATAAATGTATGAAATAAAATGGCCACTATGATTCTTCTGTGGCAACTGCCATTGCCACTCCTCACCCCTAATATACAGGAACCAAAAATTCCAAGGGTGAGAAAGAACGCCAAGGCCTAAAATCTATTGCTAGTCCTAATTACAGTAGACCAACTGCGCAAAATGAACGTACTTAGGTGTTGTCTCAACATTCAATCAGTGATTCAATCAACCCTTCCAACAGAATTCAGTGGACATGGTGAGCATAACTGGAGGACTGTGCAAACTGGCCATTAAGGCTGGCCTGGGGAAAGAGTCAGGGCATGACATCCATACGACACATGCCCTGACTCCGCCCCCATGGTAGCATCACGGTGCTCATCTGATGCTGCATTTACATGATGCAGCACCAAAGGAGCACCTTAAGGCCATACCACTGTGGCTATTCTGCCCTGGAAAGGCCAGATTGGGGCTGCAGTGTGCAGTGGCCATGGCCACAATCTGGCACATCTGGAAGTGGCTGCAGGCCACCCCTTAGAAGTCATCTGCACAGCCCCGGGGTCTCCTAAGCAAAGTAGAGTCTTGTGAAGTGGGAAGTCTCAGATAGCCTTGGGTACCCTGCAGGTGTTATCAGTGCTACAGACCTAGTATTTGGTTGTTGATCACCCAAGCCCATGTTACTTTGAGTGATTCATACATACATGTTCATCATTTACTGATTATAATTAGTGATGACTTCTATGTGTAAATGGCCTTTTAAAATACAACATTATCAATGAAATTTTCATGTGGCATAATAGGATTAGTATTAGTATTGGGATGATGATGATGATGATGATGATGATGATGATGATGTCCTTCCTTTTCCCCAATTTAGGGGCTCAATTAACCAATATAGGTATATAAAGTTAATAATCTGTGAATTCAGTAGAGTTTATCAATGGGGGGATGGAATCCCCATTGAAGCCTCATTTCCAGTATCCCCATGCACCAGACTGCTTTTGTGATCTTAACTCATATGGTAGAGAGATCTGAAAAGGAAGAGTGAGTATATTCAGCTGAACATATTTATAAAGTCCCATACAGTCAAGGACATTGTGTTTTCACAGTTCCTCTTTATGAATAGAGTTGCAAGTAGGAATTTTGCAGTTCCAGAAGACCTGACCTCATTGAGGTTCTCTGATTTCTAACTTGAAGGTCATTCTGATTCATGTCCATATTGGTGTGAGGTTTGTTTGGTTGTTTTACAGAGTGTGATTACACATTTTTCTTTTCTTTCTTTTCTTTCTTTCTTTCTTTCTTTTTTTGAAAATTTAACTGCAGTTGATTGAAGTTTACTTGTGTTCATTTTTCAAATGTGCACATTTTGTTGCACTTTTTCCACAAAGAAATGAAAAATGACAACCACAAACATTAGTGGTTGCCTTAATGTCTTTCTGTAAATGTATGGATTTCTGGCCATGGGTTGTGCTAAAGGCTGCAATTGTATTAACCCTAAAAGAATATATGAATCAACTTTTCAAACCAACCACTCCAACATATGCTACATATGTTCTTTGAAACATTCCTATTTTGAAAGTGGAACTTCCCATCCCTATAGTCTGCATCTATGAACCTTCATGTTGCAGACAACTGCCAGACAAATAAGAGCTAAGCATCATCTGTGGCTGTTTCTGTTTTGTCCTGTTTTGTTTTGCTTTGACTGCAGATATTTGGAGGGGGCGGCATGGGGGTTGGAAAGGGCTTGAGAATAATGTGTGTCTCCACATGGTCTGTGGTCCAGTCTGGTTCTCCTGCACAGCTCTTGTGGGGGGGGGGGTGTAGGAAGATGAATTGCCACTCCTGGAAGGTTCTAGAGGCAGTGATTTATCGTTTAAATGAGTAAATGAGTTACTTTCCCACATTGTTTAACTGTTTAACATCCCCCAAACAGTTTAATATCCCTCCTCAGAAGCAGAAATGAATCTTAGTTTTTATTTCTTCATTTCTTTTCCTTCACCTTTGGCATTTTATGGCTTCTGGGAATGGTCCTGTGAAGAAAACTGCATATCAGACCCACATACATGCTCACTACATGTGAAAGGGGTTGCTCTAGTTATCAATAGGACACCTCCTATTACAGTAAGATAGTGTTGTAAACATAGTAGTACTGAACTAATCTCAGTATCTATACAACACAGAGGATCACTATTTGCATATCTTAGAAAACTTAGTATAAAGGGGTGTGTGTGTGTGTGTGTGTGTGTTTGGTTTTCCTAAGTCCACAACATAGTAGCAGTAGCAACAGCATCCCAATGTTACAACCTACATCCCAGCTAACCAAAAAGTCCCATGCATTAGTTGTTTTTCTGGTTTACTGAACTAAAGTAGTGATGAGCATGGGAATCTAGTGTCTAAATCTGGTTCATTTCATTCCAAGAAAATAGAGATGCTGACCACCAAGGTTACAGCCATCCAAAATTAGCATGGCAGAGGGTTGGACTGGATGGCCTTTAGGTCTATCTGGATAGTGAAAAGCACTAACAGGTAAAAAGGTTTTCTACCTTTATTGTAGCCACTGTGGACACAAGAAATTACTTTGGGATTAAGACATGGCATGTTAGTTATCTTTTGGAAATCCTAGCAGTTGTATGGATTTTATTGATGCCTTTGTTTCCAGTTTATTCTCCCTGATTAATCCATTTGGCATTACTAATAGTTAGTTTGACGGATTGTATGTCTTTTCAACTGACCCATTACTCTCTGCATTAGCCTTAATGTTTTTGATATGGAAGGACAGACATTAGGCTAGACTTGAATACTCCATTCAGTTCCTTCAGGCAATGTATTCTTTCTTTTTGTCTTCTGTAATGGATATTTTCATTACCAAGGGTGAGATCAACAGTGGCCTTATTCATTCATTTTCTGTGAATACAGATGTAAGAGTTCTTGTCTCTGGTAGCATTACGAGACTGGATAGTTGATTCTCTTTGATCTTCACAGAACTTGAAATTCTTTGAATGTGATATGAGAACTAACAAGTTTACAATTTGCCTTTGAAGGCACGCAGATAACTCTCTTATTAGCAATGAATGCCTTGTAATTTGTCTAAGAAAACTGCCCACTAATTTCAGTGAGGCCTCATCAAAATGGGTGATCAGCTAAAGCCCCCAGTTTTCCTTAACATTTGTTAAGCTGGCTAGGGTTGCAGAGAAATGTAGTACAACAACATGTGAAGGATCACACAATTGTTGCTCTTGTATTTAGATCACTGTCTGCATGATTAGCTACAGTTCTGATTGGACCACATATTCCATAGAAGATCAATATCATGCAGATATGTATTTGATTGACTAAAAAACTATATTCTGTGCTCCAATGTGCAGAGGTGAAGTTAACTTGGGATATTACACTGATCTCCCAACTACGATTGCTAGGTTGCAATCTGGAGAGTCATGCTCCTATATTGTGACACATATGACTGCTAAGGACTGTTCCTCCTTCAATACTTCCATCCATTCTCCTTGAGGTACAGAATGATCTCTAGTTCATAGACCATCAGGTATCTCTGGTTTAATATGGTTTTGTACAGGTTTTGTGTTATTAAAAATATGTTTGCAGGTAACTGTGTCCTTCATATTGGAAAGTCATCTGTACTTCATATCTTTTGCTATTGCTGTTTTGTGCTTTGCAACTGAAGTAGCTCTCTGGGTGTGTAAATGGATTATGCTTATAAAAGATATATTTGTACAACTAAGAATGAGGAAAGTTGCAAGCTATAATATTCTTAGACAATGACTGGATCTCCCAGACCAATCATCTCCATCTTAATAATTCTGCCAGTGAGGCATGAAAGCTCCTCCTTGGGACTGGCTATATGTAACACTACTAAAGTATATAGAAGGAGGGGGCAAAGTGTGGCCCTGGAGTCATGCAAACCTCCAAATTCTCCAGAGCATGCCTTCCCGAGATGAGTTTCCTCTTCTAATAATAGAGTTCTAGAGCATCCAACCTCTGTTTAAAGACCTCCAAAGAAGGAGAGACCTATCTCCACCAAGGCAGTCTATCCCACTGTTGAGCAGCTTTTACAATGAGAAAGTCTTACCTAATGTTCAGGATTTTGTTCTCCTATAATTTGAAACCATTCCTTCATGTCCTAGTCTAGTGCAGAAGAAACAATGCTTGCTCCATCTTCTACATGGAATCCCTTCCAATATTTAAAGGTGGCTATCACATGACCTCCCAATCTTCTCTTCTCCATGCTAAAGATGCCCAGTTGTCTTAACCATTCCTCATAGGGGTTGGTTTCCAGACCTTTCAGAAGAGGTTGCAGGGACTCCTTATACTGTTTAACATAAATGAATGTCAGTTTTGGTAAAAAATAAAAGTGCACTTCTAACCATTTACAGTTTTGTTTTTGTTTGTTTGTTTGTTTCTCTCTCTCTCTCTCTGTCTTTCTATCTTTAGCAGTAAGGCACTGAAGCCAGGTAACCAGACTAGATGTCTTTGCCTAGAAGAAGCAAATGGGAGACATGAGAAGATACAAGCATACCAATAATCTGAGGTTAACCCTAGTTACTTCACTTCCTACAGCAACAATGTTGTTAACCTGGCTTATGTCTTCCATTGTCCGACCCTGGGGATTATATAGCCCTCCTATTACAATTGTAATTTCTTGTTTTCAGAAGAAACACATATTCCATGGGTACACTGAAAAGGTGTCATACTCTCTTTCTAGAATCTCCTGATCAATTGTCCATTTTTCCCTACACATAAACACTTCTTGGGGCAAATATCTATCTGAACTTCGTGCAAAATGTTACTTCATGCATTCTAAAAACTACTTCTGATACACAGCAGATGGTCTCAAATGAAGCAAACCAGTTTCCCTCAAGTTTGAGCCTACTTGACTGTCCTTCTCTTTCTCTCAAATGGTATTTAGACTTCCATTTGTTGTTGTTGTGTGCCTTTAAGTTGTTTCAAACTTATAGTGAACCTACCACAAGGGTGTGGTTTTTTGTTTGTTTTTTTGTTTTGTTTTGTTTTTTGTTTTTTGGTCAGAGGGGAGTTTCTCCTTGCCTTCTTTTGAAGTGGAAAGAGTGTAACTTGCCAAAGGTCACACAATGAGCTTCCATGGCTGACCAGGGAATAAACTACTGGTCTCCAGAGTTGTAGTCCATTATTCAAACCACTATACCACCCTGGCTCTTAGATGTTCATTTATCCCGTGATTAAAAAATTGGTTCTAACATTAACAAACAAACAGCTTCAAACAGCTTCATTATATACTGCTTCATAGTGCCTAAGCAGTGCCTAAGCAGTTTACAACTGTAAGCTACTTGCCCCCAACAATCTGGGTACTCATTTTAGCGACTTCAGAAGGATGCAAGCCTGAGTTGAGCTTGAGCCCTTTTGCTGGTATTGAACTCACCACTGTATGGTTTTGAGTGAGTGGCTGCAGTACAGGCATTTAACCACTGTGCCACAAAAAAGAGAAAATAATATATAGTAGGTATATTTCAAACTCAAAGGATAGTGACTCTTCTTTAAGAATGAACTGGAATAACAATTATTTTAGCAGTTTTTTTTTTTAAAAAAAATCAAAATACACTGCCAAGAGGAAGGAGAAAACATCACAATGGATGTGATCAGTGAAGAATAAGACCATTTCTAGAAATTATATAGAGTGTGATTATCATGATCACAATCATGCAAATAAAGAACAATATGTTTTACAATATTATAACTTAGAAAGATAGATTAAAGAAGATGTTATATGAAGCACTCTCAGAATACCCAGATAGTTCTTTCACACCTCTTTGTAACATAGTGCCCCACTGAGGATGTATCCAGGCTGCAGAAATAAAACAATCTGACAGCACCTTAACTATCATGACTCTGTCCTACAGAACACTGGGGTTTGTAGTTTGGTGATGCAACAGATCATCTGACAGATCAGCCTGAATACCTCACCAAACTAAAAACCACAGAATCCCACAGGATGGCACCATGACAGTGGTGTCAAACTGCTTTACTTCTGCAGTGTGGAAGAGTTGTATATCATAAATAAAGCCACTCTAAACTGGACATCTAAATCTCCAGATTTTGTCACTAAATGAAACCTATGCTCAGAAGACTCTGCATTTATTATGCATGTGGCTAAGAGTAATATTTTAGTGATAGAAACACAGCTGAGTTGTAGGATACATGTTCTGCATGCAGAAAGTATAGAAAGTGTTTGTGTTTGGTTTTTTTCAGGGAAGTCTAGAAAAAAATGTAGTCTGAAACTCAGAAAAACTGCTCAGCGGCATGTCTAGCATGCTTGTCATCTGAACATCATAATTTTCTAACACCCCCTTCCTCTATACAACAAAATTATTTTTAATAACAATCATGAACACAAATTAATCATGAAACACATATTGATGAATATGTTGAGTGTCAGTTTAGCCACATCTGGAGGGCTGAAAGATCCTCCCACATGTTACATAAACCCAACATTAATAAATTAGTATGTCTTTCCATAAACATATGGCTGATGGAATGGGTTGAGAATTGTCACCAGTCATGGAATAGACTGCTGAGGTCTGGGGTGAAGTGCTGGCACAAGCAGTGGCATCTGCTGAATAGCATACACACATTTTGCAGGCAGGAAGGGTGGCAACAAAGTAGCTTCTGTTTCATTTGAGGGAGTGGCCTGGCAGATAATTAGGTGGACAATGGCTGAGGGTTGCTAGCTTTCCTTCTTTGCTCTTACCTGTAGCCATCAACAAGTCCCCTCCACAAATTGTCACCAGATCCACATCCTCTTAGAGCCACCTGAATGGGTGGTAGTGGGGCTTCAAGTGAGATGGGAGTAAAGCAGGGATTAGATGTGACAAGAGATAAGTGCCATTGCTGCTGGGGGAATTGTGCAGTCATCCACTGCTGTCATCACTACCAGCTGCAGCCACTACTGTGGAGAGGAACTCTGTGACCATCATCAGCTAAGTCTGGTTCACTTCCTCCTCATTTCCACTTGTACTCAAGAAAAATGCCCTGTACCGAGAGAGAACTACTTCCACTACTCCACCTTTTATATTACACTGGAGCCACCACCACTCGAAGAAAATAATAATAGTAGTAGTAGTAGTAGTAGTAGTAATAATAATAATAATAGGCAAAACCAATTATTTGACTCTGTATATGATAATTCTACATGTCCCTGTAATTGACTGTGCTTTATAATAACATGGAATATTTACTCATAGAATTAATCACTTTGAAATCCATCATATGTGAAGAAAATAAAATTGTCATATTGGCTAGAATTCATTAATTCATACAAGGGAAAGTTTTAAATACAGAAATGTAGGGAAGAAAACATAATAAGCAAATGCTTGGGGAAAGAATCTGAAGCCAAGATAGGAAGTAAAACTGGGAAAGGAGAGGAAGATGAAACAGGGTACCAAGGTGAAAAGTGATTAAAGAAAGTAAAGTCAGGTGGTATACCATGCACTACAAGGATTGCTTGAAAGTCAACTAAAGATCAAGAAATACTGGTGGACAACAGAATGGACTGGGTGAGCAATGGCTTGAAACACAGGGATCTGTAGAGGAAGCCTGGTGATAGAGATTTGTAACTGATGAAAAAGTTGTGCCAAAAATGCAGGACTGGGACCATGTAATACTGGAAGTAAACATAGCTTTAACAAATTAAGAGTGTCAGCTTTACATCATTCAATGAATCCACTCACTGACTTTATATTATTTACTCATCATTTCTGAATTAAAGCCAAATGTTCTTGTTTCATCTTGGGATTCTTTACTTAAGATACTGGAATTTAATTACACAGGACTTAACAATAATTTGAATTTCCCTAGAGATAAGTAGTGTAAATACAATTGCCTAATATTAACTTCCCACTCTACACCAGATATGGTAGATGTACCTTTTCACTTGAGAATTGTGATAATGTTTTTGAGACTGAATTGAAGCAGTTATATAAAAAGAAAACATTGTTGCAGAGTGTTTATTGAATCATAACACACTAAAAACTACAGTTTACATAGAACACCAGGCCAAATAAGTTTTCGAAGGAGCATAAATTATAATATTGCCATTTTGGGGGTTCTTTTAAACTCCAGTCAATCAACATATACTTGTGCCTGGAAGTGGATGTTTCTGAAATGAAACTGTGGGGATAACAGGAAGATAAAACCCTGGCACTAGCCAATGGGAGTGAACCCAGGAAAAGGTGTGAGCTACTCCCAGGAGCGAGTATATGGGGGAGGAGCAAGTTTGATAGGGGTTGATGTTTATTGTGCCTCTGGAAGTGAAGAGCCATTGAGACTAGGTTAGGCTGCTGTGAAGGAGAGTTAAAAGGGTTTTAGGTACCCAAGAAAGTGATGAAGACTGTCCTTAATTATATCCTGTGGGAGACATTGTGTTTGGTAACTAGTGGAGTCACAAGTAGCCAGAAGGGTTATAAGATACAATAAATTAATAAAGTCTCTATGAGAACTTAGTCTGTAAGGAAATATATAAAGCTATAGAGAAACAATTACAAAAGCAAGCTGAAGAAACTGTTAAACTGTGTAACTAATAAAGTTTTTATACACTGTATCTATTGTGAACACCGTCCACACCATGACTTGTAAATAAATTCATTACTTTGTTACAATAAACAGCTGTCTGGACTGATTTCAGAACACATTAACAATGGTACCAACAACAAGAAAAATTGTTTAGATTTGGGACACATTAGATAGTGGGTGTGTGGCTGTCAAAGGATAGCTGGTGCCAAGCTGGGAGAAAATTTGAAACCCATAGTGCTGGCATCTAAAGAGAGTTATAGTACTGGGACCTAAACAGAATTATAGTGCTGGAGACACTTAAGAGAACCCCAGGTTTGAGTTTTGCAATGAATAACTGGTGGTATAGTGGACATCATCTTCCATAATTGGTGTCAGGGATGTGTTGCCATTGAAGAAAAGAGGTTCTGACAGAAACGTTTCAAATAAAATAGTTATAGAACAACTAGGTACTTTAAAAAGCCCGTTCTTCTTTCTTCAGCAAGCCACTGAAAGGAAAAAGAAAAGAGGGTTTTTTTTTAAAAAAAAACACACAATTAAAGCTTAAAGAACAAGAATTAAAATATAATAAATCTATGAAAACCATACAGAGAGAGATTAAGAAAATTCAAAACCAAATTCAACCATTACTCGTAGAAGAATTAGATAAAAAATTGAGGTACTTGAAGCAAAATCATTTTGATTTGGCAAATAAACCTGGAAGATGGTTATCAATTAAAATAAGAAAGGAAAAACAAAAAAGAAAAAAAGAAAAAAAAGAAAATGATATTCAGTATAAAACCAGGAGAGAAAATAATATCTTCACAAAATCAGATAAAAGAATGCTTCACAAAATATTATAAATATCTCTATAAAGGAAGACACATACAAACTGGATCAAAGAGTATTTAGATAGACAAAACATTTCAAAATTTAATGAACAACAAGGAGAGGATTTGAATGAGATATCAACAAAAGAAGTTCTTGAAGCCATTCAGAGACTAAAAGTAGGGAAAGGCCTAGGCTCTGAGGGATTTGGAGCAATGTATTATAAGACCTTCTCAGAAGAATTGATAAGACGATTAACTCAGATAATGGATATTATACAAGTGGATATTCCTGACTCATGGAGCTTGGCCAATATTACATTTATTCCAAAAGAAGAAAAAGAAATTATTGAATCTAAAAGTTACAGACCAATCTCACTTTTGAATGTGGATTATAAAATTTTTACTACCATATTGGTGGAAAGATGCAAGAAAACATAAATGAAGGTGATCCATGAAGATCAGACCTGCTTTCTCCCCAAGAGACATCTAAAGGATAAAATTAGACATTTACTGGATGTCATTGAACTTCATGAAAAGAAATTAGATGGAGGGAAAAACCACTCTAATTTTTCTGGATACAGAAAAGGCATTTGACACTCTTAATTGGGCATTCATGCTGGAGACACTAAGCAGAATACAATTAGGAGATTGTTTCATTAAGTTTATTGAAACTTTATATAGAAATCAACAAGCCCAAATCATCATAAATGGAGGGGGAAAAAACTAAAGCGTTTCAGATTCAAAGAGGGACAAGACAAGGGTGTCCCCTCACCCCTCTACTATTTATATCAAGTTTAGAAATACTGGTAAATATGATAAGAGAGAACTCAGTGATTGAAGGATTGAAAATAAGAAAGGATGAACATAAAATAAAACTCTACGCAGATGATATGGTGACATATTTAGCAAACCCAATTGAAAATATACATATGCTGACAGAACAACTAAATGAGTTCAGAGAATTAGCCAGTTTCAGAATCAACAAAGAAAAAAATGTCATTGAGTTTATCAAATGAAGAGAGTGAAGAAATGATGAAAATATCTGGATTTAAAAATGAAAAAAAAAATAATTAGGATTTTTTTTTTATCACCACAAAGAATTCAGGACTATATAAGAATAACTACAAAAAATCATGGCAAGAAATAAAAACAAATTTAAACAGATGGGAATAGCTGCAATTATGCCTTTTAGGAAGAATTTCGACAATTAAAATGAGTGTCCTCTTAAAAATATTATTTCTATTTCAGAATCTACTGATATTGTTAAATTACCTTTGATTTCCAGAGTGGCAGAAAGACATCTCAAAGTTTATCTGGCCTGGTAGAAAGCCTAGAATTAAAGTGAAATGGCTACAAGATATTAAGGAAAGATGAGGTTTCAGTTTACCCCACTTAAAAATTTACTATCATGCATCTTGCTTGATCTGGATGAGAGACACAAAACAATAATGACAAACTTGTAAGACTAGAAGCATATGGGAATAGATATGGTTGGCATGCATATCTATTCCATGACAAAATCAAAGTGAATTGAGACTTTAATGATCATATAATATGGAAATCTCTCCTCAGGATCTGGGATAAATTTAAAATGCATTTTAACAAAAATGAAGCCATTTACCCAAGAAATAAATTGGGTAAAGAGAAATTGTTATGGTATGAAGACATATTGATAAATTATGAAGACATATTGATAAAAATAACATCAGAAATTTTTAAAATGAAATCATTAGAGTAATTAAGACAAGAAGCTCATGGGGGCTTTTTAGATTGGCAAGAAAGTGTGACATGAAGTTGCCTTTTCCTTAATGCTTAGCAGCTAGACTGCAAGCCCCAGGTGTGCATTTAAAAGATACAGGGCTGCTAGACTGAGGGGTTTGGGAACGACTTATCTGAGGTCTTTTCTGTGGCTCAGCAGCTACATGGGAAGCTGTCAAAACGCTACAAACACAGGTGGAGCAGCTACATGGGCGGCAATGAACGCGGCTTTTAGCCACGCTTTAAAAAATTTTTTCCTTGCCGGCTGCAAACTGCGCAATTGCGCAATTATGCAGGTAAGCCATACAGTGACATTATCATTGCCTGCTGGGAACTGCACAATTGCGCAATTCGCAGCCGGCAAGGAAAAAAAATTAAAGGTTCAGCGGTTTATCACTGCGGTTCCTCTACCTTTTTAAACTGTGCCGTTGCACTGATGCATCATGAATGAACCCCCTTATTTTGTGAATGAATTGACATGTTATCCACAGTAGAATAACAGTAACGGCATCCCAGAGTCCCTCCTGCGCATGTCTAGGGTTCGGATTAGGGCTGGAGCTAGGGTTTGGGAGCTTTAAAAAACTGCACGGTTAAACCCCACCTTTTACACCTGCAGGGCATTGAGCGTTTTAATTAGAAGTAAACTCCACACCACACATACTCCCAACCCACGACCCATTATAATCCGCACCTCTATCGCTACCTTTAAATGGGCACCTTAAAGAGACAGAGCCCCATTAAACTGCGTAACTACACCTTAGTCTTTAGATGCACTCGCGCTATCGCACTCTTTTTAAAAAAGGAGTGGGGAAATCAAGCACCTTTTTAGAGGCGCTTCTTCTCCCTTAAAGCGCCAAAATAGCGTTTTCATGGCACACTTTCCCTTTTTCTCATCTAAAGGCTGGACTTTCATGCAGCCTTCATCACACCTCTTTTTGCCAACCTAAAATGGGCCATGATATACAATGGTTCAAATATAGACAGATAAGAGAGAGGTTTTTGATGGACATCAAATTATAAGGAATTATAGAACAACAATCAGAATTAGAGAAATTATTGATGACCAAAGAAGATAAAAAATACTATCAAAGATATATAAAGTTTTACTTAATCTGGAAATGGAAAACGAACTTCTAAAGGATTGCATGATAAAAGGCACACAAGATATAGAGGAAAATATCCAGGTCAAAGAATGGGGAAAAATTGGATTTGAAAGAAAACATATACAAAATGCAATTTTGGTGGTATTTGGCCCCAGATAGATTATGTAAAATGTATAAAAAATACCAGTGATAGATGTTGGACATGCACAACAGAAAAAGGAACATTTTTATCACACATGATGACTATGATAGCAGCCCTGGTTGCGCAGTGGTTAAATGCCTGTACTGCAGCCACTCACTCAAAACCGTAAGGTGGCGAGTTCAAGACCAGCATAAGGGCTGAAGCTCGACTCAGGCTTGCATCCTTCCAAGGTCGCTAAAATGAGTACCCAGATTGTTGGGGGGCAAATAGCTTACAATTGTAAACTGCTTAGACACTCCTTAAGGGTATGAAGCGGTATATAAATGAAGCTGTTTTTGTTTTTTGTTTATGCGAAAAAGCCAGAAAGTATTGGACATAAATACATAAAGAAATCTCAGAAATATTACAAATCAAAATAGAGAATAAACCCAAAATTTTCTTTAGGGAATGTTAAATAAGAATATGGGAGGGGGAACAGGAAAATCTTATTTTATGTGAACATAGCTGCCAGAAAAATATATGCTAAATATTGGAAGGATGAGAAAATACCAGATGTAGCAGAATGGTACTCAGTTATATGAATGTATGGGAAAATGAATAACCAACACAATTAATTAGAAAAAAGTCAACTGACAAATTTGAAAATGATTGGTTGAAAATAATGACCTATTTGAACAAAAAAATGCAATAAATTTTTGATTTATAATTACAAAATATTACAAAATATAATTGCAAAATATTAAAATAATGTGAGTGATAGGTCTAATAATTGGAGGCTAAAGTCAAAAACAATGAACTGGTTATAAATACATGATCTTGTAGAGAGTCTTAATTATTGTACATAAGATTTTAATATGAAATTTAAAAAGCAGTGTCATTAGAAATCAGAATTTACAGTGAGGGAAGGAGGTTTAAAAATGTGCGTTTATGTTTTTATTTGTGGTGTTTTATATGTATGACCTATGTGTGTTTAATTTTAGAGAATTAGAAATTATGAAGGTAAATGAATTTTGGTTATAAAACAATCTTTATTTCTGTTTTAAGTAAACAACAACAACAACAACAACAATAATAATAAAATAGCCTGTTCTAGCACTATTAGAGAAACTGATTTGGCTGGGTCCAAAGGTACAAAGACATAGAAGATTTTCATACCTGTCTGAAAGGTTCCTGAAAGGTCCCTGAAATGACCTTAAAAAGTTCAGGCAAAGGGAGTGTCTTAACGTTTCTCCCAATCACTCTACTATCGTCATGGAAAGGGAAAATGCCTCTTTGCGAGGCTGAATCATTTGAAGGGAGCTGATTCCCTCTAGACGCTTACTTTCCATGATGATAGTAGAGCGATTGGGAGAAGCACTCCAGACGTTCAGACACTCCACCTGCCTGAACCTTTTAAGGTCGTTTCAGGCACCTTTCAGGAACTTTTCAGCCAGGTATGAAAATCTTCTTAGTAAAACATCACAACACAGACCACAATGATGATTAGCATGATAATACACCATGTACAGGGTTTATTAGGCTCTGTACAGCACCCCCTCCATTTCTTCTTAGGATTTGGTGACCAATGTGGGAACATCGAAGAGCAAGTGCTGGGAGCGTGGTGGCACAGGCCAATCCACATTCCCACATTTCTTAAAATTTATTGGGGTGGTCTGCAGTCTGTGGTGGGTAGGATATATGTGGGTGTGACCTTTCCTTTTGGCCTCCACAGACCTCTTGGGGGCAGTTGGGCTTTCACAGGCCTCATTTCCCTGATTGAGTAGCTGTGGGGGACTGAGCCCACAGGCCTCTTCAGTCCTGAGTAGCCCCCCAGGCCATATCAGCTCTATTAGGCACCTGTAGTTCTCCCCCCCCCTGCCATCCCTTAGTATTGCTAGACTTTCCCCAGTCTTACTGCTTTATCACACTAGGGGGCAAATGGGATTTAAACTAGAATTAAACTAGAGAAAACCAGGAAATGTTGTGTGATAAACATCAGTCATCTGGTTTTCTTTAGTTTATCTCTCATTTAAATCCTGTTTGTCTCCTAGTGTGATAAAGCAGTTACACTATTTGCATAAGTGGAATGACACCAGTAGGTACAGACCCTTCTTTTTACAGTAAAAAGCTAGTAAAATTTGTGGGCCAGACAATGTGAATGTTAGGTGGATTTGTAATTGGTTGACTGAACAAATGCAAATGGTTCCTCCTCTTCTTGGAGAGAAGTGACTAGCAGGATGCTACAGGGTTCTGTCCTGAGCCCATTAATATTTTTACCAATGACTTGGATAATGGAATAGAGAGCATGCTTATCAAGTTTGCAGATGCCACTAAATTGAGCTTAACAAATTAGAAAGGTGGGCCAAAACTAACAAAATGAACTTGAACAGGAAGAAATGTAGGATACTACACTTGGGCAGTAAAACTGAAACATCCAGATATAGGATAAATATAGGACACCTGGCTGGAAGGCAGTACGTGTGAAAAGGATCTTGGTCTCTCAGTGGACTTTAGGCTAAACCTGAGTTAGCAATGTCATGGGGAAGTTAAGAAAGCCAAAGCAATTCTACACTGCATCAACAGGAGTATAGTGTCTAGATGAAGGGAAGTAATAATACCACTCTATTCTGCTTTGCTCAGCCTTCACCTGGAATAGTGTGTCCGATTCTGGGCACTATAATTCAAGAAAGATGTGGACAACCTGGAGCGTGTCCAGAAGAGGGTAACCAAAACAGTGAAAGATCTGGAAACCATGCCCTATGATGAGCAGCTTAGGGAGCTGGGTATGTTTATCTTGAAGAAGACACATGGCAGCCCTGTTCAAATCTTTGAAAGGATATCATATTGAGGATGGATCAAGTATATTTTCTGTTGCTCCAGAATCTAGGACATGGAGCAGTGGATTCAATCTACAAGAAAAGAGATTCCTCCTAACATTAGGAAGAACTTGCTGATGCTTGGAGCTGTTTAACAATGGAACATGCTGCCTCAAAGAGTTTTGGAGTTTTCTTCTTTGGAGATATTTAAAAAGAGGAAGGATGGCCACTGTCCAAAATGTTTTGATTGTGTATTGCTGCACGGCAGGGAGTTGGACTGGATGGTCCTTATGGTCTCTTCCCAATCTATAATTTTATGACTCTATGACCTGTGCAAGAATACACTGGAATAGGTATGAAGACATCACTATCAACTGTCATCCATAAGCACTCATGATCTATATCCCTGATTTGTCTCAAGCTGTAGGTCAACTGCATTTTTCCTTTTATTCATAGGCTGGAAAGCAACATTTCTCAGCAGTATGAATGTTAGCTCTAAAAAAAAAAAGAAGAATTATGCTCATATAAAGGATTTTCATACCTGGCTGAAAGGTTGCTGAAAGGTGCCTGAAACATCCTTAAAAGATTCAGGCAGGGGGAGTGTCTGAAAGTCACTGAAAGAGTGCCTTCATATATGAAGTTATAGAATCAAAAAGTAATAGTTTTGCCCAATCAGGACTCATACATTCTAGACATTTCTGTCATTATGGCAGAAATTATATATGAAGATGATACAGCGACAAAGTAGTACCATAAAGCCTTGTGCCATTTCCAGGACAGAAAAAGGAGTCCTTTTTTGCTGCTCGTTTTTGCACAGTGGAAAGGCCAGATAGGGCCCACAGTGTGCAGTTGCTGCAGCACCAATTTGCAAAGACGGAGGCAGCTGCAGGCCATCCCTTCAGGGGCAGTCTGCACAGCCTGTAAATTATCCTTTTGTATATGTACCTTTCCTATAAACCTGTTGTCATATACTGTACTTGCTTAATTGCTTTAAGCATCTTCAAGGGACATCTTCTTTGGAACACCCTATATTTCATCTTGGAGAAAGTGTAATTTCATTTTGGAGACCTTAACCAGACCCACTGTCACTTGTAATGGAGGTTAAATTAGAGAGACACTTCAGTGAAGCCTAACAAATGAGAAGTGGCTACCTTCCCAAGGTAACGAGTGCAGGTGCCAAAAGGTCAAGAAGGGATGGAGCCTAATCACAATTTGTATATTGGGAAATGCTGTATAATTAGTAAATCAGACATCTTGACAACACTTGGATGTCAGCAGGACATAAATTGAAACAGGTTGCAGATGGATGCCAGAATACATTACAGCACTGTTGGTTCTCATCAGTCAATATCTGTTATATTTCACAGTACCTGGAGTTTAATTATTCTGTGTGAAAGGAGATCGAAAATCAGTACATCACAAGTAGCTAAGCATGAGGAGCCAAGTTGAAAGGAGACACAGTAGAGCTAAAGTGCAATTAAGCACAGTGGCTACCATAAGTTTTATAAGTATGCATTAAAAGGCATTGAGGTCAGCAGAATTTATATGACCATGAATGCATGAGAAAAAAGGAGCTTATTCAAAATAAGGCTAAAAAACACAAGTTTTAAGATGTGGTGTTGTTTTTGCATCAATGAATCACAATCATTTCCTACCTGTAATTCACCTGGAAAGTTCAGGGAGCCTACATAGAATTCTAATTTTTTATTGATGATTCTTTGAGAAGGGTTAGGTTGAAAAGGTTATTGTAAAGTATTCCAAGCCTTGGATTGTTGCAGTGTGTTAGTCTGTCTTTGAAGACATTTGGAAATTTCTGCAGCATACAGATACTAGAGAAAAGATGGCTAGGGGGTTCTATGCCTCTGGAGCGGTGAATTCACTCTGAATATTCATCCATGTTTTAAAGGATACCTCCAAGGGGCTGAACCTCTTTGGGGGATAGGGTTCAACACATTAGATAGTTCCTTCTTCAACATAGCTGGGGAGGTCTTTCCCATTATGATGCCCTGATTCCCTGGCTACAGAGACTCATTTGGGCTTCACTCTTCTGATTTTTACAATAATAGTGAAGACTGTTCCCATTTCCCAGTATGACTCATTAGTAATGGACAAAGCTATTAGTAATTATTAGTAACATTAATAGGTTAATTTAATTAGATCTACCAGGTAGAATATATATTCTGGGTTTTGTTTTTTGTTTTTGATTTTTTCCTGGGATTTTTCCTTTTTTTCATTTGGCATAGTTTGGATTGGTAATGCAGAGTCCCTTTGTGTTTTAGTTAATAGTTAATGTATTAGCTAGCTTGTGTTTATTGTGTTTTAGTATTGCACATTAATGTAGTGTTTTAGTTTTATTTTAGTTCTAGTTTTATACAAATACAGAGACACATATCTCTCTCTCTCTGTGTGTGTGTGTGTGTGTATAATGGGCTCTTGGTATCTGCTGGGGCTTGTTTCCAGGAGCCCCTATGGATACCAAAATCTGTGGATGCTCAAGTCATAGTAAATACAAAGGCATAGTAAAATTTGACTATCATGGCCAAGAAAGTATGAACTCATTTCTCATAGAAACGGGGGGGGGGGGTATCATTCCTCCATTTTGTGCCCTGCATTGCCATTGTGACACCTGAATTTGGAAGGATAGACATTGCTATCAGTAGTGGTAAGTGGCTACTTCCATGTCAGTGGAGTAGTGAATCTGCTCCAGATTTTAATTTGAGTTTTGAAGGAACTATGTAATGTGCTTTATGCTCCACCCAAATAAAACCCAAAGCAGATTCCCCATCTCATGGAAATAAAAGCCAGCATCTGTCACTGCACTTCATTAAAGTACAACACAGCTGTTCTTTAGCTAATTTTACTTCCCTTAGGACTGACAGAGCCTTACAAAGGTCAGATTAGCATCACACTGGCTCTCTGTGTAACTTTTGTATACAAATCCAAATTGACCCAGCCTTGCTGAGATTCTGAGTGATCCTTTTTTTTCTTCTTCCCCACTTTCTAGCGCTGATAAAATAATACCAAGTCTGCACAGCTGTTAACCAAAATGCATTACATCAGCTGTGGATGGTAGCCCACCAAGGGCTTGCTACTTATCTGCAATGTTGCCATATGCTGTGATGTATAGAAAATAGTATAACAAATTATGCTGTGAGAATTTATTCCAAAGTTTTAGTGTAGCAAAATGAAATGTATTCATAATATAAATATTCAAATCTCAGGAGGTTTTGAGCACAAATATAAAATATCTTGAACTTTGAGATGTATTTCCCTATTTTATATAACATTGACACTGGCATAGAAATTAGAGAAAATAACCAAGTGAGTACTATCTCAAATATTGCCTTGTTCTGGTGAGTGATAATCCAGAAACCTGCATTACTGTAATGGTCTGACTTCAATTGTAGCTGTTGGTGAGTTCATCAGTCTTACGTTTGATGGAAACTCATTCTGCAAGCTGTATATTTTATCTCCTGGATGCATTGCTTTTCTCAGTAACCTCATTTCCATTTTCTTGGACACAATCAAAAGACACTGAGTAGCATGTGTACAAGGAAACTGGGTACATAATAAAGATTTTCTATGTTTCTTACCACACTATCTTTCAGAAACAAGGAGGCAATTATGGTTGATATTTTTGTAAACCACTCCTTTGGCTCTTTGCCTGAGATGTGATGCAGTTTTTTTAAACAGCACATTGGAGAATAAACAAAATACCAGCCTGCGTGATATTGTGGTTTGCATTTTAGACTATACTGGGAAACCAGAATTTGAATTTCCACTTAGTTGTGCAAACCCACTGGTGAACTTGGGCAAATCACAAACTCTCAGCATCAGAGGAAAGCAAGGGCAAACCATCTCCGAATCCCTCCCCCCATGTGTGCAGTCTTAGGTTCACCTTAGGGTTCCCATAAATCAAAAATAACTTGAAAAAATGCACCACCACCACCACCAACAGTATTGCTTTGATCACATGGTTACTTCCTTTGCATAATTCGTTCTGATCTGTATTCAGGCACACAATTTAGTTTCTGTCTTCCTCAGGCTTGAAAATTTCCTTCCTTTCAATCTATTTTTTTTAGGTTTAAATCCAGGAAATAGATGAAGCAAAATCTGGTGAGTAGGGTGGATAGATTATGTACCCAAACCCCAAATTCTTCCAAATAGTCATTGTCTTGCCAGCCCAGTGACCAAGTACATTTGTCCTGCAAAAAGAGAACATCTTTCTGCAGTTTCTCTTGCCATTTTTCCTTCAGTGCCTCACTTAATCAACACAGTGAGTTACACTAGTATTCTGCATTAACTGTTTGGTCCTTCTGAAGATAGTCAGTCATTAAAATACTTTACTTATCCCCCACCCCCAAAAAACTGACCCTTTCTTTTCCTGAAGACCTTTGAGTTTTCGTTTCTTTGGTCATGGAGAACTTAAATGCCACTACTACAAGGACTGTTGTTTGGTCTCTGGATCATAGCAATGTACAATGTAACCATGTTTCATCAAAAAGCTAAAACTGTGCAGGAATTATAAACCCAATGCATTCCTGGTATATCTCTAGTATTACAGCAATTGTTTAGCTGATCTGCAAAAATCAGGCCATTATTATTATTATTATTATTATTATTATTATTATTTCTAACCCGCCCCTCTGAGCGAGCAACGGGGGCGGGGTACAACATGTTAAAAACATACAGTTAAAATCTTCCAGACTATACAAAACATACCCACCTCCCTCCCCTTAACACACTCAGCAATTTCAGGAGTTGACACTTTCAAAGGCATCCCAAACTGTGCTGCATCTTCAGTCTCAAAATTTCCATGCTGACAGTTGGCACATCACTTCTTTATGGTTGAGTATGATGGGCACTTGTCACCCAATGTTTCCATTATACACTCATGAATTTCTTTTAAAGTTTTTTGTTTGTTTGTTTTTGTTTTTGTTCTGCAGGAACAGGAACAGGAACTTCATGGCAGCCTGGAGTTCAGCACTTGAAAATCCAACACTTTCCATTGACATGGTTCTATCATGGTTCTATCATTGATTGGGAGGGAGGGGGGATCAGAAATTAAAGCTACAAACCTGCAAATTGTCAGTTTACACTGCAAAGGAACACTCTGTTAGGCTACAGTCACAAAATTATATTCACTTTTGGGGAAGTGGGTTGGACTGAGAACTTTTCAGCACTTCCTCACATTATCACTTCAAAGCTTATAGAAGGGAAAGCACTGCTGCCTTGCCCAAGAGCTTAAAAGCACATATGTAGCTAAGAGAATAAGGTAATATCCAGCAATGTAGACCCATGGAATATGTTCTTAAAATTCACAATCTCTGTACTGGAATATGTGCTTAAAATTCACAATTAAATTTGAAGCCATGTGCACTTGGCTTTACCGAATAAGTGACATTCCTAAGTACATTCAGGTGAACATTTGAAGATTACCAGTTCAGACATTTGGATCAGCTATAGAACTTGAAGGTAGAAGATGCTGTTTGGTTTTAGTATTCTTTTACTTTAAAAAAAAATCCCCAAATTGATAAATTTTGGATGGAAAAATTAATGGCTGTCTGTCTGTCTGCCTGCCTGCCTGCCTGCCTATGAGTGTGCTTGTGTGTGTGTGTGTGTGTGTGTGAGAGAGAGAGAGAGAGAGAGAGAGAGAGAGATTAAAATGGGCAGATTCATCTGTTTTATCCCAAGGCATTGACAACTAGCCTTTAAGAGAATTCCTGTATTCTAACATGTCTGCACTGAATTAGGAATGACATCTCTTTTTTCCCTTTGAGAGGCTACTTCCTTTTAAGCACATGTGGCAGGGAGAAACAAAATATTTGAAAGCCTATCATACTCTCTCTCCATAAATTCAATAGTCAATTGGGATAAATAATCTGGAGAGATAATCAGTTTGGTGAAACACAGAATAATATAAATGTGTGCTAAGTTACATCATCAAAGATCTGTTTAAAAGTCCTGAAAATATTGGCTTTATTATTAATTTCAATTAATGTTAAAAACATGAGGGTATATTTATATTAATGTAGTGTTGTATGTGTTTCTGAGAAAGGTTTGGAATTTAAAATATTGTTGCATATATACAGCATGCAGCTATCTACCACCATAATGAGAAGGAGGTAGGCTTACCAAGAAACATGACAAAGCTTGGCAGCTGACTCTGTTCTAATTCATGTTTATAATTCTGCTCCAGTGGTACTAATAGGATCAAATGTGTCTAATAATTTCACGAGAGACAAAACAAAGTTTAAGTAAGGCACAGGTCCCCCTCCCCCAGTTCTTTCTATATTTAGACTAAAAAGGGAATGAAACCATGTGATTCAGTCAAAGAAAATAAATATGATAGGAAAAATCCTACTTTCCTAGGACAATAGAACCAGACTAATTGACAGTCAATGAATAAAATCCAGAAACATATAAACAGGTCAGGAAATCCAAGCAATCATAGATCATTTTAATTTATCTGTAGTTTGTTCTTGAACCAATAATAAGACAAGAAGCCAGGAGGGACAAAATGGGATGTGCACCTGTGTGTGGGAGTGCACCACCATTATTTTCCATGGGGGCTTGAATATTTGCAGTTCTCTGATTCATGAGGGCAGTTTGGAATGGATCCCCCCCAAAATCAGGAAAGACAACTGTATTTGTTAAATGCACAATTTCAATCTTTAGACATGCACTTCAGATTCAGGAATTGACAGATCCCTGTTTGACTATGGATCTTATGACACAGGGGAAAATAGAGGGGGAAGCAGGGGTTTAAATGGACATTATCTCATTAAAATTGTGCAGTCACATTGATGATTTTCACACAACATCATGATTAAACAGGACTTATCCTGACAATATTCAGATAATAACCAGCAACAAATCATTCACAGGATTTCCATGTGAATGATTTGTTGTTGGCTATTACCTGGTTATTGCTGGGATAAGTCCTCTTTAACTGTGACATCGTGTGAAAATCTTCAACACGGTTGCCCAGTTTTAATGGGATAATGTTCATTTAAACCCCCACTTTCCCCCATGCCATCAAGTCCTATGTTTGCAGGCAGTATTAGATGCCTAATGGTATTATTGTGATTCCCCCCCCCCCAAATAATTTCTTGGTAGGAAATTAGCTTCTTCCTTCCTTCCTTCCTTTCTTTTTTTAGTGTGGATCTGTATATTGTGCAAAAATAACTTAGAGATAGAAATGCAGACCAGTTTGTTGTAATAGTTTGAGTGCTGGACTATGCATCTGAGTTCATTTCTCTGCTCCCGTTGCAACCCACTTGGTAACATTGAATGAGTCACACACCCTCAGCAGCAGTTGGAAAGAACTTGAAGACATATAACAACAACAGTGATGAAACAGCTCCATAAGGACTGAGCATGCGCAGGTGGGACAAAGGGAGAAGGATCCAATTTTACTGAAATACTAAACACAATGGGCCAATATAGACCGCCCAAAAGGGGTGTTCTCTATCCACCCCAGGAAGCAGTGGGATGGGGCCAAGGCTGCCACACCGGCAGCCTCTGTGGCCCCATCCCTGCACTTCCAGAGGCCGCGGGGAAGCGGCAAACTGCCAGTTCCCCACAACCTTTAAGAGGGGTGCAGCAGGTGCCCTGGGCACCTGCTGCACCCCACTTGCGGAGATGGGGCTGAAGGGAGGAAGGGGCCGCCGCCGCCGCCCCTTTTTCCCATTGTCTTTGCCGGGCTATCTAAAAGCTGTGGCAAAGACCCGCCGCCAAAAGGAGTCTCTTTTTTGCACCATGGAAAGGGCGCCATTTGTGCCCTCCTATGGCGCAAAGGTGTCATGGTGTGTGCAGCGTGTCTAAAAGCTGTGCACGCCATAACGCCATCATGGTGCATCCGTATGGACGCCGCCATTTAATAATGGTGGCTCCCATACGTGCTAGGGTTCTGGAGGGTGTAAAAGCTACGCCTCCCAAACCCTATTTGTGCGTTCAAGAGCCCTTATTGTGCTCTTTAAGGCCCATCTAGATCGGGCCAATAACTCCAGAAAGGAACATTTTCTTTCATATCTCACACTGCTCTGTTTTCTTTATAAAGTCTGTCCAGATGAAGGGAAACAGCCAACCATACAATGCAATGATGCTATTCTGCTTCATATCAATAGTGAGAGAGGGAGAGAGAGAGATCATCATCCAGGTTTTTGCTATCATCTTTCTCTTCCCATTTTTCTGTCTGTTTCTCACAACTCTCCAGCTTCTTTTTCCTCTCATACACTTTACACCTGCTGCTTCTTTTCAGTAGAAGAGCCAACACCTTCCCAGATGGTTAAGTCTTTCAAAAACAGAGGTGCAGCCACCATGTAACCATTGAGTATAACTGAGAAAATGCCAACTGAAAATTATGGAATATTAACTGGTAAATATGGTAATTTCCCTAATAAATAAATGGCCAGCTCTAAAATATGAATTAGTCTTGACACTAATCCCCCATTACCATTTGTTAACAGGTGATTTCTTAAATTAGAAGTTTGTTTTGGTATTATTCCCCTGGGGCAGATAGGAGGGAAGGAGTGGCACAAGGCTACTCTGTCTGCAAGCAGATCAGGTCCCCAATGACTGCATGGCCTACTCTGAAAGCAGGCCATGGCCACTGGCCCTGTCCTGCCTCACTAGGAACCGGGTTATTGGTTCCAGGTTATTTTGCTCCAGTCTAAAGGACCAGAGTGCAGCCTCAGTGTGCCTTCCAGCCATGGTGGAAGCATGTGTCATATAAATGGTGCACCTCCAATGCAACCAGAAGCAAAACAAAATGTGTGAATATGTTTTCAGTGAACCCAAATTTTCTGCCATAGAAATGAATTTCTGTGAAGAGAATTCATACCATGGCAAGGAAGAGGAGACTGAGTTACAACACTTTCCCTTTTCATCTTTTATTTGAGGCAGCAAAACTTTGTGGAAAAATTACAACATTATGAAGTGTTGCATCCCAGACACATTTGTTTTCATCCTAGCATGACGTGTGCCAGAAACATTGCATTACTTAATAGTCTACTCCAGCAGACTATCCCATGCAGTCTGAAAAGAGAAGTCTGAAACTGTTTTAAGGCAAAGAAATTGACTTTCCTGTTGCAAACAGTACAGGCTCTAAGCTTCCTACATAAGACTCTAGGGAAAATTTCCAAGTTGGCCCAGTTAATTGTTCCTGACTTCTTTATAAACTTTTGCTTCATTTTTTTATTTTTAAAATTTGTCTCAACTTTAACAAGTTTAATTAATCAAATTATCTTGATTAGGAAGGCTTTATAATTGAATTTTGTATAAGGGGTGCAGTTATTGGCATATACAATCAGCCAAGGTATTGTGCAATTCTTTCCCCATGTAAAACTTTGTTTGCAGCATCTTGAAAATGTACGTGAGTTGAATTTAATAAAGATATAATGATATTAAAGTTGCAATGCCTTCATGTTACTAAGCAAGATGCTAATCTATTTTTGTTAGACTTCCCCTTCATGGCTGTTGGAAGAAACAAATGCAGAAATCTGCAGAAGCAGGAAAAAAAACAACAACCATTTTGCATTCAGAAACACTTAAGACAGGATTTTTCTTGAACATATTTTAGATTAATCTCTTTCCATAACTCCACTTGACCATATTAGTAAATAGTACCCTATTTGGGTGGTTATTTCTGCTGCTGCTGCTGCTGTAAAACAGTTTAAAAGGACAGGTTTGTTTCCTAAGAGATTCTGATCTGATATTCAAAATATCTCAGCACTTGATCACATTCCCATGGAAATGAAAACTAATATTGAATAAGGCATATGTGGTTATATAGAGGAGGCAAAGATAATTTAACATAAGAGGTACTGGAAACTTTTTTTTCTCTCATGCTGTACAGCAAGCAAATGTTTCCTGCGTTTGCAGGTAACACCTGCATTTTGTTACCTCTTGAATTAAATATGTTGATTTGCATAGAGAGAAAAAAATTAATGTCACAAAGTGATGATAATTTTTTATGGAGAACTAGTGGTAGCTGGTGCCTTGTGGAACTGAAGAAGAGAATATACAGGAGATGAACAGAAGTGGATACAAAGAGGGGTCATAAAGGTGAGACAAATCTGAACACTCAAAAGACACAAGTAATCCATTGCAGATTGTGCTTTCACCTTTCCTTATACAGGTACAAAAACATTAACCACCTTTTCATATGTCTTGAAATAGGAGATAATGGAATCATAGGCACACACAGCTCAAAGCCCATCCAGTTCAACTCTCTGCTGAGCAAGCAGGAAACCCACAGGTATATGTTTACACTAATATAAAATATCAACATATTATTACAAAATAAAATAAAAATGGCAAATTAAAAATAATATTGGATTAACCATTATTTTAAAATTAAAACTACAGTTCATTTTAATACAATTAATAAAAATAAAATTAAAACTAAAATGGTGAATTTTTTTTTTCTATGAAAAAGCAATCTGTTTTCTGCTGCTGTCCATTTCATCCTCTGTGGTTGACTTTTCCTTTCTTTTTTCCCTTTTCTTTTCCTTTTAATTGTATTTATAGCTTTCCATATACATAAAATAGAAAACAGTATGAATTCATAAGAAAAAGGGGAGGAGGAGGAGGAGGAGGAGGAGGAGGAGGAGGAGGAGGAGGAGGTAACAAAGAGAAATCAGCAGGAAAACAAGAAAAGGAACAAAAAAGCAGAAAGGAAATTATTCCTACCTTCTTTTCAACAGATAGAAACATATAATCTATTATACCTCACTTCTCTATCACCACAGTTCTCTTCCCTATAATAGAAACTTAAAGTATATTAACAGAAAATATAAATAGAAACAAAAATAAGTAAATAAAATCAATAGATAATTAAAACGTAAGAAGAATTAAGAACACAGATTATAAATTCCTCACATCTCAACTATCATTGTTGGTAGTCATATAAAAAAGTACAAAAATTGGATAATGATGCATAATACAATAAACAATATTTTAAGGATTAACATATGTATGAAACCAGAACTTTACTTGCTAAATATGACAGAAGAAGATTGGGAAATGAAACATGAGAAAGTGCTTTTTTACATGATCACCTTGGCAAGGATACCTTTAGTGCAAAAATGGAAGTCTGACTTTACTCTAGAGAAAAAAGATTGGCTGCTAAAACTGTATGATGCAATTGAAATGGATAAATTAACACATTTGATGAGAGGGAAACCATTAGATGAAGTGGAAGAGGAATATTCTTTGGTTTATAAATACCTGAAAGAAAAGCAGGAATAATTAAAAATCATCAAATATGTAGATTTAAGTAAAGTTCTGGTTTCATAAGTATGTTAATCCTTAAAACATTTCCGCAATGAAGGGGAAGAAAACAAAAAAACAAACAAAACAAAAAACCCTAGAAAACTGGTTAATAATTCAGAAAATAGGTCAAATAGATTATTGATGTCAAAGTAACAACAATAAGAAAACAATGGAAATGGGGGGGGGGGGTCTAAAATATGTTAATGTTAAGTAAGTGTGAGAACAACTTGGATTTCTCCCTAAAAGTATAGCATGTAGTAATGATATAACATGTATTAATGACCAATAAACATTAAGAAAAATATCAAAACACAAATCTGAATAGAATAAATAAGCTAAAACAAAGGGGAAAATTATGAAAGCAATGGCAAAGTATGTAGATGTGGTATCGAGAATTGTGATAAATAACAGAAGGAACTTAAGGAATTGATTAATTGGCGAATGATGGAAAGCAAGTGATAAGTGAAAAGAGGATGAAAGAAAGTGAAAGAAGGTTAGAGGAAGTGAAAGATGGTAAGAGAGAGGAAATGGGTTTTAGAGAAGATGCATAAGATAAGAAGGAAAAGGGAAGAAGGGAGAAGAAAGGAAGAATGTTTGGGGTTAAGATAGTGTTAGAAAGATGGAATAGAAAGAGAGGTATAAAGTAAAAGGATATTGATTTTAAGACAATAATTGAAAGGCCATCAACATAGATTATATCAGAAAGATAACAAACCAAAGAAAAATATTTGTTAATATGTACGGCTGCACCTTTGTATGCTTATAGTATTGTATGTGTGTTTTAAAAATGGTGGTGGGGATTTAAATCTATGCATTAGTTTAAGTTTATGTTTAATTTTTAATGTTTAATAAAAAAAATATTTTTTTAAAAAAAGTCTGACACTATCCTGATTTCCTGAAAATATTCAGCCCCCTATGAAATAATTTCCCCCCTCTCTTCTGGTTAATTCTCAAGGGGTTCTTAATTAAGTTTATATCCATGGTATTTTTGTATTACCTTTCTTGTTAGAGGATGACCAAGGATGCTTCGATGTGGTTTTTGTCATTGTTCTTCGTCCTGTCTGGCTCGCCACACTACCTGATCTGAAAAGCTCAATGGTATGAGTTACTTCATGATACCCTCCCCTAGGTGTTAATTGAAATATGAAAAGCTGGGATGGATTCAGACCATCACTCCTAAACCACGTTGTAACCTAAGATAAATGCAAGATCACCCACAAGAATTTGCTGAAATTTTCAAAACAATTTTTTAAAAAGTGCTGAGACAGGTGAATTTTTCAGTTTTTCACTTTTTCAATTCAGTCTGTTCAATGGAATTTTCAAATCATTTCCTGTCAGATTTAATAGAAATGGTGAAGAAAATACATTAAGATGTTTCAATACTGCATTAGCATAATTTGCATCCCATTCCCACTCTGAAGGTGCTGGGATGGGATGCATAGTTTGCCAATGACCATAGGAGAGACAAGATTTGAATAATGCCTCTGCAGTTATGCCTCAGCGGGAAGAGGTGGGGGTGTGGAAAGAGCCAACTTGTGGTTTGCCACCCCTAGCTTCTTCAGTCTGGTTTCAAAATCAACCCACCCTCCTGCCACTGGTACAGTGTGAAATGATCTTGGTTGCTTTGGAGCCGGGTACAAATTACCTCCCCTTCCAAATGCTTTATTGCCTACCGCATACTGTTTTCAGATGGACTTGGGGAAATTGGCTAGGGTTGTGTCTAAATAGGATCTTAATATGGCATGTGTTGGAAGAAATTTAGAATTTGATGAGCAACTAGGACACCATTTGGGTGGAAGGGAGGTCTCCGGAACCACCTCTTTGGGCCTTGGGACCTGGGAGGTGGGGAAAGCAACAGCACTTAAGACCTGTCTTGCAGTTCTGTTAAGAAATTATTAAATAGGGCAAGTTAATAAATGGCCCTGTTTGAATCCACTTTCTGTGTTTTGTCTTGTTATTACTGGGGTGGGTTGGCAAAGGCTCAGACTAGTGAATTTCGGAAGCTCTTCTACCAACAGGCAGAGAAAGCTAGATGGAATAGAAATTACACTCAGAATGAAAGAGGTGCTACTTGCCTTACACCAGTCATTGTTCATTCACCTTTATCTCTCTTGTCAGCTAATTTCCCCTGTTCTTCTTCACAACTCATTTGGAAAATTAAACTCTCTTCATCTTGTATGTGAATATAATCACAGTTAAGTTGTTAATGGCATGGCAAGACTTTTAGTTGCTTGATACATTTGCTATAATATTATAGACTGTGCATATTCCACTTTGAAGCTCAGACCACTTCCACACAATATACTGATATTAAGGGAAGGAAAAGCAATGCAACTAATTGTCACTACTAAAAAAATGATGTGAAAATTCACAATGTGTAAGATGATTGCAGTTTCTCTCTATTTCAGAATAACTCAAGTGTGAGGAAAAGCCACATCATGGAACCAAAGGAATTACTATAGCAGTGTAGAAGGGAGCAGCACAGCAAAACCCTTAACCTGCCTAATCAAGGTTGGATGCTTAAAGAATTTGATTGTTCTGAATTCTGATACAAACTCACTGGATCCTTACCTTTCCAAACTAATGGGTACACCAGAAGGAAGCCACCCATCAGATTTTACAATTCTCTGAACACAGTGAAACATTTCTTGGCTCAACAATGTATCAATGAGAGCTTGAAAATACATATTTTAAGTCAAAACACATTTAGAGGCATGCACATATTTCCAAAAAGTATTTAAATATTACATTTTACCAAGTTAAACAAAACAGAGTAGTATGTGGACACAGGGAAGAATGGACTTATGAGTGAACCCCTGTTAGAATAACTTTGAACAGAAACAGATTTTTTCCTCACATCCCTGCCGCTTCTTCTTGTGCTATGTTATTCCACATTTATGTTCATAAAATCACACTATTTTGCAAAGGCATTCCACAGTCTTCCATGACATATGCAGTCAAAAGCTTTGCTATAGTCTATAAAACACATGCTGGTTTGTTTGTTTTTTTAATTTCTTGGTGTGATACATTAGCCATCATATGTTTGCAATGTGGTCCCTAATACCTCCTCCTTTCTTAAATCCTGCTTGCACCTCTAGGATTTCTCTCTTCATATATGGTTGGAGTTTATGTTGCATTATCTTGAGTATGATTTTGCTTGCATGAGAGATTAGAGTTATGGTCCTATAGTCTTTTGTATCTCCTTTTTTGTGGATGGGGATGTATATTGATAATTTCAATATCTGTTGACATATGTTGGTTAGCACTGGTGTTGATTCTGTTAGTGTGGATTGAAGGAATTCTGTTGGAATATCATCTGTTCCTGGTGACTTGTTTTTTCCAGTTTCTCTAACTGAAGCTTTCATCTCTGTTTTTAGAATTGGGGATTCATCTTCATATGACTCTTTGATAGATATCCTTTGTTTTGTTATACCTTTTATACAGCTCTTCTGTGTACTATGTCCAGCATCTTTTTATTCCTTCCTGATCTTGAATTATGTTGTTTTTATTGTCATAGAGTGTCCCAATCCTTGGTTTGAATTTCCCTTTCATTTCCCAGATCTTATGGGATAGATCTCTTGTTCTTCCCTTTTTGTTGTTGGTGTTTGTCTCTCTGCATTGATTGTTGTAGTACTTTTTTCTTTATCTATTTACACCATTTGTTGTACTTTGCAATTCCTAGTTTGTTCCTATCTCCCTTTTGTTTTGCTTCTCTTCTTCTTTCTTCTTTTTTTACTGCTTGTAGTGTTTTATTTGGCATCCATGTTTTTTCCCTCTTTCTTTTTGTTTATTGAGAGTGTCTGGCTGCATTCTTCTTTTATTATGTCTCTGGAATCTGGCCATAGTTCTTCTGGTCTATTGTGCTTAAAAGTTTCCTTATATTGACAATAAATTCTGTTGGAATAATGTTTAGATCAAATTTTGATATGATGACTGTTTTTGTTTTTTTCTTAAGTTTTAATCTTATATTTGAAATAAATTTCATGATCTGTGCCACACTCAGCACCTGGTCTAGTCTTGGCCACCAAAATGGTGCTTCTCCATCATCAGTACTGATCATTTATTGTCTTTTCCCCATAAATTTATTCAGTTCCTTTTTCAAGACACTCAGCCTGGTTGCCATTGCTGCATTTTGTGGCACTAAATTTCATAGTTTAACTATTGATGACATAATGAAACATTTCACTTCCTCTTCCAATGTTCAGCTTCAATGAACAACCCTAGGTAAGAATATTGTGAGATTGGGAAAAAAAATATTCCTAGCCACTTTCTGCCAACTATACACAACTGCATGTCTTTCCATCATGTCTGCTTGCTGACTCTACTTTTAAGCTAAACATTGTAAACTTTTCTCACAAGGAGAGTTGCTCCAGTTATTGGTCATTTCAGTGGCCTTTTTCTAGCAAATGTCCAAAATAGTACTCAACATTTCAAGTGTGATTTTAGCACATGTTTACATAAAGGGAGCATGAAACTGACATTTCCATTTTAACTTATTTCATAATTATGTCCACCATGTACATTTATTCAGAATTCAGAATTCAGAAACATAGCCATGTTGGAATATCAGTATGTAAAGGGATCTTGTACCACCTTTCAGTCTACAGTCTAACAGTCTGTTAGTCTCAAAAGTGCTGTAAGATCCCTTTACTTTAGTTTATGTTAACATTTCCATCAAACAATCCACTGTAACTCTAAATTACTTTCTTGGTCAGGATCAGATCAGATCCCACCACCATCTATTTAAAGTTGTCCCCAGATGTCTCACTTTATACTCATTTAATCTCATTCACTATTTTCATGTCAATTCCTCCAGTTTGGAAAGAGCTTTTTGGAAGGTTTTTTTATTTTATTTTTTTTTTTGAGTGTCATCTATCACTGAGCTATGGTTACATTTAATAGTAATAAGTGCAATCAAAAGACAATTTCAAAAGTGTATGAAAAGCATTTACAAGAGCTTGAAGAATTCCCCAGTGTTTGAATGGTGTAAAATTATTACTCAAGGGATATGTGTTTTTCATGTCTAAAAACTACGTGGTCATTTCACTTTGGTCTTATTCATCTCCTGTATTAATTCCATTTTAACACTTTCTAGCAATGCTAAAACATCATTTCTATCCCCACCTGTCTCATCCCACACATTATAGCACAAGAAACTATCTGTCTAGATTTCTCTACACTCCCCTGGTGTGCATATTCTGCTAAATTATCCTTTAAAGTTGTCTCTGTTGGATCATGCAAAATCATTTTAAAACTAAAACTTTGTATTAAGCAGGGCCTGGATCAGTTATTCAGAGTGCTTTTTAAGGAGCTATTTTCCTCTCCTCTCTCCATGAATCACATTAGCATGATCAATAAAGTATTAATTATTCTCTTCATGTCTGAACACTAACAATGCCTCTAATGATTGATGGGTTGCATGAACAAAAGGACAGTAATCATGGGAAGTCTTTTTGTACCAGTCATCATCAAAAGTTTACTAGACATCCAACCTTGCCCTCATGCTTTGTGACCTAGGCTGCATCCACACTGCAGAAATAATCCAATTTGACACCACTTTAACTGCCATGGGAACTCTAGTTTGTTGTGGTACCAGAGCTCTCTGACAGTGAAGGCTAAATGTCTCACAAAACTACAGTTCCCCAAAATCCATTGCAATGAGCCATGACAGTAAAGGTGGTGTCAAACTGGATTATTTCTGTAGTGTGGATGCAGCCCTAGTGTTTAACATCCAAGCTGATAGGATGGTAGAATCTCTGTACTGTAGCTCACCACTATTTATTTGTTCTCTGGATTTTGCATTCCATGTTCAATTCAGTTGCTCCCTGTTGTCTGCTTCTTTTGGATGATACTGTAGCAATAGAGTTCCTAGCCATCCTAATTTGAGTAAGGATGGGGTAGGCAGTTTTATATCTGGATTGTTAGATCCCTGCCTCTGCCTCTTCTCCGCCCCCTCCCCCTTCCCCTGCCAGTGCCAGGGTTTATCCTGAGGGAAAAAACCACGAGGAGGGAGAAAAAGCCAGTCCATCAGGATAGCCTAGTTTGTTGTGAGGTTGCATGTGAAATGTGTTGGAGTACCAATCCAAAGAAAAAAAGAAAAAAGTGTGTGAGCTGAGGAGAAGAACTACCATATCCCCCCTGTTGCCTAACTCAACAACTAGCCAGCACAAGTGATAGGCAAGGGGAATACTGGATAGACAAACTTTTTAAAAAATGCTGAAACAAGGAGACATGGTGAAAACTCTGACAGAAGGAGAAAAGGAAGGTGGGCTCTGGACCGGAGACAAGACCAGAGAGCTATTTTGTGTTTTATCAAGTGGATGAATTAAGCAGGGGAAAAAAACAACAGTGGAATTTAATGGGAAGTTTTGAATTTGGAATGGTACTGTGTGATTGTGGGATGGACTAGCATAAAGGATAATAGAAGCAGAGATGAGAGAGTGTAACGGACAGTGTAACTGACATATGTGGTTTTCCTTTCCTTGAGATTAGGTACAAATCTAACCTCACTAATGGTGGATTGGAGGCTTTCGATTCCTTCTCCTCTTTGCTGTTTATAATCATTATTCAAATCCTAGTTGAGATTGTTGGATTACAAATCCGATGTGTTAAATCTACAAGCAAACATTTGGAAAAACCCTTTTAGGAACATAGACTTTGGATCCTTGCAATTTTTATTGTGATGGACTCTAATTGCCCTCACATTCAATATTCTAAACATAGAATTTGGGAAAATCTCTCTCTCTCTCTCTGTTTGTGTGTGTGTGTGAAAGAGAGAAGGAGGGGGGGGAGAGACAGAATTTCCCAAGTTCTATGATTAGGATATGGAATGTGAGGGCAATTGTGTGGGCATTCTTCAGATAAGGATTTATTTTCTCCCATTGCAGATTATGTACTATACCAGTCCAGTCTCATTTTCCTTACCTTCCTTATTGTTTTCCTAGTTGACCAAATGGTAGGATTTCCCTCATGTTGGCCTTTGGGAGATATCCAGGCCTATCTTTACCTACCCACATGTAAATCACATTGAATTTAATGAAAGAAAATTCCAGGCAAATAGATCAGATTATTCACCGGAATTAATCTGTGTTTGCCATTACATTGCTAGCCATTTGCAAAGTGATATTTTACAGTGAAAGCTTTTGTATTGCCCTTGCTACTCCCTGTCCTGTTCTACAAATGCAAACACAATGTGAGAAACAAATTCCTAAAGGCAAGAGGATCTAATATTGAACACAGTGGAAACAATTTAAACTCCCCATACTATGGATGTAATATGTGGGCAAGCATCTGCCTTTTCTACTGTGATTATTGCATATGTGTAATTAACACAGTCATGCTGACTTTTCTTATTGTTACTCTTGAGTGCAATGTTATAGACTTAGCCATGCCTGAAGTTAGGCATCTTGTTTGTGTATGGTTGGGGAGGGGAAGGCCTATTTTATTTTGAACAGAAACTGATCAACAACAACAACAACAAAAGACACTTCAGTGGGTTATGGATTATTGTGTGGAGGATGTCTAGTCAAGCCTTACAAAGAGAATAGTCCTGGCCTTTTTGAAAGTAAGCCCTACTGAGTTCTGTCAGACTTAGACCATGTTTAGAACATATGTTTAGAACTGCAACCTACAAGTATATCAATCTTTATTTTGATCTGAGTTTTTCCTTAACATCACCATTCTAGGCTTCCTGCTTCCTACAACAGTCTAAATTAAATATCCCCTATCCAAACACCCTTAGCAATGGAGAAGAAATGTGGAAGTGGAATGTGCTTCTCACTTCAACCTGGGAACATTCCCTTCAGGTAAGGTTTCTATCTTTATTTCCAAAGAGGTAAACATTTGTGTGCTCTCTCTATGTTTTTCAATGGCATTCTCTCAGCAACTGTGACTGATGCTTAGAATGCTTATTTGTATCATTTCCCAGCAAGACCTATCACAGGGAGGTTTTGCCACTTTCTTTGGGTCCTCACAACCCACGTCTCTTTGGAAACCATTCATTTCAAATAAAGGCACAAAACATGCCTATCAGGGGAGAAGAGTGCTGCAGAGGAAGTGAGTCTTACTTCAGTTATAGTGATGAAATGCACACCTAAGAAAAACTTGTTCACTAAAGGAGCACTAGACAACCCATGTAGCAGAGCCAGCTATTATTTCCAGAATCAGACTGCTGCCTCCAGTATTCCAGGACTGCTGCCTGAAGTGCATGCCAAACCTTGCTTGGTGGACTCAGAGAGGTTAGTCCACTTCTACCTGGGAAGTGAAGGGTTTTTGTCACTCTACAAGAGAGGTGGACAATGCATGTTCAGCAAGTTGAATATTACCTTGAATACTATTGTCATGACTTCAAATCAGCTGCTGAATTTGCTGCTGTCATAACTGCTCTATCAAAACAATGGCTCCTGTTGTGAGTTACAACACCTATAAAGTGGTCTTAAGCATGGCAGAATCCACAAAGCATGATGGAACAATCTCTATAGCATCAGGAAATACTCATAATTTCATATATCACAGAGCCACTGCAGCTGCTACCAAAGATTTGTAGTAATTAGGGTGGCAACAACATCAGCAGCCTCAATCATGGGGAGAGGGTATGGCTTCAAATGTGTTGCACAGCATACCATACTTTTTTCAGTCATTAACTGAACAGTGTCCTTGTTTAATCCCAGTGAATACTCTGAAACAGGAATAAATCTAACGGCAGATTATACCTTTGACAAGGACTGAGAAATTTGAGTATTAATGTTGCATGCTAATAAAACCATGAATTTGCTTCCCTGTCATGCACAAGTGCAGAACTCCTAAAATTCCTTTATTGTGGTGGTAGGGGGTTGCTCTGAATATGGAATAGAAATGACTAATATTGTGCATTGGTTATAATGCAAATATTGAGTGATGTTTTCATTTGGAAGAGTTAAAATTAAGATGTTTTATTATTATTATTCTAGGTGTTCCGACAGATGGTGTCTTATGGGTGACAGGTCAGTCTCCATAAACCTACATACCTGTCAATCAAGATAGTGCACACAGGATATAGATCAGTTAGTATATGGAGGAGGCAGAGGATCTGATGATATCTGCCATCAGCAAAAGAGACAGCCTTAAAAACAGCATGACCTTGAATTTAATAAGAAAATGACTGCACATTTAAACCATACTGGTCCTTTACATTTATGTTTATATTGCACTGAATACTGAAGTGAAGCTTAAACTACAATATTTACATCTCCAGAAATGAGGCAACAAATTACATGTCTCAAGGACAAGGGAATCAAAATGTGTGATTTATCTTCTGCAACAAGATTTTTGTCTCCTTCTGTAATGTCTAGAATGATTTATATTTCCTCCAAGCTGTCAAATCACCTGGTGGCTTTATAGAAAAATCTTTGGAATTTTAAATAAAGGGAGGAAATACTGTACTACCATCCCATATGGCTCAAACTTTTACTAATTTCTTTTTATTTGATGTATCTTCACAGTATACTTGGCAAGTATGTTTCCTATAGCTGCACTGATTTTTCCAAGAGAATCTAAACACATGAAAAAACCAGTATGCACAGTAAATGCCCTCCATCATTTTAAAAAACAAATTTATCTGATTCTGTTCTTTCTGAGCACAGCAACAGACACATTTTGCCCCTGGGCATCCCTACATTACACAGGCTTGCAATATATTATGTAAATGAATATAAGTTTATATTTACAGTGAATAGATGTACATTTTAAACATGTCTGAACCAAATGGAGACATTTCTAAAATATGTACAAGTATGCTTCAGTCAATGGGGAAGTGGATCCATTAACACATCCATTCTAAGCCATGTACAACTTATTTCATAAGAAAAAAAAATCATATGGCAGAGACTGGAAAGTGGGAGGGAAGATGGTATATATGGAAATTCAGTCTATCCCTAGCCTTCAAAATTATCCTTCATTTTGCCCCTTTCCATCGCTCTACTCGTGTATCCCAACACATCTTTGTATGTTCACTCCTCTAGCCTACCATGCCCCATCCCAACATGACAAAGAAGACCATGCCATCTCTCCCTTTCTGCTTTTTAAAAGTGTTCCTTCCAGAACACCTGCATGAAGCAACATTTCTTATCGGTCATCTTATAGTATGTCAGGTGTCTCCTCACACTGCTAAGGCTATCACAACAACAGTAAGTTGAATGTCTGTTCTTACAGCCCTTGGTTGTTGTTTTTTTCTTTTTTTCTTTTTTTTCCTTTTTTTTCACTCTTACTTTTATGTCTTGGGCATCTCAGTATCAACATAGGAGAATGAAAGCAACAGTCAATTTCTTGATACCTTAAGTTGTCTGTCAGAACAAATGAACTTTAATTGGTTTGAAATGATACTATGCTTTTGAGGGGATACATTACTTCATTATATATCATTCATTGTGTCATTAGTGAATGCATAGAAGGCCTCAATTACTATGGCTGCTAAGTTTATATGAAAAATTGTCTGTCTCATTTGATCTGCTATATTTGTTTTCATGCCTGTGAGTCATCAACGGATGTTGAAGTCATTGAAACAGGATCTCACATTAGCTCATTCCCATGTTGCCATTTTTTTAATAAATTGGTACCCTTGAATCAAGTGGAAGGTTCATCAGAAGAAATCACTATATCAGTTGAAATAAGAAATTATTATTATTATTATTATTATTATTATTATTATTGACAATACAACCCTATCACTATTTATTTATTTCACTATTTCAATCCTGTCTTTCTTTGAGGAGAACCCACTGGCCATAGAGGTTATGAACCTCTGAGGTTATGGCACTGATATTGTATAATCTATTATAATATATATGCCATGCATAAGGGATCTGATTTTGCAAAGGTAAGTTTCATATGCTCACAATTAAATTCTGTATTTTAATTATTCAGCCTTTAATGGAGGTACAGGCATACAGGCATAATAATAATGATATTTATTTCTTACCCTCCCCTCTGAACGAGCAAACGGGGTGGGGTACAACATGTTAAAAACATATCCAGTTAAAATCCTCCAACATTTCCACCTCCCTCCCCTTAAAACAGTATTAAACTAATCATAATTAAAACAATCAAGATTTAAAATATATATTCCTTCAAGTCCCATTTAGGTGGCCGGATGGGGATGGGGGAGTCTAGAAGCACACCCAGACTGTGAACAAAGTCCTGAGAGGAGATTGTGACTCCATCCAGGACTGGAAGGTGTATTCCCAGACCTGGTTTCCGGCCGGTGACTGTTAGTACCTCCGTTTTGTCAGGATTTAGCCTCAATCTATTTTCCTCATCCAATCGATTACCACTGCAAGACAGTCATTGAGAGGAGAGATGCAATCTGAGGTCTGGGCAGATGATCTGGTCATGGAGAAGCATATCTTAGTGTCATCAGCGTGCTGTTGGCACTGAGCTCCATGCCTCCGGATGATCTCACCCAGCGGCTTCATATAAATATTAAATAGCATCAGGGACAGGATGGCTCCCTGAGGGACGCCACAGTTTAGCTCGATTTTAGAGGAGCAACTGTCCCTAGGCATCACCCTTTGGGACCTGCCAGAGAGAAAGGAATGGAACCACTGCAAAGCAGTGCCTCTGATACCCATCTCTCTCAGCTGGTTCAAGAGGATGGCATGATCTATAGTGTCAAAGGCCGCTGAGAGATCCAGGAGCACCAGCAGGGTCACACCACCCATGTCAATACCCAAGTGGAGGTCATCTGTCAGAGCAACCATAGCAGTCTCAACTCCATATCCTGCTCGGAAGCCAGTTTGAAATGGATCAAGAAAGTTGGTTTCATCCAAGACAGCTTGGAGTTGTGAGGCGACTGCTCTCTCGATCACCTTGCTTAAAAACGGCAGCAAGGAAACTGGTCTGTAGTTGTTTCTGTCCAGGGGATCAAGGGAAGGTTTCTTCAGGAGAGGCTTTGCAGCCACCTCCTTCAGACAGGATGGAATAGTACCCTCCCTGAGGGACGCATTGACTACACCCCGAAGGAATGTCTTCAATGTATCCCCTCCCTGGACAACCAGCCATGATGGACATGGATCGAGAGGGCAGGTCGTCTTCCTCACGCTTCCAAGGAGCTTCTCCCATGTCATCAGTACTTATAGATTGAAACTCATCCAACAAAAGTAGCAGATTTGCTGGTCACCTCATTTACGGATATTGGAGAAATATTGGCGTCCAAGTCAGCCCTTATCTGAGAGATTTTGTCTGTTTAGTAGTTGTTAAATGTGTCGCAGCAGGCCGTCGTTGGGTCAAGGAGGGGCTTAAACGCAGGAGGAACCTGCGTTAACTTCCCAACTACCTTAAACAGCTTTGCTGAACAAGACTCTGCAGACGCAATGCATGCAGCGTAGAAAGATTTCCGTGCTTCCCGCAATGCCTCCCGATAGGCGCGAAGATGCTGCCTATGTCAAGTTCTGTCGGATGAGGACCAAGTCTTTCGCCACTTGAGCTCTAGTCATTGTCCAACCCACTTCATTTCCCTGAGTTTCTCTGTGAACCAGGGTTTGTGGTTCGAAGCAGGTTGGAAAGGACATTCAGGGGCGATGACGTCAAGAGCCTTGAGAAGATTGGTGTTCCAGGTGTTCACCAAGGCTTCGACGGGGTCGCCGGCATTGCCAACCATTAAATCCTCTAGGGCCTTCTGGAAACCAATTGGTTCCATAAGCCTTTGAGGGCAGACCATTCTAATGGGTCTGCCAACCCCAGAGGGGTGAGGTGCAGCTCTGAGTTCCATCTTGATCAGAGAGTGGTCCATCCATGACAGTGTGGAGGTTTTGACTACCTCTGCCCACGGATATTCCCGTTCCGTACTAAAGATCCCATTGAGTGTGTGACCTGGACAATGGGAGGGCCCATTGACCAATTGGGATAGTTTCATGTCTGTCATGGATTCCATGAACTCTCGAGCTGCTCCAGGTAAATCAGAAGGGCTGGTCTCGAGAGGAATGTTGAAGTCACCCAGGACCAAAAGCCTGGGCGACTCCAACAGCAACACAGAGACCAGCTGAGTCAGCTCGGTCAGGGAATCTGTTAGGCAACACGCTGGGCGACTCCAACAGCAACTCAGAGACCAGCTGAGTCAGCTCGGTCAGGGAGTCTGTTAGGCAACACGGTTGCCGGTATACTAACAGAATCCCCAAACTATCCCTGGTCTTCAGGCTGAGGTACACGCACTCGATGTGGTTGTTTTTTGGATGGGTTCTCTGATCAAGGGTAGATTAGATTTATGAACTACAGCGACCCCCGCCCACTTTTCCTTATCTGCTCACTAACCGTGTAACCCACTGGGAGAGCTTGTGCCCAAGTAGCCATGCTGGCATCTCCCAGCCAGGTCTCAGTGAAGCAAGCCAGGTTGGCCTTTTCATCCATGAGAAGATTGTGGATGATATGGGTTTTACCTTTGGCTGACCTGACATTGCAGAGGAGCAGATTAGGGGATTGTGGAATGGTTGGTATACTCTCCAATTTATCCCGAGGAACAGAGTGAACTGAAGAAGGGATAGATACTAAACATCGATCCCTACTTCTTTTGTAACATGTGTTCACTCTGTTACCACCATACCTCCTGAGCCCCCATATCACATCAATGTTTGCTCCCAGGGTGTTTCCAGTTCAGTCTGAAGAAGTATTGATGATAGCTGGGCTGTTAGTAGCTCTCTCTGCCCTACTACTTAGCATCATCAATATGATGTAAGTAAAGAGGGAAGCCTTAATGGACAGAGTTGTTATCAAATTCTGATCCATAGGCTGATTTTGCCTAAAGATCAATTATCCTGGACTCCAGGTAGAGCAGAGGGGCCCAAATATACTGTGTTATAATCAGGTCCTGATCTATAGGCCTTTCCCCCTCCCTCTCAGCTGCACTCACTCCTCCGAGGTCTCCCAGGGCTGGAATTTTAGAGCCTGTCCTTGTACTGCTCAGTGTGGAGTTGGGTGGTGCTGGTGTTGGGGATTTGGCTGTGGAGGCCTCTCCCCCTCCCTCTCAGCTGTGCTCGCTCCTCCGAGGTAAACTTCAAGCTGAAGAAGCTAAAGAAGCCCTGCTGGATATAGGGAGAGCTGGTGTTCTGGCTGGTAGTCCCTTCTGGCTTCTAGCTGGGGTCTTGGAAGTCAAGTAGGTGTTGTGGGAGAGTGGGAGGGTGGAAAATATAAGCAGTCCTGCTTAGCCACACCCTCCAGGCTTGTCTTGCCACACCTCAAGCTGAAGAAGCTCTGCTGGAGATAGGGAGAGCCAGTGTTCTGGCTGGTAGTCCCTTCTGGCTTCTGAAGGCATACAGCTTATGTTTCTGTTCTTCAGTGGAGGAGACGTGGGGAAATATCATGATTGATCAGTCAATCAGGGGGATCATATCTCAGATATAAGTTGGCACCACCATTTCTCCTGGCCTCTTTGAATTTTTTTTCTGCTCCCAGTGGTCAGTGGAAGCTTCATCTATTCACCCGTGAGAGCTCTGTACTGTTCTGGGCTGCCAGTTAAAAGCACATTTTGTTGAAGGATTTATCCACTGTCTTCACTGAGGTATAAAAGGAAGATGTGACTCAGCTGGTGCTGTTAAAGATTTGGCAACATTACCTTGTAATGTTAGGCTAAGGATAATTCTTCTATCTATCCACCAGGTTATGAGAACATTGAATAGGCAAGGGAGAAATGTATGTACCTGATACAGACCAGCACTCCACCTTACATTTCAGGGGTTAGGGAAGTTGTTCACCAAGAAAAGTTTTGCCACTCAGGGTTGGTCAGCAACAAATTGTTAAGTATGGGGCCTGGAGTGGTTTACCCATGGAGAAGATGAGGAACAGGTCTAATGTATGTTGCCCTTATCTAAATCTGCATTGTTCTTACCCTCAGAGCAAGTCCTGGAAATAGTTCAATATATATTCCTAGTTACATAAATTCTTCTGGTCTTCCTCTTTTTTTATCCAAGTAAGGTGAATTATTTGATATTATCAGCTTCCATTTCAGATCTATCTGTAATATTATAAACTAAGTATGTAGAGAAATGTAGATGTGGAGAGCATCTAATGAGAGTAACTAAAGAAAGAGGTTGGCAGCATGAGCTTTCATAGACTTAACTCTAGTTCCTCTGAAGCATTGCTATAAGAATAAGGTGCTACAAGATTCTATATGTACTATATCTTTGAATTGTAAACTAAAATAGAGAAATGTGAATAGCTTATTTACAACTAGTTATAATGTCAATAACAACAACAAAAGCCAAGGCTGCTAGTGGCTGAAACACACAAAGACTCTCAGTTATATATTTTCAAAGTAATCCAGACTATTAAAACTGGTGATATTTCCTGATGAATATCCAGTATATGCAGTCATATTCACATAACTCTATCAGATGAACTGGTTGGCGAAGATACAAGAAAATCCATGAAAGCAGCGTAGTGGAATGTAATAGAATCACAGCTGGAATAAGATTGGTGAATGGACAGAGTCTGTTAAGATAGTGGAGTTTAAAAGGAAGTTAGAGAAATTAGAACAAAATTAAGGACTAGTAAAAAGACTGTGATTTAACACAGAGGAGGGTAAATTAGATTAGATCAGGACACCTTTAATATTTTATACCATATGCGTATTTTGTCTGGATTTTCTTTTCAGTAACCATATTTAATCATGGTAATGGAACTATGGAATCTGGGGGGGGGGGCTACTTTCCAGTGGGTTCAGAGTTAGTTAGTCATTCATCTTCCAGGCTTTGATGACTATATACAGGCAGAGTGTATCAAACTCTGTAAGTGTTTACATTTTTTAAAGCATAAAGACAGGAACATACCCAACAAAACTCCACCTTGTAGGATAAAAACAATCCACAGATGTATCAGAGAATGTATATTGTAGTTTCATGTTGTCATGTGCCTTCAAGGTAGTTTCTGACTTATGGCAACCTCTAGGACAAACATATCATCCAGTTTTCTTGGCAGGTTTCTTCAAAGGGGGTTTGTCATTTCCATCCTCTGAGGCTTTCCCAGAGTGTGACTTACCCAAGGTCACCCAGTAGGTTTCCATGTCTGAGCCAGAATTCAAATTCTAGTCTCCAGCATCATAGTCTAATGTTCAAACCACTACACCATGCTAGCTCTCTAAAGTCCCTACTCTGACTTGTACCATTGCTATTTTCTTCAAGTGAAGCAACAAGAGAGAGGATTGCAGAAAGACTCAGAAAGAAAAAAAGCCCATGAGTAGATATATTTGTAGAGGATGGTGAAGTCCCTGTGGAGGTTCTGAGGCAGAATATGAGAAACTTTTGAAAAGTTTGGAAATAAAGGTAACTCAGGGTTGTAGAGAAAATCCTGGAAGCTTCTGTAGCACTGCCAACACACTGTCCATACTTTTACATTTTAAACTAATTCTGTTGTGCCATCTCCAATGTGGATGAAAATCTACCCCACTTTGCCTTCCCCATTATATTACCTATTATTTGTTAAATAAGTATCAGTAAAGTTTCAAGGTCACAACTATTTCAGAGTAAAATTTGAGACTGGGATCATCCTTTGATGATGTCACAGATGTGAATTATAATGATCTCACAATGTGGCCTCTGGTGATACCATTAAGCATGCTGCATGAAGCATCAGCCATAATTGCTCAAAACATGTAATTCATTAAAAAAAAACACAAGCCTGGGAAAAGGGGTTTATCTGTTTTGGAATCTTACACTTTCAAATGCTTCCCTCAGTTCTGTTTTTAACACCTTTTCAAGCACTGCTTTTAACATTAAAGTTGTTGTGTAACCAAAGAAAGTTTTCCAGTCTCTGTTTTGAATAGAAAGGTTCTGTTTTTAAAAACATACTGGAATTGTATGCCAACTAAAGATTTTTCCCAAGAGCAAAAAAGTTTTCCAGACTCTCCTTTTAATGATTTGATCACATTAACAAATGCCCCTCAGTGACTACAATTTTACCATCATTTGGTGGAATTCTCTCTCATTCCCAAAGTAATCATGCATGTAATAGTGTAATACAACTAATAATCACCAGATATTTTGAACACCGGGAGGGGGAGGAGGTGGTTGTGATGATGATGGTGAAAAATTTAGGAGATTATCACATGGAGAAATACTCCCAGTAGAGATGCAGGATTGAAAACTCAAAATCAGGTGTTATCACACCTGCCAGTGGCTGGGCAAGTGCAACCTGGATGTAGTCTGGACCCCAGCTGAACTTATCTGGCCAAATTTCAAAAATGGCAAGCTCTGGTTTTTGAAAAGCTGGGGGATAAGCATGGCTGAGATTGGGGCTGCATCTGGGTTGCACTCGTCTGTCCACCGAAGTATTTCTCCATGCAATAATCTCCATAGCCTTGAAATTGGAGAATTCAACATATCCCAATAATGGATTCAAGGGTTATTGGGGGAGGGGTTAGTGTATTGGTTTGAGCATTAGACTATGACTCATGTGTTCAGGGTTCAAATCCATGCTTTACCATGGAAACCCACTGTGCAATCTTGGACAAGTTACACTCTCTCATCCTTAGACGAAGGCAAAAGCAAATTCCCCACTGAACCAATCTTGTGAAGAAAACTATGTGATAGGTGTACCATAGGGTTGTCATAAGTCAGAAATGACTTGAAGGCAAACAACTAAGAATTAAAAACAGGGGAGAGCAAAAGAAAAAAGGGTGGTGGTGAGTTTAGCTAGGAGAAGTAGGAACAGAAAGAGAAAGAGGATATGAGAGAAAAGAGCTGGGTGGACAAGGAAGGAAATAAAAATAGTAAAAAAGAAGAGAAAGAATAAAGAAGAATAAAAGAAAAAGGAGGGAAATAAAGCACTTTTAGCCAGCACATGTGAACAGAGAGGAGATGGTGAAGGAGAAGAAAGAGAAGGGTAGGAGATGCTTAGCCATTCATTATGTGGTGTTTGTGTGTGAAGGGATGGCACAGAGGACAAGTAATAAAGTAAGGAAGCTGAGAATGATAGCAATTATGATTGCAGGCAGGTGTTGAAGTGGAGAAAGAGAAAGAGGATGGGTAGAAGGAAAATAATCTCAGACCAAGGTTGCACTGCAGCTTCAGACATTTAAAGTAGGATGAGGAAGGGAGGAAAAGAACTGAGAAAGTTAACACTAGGATAGGAAAACCCACCAAACAATAACCCTGCAATATCACATTCAGTGTCTCCTGAGGCATGGATACTGAGGAAGCTAGTCAGCATTTTCACCATACTGAGAGCTCCTTTCTGACTGAGCCTTGGAATTAATTCAGTATGAGCAACTCTGAGGGAAGGAGGACACGGCCAAGTGCACTCTACAGAGAGTCTACAGTAGTTGATGGGACTTTGTGGACTAATCCTGCAGCTCCAGCCAAGTAGGCTATTTTCCAGAGAAAACAAGGATCAAGTATAGGAAAACAGAAGATGTTTTATCAAATTCTGATCATGAAACCTTTTTTTTTTTCCCCTCTCTATAACTTTTCTCACAGGTTTTCTCAGAGTGGGGATGACTCCATTCACAGACACCAGAAGTCTCCCAGGTCTTAAAAATCATGATATCAAGCTGATTTCACATTAGAGTTTTTTGTCTGCTCACAATTCAACACCATGGAGTTTATCACACACCTTACCTTCAGCTATACTTCCATCGCCCAAACATCATTGATCTGTGATGGGAGCCCTCTGTTTGTGTCCCATAACCAATATTTGAGCTGGTATGTCCTTGAATATGTTAATTTCATTGTTTTCTATCATTAATTTAATTTCATACTTCTTTTGTATGATCAAGTCCCTTATTTTCATTCTGACAAAACAGTTTACAGTGCCACATGGTATTTTCCTATCTTTTGCTTATAGGGAATTTGGTATTTTCCTATCTTTTGCTTATAGGGAATTCACTTTAAAGATTTTGTCAGTCTCCTCTTCCATTCTTTCCTTAGTAAATCCAACTAGATGCTAGATTAAGAATTATTCTATCCATGAGTTCTTCATTGTTTTTTTCAAGGAATCCCACTAATTTTTGTGTAGCTGTCTCTATATGTAAGTTCATTTTTCTATTCCATTATCTGTTGTTATTCCTGCTTCTTGGTGATTTCTTTTGAGATTGTTTCCATCTCCGTGGTCTTTTTTAATTTTTTCCACAACTTTTTGGGTTTTATTTATATCTAATGTCATTTTCTCCATTTTCTTTCCAAAGGTATCTCATTCTTTGTTTAGATTTTTTCTTATTTCTGCTCTAGTATCTTTTATTTCTCCTCTCATTTCTTGATTAGATTCTCTCAGGTCATCCTTCATTTCTTGTCTAAGTTCCTTTATTTCTTGCCTTGTCTTCCTCACTTCATCGAGCAACATAGTAGGATCTTTTGCTGTTATCGTATCTCCATTGAGCCTCTCCTTTGTGCTTGCAGTTGTGTTTGTATTAATACTTTTTTGGCAGATGCCATTTTTTCTATCTTCTCAGTCTAACCAACAAAAAATGGTGTGATGAGATGATTCAATACCACAGCAATGAGATAAAACACCATCTATTACTATAGCAGTATAATGAGATAATGCACTGATAAAACAATAGGATATATCCCTTTATACAATTTAACTAAGAAAGATACTTATTCTGAGTAATGATTATTAATAATTAAACATTAATGATATGTTTTATACTTCAGTTAATTCAGTTGCTACCCAAATTGCTTTATATAAATTCCTTAAATACAGAGGTAATAAGGTTTAAATCAACGTTTTGTACGCTAATTTATTCCTCAATATTGATTCAATCCTTTTACTCAAGTATTCTATATATTATGACTTCCAGAGAAGTATTTTTCCTATTGTCTGCCAATCAACATTTATTAATTTTAAACCTTTTGTAAACATTTTACCACTGCTATTTGATCCATTGCTTCCTTGTTAGTTCCTTATATATGCAAAGAAAAATGAACCAAAGCACAGATTAACCAGGCATGGCTGGTATGAAGAGAAAAAGACTTCAAGGAAACAGTGTAAAGAATGCAAGAATAGGATGAAGAAGGTCAGAGGAACAGCTAAAGCAAATGTTGGGGCTGGCAAGAAGTGAGCCAACCAATGGACATAACAGAAAACCTAAATTGTGTGGCCAGAATCTCAATAATTCCAATCTCAATATTTCTAATGGCAGTCTTAGGTGTAGACGTGGCCATGGAGCAGTAGCAGTCCACATCTCTCTGGGAGTTAGTCTGTGTTGGTGTGAGTCTCTCTGGTTCCCCTCTCACTGATGGTTAATAGTCCCAACTACTCTGCATCTTTCACCTCTTTATATATTCTGATATCTTTTCCAGCTTTTTGTTGCATTTTGTAACTATTTGTGACTTTTTACCACTTTTTGCTGCTTTCTACTGTTTTTTTGTTTTGTTTTGTTTTCACTTTACAGCTTTTTGTTGCTTTACAGCATTTGTGGCTTTAGTAACAACCCGATCATCCCAATTTTCTTGTTTCAGTCAAGAAAAAAAAAAGCAGAAGCTTATTAGAAGAGGTGATAACAAGGTAGGTAAGTGCAGATATTCCTTCATGCTTCTTGAAATTTCATCATAAAAGTGCCTATTGAGTATGGGCATCTTCTACCTCACCAAACAGATGAGAACAGTGATGGGAGGTTCTGGCTCTTCAGTCTTTCTAGTTTGCAGTCAGGTGATTGGGGAACCCTGTACTATGACTTCTCCCCCCCCCCCCAAAAAAAAAAGACCGCCTGAAAAGCCATGTCAGTTTACGTCTCTTAATGGAGAAGGTATAGATGGGTTGTTATCATCCCCATTCCACCAAGAACCATCACTGTGGAGGTTGAAGCTGTGACTTAACCATGCCAGCATCCTCCTTCAGAACCATCATACCTGGAAGTCTGCAATAATAGAAACATCCAGTGGAATAATGAAAATATAGAAACCATCTAGAAAATGATCATACAGTAAAAATATTGAAAAGTAATCACAATATAAAGTATCCCATCTCTAACTTAACAAATCTTCAAGGTAACAAAAATGATTAAGCTAATGTCCACAATTCAAATATAAGTGCATTTTAAAAAGAGGAGCAATTTAAGTATCAGAGATATATTTGTACCCATAGTTGGATTCAGTTGTGAGTGAATATGATTGTAGTGGAGGGTTAGTGAATCTGACCTGAAGTAAAAAGCAAGTTAGAGGCATTTCAGTAACCTTGTCTCTTGAGCCCTTAAGGAAATGTAATTGAGCACTTTTAAAACCTGAGAGTAAATGTGCAAAACATTTTTAAAGTAATAAGCACACCATATGCTTATTGTTACTATGCAACAAAATGAAGAAGTTGTGGTGTTCCTGAAAAACTTGGTATGATTTAGTATTTCATTTTCTGGCTCCTGTTTGAAGGTCTTTCTCCCTACTGCTCCCTTTTTTTTTTCTTTTTCATGAGTTATGTGCTTTAATTTTTTGCCACACTTCTTCTGGCAGCTTCCTAAAAGCATATGGATCAACCGCCCCACTCCATGGCAATCCACCTTCATTCAGTGTCAGGCATTGGCCCAGGGTAGACATTTTCTATTAAGAAACTGGAATTAATAAGGTAATACGATTCATTATCATAAGCACTCACTGAAATTTGAAGACTATATGTTGTGAAGGTTTTCTTTTGCTTTTGAAATTCAAGGCAGTACCTGAACAGAACCTTTACTGGACTTGTATGAGTGCTACAGCGTTGTCTATATATTTAAATTGGGCATGAGCATTGATCCTTAGTGTTACTGGAAGTGTAAAACTCAGGAAAATTACAGGGAGGAAAGTCTGAGTGTATCTGAGTATTGATGACATTTCCCCAACCCTCAGCAACCTTGACAGCAACAAGCATTAAAATAATAACATTGGAATAATTTCCCCTTCCAGCCTTGAAACAGCTGATATTGACTAAATTAATATATAATATACCTTACAGGTGACATTTTCTGCCTAGTTAAATTTCTTGTGAATTATTATTTAATAGGAAAATACTAGTTGCCCTGGGGTGGGTGGATTGCACTAGTGTGAAGGCAACTGTGATTGCTTATTGACCAAAATTAATGACATTGTTGTTGCCATTACTTTAATATTATTTTATTTAGCATCTCAAAAGAAGCCAGCAATGTATACTTGTTAATAATCATTCATAGGGACTGGAGTACTGTTTTGAGCAAGATAAACCTGAATCAGTATGTGTGAAAACATGCTTCATTTTATGTAACATAACATTCTCTACTCTTTTATTCATCTAAAGAGGTAACCCCAAATTTCCTGCATTTCACTTTGCAACATTTCCTGCTTAACTCTGTAGAACACATTATTGAGTGAAAATAGATATGATCCTGACAAAGATACATCAGTCAAGATTTCAATGGGAGAGAATTTAGCAGTCACATTTAACTCTCCTTTTGAAAATGATGAGCTTTACAAGTACTTGAGAAATATATTGAATAGTCCTTGAACTATCCAAATTAATTTGATATACTCAAGACTTATCTGTAGGTTTATAAGTAGCCAAGACTAGAGCAAGCCACTGATATAAAAGAAGATTATATTGATGTTTAATGGATGTAGATGATGAATTTGAAGTAGTAAAAATCCTATCCCCTAGGCCCAGGCTGCAAGGACTTTCACGTCACAGCAGGATGGCCCCCTGAGATGCCAATTTCCACCGACACTTTGCATTGCAATACTTCCCTGGGCATAAAGTAAAGTGTAGTTATGCCTTTGGCTTTCATAATGGCCTTCTGTTCTTTCTAAAAATTGTCAGACTAAATGGCTCTCTTTTTATATGGTCTAAGCCATAATTGGAAAGTAAGCAAGCTCATTTTGTTTCCAACTCACCTTACCTCTGCAAAACAGGCAGAAGATATCAGCTCAGCATCTGACTATTCTATATCCAGTTATTATTTTAAAATTTAGCATTTTAAAGTCGACTGCAAGCTGCTTTATGATGTGTTGTGAACAAGTCATACACTTGTATTTTCACATAATCATTCCCTCCATGTTTGTGTCCATGATTTTGGATGATGTCTTCCATATTCTAGTTCAGTATCACTTGCCACCACAACCATACTTGTTACACTGGCAGACAAGAGTTCAACATATTAACCACAATCCTATATTCGAAACACTTAGATGGAAAAGTACCCACACACATGCAACACCTTTGGAAGGGGATAATGACAAGGGATTTACTATGGCAGTTCTCAGAATGGTGCCATTTCTGACTCTCTTTGGGGACAAACCAGCAGAATGGGGTACGGTTCTGTGGGTTCTCAGATACACTGTTACTGTTCCCAAGCAACCACATTTATTTGTCCCCAAAATGGCAGAATTTCTTAGTAACATATGAAACAATGTCTCATGTCTACAAGGCATTATGTGAGTCGTTCTCACCAGGAATGTAAAGAATATTCATGAATTTTCTCATCTTTGAAACAATTGTCACTACCATGAGATGTTTTGCTGTTGCACAAAAGTGTACAGATAAGTACTCCCCCCCCCCTTTTTGGATAACTTGGGGGTTGTCCAAAAGTGATGAATTTTATGAAATTTACTTCACAAAATTTTCAATTGGACAGTCTCATTATTCCCCCCACCATGCATCCCTAATTTTCAAATGTTATCTTATCCCTCATTATATCAAACATGTCAGGTACCTATGTTTATTATTAGATTCCATATTACTGATTGAGAACTGAGGCTGAGAAAACAATATTTTGCCTGACAGCATCACTTGTGCTTATGGCTGAGATAAATATGTGAACTTGAAACTTCTGAACACACAACCTTCACTAGCACTTTAGAGATAAAGGGGGGGGGGGGAGTCTGATTCCAGTTCTAAAACATTTTGGTAATTACTGATCCAAGTAGCCTAAATTGTTTAGGATAAACAATAGTTTAACAATAGTTTAAAACTAAACCAAACATATGTTTTCTTTTTTAAAATTTATTCTGTAATCTGATAAAAACTGTGATATACCTCTATAACATAGAATATGTGCATGTGAAATATAACAGCAATTACAAATTGAATGTGGTTTTAAAAAGTAGTGATTTGAGATCTTTGTAATTTTTTTACTGTTTATTAATTCAATTGGTACAAGGCACTAAATAAGCATTACATATAGGGAATATCGCTATTCATTACCACACTGACTAGTATCTTATCATGCAAGCAGCCCCATTATCTTGAGTAGAACAATCTCTGAAGTAGAAAGTGTGCATTGCATAATAGACATAATTTAGCCCATTAATAAAATACATTGTGTGCACCTATTCCATTAGCTAAAAACACTAAAATTATTGATCACCTCCCACACAGACACAGACACAGACACAGACACTTAAATTTACATATATTTTGTCCTAAAAATAAAATGTATTACTCAAATTGCTAAATTACCAAAATTGCACCCACAAATTAAAATATAATAGGGTAATTTTTATGGCACAGTTTAATAGCAGCAAGAGGACTCTGTGCAACTTCAAAAAGTCAGAATCTTAGCTCTGTATAAAAGGTCAAATAACTATTTGTTTTTATTTATTTCAAGGAATTAAATCCCCCCTTTCTCCCACAATGGAATTCAAGGTGGGAACTAGAACTAGAATTCTCAGGGTGCAAAGTACAACTTAGTTTTGTTGATTAACAGCAAAGGGAAAAATCAGCATTCACACAATAGCATCCAAACATGCACACACACAAGAGTTAACAAAATTAAAGGTAGTGGCTTGTAAGGCAAAACTTTACCAGTAAGGCAAAATTTTATCAAGAAGATTATATTGATATTTAAAGGATGCAGATGATGAATGTAGATGAGTCCAGAAGCAGAGCAGTAGTTCAGCAAGGCTGCCTGAAATGAGGGAGGGAGGCAGCCTGTGTTGAGGGGTTAATATAAAATCCAACAACATTTCTTCCTGATTCCAGACTGACCCAACATGTGAGTGTCAAGGCAGCCTTTTTATAGAGTCTTTAGGCAATTGGGTGGATTTTCCAGAAATCCCAGAAACAATGGGATTCCCACCTGGTTGATGGTTTTAACTTGAGAATTACAAAATGAATATATTTTGGCTGATAATAATGGGGCAGAACATACTGCCCCCAAAGGGCGCCCTCCCGGCACTTGTTTTTCAGATGGAGGGAAGCTGCAGCGGCCAAACCGTCCGGCTTCCTGCCAGCAGAAAAAGAACCTGAAAAGCAGGCTTTTTTTAAGCCACGGCAGCATGCAGCTGCGGCGTAACAAGTGCACCACTGGTGCACTCATTATATAAGTGCCATGCCACACAGTGTGGATGTTGCACGACACTTATGTAATGATGGCAGCACCCATGTAAACAGGGCACCTCCATCTTGACACCCTTGTCACGTGCTAGGGTTGTTGGGCATGTGTAAGCTCCGCCCCAAGGCAACCCTAGTACATGATGAGGGTGCCTCAAAGGACCGGTCTATACCGGCCCAATGATACTGATTTAATCAAACAGTAGTAAGTTTAGGACAACTCCAGGGAGTTTGGGATAGGATCAGGTATGGGGAAGTACAATGAGGGCTAGCAGAAAGATTGGCTTAATGCTTTAGGCTGACAAATCTTTGTGTGTGACCTTCAAGATGAAATGCATATGGTGGGCAGCGGGAGAGCAGCAATATTCACTGCCATAAAGTTATAGGGGTCCTTTCCACATGCCCTCAGTTCTGTGACCCCACTATAACAAGTCCATTTAAACGCCATCTGACTTTTGAAGGTTCTTGCTTATGGCCTCTCTGTAACTGCTGTTGTAATAAATATAACAAAATATTTGTACCCCAAAATAATGCAGGCTTTGCAGGGTGTGGTAACAATCCTTTCCCAAAAATGCCAATGATGTGATGAAGTCATGTAATTGCATTTTTTTAAAAAAGCTATGACATAACTTCATGCCCATCCTTAGTGTGTTTAACGCCAAACACAGCAGCGTAAACACAAGGAACACACATTAGGTGAAAGGAATAGATGTGGGGTTATTCAAATCTCAAAACTGTGCAATATTTTCACGCCAAATTTTTAAAGATTGCAGCTATCAGGAATCAGTAAATATTGCCCATGTAAAGATTTTTAACAAAAGACAATACTGTTGCTGTGCAAATCCTAACACTTTCTCTCACACACATACACAAAATGATTACAGGCAAAAGCAGCAGCAATGAGGGGAAAAAATGCTAAATTAGAATGTGACAATGACATTAGCAACACGTTTACATATATAACCTGAAATAGCAATGCAGGTAATAGTACAAATAGCAATGTAGGCATAGCAAATCAGGGCAATGGGCGAATAATGTAATCAATATTACTAAATGCTGAATCCGACTGAAGTGCTGAGTCTTCAGTAGCAACAAATTTGGCTAATTGAAGGAAAAGGTACAAACCACAATATTAAAAGTCAACAGTAATGCAACTAATATATGGTTTTGGATAGCCATTTGGGTTGAAGAACACCAACTGCAGTTTTACTTCATGGTATTCCCCCCCCCCCCGAGAATTATTCAATTGCAGCAGGTCTTAAGAAATATGGACTTTCAACAGTGATCTAATAATTAGCCTTATGGGTACTAGCCGCATAAAAATATGATATGGTTCATTCTAAGCAGCTGTTCCTTTGATTTAGGTTGTGTTAGAAAGTGATGTAATAAAACTATTCCCAGTTCTAAGAGCATGGTACCACAGAGCAATACAGAGATGGATGAAGAGTCATCTCTTTGTCTTTTCCATAAGGGAACTACATCAGACACAAACAGCAATGTTGGAAACCACTAAAAAGGTGTGCTAAGCTGTTCATCACCAATATAATGGTTCTGGGCCTCAACAGACCAGCCATAGCCACTGGTACCATGACTTTTTTTGTGCTCCTTTGGCATTGCATTATCTGGATGCAGTCGCAGAGGAGCACCGTGACACCACCTGGTGTGTGGTGAGGCACATGATGTCACACTGGCAAAAAGTGCCCATCTTCCTCTGTAGTCAGGAATATTTCAGGAAGTTCCCGTTTCAGTCCCCAGCTGCTCCCCTGCATGCTCTCCTCTCTTCTTCTCTCTCTCTCTCTCTCTGTGTGTGTGTGTGTGTGTGTGTGTGTGAGAGAGAGAGAGAGAGAGAGAGAGAGAGAGAGAGAACCCAATCCTCAGTCCCCTCACAGCCAGAGCTAACAAGCAGCTGCTCAGGAAAGGCAGAGAGAGAGTATACCCAGGCTTGGACCCCATTTTGCAAGCCATGAGCCCAGACATCCTAGGGAGGAGAGAAGAGAGAGAGGAAGGTCTGCCCCCCCCCTTTGCAAGCCATGAGCCTTGGGAATCCTGGGAGTTATGTGCAGGGAAAGAGAGAGGTTTCTACCCCCTTTTGCAAGCCACAAGCCTTGGGAATCCTGGGGGTAATGTGCAGAGAGAGGTTTCTATCCCCCTTTGCAAGCCACAAGCCTTGGGAATCCTGAGGGTTATGTGCAGAGAGAGGGGGGTCTACCCCCTTTAGCAAGCCATGAGCATTGGGAATCCTGGGGTTTATGTGCAGAGAAAGAGAGAGAGAGGTCCACCCCCCCTTTTGTAAGCCATGAGCCTTAGGAATCCTGGGATGAAGAGCAGAGACAGAGGGGGTTCACCTCCTTTTACAAGCCATGAGCCTTGGGAATGCTTTTGGTAAAGGAAAAAAGTGTGTGTCTATGTGTGTCAAGGTTTGTTTCCCCTTTTTCATGCTAAGACTATGACCCTTGGAAGAGGTCCAAAGAGGGAGATGTAGGGAGGGAAGTAGTGATTTGTTTCCACCTTTAGATCTTTTGTAAAATGCCCCAGTGTTTGACCCTTAACTTATCCATGGGTCATATGAAAATCCATAATTTTGGCCTCAAAAACTGCCCTCAACTTATACATGAGGTCGATTTATACACGAGTATATATGGTAGGTGTTTCCTGAGATAGCCAGACACAGGGTGCCCTTAGCCAGAGTTTTACAAAGCACAAAAAGGACAAACAACAACAACAATGAAGAAAAAGGTTGGAAAATTCTGCCTTTTTCATTTAGAGCTAGAAGGAAATCACACTACCGTAACAACTAAAAGGAATCAAAAACAAGGGTTTTTTTTAACGTTTCTCTGCATCATAGAGGTATGCACAGGACATCTCCCTTTCTAAATGTGATTTTTCATAGAGCAGAGCATGAAGCATCTGCTTCTTTGTCTGAACTTCTGAAACCTATCCTCCTGGGAGTATCTCCTCTATAGAGATTGTACTTGAATCTCTAGTTGCCTGCCATGTGCCAGGAGCTTGCATGAGGTCTGGAAGAGTCTCACCCAAAGACACCAAACTTTTGGTCCCAATTATTATTCCTTAAGCCAGCGTCTCCCCCATCATGGCCATTCCTGCCAGTTCCTGCCTGATCTTTTTCTCCCCACCAGTTACCATGGGGCTGGGATGGATAACCATTAAGGTTTCCTTTTGTTGTACAACAATGCAGGGTTATGACTGTTGCATGTGACTGCCAGAATGGGTTTCCAACACTTGGAATTCCTATTTTTTCAGTGGCTTGAGGTTTGCCTACCTTGTGCCACAGTCATGCTATTTAAAGTGTAGTGGACAAATTTTATAATATTTAGTTAATGTTATACTTATGCAGAGTGAACTAAAATGGCTGCTGAACCAAAGTTTAGAACACTGATTTCTGGGAAAATAGAAAGCTAATATATACACTAGAACTAAGTGAAGGTCCTCAGGAAATGCTGAACAAGCAGGAGAAAACAAGAAAATGTTTAGGTACAAAGTGCCCTCTCTTTCCTGAGCAGAGGTGCTACAGTAACGAGTCAAAACATAAACATTAGATAGTAGAGTTGTAACTGTGTAACAGTGTACAAAGGCTACAGAGACAAGTAACTTTTGTAAGGTGGGCTGATGAGTCATAAGTGGGTTTTAATTATTCATGTATTTGTTGTTTGATTGCTTGAGATTCATTAGTTTAGAGTTAAGATTGGCCAATAGAAAGCATTTTTGGTGATCCTTTGTATAAAGATTATATATCCCATCATTTTGTGTAATTTGGGAGCCTCAGTCTTTGGGAAACTGAATTTTCCACTGAGGACATTTATTCTATGCCAGCTGAATAAATCTCGAACTTTTAACCAACTTTGGGTCCTCTGCCTTTACTTCACTCTGTCACGCTGAGGAGTGTGTAAGCAGTCCTAGCTGAACCCATTTCCCATTACAAAAGTTCCTGCTTCCCTGATCCCAGTTTTACTGTTCAGAGTGAAAATTTAGTGAAAATTTAGTCTACAACAGCCTTATCCTCAATTGCAGCCTATGTCTCCTTCCTTTTCTCTGTCCATCTGGAAGCAGTAACACAAATTATAGCCATAGCACTAACAGGATGGAGTGGGATAACCTCCTTCCAATCTGGGTTGTAAAGGATTTTAGCAATGGCAGCTTCTGGTAGATTCTTTATAGGATACACTGGGAAATGGGGAGGTGTCCCAGGGCTCAGTGTAGAAATGATTGCCTCTATTGTTTGCATTTTCTGTTCCATCTCAGTGATCCTTTTACTACAGGCATCATGACTAACCTGATCAAATCTAGATTGAGCTCTTGGATGGCCAAATATTGTTCTCTCTGTTGCACTTTTGTGTTGCATCTCTGTTGTATCTCTGTTTATTTAAACTGTAAAGCCTGTCTCTGTAGGGAGGCTTCTTCAAATTTGGCTTGGGTGTGTTCGCAGTAGAAGAAAATGCCAAGTTCTCAGGCACCAATTCACTGTTTTGTTCCCGCAAATATTCTAATTCTGTGGCTTGCTTTTCTAACAGCCTACTGAGTTAGGGAGCTCTGATGACATAGTGGTTAAATGCCAGTACTGCAGCCACTCACTCACAAACCACTCATAACGTTGTAAATTCAATCCCAGCCATGGGCTCAGGGTTGACTCAGCATGGCATCCTTCCGAGGTCACTAAAATAAGTACACAGCTTTTTTTGGGGGGGGGGGCAATTAGTACTTAGATACTACTTAGTGTGATTTGAAATGGTATATAAACGAAGCTGTTATTGCTGTTTCTATTTCTGGATGGAATTTGAAGCACCATTAAGACCAGTATATAGATCCCACGCAGCTATTGAATCTTTAGAAGGAACAAAATAAATTATTTCTTCTTGCACTGAGTGTGAAATGTGCTTATCCGGGTCTCTAATGGGTTAAGGTTATTAAAAGACCCAACTTCCAATGAATTATTTCCTTTACAGGCTACACATTTCTTCAGTTTTCCAATTTTGGGGGGTTTTCCAAACATTTTCCTTCAATTCCTGTTGACTCCAATCTTAACACCAAATTCACTATTGCTTCTCTCAGCTTCTGTTCAAAGAGAAAAAGAGTTTCTTCACACACACACCTACAATGTGCTTGCAGCTCCAAAGCATGAATAAGCCTCTCTGCCTAAAATGTCTTCACAGATTTTAACACAGAAAACTATATTCATGTGGCCCAATCCTCAAGGACCGGAATATCATTCTAAGTCATAGGGGGAAGAAAATTGACTCACTAAAACTTCACATTGCCCTTTTAGGCAATGAAGGGAAGAGATTTTATGGTTTTATCTGAGACTTGCCACAAGTAACTGCTAACATCCTAAATTAACACTTTCTGGAGAATGATTCAATCACAGGGATTGCAAGAAATCACTTAGATTCCTGGGAGGAAAACAAACTCACTTAGAATTATTCACTACCCTGGTGCTGAAGGCAGAGGGATTGAGTTCTTCTTTTACACCAAAACAATGGCCCACATCATTTCTTATATTAGCCTGCAACAACAATAAGAAAAATGATAACAATAACTTTTCTCTATCTGAAAACTGGTCCCAGACTCAGGGATGAGGAAGTTTCAGGAGTCAGTGGGAGAGAACAAGCACAGCAAAACTTAACTTGCACACTGATGCTGGTGGGGAAGAGGGAATGGGACCTACCAGTTTCAGAAAGGTTCACACTACTTAGCTAAGCTCCCTCTACAATCAAGTCTCAGTTACACAAAGCAAAGAACCCTGTTGCAGGTGAGCTTTGCACAAAGCCCTTCTTTATGCAGAAGGCCCAGAAAGAACTCCTTGTCACCCTAGGCTCAGAGTCTCAGGAATGGGCAAATCCCTGAGATCCTTTTGGGGGAGAATCCCATGTAATACCCTGGCAAAGCTGTGTGGGGAAGAAAATGAACATGAAGGAACTATTATGTGTCATCAGCTGGACAAAAGGGGGGAAGGGACTGGGGTCTTTTACTGAGCCCTGCCTATGAACATCTTTTTTTCCAGGTGAAGCACACCTTCCTCCACCTAGGGCAAAATACTAAAACCCTAGATTGGCTGCCACCTTGCAGGTGTACCGGGAAACTGTCACAGATCTGACCTCCCAGATCCGCAACAGAAAAAGTTACAAATCTCCAGGGTGTGTGTGTGTGTACAACATGAGGAGCACAGATACAGTGATCTGTACTTTAAAACAAAGAAACAAAAAACAAACAAAACAAAAAAAAAAGGATTTCTGTGTCATGTGGGATTTGAAGTTTTTCTAAGCAGATCTGTGTGTGAACAAGAGTGAGAAGGGGAGTGACTGGATTTCACTGGATTTCCCAATCCAAGTTAGCTCTTGAAACAAGGAATTTAGGTGCTTCACCCAGATATGGTGCCCAGGGTACAGTCTGAGTTCAGTTCTATCTCCTTGTGGAGTTGCAGAAGCCAAACACAAACCAAAGATAAAAAGTGAGGAAAAGACCACCCTCAATAGTAAGCTCTTTTAGTTCAAACACACAGAACTCAAACACTCTACACAATTTTGCATGCAATCTAGATGTGCCAGTTCTTCTTGCCTACCTCTCTGCCTAAAGATGTGAATTTTGCACAGATTCTTGTAAGTCTGTAATTGTTTTCATCAGGATTTCTCAACACTGAAAAACCTTGTATTTCAGCAATTTTTCAAATTTTTTTTGAATATTGTTTCTATTTTTATATATAATGTGAGCACATGTACAAAAACATATTTAGATGGAATTAATGTCTTAGAATGCACATTCATGAGTGGCTAAAGTACTAAATGATCCTGACCATTTGAAGATGCATGGTGAATATTTATCTTCACAATTTTGGGATGTAAGCCTTTCAGCTACAGTAAGACAAGGCAGGATTAGACATTGTTGACCAGCAGTTAAGTTCTAAAACATAGCAATATGGTTTAGAATAAATATCAAAACAAAATATATTACACTGTAATACATCTAGAGAGAAAATACATGTGAGCATGTAGGACCTAGCCACTGTGTACACTAACACCATGTGTCAAAAGCAAATAGGTGAAGTGACTGATTTATTTATTTTATTTATTTATTTCCAGGATTTATATCCAACCTTTCTCCCATAATGGGATGCTTTCTAAGGAGCAGTTTGCACAGGCCAAATGCCCCAGATTCCTCCTGGCTCTTTGTCATCTAGTTTAGATAACACAAGTAAAAACCTCTGTGGTGGGATCAGGCCCAATCCCACCAGTACAGACATAGATCTCAAGGATCTGGTCTAGTATATATAGCTCTATTTTTACGTGGAGATTCTAAGAAACTCTGCAGCCAAACCTAGGCTGTTCTGACAGCTGCCCCAGACTCCTTACCTTGTTGTTCTGAAAACTGTCTAAAAAGCCCTCCCAGTCTGATGCAGAAATGGGGCAAATGGTTACAAAAAGCTGAACCATACTTACATGTACTCATCCTGTATCAAAGCTGAGCAGGAATTTGAACATAACATTCTCAGATCAAAAGCATGCATGTTGTCTAATGTACTGCATTAGCTATGCTGCCAGGAGAAAACTTAACTGGCAAAAATCCTATGGAGGTTTACATCTGAATAAACATATATGTGATTGTGTTGCAAATTCCTATTCACACATTAGTTGAGGACTTATGAATCAGGAATTTCATGACATTTTTTAAAAAGGATTCCAGAAAAATGGAATTCTTTAATGGCAACTTTTTAACTGTAGGGCAAGCCACAATAATTTTTTCCCTATTGTTAGTGTCCTAACTCAAAGACATAGTCATATTAGTCTGGATCATTACACAAAAGGGTTTTGTTGCACTTTTAAGACTAAATGAGAGAAAGAAGTTGGTAGCATAAGCTTTTTAAGAAGCAAATCTACCTCATCAAATCTGATGAAGTAGACTTAAGTCTGAGACATTTTACACTACCAACTTCTTTTTCTCAATTATTCTCAAAGGCACTACAAGATCCCTTTGCAGTCTTAACTCAAAACATTTTATAGCTGTGTTGTTCCTTTCCCAGTTTACTTCTTTTATTTCTTATGAATCATTCATAACTTGCCTGATCTCATGCATTCAGTTTTGCCTTGTGACATGACCAATATATCCCAGCCATAAGTGCATTTACTAGTGTCATTATAAAATCTGAGCAATGATTTGACCTTCTACTAAAAGACACATGAAAGATGGTAAGATAGTAATGAACATGTGCTGTTCACCTACTGAAGCACTTCATCATAAAGTACCCTAGGAAAAAGTAAAATCTTTCTTTTCTTTTCCCAACTATTGACCCCTTTCATAGATATTCATGTTCTGATATTAGAAATGCAGATTTTTAAAAGTTATTATGTATATTGTTATTTCCTATGGACTTTATTATATATTAAATTCCTCATTCCAGACTACAGACATGATTCTCAACAGTTTAAAGTAAACTGATACATAAACACTGTGCTTTAAAAATGAAATTTTCTTAATAGCATACTAGATTACACACATTTAAGAGAAATTATTTATTTACTTATTTATTTTTAGTTATTATTTTTTTTTAACTTATTTATACTAGCCAGGGCTCAAGCTTGACTCAGGCATGCATCCTTTCAAGGTTGCTAAAATGAATACCAGCCTGTTGGGGGCAATTAGCTTACAGTTGTAAACCACTTAGAGACTGCTTAGTTCAGTATGAATGAAGCTGCTATTGCTATTGCTATTGAGGGATATTTGAAATCTGAATGCTAAGAATCCTTAGTACTAATCATGGTATGAAATCCTTTCCCTAATCCTTACAGATGCTGTTTGGACCAGATATATGCCTACGTATTTATGCCTTCAAGTCATATACAACATATGGTGACCCTAAGGCAAACCTATCATGGTTTTTGTTTGATTTTTGCAAGAATTATCCAAAGGAGGTTTTTGTCATTGCCTTTCCCTGAGGCTGAGCATGTGCCTAAGGTCACCCAGTGAGTTTCATCCCAAGCAGGGAATCAAACCCTGGTCTCCAGTTGTAGTCCAACATTCAAACCACTACACCATTCTCTCTCTCTCTCTCTGGAGTTTATCATATGGGAGGAATTTCTCTCAATTTCAAAAGAAATGGAAGTGAGGCCAGTTCAGAATTGAGTAAATTAAGTAGTTCAGTGAATTTACGTGATTGCGTATTGACACTGCGTATTGGCATTTGGAATTGCCTGAAATTGCCTTCCAGTGCCTGAAATTTAGTGTAATAGTTTCTCATGCAATCATGCAAAACCTCATGATTGCAATTTCCAATTCCCTTTGTGTGATAAACACTACCTATTTAAGTCTTGAGCTATATACATTTGGTATTCTAGGGCTCTATAATCAGTTTCTAATAATGGTATTCCTAATGTCAACACACCTCTATGATAATCTGAAGACATTTTGATGCCTAAGGTGGAACAGCAAATGTGACCTCCCATGCACACAGTGATTAAGGTGCATAGCCACTTGACACTCACAAAGAGAGAGAGAGAGAGAGAGAAGTATGTCCCTTGAATGAAAACACAACAACAATAATTAATTGTTTGCTGCCCTTTCATGGCACTCAGCATCAGCTGCCTGAGGTAGCCATCTATGGCAAATGGTATGGTTGGTCTTAAATAAACGGCTGGTTTTATCAATACAATTATTCCTTTCTGTGTAAGCAGAAAACCAACAAAATTAATATGGATTTTGCAAAGCCATGAGTACCAGCAATACCAGATTTCAGATAAAAATGTTTTTCAAGTGTTGAGGAAACCCTGATGAGAAGAATTCTGGAGTGACAAGTATCTTTGCAATTCAGGACTTATTCTGTGAAAAATGTGCATGTGACTGTTCTGCAAATAAAACAGGAAATATTTTCTGAGCATAGAATATTTATTCATAGAAAGGCTGGGGAGGTTGGCCGGGGGGGGTGTGTGTTTCATACAAAATGATGAACTGTAAATTTTGCATCGAATGAGTCCAACATTGGGAATGGGCTTTGAAACTTGCATGGTTTTCAAAGACTTTCTCACAATAGGAAAAATGCTAAAACTAATTGCTTTCTTTGAGAAGAAAGTTAGTGAAGAATTATATCCCAACTTTCCATTTTCAGAGGTTTCAGAGGCAGCACTAGCTGCAAGCAAGATATTAATCTGCTACAGAGGATATGAAACACTGTGTAATAGTGATGAAATTTCACACATTTATAATTGATACCCTGGGAATTACAGATGCATTTGTTATGGCTGGAATTTAAATGTCTGAAACTAAACTCAAACAGCAGCAAATGAAACTGCCCAAATAATCAATGAACCTCTATGAGCACCAAGGAGCGTCAGCAGAAGAATATAAGTAATTCCTAAGAATTGTGTTTTAGTAGCAACAATGTCCTATTACACCATGATGCATTTATTTATTGCAGCCACTTTGACTATTTTTCAGAGAAAAAAATCTTTCCCCCTTTAATAAATAAACATAGAAGTATTTTTTTACATCCGAGTTTCACTTATTAGAATGCGAATGTCACTGAACTAAGTGGAATTTCCTTCTATGATTCATCTGAAATGAAATTTTCGCTGTAATTTTAATAACATTTAATGACAGCAATCTAATCCCTCTATGCATAAAGACATTTTTCTAGAATGCATAGTCAATTGGGAATCTTACAATAACAATATGGTTGTGCCAGAATGTTTAGAATGCTTAATAGACTTTATATTCTTAAAATTTGTGGTGGTGGTGGTGGGGAGGTACATTGCTCTGTGGCAGCAAAAAAAGGAAAAATAGTTTTGGAGCAACACTCACTATTTGTCATGAGCTTTCATGGTTTCCAATACATTTCTTCAGAATATATAGCAAATATATAGCAAACCTTTATAGCAAATCTGGAAAGTAGCTCAATATTGTCACCCAGTGCAGCGGGAGGGGTGCTGGAGGGTGGCCACAAGGGCACAATCACACTTTCTCCTATGCCAAAGTGATGGCCTCCTCCTCAGGAGTGATCTGTCATTGCGATGAAACTGGGATGAGTGTGCTCCCCCTTCTTATTCTGGAGATGCAGGAAGGACAAATGGGTGTCACCTCTTTTCTGAGGGGACACACTGTGTGGTCCACCCTCCCCTCTGCATCCTGAAATGATGGCACTGAATAGTGTTATCTCTGTATTAAGATGGTGATGATATTGAAAATGGCTTTCTTTCAGCATTTACAAGAAGTGTGGAATTATTTGAATATTTGACTTCCTGATCTGAATCTGACTCTAACAGTTTATATAGTACAGTTTATACAGTACATCAGATCTTAGCACTTCACCCAAACTCCAATAAAGGGAATGCATTATCATTGTTTCACATGCCTTTCATAGTCATAATGTAGTTCTTCAAGAAAATTTATTTGAGATCAACAGCATTAAAGGCTAAGTTATTAATGTCTATTTCACTAACCTGTGTCTTCTTCTGTATGAGTCATTTGTAGAAATATGGTAAGATATATACCATATATCCTGCATATACTTTTGGAAATGACTTTTCAGGACTTTAGTTTGCTCAGCATTTTATAACTGTCTATTGAAGATTGAGTGAAACACTCTAAATCTATTTCAGTGTTGACTTGACAAGAATCAATGTGGGGTGGCCAATGATTAAGCAATATATCCTTCCCAAACGCTGTATATTCTCCTGTTTTGACCTGGTTCCTACCATGTCACTCAAATTTCTCCCAGCCACATCTAGAATTTTCACCTCTGCAGTCTCAAAACATTGGAAATGTACAGTTGAGCTGATATCTATTATCAGTTCACTGGAGTGTTGCTGTCCTCCAGGTGTACAAATGTCAACATAGCAAAGCTTCTTTCTTGAAGAGGGAGAGATAAATTGTAATTATCTACTCTCAGAACAGTAGCATCAAGGTCAGAGAAGCTGGGAGTAAAAATTGTGATAAACTAACAAAACAGCCTGTTCTTTCACAATGAATTTTACCCTTGACATCTCTTGTAGGACATTCAGCAGATGTCTCTCATGTGGCCATGAATGGAGAAATATTTTTATTTGTATGATAAAAGCACAAAGAAGTCCAGGAACCCAATGTCAGGTTGCACCTAAACAGATAATCAGAATCCAAACTATTAATCATGAAGATGATTAGGCTCTTGAGTCCTAATAAAAGCAAACTATATCATGAGAGTAATGTTAATCCAGCTGTCTTTCATATGTATACAACAAAATTATCCCAGTTGTTCAACTGACTGACTGAACTCTTCTATGTGAAAGAAGGTTATAATATTTAGGATCTTTCAATTTAAAAAGGGCAAGAAGGGGCTATTACTTCTAAAGTAATAGAACTCTTTTCTGTGAAAGAAGGTTATAATATTTAGGATCTTTCAATTTAACAAGGGCAAGAAGGCGCTATTACTTCTAAGGTAATAGAAGTATATAAAAATATGCCTATTGCAGGAATGGGAATTGTACAACCAGCAGGTCATGTACAGCCCTCTCTGAAGCAGATCCAGTGCAGTCCTTAGAAACATACTGATCCCCCTGTCCACCTTCAACAAAATTCAGCTGAAAGAACTAAACTTTTTAGCCAGAAAAATAACACCCTATAATACTTTAAAAACAAATGAAACCCCCCAAATATATGAAAGATGGCCTGAATGATGACTGGAAATGGTATTTCTTCACTTCCAGTCATTCAAAAAGTTGGCTGCAATGAAATGCTTTCCCAGTCTGCAGAACAGTTGTTCCATTTATATTTTAAACTGTGTTTTAAAAAGGAAATAACCAAAACACTTGCCAAATGAATCCTGCAAACCAAGATTTTGAAACATTTGAAAGTTGCAAAAAGATAAACTATATGAAAAATAAATCAATATTTCTAGTCAGCACTTGGGAAGAGAAGGATGACCACATAGAATATTGGCAGGCTATAGGAAAGAAGAGGAACCTTCCAGTTGGGAGCGGCAGCCGATCGGACGCATCTTCAGGAGGCTCCTGAGGAACGCCATCCACTTGGGTGAATCCCTTCCGTATACTCCAACACGGGATGGGAAAACCTCTACCTTTGGCATAAGGTGGGCGAAGGGGCTTTTGCGGACCTATATTCCTCCCCAAAATCCTGGGGGAGTGGGTTTGGGCACCCCCCAACCCCAAACCCTCAGGGGTAAGGCAGAGGAGGTCGAAGCAACCCGGCACCCTCAGTGGGAAACCATAGGAACTAAGGCTGCCACCAACTTTTAAAAAAAAATAGAAGACAGAATAGAACACTAAGAAAACGTAGACCGATGTGGGAAATGAAAAAGCTAAATCATCTGCTCTTTTCTCTAATCTTCACAACGGAACAAAAAGATAGAGCCATAAGAATACCGTAAGGGAAAACTATAGACTTTGTTTGTGAGCTCTTATGAACATTTAATCAACAAGTAGCTCCGAATACTAAGGGACAGGTACTTAACATTTCATTTTTGAAGATTGAAATTTTGAAGTTTTATCTGTTTAAGAAATAACAAAAACATAACAAGGAAGATTACAATAACAGCTGGGAAGGCAAATAGAGTGGTTAAGAGTGAATCATCCGCAGCTGTAAAGAGGCTACAAGCAGCTGGCAGAGCAGAAACTAATTGGATGAGCGAAACCAAGCTGAAGGTAATGAAAGTAATGAAAGATTGAGAAGAGAAAGAACAAACAAGGTAAAGAAAAGTAATGAACAAGGTAAAAGAAAGATAAGAAGTGAAGATAGTGGGGGAAGAAAAAGCCAAACCGGGGCAAGATAGGCGAAATATCCAAGACACGAAGGAGGGAAGAGAGAGCGGACGGAGACAACGGTGACAACGGGCGGAGAGAAAGCCAGAGCGGGGTGAGTAGAAGGAAAGAGAGAGCCAAGGCAGAGAGGAGACAGCGGAAAGGAGAGAAAGCTAGACCGGGATGAGCAGAAGGGAAGAGAGAGCCAAGGCAGAGAGGAGACTACGGACGGAGAAAAAGCTAGAGCGAGACGCGAAGGAGGGAAGAGAGAGCCGAGGCAGAGAGGAGACAGCGGAAAGGAGAGAAAGCCAGACCGGGGCGAGCAGAAGGGAAGAGAGAGCCGAGGCAGAGAGGAGACAGCAGACACAAGAGAAAGCCAGATCGGAACGGGAAGGAGGAAAGAGAGTGCCGAGGCAGAGAGGAGATAGCGGAAAGGAGAGAAAGCCAGACCGGGGCGAGTAGGAGGGAAAAGAGAGCCGAGGCAGAGAGGAGACAACAGACGAGGAGAAAAGCCAGACCGGAGCGAGTAGGGGGGAAGAGAGAGCCGAGGCAGAGAGGAGACAACGGAAAGGAGAGATAGCCAGACCGGGGCGCGCAGAAGGGAAGAGAGAGCCAAGGCAGAGAGGAGATTACGGACGGAGAAAAAGCCAGATCGAGACGTGAAGGAGGAAAGAGAGAGCCGAGGCAGAGAGGAGACAGAGGACACAAGAGAAAGCCAGATCGGAACGGGAAGGAGGAAAGAGAGTGCCGAGGCAGAGAGGAGATAGCGGAAAGGAGAGAAAGCCAGACCAGGGCGCGCAGAAGGGAAGAGAGAGCCAAGGCAGAGAGGAGACTACGGACGGAGAAAAAGCCAGATCGAGACGTGAAGGAGGAAAGAGAGAGCCGAGGCAGAGAGGAGACAGCGGACAGGGAGAAAGCCAGATCGGGACGGGAAGGAGGAAAGAGAGTGCCGAGGCAGTGAGGAGATAACGGAAAGGAGAGAAAGCCAGACCGGGGCGAGTAGAAGGGAAGAGAGAGCCGAGGCAGAGACAGCAGAAGGAGAGAAAGCCAGACCGGGACGAGTAGGAGGAAAGAGAGAGCCGAGGTAGAAGGAGACAACGGACGGAGAGGAAGCCAGACCGGGGCGAGTAGAAGGGTAGAGAGAGAGGAGACAACGGATAGAGAAAAAGCTAGATCGGGACGTGAAGGAGGAAAGAGAGAGCCGAGGCAGAGAGGAGACAACAGACGGTGAAAAAGCCAGATTGGGTAGTGAAGGAGGAAAGAGAGAGCCAAGGCAAAAAGAGATAGCGGACGGAGAAAAAGCCAGACCGAGGCAAGTAAGAGGAAGAGAAAGGAAGAGAGAGCCGAGGCAGAAAGGGAACAACGGACGGAGAAAAAGCCAGGAAAGAGAGAGCCGAGGTAGAGAGGACTCAGAGGACGGAGAGAAAGCCAGATCGGGGTGTGAAGGAAGAAGGAGGGGATAGTGAAGGAGAGACAGACAGGTGCAAAGGAGGAAGAGGGGAAATAACAGGTTGAGAGGAAATAAGGAATGAGAACAAGATTGTAAGAACACCTAATTAAAGGGAGAGAATAAACAACAAATCGAATAAATAACAACAAAATAAAAATGACTACGAGAAGGACAAAGCAACAGCTAACTTTTAGCCAACAAAGAAGACCCTCATATGATGCAACACCCAAAATACAAGATCAACAAAACATACTGGAAGAGCTTAAAGCAATTTACAACGAAATGAAAGAGGATATTAAAGAGTTAAAATTGGACATGAACGCAATGAGACGGGAGATAAAACAAGAAATTCGACAAGAAATAAGGACGGAAATAAAAGGAATTAAAGAAACATTAGGCAAAGCCACTGAGGATATTAAAAAAATAGATAAAAAAAATTCAAAATGGAAGAAACAACTGAATATATTAACGAGAGGGTTACACAAATAGAAAACACATATGACAAAGACCTAGATGAGAGGGCATTACAAGACCTAAAACAAAGAGAGAACTGTTTAAAAATAAGAGGCTTGAAAGAAAAAGAGAACGAGGACTTATACGAATATTTGACACCGATATTAGCGGATTATGTGGGAACGGAGAATGAACAATTCCAACACGAAATCAACAAGATGTACAGACTTAACTCTAAAATTGCAAAACAAAGAAAACTTCCCAGGGACGTAGTAGTTTATTTCACAAGAAAAAAGATAAGAGATGAAATATTACAAATTAATTATGAAGAAAAATTAGAAGCAGACGGTGAGGAATTAATTATTTTTAAGGACGTCCCACTAAGAATTCTGAAAAAAAGGAACGACTACAAACCACTAACGACTTTACTAAAACAAAACAACATAGCATACAGATGGGAAAGATTGGAGGGTGTGTCTTTTAAATACAAATCAGATTTCTATAAAATCAATTCAGTAATGAAAATGAAAGACTTCCTTAAAAGATTCAAAAAAGACTTGGAAAGACGAGGAAATTCCCTACAAACTGAAGGGAATGGTAAACAAAGAATGAGAGAACCAAGAGAAGATGAACCAAGAACAGAACTGGTAACTGTACTGGTAACTGTCCAGTCCAGTCTAGGCAATAAAACCAGCACTCTTGAGGGGGTTAGTCCTCTGTTGGTAGGGTTGCCACTGAAGGGGGGGGGGACAAAGGGGAAGGTTTACTGCCTGCTTTTAACATCTGTCTGGCAGTACATTATTTTAGTTGTTTTGATGAGCAAGAGCTTTACTTGCCCAGCAAAGGAAGGAAGTGTTTTACAATGGAGGAAAGTGTTGAACACAGTCATGGAGTAGCCATTAGGATCTTGCAAGACTGAAGGAGATAGAGAGGGGGAATACAATTGCAGTATCATGGAAGAGGGGAGTGCAACAGGGTGCTGTTTGTCCCCAAACTGTCTGTAGGTCAAATAGCCTAAATGACTTTGCTAACAAACCCATGGGTTGAAAAAGATGATACTTAATACATGGTTGATTGGGGGCAGGGTGGGGGGTGGGAGGAGAAGCAATGCAAAATGTGGAGATGGCTATCCAGGATTTGATCATGACTGATCATGCTGACTTGGTGTGCATCACAGAGATCTGACTGATGTAGTTAAATTGTTTCAGCTTTTCTCATCAAAGTTCTTTGTAAAGTAGCAGCCTCAAGAGGCAGGGGGCAGGGAGGTGATACTGCAATTGTCTGTTTTGATTCTATCCCCTGACCAGGTGTCCTATGATGTTGGCAGCAAACTTTGAGTGTCTATATCTAGATTTGCATTGCCAGAACAGAACAGGGATTCCATTGAGCATCCACTCTGCTGCTCAACAATCTGTCCTCCTCAGATAACTTCTTGTGGTGCTGGGAAACTTCAACATTCATGCTGAGATTGCCCTGTTGGAAGTGACTCAGTTTTTCATGGCCTCCACAACAACCATGGATCTGTTTTGAGCACTACCCGGTCGAATACCCACTCATCCTTCTGGTCATACTCTAGATCTTGCTTTTTGTGCTAGACAGACTGGTAGTGTCTTAGTTTGGAGCTATTTTCTATAGTTCCACTATCATGGACTCTGGTCAAATTTAGGCTCACTGGGACAGAAAACCTCTGCAGCTGAGGTGGACGAATTAGGGTGGTCTACCTGAGGTATGTGGATCCAGATGGATTCTAGTCCAATGCCAAAACTGTTGAAATATGCTGGTTAACACAAGAGTTGATTCTGTCAATGTGGATTGCAGCAGTTCAACTGGAATATCATCTGTTCCTGGTGATATCATTTTCACAATTTCTCTTATTGTACTTTCCACTTCACTTTTTAGAATTTGGGGTTCATGTTCATATGTCACTTCATTCCATGTGTCCTTTATTTTGTCATCTCTTTTGTATAATTCTTTTGTGTATTGCATCCAAAATCTTTTTTATTTCCTCCTGGTCTTGAATTATGTTATTTTTATTGTCATAGGAGTTTATCACATGGGAGGAATTTTTCTCAATTGAGAATGGAGCCAATTCATAATTACGTGAATTCGCTAGTTTAGTGAATTTACGTAAAATCTGGTTGCATTTGGAATGACTTCGGAATGATTTCCCATTTCCTGAAAATGACCCCCCCCCCATTGCCTGAAATTGCATGAGATACTCTAATATGCAAAAATGTAAAACCCCATGATTGCATTTGGAATGACTTCCCATTGCCCAAAATTGCGTGAGATACACTCATTTGCAATAATTTGAAACCCCATGATTGTGTTCAGATTGCCATTGCATTATACTCTCAAATTCCGTCGTATGATAAACTCCATAGAGCATCCCAGTCCTTGGTTTGAATTTTCCTTTCTTTGATTTCCTAGATCTTGTGAAATAGATCTCTTGCTCTTCCTTTTTTGTTGTTGTCTTCTATTTCTCTGCATTGATCATTGTAGTAATTTTCTTTACCTTTCTGCACAAGCCATTTTACTGTTGCATTCACAATTCTTAGTTTGTTCCTACCTCCTTTTTGTTTTTCTTCTCTACTTTTCTTCTTACCTTGTATTTATGACATTTTGGATGGTATTCTACTGAATATCATCCAAAATGTCCTAGAATTCATATCTTGAGCCCAAGAGAAGAGAGACGAGGAAAGCTGGAGACAAGTACCTGCCAGATGTGTAGCTGGAAATGTTTTCCTGTTTTCAAGCTGAGTCAGGGAAGGAACATCCCTTTTCCAGTTCACCTGGAGAGATTTGTCATCCCCCATAAAACCAACTGAACCTTTGAACCTCTGATTTGCTGGCAAGGTGAGTGATCCAGGGCTGCTGCATGGCTAAGTGGCTATACTCCTGCAAAAGTAGATGACAGTCTCCTCTTACTCCACATATCCTTCTTGGCCTGCAAACAGTCTTCTGAGTAGAGAACTTTGTTTAGCAGTACCACTTGGATGTCTGTCAACATGGGGAAACAAGAAAGGGTGGAAATAGCTGCATGCAAATCCTGGGGGGTGGGCATGGGAGGGATTGTTTTCTGTATAGAAAACAATATCTTTGTGCATTTTTTTAACCCATGGTGATGTGCTTTCCCCCCCCCCCTTCTGAATACAATCTAAATTGTGGATAGTCCTCAAAAGCCACATAGGTTTTGAGAACTCACTCCTGGTGTGAAGGAAGGAAAAGTTAAATTATACATTAATACCCATGAGAAAAAAAAAACCCTGAAAATTTTTATCCCTATATAGAGGGAACATATTCAATGACATATACTTCTTCTTAGACACATGTAGGATTTTTCTTGGTTTCATGATCCATCTTCCTTTGAGCAGTATTGGAATACTGGAAAAGCAATGCACATATATGATATATCGCTAACAAATGAAAAGAGACTAGCATTTTATGAGTAACTCCTTTTATCATATTTAGGAGAATATTCAGAATTGGGATGAGCCTAATAATTTCAGCTATTACCATGTAGCCTGAATGGTGTAAGTGAAATGGGTAAAGTAAGCATTTCTTAATGCAGAACACTGTTGGACCATGGAAACTCTTATCACATGAAATGATGGCCATCAGCTCAATTGGACCTAAAAGAGGATAATGCATATTCTCAGAGGATAAGGTTATCCATTGCTAGAAATCATAGATGCTATATATTACATCTCTTATTAGAGCAGTATCCCTCTTAGTGTCAATTGTAAAAGAACATCTGCAGGAGGCTGCTATTGCACTTCTGTCTAGCTTTGGGGTCTCCTGTTGGGGCATCTAATTGGCCATTGTGGGAACACCATGCTGGACCAGAAAGGATTTTAGTCTAACCTGCAGGGCTCTTCTTAGAACTTATTACATACTATCAAAGGCTAACACTGTGATAAAATTACTTGGAAATCCTGACATGACACAATACTTTGAACATGTCCTTCTACATTGTACATTGTATTGTGCAATTGTTATATTGCTAATTTTTGTATTGGTCAATGTCCGAATAAATTTTACTACTACTTGTTGTTTTTAATATTAGTAACAACAGCAGCAGTAGCAACAGCCACAGCAACATTGAACTACACATTATTCACTCAGTACTAAACAATGGATGCTACTCAGTACTGAGCATTGGATGCACCACTACATTCAATGGTGTATAGCACAAAGTAAAAGTTCAAAGGACTCTAATTTAAAGGTTCTATATTGCAACTAGTATACTACTACTACTACTATACTAGTGGCTAATACTATTAGTACTGTAGTAACAACAACAACATCAATAACATCATCATCATCATCATCATCATCATCATCATCATCATCATTCTGTTTATTAAAGCCTCTCTGTATCCATGAAGGTGAACAGACATTGGAATAAGAGTGATTGTGTTGTTGGGGACAAGAAAGGGCAGATGGGTTTCAAAGACCTTGGCAGTCTTATACATCCCTTTGCAGCCATTCATACAGAATCATTGCTGCATCTACACTAGTTATGACTGATAAGAGCCTCCTTGGAATGTATGTTTGGTATAAACAACAAGCTGGGTACAGATGCCTTGGGCTAAAATTCAAATTATGTATCATAAATTGTTAATGTTGGTTTTCATAGTGCTGGATTGGCTACCTCATGCTTTTTTGCTTGTTTGGGGGTTTGGGAATGCAAGAGGGAGGGAAAATCATTAGAAACATTTGCCAGCTCTCAGTAATAAAGTATCTGATTTAATTTTGTATCCAGGAGTCACTATAAATGTATTATACAAAGAAACAACACAGTCACATGCAGATGTTAATCCACTTTTTTTGGGAGGGGGGAGGACATTCCACAGTATATTAAAATGGATGAAAATTTAAGTAGGTAGATAGATTGACAGATTCACAGTAACTCAATTTTTTTAAATATCACTCAAGAAAATTAGCAGCAGAAAATTAGCAGCCTATACAGAAAGAAAAAAGAAAATTAGCAGCCTATACAGTAGAAAAATCCTGCAGCAGTTGCATATACTTAAATGAATTGCTGAATGAACTGATACACACATTTAGAAATATTTTTCACTTCAGTAATATGCTAACCAAACATGGAGAGACAAAATAATATTCAGCATATATTGAAGCACTCTTCACTTTGTCTAGACTCCCATTGTGGGATGAAGAAAATAGGATTTTGCAATGTATCTGGCTAAATCCTCAATATAAGTAATGAAGTGAATTAGGCTGATCTGGGCTGATTTGTACCAGCTCCAGAGCATATTGTATTGGTCCTCTTCAGTTCCAGATGGGAGCATCATAATTTTAAGCCTTTCTCAGAACTGAAGCAAAAACAAATTAAAACAATCCGAGATCTTGGGCAAAATCCATAATTCTGACAGGAAATCACATTTTTAAGCACATTATATAATATTTTGTGCAGAAATATTATTTTTAGTGCAGAATCTCTTGCTATTTTTTTGGATTTTTTTTAGCAGAATAAATCTCAAAAAATGAATCGGATTCAAAACGGTCATTTTTGACAACTTTTCCGCAGCAGGAAGAACATTCCTTTAAAAAAAAATCTTAGTACTTTCTTTGAGAATTAAATCAGCAAATAATTACAAAGCATAAAGAATACCCTGAGATTTCTAGAACAGCAGGGAAATAAAAGGCTCTTGTTAAATAGGCAAGCATTACTATCTTGAACCATGTTAAGCTTTTTGAGGCAGGAATTCCTATTCACCATCCCACCTTGAAAGTCAGAGTACGATTGAGCTTGATCAGGTTAGGAGACCGGGGACATTGAGAAGGGATGTGGTAGAATCTTACTGAAACTCTGCAGAGGTGCTACCAATCACAGTTGGCAGTACTTGACTAGGTGAAGCAATGGTCTAACTCCATTATAGGCAGCTTTATGTGCTTCTTTTATCTCAGAAGAGTCAGAAAAAGTGACAGTTTTTAATAGTCAAAATTAAGTTTCACTGAAAAGTTCAGAGAAAAGGTATATTTTTATTCTGATTTCATATTATCTAATAAGAATGGAGATTTTTTTTTTTAAAAAAAAAAATCTTCCCACTGAATATATTCTGCCTGCCTGCCTGCCTGCCTGTCTGTCTGTCTCCCTCCCTCCCTTTCTCTCTCTCTCTCTCTCTCATTTGGCTATTTTCATTTTTCAAGAGGGTTTTTTTTTTAATTTGTTTCTTTGGGCTGAAACAGATAGCCTGAAAATAGCGGATTGGGGCCATGCTGCAGCTGGTCGCCCCAGGGCCAAAACAACTGCATGCCATGAACCCAATACACCCTAAAAGCAGCCAAAATTAGAGGGAAAAAGAACTGCACCTATTTAGGCTGGTAAAGTGCTGCCTTTGGTGGCTCCACCACAACCCCATGATGACTTCTGGGTGCTCTGGCAGTGTGCGATGTGTAAACACCACGTCCCTGGAGTGTCTTGAAGCTACCCCATGTAACTCACCAGGGTGGCTTCTGGATATTTTTTGGGCTTGCGGCATGCAATCACCATGCTCCCAAGATGCCCAGAAAGTGGCTTTACTGGGCCATCTGTTTTGGACTTTTTCTTTTCTTTTCTTTCTTTTCTTTCTTTCTTTCTTTCTTTCTTTTTTTCTTTTCTTTTCTTTTCTTGGCTAAACATTTATTTGTTCAAAAGCAATTCTTATGGTGACACATTTTTTTTTTACCAAAAATGTGTTTGTATGCAATATATACTGATTTTATATAAAAAATTTTGACAGAATTATGTGTCACCTACTTAGCTGCATAACCACTGTAGTTACATATATATGTAGTGTCTTCCACCTGTTCCACCCTGCAATCTCACTTATCAGACAGCAGCCACTGCAATCGGTGGTACCAATGGAGAAGTAACTGACTGACTTTCCCATTTCCTTTTTTGAGCAATGTCCAGGGCAGGATCCTGAACCCAATTGTAGCACAGAGATTGCTCAGATGATGGGAATAGAAATGTCAGCCAGCAGTTTCTCAGTCAACAAGGGAACAGACTACCATCGGCTGCAATAGCTGATGTCAAGTAAGTGGGAATTGGGAGACTCTTCACAGTCCCTACATATCCCACAAAGTAGTGAATACACAGAGATTCTGAATGCAAACCATCATGAATATTTACTTCCTATAATTAGCTTTGTGAATTCTGCCCCCTCTTTTTGTTGTTGTTGTTGTTGTTGCTGCAGAAAATACACTTTTTGTATATTAAGAAAAATGGATTTTATGGAAATGAAATTTTACACACACACACACACACACACACACACACAGCCAACTGGAAAAAAAACCCTCATGGTGGTTAACCCCACTTTAGCAGTGTGTCTATGTGAAGTGATACATAATGCCAATAATACATATCTAAGTGAGGATCTTGTACAGCTCCTACATAACATAGTTACACTATGCTTTGGAGGCAATGCTGACAGTGGCATCAAGGACACAATGGGAGATACTGCTACAAGGAAAGAAAGATGACAAAGTCAGCATGAGCTCTAGGAGGAAGTAAGTGTTGGCTAACCTATTACAAAGTGTATGATTTTGGGGGAGATCCACAAACCTAAAAGCACCCAGGAGAGGTTTTGAAGATGGCTCTTGCCATTGGACAGATGATTTTCTAAGTACTTGTCCCATATCACCTTTATTTCTGAAGATCTTTCTGTAGGAGCCAGGCATTTTGGAATGGAATGTTGAAAGCTGGAAGCCACCTCATTTGATGGCCATGGTCATTGTAGCAGAGACAAAGTAATGAACTCAGTGTAGTGCACTAATAGAATTCTAGGCCTAGTTTGGAGCTTTGTATTGACTGAAGTCTTTTGAATGCTATCTTCATTGAAGAGCAAATAATAAAAAAGATCTACTGAATTCCATAGAAACCAAAAAGGTGTATATTACTTTGAACCTCTCTATTTTCGTATGAATATCTCCAAGCCTTGTCCTCTGAATACCCATTGCCTTCTTTTAGCATAAGTTTTCCTCTCTCTCTCTCTTTTTAACTGTTGGCTGGTTCAAAATGAAACTGATGATTAATCAAACATTTAGGATAGATGGAATTTTTGCCAGCAAAACGAACTTCTTTTTCTTTTGTATTCTGAGCATGCAAATGATGATAAAGTAGTGCCCTATAGCTGAATAGAAGCAGATGCACGTGGCAAAAATAAGAAAAACAGACACAGATGGCGTGTCACATGTGTGACTTCTTAATTTATCCCTCTTTGTGCAATGCAATGATCTTTGCCAATAGGCTGCATTCATTGCTTTTCCATTTCCTGAGGGAAGTTATCCCTGCTCCTCCCCAAGTCTGTTGTATATTGCTACCACAGTGGCAATATACAGAGACTAATTCTATCTTTTGCAAACCACTCTCCTCTTTTCCATTCAAAGGCTGTGAAAGCAAAATTTCTTCATTCAATTCACAAGCCATATGCTTCTTTAGAATTGTGATGCTGTCCCTCACTCTCTTCCTGCCATGGATGTGTGGTAGTTTTTTGGGGTTTTTTATTATTATTATTTTTCAAAAAGAATAACTCACTTTTAATTTGACATTCAGAATCCATACCTGTCCCATGAAATTTGCATAGAGTTGGGATAATCTACATTATTTGGGTTTTTATGTTTCCCGTGAGTCATATTGAAATGGAATTTGCATGCCAGCTTCATAATAGTGAATCACAATGCAATTCTCTGTGAAGTTTCAGAAATGCAGATGTGAGTGTATATATGTACATATCTGTGTGGGTATGTGTATATAAATATACACAGACCATTACATCCTCTGTTTTTTAATGCTTACATAATGCAAGTCAAAATAACTTATCAGCATATAACATACAATTGAATGAAGTTCTCAATTATTTCCTTCCTTCCTTCCTTCCTTCCTTCCTTCCTTCCTGGGGCTTGTTGAAAGAATAAAAAATTAGGAATTTTATTAAAATACAGGGAGGAAATTTCAAGAGTATATGTAGTTTACTTCATCTCTGTGCTGTCTTGTGATCAGTGTGTTAACAGACATTGTTAGGTCACTGTTTTGAGGGTGTAACAGACATTGTTAGGTCACTGTTTTGAGGGTGTAGTCCAAAATACACTTTGGGATGGAACAGATTGCCAAAATAGGGCAGATTGGGTGCCACTTGGCCCGGCGCCACATCCAAGTGCCGCTTGGCCTGGCTCCACAGCAACTACATGCTGTGACCGCAATATGCCCTGGAGCAAAAAGGATCCACTACTATTTGGGCCAGTAAAAAGACACCCTAGGCAGCCTGGCCACAACTCCAGTGACATGGGGCAGGGAAACACAACAGCCCCGGAGCATCTGGTCAGCCAGGGTGGTTTCTGGACATCTCGGGGGGGGGGGCGGCATCTAAATGCCACACCCTCAAGCTGAGCAGAATCTGGCTTTACTGACTGGTTTGTTCTGAGCCTTTATTTATTTATTTACTTATTTATTTACTTACTTACTTAAAATAATAATAATAATAATAATAATAATAATAATAATTTTTATTTCTAGCCCGCTCCTCTGAACGAGCAATTGGGGCGTGGTACAGAAGAAAGTTAAAACATCAACAGTTAAAATCCAATTCTATCCCCACCTACCCCCCCCCCCCCTTAAAAAGAGATTAAACCAACAAGTTCAAACAAAGTGCAAATAGACAGACAATCAACAATAACCAATAACAAACTAAAGTTCCTTGAGCTGTATAAAAGGATAAGACTAGAAACTGACCAAGGCCTGCCAGAAGAGATGCATCTTTAGGGCTTTCTTGAAACCATCGATAGAATAAGAATCGTGAGGTTACCAGTGCATGTGTCACAGTTTCCAGATCCCTCACATCAAGGAAAGGGCGCAGCTGGAGGATCAGCCGAAGCTGATAACAGATACTCCTGACCTTCGCATTCACCTGACTAGTCATGTGAAGCAATTGGTCAAGGAGCACCCCCAGACTGCAAACAGAGTCCTTCGAGGAGAATGTGACTCCATCGAGAACTAGGGATTGTATTCCCAAACCCAGTTTCGGGCCTGTAACAGTGAGTACCTCCATTATGTCTGGATTGAGTTTCAGTCCCACCTTTCTCCTTATATAGGAATCACAGTGGCTTACAAGCACTTTTTAAAATGGGTGCCATTTTAAAAAAAATATTCATACAATTTTTTAAAAAAAATATTAAATGACAGTTCACTTAAAATATAAGGTTAAAGCAATATACTACAAAATGAGAACATAGTAGATAAAAACATTACTTCATTAAAAGCTTATTTTGCCCCATAAATTATAAAGCAAAGGCCTTCCTGAATAATAATAAAAAGTCATTGCCTTGTGGCAAAAGAAAAAGACAGGGCCAACAAAAATCCCCACCAGGGAGAGGAATTCCACATTTGTGGCTGCTAGGTCTATTATTTATTGTTTTATTTTATTTTTAGGCTGCCTTTCTCCCAGAATGGGACCCAAGGAGTTTCAGTAGATAAAAACATTTTAAAAACCTATGGTAAATAATTAAACCAGTTAAAATTATCTAATTAAAACAGTATAAAATTAGCATAGAAACATAACTAAAACACACACCACATATAAAACCACCCTGTCATGCTTATCATGTTAAAAATCCTGCTTAAATAAGAATGCTTTTGCTTGCCAGCAAAAGACAAGCAGGGAGAGGTCCAGCCTTGCTTCCTGTGGAAGGGAGTTCCAGAGGGTAGGAGCAGCCACCGAGAAGGTTGTCTCTGATTTCCTTACTAAGTGAGCCTGCAGTGGTGGTCGGACCAAGAGAAAGCCACTTTGAAAGGAATCTGGATAATCCACTTCATCCAGAAACCCCTGCAGCTGGAAGACCACCACTTGCTCCAGAACCTTGCCAAAGAATGGAATATTAGAGACTGGATGATAGTTATCCAAAATGGTGGGATCCAGGGATGTCTTTTTCAGTAATGGCCTCACCACAGCCTCTTTTAGGCAGGATGGAAATCTGCCTCGCTGCAGTGAGGTATTCACCACTTCCCCTTACCCACTCTGTCAACCCCACTTTAGCTGCTTTTAGGAGCTAGGAAGGACAAGGATCCAGTATGCTAGGAAGGGCAAGGATTCCTCACTTCTCCTAGAATCCTGTCCACATCCTCAGGCTGCACAAATTAAAACTTATCCAATAATACAGGACAAGCAGGCACAAAGATTACATCCATTGGACATGTATCAACTACAGCATCCAAGTCAGAGTGAATCAAAGCGATTTGGTCTGCAAAGTGTCTTGCAAATTCTTCACATCGAGCTCTATGTTTCCTTCTTGGGAGCCAGAATGTAAAAGGCCCCAGACCACTCAGAACAGTTCTGCTGAACAACACTGTGCAGACACAATGGTGGCAGAGAAGTATAATTTCTTTGCTGCCACCATGACCATGGCGTAGGCCTTCCAATGGGCTCTAGCCTGTGTTTGGTCGGACTCACTCTGAGTCTTCTGCCACTTCACTCTAGTCTCCGTCCCACTCATTTCATCACTACCAGATTCCTATTGAACCAGGGGGGACATTTGGCACCACTTCATAGGAGGGGATGCTTAGGAGCAATCATGTCCACTGCCCTGGCCATTTCCCTATTCCAGAGATCCCAGGTAGACAAAGCTGGAGGAGATCACCCCCTCCCCAAACCTGCAGCCAGGTCTCCAAAATACAAGGCAGGCCAGCATGCTCATACAGATTGAAGTCTTGGATGACTGGTGTCTTTCCAGTCAGTGACCTGGCAATGAGCAGAAGCAGTTTCAGACCAGGGGCCTGTTACCAAGGCTATCCGAAATGGGGGTCAGCTTGGGAGTAACCAGCACCCTGTGGCTCTCCCTTCTACTGATTCCCTGTACAATATCTCCCTCTGTCCATTACCATCATAATGGCTGCTCCCTGGACTGTTTCCCTTCCTTATAGCATATTTTGCTATTAACAAGTAGCAGGTTGTTTTAAAAGCTGTCAGCAGCTCAAACTACCCCTCTTCTCCCAGCTAAATAGAGTGGCCCTAGCCCTCACCTCCCTGGTGTCACCACTTTGGTAGTAACTCTGCTGGTGGCGGGCCTACTGCAGCAGGCACTGAACTGATATCCCCTTTCCTAGGGGACAGGTGTTCCTCCTTGGCTATGCAGCAAAGAACTGGCTGGTTGCTGGGAGGTTCTGGCAGGGAGCAGTCTCACGAAGTCCACCAGGTAAGGTGAGGCCAGCAGGAGCCACATCAGTAGCAACAGCAGCAGTAGGCAGGTGGTGACACATCTTTTCCTGTGAGTGGAGGTGGCAGTTCTTCTCTTCCCCCTGTGCTAAAGGATAAAATTATTCTTCATACAATATGCCCCACCTTTCAACATTCCCTCAGCCATATTTACTTGATCACCTAGGCATCAGTTAGGCCTTACGGTCTGAAGAAGATTTTGTAACTGTAGTCATCTGGACAACTGTTACAGTACTTCCACAAACTGAAACCTGGCTTTATCTGAATTCCAACCCAGGAATTCTGTAAATACATTCTGCTGAACATGGTTACAGAACCCCCTTCACACATTTGTGCTTAGTGCGCAAAGGTCTAAATTACTTATGAGTGATCAGGACAGTCTGAACCGCAGCACATACATGCATGTGCCTGTACCTGTCCTCCTTGTTAGTTTTTCACTTATTCAGATGAATCCTGAGTGGGCATCCTATCTATTGAAGAACAAGGAAAGGGACAGTCCATAACATGTTCTAATGTTACAATTCTTTTTCAATGAATCTTAGAATATGCAAAATTCCCTTCTACTTGTTAATAATTTTAACAAAGTGAACACTGTACATGGATGCTGCCTATTCCTTCCTTAATTCTATTCTTTATCCCTCCTTTATTCTTTCCATTTGCATTTCTCTCTTAAACATTGTGTGTGTGTGTGCGCGCATGTCTGTTGAATATAATTTCTAATAACTTGCCATGAATGAGCTTAATCATAAAATTATTCTTCATACAATACTCAGTTGGTTATACGATGTTTCAAGAAATTACACAAAATGATTTATGGTGATACTATTCTAAAATATTCACATGATTATAAGCCATTTATTGAATGACCCTGGACAACCTCTTCATAAAAGACAGATATAATTGAATAAACAAGAAATGGGGGGAAATAACATCTAGGTCAGCAAAAATGCTGCTTCCATTCATATGGCACAGTAATGGGAATGCACATTTCAAATGTGCAAATATCTAGTAATTTTTCTTCCATGACAAACTGAAATAACATAATTTGAGCTTTGCTTAAATTTTCTCCTTGGCCATTCCTATTGTAGCAACTAACAAAAGTAAAGGAAGGAAGAGACATTTGTTTCTGAAGGTATATAGTAGGTGTTTTGTTTTATAATGATCCATTTATCACTGATAAAGATACATTAACTCATATGAATGTAAACATAAACCAGATTGGAATGAAAAACCACAAAATCTGATTACAACAGTACATATGTAATTTGAATACATATTTAATAAATTTTTGCTTTATATTTTAAAAACCCATCAACTCCAAAGAAGGTAAAAGGACTTTGGTTAGAACTAAGAGTGCAGTTTGTCTCTCTGAGGTGGATATTGCTGGAGTAGATTAGGTACAGTAGAGGATGGTCCACTATTTTCACTAGGGGAGGGAAATTGTGTTGCTGGAAACTTCATTCATAGCCATTTGGTGAGACACCAAAATATTTCTTAAGTTTAGGTACTCTTTTGTTTTGTTTTGTTTTTTAAAAAAACTTTATATGCCAATGGTATTTGCTGCAACCTTACAGTTTTGAACATTTCAGTCCTATACTAAACTAAGCCCTGTTAATCTCTGTTCATTTTCATCTGAATATGCCTGTATAGGGTTGGGCTACTAGAAACATACTTCAGGAAGCAAAATCTCCACTTATGACCAGTGATACAATGAGGGTCACTGCTATTACTAGTGTATAAAAACCATAAATGACTGCAAAGCCAGGTGTTCAGAAGATTTTCTTCTCCATCAACAATCTATTTAGGATTTAAAATCAGTTGGAATATATTGGAAGGTTGTTCCTCAGACTAGTGTGCCCTGTGGGGTTACCAGAAGGCACAACACTTCCTTGGTGATGACACTCCAGTTCCAACATGCCGTTTTGTTAGTGGTTACTTGCTCAGTTACATCATTCAGGTATTATTATTATTATTATTATTATTATTATTATTTAAAAAAACTTTTTTTTACTGCAGAAGCAAGAGTTTCTGGTGTTTGTTTGCACTGTTTTGATTATTATCAGATGTTTTTAATATGTGATATCATATTAAATTTTTAATATGTGATATCAAATGTATATATTTCTGAAGCTTGCTGTCTCCACTGGATCCCTATGACAAAGGTTCACACGAATAATATAACACAGTTTCCTATGTAACATATAGGAAAATGAATAGAGGGTTAATGAAGAATCTCCATGCATAATTATCCAGCATTTATTTGAAGAGTGATCTGGGACAGAAAAAAGGAAAGGGGGAAAGGAATTGGAGTACTGTCAACCCTCAGCTAATATTTGTTTTGTTTCTTTTCCAGATGGAATTAGGGAGAGGGAAATGGAGAGCAGAAGCTTTGCATAATAGCTTGTGTGCTACTTTAATCAAGTATTCACTAGTAATTTACTCCATGCCCCACTTTCTTCCTTATGCACTTAACACAAGCAGACTCGAACACAATGATAACTTTTTAATTATTTGTCACTTTGAATCTATATGAGTCAGAGACTCATTAAATTGGAAATGAGAGAACATTTGCCGGAGGGTCCTTGTGAGGTACGGTGAATGAAACATGGAATACCCATACAGTAGTGAAAGGTTTGTCAAAAAAAAAAAAAAAATTATTAGTATGTGCAGTCAGCTTACCAGTGGCTGAAATGAAATCCCATTAGTAAAAACAAGAGAAAGGGAAGGATGCAAAAATAATATATTATGTGGCCTCAAATTCTAACTTGTGAGGGAAGGGCAGAAAGAGAACATTATGAGGGTAAAATGAGATCACGGGTTTTCATTCCTTGACAAAGCATGAAAACATTCATTTAGTTGCCAATGTATTAATAAAACTGATACATTAATTACAACAATGGATAAAAACGGGGGAGAAAGGAAGTAATTTGTTACCTTGCATGTTCTGCATTTTTATAAAATAACACATCATATTACCAATTTGTGACATGTTACATTTATTTGCACTACATTGTATTTAATGTTTTAATGGCTGAATAAACATTTAGATTTTTTAAAAAAATAAAAATTAAAAAATGTAAATTAAAATGCAAAAATCAAAATCAAATGGCCCAGCTCCCTTAAACACCCATGCAAATATGAGATAATATATTGGGCAATGTTGCTTGTTACTGAATATATATATATATATTTTTAAAAAATATCAATTTGATTGATTGATTGATTGATTTATACAATTTGTATGCTGCCTTTTTCTTAGCAGGAAATCCAAGGTGGCTTACAAAATGTTAAAACAAGATAAGCTAAAAAAAAAAAAAACTGATAGTGAAAAAGTTAAAACACAATTAAACAAACCACCACATTAAAACACCATTAAAATAAGTATAAATAATAATGCTTAGAGTTATGCTGTCAGGATGTGCTGCTCAAAATTGTAACGAACATTATTTTAACCTGATTTTTTTTCCAACTTTTGCTCAGTCAATAGCACTGAATGAAGCTGAGCAGGGTTTCACGTTGAATTAGGTTCTATGACTGTTAAGGAAGAGCTTTACACCAATAACAAGAGCTACAAAATGATTTCAACCCAAAATTGAAGGTCTGTCAGAACAAAATCTACTTGGTAATGAAGACATAAGCCCAAAACAGATGGGCAGATGAGGGTGGCCCTGGGGCATGGAGTTTACACCCCGAGACTACCCTGAGCCTGTCTAAGGATGCCCAAAACCAGCTTCAGAAGAAGTGGTTCTTTTATACTTCTATTTAGGGCCACAGGAGGAGGCACTCCCAGGGTCACAGGGTGTGTTCACCATAGACCTGGGGCGATTGCGCTGGGAGTAACTTCTAGCCACTCCTTCTGCATCACCCCATAGAGTATTATAAACCTTATTTAATTGTTAAGTAAGTGTGTGGAAATAACATGTGAAGAAGGAAGTACACTACCCAATGCCCCTTGGAAAAATAATTGGACATATTCCTTGAGGTTCTCAGCCACTAGAAGATTGTGCACAGAAAGGGAAATCTGTCTTATTCACATTTATCATATGGAGAGTGAAAGATGGAGGGGGTGAAGCTACAAACAAAAATTCTGCCCCCCCATGTAATTTTTCTTCCATCACTAATTTATGAATGAAATTTTGTAAACTGATTGTACTTGGAACTCTTATATTTGCTGTGTTCACATTCCTGAAGAAAATTGGGCCTGGTCCCCCGGGTTACGAAAGTAATCCGTTCCAGCACCCCTTCGATGCTATTCAATATTTACATGAAGCCACTGGGTGAGATCATTCGGAGGCATGGAACTCAGTGTCTTTGGTATACTGACGACACTCAGATATATCTCTCCATGTCCAGATTGTTGGCACAGACTTCAGATGGCATCTCTCCTCTTAATGACTGCCTTGCAGCAGTAATGGATTGGATGAGGAAAAACAGATTGAAGCTTAATCCAGACAAAACAGAGGTACTGACAGTCACAGGCCTGAAACCAGGGTTGGGAATACAATCTCCAGTCCTGGATGGAATCACACTCTCCTCCAAGGACTGTGTTCACAGCCTGGGGGTACTCCTGGATTCGTTGCTTTACATGACTAGTCAGGTGAATGTGACGGTCAGGAGTGCCTGTTATCAGCATCGGCTGATACGCCAACTTCGCCCTTTCCTGGAGATGAGGGACCGGGAAACTGTACTGTACCAGTACATGCACTGGTAACCTCATGCCTGGATTTATGTAATGTGCTCTACATGGGGCTACCCTTGTGCCTAACTTGGAAACTTCAATTAGTTCAAAACATGGCAGCCAGGCTTCTCAGCAGTACATCTAGGAGAGAGCACATCACATCTGTGCTTAAAGCTCTCCACTGGTTGCCGATTAGTTTCTGGGCACAGTACAAGGTGTTGGTCTTAACCTTTAAAGCCCTACATGGCTTGGGTCCATATTATCTCAGGGACCGCCTCTCCCCATATGACCCCCCCTGCACATTCTGGTCCTCTGGGAGGAACCTGCTGCAGCCTGTGAAAACTAGGCTGTCGCAGACTTTTTCAGCTACCGCCCCCAGGCTTTGGAATGGGCTGCCAGATGAGTTGCATCTTATAACATCCCTTGATTGCTTTAAAAAAGCTTTAAAGATGCATCTGTTTCGGCAGGCCTTCCCTGAAACCTCCTGATCCCGGCTCCAAAAATTGAGATCTACTAATGAAAGCTGACCCAGTTTGCTGCTATTCCTTTCCTCACCTAAGATCTGCCGAGGATGTATAATGTTTTTAAATCTGTTAGTGTTTTTAATTCATTGTTGATTTAATTTATTTTTAAGGGGCGGGTGGTTGGAAAGGGGTTGTGATGTATTTCTAACTTCGTATGTTTTAATCTTGTTGTACCCTGCTCCAATTGTGTCCTATAGAGGAGCAGGTTAGAAATAAAGATGATGATGATGATGATGATGATGATGATGATGATGGTTTTCATTCCAAGTTGTTTTGTAATTTTGATCAAATAAATCTATGTTATTCTTTGTTATCCAAATACCTAAGTATTTTACCTTTTAAGCTATTTTACATTGACTTATCTCTTCTAATCTTTCTTCCTCCTCTTTAGTCATTTTCTTTGTTATGATGTTAGTTTTTTACTTATTTATTTTGAAACTTGCATAGTCACCAAACCTTTCTATCTTTAAAAGAACTGATTTTATGTTATTTATTGGATTTTCAACAAAAATCACAAGATTGTAATTCAGATTGTAATTATATTTTTTTAATTTTAGGAGCTTTTGTGATTTCTTCTTGTCTAATTTTGTTATTTAACAGTTCAAGTACTGAAATGAAAAGTAGAGGGGATAGTGGGCATCCCTGCCTGACTCCTTTAGTGATATTGAATTCTTTGGATAATTGACCATTAATGATTAAACATGCTTTCTGTTTATTGTAAATGCTATGTATCCATTCCATAAATACTTTCCCTGTCTTAATTTTCCTCAGTACATTTAATATGCTGTCCCATTTTAAGGAGTCGAATGCCTTTTCCACATCTATGAATAGCATGGCTAACTTCCTTTCTTTATTGTTTTCATAAAAATCATGTATGTTAATCACAGTTCGTACATTGTTTTTCATATTTCTTTTTGGCAGAAAACCTATTTGATCTTCATGGATTAGACGCCTAAGTATTTTTTTTAAGTCTGTTGGCTAATATGAAAGTTAAAATTTTGTAATCAACATTGAGAAGGGCAATTGGTCGGTAGTTATTAATGAGAGAGCTGTCTTTTCCTTCTTTTGGTATCACCATAATATTTGCAGTTTCCCAAGATTCAGGTATCTCATTTTTTAATATCTCATTCATGGTTTCTTTCAGAGGGACGTTTAATTCTTTTTCAAATTCTTTATAATATTTGACAGGATACCTGTCCAGGCCAGGTGTTTTATCATTTTTTAAATTTTTAATTACTTCGGATATTTCTATGCTTGAAATTTCATTATTTAACAATTGAATGTCTGGCTCCGATATTTCCGCTATTTGATTCTCATCTGTAAGTTGATTGGTGTTTTTGACATTTGATCTTTATTTATCTTGCCTAAATAACTTAGTATAAAATTTTACGAACTCATCTTGGATCTATTTTGGAGAAGTCACATATTTGTCTTCTATTTTCAACTTTTCTATACATCTCTTGTCTTTTTCTTTTTTCAGTCGAATCGTTAACCATTTGCCAGATTTATTTGCAAAGTGAAAGTTATTTAATTTTGCTCTCTTGATCTTCTATTCTATTTCCTGGGATATTATGGTGTCTAATTGCTTTTGTAATATCTTTAATTGAGTCACCAAGTTTTTATTAACTAAATTATGCTGTATTTCTTTTTTCTGTTATTTTGTTTTCTAATTGTGTTATCTCTGATTGTTGTTATTGTTGTTATTTCTTTTTCTCGGCACCTCTTTTAATAAATAACCCTCTAATGACAATTTATGTGTGTCCCAGATTATCTTCATTGGCATGTTTGCTGTTTTGTTTTCTTTTAAAAAATTATTAATTTTTTCTTTTATATTTTTCTTAAAGTTCACATCTGATAGTAAATTTTGTATTCAATCCCCATTGAAAATGCTTTATTCCATTATCTAATTTTAAACAGATTGGATTGTGATCTGAATCAATCCTTGGAAGGATAGTCATGTCTTTTATTTTATATGTAAGAGATTCTGAAAATGAATTATTTTGCTCAGAAAAGTAAGTATACCCACTCTCACTATAGAGATTTGACCATGCATCTTTTAAGTTAAGGTCTTCTTTTAATTTGAAAAAGGAACGTGGAAGTTTCCCTCGGCAGTTTTTTTATTTTTTTTATTCGATCTTCTGTCTCTACAAGTATCAATCACCTCATACCAGTCACCCATTATAAGAATTTTACCACAGTTAGATTTTTCAATTTGGGATTTTAACAATTTAAAAAAAGGCCTGTTTATTTTGTAAGGGGGCATATATTCCAACAATTAGTATTTTTCTGTTATTCCTTTGAACCTCTACCCCAACGTAATTGCCAGTATCATCCTTAAAAATTTCTTTACTCATTAATTTTGTGTTTATATATAATGCCACCCCTTGTTTCCTTTTGTTGTTTAAAGAATAGTAAAGCTTCACCAGTTTCGCATTGTTAAGATATTTCACATCCTCTTTCTTAATCTTGATTTCTTGCAGACATAATATGTCACAATATTTTTTTCAAAAAAAATGCTGAATCTTTTTTATATATATTGAGTTTAATCCTTTAACATTCCAAGAGTAAAGTGTAGTTATTTTTTCCATTTTCAGTTACTCACATGTAAAAAGGAAAATAACAAATAATCAACAATAAATGAGTTAAAGCAAATGTGTTCCTTTATTTATTAAGTTGCTTGTCTTGTTTAGTAATCAATGCCTCCACTTCCTTATATTATGTTATCTTCTGTTTCTTTTTAAAGAAAAGTCAGAAATTCTTCTGCCTTATCTTTGGAGTCTAATCTATGTCTTTTTTGTTTATAAATTACAATAAGACCTTCTAATTTGTCCCAGGAAAATTTGATTTTGTTTTGAAGTAAATATTGTGTTAAATTTTTATATTACTATCTTCTTTTCAAAATAGTCTGCAGAATTTCTCTGAATATTTTCACTTCTGTCCCATCTATCGGCAATTTCTTATTATAGCGTTTTTGGATTATTTCGTCTCTAATTTTTGCCCTTGTTAGACACAGTACCACATCTCTTGGGAGATGTCTTTCTTTAGCGACTCTAGAATTAACCCTAAACAGTTTGTCAATTTTAAATTCAATTAATTCTTCTGTAACTTCTAACAGTTCTGCTAATCCTGGTAGTATTTTGTCATAAAGATTTTCATCGTCCGATTCTGGGATACCTCTTATATGAAGACATCTCTCCCTATATCTGAGCTCTTGTAGTAAAAAGGAGTTCTCTCTGAATTTTTGTTTTTCTTCCAATTTGATTTCTAAATTCTGTGTTCTATGTTTAGAAGCAGACATTTCTTTTTTAAGATTAGTTATTTTGTTAGTTATTGTATCCAGGTTTTTCTCAAGTTTGTCTAATCCTGTATTAATGTTATCATTTACCTCCTTCCTGTGTTCTTATTTCCTCCTTAAAAGTCCTAAATTCATCCATCAACATTTGGATCTGTGTCATTTCTTGATGTTTAACGGACATGTCTAAAGATTCACCTTTGCTTGACTTGTTTTCAAGTCTTAGCTATTTGAATAGTTTTCAAGACTTAGCTATTTGAATTCTCGTCCCTGAAGCCATCATCTTCTATATATAATTCAAACTGACTTTACAAGACTGATAAGGGCAACCCTCTAGTCTGTACGAATAAATTAATTTTTTCTTACTCTTGTTAGGGAATTCTTTAAATTTGTCAGATAGATTTATATGCACGTGTCTAAATACTATAAAATACCAATCAACATCCGGCAATAAGTAATCGATAGGTAAAGAGCTTCTAGTTGCGGAACTGAAGCTACCAAAGGAAGAGATATGGTTGCTCATATGGCATCCAAACGGGCTGCCTTGGGGATGAGCCCCAAAGGTATCGAATATACCTCAGAGAGGTAGAAGGTTACAAATTCTCCGAATCTATCCCTTTAGTGGAAAGCGTGGTTCAGATAAACAAAGTTCAGATAAACAAATAAAACACCAAAGGTGCAAGTAATAGAACGCCCTTTCCTAATTTACCTTGCTAGATTTCCATATGTTATGTAATGGTATTTTCTACTGTGTCTGGACTGAAGAAATTAACTATTTTATCACCCTTTCTTTAATGTAACCCTGTCAAGGTCTTACCAACCCTATCACCCTCAGAAGGGGTGAATGGTCCAGGGATTAATCATGAAGGCTGAATTTTGGGCTTGTTTCTGTTCTGCTGCGCTGAGGAGTAGGAGGTGTTACGGTGACTGGACCAGGAGGTGGTCCAAGGAGGAGGTGATGGTGAAAGGGGATTGGCTTTATAGCCTCTCCCCACTTCTTGCCTGCAGCTGGGGCCAGGAGGTGTTCCGGAGCTTGGCTGTGGAGGCTGGGTCCTGGGCCTGCTTCCGCACTGCCACCACTGCACCAAGGAGGAGGAGGCGTTGCTGAGCCCAGTGGTGGAGGCCGCACCAAATGCCCGCCACCGTGCCGAGGGGGAGGATGTGGTGAAAGGGGATTGGCTTTATAGCCTCTCCCCGCCTCTTGCCTGCAGCTGGGGCCAGGAGGTGGTCTGGGGCTTGGTCATGGAGGCTGGTCCTGGGCCTGCTTCTGCGCTGCTGCCACCACTGCGCTGAGGAGGAGGAGGTGTTGTTGGGCCCGGCCGTGGAGGCTGTGCCAAATGCTCGCTGCCACGCCAAGGAGTGCTGATGGGTCTAACTTTCTCAATCTCTGGCCAGTGGGCCCAGTTGCACTGCTCATGCTCATGCTCATGCTCCTTCCCTGCTGAGGACCAAGCTGTGCTCAAGCTGTGTTTTTTCCACACTGAGAACCAGACTGGAATGGAAGCAGTCACCCCAGCTATGTGGCCTTAAATAAGACCTTTTACCAATCAAAATCCAGCGTGGGAGGACATCCCACCCAGTCCCGGTCTCCTCACCAATAAGGGAGACCACCTGCTGGGACAAAAGGCAGGGCTTCTGGCTGAAAGTTCCTCTGTGGCTTGTAGTCCAAAGCTGCCACGGGGCCCCAAATGGCCGGAGAGCCAATCCAGGCACCAGAAACCATTCACAATGCCCTCTGGGAGCTAGCAAACCACCCTGCTGAGCCAGGTAAAGGAGCAACCATGGACCAAATGTCTCCTCCCACCAGCAACCAGGCCAACCCAGTAAGTCAGGCAGCCTCATTTATAGCTAAATTCTCTCTCTCTCTCTCTCTCTTCTTTCTTTCTTTCTTTCTTTCTTTCTTTCTTATTTATTTACATCAAGAGTTTAATTGATCAAACTCTTCTAGGCTTTACCCAGCTGCTGGGCAATATATCTTCCTGTGATTCTGGCCTGTTGGTTAGTTCTGTTCCTTTTGTGACCCTTGCTGATATAGGTAATAAATCTTCTAACTCTAAGAGCAAAATTATCTTTTAATTAACCCTTAACTGATTCTCTGATCTAGTAGGACTCTCCTTTTGTGTTTAAAAATTTTGGATGTTACTCAGAATGGCATTAGAGTATCAGACCTTTTAAAAAATAATAATGTAGAATTAATTTTAAAAAGTACCCATTATAATGAATTTTGTAATCATATTTTTCCATGGGTTTTATCTAAATAAAATCTTATATTTTCCAGGCAAATAAGGATAAATCTTAATTAGACTATCCTTTGTTCTGCCATGACAAAAACATTTAGTTACAAACCTGATTTAAAAGACGAAGGCTTTCTTTCTTTGTAAAATGTGTAGTAGTTTGGATGAATTCCAAGTGTAATCTTGTATAAACTCTTCCATAGCAGCTTGTTCCAAAGCAGAAATGCATATGAAAGAATCTGAAACAAGATATTTAATGAACTGGGCTATATTATACTGAGATTATAACCATGTTCCACCTAGTGCATGTAAGCAAGTGTTCTCATATACCAAGATGCAGTCGCTGATTACCTACTCAGAAGCTGCCTTTTTAGTAATAATCCATAACTTTTGTAAAACCCATCCCAGATAGGTCCACCTAATACTAAAATCCATGTTATTCTCTGAGGCCTTTTAATTCTGCTGAATTTCAACTGCACTTTATTTTCCTGGTATTTCTAGATTTTCTGGTGAGGATTGTTTTAATCTCTGCTGCTATCTAGTTATCCAAGGTAGTGCCCATCATCTACCACACTATGGAATCCTTGTGCTGATAAATTAAGTACACACTGTGTGAAAATGCATTTCCTTTTGTATACATCTTTGAAAATTCATGTAATAATTACGACCTGGCTATAATTTTTCTCTCCCTGAGATACATACCTTTATCAGAACTTGGCAACAGAAGTGTGGTGTAATATGATTTTGATTTTGAATGAGATGTTTTCCCATACTTACAGCTCATGGAGTGACTGTTTATTATTGTTGTTGTTACATTTTCCTTTTTGCCAGCATAAAGACAAGGAATGAGATCCTATATCAGAACTGCGTAGAATAAACCTTTTGAGCCAGAATGACATACAGATTAAGCCATGCAACCCTTGTGTTGACTGACAACTTTGCACAAAGAAACTTACAACTGAATGCACAACTGAATGCAATCGAATCTACTACAGGGATTTCTTGATGAAACAGATTATCTAGATCCATTTCAATATGGCTTCAGGCCTAGCTATGGGACAGACACAGGTCACCTTGGTGGATGACCTACACAGGGAACTAGTCAGAGGGAGTGTTCCCTGTTGGTCCTGCTGGACCTAATAGCAGCCTTCAGTACCATTAAACATGGTGTCCTTCTGGACTGCCTCTCTGGGATGGGACCTGGGAGAGGCGAATTCAGAAGGTAGTTTTTACTGGCCTGTGGGGTCCCTCAGGATTCTGTTCTGTTCCCCATGTTATTTAACATCTACATGAAACCAATGGGAGAGGTCATCTGGAACTTTGTGGTGTGGTGTGATGATGCCCAGCTCTCTCTCTCCTTTCCATCTGATTCCAAGGAAGCTATCTTTGTACTGAACCAATGTCTGCTGTCAGTAATGGACTGGGAGAGGAAAAACAAATTGAAGCTTAGTCTAGACAAGCCAGAGGTGCTCGTGGTCAGTCTTAAGGCAGATCAGGAAATACAGACTTTACCTGTGCTGGATTGGTTTACATTCACCCTGAAATCTCAGGCTCACAGCTTGGGTGTGCTCCTGGACTCCATCCTGACCTTGAATGCCCAGGTTTCAGCAGTGGACAGGAGTGCATTTGCACATTTAAAACTAGTGCAGCAGCTGCACCTGTTCCTTGAGACGTCAGACCTGGCTACAGTGGCACATTTCTTGATTACATCCCATTTCAATTGCTGTAACACACTCTACATGGGGCTGCGTTTGGAAACTGTTCAGAAACTTCAGTGGATGCAAATGCCATAGCAGGGAAGCTGACTGGGGACGGTTACAGGGAGCATATAACCCCTTTGCTGAAACAGCTTCATTGGTACCAGTTTGTTTTGAGGCACAATTCAAAGTGCTGGTCATGACCTATAAAGTCCTACACAGATTAGATCCAGACTATTTGACAGATCATATCTCCCCATACAAACGATCCAGAGCCCTAAGATCTTCAGGAGAAGGCTTTCTCTCAATCCCATCACTATCACAGCCTTATCTGGTGAGGACACAAGTGAGAGTCTTCTCAGTGGCTGCTCCCACCCTTTGGAACTCCCTTTCATTGGAGGCTAGGCTGGCCCCTTCCCTGCTCTCCTTTGGATAGCAGGTAAAAACATTTTTATGCAGGCAAGCTTTTTAAAATCGTGGTAAGGTGGCTTTTATATGAGGGGTGGGCTTGTTTTTAGATCATGCTTTTAACTTTTGTATGTTTACAATTTTAACATTGTACCATTCTTGTTAGGTTACTTTAACTGTTTTTTTTTATAAATTTGTTTTAATGTGTTTTTATCCTGTGAGCTGCCATGGGTCCCTTTTTTGGGTGGGGGTGGGGGTGGGGGAAAGGCCGCTTAGAAATAAAATAAATAAATAAAACACACATTATCCATACCCATATTTCACACTGTTTCCAAACTGCAGCAAAAAAACACCACTCTTAATATACAGTACGTCCCAATTTTTTAAAAGAATGATTACCATTCATGGGATTTTTTCCCTGCTGATCCATTCTCTTTATTTTTAGATAAACAGAGGCAAAATAGTTCAGCCAATCAAATGGCCATGTCTCAGTGGGTGTCAAACTGAGCTCCTTAGTCTGCATCTGCATTTCAGAATTAATGGAGTTTGGCACTACTTTAATTACCATGGCTCCATGCAATGGAATTGTGGCATTTGTAGTTTTGCGAGATATTTAGCCTTCTCAATCTGACAGCTCTGGTGGCACCATCATCATCACCTCAACAACAATCTCCAATTCCATAGTGAAAGAAAGTGAAAGTAATGTCAAAATGCTTTAGTTCTGCATTGTGCCAGCAGCCTTGTATAGGTACAATTTTTAAAAAAATTGTGATGAATTGATCCTTCTTAAATACACACTGGAAGGCTTTATACACTTTTGGTAAAAGTGATTGGAACAACCGAAACCATTATGATCATTACTTTTAGGGCAAGGGGGATAAGAGCCATACATTTGACATTTTAATATTTTAATATTGCATATTATTCTTTACACACGCACACACGCACACACACACACACACTTAGGAATAATTATGCAATTACCTCAAGTGACAGATACTGTTTGAAGACAGGAGGTATCAGTGATACTCTTCTGTCCATTGCACCTGAGCCTCCCAGCCGTTCCCCTGGTTGACCCCAAGCTCTAGCCTGCTGACCTCAAGTACAGTGAATTATCCCTAATGCAGAATTTTGTCTCTGTCTTTCCATGCAGCATAATCCACTGCCTGTTACAAGTTATCTACACACCTCTCCTGCAGCCAAGAATTTGAGAGCTAGAGGTAAGAGGAAACAGGGAGAGAGAGAAGGCCCATAAAAGGACAGGTGTGCAACACACATAACTTACAGTATAACCATCACTAGCACAAGGGGGCTAAGTTTTATATCCTGTCACAAGAACATGCCTAATGCAAATATAGGTTTCATCTCCGGTCAGATCAAGTTTCTATCCTTCCCTCCACTGTATCATATAATGAAAAATAAATTAAAGCTACATTCCTATCAGGGATGGGGATGGCATTTCAGTTAGGATGTGTTTTAAACTTTCTAAAATGTGCAAATTTGGGATGAAAACAACTTGAAATTTATAAAGATTCAAAGAATGGTCCATCCTTAAGTACTATACATTCAATTATAGGAATAAAACTTACTGGAATCATTGGCACTTACATTTGAGAAGACATAGATTTGTACTGTAGGAGGCTCAACAGACCACCCCTTTTAGTGCTGGATCAGGGCCATGGCAACTACATGCTGCAGCCCTGATCTCTCCTTTCCATGGTGCAAAAAGGAGGCACAAAAAGTGGCTCCTTTTTGCACCCTGGAAAGGGCACCATTGTCATCGATGCATGGCTTTTCCACAGTCTTTTGGTGCTGTGCCATGTAGGCGCTGTGCCAGAGGAGCACCGTGACACTGCACACCATGTGGAGCAGTGTGCGCCATCATGCTGGCCTGGGCGCAGAGTCAGAGCATGCATCATGTGGACACCATGCCCTGACTCTGCCCCCAGGCCAGCCTTAATAGCCAGTCAGTCGAGCCCCTAAGTCTCTTAAGTGATGTAACTATATCCTTGTATTGAAAGGAAGTACAGTATTAAGTTCTATACACTATACCACAGGTGGACAATTTCTGATCCTCCAGATGTTCTTGGCTGAAGCAACATCTGGATCAGCCTCACAGACAGAATTGCAGCCCAACAACATCTGGAGGGCTGCCATTTTTCCACCTCTGTGCAAAATGTGTACATTATGAGGTATATGCATGTAGATCTTAATTTAGATGTATGTATATTAGGATTCCAAAAATCTCATGTTATACAAAAAACAGAAAACAAACTCAGATGTTTTCCTGGCCATTGAAATCTACCATGTTACTGGAGTACTGTTTCTGCTACCCTTGTGAAAATGAATACACATTTGCTATGTGTATTATGACTCTAATACCAATGAAAGTGTCACAAGTGACACTGCAGCTTGCCTAACACTGTGGTGGATAGAAGTCATTAAATTACAAATGTAAAGAAAATCTTTTCTGAATGTGAATATAACCAAATAATGTTCTGTCAATTTTCACCGGTTTTGCCAAAATGTATGGCTAGAAGCAAATGGCAAATCTGTCACAGGAAAATACCTTTGCTTTATTTAATTTGAGACAAACATGAAAAGATATCGCTGAATTATGCATAGTAATTTGTTGAGATTATTCAGACTCCAGAGAATTATTTCACTTGAAAGGCATTAGAGCAATATGACAGTGAATATCTTAAACACTCAATAAGCAAACACATTAGAGATTGCAGGCTCCAGGCACATGCTCTTTTACTTCTCGAAAGCTGTTTTCAGAAGCTTAATAGCATTGTAAGTGTCCTTTTCATGTTCCACATTCTGTCTAGGGTCTCTTGTGTCACTTTTAGCCAGGCATTTGAGTTCAGAAATGGTACAATACAGTTTCACTGAGCAAAATAACACACACACACCCTAATGTTCTTCAAATTTTTGAATGTTACATAAATTCAAGTCCTACATAGAAATTTCATTGAATGTGTTCATGTGGATAAGTTCACAAACATTCATAAACAAAAGTAGAAGTATAACAGAACTTTATTAAATGAAGGCAAGGGAGATCATTTATAGACACAAGAACATATTTTTGAAACAAACTTTGAAAGATGGATATTGGGACTTTTGGCCTTGATTTTAGAACAAACCCAGACTTCTGGGCTTCAGACATTCCAAAATGAATGTGTTTCATTTCCATAGCATATTTCGCCAACCCTTTCCCAGTTCTTCTAAAGTCCATGCAACCAGGCGGCAGCAATCAGTTTAGTTACACAGTTTGCATAATTGCCACATACATAATTGGCACTATTTGCCCAGGAATTCTTGTTATAAATGCAAAAAGTTTATCTGAGACAGAGAAACTGAATACATCTCATCATCATAGCTTTTCATTCTCATGTACAAGAAGATAAGTGATGATATACATTTGTGGTTGTACTATACTTGCAGCCTTCTTTGGTTGATTATAATTATGACTTTAGTCTTTTTATTGTATTATGTCTGATTTTTAATGATATGTTTGCACACCACTCTGATATCCACAAGGTACTATAAAAATGTTTTCAATACAACAAACAAAAAATAGAAACCGTGTTCTTACAGTATAAAAAAGCTGATTTGTTTCTTCTGTATAGTTTTGGTATCAAAGATGTTTACCATACACATATGGCTGACATGGGATCATATTAAGAATCATATAACTAGAGTCCAGATGGTAAAAACAGCAAGATGTTAGGAGATAGCAAATAAGTACAGTAAATAAACAGGACTGACCTTGCTGCATTTATTTAGGAAAAAAAAATAATGATGAGAATTGTGTGCACTTCTGGATGTTTAGCTGCAACATTTAGCAGGCCTAGCTAGTACAGTAAATGGCGGGTTGTACTGGGAATTGCCGCTGGACATATGGAAGGCCACACAATTGCCATCCGGGTGCAAATCCAGTTGCTAATCTGAACTAGAATTGACCCAATGAAATAATTGCTAAATAATAATTCAGTACTTTTGTAAACATAAGTGATTGAATGATTTGCTCAGGTTTGGCAAGAAATTAGAATGGCTGTAGTGTGGGATACAGCAACAAAAGAATAGCAACCACAGTGCTCATACAATATAAGAACTGTCTTAAAAATGTCATGATGCTTGACTTTCTCTTCCTCTCCAACTGTCCTGATTGGGCAGGGACAGTCCCCATTTATCCTTTTGTCACTCCACTTTTTCATCCGTTTTTAAAATGTCCCAGTTTCTACCTCCTCCTCCCACTTTTTCCCCTTTGTCTTCGCCATATTTCAGTTGATGCAAAATGAATTCAGAGTGCAAAAGTAGTTCACACTCAGTTAACTCAGCAGGAGAAGGAGAGACAAGGGGGGCAAGATTGTGCCTTTCCATGTAGGTTCAGGAAAAGCAAACTGCTGCAACTTCTCTTAGCTTGTGTATTCTTCCTTTTCAGGGGTCATTCCCACTGCAGTTTTCTCTGAAGCAGGATTCAGGGCAAACAACCCTTGTTCCCATTTGAAACTGCTTCCCATCCTCATTGGATCCATTCCTGACATTAGTTTGGAAGTGTTTTGTTTTTTAGAAGAATCATTTCTGTAGTGTCCAATAAATGTGAATGCCAGATCAGAATTGATTCTCTCTCTCTCTCTTTTTCAATAGAATCAAATTGAAAAATCAACCTATTGATTGATTGATTTTTCAATTATTTCTAATATTTTTTTTAAAAAAATTGTCTCTCACCCTCCTCCTCCTCCTCCTCCTCCTCCTCCTGGGTTCCTCGACCTTGCCTTGCCTCTTCTGCAGTGCGGATGCAGCTCAAGCCTGTGCCACCACCGCTTCCCCATTCCTGGCAGGGCTTCCGTTGTGGCATCAGCACTGCTGCTGTTTCTCCAGTGCTGGTGGAGCTTTCAGCATGGTGGTAGTGCCGCCACTGCTTCCTCAGTGTTGGCCAGGCTTCCAGCACAGCAGGAGAGCCACTGCCATTTCGCTGGTGTTGGTGGAGCTTCCAGAGATACAGCTGCACTGACCAGCAATGGGCAAGTGGAGGTGGCACAGCAGCAGTGCTGGAAGCCCCATCAGCACCGGTGCTGTAGGAAGGAAAGAGGGAAGGTAAGTTGGAAGAAAGGGAGGAAGGAAAGGAAGGGGTGAGAGAGAAGGGAGGAGGGAGGGAGAGAGGAGGAGGGGAGGAGAGGAAGAGAGGAAGGAAGGAAGGAAGGAAGGAAGGAAGGGAGAGAGAGAACAGGTTCTGTTTGGGGCTGCAGCCTTCAAAGGAGTTCCTGTGGGGTGGGCGACTGGCTGAAGGGCTGCCACCTTCCCTGGCTCCATGTAATGGGAACGACAAGTGTTCCCAGCAAAAGAAGCAATTCCACAAAAGGTCCCTTTTCCTAGTGAAAACGAGGGACCTTTTGGAATCGCTTCACATAGCAGAGTGGAGCTGGATCAGAACGTGGATTATACCCCTTAATAACTTTTGTCATCTTGACCACATTCCAAAGTTGCTTGGCTTCACATGTGCCAGATTTCAACTGTGAAATGTTGGAGGATATGCTTTCTTATTTCCACCATATCTTATCTTCTTTTCTTATCTTATGTTTCCTTTCCTTTAATTTCCATTTCCATTCCATGGCTTTTGTGAAATTTACTGGTATACAAAATGGTAAGTTTAACTTTTTCATGGACCTGGACTCACACAGGAAACAGCCTTGTGGTAGATATCCATTTATTGGCATCCATGGTCAGAAGCCAGAGGTTACTCTCTCTCTGTGTGTGTGTGTGTGTGTGTGTGTTCACACGTGGACATGCATCTTCAAGTGACCTGTCAACTTTTTGACCCCAATGGATTTTTCAGATGCTTTTCTTAAAGAAGAAATCCTCAGAGGTGGTTTTGCCCATTCCTTCCTCTGAAATATAGCCTACAACACCTTGTATTCATCTGCTGTTATTAACCTGAGATGACTCTACTTAGCTTCCAAGATCAGATGGCATCTGGTGCCTTCAGAACTCTATCATAGGGAATGTGGGTTTAAATAGAGAATTCAGCATCCTACTGAAGGCAATATTTTCTACTAATTCAGTTAAGCAAAAATATGCATGTGGTTTTACAGTTGTCAGACTGTATCTAGACAACCTAGCTAATGGTGAGGTTTGATAGGAATTACAGTTGAATAGCATTTGGAGGGCCATACACCTCCCTGATTTAACACAAATGAAATGATTCATGGGAAGGGAGGAAGAATAGAATTAACTTATTTAAAATGAGCCTTGTTCCTCTTCTCACAAAGGAAAAAAAAAAGGCGAGTCAAAAGGAATATGGTTACTTTTAGTTAAGATTCATGATTGCCACTGCTTACTTTCTTCTTTATACTCTCAGTTCAATTAATGTCCATAGTATATTGGGTCCTAAAGTGGAGGAAACTGAGAAGCAAAACTACTAAAATTTTAAAATCTTCCCATTCTCTTCTGGGAGACAGAAGAAAATACTTCTGAAAAAATGGAAATCAACCTCTTGCTGTAGAATGGCTGAAAGGAAACCCTTAAGAATTACCTTTATTGTTTAGTTATGACAGTTTCAGTACAATTCTATTCTTGTTTATTGACTTAATCCAATTCATGACAACAGCAAATAAGCATTACATCAATTGGTGAAATGGCTCAGTGGTTAGTAGCCTCATTTTCCTGCAATGAACACTTTCATGATACTAGTGTCTTGAACTTACTGTTCTGATTAGAGTCAGCACCAAGGGAGATATAGGATACTGCCTTCCTATTGATTGAGGCCATTGGTCTCTCTCTCTCTCGCTTGCTGAGGATTTCTAGCATCTCTAGAATTTCAAACAAGGCCTTTTCCTCGTTGATACTGGAGAAGCACCCTTTGATTGTCTGCATGCAAAAAACAGCATATTCCCTAGGCCAGTTACTCATCTCATGCTTTCATTATGCATAGGGATTACCACTAGAGATTCTAATCTGTTTTCCTTGAGATTTCTAGGCCAAAATTTTATAACCAGGAGCAGAAACATAACATGTTGAGAGCTGGGCATTGGAGTGGGTCCTTGTGATGTCACAGAGCCAAGGCAGACAATTTGATTGAAGAAAATAGCATGAAAGCAATTTGAATAAATGGACCAAGAGTTTAGGTAAAGCTTGGCTAGTTAGATAACGTGGAGATCCAGGGTCAGGAAATTAGATGGCATTACTTCAGTCAGAGAAGCAGAAAGATGTAACCACTCCTTGGCACCATTCCTTCTAATGTTCACATACCATGTGGCCTCACGTGCAGAACATAAATTGTGAGGGGAGGTTTTTTCCCCAGTCCATGTGCTTATGGAAGTTCTAGTGCTTGTGGAATTTTCCTTACCAGTTGTCAGGATGTTTTTGCCAGGCTTTGTGCCACTGAAAAGATGAAATAGAGTCTCAAGATGTTAAAAAAATAAAAAAATAAGACATTGCTGAACACATTTCAGCTGAGAAATATTTGTATGAGCTTGTTTGACCAGATAAAATTTTTTGAAAATAAATGTGCATTGATTTTTAAAAAGATGTTCCACCACATGTTGCAAATGGCTAAAATATATTGGGATATTCAGGGAAATAAACACTTTGTTTTTATATCCCAAGACTCTGCTTTTCCTTGATACTAGTTTTTTTGGACAGTAACAATTTATTTTGCATCCCTGATACTGCTGGGACAAGAAGAAAGCTCATGGCTTTTCTTGCATTTTCTTCTCATGTTCCATCACTGGGCATCATCTCCTATCAAGGAAAGGATCAACATCCCAACAAACTGCAGCAACTAGAGCTTTCTAATACCTAAAGCAGATTGATTCCAAAAATAATTGATGAAAGATAACTTGCCCTTCCCCTCACCTTTCTTCTTTCTTGCCTTTCCCCCTTTGCATTGCATCTTTTTAGACTGCAACCAAGACTGTTGCCTAAAAAAAGGTTGTGTATAAGCTTTTCCAAGAACTTTTTTCTAGCTTACGAACAGAGTAAATATGATGTGAATAAATCCATGCATAATAAAAAAAAGTTTTAAAAACAAATAGCAAATAGCTTTCTTTTGGTTCATGTGGGAACCAATGATACTGCAAGACACAGCCTTCAGAATATCATAAGGGATTATGAGGCTCTAGGTAGGAAGCTGAAATAGCTAGATGCACAGGTTATTATTATTATTATTATTATTATTATTTATATAGCGCTGTAAGTTTACACAGTGCTGTACATACAATCTTATAGTTAGACAGATCCCTGCCCTCAGGCTTACAGTCTAAAACACAACACAAAAGGAAAAGGGGAAGGTGGTGGGAAGGGGATGAGGTCCAGTGGTTCTTCTCTCCCTCTGGGGCTGGACCAAGGCAGATGGACTAGAGGGAGGGCTTGGGTTCTTAATACATAGTTAAGAGGAGGTATCCTGGGGCAGATGGCACAATCCTGGGAACGCCTCCCTAAAAAATATAGTCTTTCACTTACTTTTGAACCTGGTTAGAGAAGTGATGAGGTGTATATGTGGGGGAAGAAGGTTCCAGGAGTGAGGGGCAGCAAGTGAGAAGGGATGAATCCAGGACAGAGCAGTGGAAATCCTCAGCTGGGACAGGAGACCTTGACTACCAGAATGGAGGATACGAGAAGGAATGTGAGGAGAAAGAAGTTCAGACAAGTAAGGAGGGGCCAGTCCATGGAGGGCTTTGAAAGTCAATAACAAAAGCTTGTACTGCATGAGGAAGGGGAAGGGGAGCCAATGAAGGGAGATTAAGAGGGGAGAAACATGGTCAAAGCAGTGAGCAGATGTGATAATATGTGCAGCTGAGTTCTAGACAGAGATTAAAGGATGGAGGTGTGAGAGAGGAAGCCCTGTCAGAAGAAGATTGCAGTAATCTACTCGCAAGATCACCAGGGCATGGACCAGAGTCTTGACAGTGGAGGCTGAGAGGAATGGATGGATTTTTGCAATGTTGTAAAGAGAGAATCTACAGGTTATCATCTCATTTCTTCTCCCAGATGAAGGGCATGGTCCAGGAAGGGAAAAGAAAATAGTGGATGTAAACAACTGGCTCCACAGATGGTGCCACCAAGAACGGTTTGGATTCTTGGATCATGGGCTGTGGTTCCATGAGGGGGGACTTTTGGCAAGGGGTGGGTTATATCTCATGTCAGTTTGCAAAAATGTTTTTGCCAATAGTCTCAAATATTTGATCAGGAGGGCTTTAAACTGAGTTATGTGGAATGTAGAAATAAAGGGGTATAACCTTTTAAAGAGAAACAGGCCAAACATGAAAGGAGGAGGAATAATATTATATGTCAGGGACATTTACACCAGTGAAGAAATCCAGGACATCAGTACTGGAAGCCAAGTGGAAAGCATGTAGATAAAAATTAAAGGGGAGGGAAGCAACGTGTTATTGTGGGAGTCTACTACAGACCTCCAAGTCAGATGGAGGAATTGGATGATGCTTTTCTAGAACAGATGACCACACACTCAGAAAGGAGAGATGTAGTAGTGATGGGGGACTTCAACTATCTGTATATTTGCTGGAAGTCAAACTCAGCCAAATCATCAAGGTCTAGCAAATTCCTGACTTGCCTCGAAGACAGTTTCATTGTCCAAAAGGTAGAGACAACAAGGGGATCAGCTATTTTAGATCTGATCTTAACCAACAGGGATAACGTAGTCAATGGGGTACAAGTGGTTGGATCCTTAGGTGGCAGTGATCATAGTCTCCTGGAGTTTGTTATACAGGCATAGTCAGACACGTATTCTAGACTTTAGGAGAGCTGATTTAAATAAACTTAAAGAAATACTGAGGGTGATCCCATGGTCAGGAATATTAAAAGAGAAGGGAGTTCAAGACGAATGGTAGTTCCTCAAAAAGGAGATACTGAAGGCACAATTTCAAACAGTTCCAATGAGGAGGAAAAATGGAAAATATCTCAAGAAGCCAGGATGGATGACTAAAGAACTTTCAACTGAGCTAAGTTTTAAACAGGACATGAACAAAAAATGGAAAAATGGGGAAATCACCAAAGAGGAATTCAAACAAATAGCAAGCCCTTGTAGGGGTAAAGTCAGAAAAGCTAAAGCGCAGAATGAATTCAGGCTTTCTAGAGAGGTTAAGAACAATAAAAAGGGCTGTTTTGGGTATGTATGCAGCAAAAGGAAGAAAAGGGAAACATTAGGGCCACTGCGTAAAGAAGATGGCAAAATGCTAACAGGGGGCAGAGAAAAGGCAGAATTACTCAACAACTTCTTTGCTTCAGTCTTCTCAGAAAAGGCAAAGGGTGCTCAAGCTGAGGATAATGAAGCAGAGGACAGAAAGGGGGAATTTCAGCACATAATAAGTAAAGAGATAGTACAGGAATACCTGATTAATCTAAATGAATAGTCTCCAGGACCAGATGAACTACATCCAAGGGTACTAAAAGAACTGGCAAATGTAATATCGGAACCATTGGCAATAATCTTTGAGAACTCCTGGAGAACAGGAGAAGTCACAGCAGACTGGAGGATGGCAAATGTTGTCCCCATCTTCAAAAAGGGGGAAAAAGAGGATCCCAACAATTATCGTCCAGTTAGTCTGACATCAATACCAGGAAAGATTCTAGAGCAAATCATTAAACTGGGAGTCTGTGAACATTTAGAAGGCAATGCCAAAATCACAAAAAGTCAACATGGGTTTCAGAGAAACAAGTCATGCCAGAAAAATCTGATCTCTTTTTTTGATAAAATTACCAGATTGGTGGATGAATGGAATGCTGTGGATATACTATATCTTGATTTCAGTAAGGCCTTTGACAAGGTTCCCCATGACATTCTTGCAAACAAGCTTGTAAAATGTGGGCTAAACAAGGCAACTGTTAGGTGGATTTTTAATTGGTTGACCGGCCGAACCCAAAGTGTGCTCAGCAATGGTTCATTTTCATCCTGGAGAGAAGTGACCAGTGGGGTCCCACAGGGTTCTGTCCTTGGTCCAGTCCTATTCAACATCTTTATCAATGACTTGGAGAACAGAATTGGGAGTATACTTATCAAATTTGCAGATGTCACAAAATTAGGAGGAGTAGCTAATACCCCAGAGGACAGGATCAAAATTCAAAATGACCTGAATAGATTAGAAAGCTGGGCCAAAGCTAACAAAATGAAATCCAGCACAGAGAAATATAAGGTCCTGCACTTAGGGCGGAAAAATGAAATGCTCATATATAGGATGGTAGACATCTGGCTGAATGAAACTACGTGTGAAAGAGATCTAGGAGTCCAAATAGACCATAAATTAAACGTGAATCAACAGTGCAATGCAGCAGCTAAAAAGGCCAATGTTATTTTAGGCTGCATCAATAGAAGTATAGTGTCTAGATCAAGGGAAGTAATAATGCCACTCTATTCTGCTTTGGTCAGGCCCCACCTGGAATACTGTGTCCAGTTCTGGGCACCACAATTCAAAAAGGATGTGGAGAAAGTGGAGTGGGTCCAAAGGAGGGCAACTAAGATGGTGAAGGGTCTGGAAGCCATGCCCTATGAGGAGCAACTTAGGGATCTGGGGATGTTTAGCCTGGAGAACAGAAGGTTAAGAGGTGATATGATAGCCTTGTTTGAATACTTGAAGGGATGTCACATTGACTATGGAACAAGCTTTTTTTTCTGCTGCTCCAGAGAACAGGACCTGGAACAATGGATGCAAGCTCCAGGAAAAGATATTTCACCTCAACATTAGGAGGAACTTCCTGACAGTAAGGGCTGTTCGACAGTGGAACACACTCCCTCAGAGTGTAGTGGAGTCTCCATCCTTGGAGGTCTTTAAGCAGAGGCTGGATGGTTATCTTTTGGGGATGCTTTGATTGGGAGTTCCTGCGTGGCAGGGGAATTGGACTGGATGGCCCTTGTGGTCATTTCTAACTCTATGATTCTATGATTCTATTATCATTAACCACATTTAAGTTCATTTTGAGATGCACCAGCATACAATTTCTAAACTGAAGGAATCTTGTGTCTTTAGCACGACTGGATCAGAATTTCTATCATACTTTTTCCTCTAACCATTAGGATAGAACAGGAAATGAACCACAGATCCTGGACCAAGGAGTTGTTTAAAAGTGTAAGAAATACGAGAATACTGAACTGCATGAAATGAGACATTACACCAGAGACAACACCAAACATGGCTGGTGTTGAATTGACTCTGGCTGCTGTCCTTTACAAATTAATCTCATGACAACACTACAGCAATGACATCTGTTCTTTGCCATACAAAAGTAATATTGGACTAAGTTAGCAGTGATTCAATGCCTAGTCCAAAAATAATTGTACTCGTCCACTCTGCTTCAGGAGAGTTGTCCTCACAACTCAAACGAGGTGGATTTAAAGGCTATAATACAGATGTGGTTCTCTTAGGGAATGTACCATAGTACACTAGCACAGCATATACATTTGACATATATCAGGACTGTGTACTGGCTATAAAAATCCTTTCATGAGACAAAAAGAAGATGGAGCAAATAGACAAATAGATGCAGCTTGATAGGCGCTAGTTCATGTGTCATTTGGAGTTATGACAGTGGCAACACATACCTTAGTGTTCAGAGGAAATGGATGGAAATAAGAAACTATACCCTGGTTCACAATAAATGTGAGAATTCCACCACCAGAACTATCAGAACAATGACAGTTCAGTGACAGAACAATATTAGAAAAACTACAGTCAAGAGCTCTCTTTTGACCATGATGCCTTCAAGGTGTTCAGTGACAATTTGTCTGTCTAACAGAGCTGTTAATTAAAGTATTTCATGCCCAATTTATATCAATAGACACAGGAAGGGGAAAATCAAGTAAAACACTTTAAAACAATCTAAATCTATTTAAAATGCTTTAAAGCAGCTTCAAAATAACTTAACAATCCAGACAAAACAAAACTGATCATATTTAAAAACAAAAACTTATTCAATCTTATTAGGTTAAAAATTTGGTTTGGTTTGGTTGAACAGCCAGGTTTTAACCTGGTGCCCATAACAAAGACAACGATAATATGAATCAGGCCTCACAGAAGAGAAGCCATAGGAAAAGAAAGTCCTTTCACATGTCCTGACATAATGAACAATATAGTTTAAAGCAGTGCAAGGTTGTAGCTATAGTGGCGGGGGGGGGGGGGGAATGAAGGTCTTCAAAATAAGAATCCTTATACATGGATTTTTTTATCCACAGATTCAAGCATCCATTACGTGAAAACATTCAAAAAGGTATAAATTCCAAATAGAAAACCTTGGGCAGGTTAACTTCGTGGCTAAATCATAAAGATATAAATAAGACAGAAGAATAATGGTTTCCAATAACAGAATTTTGCGGAAAGTGGTGGCAATGACAAAGCAAGTCAGAGAATTAAGAAAGAGAGATATTATGATATTATTATTATTATTATTATTATTATGCTTTATTTATATAGCATGGTAGATTTGCACAGTGCTGTACATACAATCAGTAAAATAGATAAAAAATAAACCTGCCTATGGCATACATTCTATGGAATAATACATATAAAATAATAGTAATATATGATAGAATTCAATAAAATAAAGCAGGCAACACATTAAAAACAACAGATAACAATATGAATAACAGTAGTAGTCTTGATAAATATTTCATTCAGGGAAAATGAAGACTTATAATGCTTAATTGTCGCAATAGGATTTATTGCCAAGAAAACTGTGTAAGTTTATATAGCTATAGTGTTAATATTATATTGTAGAGGACATACTGTTATAATATATAGATTAGGCAATATAAGATTGTAGTAGAATTATAATGAAATAATTTGTGATTGTAATAGCCTATTAACAGATGCATATGCATATTGAATGTTTCCAGTCTCTTGGCCATTGCTCTGTTTTTCATATTTGTTGGCATATTTCAGTTAGCACTACATGTACTACATGTATTCATTACATGTACTTAAATCAACTGAGTCATTTATTTCAGTAAGGTCCAAAACACACTGCAGAAACACTCTAGTTTGAAACTAATTTAACTGTCATGGCTCAATGCTAGGGAATTCTGGGAACTGTAGTTTTGTGAGACTTAACCTTCTCTGTCAGAGAGCACTGGTGCCACAACAAACTACAATTGCTAAGATTTCCTAACACTGAGACAGGGCATTTAAAGCAATCTCAAATTGGATTATTTCTGCAGTGTGTTTTGGACTTAAATCTATTTTAAATGTGACTCTGCTGGTATCCAAGATTTTATTTATAGACTCAATGCATTACCTACCTATTATACATAATAATAATAATAATAATAATAATAATAATAATAATAATAATGTTTATTTATAACCAGCTCCTCTAATAGAATACTCGGAGCGAGGTACAGCAAATTAAAAAATACAAGAATAAAACAGCAGTCAAATCCCTTCCCAACCTCCCCCCCCCTTAAGACTAGATTAAATCAAAACTAGTTAAAATTGACATCAGTTAAAACATTTTAAAATAATAAAAATAAAGTGCAGTTGATGGGCAGTACAAGTGCAATCCCCAGTGGGTGAGATCAGAAGGTTTGAACAGAGGGACAGCTAGAGTTAATCCACCGATGCCATTTACATTTTCATTTGCATTATTAGGGTCGGGGGTTGGTGATATATTATTCCCTCTTCAGGGGAAGGCCTGCCGGAAGAGATGCGTCTTTAAAGCCTTTTTAAAGCTGGTCAAAGATGTAATGAGACACATCTCGTCCGGCAAGTCATTCCAAAGTTTAGGGGCGGTAGCTGAGAAAGTCCTCTGGGAGGTTTGCAACAGCCTGGTTTTCATAGGCTTCAGTGTGCGGGGTGGTTCATATGGGAAGAGGCGGTCCCTAAGGTAAGACGGGCCTTGTAGGGCTTTGAAGGTTAAAACCAACACCTTGTACTGCGCCCGGAAACTAATGGGCAGCCAGTGGAGAGCTTTAAGCACAGGTGTTATGTGCTCTCTCCTTGATGTTCCTGTGATAAGCCTGGCTGCCATGTTCTGAACTAATTGAAGTTTCCGGGTTAGGCACAAGGGTAACCCCATGTAGAGCGCATTACAGAAATCCAGACATGAGGTTACTAGGGCATGTACCACAGATTCCAGGTCTTTTGTATCCAGGAAAGGACGCAGCTGGCGTATCAGCCGAAGCTGAGAGCAGGCACTCCTGACTACCGCATTCACCTGACTAGTCATGTGAAGCAATGAGTCAAGGAGTACCCCCAGACTGCGAACAGAGTCCTTAGAGGAGAGTGTGACTCCACCTAGGACTGGAAGGTGTATTCCCAAGCCTGGTTTCGGACCGGTAATTGTTAGTACCTCCGTTTTGTCTGGATTTAGCTTCAATCTGTTTTCCCTCATCCAGTCCATTACCGCTGCAAGGCAATCATTAAGAGGAGAGATGCCATCTGAAGTCTGAGCCGACTATCTGGTCATGGAGAGATATATCTGAGCTTCATCAGCATACTGAAGACACTGAGCTCCATGCTTCTGAATGATCTCGCCCAGCGGCTTCATGTAGATATTAAATAGCATCGGGGACAGGATGGCGCCCTGAGGGATGCCACAATTAAGCTCAATTTTGGAGGAGCAACTGTCCCCGAGCCTCACCCTTTGGGATCTGTCAGAGAGAAAGGATCGGAACCACTGAAGAGCAGTGCCCCCGATTCCCAACTCCCTCAGCCGACCCAAAAGGATGGAATGATCTACCGTATCAAAAGCCGCTGAGAGATCCAAGAGCACTAACAGGGTCACACTACCCCTGTCAATGGGGTATATACACTCTTTTTTTCTCCTTATAATTTTCATCTCAATTATTTGCATATTTTTTCTTCTCTTCTTTTCCTGCTCTCCATACAAAACTCTACAGTAGAACATTACATGGTGAATGTGTGTCTCTTTAAGCAATATTATATTCTTTGTATATCAATACTGAATGAAAAAATAGTATTGGATATTTGCTACAAGGATGTAAAGTGAGAAAAAGTGACTTGACACATCAAGGCATCATTTTTGGGGTGGGAAGGGGAAAATGGTTCAAACTATGATTTTGTTTCATGTTTGAAGACATTTCTGAAAATTTTGTTTCTGCCTCCCACAAAAAACAAAACAAAACAAAACAAAACAAAACAACAAAAAACAAAACAAAAAACAAAACAGGGACGTACAAACCAATCTATTTAGAAAATTGTTTTGTACAAAATGTATTAGATTTTTCACAAGATAATTTTTTGTGTTAACAATTTTTGCATAAGAAGTCCAAAAATATGAAAACTCACCTAAACATCTAAAGAATGTTCATAATTTTACCTGGATATTCTTGTGATATTCTTTATTTTTGCATACAAGAAAGAAATAAGAGAACATGTACATCCTTAATTTAGAGTCAACAAAACTTTGAGTGGTATTCTGAAATTCTGGAAATAAATCTGAACAAAATTTACTATCAAATTTCACCATCCCACCATCCATATTCTCACAGATATAGGCCATCTTTCCATTTACCCTAAGGTTTTTCTTGCACTGACAATGCCATTCCTGAATAGATAACATTACTTTTCTACCTGGTTGGTTAAAAAGTGTTACTTTGATTAGTATTATTTTATTTGTTAATTATTTACCCAGTGCTTCTAATATCTCCTTTTCATTGATACCTAATAACAACTGTGTGAGTTGTTATGATTGATGTTAATTTACTAAAATCATCAAAATTATATTTTCATCTCCTGCTTTTCCCCCACCTGGTACTCAAAGCGGCCCACAAAAGCCAAGATAGATACAGTTAACATTTTACATTGTACAAAAGTTTTTAAAAAATATATTATTATTCTATCATTCAGATTAAATCCAGTTAAAAAGAAACAACACACCACATGAAAGGACTAAAGCAATGTTTCAAAGGTGTGCCCAGCCAAAAAGAATGGCAAGAAGGGTGCCATTCTAACCTCTATAGAATTAAATTTTGAGTGACTGAACTAATAAATAAACCTAGTTGCCAAAAACTCTAAGCCAGTATTCTAGCTGCCATGCTCCACTGGATACAAAGGCTAAAGATTCTTGTTCAGACAATAGATTTTAATTCAAAGTGGTTCTGCAGTTCCAAAACTGAACTTGCATGTTAGGTAAAGGAAGGTAATAAGCAAGCTAAAGTTTGGGGACCTTTTAGATGGTTTAGCAGTAGGAATGAGATCACTTGTGTCATTTCAGGGGCAACTTGTACAACATGTACAAACATTAGGTCAAAGAATAAGGCAATACAATATACAGAGGTACCTTGTCATTTTACATTGAAAAGCAGAACTCAGAGATGCTAAATGGCACTGCTGCATTTTGGTTGCACATGATTTCTACAGTTGCCACTGCCAGAGCAAACTATGAAAAATAAAGGCACTTTGGACCCATACTGTCTGAAATAGGAGACATCCATTATTTTCTATGAGAGTGCAAAGTGCAGAAATAGGGACATCCATTATATTCCAAGAGACACTGATGCTCTAGACTTGGAGGTGGGGTGGGGGGATGCTAGACTAAAGGGTCTTTCTTAAGCTAAGCAAAAACTAGCAGCCCTGTTAAGAGATTCTTATTTTTTATGATAAACCTTGCAAATAGTATGTAAATATCAGCTAAAAGCCATACTTTTTAAAAAATGAAAGTATATAAAACTTTCCTTTCTCTAGGACACCATATGCTTACACTTGTATTATGTGCTGTATTTAGGATCTCTCTCTCTCTCTCTCTCTCTCTCTCTGAAATCAAATTCCACACTAAAAGATTCTCATGGAAGATGTTCCATATATGCATATGCAGAAAATATGTATAAAAACAGTCTTTCTCCCCCTCCAGCTATGTGTCCTCAGGCAATCTAAGCTTCTTTCACCACCTTTCATGTTATAAGATGTTTTGCTGGTTTTCAGTAATTGAGTCCCTGGGTTTCTTCTGCCTGTCACACTCTTCTGTGACCAAGAAGATTTAAGGAATACCTTTGTAGATGACACATACAGTGTTCCATGAAGGAAAGCTTTACCAGACATTTGTCTATATAAATTGTAATGAACATATCCATAGAACACTTCTACTTCAGATACTATTCTAGCAGTGGACAAAACTGTGTGAGGAATTCATTCCACCAGAGTTTTTATGCAAACATTTCCTGGTCCAAATTGCCTGGATTAGGGACAGGCCAGCATTAAAGAATCCCTAAAGTAGAAAATGTCTGAAGGCACACAGAATAAAATAAGAACATTTAAAAATAAGGATGCGAAAATATGCATGAAACTATAACACAAATACATAATCAATGCTAAAAGTATGCATAAAATACATATAAAGTGGTTGGTGGTCGGATGAGTGGGTGGGTGGGTGGATTTTTTTTAAAAAAAAAATCCTGGACAGAAGCATATGTCAAATGTAGAAGTGGGAAAAGGAGAGAGTTTGCTGAGGAAGAATTAATAGATGTGTTTATCTATCCTGGAAAGGATAGATCATGGTAAGGGGAAAAATAGCCCACATGAATTTTATGATTTAGAGGATGCAAAGGCCATTTTTAAAAATGGCCCCAGTCCATCCTAGGAGCTATGGGAGCAATTTCTCTCCTCCCCTAAAACTTAACTAGGGAACTGAAAGGAATGACACCAAACTGTAGTGGAGTATTCAGATTTTGCAGTAAAATCAACTAATTTTCAAAAAGCTGGTTGTGAAATTGTAACATGGAAGCAGGGAAAGTTAAAGGGAGAATAAAAGGATGGTGTATTGTGGTATTTCTGCTCTCTCAGACTGAGGCTTATACCTTCCATGAAGGGTGGGGAGAGAGGAGGGGAACAATTTTTCATCATTTTTGTCTAATAAGTACAAAGTTGCTTTCTCATTTAGCAGGAGTGATTAACTTTTCCTTTCTCTAGGACACCATATGCTTACACTTGTATTATGCAAATCCTTTGCTCAATGCACTGCTTTAATCATGTTCACAAACAGGACACAGTAGTCCTATATTACATTGCAACAACACCAGATACTAATATTAGTTAATGAATATTAATGAGCAGTGCACCTGATTCATGCTCTTGAGTCATGAACAAATTATGTAACTCCATTCCCTTCCCATTCCCCAAAGCCATTAACCAGTTTAGTTATTCATTATTCAATATCTGTGTGAATATGTGTATTGCTAAATCATGGCACTGTAGGTATTTTAATGAAGACCTTAACACATTCAAGTAGTTCACACTGCAAATTTGCATACACCACTCCCCAAAAATCTGCTTCAGATTGCAATCATACATACAGTTAAAACAACAGGACTTATGTCTGAACAAACATGCCTTGGATCAGTGGTATCCAGTGGCTCCCACATCAGTGGACAGTGAACCCACTCTTGGGTTTAGTCTGAAGCTTAAATTAGTTATTTAATGTGCTGATCCTAGTGAAGAATATAGTTTAAAACATTTTATAGAGCCTCGGCAGACTGGCATAAAGAGCTGGTGTGGGGACAGAGTGGGAGTGTGGTGACCACACACCAGTTGCCCTGACTCCGGCCCCATGCATTCCCCATGCCACCTGACGCCAGATAGCAGGCAGCATCAAACAGTGTCTTCAGTTCAGCATTTACATGCACTGTGCCAAATAAGTAGCGAAAAGTTGCTGCCATGGTAGCTAGGGTGCCCTTTCTTTGGCACAAAAAGGAGCTGCTTTTGCAGTTTCTTTTTGCACCACAGAGATGTGAGATTGGGCCTGTAGCATGTAGCTGCCATGGCCCCGATCCAGGGAGGAAAGGGGTGGCTTCAGGGTGCTCCAAAGGAGCAGTCTGCTGAGCCCCATGTTGGATTAAATACTAAAATGGATTCATTGACCCACTAACATGGAAGCTACCAGCCACCATTAGAACAGATTGATGTATCAGTCATAAAATGAAGCTTTACACTTCTAACCATAAGTTCTGGTTTTCTAACTTTCTCTTGTTAAAGACTTCCTAGGTAAATTGTTAGTTATCAGCCTTACAATAAACAGAGTATGAAAATGTACCTCATCAAGGGAAGAGACAACTGGAAATATATGCCTTAGGCAACATGAATCAGGAACAACACATGAGAAGTAGTGAGACTGGATAGAAGTACCAGTTTCAATAAGGAGGACATTTTAAGGGACATGGAGTTACATGGAAAGTTCTCATAGGCCATGCTGAATAGTTTACTGGGTTGAGTAAGTTTCCCTCAGCAAACTGAAAAAACAAACAAACAAACAAACAAACTTTCAGGAGGCTTAAAGAACAAATCCTTATATCTGTACCCCTCTTCCTCCACAACAGAAATGGCCTTTCCATCCCTGAAATGACCTTTTCAAACAACAACAAAAACAAAACAAAAACATAATTTCTTTGTGGGTTTTCCTGGCTTCCAGATGCTCTGAAGATGCCAGCCACAGATGCTGGTGAAACATCAGGAATAAACTCTTCTAGAACATGGCCACATAGCCTGAAAAACCCACAAAAAACTATGGATGCTGGTTATGAAAGCCTTCAAATTTACAAAACAAAAACATCTTGTGCACATTTATAGGAGTGTTAAGTGTTTCCAGTACATATAGAAATTTTCAGTGTATTTGCTTTCAAAACAGATTCAGGAGTTCTATACATCATAACATTTACCCATGGGTTTCAGTTGCTACTCAGAAGCATGTGAGAGTTGCTTTGCTTATCTCCCAATTAATTCAATATGTGAGGAGGAGTAATCTATAAATCTAATGGCCCCTGGAATCCTTTGTGAGTCCAGGGTTCAAGGCCTCTTCTCTCTCTACAAAGTTACAATTTACCCTCATTTTTTTATAGAGCTGGGGTTCCCCCTTTGGAAATTGCCAGGGAGAACTGGATCTAAATTGTATTTTAAAAATGTACACATATTGAGGAAAAGCAAAGTAATACATGCAAAGTGTTGACAATTAAGAATAAATGACACATGCGACTTCAGGTGTCATTTCATTCTGACTGGGTTACAGAAAACAAACCAACCATTTGATCCCAGTGGCAGATCCAGGATTTTCCAGGGGCCCTTCAAACACTGAAGAACAGTTTAGTTTTACCTTTAAAAAACCCTACTTGTCCCATGATACCATGTTTTATCTGGAGCTGCTGCTTCCAAGCCAACATTATCCTTCCTCTCCCACACCAATATATTGTGAACAGAAAAATATTTTATTGACAAGACTTTTTGTTGAAATACCTAACTTAGGGTCCATCCAGACTGATTAAATAGATAAGAAAGTCCCATATTCATTCATTCATTCCTCCTCCTCCTCCTCCTCCTCCTCCTCCTCCTCCTCCTCCTTCATTTGAAGATCCATACACATTCATTATCCCAGAAATTATACTGCCAGCTCCTGGTATGATCAGATACTCCTCATACCTTTCTTCAGGTCAGTTTAGTAAAAAATTGCAAAGAACAACATCTGCAACATTTCAGACAGTCTGGATGCACCCTTAAGGTTCTTCAAGATAGATCTAAATAGGCATGAGTTCTGATGATATAGCTCCTAGGATTTTGTTAGTTGTTCTTGTCCACTCATTCTATTCTTTTTTGGGGAAGGAGGAGGCCATTTGTAACATTTTCATAGATCTGCACTGTCTCTAAATGTTTTTAAAATCAGGATGTAGTTTGTTCAAGTGGTCATATGGTATCAAGAGCAAATAAAAATAAGGAAAGCAAGAAAAGGAAGGAAGAAAAGAGTAAGAGTAAGAGAAAACAAAGGGGAGCAAAGGAAACAAGAAGAAAGGATAAAAAAAGGAAGGAAAAGACAAGAGAAAGACAGATGAAGAAAGGAAATGTAAAAGGGATGGAAAACAGAAGGAACTATAGAGAAGGGAACAGCAAGTGATAGGAGGTACAAAGAGAGTATAAAGGTGATAGAAAAGAGCAAGAAAATGAAAGAAGGAAAGGCTTGAAGGTATGGAATGTGATGGTGGGAAGAAATATTGGACAGAGCAGAAGAGGTGATGAGAGGGATGATAGTGACAGGAAGGAGAATGGAAAGAGAAGAAATTAGATGGAAGGAAAATAATAAGAGGGAGTGAGAAAGGGGACAAGGAAAGAGAGAAGGGTTAAAGGATGAGAGAGAGAAAGAGTAAGAAAGGAATAAAGTTGAAAAAAATTGAAGAAAACTATAATGAAAGGAAAGAAGAAAGGAAAAAGGAAAAAAAGGCTAAAGTTAAAAGAAGAGTTTAATTATTACTGTTAGGTAAAAAGGAACTGTCAGAAGGAGAAACATACATGGTAATGTGAAACATAAGACCTGAAGAAGTCAATATAGGAAATGACAGATATTTAGGAGGTAAAGCATATGAAGTTGAGGGAAAATGTGATAATAAGTTAAATATTACCTATTACCATATGTAGTTCAATATGTATATGTACACCATGTAACTAATTTTAATATTGCATTTAAGGAATATAAATAAGAATTTGATGAATATAAATAAGAATTTGCTGAATAAAGATATACCCCCATAAAAAAAAGGAAGGAAGGAAGGAAGGAAGGAAGGAAGGAAGGAAGGAAGGTTACAGCTGGTTTCAGGTGCTGACAAAAAACAGACCAGGGCAACAGAAAAGTCATTTGTATGTTCCAAAAAGCAAAAATATTATTTTTTTAAAAGAAACCCTAGAATTATAGTAACAAATACTGCAGCCTCCAGCCACATTTGCCCTGGCATTGAGAGCCCTATATAAAAATAAATTGAACTGGTTAGTTTTCCTAATGTTAAACATCAACCAAATAAACTATGCTGTTTTCTTTTTCTTTCTATGTTCCCTATTCAGCGTAACTCTGCAGGTCCAGGGGAAAATATAATTACAAACTGTATTCCTGTTAAAATAAGGATTAGAGTGCAGGTCTTCATTTTAAAGGACAAATTGGTTATATCCATATCCAGAATTTATGAGGTAATTGTTCAATATTTTTTTCTTGATGAATATATACTGTATTCTTATCATTGCAAGAGATCAATTTTTTTTCTATGAGGTCTTCTGTGTGCATTTCCACTATAGGAAGTCTTTCGGGTCATTATTCTTCAGAAAACTTGTATGTAAAACATGATTCATGTATATGAAACCTGGGATTGTGTGTGCAGAAAAACTATGTAAATTTCAATACAAATTCTTTCCAAAGACAACTACACTATTCTTGTTGACAGCCCTCCCAAATTAATGGGATTGAGAAAACCATCCTTTCATGGGGGGGGGGGGGGGTGTTTAAAAAAATCCTTTCCTTTTTAAAAAATATTCTTTTTCTTGTGCTCAAGTGCAGTTGGATTGAGCCAAGGCACATCCTCACAGCCAATTAAAGAGAATGGACCTATACTTGTTCTTGTGTGATGGACTGTGCCTCTTGTGAAAGGAGGTACTTGATACCTCTTTTTGCAAAGGATCATCTTATGCCGATGAAGCTCCCAATTACACCCATATATTACATATATTACACCTATAGCCCCGCATCAGCAGTATGCTCCTCTATGTACCCAGCTTGCAAAAGACAAACAGTTCTCTGCACCTAAGGCAATTAATCTCCAAGAATCTCTGAAGGCACTACGGCTTCTACTGCTTTCCTTTTCCAAACTACTACATACATAAACTACCATTTCTTAATACTTCTCCATTGCCAAAGATGCCCTCTGGGCTGTATGAGGTATCTGGGGGGACTGAGGGATTGCTTACATTGTGGTACTGAGTCCTCCAGTGATCTACCACAAAAGCTTCTCAAAATGTTCACACATTTCAAAGTGAAGTCTTTTTAGAAGCCAATGCATATTTTAAACTAACTATAATAGCACAGAGTGTATTTATGTTTTAAAAAAGAATATCCTATTGGGGATTGTGAGAGAATTTAGCTGTTGCCATAATTCAGACACTGTGATAGCACATATGAAGAGCAAATTTCAAAGGCAGGAAAGGAGGCATCAGTTCCAAAGAATACAAATTTATTCAGCTGCAGAAACAAAGAACAGACAGCATATTAAGAAAAACACTGAGCTCCACTTTCTATCTCTCCCCCACACCGACTTGCCACCACCGTGTCCACCCACATTTCTTTATTGCATTCGAGTTTAGTCTACCATTTGTCTAGGCTGGCAGGAAATTTTGTGAGTCCATTAGGAATCCAAATAAAAATGCCAGTCAAGATTTTAGTCTCCCCATTTTCCAAGCGTAGATTAATTAGTGCCATTGGAAATAGCTGAATTATGGGATGGAGGATCATCAGTGACAGGGTTCCCATCAATTGTTGAAGACTATATCAGAGAACACAAGACATGGCTCAGAAATTAGTATTGTCCATCTTTATAATCTCTTTTTTATACAGAAAAGTATCCATCTAATTATAAGATTGTATGTATAGCATTGTGTAAATTTATAGCAGTATATAAATAAAATAAATAATATTAAATAATCTATTCACCAGCTAAAGCATTCCATCAAGGCCTAAGTATATTTTATATGTAAAATGAAACATGGTGTGTTTCTCAATCTCCCTTTCTCTCTTCTCCCCCTCCACTCAACAAAGCCACTGCTTAAAACTAATAAAAACTATATTACAACAAAGCCACTGCAGTTTTGGAGGTTTAAGTAGAAAAGTGTTGGGGGAAGAGGACCGAATGCCTTCTACCTTTCTTCAGAATCTCATTTCCAAGGGAATCATCCATTGTCAGCCCCCACAGAGTTCTAGGATGATAGCATTTGTATATATTTTTTCCACAACAGAGTGGAGGAATGATTTGGCATATAGGAGAAAAAACACACACTATGGTTCTAGCCAAAATGGCTTAATCTGAGAAGAACATTTTTAAAAAGCACTTTTGATTCAGTGACATGTGTTTCTGTCTTTAGTCATCCCTGAAGCTATGGTTTTCTTATATGTAACACACACACACACACACACACACAGCTTCTTTTTTCAATAACTCAGTGTCAAAGCACAAGAACAAGCCAAGACATTAACTGATTCCAGAATCAAACCAGTTCTTTGCATGGATCAGGCAACTGCAATTGCAACTCTGCAAACCATTCAAAGAGAATGTATGATTTGGTATGGTCAGGTGAAAATAGCCTGTTGAGTTAGGAACAGCTTGGAGGTGCTGTTATTTTAAGGTGCTCCACCACTATAATGTGGGGCATTCATATGCACTGAGCATGAGAGGAAGTGGTCCAGCTCATGTGGTCCTGTGCTTCACAAAATGAAACAAGCATAATGTCCTTCATTCCTTTTTTCAGTCTTGCTTCCTTCTCTGTTTACTTGCCATTAAGAATTCCTCTGCAGTGTTTTCAAATATGACCAGTAGATTTTGGAATTGTAACTGAAGTCTGCATTAAGTGAAGAAAGAGCTTCATTAAACTGGGAGTATCACAGGAGAATGAATAGATGAGGCATCTGGGAGTAGAAGACAAAACTTTTCATTAATAAACAATAATATAAATTTTAAAAAGATAGTAGTGGCTGGTAGCAAGAGTGACAGCACATTTTCCAGTTGTTAAGAAATGAAAAGCATTGATGGCTACTGTTGGCTGTATCATGACATGGATTCATCCACACTGGAATTTCTTATACATGGTGTTGCATTTGGAGACAGAAAAAAATAAAATGTCTAGAAGAAAAAAAAAAGTGAGCCATTTCCACTGAGACAGTGTACATACCACTATAATGCTATTTGTGATAGTATCTCAGCTGAAACACTGGTGGCCTTTATGCTCTTGATCACATTTTGGGGTAAATTCAAAATCTGTTTCCATGGTAACAGGAACAGAAATAGCAGCCTTCAGCAATGTAATCATAATTCAGCTTTCAGTTCTTGAATCTGCATGACCAATTGAAAACAACTTCTATTAATCAGTGGTTTCAAAAATTAGAGTGCAGACAATCTGTGACTTTTAATAAGTTATAAAAAGACATTATAATGCTGTTTTATTATGATACTCTTCTCAATACAGTTTCTTAGGCTTTATAAGCTTAGGAAAATCTTGACCACTGAGCAAAAAGAGGCAAAAATTGAGTAAGACAAAAATGTAATTGTCGTCACTATAAATACAAATAAGCCAACATTTGGCATTTCAAAGCCACAATGCAGACATGTCTAAGACTTTAGCCCTATAAAATTTTAGTTGGGAATAAAACACATCAGATTCAGTGGGGCTTACTGCTGGGAAGGGATGTATAGAAATGGACACTTTGGTGTGCTTAGTGGTTGAAACGTGGTATCATTAACCTCTTCTATCGAAATCTATAGAAACTAAAAATCTTAACCTCCTTTCCACTCCCTAATCACCCTATAATTAGATCTATGGTCCAAATCTATTTTCCAATCCCACAGTAAAGTAGATCATTTGAATTAATTATTGAATTGTAAATCAACATTTATGTAGCTCTCCTCTCAATGGGTCTGCCCTAGTTGAAACTAGAAATTAGATTCCAGTCTTTGGTTTTAGAATCAAACAAGCATCCTTGAACTATTGACTATGAATTCAATTTTTAATGTACAATGGAGCTCATTTTTTCTAATGTTATTCATGTCTTGTTTCTGAAACCTATTTTTATAAGATGCTAATTAGATGATCACAGCAATATCCCACGACAGAATCACCATTTTTCCTTAATTAATTGCAGACAAGATTTCAAGCATCATCTAAATTTATTTCTTGTTTTGACTAAAGAAGTCAAATAACTACTGTGTGTTTAATCTATGATAATTTATTAACATCCTAAAGTCATGAGATGCCACTAAAATAGGGATGCATTCCTTTTCTTATCCTTAATGAAAAATAGTGTTTTGAAGATACCAGGGCAATTGACACAATCGCTCTCAAAATGTCCTTTCCAGCCCACTTCCAATTATAAACCTTAGCATACAAAAGAGCTTAGAAATAAGGGTGGGACAACAACTAGAGTGCCACTGGTGGAAAACTCGACTCTCAGACACACCATAAGGATTCTCTTTATTCCTATGGAGTGGCAAAACGTGCAGCGAAGAAATCTTTCTAATTTGCATGTATTACGTCTGTGAATTCCTGTCCAGCAGAGCTGTTCAGGGTGGTAAGTGATCTAACTCAGATATTCGCCTGCCAGAACCCATTATTAGATACTACAATAGCCTGCTATGACATGTTAAATAATTATTTTGCAGATAAAATCTCTCAAATAAGAGCCAACTTGGACACTGGTATTATAGCAGAGGAGAAGGAGAAGGGAATGGTGGTGGGGAATGGTGTAAGGGGATCAGGCCCAGCATTTCTTCTCTCCCTCTGAGGCCTGAATCAAGGCAGATGGCCTGGAGGAAGGGCTATACTTAATCGAGTCCAGGTCTGATGGCATTGGGCCTGCCTTTTCAGTCCCTCCCAGGCTGGATGGAGTTCATTGGGAGGGGGGGGGTCACCTTCTTCAAGCAAGACCTGGATGGCACAGCCTACCTTTTCTTTCAATCCCTCCCCGACAGTGGATGGAGTTTGGGGTGGGGGACTCTCCTTCTTCAAGTAAGGCCTTATATATGTCTTTCAATTATGTTTAACTGCCTTTTCCAGTGCTGTATTATATCTATATAGACCTGATAAAGGGACAAAAGTGATGGGAAGGAAAAAGCAGCTTGAAGCTGCCTTTTGGAAGCTGCATTGAAATCACACCAACCACATCATCCAAAGTGGCTGGAGTGTGCATGTCATGACCACACAGTGTGGCTTCAAGGCATGCCACTGGGTACTTTTTTTTTTTAACTGCTCGATCGCCATCCCTGTGCACCTTCACAGGAGCAATCCACTGACAATTGTCATCTCATTGGGTGGCTGTACCTGTGAATCTGCACACATTTGCATGTGCAACACTCCACTGGGAGCGTTGGAGCAGAGGTGTGCCCATGTACATGCCAGCAAGGTACAATTCTACCCCCTGCACTCCACCATCACCCCATGCCCACTCTTTGATTGTCTATGTATGTTGTATTGATCTCCATGAAAGGTGTCATGGTTTCTCTTTTGGGCATTGCCACCCTCATTGCTTGGGTATGGCAGTTCCATCCCTCTTAAATTCACTCCTTCCTGTAGAGCAGCTTGGGAATGGTTTCCAGCCAGCTTCAAGGCATATGTCATCAAAATGTCCCACCTTGAAGCTGGACAGAAATGTGCTTATTTTGACTATCTGTTTTGCACCAAAGTTATTTTTTCCTTCTGCTTTTCATTTTTAAAAATCCATAGTAGTATATCAAAAATATTTTAAAGAAAAATGAGGACACCTGCAGACATTCAACCGTACAAATAGGCACACATATTTAACCAGCCATATCCAAGTACATTCCTCACATCAGTTCCTTCCACATGTTCTCCTTGATGTCAATGAAACAATCTCTGAGTGAATGGTGTGAAAATTAGAGCCTAGCATCCAAGTCCAAAACACATTTACTTGACAGCATGTCTCATTGATTTCAATGGCCTTTGCTTTAAATCAAGCATGCTTATGATTTCTGCCTGAGGTGGAACTCTTGAAAACAAGTTGGGAAATAAAATGAGTGGCAGTAGCATTGCAGCCAGTGGCTGTTTTTTTTTTTTTTTTTTGAAAGCCATTCATACCATTTGGGGAATCTGTTAGAATCAATGGGCTGTCAAGGTCTAAATGGCCTGTAGCTTTTAGTCACTGGTGTTTAATTCCATTGGCTGTGGCAAACCATGTGATTTGGTTTGCAGTCTCCAGTGCTAACATTGAGAAAACAACTTGAATAAAATAATGTAGGTTGCAACAACACATTGGAAAATAATTGTGTCATGAATAAAGAAGATTTAAGCAAAGGGCAAAACAGAAAGAAAACCATGTCAGGAAACAGCTGGCATCCAACAAAGAGATATTGAATAAAGAAAACATATGAAAAAAAATGTGAAAGTTCAGTGAGGAAATATTTTGGGCTGGTTTTTAAATTTTGTTTTCTTCTGTGGTCATTGATGGAGCTTATTTTTATTAAATTAAAAATGGAATTAAAGAATATTTTGTATGAACCCAATACTTATCAGGCCTTTGACAATGCACTTAATAGATATCTAAAACAGTGTATGTGAGGAATGGAGGGAAGAACCCACTCTAAAACACAAAACAAAATATAGTGCTTGCAAAACATACAACATCCCATGAACATGTCAATCCAATTACTATTTGTTTCTGAATCTCTGAAATTCTCTGACTGGTAGTTTGCTTGAAATTCAATAAATTAAAAGAGAAGAAAAGGAAAGAAAGGAGAGTAATCTTTTTGGGGGAATATTTGAATATCAAATGAGATTTGCCCCATAGGTTTTTACCTGTCACTCTTCCTCCTTAATATAAGGGAGGTTAGGCAAGGAATATTTATTTACATCGTATTAGTTGCATAATAATCTCCATTCATTGCTAGACATTTTTTCCTTTTAGTGTTTGCTTGCTGATGAATGAGTAGGACTAGTGCTTTTTAAATATTTGGATACACTTTCTATTAGAACACAAAGAAAAGAGAGTAAGATGTGAGCATCTGCTGAGTTATTTCTCTTTCTGCCTTGCTGTTTATTCCTCAATATTAAAATGAAATCGGGTTGATTAAATCTTCAGTTTTATGCATATATTCTTTTGTCTCTGGCTTTCACTCCATTATTAAATCTAAATTAGACACTTATTTGGAGGCACTTAATTTCAGTTGTTATCCTTTTATTTATTTTTTTCATTTACTTCCCAGATGGCAAATTCAACCATCATTACAGCCTTTGGTTAGAAACAAAAAGCTGTTCTGTCCCTCTCCATTGTGACTGTTGCATGTGCTTCACACACACACATCATGACAATTATAATTTGAGAAAACATTGTAGTTGTTATTTAATCAATATATTTTTAGACTCAGAAAATGGAGCAGACTGCTTGATAACCTAAACTAAGTGAAGTCTAAACTAAGTGAAGTCACAGATGATATTAATTAATGAATATATTATAAACTGAATAATTTGATTGCCATTTATCGTCAACAAACTGGCCAGATTCCTGTTAGGGACTGTCACTTATGTATGCAGACTTAGCTCTTCAGTCCCCAAAGTCCACCTCCAACTTATTGTGAAGCTTTTGAAAATTGCCCCACATGATCATTCTGTGCTTCATGAAAGAAAGAAGGATCAGAGAGTCATCTGGCTACATCCCCAAAGCACAATGACAATATGAGCATCGAGATTCACCACGGTCCTCCAGGATTTTAAGCACTTCTGCAAACATTGTGCATCTGGCTATTGGAGAGGTAGTCAGACACTTCTCCTGTCTACTGACTGCAAAGCATGGAATGGTTGTATAGAAGAGCTTCAAGTAGCTTAGAGTAAGGATGTGTCTGCTCTGGCTGATTAATTGGAGCCCATCATGGACCAACCATGATGGCAACTAGATACTCTGGACTGAATCTGGTGTGACACTGTGCCATTGTGCACATAAGCCAGCCAGGCCAACACTTCATTGGCCTCACTGGCCCATCCTTTTCAATATCACCACAGCCGCTGCACTCTCACACTATTCCCTCCTTGTTGGTTGCACTAGTGACACATTCTGACCTCAGCAAAAGCAGTGGCAATAGCCAAGTTGTCACAAGGAGTTGCTTGGCTAGTGAGGCGGTAATAACTGCCACTCCAAAGAGGATCCACCCTCTTTCTTGTGTTGATAAGTGCAGGGAGATGGTGACATGTTTTCTGCTTGAACAAGTAGATCATTTATCTTGGCTGTCTGGACTTTTGGATCAGGTAGAATTGGACCCAAACCAGCTATCCAGACAGCCAAGAGAACCAGATGCCCTGGAGTAAACTGTGGATTCTCTTAAACCAGATTAACATTTTAAAATAGTGGTTTTGCTTTGGCTCTAGCTGCATGCTCGCAGATTACACCAGTACTGGTTTGGTTCCATTGTATATTCTCATTGTAAACAAGCCCTAAACCCGAGGAAGAATATATGGCTCAGTTGAGTATAGCCTACTGAGGGATTTAGGCTTGCATATGCTAAACTAGCAGATGGCTAAGGAGATTATCACATGTGTGCAAAGTGTGCTTATCTCATCATTAAACCATGTTATTTGCATGTTGGGGGGGGGGAATTATCACACTTACCCTTGTTAGCACTGGGAAAATCTGAGACCATATGTAGAAGATTGACAGCCAGGAAAACAAATACCAAAAAACAAACAAACAAACAAACAGCTTCATTTATATACCGCTTCATACTCTTAAGGAGTGTCTAAGCAGTTTACAATTGTAAGCTATTTGCCCCCCAACAATCTGGGTACTGAGTCTGGAAGTAGCAGGAGACAAAAACTCCAGCTTCTGAACAGAGTTTCACTCGCAACTGCTGAGGTTCTTCCAAAGAGGCTTTTAATCTTAGTTGTAGCAAAATACTTACAAGCAATATTTTCACCATCCAACATAATACTCCACCACTGACCGACATCCACTTAACTCATAGTGTATTAGAGCATTCTTCCTTAAATAAACAAACAAACACAGGTTAGGATTCTGATCCAATCCCCTGCTAGTGTTTCATCATCTTCCTGTCATGTGTCCACAGTGACTGTGTAGTTTTGAACTGTTATGAAACAGCTCCATGCAGAAGTTTCATCAGCTTCCTCTGAGACAGCATTTTCCTTTTAGCAGATTCCATGCACCTGAGACGTTTTACTTCACCAACAATCCCCTCCTAAATATCTTAGATGCCATGCAGGATAATTGGTTTTAAATAAACTACATTGTTTAATACTCACTACTCACATAGTGTAGTGGTTTCGATGAGTATAATTTTTTGTCCCAAAGCCCATCTTACCTGTTAGTCTCTTCTGACTTTCTGCAGGTAATGCTTTTGTGAGTAAATATGCAATGTTTTCCTCGAAAATGCAGTATTGCAGTTTTAGAATTCCACTCTGTATTAACTCATGCACATTCTCATACATCACCCCGGTGTATTTCCTCCTGCTTTTTAGGTTTTCTGGTCCATCATTGCAATGCAAGCCTGTGAATCTTCATTGATCATTATTTGTCAAGCATGGTTCACCAAGATCCTCTAATAGCTATCTGACCCACTGAACTTTGCCAGCCATCTCCGAGAGTGTAGAAAATTGAACTTCTGTGATGCTCAATGTTACACAACTTTGCTTTCTGGATCTCCAGACAACAGGACTGTCAGCAAATCTAATGACCAAACCGGAAACTGACTTTTTGTCTGCTACCTCTGATGATGTAAGAAGAATCTTCCCTTCAGCCACCATCTTGAGGGGAGAGAAATGCAAGCCAGCTCCAACAGGCCTTGCCTGCAGGTAAGAAGAGCCCTCCCTTCAGCCACCATCTTGAGGGGAGAGAGGGGCAGGCCAGCTCCAACAGGCCTTGTGTAACTTTGTCTGCCCCGTTTTAACTGTGCATTATGAAGCCGAGCCCTCCCTCTAGTCCATCTGCCTTGGTCCAGGCCTCAGAGGGAGAGAAGATCCACCGGACCTGATACCCTTCCCCATCACCTTTCTCTTCTCCTTTTGTGTCATGTCTTTTAGATTGTAAGCCTGAGAGCAGGGAACTGTCTAATTATAAGTTTATATGTACAGCACTGTGTAAATCTACAGTGCTATATAAATAAAGGTTAATAATAATGTCTGCTTAGGACTCTAGCTGAGAAATGCCTCCAGCCATCACCAGACAACTGTCGCTTGTTTCCTTGAGATATCTGCTTCAAAGCAGTCCAATTCACCAACCTGGGTTGTGAGGTTCTCCTCCTCAATAATGCCACTGCAAAACTTATGTCAGGCCTAGTGTTATTGACAATGAACAAAAGACCGCCATGCATTGCATGGAAGAAATCAGGATGCTCAAACACTTTATCTGACTCTAAACCAACAAACTCAAGTGTCATGGGACTTCTGACTACCTTAACATTGTTCAATCTACATTTCTCCACAATCCTGTCAATCTTCTTTTTCTGACACAACAGGATCTCACCATTCTGGGTTATCTCCACTTCAATTCCTAGGTAATTCTTCAAACTGCCCAAATCTTTCAGCTTGAATTTTCTTAACTCCTCCTGCACATGCTTCATTTCATCCAAACAATTTGCATCCACACAAAGATCATCAGCCTAGATCAGTAGAATGACACTAGCCTTGGTATACACACATGCATGAGCCACACAGCATTAGTACCCAAGTTTCTGCTCCAACATCTAGCACTCTGCTTCAATCCATACAGAGCCTTTTTCAACTTGTATACCTTGTTGCTACTAGCACAGTCATACCCATGAACACACTCTCCTCCAAACATGCATATAATAATAATAATAATAATAATAATAATAATAATAGTAATAAATAATTTTATGTCTAACCCACCCCTCTCCTCAGCAACCGGGGCGGCGTTAAACAAATTTAAAACAGGTACAGTTAAAAGCACTCTCTCAACCCAATCCCTAGCCCACCCACCCCTGAAAACGAGATTAAACTAATATAGAGTTTTAAAAAAACAATTAGGACAACAACAACAAAAAAACAATAACACCAATTATAGAACTATAGAACAACACAATCAGTGGGAACAGGAGGGATGGGTAAGCAGTTGTCTTCGTATATCCAGGAAGTTTTGGACCTGGGAAAGTTATTCTGGGAAGACCTGCCAGAAGAGATTCATTTTTACTGTTTTTTTTTTTTTTTTGTGTTTGCTTTTTGTTTTTTTTGGTTTTTTTAAGATATCAAGAGTGCAAATAAGACAGATCTCATCTGGCAGGCCATTCCATAGTCTGGGAGTGGTCACAGAGAAAGCCCTCTGCGAGGTCAGCAACAGCAGAGTTTTCATAGGCTGCAACAGGTTCCTCCCAGAGGAACGGAGCATGCGGGAGGGCTCATATGGGAAGATGCAATCCCTGAGGTAAGATGGACCCAAGCCATGTAGGACTTTAAAGGTTAAAACCAACACCTTATACTGTGCCCAGAAACTAATTGGCAGCCAGTGGAGAGATCTGAGCACAGGTATTATGTGTTCTCTCCTAGATGTAGAAATAAAGGGGTATAACCTTTTTAAGAGAAACAGGCCAAACAGGAAAGGAGGAGGAATAGCATTATATGTCAGGGATATTTACACCAGTGAAGAGATCCAGGAAGTCAATACTGGAACCCAGGTGGAGAGTATCTGGATAAAAATTAAAGGAGAGGGAAACAACAGGGATGTCACTGTGGGAGTCTACTACAGACCCCCGACTCAGGCAGAGGAATTGGATGATGCCTTTCTAGAACAGATGACCACACACTCAGAAAGGAGAGATGTAGTAGTGATGGGGGACTTCAACTATCCGGATATTTGCTGGAAGTCAAACTCAGCCAAATCCTCAAGGTCTAGCAAATTCCTCACTTGCCTGGCAGATAATTTCATTGTCCAAAAAGTGGAAGAGGCAACAAGGGGATCAGCTATTTTAGATCTGATCTTAACCAACAGGGATGACCTAGTCAATGGAGTGCAAGTGGTTGGATCCTTAGGTGGAAGTGACCATGTTCTCCTGGAGTTTGTTATACAGCGGAAAGGGGAAGCCAGGCATAGTCAGACACACATTCTAGACTTTAGTAGAGCTGATTTCAATAAACTTAGAGAAATACTGGGGGTGATCCCATGGTCAGGAAAACTAAAAGAGAAGGGAGTTCAAGACGAATGGGAGTTTCTCAAAAGGGAGATACTGAAGGCACAATTTCAAACAGTTCCAACGCAGAAGAAAAATGGGAGGTGTCTCAAGAAGCCAGGATGGATGACTAAGGAACTTTCAACTGAGATAAGTTTTAAACAGAACATGTGTAAGAAATGGAAAAATGGGGGAATCACCAAAGAGGAATTCAAACAAATAGCTAGCACATGTAGGGGTAAACTCAGAAAAGCTAAAGCGGAGAATGAACTCAGGCTTGCTAGAGAGGTTAAGAACAATAAAAAGGGCTTTTTGGGTATGTCCGAAGCAAAAGGAAGAAGAAGGAAACGGTAGGACCACTGCGTGCAGAAGATGGCAAAATGCTCACAGGGGACAGAGAAAAGGCAGAATTGTTCAACACCTTCTTTGCTTCAGTCTTCTCAGAAAAGGCAAAGGGTGCTCAACCTAAGGATAATAGGGAAGAAGACAGAATAGGGGAATTTCAGCACAGAATAAGTAAAGAGATAGTACAGGAATACTTGGTTAACCTAAATGAATATAAGTCTCCAGGACCAGATGAACTACACCCTAGAGTATTAAAAGAACTGGCAAATGTAATATCGGAACCATTGGCAATAATCTTTGAGAACTCCTGGAAAACAGGAGAAGTCCCAGCAGACTGGAGGAGGGCAAACGTTGTGCCCATCTTCAAAAAGGGAAAAAAAGAGGATCCCAACAATTATCGTCCAGTTAGTCTGACATCAATACCAGGAAAGATTCTAGAGCAGATCATTAAACAGAGAGTCTGTGAACATTTAGAAGCCAATGCCATAATCAAAAAAAGCCAACATGGGTTTCAGAGAAACAAGTCTTGCCAGACAAATCTGATCTCTTTTTTTGATAAAATTACCAGTTTGGTAGATGAAGGGAATGCTGTGGATATAGTATATCTTGATTTCAGCAAGGCCTTTGACAAGGTTCCCCATGACATTCTTGCAAACAAGCTTGTAAAATGTGGGCTAGACAAGGTAACTGTTACATGGATTTGTAACTGGTTGACTGGCCGAACTCAAAGAGTGCTCAACAACGGCTCCTTTTCAACCTGGAAAGAAGTGACCAGTGGGGTCCCACAGGGCTCTGTCCTGGGCCCAGTGCTATTCAACATCTTTATTAATGACTTGGATGACAGAATTTGGGGCATACTTATCAAATTTGCAGATGACACTAAGCTAGGAGGAGTAGCCAATACTCCAGAAGAAAGGGTCAAAATTCAAAATGACCTGAATAGACTAGAAAGCTGGGCCAATCCTAACAAAATGAAATTCAATGTGGAGAAATGTAAAGTACTGCACTTAGGACGCAAAAATGAAATGCACAGATATAGGATGCTGGACATCTGGCTGAATGTAACTACGTGTGTAAGGGATCTAGGAGTCCAAGTAGACCATAAGTTGAACATGAGTCAACAGTGTGATGCAGCAGCTAAAAAAGCCAATGCTATTTTAGGGTGCATCAATAGAAGTATAGCGTCTAGATCAAGGGAAGTAATAGTGCCACTCTATTCAGCTTTCGTCAGGCCCCACCTGGAATACTGTGTCCAGTTCTGGGCACCACAATTCAAAAAAGATGTGGAGAAACTGGAGCAGGTCCAAAGGAGGGCAACTAAAATGGTGAAGGGTCTAGAAACCATGCCCTATGAGGAACGACTTAGGGAGCTGGGGATGTTTAGCCTGGAGAAGAGAAGGTTAAGAGGTGATATGATAGCCCTGTTCAAATATTTGAAGGCATGTCATATTGAGGAGGGAGCAAGCTTGTTTTCTGCTGCTGCAGAGACTAGAACGCGGAACAATGGATGCAAACTGCAGGAAAAGAGATTCCCCTCAACATTAGGAGGAACTTCCTGACAGTAAGGGCTGTTCGACAGTGGAGCACACTCCCTCGGAGTGTGGTGGAGTCTCCTTCCTTGGAGGTCTTTAAGCAGGGGCTGGATGGCCATCTGTCGGGGATGCTTTGATTTGGAGTTCTTGCATGGCGGGGGGTTGGACTGGATGGCCCTTGTGGTCTCTTCCAACTCTATGATTCTATGATTCTATGATTCTATGAGATGTTCCGGTAACTAACCTAGCTGCCATGTTTTGTACTAGTTGGAGTTTCCAGGTTAGGCACAAGAGTAGCCCCATGTAGAGTGCATTGCAATAATCCAGACATGAGGTTACCAGAGCGTGTACCACAGTTTCCAGATCCTTCATATCCAGGAAAGGGTGCAGCTGGCATATAAGCCGTAGCTGATAGCAGGCTTCCTGACTGTCGCATTCAACTGATTAGTCATGTGAAGTGACAAATCCAGGAGTACCCCCAGACTGCAAACAGAGTCCTTAGAGGAGAATGTGACTCCATCTAGGACTGGAAGTTGTATTTCCAAGCCTGGTTTCGTGCCTGTGACTGTCAGTACCTCCGTTTTGTCTGGATTCAGTTTCAATCTGTTTTTCCTCATCCAATCCTCATCCAATCCATTACCGCTCTGTGACAGTCATTGAGAGGAGAGACGCCATCTGAAGTCTGAGCTAATGATCTGGTCATGGAGAAATATATCTCAGTGTCATCAGCATACTGATGACACCATGCTCCATGCCTCCAAATTATCTCACCCAGCGGCTTCATATAGATATTAAATAGCATGTACTGCAAAATGTCAATTTCTTCAACCATCACAGTGCAAACCTTTGCCACCTGAATGACAAAAAGGTATCCATTTTGACTTTGTGAGTCCATCTGGGAATGATCACCCTTGTTCTTCCTGACTCATTCTTACTATCCTCACTACTAGTCTGCACCTCTGGTTCCACAACAGACTCTGGCTTAGGCTCAAATATGGGTGTGGGAATGTTTGCAAATGTGATTGCTTGTGTGGTATGCAGGTTTTGTCATGTGATGTACCTGACTCTACATCTTCTTCAGCCTTAGGCAAACCCACCCCTCAGTTTCTGGCATTTTGTGGCACAATGCCCAGTGGAACAAACAAATACTGGTTATAGTGGATTCTCTCCCAACCACTTCTGCTTCTGAAGAATGTTACTCTGCCATGGCCCATTAAAAATTTGTATTTGTTCCCTTCATAGCCAACAAAGAAAAGCCTCCTCCACTTTGGCTCTTTTTGCATAATTGAGGTAGAACAAGCACATTTGCAATTTGCCCAAAAATTCTTAAATGATTCAAATTGGGCGCATGACCATACAATAGGAAATATGGAGTTTGATGAATGGCTGATCTTCACATTCGATAGATGATGTGATATGCTGTGAGATTGGCTTCTCCCCACAGGTGTGAAGGAGCCTGTGCATCCAGTATCAAAAAATCACACATTTGACTGATGACCCCAATGTGCCTTTGGCCAGACCATCCTCCTGTTGAGAGGCAGGATTTGTGGTCATATGGCAAATGCCGTTTTGGTTCAGCGAATTTTGCAAATTGCTTCCAAAGAATTTGCCTCCTCAGTCAGTCACCAATGCACCAACTTTATGTGGAAACTTCCTCTCAACTGAGTTTACCCACTACTTAAATTTTGCAGCTGCCTCAGCTTTGGCTTTTAACAAAAAGACAAACCCATACCTTGTGTGCCTATCAACAATGACCAATATGTATTTGTTGCCACCTTCACTGGGCTTAAAGGGGCTGACAAATCAGAACTGACCACCTGAAATAGCCTTTGGGACACACTTGCTTTCGTTGGGCACAGGAAAAGCTTTCAATTTTATCTTTTTGAACACTGAACAATCCAAATACCTTGTACAGGGGTTTACCTTTAAATCTGGACAGACCTTTTCCAATTGAGAGATGCTTGAAAAATTTGTATGTCCCATCAACTTATGCAAGTAATGGGCACAATTCAAATGTAACAGGACATTAGACACATTTGTACACTTTGCTTTTGCCTCCTCACAGAATTCTGTAGGTTGCCCTCAAAATCACGCTTCTGGCTTCCTCCAGGATCCAGGTCCAGATTCAGGTCTCACTCTGCAATGCTCTGGAGGCTGTACATCAGGAAATTGTCAGGACCATGTGGCACATTTGGTTTGGAAATGACATGGTTATGACCACTGAGGGAACTAAGCAGAGGTTACTACTGTTCAAGTGGCAGGTGTGTGAGTCACCATTTGGAGCTGTGCATGTTGGGACATCTGATGCAACATGCACAGTAGGTGAAGTCAGACAGAGGTGAATCATGGGATACAGTATGATGCAAAAGGTACTAGGTATGAAACAGCAAGTTTTATTTTATTTTATTTTTAAACCAAACACATACTTACATATATTACCACATTACAACATTTCAACAAAACACAGTATACATGAAAACATCCAATATACAACAACAAGTAACAACATATAACCCTAAAATATCCACAAAACAAATTGCTCATTTAAATAATGTTACATCGAGATATTTTCCATTCTTCCAAGATATCTAACCTCTCAATCAAGGTGTAAGAGATTTGTCTCCTATATATCACAAAATATCCCATAAAGATTTAGTCCCCTACATGCCTAGATAAAGGAAAAAAAAACTTTTCTCTTTCTTTTTCAAGCTTAAGTATACGTTTAAGTGTGATTACTTAGCGTCTTTCCCTTATAATTAATGACACAAAATATCTTTATCCTTTCCTCTCATAATTGCTGTCAATATATCAATTTCCATACCTTCAAAAAGTTTCCCCAACCACTCCTATAAAGTTGGAATTAGAAAATTTTCCCATGATTTTGTGTATATGATTCTAGCCAAAATAAGCATATATAATATGATTCGTCCAGCCCTCTTTTCTAATTTTTTATCTAATTCAGATGTCATATTGAGTAAAAATAAAAGTGGTTTTAAAGGAATATCCTCATTCAGAATACCAGACATTGTTGTTTGTATATTTTTCCAAAATTTTTGGGCTCCTTTACAGGACCACCACATATGAAAGATGTTTGCCTCAATTACATGGCATTTCCAACAGCAAGTTTTAATTGGTGGCATGGCTGTCACAGGACTTCACAGAAGGCCACCTATAAAAGGGAGAAGCTGACTACTCTGTTGTTGGTTGTTGTTGGTTGTTAGTGGATTGTTGGGTTGTTGTGGTCGGTGGTTGGTGAAGCACGTTGCTTGTTTAGTTGTGAATATCCAAGACAGCTGTCTGGTGCTCTGTGCATCCTTGTATATAGTTTTGTAAAAAACAAGTGATTAAAGCCCTCATATCTGAGAGAAGCCTTGGCTTTCTAACAGTGTAATTTCTTCAAACTGGGAGCTCAAGGCTGAAGACTGCATGAGGGGATATTTTTCCTTGCAGCAAGAAGCATTTGCAGACTTCTCTCCAAGAACCTCTTCTGGGCATCTTGCCTGTGTGGATCAACTCTGCATGTGGTTGCAGTGGACATAGGGTATCTCTCTATGCCCCAAGAGAAATCCCACTCCTTGGACAAACTCCTGAGCAAAATGTAAGCCTTGTGAGCTTCTAGAATATTTACACCACTAACAGCAATATGTGTAAACAATTACTGCATGCTGCTGAGATGTTGTGTTACAGATGTGCCCTCTTGCAGCTTGTAGCTGTAGAAATGCTTCACCCAAATCATGAGCTATGAGCTATGACAATGAGCTATCAGGCTGGTTGACTGCTCTGAAAGCATTCTGTAACTCATAAGCAATTCTTTTATCTTGCACATGAAACACTTGGGATGGCAACTGAGACATTTTACAGCCTGTGGCAAAAGTTCACTGACACCCCATACTTATCCCATTCTTCTCCGATCTGTAAACAGTAATGGACCCATCATTTGGTATTAACAGGAGTTTCCATTAATACCAAATGAAGGTCCATTACTGTTTATGGATGGGAGAAGAATGCAATAAGCATGCAGAGGTGTGACAATCTTCCCCCAGATCACATGAATGACATGGTTCGTGTATGATAATCTCCTAAGGTGTACTGAAGAATGTGCTATACTTTCTGAATGATGTGCTATTGACTTCATATGTTTCTTGAATCTTGATATTATTATTATTATTATTATTATTATTAGTTTTATTTATATTGTGCTGTAAATTTACACAGTGCTGTACATACAATCTTAGACAGATCCCTGCCCTCAGGCTTACAGTCTAAAAGAGACAACACAAAAGGAGAAGAGGAAGGTGGTGGGAAGGGGATGAGGTCCAGTGGTTCTTCTCTCCCTCTGGGGCCTGGACCAAGGCAGATGGACTGGAGGGAGGGCACGGCTTCTTAATACATAGTTAAAAGGAGGCATCCTGGGGCAGATGGCACAATCCTGGGAACGCTTCCCTAAACAATATAGTCTTTAATTTAATTTTGAATCCGGTTAGAGAAGTGATGAGGCGCACATGTGGGGGAAGAAGGTTCCAGGAGTGAGGGGCAGCAAGTTGAGAGGGGACGAATTTGGGACAGGCCAGTGGAAATCCTCAGCTTGGAAAGGAGATCTTGACTACCAGAACGGAAGGTACGAGAAGGAGTGTGAGGAGAAAGAAGGTCAGACAAGTAAGGAGGGGCCAGTCTGTGAAGGGCTTTGAAAGTCAATAACAAAAGCTTATACTGGATGCGGAAGGGGAAGAGGAGCCAGTGAAGGGAGTTCTGGACAGAGATTAAAGGATGGAGGTGAGAGAGAGGAAGCCCTGTCAGAAGAAGATTACAATAATCTAGTCGTGAAACCACTAGGGCATGGACAAGAGTCTTGGCAGTGCAGGCTGAGAGGAATGGACAGATTTTAGCCATATTGTAAATAGAGAATCTACACGTCTTGGCAGTGGTCTCAATCTGGGGAATAAACGACAGACAGGAATCAAAGATGAAACCAAGACTGTGGGCTTGCTGAACCGGTTGAATAGAAGTGCTGTCAACAGAAACAGAAAAAGGAGTATTGAAGGGTGGGCTTAGGTGGGAAGATTTTGTGTAGCAACATAAGTGAGGACATAACCTGTAAGTCTTATAACAATCTTATTTATTATGAAGTTCAGGACAAAAGTATTGAAACCCCCCCCCCCCCCCCGTAGTATTATAACTAGTTACCCAAAATGAAATAGAATACATTATTCAGATGGATGACTGTGAATTACAGTGTAGAGTGACTGTTTAAAATAAGAAGACAGATTTGACAGGTGGGAATAAAAATAATTTGGTTAGCATGGGTATTCACAACATTTTGAATACCTTTTGCAAGCAAAATCAAATCCTCAAACCTTTTCTAGCTTGGTCATTTGATTCCATGCCTTTCTCCTATGCCTCTTGATTTTTGGCATCCTCTATCTGGCATTATGTAGAGGTTTGCATATTTAAATAGGTCTATGTTGGACAGAATTCATTCTTACTGAAGGCTCTTTCCAATTCAAGTGCAAGTGGAGATGATGGTATTTTGTGTCACTGTATTAATGTTGATGGTGAGGTGTCATGCTATGATAAACAATCATAGAGTTGCCACTAAACATCTCTCCAAATGCAAATGAAAAGAATAAAGCCCCTTATCATGTGAATAATAATAATAAAAATAATAATCCAAGCATTACCTCACTGAATGGCAATAGGCATATAATACTTGTTCCTATCAGCTGATACTTGGTAATGAATTGATTCCTTTTGTAATATTTATAGCTTTAATTGGTAGCAACATGCCTTTGTTGTTTTTCCCTATCACTTATTTTGCAAAGGATTTTAATAAATTACATTTAGAGTCATACTTCACTTCATTTAAAATCAAGCATATGCACACCAGCTTCTTGCGGTGGACAAATATATACTTTGTAGCTATCAGTCAAATGAGACCATGCTGTTTCCCAGCATTCCATCTTCGCTCTGTTCAGCTTTTTAGTTTAGTCAAGGGACTGTGACCATATTCTTTAGCCAGTGGTGATACTTTAAGGAATTTACTTTTTCTGACATTTCCTATTTAGTGGTACAGTGGATCCAGGACATAGAGGACTGAGGTGAGTTTTTAATTAGTGTGCATAGTTATATATTTGTCACCTGGTGACTTTCTTCCCTCTCTTACTTGTCTGCAGTTTTCAGTAGTTAGTGAGCAGATGAGTTTTCCAATAACAAAATATTGTCTTCAATTCCCCTTCTTGTGGGAAAGTATGCTGTGTTATCTTGATCTTTTTTGGTTAATTAAGATTTATTACCTTTACAAAAGACATGCTTCTGCTAAAAATGAAAACAATATGGACCTGGGTTTTTGGACTCTCCAGGAGGGACGTGGCTCTTAAGAATGTTGTTCTTTTGTTGTGTGCCTTCAAGTTGTTACAAACTTATGGTGACCTTAAGATGAATCTATTATGGGGTTTCTTGGCAAGTTTCTTCAGAGGTGGTTTGCCTTTGCCACCCTCTGAGGCTGAGAGAGTATCACTTGTCCAAGGTCGCTCATTGGGTTTGCATGGCTGAGGCAGCAGTCAAATCCTGGTCTCCAGAATCATAGGCCAGTGCTTATACTACTACACCTCACTGCCTATACAGCAAATATTACCACTGAAGTTCTGTTCCCATAGCAAGAACCATATAACTTCTGGCTTTTCTGCTATGTTTATATTTGTCATCCTGAACTGTATTGTTACCTTCTCAAGTACAGTGATCCAGTCTTTCAGAACAAAAATACACACACACACACAGAAATCTAGCAATATAGCTTGATTTTTAAGACTCATTGTAGCTGCACTGAGTTGCTTGCTTGAATATTTTCAAACTTTGGATAGTGTTTCTTCAACTGTGTTTCCCTGCTAATTGAAAGATCTCACACAAGAGGCATAATGTTTCAGGCACAGTTCCTTACACCATACCACAGATTTCTTCCATGCAATGAGAGAGGCTGATTCAAATTTGAATGTGGTGTTTCATTGATTAACTGGAATAAGAGAATTTAACCTCCAGGATAACTGAATAAATTAAATGGCAGTCCTCAGATGAATGCTATTATATAAATAATAACCCTTTTCTTTTGATTCAGCCTTTCTAAACAGGAACTTGGCCATTTTGAAGCAGGCAATGAGCCAACATGACAATTTATCCATCTCCTGTCATTTTGAACATCATCCTTTCATCATAAATAATGTCCCATTAACTTCTGTCATTCTTCCATTTTTGTACACAAGAGTCTTATCAGAGCTAGGTAAGGAGATTATTGCACCTGGGTGAGTGCAACCTGTATGGAGCCTGAACCCCAGCTGTACTTATCCACCCACTTTTCAAAAATGGCAAGCTCCCTTTTTTGAAAAGCAGCTGGATAAGCATGGCTGTGGTACAGGCTGCATATGGTTTGCACTCGCCCAGCCATGGCTCTGTGCAATAACACCTGGTTATTGCAATAACACCTGGTTATGTATGCAGACTTAGCTCTTCAGTCCCCAAAGTCCACCTCCAACTTATTGTGAAGCTTTTGAAAATTGCCCCACATGATCATTCTGTGCTTCATGAAAGAAAGAAGGATCAGAGAGTCATCTGGCTACATCCCCAAAGCACAATGACAATATGAGCATCGAGATTCACCACGGTCCTCCAGGATTTTAAGCACTTCTGCAAACATTGTGCATCTGGCTATTGGAGAGGTAGTCAGACACTTCTCCTGTCTACTGACTGCAAAGCATGGAATGGTTGTATAGAAGAGCTTCAAGTAGCTTAGAGTAAGGATGTGTCTGCTCTGGCTGATTAATTGGAGCCCATCATGGACCAACCATGATGGCAACTAGATACTCTGGACTGAATCTGGTGTGACACTGTGCCATTGTGCACATAAGCCAGCCAGGCCAACACTTCATTGGCCTCACTGGCCCATCCTTTTCAATATCACCACAGCCGCTGCACTCTCACACTATTCCCTCCTTGTTGGTTGCACTAGTGACACATTCTGACCTCAGCAAAAGCAGTGGCAATAGCCAAGTTGTCACAAGGAGTTGCTTGGCTAGTGAGGCGGTAATAACTGCCACTCCAAAGAGGATCCACCCTCTTTCTTGTGTTGATAAGTGCAGGGAGATGGTGACATGTTTTCTGCTTGAACAAGTAGATCATTTATCTTGGCTGTCTGGACTTTTGGATCAGGTAGAATTGGACCCAAACCAGCTATCCAGACAGCCAAGAGAACCAGATGCCCTGGAGTAAACTGTGGATTCTCTTAAACCAGATTAACATTTTAAAATAGTGGTTTTGCTTTGGCTCTAGCTGCATGCTCGCAGATTACACCAGTACTGGTTTGGTTCCATTGTATATTCTCATTGTAAACAAGCCCTAAACCCGAGGAAGAATATATGGCTCAGTTGAGTATAGCCTACTGAGGGATTTAGGCTTGCATATGCTAAACTAGCAGATGGCTAAGGAGATTATCACATGTGTGCAAAGTGTGCTTATCTCATCATTAAACCATGTTATTTGCATGTTGGGGGGGGGGGGAATTATCACACTTACCCTTGTTAGCACTGGGAAAATCTGAGACCATATGTAGAAGATTGACAGCCAGGAAAACAAATACCAAAAAACAAACAAACAAACAAACAGCTTCATTTATATACCGCTTCATACTCTTAAGGAGTGTCTAAGCAGTTTACAATTGTAAGCTATTTGCCCCCCAACAATCTGGGTACTGAGTCTGGAAGTAGCAGGAGACAAAAACTCCAGCTTCTGAACAGAGTTTCACTCGCAACTGCTGAGGTTCTTCCAAAGAGGCTTTTAATCTTAGTTGTAGCAAAATACTTACAAGCAATATTTTCACCATCCAACATAATACTCCACCACTGACCGACATCCACTTAACTCATAGTGTATTAGAGCATTCTTCCTTAAATAAACAAACAAACACAGGTTAGGATTCTGATCCAATCCCCTGCTAGTGTTTCATCATCTTCCTGTCATGTGTCCACAGTGACTGTGTAGTTTTGAACTGTTATGAAACAGCTCCATGCAGAAGTTTCATCAGCTTCCTCTGAGACAGCATTTTCCTTTTAGCAGATTCCATGCACCTGAGACGTTTTACTTCACCAACAATCCCCTCCTAAATATCTTAGATGCCATGCAGGATAATTGGTTTTAAATAAACTACATTGTTTAATACTCACTACTCACATAGTGTAGTGGTTTCGATGAGTATAATTTTTTGTCCCAAAGCCCATCTTACCTGTTAGTCTCTTCTGACTTTCTGCAGGTAATGCTTTTGTGAGTAAATATGCAATGTTTTCCTCGAAAATGCAGTATTGCAGTTTTAGAATTCCACTCTGTATTAACTCATGCACATTCTCATACATCACCCCGGTGTATTTCCTCCTGCTTTTTAGGTTTTCTGGTCCATCATTGCAATGCAAGCCTGTGAATCTTCATTGATCATTATTTGTCAAGCATGGTTCACCAAGATCCTCTAATAGCTATCTGACCCACTGAACTTTGCCAGCCATCTCCGAGAGTGTAGAAAATTGAACTTCTGTGATGCTCAATGTTACACAACTTTGCTTTCTGGATCTCCAGACAACAGGACTGTCAGCAAATCTAATGACCAAACCGGAAACTGACTTTTTGTCTGCTACCTCTGATGATGTAAGAAGAATCTTCCCTTCAGCCACCATCTTGAGGGGAGAGAAATGCAAGCCAGCTCCAACAGGCCTTGCCTGCAGGTAAGAAGAGCCCTCCCTTCAGCCACCATCTTGAGGGGAGAGAGGGGCAGGCCAGCTCCAACAGGCCTTGTGTAACTTTGTCTGCCCCGTTTTAACTGTGCATTATGAAGCCGAGCCCTCCCTCTAGTCCATCTGCCTTGGTCCAGGCCTCAGAGGGAGAGAAGATCCACCGGACCTGATACCCTTCCCCATCACCTTTCTCTTCTCCTTTTGTGTCATGTCTTTTAGATTGTAAGCCTGAGAGCAGGGAACTGTCTAATTATAAGTTTATATGTACAGCACTGTGTAAATCTACAGTGCTATATAAATAAAGGTTAATAATAATGTCTGCTTAGGACTCTAGCTGAGAAATGCCTCCAGCCATCACCAGACAACTGTCGCTTGTTTCCTTGAGATATCTGCTTCAAAGCAGTCCAATTCACCAACCTGGGTTGTGAGGTTCTCCTCCTCAATAATGCCACTGCAAAACTTATGTCAGGCCTAGTGTTATTGACAATGAACAAAAGACCGCCATGCATTGCATGGAAGAAATCAGGATGCTCAAACACTTTATCTGACTCTAAACCAACAAACTCAAGTGTCATGGGACTTCTGACTACCTTAACATTGTTCAATCTACATTTCTCCACAATCCTGTCAATCTTCTTTTTCTGACACAACAGGATCTCACCATTCTGGGTTATCTCCACTTCAATTCCTAGGTAATTCTTCAAACTGCCCAAATCTTTCAGCTTGAATTTTCTTAACTCCTCCTGCACATGCTTCATTTCATCCAAACAATTTGCATCCACACAAAGATCATCAGCCTAGATCAGTAGAATGACACTAGCCTTGGTATACACACATGCATGAGCCACACAGCATTAGTACCCAAGTTTCTGCTCCAACATCTAGCACTCTGCTTCAATCCATACAGAGCCTTTTTCAACTTGTATACCTTGTTGCTACTAGCACAGTCATACCCATGAACACACTCTCCTCCAAACATGCATATAATAATAATAATAATAATAATAATAATAATAGTAATAAATAATTTTATGTCTAACCCACCCCTCTCCTCAGCAACCGGGGCGGCGTTAAACAAATTTAAAACAGGTACAGTTAAAAGCACTCTCTCAACCCAATCCCTAGCCCACCCACCCCTGAAAACGAGATTAAACTAATATAGAGTTTTAAAAAAACAATTAGGACAACAACAACAAAAAAACAATAACACCAATTATAGAACTATAGAACAACACAATCAGTGGGAACAGGAGGGATGGGTAAGCAGTTGTCTTCGTATATCCAGGAAGTTTTGGACCTGGGAAAGTTATTCTGGGAAGACCTGCCAGAAGAGATTCATTTTTACTGTTTTTTTTTTTTTTTTTGTGTTTGCTTTTTGTTTTTTTTGGTTTTTTTAAGATATCAAGAGTGCAAATAAGACAGATCTCATCTGGCAGGCCATTCCATAGTCTGGGAGTGGTCACAGAGAAAGCCCTCTGCGAGGTCAGCAACAGCAGAGTTTTCATAGGCTGCAACAGGTTCCTCCCAGAGGAACGGAGCATGCGGGAGGGCTCATATGGGAAGATGCAATCCCTGAGGTAAGATGGACCCAAGCCATGTAGGACTTTAAAGGTTAAAACCAACACCTTATACTGTGCCCAGAAACTAATTGGCAGCCAGTGGAGAGATCTGAGCACAGGTATTATGTGTTCTCTCCTAGATGTAGAAATAAAGGGGTATAACCTTTTTAAGAGAAACAGGCCAAACAGGAAAGGAGGAGGAATAGCATTATATGTCAGGGATATTTACACCAGTGAAGAGATCCAGGAAGTCAATACTGGAACCCAGGTGGAGAGTATCTGGATAAAAATTAAAGGAGAGGGAAACAACAGGGATGTCACTGTGGGAGTCTACTACAGACCCCCGACTCAGGCAGAGGAATTGGATGATGCCTTTCTAGAACAGATGACCACACACTCAGAAAGGAGAGATGTAGTAGTGATGGGGGACTTCAACTATCCGGATATTTGCTGGAAGTCAAACTCAGCCAAATCCTCAAGGTCTAGCAAATTCCTCACTTGCCTGGCAGATAATTTCATTGTCCAAAAAGTGGAAGAGGCAACAAGGGGATCAGCTATTTTAGATCTGATCTTAACCAACAGGGATGACCTAGTCAATGGAGTGCAAGTGGTTGGATCCTTAGGTGGAAGTGACCATGTTCTCCTGGAGTTTGTTATACAGCGGAAAGGGGAAGCCAGGCATAGTCAGACACACATTCTAGACTTTAGTAGAGCTGATTTCAATAAACTTAGAGAAATACTGGGGGTGATCCCATGGTCAGGAAAACTAAAAGAGAAGGGAGTTCAAGACGAATGGGAGTTTCTCAAAAGGGAGATACTGAAGGCACAATTTCAAACAGTTCCAACGCAGAAGAAAAATGGGAGGTGTCTCAAGAAGCCAGGATGGATGACTAAGGAACTTTCAACTGAGATAAGTTTTAAACAGAACATGTGTAAGAAATGGAAAAATGGGGGAATCACCAAAGAGGAATTCAAACAAATAGCTAGCACATGTAGGGGTAAACTCAGAAAAGCTAAAGCGGAGAATGAACTCAGGCTTGCTAGAGAGGTTAAGAACAATAAAAAGGGCTTTTTGGGTATGTCCGAAGCAAAAGGAAGAAGAAGGAAACGGTAGGACCACTGCGTGCAGAAGATGGCAAAATGCTCACAGGGGACAGAGAAAAGGCAGAATTGTTCAACACCTTCTTTGCTTCAGTCTTCTCAGAAAAGGCAAAGGGTGCTCAACCTAAGGATAATAGGGAAGAAGACAGAATAGGGGAATTTCAGCACAGAATAAGTAAAGAGATAGTACAGGAATACTTGGTTAACCTAAATGAATATAAGTCTCCAGGACCAGATGAACTACACCCTAGAGTATTAAAAGAACTGGCAAATGTAATATCGGAACCATTGGCAATAATCTTTGAGAACTCCTGGAAAACAGGAGAAGTCCCAGCAGACTGGAGGAGGGCAAACGTTGTGCCCATCTTCAAAAAGGGAAAAAAAGAGGATCCCAACAATTATCGTCCAGTTAGTCTGACATCAATACCAGGAAAGATTCTAGAGCAGATCATTAAACAGAGAGTCTGTGAACATTTAGAAGCCAATGCCATAATCAAAAAAAGCCAACATGGGTTTCAGAGAAACAAGTCTTGCCAGACAAATCTGATCTCTTTTTTTGATAAAATTACCAGTTTGGTAGATGAAGGGAATGCTGTGGATATAGTATATCTTGATTTCAGCAAGGCCTTTGACAAGGTTCCCCATGACATTCTTGCAAACAAGCTTGTAAAATGTGGGCTAGACAAGGTAACTGTTACATGGATTTGTAACTGGTTGACTGGCCGAACTCAAAGAGTGCTCAACAACGGCTCCTTTTCAACCTGGAAAGAAGTGACCAGTGGGGTCCCACAGGGCTCTGTCCTGGGCCCAGTGCTATTCAACATCTTTATTAATGACTTGGATGACAGAATTTGGGGCATACTTATCAAATTTGCAGATGACACTAAGCTAGGAGGAGTAGCCAATACTCCAGAAGAAAGGGTCAAAATTCAAAATGACCTGAATAGACTAGAAAGCTGGGCCAATCCTAACAAAATGAAATTCAATGTGGAGAAATGTAAAGTACTGCACTTAGGACGCAAAAATGAAATGCACAGATATAGGATGCTGGACATCTGGCTGAATGTAACTACGTGTGTAAGGGATCTAGGAGTCCAAGTAGACCATAAGTTGAACATGAGTCAACAGTGTGATGCAGCAGCTAAAAAAGCCAATGCTATTTTAGGGTGCATCAATAGAAGTATAGCGTCTAGATCAAGGGAAGTAATAGTGCCACTCTATTCAGCTTTCGTCAGGCCCCACCTGGAATACTGTGTCCAGTTCTGGGCACCACAATTCAAAAAAGATGTGGAGAAACTGGAGCAGGTCCAAAGGAGGGCAACTAAAATGGTGAAGGGTCTAGAAACCATGCCCTATGAGGAACGACTTAGGGAGCTGGGGATGTTTAGCCTGGAGAAGAGAAGGTTAAGAGGTGATATGATAGCCCTGTTCAAATATTTGAAGGCATGTCATATTGAGGAGGGAGCAAGCTTGTTTTCTGCTGCTGCAGAGACTAGAACGCGGAACAATGGATGCAAACTGCAGGAAAAGAGATTCCCCTCAACATTAGGAGGAACTTCCTGACAGTAAGGGCTGTTCGACAGTGGAGCACACTCCCTCGGAGTGTGGTGGAGTCTCCTTCCTTGGAGGTCTTTAAGCAGGGGCTGGATGGCCATCTGTCGGGGATGCTTTGATTTGGAGTTCTTGCATGGCGGGGGGTTGGACTGGATGGCCCTTGTGGTCTCTTCCAACTCTATGATTCTATGATTCTATGATTCTATGAGATGTTCCGGTAACTAACCTAGCTGCCATGTTTTGTACTAGTTGGAGTTTCCAGGTTAGGCACAAGAGTAGCCCCATGTAGAGTGCATTGCAATAATCCAGACATGAGGTTACCAGAGCGTGTACCACAGTTTCCAGATCCTTCATATCCAGGAAAGGGTGCAGCTGGCATATAAGCCATAGCTGATAGCAGGCTTCCTGACTGTCGCATTCAACTGATTAGTCATGTGAAGTGACAAATCCAGGAGTACCCCCAGACTGCAAACAGAGTCCTTAGAGGAGAATGTGACTCCATCTAGGACTGGAAGTTGTATTTCCAAGCCTGGTTTCGTGCCTGTGACTGTCAGTACCTCCGTTTTGTCTGGATTCAGTTTCAATCTGTTTTTCCTCATCCAATCCTCATCCAATCCATTACCGCTCTGTGACAGTCATTGAGAGGAGAGACGCCATCTGAAGTCTGAGCTAATGATCTGGTCATGGAGAAATATATCTCAGTGTCATCAGCATACTGATGACACCATGCTCCATGCCTCCAAATTATCTCACCCAGCGGCTTCATATAGATATTAAATAGCATGTACTGCAAAATGTCAATTTCTTCAACCATCACAGTGCAAACCTTTGCCACCTGAATGACAAAAAGGTATCCATTTTGACTTTGTGAGTCCATCTGGGAATGATCACCCTTGTTCTTCCTGACTCATTCTTACTATCCTCACTACTAGTCTGCACCTCTGGTTCCACAACAGACTCTGGCTTAGGCTCAAATATGGGTGTGGGAATGTTTGCAAATGTGATTGCTTGTGTGGTATGCAGGTTTTGTCATGTGATGTACCTGACTCTACATCTTCTTCAGCCTTAGGCAAACCCACCCCTCAGTTTCTGGCATTTTGTGGCACAATGCCCAGTGGAACAAACAAATACTGGTTATAGTGGATTCTCTCCCAACCACTTCTGCTTCTGAAGAATGTTACTCTGCCATGGCCCATTAAAAATTTGTATTTGTTCCCTTCATAGCCAACAAAGAAAAGCCTCCTCCACTTTGGCTCTTTTTGCATAATTGAGGTAGAACAAGCACATTTGCAATTTGCCCAAAAATTCTTAAATGATTCAAATTGGGCGCATGACCATACAATAGGAAATATGGAGTTTGATGAATGGCTGATCTTCACATTCGATAGATGATGTGATATGCTGTGAGATTGGCTTCTCCCCACAGGTGTGAAGGAGCCTGTGCATCCAGTATCAAAAAATCACACATTTGACTGATGACCCCAATGTGCCTTTGGCCAGACCATCCTCCTGTTGAGAGGCAGGATTTGTGGTCATATGGCAAATGCCGTTTTGGTTCAGCGAATTTTGCAAATTGCTTCCAAAGAATTTGCCTCCTCAGTCAGTCACCAATGCACCAACTTTATGTGGAAACTTCCTCTCAACTGAGTTTACCCACTACTTAAATTTTGCAGCTGCCTCAGCTTTGGCTTTTAACAAAAAGACAAACCCATACCTTGTGTGCCTATCAACAATGACCAATATGTATTTGTTGCCACCTTCACTGGGCTTAAAGGGGCTGACAAATCAGAACTGACCACCTGAAATAGCCTTTGGGACACACTTGCTTTCGTTGGGCACAGGAAAAGCTTTCAATTTTATCTTTTTGAACACTGAACAATCCAAATACCTTGTACAGGGGTTTACCTTTAAATCTGGACAGACCTTTTCCAATTGAGAGATGCTTGAAAAATTTGTATGTCCCATCAACTTATGCAAGTAATGGGCACAATTCAAATGTAACAGGACATTAGACACATTTGTACACTTTGCTTTTGCCTCCTCACAGAATTCTGTAGGTTGCCCTCAAAATCACGCTTCTGGCTTCCTCCAGGATCCAGGTCCAGATTCAGGTCTCACTCTGCAATGCTCTGGAGGCTGTACATCAGGAAATTGTCAGGACCATGTGGCACATTTGGTTTGGAAATGACATGGTTATGACCACTGAGGGAACTAAGCAGAGGTTACTACTGTTCAAGTGGCAGGTGTGTGAGTCACCATTTGGAGCTGTGCATGTTGGGACATCTGATGCAACATGCACAGTAGGTGAAGTCAGACAGAGGTGAATCATGGGATACAGTATGATGCAAAAGGTACTAGGTATGAAACAGCAAGTTTTATTTTATTTTATTTTTAAACCAAACACATACTTACATATATTACCACATTACAACATTTCAACAAAACACAGTATACATGAAAACATCCAATATACAACAACAAGTAACAACATATAACCCTAAAATATCCACAAAACAAATTGCTCATTTAAATAATGTTACATCGAGATATTTTCCATTCTTCCAAGATATCTAACCTCTCAATCAAGGTGTAAGAGATTTGTCTCCTATATATCACAAAATATCCCATAAAGATTTAGTCCCCTACATGCCTAGATAAAGGAAAAAAAAAACTTTTCTCTTTCTTTTTCAAGCTTAAGTATACGTTTAAGTGTGATTACTTAGCGTCTTTCCCTTATAATTAATGACACAAAATATCTTTATCCTTTCCTCTCATAATTGCTGTCAATATATCAATTTCCATACCTTCAAAAAGTTTCCCCAACCACTCCTATAAAGTTGGAATTAGAAAATTTTCCCATGATTTTGTGTATATGATTCTAGCCAAAATAAGCATATATAATATGATTCGTCCAGCCCTCTTTTCTAATTTTTTATCTAATTCAGATGTCATATTGAGTAAAAATAAAAGTGGTTTTAAAGGAATATCCTCATTCAGAATACCAGACATTGTTGTTTGTATATTTTTCCAAAATTTTTGGGCTCCTTTACAGGACCACCACATATGAAAGATGTTTGCCTCAATTACATGGCATTTCCAACAGCAAGTTTTAATTGGTGGCATGGCTGTCACAGGACTTCACAGAAGGCCACCTATAAAAGGGAGAAGCTGACTACTCTGTTGTTGGTTGTTGTTGGTTGTTAGTGGATTGTTGGGTTGTTGTGGTCGGTGGTTGGTGAAGCACGTTGCTTGTTTAGTTGTGAATATCCAAGACAGCTGTCTGGTGCTCTGTGCATCCTTGTATATAGTTTTGTAAAAAACAAGTGATTAAAGCCCTCATATCTGAGAGAAGCCTTGGCTTTCTAACAGTGTAATTTCTTCAAACTGGGAGCTCAAGGCTGAAGACTGCATGAGGGGATATTTTTCCTTGCAGCAAGAAGCATTTGCAGACTTCTCTCCAAGAACCTCTTCTGGGCATCTTGCCTGTGTGGATCAACTCTGCATGTGGTTGCAGTGGACATAGGGTATCTCTCTATGCCCCAAGAGAAATCCCACTCCTTGGACAAACTCCTGAGCAAAATGTAAGCCTTGTGAGCTTCTAGAATATTTACACCACTAACAGCAATATGTGTAAACAATTACTGCATGCTGCTGAGATGTTGTGTTACAGATGTGCCCTCTTGCAGCTTGTAGCTGTAGAAATGCTTCACCCAAATCATGAGCTATGAGCTATGACAATGAGCTATCAGGCTGGTTGACTGCTCTGAAAGCATTCTGTAACTCATAAGCAATTCTTTTATCTTGCACATGAAACACTTGGGATGGCAACTGAGACATTTTACAGCCTGTGGCAAAAGTTCACTGACACCCCATACTTATCCCATTCTTCTCCGATCTGTAAACAGTAATGGACCCATCATTTGGTATTAACAGGAGTTTCCATTAATACCAAATGAAGGTCCATTACTGTTTATGGATGGGAGAAGAATGCAATAAGCATGCAGAGGTGTGACAATCTTCCCCCAGATCACATGAATGACATGGTTCGTGTATGATAATCTCCTAAGGTGTACTGAAGAATGTGCTATACTTTCTGAATGATGTGCTATTGACTTCATATGTTTCTTGAATCTTGATATTATTATTATTATTATTATTATTATTAGTTTTATTTATATTGTGCTGTAAATTTACACAGTGCTGTACATACAATCTTAGACAGATCCCTGCCCTCAGGCTTACAGTCTAAAAGAGACAACACAAAAGGAGAAGAGGAAGGTGGTGGGAAGGGGATGAGGTCCAGTGGTTCTTCTCTCCCTCTGGGGCCTGGACCAAGGCAGATGGACTGGAGGGAGGGCACGGCTTCTTAATACATAGTTAAAAGGAGGCATCCTGGGGCAGATGGCACAATCCTGGGAACGCTTCCCTAAACAATATAGTCTTTAATTTAATTTTGAATCCGGTTAGAGAAGTGATGAGGCGCACATGTGGGGGAAGAAGGTTCCAGGAGTGAGGGGCAGCAAGTTGAGAGGGGACGAATTTGGGACAGGCCAGTGGAAATCCTCAGCTTGGAAAGGAGATCTTGACTACCAGAACGGAAGGTACGAGAAGGAGTGTGAGGAGAAAGAAGGTCAGACAAGTAAGGAGGGGCCAGTCTGTGAAGGGCTTTGAAAGTCAATAACAAAAGCTTATACTGGATGCGGAAGGGGAAGAGGAGCCAGTGAAGGGAGTTCTGGACAGAGATTAAAGGATGGAGGTGAGAGAGAGGAAGCCCTGTCAGAAGAAGATTACAATAATCTAGTCGTGAAACCACTAGGGCATGGACAAGAGTCTTGGCAGTGCAGGCTGAGAGGAATGGACAGATTTTAGCCATATTGTAAATAGAGAATCTACACGTCTTGGCAGTGGTCTCAATCTGGGGAATAAACGACAGACAGGAATCAAAGATGAAACCAAGACTGTGGGCTTGCTGAACCGGTTGAATAGAAGTGCTGTCAACAGAAACAGAAAAAGGAGTATTGAAGGGTGGGCTTAGGTGGGAAGATTTTGTGTAGCAACATAAGTGAGGACATAACCTGTAAGTCTTATAACAATCTTATTTATTATGAAGTTCAGGACAAAAGTATTGAAACCCCCCCCCCCCCCGTAGTATTATAACTAGTTACCCAAAATGAAATAGAATACATTATTCAGATGGATGACTGTGAATTACAGTGTAGAGTGACTGTTTAAAATAAGAAGACAGATTTGACAGGTGGGAATAAAAATAATTTGGTTAGCATGGGTATTCACAACATTTTGAATACCTTTTGCAAGCAAAATCAAATCCTCAAACCTTTTCTAGCTTGGTCATTTGATTCCATGCCTTTCTCCTATGCCTCTTGATTTTTGGCATCCTCTATCTGGCATTATGTAGAGGTTTGCATATTTAAATAGGTCTATGTTGGACAGAATTCATTCTTACTGAAGGCTCTTTCCAATTCAAGTGCAAGTGGAGATGATGGTATTTTGTGTCACTGTATTAATGTTGATGGTGAGGTGTCATGCTATGATAAACAATCATAGAGTTGCCACTAAACATCTCTCCAAATGCAAATGAAAAGAATAAAGCCCCTTATCATGTGAATAATAATAATAAAAATAATAATCCAAGCATTACCTCACTGAATGGCAATAGGCATATAATACTTGTTCCTATCAGCTGATACTTGGTAATGAATTGATTCCTTTTGTAATATTTATAGCTTTAATTGGTAGCAACATGCCTTTGTTGTTTTTCCCTATCACTTATTTTGCAAAGGATTTTAATAAATTACATTTAGAGTCATACTTCACTTCATTTAAAATCAAGCATATGCACACCAGCTTCTTGCGGTGGACAAATATATACTTTGTAGCTATCAGTCAAATGAGACCATGCTGTTTCCCAGCATTCCATCTTCGCTCTGTTCAGCTTTTTAGTTTAGTCAAGGGACTGTGACCATATTCTTTAGCCAGTGGTGATACTTTAAGGAATTTACTTTTTCTGACATTTCCTATTTAGTGGTACAGTGGATCCAGGACATAGAGGACTGAGGTGAGTTTTTAATTAGTGTGCATAGTTATATATTTGTCACCTGGTGACTTTCTTCCCTCTCTTACTTGTCTGCAGTTTTCAGTAGTTAGTGAGCAGATGAGTTTTCCAATAACAAAATATTGTCTTCAATTCCCCTTCTTGTGGGAAAGTATGCTGTGTTATCTTGATCTTTTTTGGTTAATTAAGATTTATTACCTTTACAAAAGACATGCTTCTGCTAAAAATGAAAACAATATGGACCTGGGTTTTTGGACTCTCCAGGAGGGACGTGGCTCTTAAGAATGTTGTTCTTTTGTTGTGTGCCTTCAAGTTGTTACAAACTTATGGTGACCTTAAGATGAATCTATTATGGGGTTTCTTGGCAAGTTTCTTCAGAGGTGGTTTGCCTTTGCCACCCTCTGAGGCTGAGAGAGTATCACTTGTCCAAGGTCGCTCATTGGGTTTGCATGGCTGAGGCAGCAGTCAAATCCTGGTCTCCAGAATCATAGGCCAGTGCTTATACTACTACACCTCACTGCCTATACAGCAAATATTACCACTGAAGTTCTGTTCCCATAGCAAGAACCATATAACTTCTGGCTTTTCTGCTATGTTTATATTTGTCATCCTGAACTGTATTGTTACCTTCTCAAGTACAGTGATCCAGTCTTTCAGAACAAAAATACACACACACACACAGAAATCTAGCAATATAGCTTGATTTTTAAGACTCATTGTAGCTGCACTGAGTTGCTTGCTTGAATATTTTCAAACTTTGGATAGTGTTTCTTCAACTGTGTTTCCCTGCTAATTGAAAGATCTCACACAAGAGGCATAATGTTTCAGGCACAGTTCCTTACACCATACCACAGATTTCTTCCATGCAATGAGAGAGGCTGATTCAAATTTGAATGTGGTGTTTCATTGATTAACTGGAATAAGAGAATTTAACCTCCAGGATAACTGAATAAATTAAATGGCAGTCCTCAGATGAATGCTATTATATAAATAATAACCCTTTTCTTTTGATTCAGCCTTTCTAAACAGGAACTTGGCCATTTTGAAGCAGGCAATGAGCCAACATGACAATTTATCCATCTCCTGTCATTTTGAACATCATCCTTTCATCATAAATAATGTCCCATTAACTTCTGTCATTCTTCCATTTTTGTACACAAGAGTCTTATCAGAGCTAGGTAAGGAGATTATTGCACCTGGGTGAGTGCAACCTGTATGGAGCCTGAACCCCAGCTGTACTTATCCACCCACTTTTCAAAAATGGCAAGCTCCCTTTTTTGAAAAGCAGCTGGATAAGCATGGCTGTGGTACAGGCTGCATATGGTTTGCACTCGCCCAGCCATGGCTCTGTGCAATAACACCTGGTTTTGACTTTTCCTGCCTCTATCCCACCAGGATTTCCATGTCCTAAATGAAACTTCCTCCAGAAAGGCCTCTGACTGATGAAGACAGTTGCTTAACTCCCACTTTGTTTGGAGTGAAATGAGTAAGCAGCACAGTGATTATTTCAAGCATAATTTTACAGAGATGAAGGAAGGCCAGAAATTTCTGAAACTGTTGTCTTAGATAGCTTGTAGAGTATTCTGATTAAAAATTAAAAAAAAATATGTACTCTTATATCAAGAAAAACAAGGGATATTTCTGGATCAATAAGCTCTGAAATAAATTCTTGATTGCATGAATACAATATTTGAAATGCTTAGAATTACCGTGAATACAATATGAAATTAGAACAGGGGACTGGATTTGAAGCATTAATATAATCTCTGGAGCACAGATTCTAGAGCACAGCTTCTATTTTGCATGTGGTTTTGTCTTTTCTATTTTTTTTTCACATACGCTTTACAGTGCTTATGTAATAAGACAAACAATGACATGGAAAAATCTTTTTTGGGAAAGGCTTCTACTGCACACTCCCATGAAAAGACAATAATTTTGTAAGTAGACAATACTAAATAATAATAATAATAATAATAATAATAATAATATATTTATACCCTGCTCTTCAGCCCTAAAGGCTATCAGAGTGGCTTACAGTTATTTTTAATTAGACAGTTCCCTGCCCTCAGGTTTATAATCTAAAAAGACATGACACAAAAGGAGAAAGGAATGGTGGTGGGGAAGGGGATCAGGTCCAGCAGTTCTTCTCTCCCTCTGATGCCTGGACCAAGGCAAATGGCATGGAGGGAGGGCTCTGTTTCATGATCTAGGGGTGGCCCATTGGAATTTGGCCTGTCCTTTCACTCCCTCCTAGGCCAGATGGTGCTGTCAAGAAGGAGGGCTCTTAACTAAACAAGAGGTAGAAATAACTAAACAAGAGGTAGAAATAGTAATACAAGATTTAAAAGGGATTAAATCCCCTGGCCTAGATGGATTCACATTTATATTTTATAAAACTTTTAAAAATGATTTGAGCGAGTATATGACTAAAATTTACAATGAAATACTGGATAATAAAATAATACAAGAAACATGGAAATTATCTGAAATTATATTAATACTCAAACCCAATAAGGATCCAGTCAACCATGAATCTTATCGTCCCATCTCATTAAGCAATCAAGATTATAAAATCTTTATGAAAATTTTAGCTAAGAGGTTAGAAGAATACCTACCTACTTTAATTAAAGAAGAACAATATGGATTTGTGAAAGGGAGGTACATTCAGGAACCAATAAGGAATACATTTAATATATTGCATCATGCTAAACAACATAAAAATAAATTAGCTTTGATAAACCTAGATGTCTACAAAGCATTTGACTCAATAAAACATGAATATCTTTATAAAATTTGTAGGGATTTTGGATTAGGGGAAAGATTTAGTGAAACCATCATGAGAATATATAATGATACAGAAGCACAAATTACAGTAAATGGCAAGAAATCTAGAAAATTTAGAATTAAAAGTGGAGTAAGACAGGGTTGCCCACTTTCCCCTTTTTCTATTTATACTAGCAATAGAATCATTTTCAAATATGATCAGGGAAGCAGAAGAGATAAAGGGATATAAAATAAGCAAAGAAGAGATAAAGTTGAATCTATTCGCAGATGATGCTATGATAATAACACAGAAACCATGCCAAGCATTAATCAAATTATTGGAAATATTTCAGAAATTTGAAAATATGTCTGGGCTTAAATTTAACATTGATAAATCAGATATAATGTTTATGAACACAGATTGGCGGCAACAAAAAGAAATTCAAACTATATCAGGATTGAAATTGGGGAGAAAAATATGAGATATTTAGGTGTAAATTTATTAATTAAGTTAGATAATATTGTACAGGGTAATTATAATCAATTATGGAACAAATTAATCAAATCTCCAAATGGGCTAGTAAAAATTGGAAAATGCTAACAAAAAGTTAGGATGTTTAAAATGATGGTACTATCAAAGCTTTTGTATTTATTCCAAACTATCCCAGAAAAAAATCCTAGTAAAGTTTTGAAGAAATAGGACAAATCAATATTAAAATGGATATCAGGGAATTAAAAAAACAGATTATCTAAGGCATTATTATATGGGCATCAGAATGATGGAGGATGGGATGTTCCATCACTCGAGGTATATTTTGAGGTGATTCAATTGTTAAGATTGATAGAGGTAGAATATTATCAAAATACAAAGTAGGTTAAATTAGAAATACAGAGTAATTAATTGGAGTATGTCCCTATTTTTCAGGGAACAACATGGGGAAAGAAAGAAAAAGAAAATATAATTGGTCCAATGATGGTAAATTATAAAATATGGGAGAAGTGGAGTAAAGAATTGGGTACAAAAAACTGGAAATGGCTACCAATCGAATATTTAAATGAAAATAATAATGAAGACTTTGGAAAAATATTGAAAAAATTAAAGAGTAAGGGACTTAAAATAATTGGAGATTTATATGATCCAACAGGAGCAAGAATACAGGAAGAAAAATTAATTACATTAATTGGAAAGCAATACAGGATTCAAATAAAAAGGGATAATAAAATTATTAGATGAAATACAATTGAATATTTTTGATCAAAATGAATTGCTAGAAGAAATAATTTAAAAAAGATTAGAAGGATAGAAAAGGATTAGTAGGGAAAATTTACAAGATTATGTTAACAACCCAATTTAGAATGGTAGAGGGTCTGGCAATGAACTGGGAAAAAAGATTTGTTGATTGATACACAAAATTAAAACTTGGCTACAAGAAATTGTTATTATTAAGAATACAAATGTAAAAGAACAACAAATGAAAATGATTGGAAAATGGTACAGGATGCCACACCAATTAGCATTTATAAATGATAAATTCCAATCAAAATGTTGGCATGGATGTGGAGCTAAGGGGATTTATATACACATGTGGCGGGAATGCCCTTTTGTTCAAGAATTTTGGACAGAGGTTAAAGAACCGATAATTATAATAAGAGGGATAGAGATACAATTAAGCAAAGAAAATTGTTTAACTATCAATTTAGGGGAACTAAAATTGAATAGCAATCAAAGATATGTAATAAAACAATTTCTTAAGGCTGCCCATACAGTAATCACTTATGGATGGAAAAATAAATCAAATTGGAATAAGTCTTCATTATCCCAATATATAAAAGAATATATATTATTTGATTTCCTTAGGGAAAGAAGACTTAAATGTATTGGGAAAAGCAATAAAGAATCATGGAAAGCTAAATGGGAAATTGTGATTAAGAAAGTGAAATGTACATCGGGGTATGAAGAAGTTAAAAATATGTTTAATAATATTTTCCACATCTCCATTAATAACTGTTAAATTGTTTGAAATGTAATTCCCTCAAATGCTGTTTCTGGGAGGGGGAGGGGAGAACAGAATATTATGAAATGAGGATTGTAAAATTTGTATTATGTATTGTGTAATAACATTTAAGGTAACAAAAAAAAAAAAAAAAGGAAGGAGGGCTCTTCAACATGAGACCAGGTCCGATGGTGTTGCTAGGCCTCCATAACAAGACATGGAAGGGTGAGGGAGCAAGACTGGGTGAGAGACCATGTAATAATAATAATAATAATAATAATAATAATAATAATAATAATAATAATTTATTTCTAGCCCGCCCCTCTGAACAGGCAATTGGGGCAGGTTACAACAAAAAGATTAAAACAATATCAGTTAAAATGTCCCATCCCTTCCCTCACCGCCCCCCCCCCCTTAAAAAGAGAATTAAACCACTATATAATTAAAAAACATAAAATAGAACAAATTACAACAGTAAAAAGCAGCAACAGGGAAGCGGACCTGAAAACCTAGGCTGTAAAGGGGTGGAAAAGACACTAGAGAAGGACAGCTGGAGAGGCACTAAGGCCTAGGTTTGGAGCCGGGAAGTGTTCACATTCTCTGGGAAGGCCTGCCGGAAGAGATGAGTCTTTAGAGCTTTTTAAAAGCTTTCTAAAGATGGAATGAGGCACATCTCATGTGGCAGGTCATTCCACAGCCTGGGGCGACTGCCAAAAAGGTCCTCTAGGAGGTCTGCACCAGACTGGTCTTCATGGGCTGTAGCAGGTTCCCCCCAGAGGACAGGAGTGTGCGGGGGGGGGGTCATACGGGAAGAGGCGGTCCCTAAGATAGGATGGACCTGAGCCATGTAGGGCTTTAAAGTTCAAAACCAACACCTTGTACTGTGCCCGGGAACTAATCGGCAGTCAGTGGAAAGATTTGAGCACATTGTTATGTGTTCTCTCCTAGATGTTCTAGCGAGAAGCCTGGCTGCCATATTTTGGACCAGTTGAAGTTTCCGGGTTAGGCACAAGGGTACCCCATGTAGAGAGCATTACAGTAGTCCAAACGTGAGGTTACCAGCGCGTGTATCACAGTGTCCAGATCCCTCGTCTCCAGGAAAGGGAGCAGCTGGCTTAACAGCCGAAGCTGGTAGCAGGCACTCCTGACCGTCACATTCACCTGACTAGTCATGTGTAGCAACGGGTTAAGGAGTACCCCAAGACTGCGAACAGAGTCCTTTGAGGAGAGTGTGACTCCATCCAGGACTGAGATATGAGATATGAATTTAACAGAACCATATAAAAGTGAAGCCATAGTATATGAAAACTGAGCATATGTCCCTCTCAAACTCAATTCATTTTCTTCTAGTTTTATCAGTAGCTAAACTACACATGACTATAACAGACGTGAGTCTTTAAACCAGGCCTAAGCTTTATCCAGCCTTCTGGTGCTGTTGGATGGAAACCGGGGTATAGCTAAAGTGGGATCAGAATGAAGGCATATGCCCCTCGAGTAAGAATTCTGCCCTGTCCCCATGAAATTGTCCAAAATCAAGTCAATCCTCAAATTTCAAGCACTGCAGTTGATTAAAATGTTGGTTGAACATTTAGAAATACAGTTTAGGCATCCAAAGGAAAGGCTCAAACAAAGTTATGGAAAGGAATGAAAACTGAGCAAAGAATGCTGGATGTTGCAGTTCAAAACATTTAAAAGCCTGCACAGTTTCTGATACTCCTCTGGTAATGTACAAAATGCAAAAAAAGTTGTTATGCATATATGAATCTATCCACCAAAATGTATAAATCAGTGGAAACATATATAATTAAACACATTGAATTTGGAGTGAAATTTTAATCAAATGGCTTTAGGATAACAAAAAGGATCAATTTTGAGAAACCTAATCAGTAATAGTAATTATAACTATTGAAGGTAGTTTTAGCACAATTCTTTTGAAATGATATGAGTCAGTCTGGTGCAGCTCTGTTGCTAGGAGACCACTACCATGAAAATAATTACGTAGTGTACTTAAAAAAAAGAGAGACCCTGTTGATTAATACATAAATAAGAAGCAAGTATTCTCTTTATTGTTGGCAGAAATAAAACATATGTATCAAAGAAACCTGTTGGAAGCTAAGAGTGAGTGGAAAATTCAATTTATATGTTGATAAGAGAAGAAAGAAAGTTACACAGAATCAAAAGGGGGGGGGGAAATACCCCCAAGAATGGCAGGGCATGTCAATTATTTGATCAAAGCATTGTTGGCATATGAATCAGAAGAAAACACATATGTTGGATGGAACAAGGTAGTTGGTGTCATTTTTTCATTCTTCTCAAATCAAAACAGTCAATAACTTCAGTCCAACAAAATGTGCATCTAAGAGCAGGGACTGTGTGTCATAAGCAGGTAAAAAAAAAGTTAGAATGCTGCTGATCAATGATCTGATCGGGAAGAGAATTGGGGTGTGTAGGGAAAAAATGCTTTATTTGGGAGTGTGGCTCTCTCCTTCCATCGCCCCCTCCTCCATAAACTTTATTTAGTTATTCATGGAATATATCCTTGGAAATTCATATATTTTGTGGTTTGTGATTAATGGCTGTGAAAGGAGACAAAAAGAAAATGTGTTCAAGAAGATTCACATATTGGAAAAACATGGGATATCATTGTATACACACACACACACACATATCTGACAGCAGCTCTCCGACAGAAGAAAGTCATGGCAGTAGGAGGGGATTTCTGCTATCAGTAATTGCTTGTACTTAATCCTAACCTCCTAGAGTCAGTACATTTTTGAGTTAGGGTTGCACTTTAACTGTTATTCATACTCTTCAAATGACTAGAGACAGTTACCACTTGCATTCGTATTCCCTAAACCAATAGTGTTTCTATACAATATGATGGATTTAAAAATAAAATGCCATTGATATGTCTTGGTTTCTACCCAAAGAACTAGGGAAAATGATTCCTTTCACACAACATAGTTATAGCACTCTGATTCCTCTTTAAATGCCATAACAACATCCCATGAAACATTGGTATTTGCAGTGGAGGAGAGGCATTTTGAAAGCTCAGCCAAAGTGTTCTACTGCCTCACCAAGCTGCAGGATTCCATAGGATGCAATCATGGCAATTCAAGTGGAATCAGTGTGCTGTATCTGTTCAGTGAAAAAGGCCTCCAACAAACATTATGAAAAGGCAAAACCAAGTATGTATCTCATCCATCTCTAGATTATTTCTAGAACATTTTTCCCACCCAGTTTCCCTTGAAATTCTTTTCTTGATCCTCACACCTCTGTTTTTCTCCTTGGCAAATCACCTCTGTTCAACAAACACTGCCTACCCTATCAGTTTCTGCCTGTCCTACTCATTACTACAACAAAAGTACTACAACAAAACCTAGTGGTTTCTGATGCATGTGCTCATGACTAAATAAACACTTCCACTATCACATTTCACAATCAATGGTGTACTTATATAGAGGATATCTTTCTAGAAGGAAAAAATACAGGTTTGAATCATCCCTTAAACTACACTATTTTGTGTAGTATTTTTAGCTGCAGATTGTTGTAAAAGGGAAATAGTACTCTGGAATCAATTAAAATATTATACATAAGCTATTTATTTACTAATTGCTGGTATATGTTCTCAGCATAATTGGGCTTAAACTAACTGTTCAGTGTCATTGTTCTTGTGTCTGTAATTGGCAAATGAATTGATCACTGAGACTTTTTGTAGACAAGCCTTAACTGTGTATGTTAACTGAATGACTTAACTGCTCTAGGAGTCAGATGTGATCAGACCAGATCGTGCACCATAATAGGTGACAGCTTTGATTCATAGGAACATCAGTGGGAAACATCTTGCTATGTATCCTCACTATTTACTTTTGATGGATAGTCTGAACTAGAAATGTGATGCATGATGCTCACCAGAATTTATGAGACAATTGCACCTTAAATGTACAGGTTAGCTTTGTGCCTAAAAATGTTTCTAGAAGCTCATACCTTAATCTTAGTGGAATCAATAGGTATGTTAAAAATGTCAAGTTTTCAATTATCTTGTAAATGTACTTGTTGTTTTCATGTTTTGCCTGAATCTCAAAGCACCAAACTAGAAGCTAGACATAAAAGAATAACTTCATCTGCAATCACCATGGCCTCAGAGGGAGAAAAGAGGCAGACATAGTTCCACCATGCCTAGGCCCAAAGGCAGATGAAAGAGGTGTTAGCGTCTGAGTAGTGCAGTCCGTGATGAGGTACCACAGCTAGGTTTGGCACCAGGATCACCTTCGTGACTGTAGTGTAGGCAGCAGCTTGTGAGTTGGAGAACTACCCCTCCTCTTCCAGAATAACTGAAGAGACACTGTAGACAAAGGTCTCTCAGATGAGGCTTTTATTCTTAGAAGAAGTTACAATATGTACAGAGCTATCTACAAATATCAATACAGTCCACCATCTATCCACAGAAGCAGCCACAGAGTCAACTAACTCTAACAGAATCTTCAGCCCAACTGTCAAAACCTAACTGCCAAACCCAACTGTCAATGGTATGTTCAAATTCCCCCAGCCAGCATCTGATTGGCTGATGTTCTTGAATAGTCTTTGGCCATTACACATTGTACATTTTCCTTGGGACTCTTTAGCCCAACAAGAGGCACCTCTCCTTCCATCTTAACTGCTACCACCCTGGCCTCAGAAGAACATAAAAATTGTCCAGCACAGCTCCATCATGCCTTGGTCTAGAAGCAGGGGAAAGACCTTTTCTCCATTCCAATCGCTACCATCCTGGCCTTGGAAGAAGAGTATCTGCTGGACTTGATCACCATCCCCACATCCATTTCCTTCTCCTTTTGTGTCATGCATTATTATTATTATTATTATTATTATTATTATTATTATTATTATTTTAGATTACAAGCCTAAGTGCAGGAAGCTGACTAACTAACAATTTACTAACGCTGTCTGAAAGCCTTTCTGGCTGAATGAATGAATGAGAGAATGAATGAATAACCTGACATGCTGCTCAACCAATTTAAAGAGGGATCAGTCTATTATTATTATTATTATTATTATTATTATTATTTATATAGTGCTGTAAATTTACACAGTGCTGTACAAATAATCTTAAATTACACGGATCCCTGCCCTCAGGCTTACAGTCTAAAAGAGACAACACAAAAGGAAGAGGGGAAGGTGGTGGGAAGGGGATGAGGTCCAGTGGTTCTTCTCTCCCTCTGGGGCCTGGACCAAGGCAGATGGACTGGAGGGAGGGCACGGCTTCTTAATACATAGTTAACAGGAGTCATCCTGGGGCAGATGGCACAATCCTGGGAACACTTCCCTAAACAATATAGTTTTTAACTTAATTTTGAATCTGGTTAGAGAAGTGATGAGGTGGACATGTGGGGGAAGAAGGTTGCAGGAGTGAGGGGCAGCAAGTGAGAAGGGATGAATCTGGGATGGGACAGTGGAAATCCTCGGCTGGGACAAGAGACCTTGACTACCAGAGTGGAGGGTACAAGAGGGAGTGTGAGGAGAAAGAAGTTCAGACAAGTAAGGAGGGGCCAGTCCGTGGAGGGCTTTGAAAGTCAACAACAAAAGCTTGTACTGGATTCAGAAGAGGAAGGGGAGCCAGTGAAGGGAGGATAAAAGAGGAGAAACCTGGTGAAAGCGGTGAGCGGATGTGATAATACGTGCAGCTGAGTTTTGGACAGAGATTAAAGAATGGAGGTGAGAGAGAGGAAGCCCTGTCAGAAGAAGGTTACAATAATCTAGTCGTGAGACCACTAGGGCATGGACCAGAGTCTTGGCAGTGGAGGCTGAGAGGAATGGACAGATTTTAGCAATGATGTAAAGAGAGAATCTACAGGTCTTGGCGGTGGCCTGGGGAATAAACGACAGAGAAGAATCAAAGATGAAACCAAGACTGCGAGCTTGCTGAACCAGTTGAATAGAAGTGCCGTCAACAGAAACAGAAAAGGAGTATTGAAGGGTGGGCTTAGGTGGAAAGATGAGAAGCTGTGTCTTAGACATGTTGAGCTTCAAGTGCTGATGCCGCATCCACTGAGAGATGACAGCCAAACAAGAGGAGACTTGATGTTCAAGCCCCAGCGAAAGGTCAGGGATGGAAAGATACAGCTGAGTGTCATCAGCATACAGATGATAGGAGAAATCAAAAGAACTGATGAGTTTACTGAGGGACAATGTGTATAGAGAGAATTTATTTATATTGTTTATTGAATTCACTCTTTCTCCTCTTCCTTCTCCTCCTCCTACTTTTGTGTCATGGAAAAAAAAATTAAAATGCTGATTTTTTTCAACATTCTAGCTTGCTCCAAATCGATCAGTTCCTCACATTATGCATGTGGTGGTGTGTGTGTGTTTTCTTTAAATCTATCCATTTCCCCAGAATATTAGTAGCCCTATGATGACAACCTTATTCTAAGCAGTTATACTTGAAGGAACCCAAGCAGGTGTTTGGAAATAGACAAATTTGGGGACAGATAATTTCAGGAAGAGTTAAAAATTAGTCATTTAAAGCAAGCCAGTATTTGTGAAACTATTCTACATCAATGAGTTTATTGAGATTTTCACATGGGGATAGGATAGGGATGGGATAATAATAATAATAATAATAATAATAATAATAATAATACATTTTATTTATAGCCCACCTCTCCCTACTGATTGAGGTGTGTTACAACAAATAAGAATAACAATAAAATACAATATACAATTAAAATCCACATTTCTAAATAATATCCCTACCTCTTCCTGATCATAAAAAGCAGCAAACTAAGAACAATAACAATAAAAAATGAACAACAATATAAAATACTAATTAAAAGAGAAAAAAATAAAAGTTAATTAAAATTAAAGGTAGTTAGAGGCAAGACAACAATCTTTCTTGGGGTAGAAGGGGCCTATCACTATCAGTGGAGGGGAGGCTAATCTGGCAAGGTCTGCCAGAAAAGATCCATCTTAACAGCCTTTTAAAAGGCTTCTAGGGTTGTAATGTGAACCTCCAGCAGGTTGTTCCATAACCTAGCAGTGGCAGATGAAAATGCCCTTTGGGTAACCACGCCCAATGTGGTCTTCTTAGGTTGCAGTAAGGTCTTCCCTGAGGACCTAAGTTTGTGGGGTGGATTATGTGGAGGAAGGTGCTCCCACAAGTAATCTGGACCCAGGCCATATAGGGGTTTAAAGGTTATAACTAACACCTTGTACTGTGTACGGACGCTAATTGGCAGCCAGTAGAGAGATTTTAGGACAGGTGTTATGTGGTCGGTTCTGGAAGTAGCTGTGACCAGCCTGGCTGCCATGTTTTGCACCAATTGAAGTTTACAAACTTGGCACAATGATACAGCATGTTGCAGAAGTCAAGTTGAGAGGTTACCAGTGCATGTACCACTGTTTCTAGGTCGCCTGGCTCCAGGAAGGGTCATAGTTGGCATATCAGCTGAAGCTGATAACAGGCACTCCTGATTGTTGCATCTATCTGTGCTGTCAACTGGAGAGACAAGTCCAAGAGCACTCCCAAGGTGAGAACACAGTCCTTCACGGGAAGTGTGACCCCATCCAGATCTGGTGGACATATCTCCATTCCTGGATTAGGGGTTGTTATAGCAAGTACCTCCATCTTATCTGGATTCAGTTTGAGTCTTTTTTCCCTCATCAAGTCCATTACTGCCTTTAGACATTCATTCAGAGGAGAGATGCCATCCTTAGTCACTGCAGCAGTCTAAGAGAGAGAAACATATCTGGGTGTCATCAGCATACTGATAAGCATACTTGACCAGGAAGTGATCAGCACACTTGACCAAGAAGTGATCTGCCCATGATAATGCAGAGATATTAACTATCTCTGCCCACGGATATTCCTATTCCAAAGAAAAGACCACATCGAAGGTATGTCATGCACCAAATATGGGCCAGACACTAATTGGGTTAAGCCCATGTTTGTCATGGAAACCATGAACTCCTGAGCTGAATCAGTTTAGTTTGTTGAACAGGATTCAAGCAGAATGTTGAGGTCACTCAGGACAAGAAGCCTAGGTGACTTCAACACCAGCTCTGAGACCAATTGTGTTAGCTTGGCTAGGGAGTCTGTTAGACAACAGGGTGGACAGTATACTGTCAGAATCCCCAGACTATCTCTAGATCACCCTCCCATCCTTATCCCTTCCTTAACCCATCTGTGACTGCAATGGTGCGAAAGGCTTTTAAATCGTAGTGCCAATCTGTCATTAACTGTCATTAAAGTGGCATTGCATTAATATGAACCTATGTTAATCCAAAATGCTGTCCAATTTCACTTTAATGACTGGTTAATGCCAAGGTAATGATGGGATCTGCGCAAATTCATCTGAAAGCCTTTTGTGTGACTGCCATCATTCATGCTTCCTGGATGGGATAAGTACAAATCCCATCTGAAAGTCCTTCCCTCGATTATGCCGGAAGGATGGGAACATGATGAGAATATGACGGGACAGGGACAGGATGCCCGTTGTCTGATAATCTCCTATATCTCAAATTCATTTTCTCCCTATCCCTGCCCCACTATTTAGATTATCATCAACTAAATTAAAACCACTTTGAAACTGTTGGTAATAATAGCCACTCCATTATTTTCAATTTGAGATTGAATCTTTGTTTCACACACCACAAATAAGGCTGATTTATAGGTCACTGTCATATTAGTGTAACTCAGCAAAAAGATCAATTTGACTGTTGCTAGCTATCCAGCTATTTTGGTTCAACCGTATATTCAAAATTGTCTTTCCTGGAGCTTTACAGATTCAAGGGCATAAAACACTAGAGCACGACCTTTGTTGCACTGTAATATTGCTAAAAATGCAAGTTTCATGGTTTTGTCTATAGTTTACAATGGAAGACACGAAAGTCTTTCCATAGCTTGTAAGATCTCAAATCTGAGAGACAGCAAGGTCAAATAGATTACTGATTAATTAAACAGGATAAGATTTTTACATATCTGGCAACTGTCCATTTTTTATTTTATTTATTTATTTATTTATTTATTTATTTTTGGTCATCTACAGTCTAACAATTCACTGTTAAGATTAGGAACCCAAGGTCACAGGAAGAGCTTTGCTGGGCCAGACCAAAGACTTAATGAATCTAGCTTATGTCTCCACAGTGATCAATTTGATTTCTGTGGAAACATTCCAAGAGACGATTTTATTTTTTATTTTTTTATCACTTTACATTTGCTTAGTCTGAATTTGTCATTTTAAAGTTCTTTTAAAGTCATTTTGAAGTACTTTGCTTTCATCTTATGCTTTAATCACTTTTCTTGACTTGGCATTACCAGCAAAGGTGGGCAGCTATCTACTCAGTCCTCAACCCAGATAGAATATTTGTGGACCAGTTGAAAAGACAAAAAACATACATACCTGGCTGTATTGCTGCTAAAACATCTTCCAAACGGCCCTAAAAGGGAGAGGAAGCACCTGTGTCTGAAAGCCAGGAGTGCTTCCTGAATCACCATGGAAACATGTCTCCGTCCTTTACATCCCTGAATTGTTCCTGGGGAGCAGAATTCCTCTGAATGCAAAGTTTGTGTTTATAGGAAATCTGCTCCCCGGGAACGATTCAGGGAGGCAAAGGAGGGAGGCATGTTTCCATGGTGATTCAGGAAGCATGTCTGGCTTTTAGACACAGGTGCTTCCTTCCTCTTTTAGGGCCATTTGGAGGACGTTTTAGCAGTGATGCAGCCAAGTATGAAAATCTATATATATATATAACAGGGTCAAAAGACAAGTTCCAAATTGCCCCCAAAAAATGGTCCTGAAAAAGGTGTTCTGAAATAAATCCCCAAATATTACGAAGTCTTCAAAAACTGCACAGTTACTGAAGACTTTCTTCAAACTATCAAGAAAATTTACTCACTGCTTCTTTTGAGAAGAAAATTAGTGAAGAATTACATTCCTACACTATATATGCTTGTGGTTCATCCACTGTAATAAATGATATTTATTTATTTATTTTTACTCTCTGTTTTCTGTTTTTTTAATTGGTCACCAATCTATAAAAAAACATAGTGAGGGAGAAGAGAACACATCTTGTTTTTCTTCAATATTATCTTTGCTTCTATAGGCTTGCCAGTTTTATTGTTAATAATATTTTTCAGTTATCTTTACCTGCTAATTTACCAAGCTAATGCCTTGGTAAGCCTTGGTTTAGTAAAACACTCCTTAAGATATTATCATTCTAAATTAATTGAAAATCAATAATTCTATGAGATATTATTTCATTCAGACATACAAATCTAAAAGTGTTATGTGTAAAGGGCACTTCAGTTTTTACAGCATGTCTCCCCTCTACTAGGGGAGCCCTGGTGGCGCAGTGTACTGTAGTAATGCCTGTACTGCAGCCACTCACTCAAAACCGCAAGGTTGCGAGTTCAAGACCAGCAAAAGGGCTCAAGCTCAACTCATGCTTGCATCCTTCTGAGGTTGCTGAAATGAGTACCCAGATAGTTGGGGGCAAGTAGCTTACAGTTTTAAACCACTTAGACACTACTTAGGTGGTATGAAGCGGTATATAAATGAAGCTGTTTATTTTATTTACTAATTCTCCCTTGTGCATCACTCTGCCATATCATTGTCTCCTATCTCATGCTCTGCTGAATGGCTACCTGACCCTCAAGAGTAGAATTTTATAAGTGCAAAGAATTGAAGCATAAAGGTTGAGGAAGAAACCTTTTCTACATAAGTAGATATCCGCTTGTATATCTGTAGATATCTCCATAGTTCAGAGAATGATCAATTATCCATGTGGTACTTGTCATAACTATTAGCTAGTTGTCAGGTACATAATTAGAGTTGAGATAGAGGAAAATAAGGCCATTCTGACTTGTAATAGAATTGAATCATTGTCTATAATTATTATTGAACATATGGTGAGCTGAAGTGATTACTAGGATAGTAGCAGTACCTGCAACTATAACCACATGGTGGGTTTGTATTGAAGAAAACAGTTGGTCATTTCAGAACAAATTCTGTGAACTCCACAAACTGCAACATGCCTTTCTTAGACGATTCAAAATATCTTTAAGTAAATGTTTTGTTGATGATTTAAAAGCATTCCTCACTCTTACCACTTCCATTTCTCTCTTTAAACTGGGATCAATAAGAAAACAAAAACAAATAATCTCTGAATCATACAGAGCATTTGTTTTTATCTTTTTTGTCTTCCTTGCATCATATATAGAGATGGACAAATTAGTCTCTTACTGGTCTATGGCACTTTTGCACTGCATTCATTCTTAAATCTGTTCCATTCCATTTCTACACTAATAAAACTCAACATTCAGTTGTGTGTTGAATATATTTTCTCTCAAAATACACATGGGTTATCTCTCTTATATGCATCTTAATATCTATTTAGTACATTCTTTCAACCGAGGACAGCAGAAGAACATTCTGAAAGTGCAAATGCTGGTGTCTAGCATATAAATCCAGAAAGCCTGGTTCAGGCCAATTCATGTCTTCATTCTGAAAAGCAGGATTTCTTCAGCCTTTTTATTTGTATGTACAATGCAAGGGGTGTGTGTGTGTGTGTGTATCTTGTGGAGAATCTAGACTGCTCCACATTGTTGCTGCATAACTGAACTGTGCTTTACAGATAGGTGCAAGTATCCTCTCCACCACATACAGAACAGTCCGAACCAGATGTGTGACAGGGATGCAGCTATGTGACAAGGATGAGTCCCTGTTCCTGCATGCAGGTGTCCATATCCCTGTCCTAGGACTCTTTCATACGAGGCTAAATTGGAAGCATAATTTAAGGTCAATTCGAATGCAATCATGGGTTTTACGTTATTGCGAATTAACTCTTCGCACGCAAATTCGGGCAAGAGGGAAGCCAATCCGAATGCAATCATGGGTTTTACGTTATTGCGAATTAAAGCTTCACATGCAAATTCGGGCAGGAGGGGGTTATTTTCGGGTAATGGGAAGTAATTCCGAACGGAGCAGGGGTTCTTCCGAACGGAGCAGGGGTTCATGTAAATTCGCTAAACAAGCGAATTTACATGAATCCGCATTGGCTCCATTCGGAGTTGAGAGAAATTCCTCCCGTTTGAAAGAGTCCCTAGACACCTTCATCTACCCAAACAGAATGGGAAAATCTGTAAGGGAATACCACAGGTAGAGTTCATGCAAAATGCAGCAGTTGGATGGTTTACTGTTGTGCAATTTAGTGATCACCAGGCCTAAATATCCTAAAGGCACTGGATCCTGTCTGGAAACTAAGTAGGGTTAGTAAGCTCATTAGTACTTGGATGGGAGACCACCAATGAATACCAGGTTCTGTAAGCTATGTTTTAGAGGAAGGAACTGGTGGCAAAACAACCTCTGAGTATTTGTTTTCTAAAAACAAAACAAAAACAAACAAAAAACTATGAAATTTATGCAATAGATCAACAAGCAGCCTGAAGGCACACACACATACACACACATACATTTTAAAGATTAGATATCATTGATCTTGGACCAATTGCACTGGTCTCTAATTTGTTTTGGAGCTCAGTTCAAGGTGTTGGTTTTGACCTACAAATCTTCAGGTGTTTGGGAGCTTCGGGCTTCTGAAAGACCAACTTTTTCATATGAATGCTTTTTTTAAAAAAATCTGTTACATATTACTTTTAGTAAAGCATGGGCAGCATTCAATAATATCGTTGCAGATTGTCTTTCCCGCCTCCTCAGAAAGGAATTAACTTCTGGTTTCGCAAATAGACTAATTGTCCCTGCCCTCCTTTGACATAAAATTGCTTTCTTTTTAGAAAGCAGATGAAGAGCACAATTGTATACTGGGAGGCTGTACATACAGGTGGCTCAACGTCGCCTGTTTGTGCCCCAGATGGAGGCTGCGGCAACCACATGCAGCGGCCTCTGGAGGGAGCAAAAAGAGCATCCCAGAAGGGGCATCATAAGTGCTGCAGAGCAGCATCATGATGCCTCTTCCATCCAGTGCTGTTTGGATGCTTCGCCCAGCTTGCAACATCATGGTGTGTACCATGTGGACAGGCACATGCCATAATGGCAGCTGGGCAGCATGGTAAGGACTTTGAGTGAGTGAATGTGTGTACAGGCCAGCACAAAGTGCCGGTCTGTACAGTCCCTCAGTCACTCAGAAAGTGCCACTGACTTCAACTGGGATTACTGTTGGCTAAATAGATATCTGCCTGAAAGTAAATTTGACCTAGAAATGTTCCTGCTTCATTTTCTCTTCTCTGCTCCTGTCCTGCCCCATTTCCTCCCCACACACCTATTCTCTATTTCCCTGTTCTCAATGCAGATAAGATACAAAATGCAGTTGCAAAAAGCTGCTGACCATGCAAGCAATACTAAAAGCAACTGCTGCCATCTTTCTTTTTCAAATGCTCAGATTGTGCTAGCACTGAAGAATGTTGCTTTAAGCCATTAATAGCAATGTCACTTAGCATTTCTGCACATGGTATCTGTGTCTCTTTGAGTGTAGTGCAGAGATCAGTGGCTCACTTTACTATTTAAATCCCTAACACTCCAAAATATGGTGTCACCTGCAGCTCTGGCTTCATTTATTGGCTAAATGCACTGAAAAACCATAGGGTAGCAGGCTTGTTTCCTGACAAATATATAGCAGAATAGTCACTGTAATTTTGCTTTATATCACATTCTGAAGGAATAGATTTACCAAAAAATGCTAATCCAGGTTTCCTATTCATATGAACAGGCACAAAGTAGTATGGTTAGTTTCCAGGTAAAAACCAAGCAACTAGGCAATCTAGCAACTATGCCTTCCTTCCTTTCTTTTTTTCCTCTATCTTACTGACTATGATTCCTCCCTGTTGGACTTATTTAGAGTTTCTCACCTCCCGGCCCTTCTACTAGGCAGGAAATTAAAATGTTCTCATTCATCTCCGTTTATGTGTGTGCGTGTGTGTGCGTGCACACACACACACACATTCGAACTCATGGAAAGAAATGTTGACTTGGCAGCTGAATTAAACACCAGTAGTCACTGTCCTGGGAAGTGAAGTGACTAGTCTTAGAAGTGAAGACTTAAATAGGCTTGTCCTGTAGAAACAAGTGACAATCATTTGTACTGACCTATGAGGAATCCTACTCTTAAGGAAACATCTACTTTTGAGCATCTTCTTATATCCATGCAGCCTTTTTATTCTTGATGACATTGGTGTTTAGTGTTTCAGCAAGTACTACAGCAATTACTACAGTACTACAGTCTAATTAAAAATAATCTTTAAAAAAACCCCTCACTTCCTCCCACACACAATGTGATTCCTTGATATTCATGTCATGTTTCACATATCTAGGCTTCATAGTCTTGGAAATATAACAAAGACAAACAGATATTTTTTAGAGATGTAGATCTGTTAGCCTCTTGAAGCATAAAAAGGTGGAAGGGACAGGAAGAAGGAAAGGAATGTGACAGCATCTTTAAAAGACTAATTAGCTTTTATTTTAGCATGAGCTTTAATATTGCTCTGCACTGCATCTGAAGAAGTGGGTTTATGTCTATGAAAGCACATGCTAAATTAAAAACCAGTTAGGCTTAAAGGTGGTGTTATAATCCTTTTCTTCCTCTCACTTCTACTTCTCCTCTTCACCTCTCTCTCTCTCTCTCTCTCTCTCTCACACACACACACACACATTTTTATTATTATAGTTGTTAATTCCTTAAAAGATTATTTTATTACTAACTGTAAAATCTCTTTGAACTCACCAAACATTGTTCAGCATTATCTTGTAATGACAAATTTCTTTTCTGCATTTTATGGAATTTTACCTTCTAAGCACATTACACTCATCTCTCTGAATTCGTCGACTTCCCATTTGCAGTGTTGAATTTCTGCAGATGGGAAGCCAAGAGGGACAAAATGGTCTGCATGTGGGAGCAAGTGGCCATTAAAAACAATGGGTCTCCAATATTTGCAGTTTTTCCAGTTCACCGGGGGGGGGGGGGATGGATCCCCCATGAATCGGAATGGATGACTGTATATATGAATGTATTTTGCCACTTGAAGTGATGCATTAAGAATGTATGATTATTTGTTGCAGAACAGCTTTTGTTTTATTCTTTCCCTAACAAATTAACAAAGAAAATTCAATATGATTTCAGGAACATTTTCACAAAGACTGTTCATCTATGTCACTATATCAACACCTCAGTGATATCCACAGCAACAGCAACAATAACAACAACAGTCAAAGAAACAATGTGCAAGTTTGAGTAAATGTTGCACTTTGCTTATATGCATTAGTGACACATTTTAAAGGGTATCAATGGAATACACACACACAGAGAGAGAGACAGACACTATCTTCAAAGGAAATGTTCCTCTAAAGTCATGCTTGGCCAAGCTAAAACCATGGCAGCCTACCAGAAGTATCAATAAAATAAAGGTTCACAAACAGAAAATGACAAGAGCTCATGGAAAGATATGGAACTGTGATCAGTGAGAAATAACTGAAGGACTTGTTGCTCACACCAAAGAACTATGACAGGACCAATGAGAAATCTCTATTAAGCAATATAACTGGGGTCTGTGTTTTATCTTTTGATGACCCAATTGTCATACCAAAAGAAAGGCAAGATTTAAAGTAAACAAATATATTTGAAAACAACATATTTTCTTCTACATTTCTTAGCTTTTCTGACATTTATCCCCGTCCTGTGCTTGCTGAGCTGAATTCCTTAGGATGTAAATTCTCACTTCTTTGCTTATATTTATGATGACCCCCCCTTTTCTTTATGATGACCCCCCTTTTCTTCAATGCAAAAAGAAGCAAAATACTTTTGACAGTTTTCAGAGAGATCTTGCTATTGTGAAAACAATATCTGTACAAATAGAATAAATTATGCAAACTGCATAGCTAAACCACAGTAGTTTCTGTCTTGTTGCACAGCCATGGAAGAATACATTCTCATTGTCTTTTTGGTCATTCAGCCAAACCTTCTGTGCCTGCTGTATATGTGTTTGCTTCAAAAAGGAAAGGCAGCAAATTAACATAAAGACTTTTTTTTTCTTTTTTTTTTAAAAAAAACAACAAAATAAAAAGCAAAGTACTGCCCATCTTGGTCTCTTGCTGGAGGCAATAACTCTTGTGGAGACTGATGATTTCTCATTTAGCTTTCTTGATGAGCTAAGGCAACTCTTTTATTGAATGCAAGATTTTCTGTGAATATTCTCCATGTTCCTAATTCTTATTCATTACAGTTGGTGGTAAAAGTGGTTGCTAACATAACAATTGACAAAAAGGAAGCCATGATATTCTATTGTAAGGAAAAAAGGCGGGGGGGGGGAAGCAACCAGGCACTAGCACCATAGAGTTTTCAAAAAGGTAGCAATGGGCCTGTACAGACAGCCCAAAAAGGCACCCAGAGAAGCACTGGAATGGGGCCAGTGCTGCCTCACCAGTAGCCCCAGAGGCCCCATTCTGCCACTTTTCCTGGCCCCTTTCTCCCTGCCTTCGCTCCCGCAGCAATCTAGTTGCCATGGGGATGACGCGTGGCCTGAAAGGAGCTCCATTTTGGAGCTCCTTTTGGCGCTGCTGAAAGGGCACCCTATGGACAGCGTGCAAAAAGGATGGTGCCATCCATATGCAGTAGGGCTGGGGAGGGTGAAAATGCTGCAACCTCCCCAGCCCTACTCACGCCCCAGTGACAGCCCTTTGGGGCTGTCTGTACTGGACCAATGTTAGTCTGTTTTGGGAAGGGGGCAGTCTGACTTCAGCAACATGGAGTTAGAGTGGAGTGTGGGGAGAATACATATGCACAAGCCAAAGTAGATTACAGATGACGGGGTTGTACTATTACAATGCCAGCACCATTTCAAATAATAGTGTAATAGTAAGTGACTATAGCAAGTATAGTAGTAGTAGTAGAAGTAGTAGTAGCTGTTGTTGTGTGCCTTCAAATTATTTTTTTTATTTATGGCAATCCTAAGGTGGATGTTTCCTCTTTGGCTGCAAGAGTGTGACATGGTCAAAATCAACCCATGGATTTCCATTGCCAAGTGGGGATTCAGACCCTGGTCTCCAGAGTCATAGTTGAACACCCAGGTCACTACACCATGCTGGTTCACAGTGGTTGACATAATAGCAATAAATTCTACTGAATGACTCTGAGATTATGATAAAGAAATAATCTGTTCAAAATCTACTTTCTTCTTCACATTCATTGCTATTTCATAACTGTCCTTCAAATATCACCCCCCCCCCCCGAAGACTTAAAGTTACTAAATGATTTCATTTTCTGCTTGCAAATCTACTTTGAACCATTGATTGTTTTATTCAATTTTTTTCCTGATATCTTTATAATGTCTTTTTTTTAAAAAAAACAAAAACATGGAGACCAAGAGGCCCATCTGACCACTGTTATTTTTGATCAGTCCACCTCCATCTGTAACTCCTATTATCTTTAAGCATGGCTAATTATGAGTAACAATGCAAAATGCACTCCAACAATATATTCAGACTCAGTTTTGGGGAATTTTGAATCTGCTTCATGGGATATTCCCATGTACCAGCTATCTCCTTTGAGATAAACAGCTGGTAGTAATATTTCAAAGTATAAGTACTCATCTCAATAAAGATGAATCACATTTAGGTGTCTATCAAAAGAGATGCTGGCTTTTATTATAGAATTAAAGTTCCAGAATGAAAGACAACATGGAATTAAAGTGAACTAAAATGAAGTAGGATTTGAATTACTGTATATACTTGACTATAAGTCGATCTCATGTGTAAATTGAAGGCAAGTTTTGGGGCAAAAATGATGGATTTTGACATGGCCTGTGGACAAATCAAGGATAAAACTTAGAGGCAATGTAACAAGGAATCTAAAGGTTGAAGCAAAGGAAAACTATGCCAAAGCACTTGTAAAATTGCAGGAGGCATAACTGTTTGTGGTCACACTGTCGGATGGATGAAAGAGTAGAGGGGGTATTAGTGCTTCCAGGCCAGATTACACTATTTTTTTTTTTTCACCAGGAGATGGTTTCTATTTTTATGAGAATTAAAGTACGGTACTTACATTAATGGTGGATAAGCCAACTCAGAATCTGGGGATATTTTTTTTTAACTAACATTTCTGGACCTATACATGAATATATACAGTAAGCTTTAAATAATGATAAACTCAACATGGTTTGCATTTTCAAATACTTTTCTGTCAAAGTATCTGTACATACTAACTAAGGTGGATGTAGGATTATATCAGTTCTGAACTTTTCATGCATCTTCATAGCCAAAGAAGAACCACTTGACATTGCAGAACAGAAATGTAAGTTTGAAATTATTCTAAAGATACCATGAAAGTAGAAAATAATTGATAGTGGATTCAGTCATCCACAGAGATTTTTCTGGACAGCTGTGCTGGACCTTCTGAATGTATGCCTGTCAAAAATATGCCTCCATAGAAACACTTCTTGAAGGAAAATGTTATATATGTCACCAATTATATACAACTGAGAAACTAGCTATGCACAGAGATGTATTAGTCAGTGTAATAATGCCCCCTTCTAGTTCTTCAGAATATGTTGTCAAAATAGATGCAATCAAATATTTTAAGGGAGGAATTTTCTGCCATCTTGGCTATCTATTTATTGGTGATTTAGTTTGCTTTTATGTATGGACATCTCTAATTGTATATATGGAACAACACAGGGAAAACATCTGCAACAAGCCTTCCATTCTCTATCTTCTTTTCTATTCCCATCCAATTATCTTCGGCCAGTGAGCCCCAGTGAATTGTAACCTGCATGATGAGTTCCTCAGAGAGGTATAACAATATAGCATAATTTGAATGAGGCAAATTAAGCCTTCATTTAATCAACATCCAAAGTAGGTTGTTCATATTTGCTAAGCATGACATAATAGGATCTGAAGATGCTGACTTGATTCCCAGTCCTGTCTTAGTTAAAGTTCTCATTAATATGAATCATTTATTTTAACAAGGCCTAATTCATACATTACTTTGAACATGGTGATGAAGTCTAGTAGAAGTGATATCCTGTCTGAACAAATATGTTAAAGGGAAACATGCATCATCTCAATAGGCTAGAGGCAGAAAAGATAATCATCCAAAAGGAACTTGACATAGTTTGGAGGTCCGTGAAGATAGCATGTTTGTTGTCTCTGCAGACTTGGATAGACACAATAGTTTAATTAGATCAGATGTAGGGAATTTATGGCCGTCCAAGTTTTTTTGGACTTGCCCTCCTACAAGGCTGACCTAGTCAATTTTAAGCTATGAATTTTAAGTTTGTATATTTTTAATTTTATGCTGGATGAATTTAATGTGCTTTGTTTCTGTATGTTTTAACATAACATGTTTAAATGGTTTCATTGTTTGATCAATGTTATACCCCACCTCAAGCCTTGGGGAAAGGCAAGTAAGAAATAAAATGATGATGATGACGATGGTGACGATGGTGATGATGATTATGATGATCATCAGTAACAGCAACAATCCATACTATTCATGCTCTCTGGGAGTTGGAATCCAGCAAGAAACAAGAGGACACAGGTTTCCTACACTATCTAAGAAACTGATAGAATTCTCACCTCCTTCATATGCTGCATTGATGTCCTGCTGCCACATTTATCAACACACATTCCTTTCTAATTCAAAGAAAAGCCTTCCTGTACCCTATAGTGATACATTTAGTGACTTCTTCCTGTCTAAGCTCCTGAACAATGCTCTGCTCTGATTTTATCTAAAAATTATCTACATGACCCTAGGTGTGAAGGGTCTCCTGGAATCCCCTTAATGTGAATGTTGAACGCATGATAGAAAGAACACGATGAACATTTCTGGCTAGACATGGAAGTGCATAATGTACAGCAAATACAAGTTGTGGACTATTCTTAAATCCAAAGATAAAGCCAAACTTTTTTGTTTATATACCAGCTGACATATACCTGGTACTGCCTGGGTTCATACCTAATACCCCAAAATATTCCATGGGGCTTCCTGTTTTCTGTCTCCTCACTTTAAAAAAACAAACCCTCAGGCATCTTATTAAGCAGCACGTCCTCACATTCAACATCGTCACCCCACCACCAGGGCACCAATTAGGTGCACACCCATTTACATGGTGCACGCCATGATGATGTCACTGTGGTGCAGCACCGAAATGGCGCAGCATGGAAGGGGTGTCATCGTGGCACACCACCACATCTATAATGCCCCTTCCAGGGAGCCACTTGGGGTGGCTTCTTTTTGCTCCCTCATAGGAGCGGATCAGTGCTACTGCATGTGGTTGCTGCAGCACTAATATGGGATGGGGCTAAAAGAAGCATCTGCATGACACCCATCTGTATAGCCCCTTATTCTCCTATTTTCCTGTCAACTTCTTTATCCTTGGACATCTTAGAAGAACTGCTTTAGCTGTCTCCTGTTTCCTTTCCTTTCATATTTTCTGCATGGATTTTAGCAGCTGGGCTGCAGAAAATTACTTCCTGTATTTTACCCCTTTAAAAATATTTCCCAATGAGTTGTGGCAGACCCCTTTTTTTCTTCTGATGAAATTTTAACTTGAAATGTGCCATGGCAACTTGAATGACAACCAAAAAGCAGTCTCAAATTTAGAGGCATCTAGAACAATTTTCACAAGTCAAATAAACCTGATGTTGGCTCTTGTTATATATTACAAGAGCCATTGCTCTTTGCTGAAATTAGTAACATTAGTAAAAGAATTTAATAAATGGTAATTCAGGTTTTTCTCACAAATTATTCATGTTTTCCACGCTGAAAATCAGAAAGGGGGAAGAGGAGAGTGTGTTTGCAAATGTGGAAAGGTCTAGGAGGGATAAGAGGAATGAATGGAGGGATAGAAGGATATGGACATTTGTCTTCTACTGCTCAAGTTTGGACTGAGGCCAGAAAAGAATTAGAAAATGTCATTAACTTACCTCTGTTTGAATCCCATACCCCATCTGTACATGAACCTAACTAGAAGACTCTTGTTAGCATTTCTGTTTAAGCATGATTTATTTAATCAGAAAACATGCAGCTGTGTTGGCCATTTAACAAATACATACAAAAATCCATCAGTGACACCTTTATTGGACAACCAAAATGCACAATATATTAGTTGCAAGCTTTAGAAGCTCTATAGGCTTCTTCATCAGGCAAGATATTACAAACATAACAGCAGGAGGAGGAGGAGGAGGAGGAGGAGGAGGAGGAGGAGGAGGAGGAGGAGGAGGAGAACAACAGTTGGAGATGTTAGTCAGATGCCTGTATGTTGTTTCAGTCCTTAGTAAAGATGTCATGATGGGGAGGATGTCTTTTGTAGGCAGATGTCTCCTCTTTCTGGCCGTGCTGCAACAGGGAGATTTTCAAAGTCCAGGAAATTTAAAGTCTATTTGCATCTCAACAGGGACCTCTCTTTTGCAATCCAATATGTCTCCATTCTAGTGAGGTCACAGACCTCTTTGTAGGCAGAGAACAATGGATTCCCCAAGAAGTCTCCATGTTGTTCCATCAGGAACATATTTGGTTCCTGATCAACATATTTAATCAGATTTTCATAGTGTGACTATATTTACACTATATTGACACTGAAGGCTAAACTACAGGGTAATTAAAATAAAATAAAAAGTTTTCATATGGAGACAATTCTTGCAGTAGAATGCAGTTCTCCCATATTCTACTTCTCTCATAGGACAATCCTACTGATGTCTGCTCAGGTGCTAGACCATTTCATTCAATGGGTCCTACTCCCAGGCATGGACATAAAATACTGTAGCTTTAATTTTGCATTTTCATTTAATTTTGCTTGAGTTCACTTAATATTCATAACACCTCTGGATGTCTTTTGAGTCCCCATTGCTTGTATAATCTTAAATGTGCTTGACCTCTTTTATTAGAGGGAAATTCTAAACTGTATTTATTAGTGTGTTAAAAATTTAAAACAAGGCAGATTTTCACTCTCTTCATGATTATGTATTAGTTTAAAAATATGCCAAACAAGGCCAACAATAAATATTCTCCAGGCACCCAAACAGAAGCACTTTTCTGCTTTCTTGCTCAGAATTGCCAGACGATTTGCATTTGACCTGTGCCTCTGAGTCGGAATGCAAATGCATTTTTCCTCAGGTTGGAATCTAATCTGCCCTTAATTAAGGTAGGAAAATTAAAGAAGTTACATTTTTCCTTGACTAACTAATCAGCTCTGTTTTTATTTGATTTAACTAATGGAGTGATTAATGTAGTCCTCACCCTTTTCCATTCAATTCAGTTTCCACAGTGTATCAGGCATTATAGATATCCTTTCCAAACCATGCCCTGGGGTTCACTGCAAGACAACTCTCATTACTGTGCCACAGTAAACAAAGTCAATGAAATATTGAGGGGAACCTGACCTTCCTGCCCCTCCATAGATATCTGGCTCAAGTGTTTAGTGACTGGGTAGGGGTAAAGAGAACCACAGCAGCTAATCACACCACTGATGTTGCAGTGCCCTTCTCCCCATACCACCATTAACCACAGGCCAGGTACATAAGTATCTGCACATGTGTAAGGACCTCCACTTAAACCAAGAACTGCAATCACAAGGGTTTCCGACTACATGGAAATCCACATGCATATACAATATGCTGTGGGACAGATTTCCTTTTCCTACATTCATCTGGATGCATGGTTTTGAGGGCATGTCCTAAAGGGCTTAATGTTGTTGGAGATGTGGCTACTTGTTGTGGCTCACTCACTACTCATGCATTCATTGTATGTATGAGCTGTACTTCTGAAGATAGTAGACTAATAATAGTAAAGGTAAGGTTTCCCTTGATATGAATGTCTAGTCATAACTGACTGTAGGGGGTGGTGCTCATATCCATTTCTATGCCAAAGATCCAGTGCTATCTGAAGACAACTCCATGGTTATGTGGCCAGCATGTTACACTATTACCTTCCCACCAAAATGGTACCTAATTATCTAATTGCATTTGCATGGTTTCAGACTGCTAGGTTAGCAGAAGTTGGGACTAGTGATGGGAGCTCATCCCATCATGCAGCACTTCCAATCTTCTGACCTTGCAATCATCAGAACTGAGCCTTAACCTCTAAGCCACCACATACTAATAGAGTAATACAATACTGTACAATAAAAACCAATACCGTAGTTCAAAAGATCTGTGAAGCAGAAGCATGATAGGTTCCCAAGCTCATGCTATCTGCTTCTTTCTTTCAGTTAGTCTCAAAGGTACTATAAGATCCCTTTGCATATTGATTTTCCAGACTAACATTGCTATGTCTTTGAATTCTACCACCATATAAAAAGTGACAATCTGAAAAGAAGAGCCTCCACTATGTATGGAAGTTCTTCACATGACTGAGAATCCTGATTTTTCAACTTTATGGATTGAATGAAGAGGGACCTCATCCAAGTATCATTCTCCATACTGAGAAAACAATGGCAAGGGGTGTGGAGGGAATAGCAACCTCCCCCCTTCTCGCACAGGGAGGGGGGGCAACAAGTAGACAGAATTACAATCTATCTAAAGCAACCGCCCATACACTTAAGTGCATACTTACTGGATTTCTTCTGGTAATATAAATAAATAAATAAATAAATGCATACATAAATAAATACATACATAAATAAATCTAATCAAGATGTACTGATGCTTTGAATATGTTTTAGTAATGTTGCTCTAAAATCTGCTGCCTTCAATTTCTCTCTTAAGACTTTTCTTAAAACCTCACTGGAGGACAATTAAAACTTTCCTTCCTTTCCTGTATGTACTACTACTAAGGGCATAAATCTCTATTTCCTAAGCTGCATACTGATATGAGTATTTTATAAAATCTGTATACATTTTTATGAGGATTTCAGAGATGTGTCTCCAAAACACATAACACTTTCATGTAGAAACTAGATTTTTTTTTCTATAAAGAGTCCCTGTTTGAAAAGAAAAATAGTTTCTGTATGAAAAGAAAAATCCACCCATCTTGCTCTATTTCTCTTCCTTTAGAAAAGATTGCTTATTTTGTCATTTATAATTTAATTTATGTAAAGAGCTCCAGTCAAGAGTATATTTATATATTCTCTGCCCAGGCTGATTATTCTAAATATAAGATCCCACCTACTCCAATATATGTATACCCATCAGTAATATTTCCCCCTTGCAATCACAGTTACAAGTGGCTTGAATGCTTGGGTGGGCATAACCCTCTAAGGGGCAAAACAGATTTCCCCTTTGCTCCATTATCCAGGCAGCTTCAGGGCACAATGTTTTAATGCTGCACACTCGGAAGCCACTTGGAAGCCGCCTTCCAGCAACCTTGCTGCCCACATGTGGGCTGGCTTCTGGGCATCTTGGGGGCATGGTGGTTACACGCCGCAAGCCCCTAACATGCTGGAAAGCCATTGCAGCTTTTCTGCAGCCAAAAGGCAGCTTTTCTGCAGCTAAAAAAGGAGCAGATGAGAACTGCTTCTTTTTTGGTCAGTGTCATAGTGGACTGAGTCTGCGGCGTGCAGTTGCCATAGTCCCAATATGTCTTCGGGTGACTTCAGATCACGCCATCCAGGCTATTTTGGCCCCTCGTTTTCCCAGACTTTACCTCTGACACACTTCTTTGTATCATAAATGTTGCACTGAACCTGTTAGTATTTGTGCATTAACTCAGTTACCCAAATCACCCAGTTCCCTGTTTTACAAGGCAGTGCAGAGGGCCAATTCACCTTAATAAATAAACTGTTTTACTTAACCTTCACTTCAACAGAAAAGTCATCTTACAGTGACAGACTGAAGCATTTCCACTTCCCTCTGATATATCCCTTTTCTGGTTAGATCCAACATTTTTGGATATTAACATTCATTTCATTCCTAGATATGAGAATTCCTGCATTTACCTATAAATAACTCAGCTACCCAATTTAAACTAGAAGAATTCATGTTCGCCTCAGGTCTAAGACATACATCATGTAAATATGACCCCTTACAAAAGCAAATCATGAATTTGACAATAGACAACACCATAGCCAAATGGGTTGCCCCAAATGGGAAACAGTAACAGTAAGAGAACACTTTGAAGCCAGTTTAATTATCATGGTTTCATCCTATGGAATCTGAGATGTGAATCAGTGGTGAGATATTAGATTTCTATGGCAGAGGATTCTGAACACCTCACAAAATTATAAATCCCTGGATTTCATTGGGGAGCTATGATACTTGAACTGGTATCAAAGTGCTATAATTTTGTAGTCTGGATATACCCTATGACTCATAAAATATTCTTCTGTGTAATGTATTGCACTGTTTTTCACTTGTCCCCAGGCAGACTAAAGTAGATTAAGAGCCTGTACAGTCAGGGCATAGCTCTGCCTCAGGGTGCTGTGATGCCACACACCACACTACATGGTGTGCAACATCACAGCACTTCTTCAGCACTACATCCACATGGCATAGTGCCAATGGAGCACTGTATAGGCATGGCACTGTGACTATCACACCCTTTCCATGGTGCAAAAAGAGCCACTTTTTACAGCTCCTTTTTGCACTCTGGAAAGGCCAGATCGGGGCCATAGTGTTTGGTTGCCATGGCCTCAGTCTGGCTAAAAAAGGGGTTTCTGGAGGCCACCCCTTTGGAGCTGTTTGCACAATCCCTCAGTGACATATAAGTCAGTGCCCACTGTAATAGTTCTAAATAGGGTTGTGTTTTTTTGGTGGTTTTTTTTGGACTATGTGGTTGGCATCTTCAGAAAAGGTGGATTCAGTGACATAGGAGTCAGTGCCTGCTGTAATAGTTATGTAGTTCATTATCTGAAGATGCAAGCCACAGATGCAGGCAAAATGTCAGGAATAAATTCTTCAAGAACATGGCCACATAGCCCCCCAAAAACCCCACATAAATCTATGGATGCTGGTTGTGAAAGCCTTTGACTTCACACTGCTCTTTCAGCTTGTCAATTTGAATACACAGCTATTCTATTAGTATAAAATTAATTATGTCAAGCCCTTAAACAATGAGGCAAATATTGCAATGTGTCATGGAAAAAATTACAGTCTTCAAAGAAATGCCCATATGAAATTGTGTTACAGTGAATCAGAGTATTAGTCCACCTACTCCCATGTCATATAGTCTGACAGGCAGTGACATTGCAAGACCTCTGGTACATCTGATCCTTTTAAGTGAAAGATGTATTATACAGACCTTCACCTACAAAGCATGTGTTCCACAACTGAAGTAAAGCTCCTCTTTCAGTTCTTAGTCTAATAGTATATCTTAACAACTATGTGTGCTTTGATCTCATATTATTCACCAGAAAACCTTGACACAGCCAACTTCAATCCACATGCATTTCATCTTTTTACAAATGTTATAATCCAGGAAAATATTATTTTTCTTGGCCATGGCAGTCTGAATTGCTTATTTTATTTTGATCTGAATGAAGTGTTCCCTGTGCTACTTGGTCCCATAGCTAATATCTCATAAGGGATGATTAGGGCCTTCTCCCCCCTTGCCTCTCTGCCACTGTCAGGAAACTTACCACCACTGAGAGAGACACTTTTCTTTTCCTCTCTCCCCACACCACTCCACTGTTTCAACCTAACATCATAGCAACAGTGCTTAGCTTTTTTGTATCATCCTGCTCTTTTGCTACTTCGGGAATCTTAGTAGATGCCCTTTCCTGCTTTCTAGCCCTTTGGAAAGATTCTCATGAGTTGTGAGATTTCTCTCCCCCCCCCCTCCTCAAATGGATATAATTGTGACTCAAAAATGCCCACTGCAGCATGGGTGACAAGGACAAGCACTCCATTAAATTTTAAAATGGCTGTCATCATGGTTGGTTTTAACCTTTAAAGCCCTACATGGCTTGGGTCCATCTTATCTGAAGGACCGCCTCTCCCTATATGACCCCCCCCCCGCACACTCCAGTCCTCTGGGAGGAACCTGCTACAGCCCATGAAGACCAGGCTGTCACAGACCTCCCAGAGGACTTTTCCTACTACCGCTCCCAAGCTTTGGAATGACCTGTCAGATGAGATGCGTCTTACAACATCTCTCGATTGCTGTAAAAAAGCTCTTAGGACGTATCTCTTCCAGCAGGCCTTCCCTGAAATCTCGTAGTTCCCAGGTCCAAAAATTGAACTTTGATTTTGCGCTAGCTCCCTACATTCCCGACCCTGTTGTTGTCTCCCACCTTGCTCAGGAATGCTGCTCATGAGAATTCACTTTACTTTATTGTTTTAATTGCTGTTGGTTTTAACTCATTGTTAGTTTAATTTAATTTTAAGGGTTGGGGAATGGGCTGTTGTACTGTTTTAACTTGTATGTTTTAATTCTTGCTGTAACTCACTCTGATTGTTTTCCACAGAGGAGTGGGCTATAAATAAATATTTATTATTATTATTATTATTATTATTATTATTATTATTAGGTTCCAGGAAGTTGTGGCTGGCTCCCCTTTTTCCTCTAACACAGCCTCCTTTGGAATGGTTAATTTGGAACTGGGCATTACTAACTAGCTGACAACCAGAAACACTTTGTTGAACCTTGAAATGTCTACCATAATTTTAAAGAGCACCACAGTATTACTATTACTTCTTCTCTCTTCTTTATCTCTCTCCCTTCTCTCCTCCTCCTCCTCCTCCTCCTCTTCTGCTCCTCCTCCTTCTTTCTATCAATTGACCCATTTTAAATTTCACCTTGAAAGTTGACAGTGAGTTGGATCACAACCAGAAATACTTTGTCAAATCCAGACGCACCTAGCAATATGTCCTGATGAGTTATGGCTCCACACAGAGAAAGACAGACATATATGTGCATATATGGGAGCCCTGGTGACACAGTGGGAGCCCTGGTGGTGCAGTGTTTAAATGCCTGTACTGCAGCTATTTACTCACAAACCATATTGTCAACCAGTCTGGCATCCTTCCAAAGTCACTAAAATGAGTACCAGCTTGTTGGCAGCAATTATTGTAAATTATTACAACATTGTACAAAATTGTAAACTGCGCAGGGAGTGCTTAAGTGCACTGATAAGTAGTATAGAAATGTACTTGCTATTGCTATGAACTGAAAATATTTTCATGCTGTTAAGGACACTATATTTCTACAATTTCCTTGGTTTTCCCATGACTAGATAGATGGGAAAAAACAATAAGTTAAATGTTCACCTGGTTTACCACCATATATATTATCAGGATTGAATTAAGTCAATACTGGTTTCCATCTTTGAATGGATTACAGATAAACATCCTAATCTTTTTAAAGAACTCTCAGTTGATTCATATTAAATTTGATTTTTGTTTTTTAAAAAAATTGGTCACATTAACTTTGATTTTGTACAAGGTGGGACCTTGTAGTGAAGAAGAAAAAAAGAAGGAAGGAAAGTAAGAGAAAGTCAAATGGAAGAAAGCTGAAAATTATTAATAAACATTATTAATATGTTTTAGTTAAGATGTTGCCATTTCTTTCTTATGGAAGACTGGGAAGACTCAGTATCTTCATTCAGATCAACCAAAATTATTTCATTTCTATGTTCAATTATTTTGTTTGTACATTGCATTGGTAACCACAATAACATCAATTTGACTATCCTATGCACTTTTAGATCATTTAGATCATCAGAAGATATGTTATAGATCCTCATCAATTGAATGGATAATAGAAGTTTAATCATATCTCTCCAAATCTTAGGAATAGTCAATGTAATTTTAATTAGCTCACATTTATCATTTATCAAAATTTGTCCTTGGCATCAACCTATGAGCAGTTGAAATCTCTTATATTACCTTATGTAAATGATCTTGCTTGCATCTACTCTTGGGTCTTATTGTTTTTACTTGTTTAATCCCAATTGCTTTTATTCCCAATTTTTCCCCACCATATTGAGATAGCAATTGAAGGCCAATTACAACACAATGCAAATGATTACATGGAGACAATTCCATATGGCAGCTCTCATTTCTGTTTTTGTTCTTTATGGCTCCTAATGAATTTTGCTAGAGTATTTGGAGAAAGAGCTGTCATCAATTCAGAAATAAGAAAATAAGAACACATCTCCACTACTTTAAACCAATGTTCTACATGACAAACAAAAGGAGCACAGTTTGTTAGTTAATATCAATTTGTTTTCAAAGACCAACTTGGCTTCCACCATTGTCCACTTATACAATCAATCCTCCATATCTATGGATTTTTTATCCACAGATTCAAGCATTCATGGCTTGAAAATATTTTTAAAATATATAAATTCCAAAAAGGAAACCTTGATTTTCTCATTTTATATGAGGGACGCCATTTCACTATGCCATTGTATTTAGTGGTACTTGAGTACCAACGGATTTTGGTTTCCACAGGCCTTCTGGAACCAAATCCCAACACATACAGAGGGCCCACTGTATATACCTATATTTCACTTTCCACTACTAATATACATTTTTTTCTAATAGCATTGAATTCACAGTTTAAAGTTATTTTCATGTCACAATTAAGTCTCATTCTGTCTCCTTGCCACACAGACAGTTAAATGTATGCTTCATAACTACATGCATTTACTTAAAAGTATGGGCCACAAAATTCAGCAGGACTTCATTCTCATTAAGCATGCATACCTTTAAGCCTTCATTTTGTTAATTGCAAGTGGATTAGTTGAACTTAACTCCAAATTTGTTTTCTTAATTGGCTGCAAACTGAACAACCCACCATCCACTCACTACTTTGTTATGTATGTTCACTGAATTATCATCAGAAAGTAACTGACTCCCCAAAGATGCATGTGTTCGCATTAATTAACTTTCGGCACAAATTACAACTGATGTGGCTGTACATTCATATCAAGACTTTTTCTGTGTGTGTGTGTCTTATAATCAACTCACTTGTGTGGTCTTATGCATTAGTAATTTCAAAAGAGATGAATGCAATATGGACATGTATCAAACTACTGATGTAATAAAATTAGTTAAAAGGTAGGAAGGCAGATAGAAACAACAATATATAAACAAGACCAATTGACTAAGAAATACATGATGTTAGGAAGGTTGATTTTGTAAGCCTGCCTTGGGTAGATGTCAACCGGACCATTCAGGACCACCATATCTATTGTGATGTAGTGAGACAGTGGATCTGAAGGTCATCTGTGAGTGAAGGAAAGGGACTTTGACAGGTTGTTTCTTTCTATCTGTCACTTGTCCCTTCACTGTGTTATATCAACCAGCAGTATCCCAGAGATTGTGAGCTGTGAAATCTATGTGAGCTGTGAAATATAGGTTAAGTTACTACTGGTGGCTCTTCCACTGATGGGGTCACTGCTGAGGGAGGTTATATCAAATGGGGCTTTTTGTTCTTGAGTCCCAATAGTGGAGGAAATAACAACAACAACAACATCAAATGTGTAAACATTGGAACAACTATACACCTGTATGTGTTTTGTAGACTTTTATCTCCATTTTGATTATTTGGTACTCCACAATGGAAATGATGAGAGGAGGAGCAAGGCTTCAGTTAAATTTGACCACTTTGCTTTAACTATTTCACTGTGTTAACAGTATTTAGTGTATTCACTGTATTTACGTTGTGATGTGCAGAAGAGGAGCAACTTAATGTATGATCTTCTGAGGTCAAAGGCCACTTTCAGGCTTCTTTATTAATCCAATGAGGGAGAAGGACTTGAGCCTCAAGAGCAATTTCAATGAATTAGATTTTTGCCCAGACAGTACCAACAGATGATAAACTGCCTTGTGGAACTCCCTCCTTTAAGACTAAGGACATGTCCCAGATCTGTCCCCAAAATAATCTGCTTCCTCACCTCCTGGGCTTCATGTTCAATAGTGGCAATTCCAGAGATTCCTTCATTACTTATTGATGACTTAATGTGCTTCCCCATCCCCATTCACTACCTCCCTTGTTGTTCTCATTGTTGTTGTTGTTAGCTGCCTTCAAGTTGACTATTACTCATGGCGACCCTGTGAATGATTTCTCCAGGCTCCCCTATCCTCTACCTCTCTGCTCAAGAACTGTAGGCTCAGGTTTGTGGTAACCATGACTAAGGGGCTGTGCAGACTGCCCCTAAGGGGCAACCTGCAGCCTCCCCTTTTACAGCCAGATTGGGACTGCAGCAACCATATGCCATGGCCCTGATCTGGCCTTTATAGGGTGCAAGAAGGAGCCACAAAAAGTTTTATGGTGCTCCTTTGGCCCTGCGTCATGAGGAAGCACCAGAGAAACACTGTGATGCCATGCGTCATGTGGTATGGCCTGTGGCATCACACTACCTTGGGGGCAGAGCCAGGGTGTGTGTCATAGGGATGCCACATCCTGACTCCACCCCCAGGTTGGCCTTTCCCGCCAGTGTGCACAGCCCCTAAGTCTATCCATCTGGCATGCAGTCTTCCTTTCTTTCAATTGTCATTACCTTTCCTAACATCACTGTCTTTTCTAATGAGTTGTGCCTCCTACTACCACACTAGTATATGACAGTTTACAAAGTACCACCTAATTCCAATAGTCTAGTTCTCTTTGTAAAATAAAACAAAAATAAATAATACTCTCACAATGAGGTGAAATGTGTCCTGCATGTGTTTAAGATTTTGAAGACTCTTGGGGGAAAGCATGTTTTAAGATTCTGCATAAATATCTTACTTTGGAATACATGTGCAAAATCAGCAGTGTTGCACAAGAAATAACCAAGTGGATTTGTTCTGCAGCAATGATGCTTGTGTGCAACATTGTCATTGTGTATCATTGCTGTTTACTATGTAAAAAAGCAATACTTTACAAAACACACATGTAGCTGTCTGAAAGCAGCCCCTTCTATGCTGAAAGATGCACAATTATCAGGGAAGACTGTGTAATTCTTAGGAGGAGCTTCTGGAAAACTGGGGTTTTTTTTGGGGGGGGGGAGGGGGAAGCAGCACAACTTTTGTGGGAAAGCTTCACAGTTTCCCAGCATTTCTAGGGAAAGAACATTTCCAAGTGTCTTGAAGACACAAGATAAAAAACTGCTTGATGTTTCTCAACATCTGTTGGAACATGGATAACTCAAGACTTGTTAACTAACACTTGATGATGATCAAGTTCACATAAGCATAAAAAGAAGAATGTTAAAAAAGAAATATGGCTACACTCAATCCATCATTTATGTGAGTAGGGAATTCACAACACCTTTTACTCTGAATTATAAAAGGACTATCCAAGTTGCTGAATTCTACACTCAAAATAGGTTCAACACATTAAGTATTTCCTTTAACGTTTGGAGTAAAGCAGTTTAACCACCCCACTGACATAAAAGGCACGGGCCACCACTATTTATATTATAACTTAATAGGAAAGCTAAATCAAGGTGCCTTGTTTATCATTGCTTGCTTCAAGCAGCCTTTCAATCAAAAGACATATAGAAGATGAGATTTGTGTGGGGGGGGGGAGTCTGGAAAACTCCCCCCATCCTTATGAATAATTTGTTTGCTAAAGTTCTCAGAATTCTGCTAGGATAATTTAGGTCATGACTTCAGAAAGGGTTTTCAACATCAGTTTTGAAATAATCAAGATCAGAGATGATACTATAAATATTGGTGGCAATCTGTTCAGCAGTTATGAATGTGTAAGCTAGATTTAGGCATTCATCTCTGATCAATATTAATGTTTGCTATCATGATAAAATTTCCCTGATTGCAAGTGGTCTTCCAGACCTACCTTTTCAGTTATAAAATGCACTGAGCTACTGGGGTCTGTTCGGCTGGACATCAGGGCATTGCAGGATGCCATTTTCAGCCCTTTCCTGACAGTGATTTCTGATGAAATGGATTTCTTCAAATCCATAATTAAGAACCTTATAGGGAGAGCCACAATCTTTACCAGATCGACTTGTCATCCTCTGAAGAAGGTCATTCTTGCAGAAACATAAACAAATAATGGATTTACTATAAAGAGGAGGACATTTATTCCAATGAAAGGGAGACTTACTGAAAAGCAAAAGAAAACACAATAAAATAAAATTCTAGCTTAGTGTGAAAATGAAATTTCTGGCTAAAGCAATCATTACAAAATATGTGAAAAACTTAATGAATGGATGAATGGACTATACTTCTTAAGTATAAATGGCTAGACAAAGGTGTTGTGTGCATGTCTGTGTGGCAATGTGAGCAGCTACACCAGCATCATACCCAGAAAAATGGGGCTCTTTCCCCATCTTTGGGATCAAGCAAGGGTGTATACCTATGATACATCCAAGAACTCGATCTCCCCCTCCCAGACACTCCATAGAAAGTATGGTCTGGCAAAAATGCCAACAAAAACAGAAGACCTGTCTGTTTTTATGGGTAATTTTGGTGCCCCTCTTTTCTGTAATTAAGGATCAGAGGACAGGAAAGTTATATTTTTGCTGTATACTGGTAGGAGTATTCTGGGAATTGGGACAGGGGCATGCTAGCACCAAGAGGCCCTCTCCCTTTCTCACACATAATTATCCCCCACCAAAGCTATTCCAAGTGGGCAGGGACAGGGTGTTACAGGTGGAAGCAGAAATAAAGAAGTGAGAAAATCAAATGGGTTTGCCTATACCTAGGGGTCACTATTATAACAAAGCATAACCCCAAAGGAATCAAATGTGTGGTGAGCTACCAGCCAATCTGCCCTAATGCCTATCTACATGGGCAAACTCCCTTGAGACAGGTCAGAGATGGAAATAAACTCTCCCCTTTCCCCTACAGCCTTACCTTCTCAGGTGGGGAGGGCAGTTAATCCCACCATCCCCACAGTTTATTAATAGCTAACAGTGGTCCCAACGATACTGGAGAAATAATCCAGTTTGAGACTGCTTTAACTGCCCTGGCTCAATGCTAGGAATTCTGGGAAGTGCAGTTTTGTTAGACATTGAGGCTTCTCTGTCAAAAAGCACTGGTGCCACAATAAACTACAATTCCCTGATTCCCTAGCACTGAGTCAGGGCAGTTAAAACAGCAGTCTGTTTTGGATCTAGATAAGCATTTTAATACATCCAAACACATTATTGTTAACAACTGGTTTCAATGCACACCATATTACTACTTTTTGTGTGGATGTAATGACAATACAGTATTTACTAACATGCTGCCTGCCAGGTTCACTTATCTGCAACAAAAAAAGATGTGGTTTTTGCACTGCATCCAGCGTGGGAGAAAATCACATATATTTCCATGCAAACAATTACGGTTAACACTGCATAGATTTCATTATCTTGAGACTAGAGAAAATCCAACTATTTCCCCTTCTGCACCTCTCCTTGTCTTTCATGCTAGAATGCACTGCCAAAGCAACAGTCACATTTTTAAATGGTTTCCAGAAAATACCAACTGTTCCCTGATGCATTGTGAGGTTTGGAACGATAATGTTCATGTTACTTAGGAACAGCATCTTGATTATATGAAAACAGCAGTCTCTGTCTCTGAGAAACTGTAATTCGATATGCCTTGCTCCAAGCCATCACCCATCATCATACAGAGGTGGCAACACACAACTTTTTAGCATCATTATGTAAAGCAGGCATGCAGAGTTTGTGCCTCACCTACATTTGTTTCAAATCACTGGCTCAGAAGAATTGAGCAGAGAGGAAAGAGTCATTCTGCCCTGTTTGCTTGGAATGATTTCATTTGACAAAGAGCTTAACTTGCATTAAAGCAAGACTGATAAGGGTTGCTGTAGATATTACCCGGTCTATTCTTCAATTGAAAATGAATTCAGAGAAAGATTTTCCCCCTTGCTCTGAAGTGCTAGCTCTCTTGATGAAGTTGTGTTTTTCACTAAGCAAATCAGTTAACATCCCCACCTCCTTAAATACAGTTTAATTACCTGCATAGTGTTCTGTAAAAATGTGTGAATTATTTCTTTAAAATACACTGGTCCTAGGAGGCCCTGAGTGTTGGATTATGACTCTGGAGGCCCAGTTTCGATTCTTCCCTTGGCCATGAAACCCACTGGGTGACTTTGGGCAAGTTACACACTTTCAGCCTCAGAGGAAGGCAAAGGCAAAAACCCCCCTGAAAATATCTTGCCAAGAAAATCCCATGATAGGTTTTTGTTTAGGATTGCCATAACTCAGAAATGACTTGAAAGCACACAACAACAAAGGAACAGACACACAATGATTGCCAGGATATAAAATTACCTCAAACTGTATTTGTTATAGCTGAGGAGACTTAACGCAACAGTATATCCAGACATCCAATGGCCAATTGCCATATCTGATTAACTCTCTTCCAGGACACATATTGGATGTTTTTAATATGTGGCCTGCAGACCAGGGCACATACAGGATCTGGTTTCCATATGGGCACAAACCATTGCATGGTTCCTTGACCACCTGTTTCTAAGAGCAGGTCCAGCAATGATCAGGTTGGGCTGACAAGGGAAGTCTTCATTCCATAATTCCTTAACTGGGTCAGCATCTTGTTCTTGTGTGACTTCAAGCCATTTTTTACTTATGGCAACCCTAAGACAAATCTATCATGGGGTTTTCTGAGAGTGTATGACTTGCTGAACCCAGAGGGTTTCCATGGCTAAGTAAGGAAATGAACTCTAATCTCCACTGCAGTCCAGCACTCAAACCACTCTAGGCTCTAGGGCTGCATCTACATTGAAAAATCAATACATTTCGACACTGGTTTAATTATCATGGCTCAATGCTATGGAATTCTGGGATTTGTTGTTTTGTGAGATATGTAGACTTCTCATGTCAGAGAGCTCTGGTGCTGCAAAAAACTACAAATCCCAGGATTCAAAAGGGTGGAGCCATGACAGTTAAATTTGTGTGAAACTGGATTAATTCTGCAGTGGGACAGCAGTCAGGCTCTCCAAACTGGAGGAAATGAACAAGCAGGTCTCATTTCCCCAAAATGCTATCTAGCCCACTGTTGTTTTGGTGGAAAGAGAGGAATGCAATCAATAGACTGCAAAATCCAGGAACCATGACTCCAGAGGATGAGATGAAATTGTGCTAATGAGTTTCAATCAGTAGTACCGATGACGTGGACAAGTTCCTTGGATGTGTGAGGAAGATGACCTGCTCCCTTGATCCGGGTCTATCCTGGCTGGTCGTCCAGGGAGGGGACGCATTGAGAACATTCCTTCGGGAGGTGATCAATGCGTCCCTCAGGGAAGGTGTTGTTCCATCTTGTCTGAAGGAGGCCTGAAGAAGCCTTCCCTTGATCTCCTGGACAGAAACAACTACAGACCATTTTCCTTGCTACCTTTTCTCAGCAAGGTGATCGACAGAGCAGTCACCTCCCAACTCCAAGTTGTCTTGGATGAAACCGATTATTTCGATCCATTTCAAACCAGCTTCAGGGCAGGATATGGAGTGGAGACTGCCATGGTTGCTCTGACTGACGACCTCCGCCTGAGCATTGACAGGGGTAGTATGACCCTGCTGGTGCTGTTGGACCTCTCGGTGGCTTTTGACACAATTGATCATTCCATCCTCTTGGATCGGCTGAGAGAGTTGGGGTTTGGTGGCACGGCGCTCCGGTGGTTCCAGTCCTTTCTCTCCGGCAGATCACATAGCCCGGAAACTTCAACTGGTCCAAAATATAGCAGCCAGGCTTCTCGCTAGAACATCTAGGAGAGAGCACATAACACCTGTGCTCAAATCTCTCCACATGCCTTTGGGCCCTTTCAGATGGCTCCTTGGCTGCAGACAGAAATGTGGACAAATATTTAGGGAAATTACTAACAAAATGGTAACCCAGAGCTGTAGAGGATACAAGTAGTACACTGATGTAATGGGGCAGCTAAAAAACTCATTTGTCACAGAATTCACTAACAACTCACAGTGGTTTCTAGTTTGTTTAATGTGTTCTCCAAATGTGGATACTTTTCTGTATCATTTTTTAGGTGATGGGGGATGTTGTCCCAAGAAACCAGAGATGGAATCTGGGATTTGTTTTAGGTTGGCATCTGATTTCTTGGGGGAAAAACAAAGAAAAAAGTGGCCTTCCTCAGATGGGCTCCATGATTTACTGAGCCACTCTCACTGTGAGTGGATCATGCATGAGAAGCCAGGGATCCTGCAGTTCTCTGGTTTATTACATTCTTTGAAATGGACCACAATGTCCAATAAAGTTATGTGTCAGTTTAACATTAAGACTTCCATTGATGAACCTGTGAAGCTGTTGTATGGAAGTAGCAACGTAGGGTCATAGCTTTTATATGTGACTTGTTATAGTCCTCTTTTACTCTTTACTTGCATACTGATCCTGCTTACTACATTCATCTAGCATTACTTAGCCAACTATGTGTGTCTTTTCTTGACAATGATGATATATCATAGCAGCAGGCCACTGGAACTGGAACAGAAAAGGCTCATGATCTGCTCTTTCCAAAGAAGGAATGAAAGGCCAAAGAAAAACATGTTCAAATGAACATATGCAATCTAAACAAAAGATTAATGTACCTTTCCTTCAAAAGAATAATCCTGGATGCATGTACACAGTAGAAATAATATAGTTTGATACCATGTTAACTGCCATGGCTCCATCCTGCAAAATTTCGGGATATGTAGTTTTCTGAGGGACTGGCATGCTTTGACAAGGAAGGCTAAAGACCTTGTAAAATTACAACTCCCAGTTACATTGGATGGAGCTACAGCACTTAAAGTGGTGTCAAACAGAATTATTTCTACAGTGTATATGCATCTACTGACATGTTCCTGCCAAGATTTTTTCATGCTGTACTTCAAGTAAATGGTTAGATTTCTAGTTTCTCGAATATGATGATTTATTGCATGTCAGAAAGTACTCATCTTCACACCCTTCCTGTCTGAACTTGATAGTCAAACTGCCTTGAATTTCAGCTATGAGAAAAAGGCAGAACTATTACAATCAATTTAATTAGCTTTAACAGTATATTGGACATAGTTATCAATGGCTGCTTTAAGGCTGACTATAAATAAATGTCTCCACTTTCAGCACTGCATACCTACATGGAGTATGGATTGTTGGGAAACATGAGCAGGACCACAATGTCACAATTCTGTTTTTAATGGTGTTATGGTTTTAAACTATTGCTAATTTAATTTATTTTTAAGGATGGATGGTTGGGAATGGGTTGATGAAGTATTTTAATCTGTATGTTTTAATTTGCTGTACCCCGCTCTGATTGTGCTCTACAGAGGGGCGGGCTAGAAATAAAGATTTTTATTATTATTACAAGGCATCTGTTTTCTCACTGTGGAAATAGACTATTGAGCTAGACAGAACTGTGTTCAGATCCCCCCGAGTTCTTACTATGCTCTTCAGGTATGTTTGGCCTTATCCTGTTAAGGCTTTGTATTTTGGTAACAGCAAGACTTTCACTTGTGCCCAGGGTTCTGGGAAGCTAACAAACTGAGAGCTCAGGAAACATTATGTTTGGACTACAGCTCCCCAAGAGAGCACAAAAACTGATCTGTATTTTTTAAAAAAATAATGTTTCCAAACTCTAAGTATTCACATTAGTTATGCATCTTACAGTCCCATGTAAAGCAGGTTATAATATGGTGTATAGACAAAAGAATGAATTATTTCTAGCTTAAATATCCCTGACTTCTAATCATCTAGAGTTGGTGAAAACTGTACTGGGTCAGTTGAAATGCTGAATCCCATAATGCAAATAATTGAATCCAGGGCCCTGCTGGAAGCTCCAAACCTGGTTGACCACCACAGTCCAAAGTCTATTAACAATATGCATTTCAGTGCATCTTTGAGACTGAAAGGCTTTGGTTTTGTTTACATTCAATAACAGCCAGAGAAAGAATAAATGCCCAAACTGCAAATACTTCACAACAGAACTAAAATATCTTGATTATACTGTGATTGGCTAGGGCTATGTCAGCAAGAAAGGATAACTTTTCAGAATGATACTCTATAAAAAAAGGTTTTCTCAGCTACTGCTTATTCTATGGCATAGCTCTGGATATTGAAAGTCCTAGATCATGGGTCCAATTGCCGTCATCCCTAGGAATTTAGAGAGCAACACTGAGAAAGGCCAAGCTTGGAAGGGATGTGTTACAAATAATGAAATTACCAGGTGCTGTAGCCTATCTTTCAGAGAAAGAAAATGGAAAAAAAACATCACTGGGTATTCCTTGCCTAAGAAAATCCTACAAAACAGATGGATTGAAGGCATATACACACCCAAGACCTTAGTAACGATAACCTTTTTTTACTTGTTAAACATTAATACAGACATAGGATATGGAGGTGTATGTGTGAGAGAGGTAGCACTTACTTGTTACATTAAATGATGACGGATTTGATTCATTGAGTCAGGTTCAGACACTTTTTGTCATTCTGTTTTTTAGTCTTTTAAGAAAATTGAAAGCTGGTTTTAAAAGTGTACTAGTAACAGTTAAGTAACATGTTGAATATTCACTTATAATGAGCAAAGGTGATGTCAACATGTCACACATTTTGAAAGTCATGACTAATGCTAATGTATTAGAGTTTGGAGTTTTTTAAAAATGTTCTCCACTCTTTCTAAGGGTATGAAACACTACCTGGATTTGTCCCTTCTCACTTGTTGCCCCTCACTCCTGGAACCTTCTTCTCCCACATGTACACCTCATCATTTCTCTAACCAGATTCAAAATTAAGTTAAAGACTATATTGTTTAGGGAAGCGTTCCCAGGATTGTGCCATCTGCCCCAGGATGCCTCCTTCTAAATATGCATTACGAAGCCGTGCCCTCCTTCCAGTCCATCTGCTTTGGTCCTGGCCCCAGAGGGAGAGATGAACCACTGGACCTCACTCTCTTTCCCATCACCTTCCCCTCTTCCTTTTGTGTTATCTCTTTTAGACTGTAAGCCTGAGGGCAGGGATCCGTCTAATTTAAGATTGTATGTACAGCACTGTGTAAATTTAAAGTGCTATATAAATAATAATAATAATAATAATAATAATAATACCGTAAGGGAAACTAAACAGTACTGTGTTTAATGAATCAATGATCTAACTCAGTATCTACTGTGAGAAAGTTCATTAGGTGACACTACTGGCAAGGAGCCATGGCATAAAGACAGGTTTGGAATCAGGATTCCCATGCTACTATCAGACACCAGAATATGGTGGCAGACATGAAAGGGACACTGAAATGAGCACTATTCATTTTCTCAGTTGCTAAGCTCATAGACATGCTATCTTCTTGTAAGATATCTTATGTTATATCCAGATAGTAACCACTGGCAGTTTTGACAAGCAAACTATTTTACTGGTCATTGCCACTCAGTTTAGGTCAGCTTCAAATGTGCTTTATAGATTTTACAGAAATTGTCACCTAGTGGTGAAACACATGAGACAAATAAAGTGGTTTTCAAGCTGCTTTCAAGGCAGGGCATTTAGATGACACATGCCTGAAAAGTGGGTGGAATCCGGATTAAAGCTCCATTTCGGGGCTAAAAACCTGGAACTGGAATATTCTGATTTAGCCCAGAAAATACATGCCTTCAGCCCTGCATATAAATGCACTGATGCCATAGCAGTTCTAAATGAGCTGCATATAAATGAACTGGTACATGTGCATGTTAAAAAAGGATGGAGCCACCATACCCAAGTGGTCAGGGTGGCTATGGAAAAAAGTGAAACTGTGACATTGCCAATGGATGTAATTACAACATACACAAACCAGAGAGTACAAGAGGAGATATGGGGTGAAGGGGGAATATGGAGGGCATGATTGTGCTTTGCCATTTTTTTACTGGACACACCAATAGTCTTGTGCCCTGTACCAGTGTAGGATCTCAGGTGCAACTGTGTGGTCAATCAAAGGAATGTCTATCCAATGGGATGACACCTAGGGAGCAGGCAGTCACCAGTAGTGTGGTTTTTGTGATGGTGTGCATGGATGGTGGGGGGATGACCAAAAAAAAGTTACCCAGCAAGACAGCTTGATTCTGCATGTGCATTCGGGCCACCTTGGGCCAGTGTGGACAGGGGTTCAAACACTTTCATAAAAAGCAGGATCAAGTCACTTCTTCCTGCCCATCTGTTCTGCCCTGAATCTAGTAACTCTTTATCTTTGTATCCTGATACAGACTGGCACAAAGCACTGGCCCATGGGTGGAGTTAGGATGCAGCATTCGCACACTGCATGGCCTAACCCCAACTCCAGCATGCCATTTTGGTACTCGCTGGTCCACACAGTGCATGTCATGATGATGCCCCTCCATTGCTGCAGCCACATGATGCAACACTGACGGATTGCCATAAAGTTGTGCTGCCACAGCTATGTCACCCCTTGGAGTGTGCAAATCAGAGCCACTTTTTCTGGTTCCTTTTTGTACTCTCCAAGAGCCAGATCAGGGCCATGGCGTAAGGTTGCCACAGCTCTGATCCTAACCAGTAAAGGGGTGGCTGCAGACCACCCCTTTGGGGCAGTCTGTATGGCCTCTTTGTCTACTGGAAGTAGAGCAACAAGACAGCAGAGGACCTCTCTGCTATCACTTTGCTAGCCTTATTTAACCTGCTGTTGCTGAGTCAACAGTACAATCAGTAGACCAGTGACAGAGGATCAAATTTCTCTTGTTCAAGGTTTACAGGAATATGCACATACAGAATAACCTCTTGGTGGATTGCACCTTTAGTTTATCTTCAACTCTTCTGTGCCTTGACAGATCACGTTTCCAAAAGAAAAAAAATCAAGCCTGTTGTTGTTTTTTCAAGAGCCTTTTATACATCCGCTTAAACTCATGGTAACAGCTTTCATTCACATGAATTCTCGGTACAAACAGATATAAATTCATCACAGCAATTTACAATGCCAGAAAAACTGGCTGTTCTCAAGACTTTCTGTTAGAATTTCACTGTTATTTGAAATTACTAGAAATGCACCCAATGCATCAAAAATTGAATGATATTACTTGAAGGTTGCACTCTAAAATACTGGCTTAGGCTCACCCCTTTCATCCCAACCTGAGAAGATTAACTAGCATAAATTCAGGAAGGCTCCTGAAAATAAATCACTTTTCTATGTCTTGAAAGAGAAAAGGTGAATGAGTCTCAATAGTGTGGTCAATTGCATATTGTATCAAATGTGACACTTCATTTGATATACAGCCAGAAGACTCTCATCTTCACAAAATTAAAAATCAGAATAGCAACTCTCTCCAGAGTGACTTATCAAAGCAGATTTTGTCTTGATGACCCCTCATAGAAGGAAGCTTTAGGAAGGCAACATTCACCTGCTGTTCAACTGCATGTTAGCAACACCTGGCCATCACCTTTGCTGTGCTGACAAGCCATTATTTTTACCCTTTAACAGAAGGATCAGACAACCTTGGCAGCTTTGTCTTTTCTTCTGAACTCAGCTTAGGACCCACTGCTGTGCTGATGTTTTGTTTTCTGCTGAATTACCCTCCTTCACTTTCCCAAGTCCATGATAGATTTTGCTTCAAAAACAGGCCAGATCTGTGAAAACAGAATATGGTGAAGTTACTATTATGTAAGTGAATGTGAATAATATCTAAAAAAATGCTGAGAATGGCTTGAAATTTATGTTCAGATGCCATTCCCTAAAGAGTGTGCAAATAAAGTGTGTGTTCATATACTAAGGCTACAGTCTTATTGGTTGCTCCCAACTACAGTAAATCCATTCAATCAATTGTTCAAAGGTGAGTCAATCAATAGTTCAGTGATTGAAACTGTGGTGAGGGGTGTCACTTAAACTTGGATTGAGTGTCTGTGAGTACAGCCCTTTTGCCCATTAAGGGCAAATCTTGGCTTCATTCATCCCATTGTACCCATCTAAATTCCGCTGGACAAACTAGCAACAAAATGCTGCACCATTTTACAATACTGCTGTGCTGTTTGAGTATCCTATGTATCATGCAGTGAGAGTAATAGTAGGAAAAAAATAGCTCTCAGTCTGTGCCTCTCCTGGGGAGCAGAACATAAAATTGAATGAGCCAGAAACCTGGGTTTTTGCAAAGGCAAAGAAATAGAAGTTAATGTTGTTAAATGAGGCTTTCTGCAATTATTTACATATGTAAAATGTTGACTCATCCTGACATTCTGACTTCAATCCACATTTAAGACAGATCTGTGGTTTCTAGTAATTTACTTCTATTCCTGCTATCAATAAAGCATTTTTTTACCAAATGAGATCTCTCTCTCTCTCTCTATAGATATATCCTATACTGTATATATTCCAGTAGACGTAGTTGCTATTATGATAGTTTTGTGTCTGTAACTAGCAGTAGCTTGCATAGTAATTAAAAAGCTTGAAAATAATATAGATTGGAAAACTGGCCTGTTTACATTTGGACAACATCCCCCCCGCCTTTTCCTCAAGTTTAGAGAAACCCTGATGAGAAGATGCCTGCACTGATAAGAATCTTCAAAATTCTGTAGTTATTCTACACAGTACAGTGGTCCCCCGGTTTACGAATCCCCCGGCGTACGAAAACCCCGGGGTACGAAACCAGCCAAACCGCTAACATATCCCCCGGGATACGAAAAAAAAACCCACGCGGCCCCTTTAAATCGGCCGCGCGGTCCGTTCAAAATAGCAGTCCCCTGGGAAACGAATGCTTCCGGGTTACGAAAGGTAATCCGGAACGGATTACCTTCGTAACCTGGGCGACCACTGTATATTCATATGTTTGTATTGCATAGGAAACAATTTTTTGCACAAACTTTACATTATTTTCTGTACAAAATAATAGTATGTAAACATAATATTGCTGTACAGACAAAGTGGAGAAAACGTAATTAGACATTATTTTGTGCAGCATTGGGCATGATTCTGTGCAGAAAGCTGCATTTTCTTCATCAAAATTATTTTTTCTGTAGAGAAAAGGTTATTTTTGGCTTGAGGACTTTGGGTCTCCAGGAATTAGGGGTGGAAATGATGTTTGAAAATATTTTTAAAAGTTGTAAAACTTCTTTCTTAAGTGTCAGGAAACCTTGATGAAGATAGAATCATAGAATCATAGAATCATAGAGTTGGAAGAGACCACAAGGGCCATCCAGTCCAACCCCCTGCCATGCAGGAACTCCAAATCAAAGCATCCCCGACAGATGGCCATCCAGCCTCTGCTTAAAGACCTCCAAGGATGGAGACTCCACTACACTTCGTGGGAGTGTGTTCCACCGTCGAACAGCCCTTACTGTCAGGAAGTTCCTCCTAATGTTGAGGTGGAATCTCTTTTCCTGCAGCTTGCATCCATTGTTCCGCGTTCTAGTCTCTGCAGCAGCAGAAAACAAGCTTGCTCCCTCTTCAATATGACATCCCTTCAAATATTTGAACAGGGAGAATATTCATGCTTTTTCACAGAAAAGGGCATTTTTGTTCAAGAAACAGCATCATGTTCTGTCCTCTAGCAAGGAAAATACAAGCTCTTTCCAGCACTGAAAGCAATATGAAGGAGGGAATAGAAAGCTTCCTGTCCACCCTGTCCAACTGTATCTTGATACACACTGCTCTTTCCTCACAAACTTATCAAAATGAAGGTATGTGTGACTTTCTTTCTAACAACTCCAAGGATTTCATCGACTTGTGCCTAATACCTCTTCATTTTTGTTCATGGTGTCATGAAACTGAAGGTTGGGGTGGGATTTCACCCTATGTTTAGTTGGAAAGAGTTTCCAAACTATCAAAGGAAAAAGAAACTCTCTTTGGGGCTCAAGAGACCGCCCCTTTGGAGAATCCTGAAGCCACCCATTTCTTCGCCGGATTGGGGCCTCAGCAACCATGGTCGTCTTGGTCGATGATCTCCGTCTGGGAATTGACAGGGGAAGTGTGACCCTGCTGGTGCTCTTGGACATCTCAGCGGCATTCAGTACCATTGACCATGGTATCCTTCTGGAGTGCCTGAGGGGGATAGGAATTGGGGGCACTGTCCTTCAGTGGTTCCGTTCCTACCTCTCAGGCAGGATCCAGATGGTGAAGCTGGGAGACAGCTGCTCTCACAAAAGAGAGCTGACATCTGGTGTCCCCCAGGGCGCCATTCTGTCTCCCATGCTATTTAACATTTACAGAAGCTGCTGGGAGATATCATCCAGAGACACGGGGCGCAGTGTTATCAATATGTTGATGACACACAAATATATTTCTCTGTGTCTCAGACTGATGATGATGATGCTGCTGATGATGATGATAATAATAATAATTTATTTATAGCCCGCCCCTCTGAACTGGCAATCGGGGCAGGGTACAACATAGTTAAAAGCAGCATAAGTTAAAATACAACAATCCCATTCCTCTCACCCACCCCTTAAAATAGAATTAAATAGCTAAGAATTAAAAACATAGTGCAAATAAAACATATAAAAGTAACTGCCCAAAGCTGTGTGAAACAATTACCGGGGGGGGGTGGGGTGGGAGAGGAACTAGGAGAAGGAGTCAACAGTGGGTATGGAGCCGGGAAATTAAATGTTATCTGGGAAGGCCTGCAGGAAGAGATGCGTCTTTAAGGCTTTTCTAAAGCCGTCAACAGATGTAATAAGATGCATCTCATCCGGCAGGTCATTCCATAACTTGGGGGTTATAGCTGAAAAGGCCCTCTGGGAGGTTTGTGTCAGTCTGGTCTTCAAGGGCTGTAACAGATTCCTCCCAGAGGACTGGAGTGTGCAGGGGGGAACATATGGGGAGAGGCGGTCCCGGAGATAGGATGGACCCAAGCCATGAAGGGCTTTAAAGGTTAAAACCAACACCTTGTACTGGGCCCAGAAACTAATTGGCAGCCAGTGGAGAGCTTTAAGCACCAGTGTTATGTGCTCTCTCCTGGATGTTCCAGTTATTAACCTGGCTGCCATGTTTTGGACTAACTGCAGTTTCCGAGTTAGGCACAAGGGTAGCCCCATGTAGAGTACATTACAATAGTCCAGGCAAGAGGTTACCAAAGCATGTACCACAGTTTCTAGGTCCCTCGTTTCCAGGAAAGGGCACATCTGGCGTATCAGCCGAAGCTGATAACAGGCAATCCTGTTGCAGTGACCAAAGATGGCATCTCCTCTCTGAATGCCTGCCTAGAGTGGGTAATGGGCTGGATGAGGGAAAATCAACTCAGGTTGAATCCAGAGAAAACGGAGGTACTTGCAATAGGTTCCCCTAAGCCCAGGGATGGAGATTCGTCAACCTGTCCTGGATGGGATTACACTTACCCTAAAGGACAAAGTTCGCAGTCTGGGCTTACTCCTGGATTCATCCCTCCAGATGACCTCACAGGTGGAGGTGACAGCCAGGAGTGCGTGGTATCAGCTTCGGGTGATACGCCAGCTGCGTCCCTACCTGGGCAAAGAGGACCTTGAAACATTGATGCATGCACTGGTAACTTCTCGCTTAGATTTCTGCAATGCGCTCTACATGGGGCTACCTTTGTATCAAGTCTAGAAGCTTCAACTGATACAGAATGCAGGAGCCAGATTACTTACTGGCGCACTGAGGATGGACCACATCACCCCTATTTTAAAATCCTTACATTGGCTGCCGATTAGCTTCCAGGCCCAATAAAAAGTGTTGCTCATTACCTTTAAAGCCCTATATGTCTTGAGCCTGAGTTACTTGAAGGAACACCTTTCCCTACATAATCTGCCTCGCACTCTCAAAACTTCCGGGAAGAATTTACTGGAATTGAACAACACTAGATTGGTGACAACCTCCCACAGGGCATTCTTGGCTGTGGCCCCAAAACTTTGGAACAACTTGCCGGAAGAGATCTGTCTTATTACCACCTTAGATGCCTTTAAAAAGGCACTGAAGATGGATTTCTGTTATAATGAATTATTGAAGACTGACTCTGAACTAGATCTAGTTGAAGAAATTGATAGCAACTGATAGTAAGGTTTAAATTGTATTATTTTAGAATTGTCTGTATAATAGTTTTAGATAATGATTTAAGATACTTTAGATGCAATTGTAAATGTCTGTATTTTATATGTTGGAATCCCACTTCGATCCCATATGAGAGGAGGGAAATACAAATTATTGTTGTTGTTGTTGTTGTTGTTATTATTATCTGTGACCCCGATCTGGCCTTTCTGCGGCACAAAAAGGAGACACAGCAAGTGGGACTTTGGCTGCCACAACAGCACTTTCCAGCATTCTTTTTGGTGTCTGCAATCTGGATTCAGTGTCAAAAGAGTGCCATGATGCCGCTTGCCCTGTGGTCAGGCACATGCTGTGACACCGGTATCAGGACAGTATTGAAGCATGCACCATGCAGATGCCATGCCTCTGATCTGCCCCAAGGCCAGCATTTAGTGCTGGTCTGTTGAGGCCCTATATGTCTTTGCTAATGCTCTACCACTCAGCAACCCAGTAATCAAGACATGTGAACTCATATTTTTTTTTTTTTTTATCCATGAAAGAGAAATAACTTTTAGGAGTGCGTTAGAAAAAAAGGGCAGAAACCTTTTTGTGAAGTATTGAGGTTGATTCCAACCTCACATTTATTTTGCTTTATATTTTCTATTTTTTTCTATTTTTTAAAAATCCTCTTTGTTTATTAAATTTATTTCTTACTAAGCTGGCACCAGAAATCACACAATCAGGCTCATGGAAATGTAAACAGACCCCAATACTGCATGCCTATAAATGTAGCTTCTCTAAATGAAACTAAGGAAGATGCCTAACAGAAATAAATGAATGTGAATGCCCAGGACAGCATCTCTTTTAACCAGGCTGCAGATGACCCAGTTAATGGGAATCTCTCTGCATCAAAACCATATCAGCTGAAACACTATGATCAGATTGAAAGTGACTGAAAGCTCCCTGCAAGCAGGTAGGAAATAAGGCATTTTTAAGCCTCTGGGATATTGTAGAATCCTTACAGCTACAGGAAATTCTGCCCTGAGAGACACATGAATGGATGGATGTCTGTGATTCAAACAGAATCTTCGTGCATGAGAATCTAAGAGTTGGATTTGATTCACTTTCTGCTAAAGTTAAACAAAAGTCATATGGAAAGTTATTTCTACTATTCTGTGTGTGCATCTCAACTTAATCTTTATACAGCTTATTCAGTGAAGAGAACCAGATCACAGAATCACAAAATCATAGAGTTTGGAGTTTTAATGATAACCTTTTTAAAAAATTGACAGAAAATTTGTTTTGATTTGTAGTTGTTAACTTATCTCTATGTAGTCACCATCTAGATTTATACATTTTTTCCCAGCATATCTTGACCCTCCAAATACCTGATATTGTAGAAATCTGCAGATTGTGCCTTACGAGAGGGTATCATAAAGTAATAATTATCACTCAGAAGTTATTATGGCATATTGATGACATTTTGTCAGTGTCATCATGTTGCTGAGAAAATCAGCTCATTGTGTCCTTTATTTTTGTGACTGGTTGTGTCAGAAGTGACTAAAGTGTAAAATCCTCATCAGGTGCAATCTGCAGGCTTCTACAATATCAGGCCTCTACAATCAAAACAAACTGTCTGTCAATTTTTTAAAAAGGTGATCATTAAAACTTTTGGATATCCCCTAGTATGTCAGAGAATTCCTTGAATACTCTGTAATGTAGTTCATGTGTCCTTGCAGACTTCAGCTCATTTAGGTTAACTAGCTTGACTAACTTCTTATCAATCTTGATTTGCAAACCGGATTCCTTGCCAAGTACTTTACTGATGCAGGGAAGCATATTTTTTATTAATTTAATTTAATTTCTATCCCTCCTTTCTCCTTGAAGGGACCCAATGTGGCTCACAATAACAACTCTAAAAATGTATGGCAATAAAATAATTCAAACATCAGCTAAAAACAATCTAAAATTACAAACATTAAAACTACAATAAAGTCACAATACCCATCCCATATAAAACCCATCCCATATAAAACCCATTCCATGACTAGACATTGAAAGCCTGCCTGAACAGAGCCATTTTTACCTGCCGACAAAAGGCAAGCAAGGAGGGGGGACAGGCTTGCTTCTCATGGAAGGGCATTTCAGAGGGCTGGAGCGGCCACTGAGAAGGCTCTCTCTTGTGTCCTCACCAGGCAGAGGAAACCAGAATAATAGATTCCAATAAGTTTTGTATTTTCATTGTGATCTGTTAACATCTTACCATCCATGTTGAGCAGTAGTCCCACAATTTCCCTTCTCTAGCTTCAAACATATTTGAAAATAATTTAAAAAAAACTTTTTGTTGTTCTTTGCTTGCTTAGCCAGTCTGAGATCATTTTGTGTTTTAACTTTCCTTATACTATTCTTGCAGGTTTGGCCAACATATCTGATCTGAATTCTTCCCTGGTGATTTGTCCTTCCTTCTATTTGTTATACATGATTTTTTTTGGGGTTTTTTTTTTTTCAAATCCTCCTCAAATTTACTGTGTGGCCACATTGGCCTTTTCAGGTTTTTTCTATTTTCTTCCATGGAATTGTTAGTGATTCTTTTTGTGTTTTTTTAGCAGTATCGTCTCCATGAAATTCCATCTATGCTGGGTCTCTTTTTTACCTTTTGCTTCTTTAGCCAAGGGATTTTACCCAGTTTTTCCCTGAATTTAATAAAATCAGCTTTTCTGAAATTCAACGTTTATGTTTGCCTATACTTTTCTTTGGCATGGCCCACAATCATGAATTTACTTGATTGTGGGGCATTATATATTCTAGCATTACCAACTGCTTTGATTCCAGTGATCAACTCCTCTCTGTTTGTTAGTATCAAGTCCAGGATTGCTGTTCTTCTTGTTCTGTCCCTCAATTTTTAATTTTTAAATTTTTAAATTTTTAAAAGAGAAAATTACCTGTGATGCATATCAGGAACCTCTGGAGATTTGTATCAGAAAAGTATCATCTTGTTCTTGGTTTGGTTTCTTCCTCCTCCTCCTCCTCCTCCTCCTCCTCCTCTTCTTCTTCTTCCTCTTCTTCTTCTTCTTCTTTCATTGTCTATTTATTTTTACCCACAGGCTCACTACTGGCCCAGTGTGACACTAATATGGATTTCCATGTCATTTAATTTGCCTTTGACATATAGTGTTACTACCCTTCTTTTTCCCCCATCTATTTTTTTTTTGAACAGATTATATCCTTCAATTGTGTTATTTCATCATGGGAGTTATCTCACCAAGTTTCTGTTATGCCTATAAAATCATATTTAACTTCCTGCATTAGCACTGCAAGCTAATCTTTTTTGTTTTCCAGTCTTTGTGGATTGGCAATCCAAAGCATTGCTTGTTTTCATCTTGTATTCTACTGTGAGTTCTAGTATGGTTCCCATAGTCTCCCTCAGCTTCTCTTGAACACATCCTTGGATTTTGGACAGATATTTAAGCTATCATCATTAAACTATAATTAAGCTGTTGAATCAGTTCCAAATCCATTGCACATGATCTGCTCCTGATGGTGACTGTCCTCCAGGGTACTTTCTCAGTATTACAACCCTCTTTCCTTTTCATTTCCTGTTTCTTCCTGTTGATTCTGTAGGATCAATTCTTCCTGTGTTCTGTCTAGAAAATTGTCATGTTCTCTGATGCACTGAAGAGTCTAAGCATACCTCCAGTGAGCTAACCTTCTCCTCCAAGACAGCCACCAGTTTGCACTTGTTGCAAGTATAGTCAGGGAGGTTTTATGGTGAGAAGATAAACACTTCACACACATTGCAGCAGAAAACAGGGCCTTCTGCCTCCACATCTGCAGCTATATTATTATTGCCAAAAGGTTAATTTTAGTGAGGACACAGGCCTCAGCCTGCAGGACCTGAACAGAGAGGATGAGAACAGGGGGTCTTGCAAGCAAATGTCTCATCTACAGGGTTGGCATGAGTTGAGGTTGACCTGAGGCAGTTATCAACAACAAAATATAAACGAATGAAGAGGAAGGAAGAGAGATTAAAGTCAATCCCATGTTATATTTTCAGACTGGTACTAGAGACATGTGCATGTAAAAAGATGAACATTATACAGAATGTTTCCCTCTCTCTGGAATAATTTTCTATCCTTTTGTAGCATGTCTTTTCTGAGGGCTTATAACGGAACTACAGAAGTAAATATTCAGAAAAATGAATTCCACTCAAAATAACTCCAAATATCTGCCATTCTTGTTATAAAGATAGCTTAAATTGTGCATCATCAACATATTTCCACCACTGTTTTTGCCATAATAATAATGTGTTTAAGGAACAGTAACTCTAAGTGCATGATTTCTTCATTAGCTGTCTGTTCTCTACTTCATTAGCAAATTACCCCAATGAACTATGATCAAAATGGCATGACTAAATTGATTCAGGATGGGGAAAGAAAATTGCTATACTTTTGCATCTGTTTATGAATGCTTTTGTCTTCTCATTATGTCACCAAAAGTTGTGCTAAACAAATGAATGAAGGCAATAAACAAAATGATATTGGTGGAATTGCCACATTAGTTACATTATGAGAATGAGCTCAGTTTACAGACATTTGTTATTTGTAAAAGATCACATGGTGATTTAGTAAGAAGCAATGTTAATTTAACAAAGCTGCCAATTTGAGATTCAGAGCATGACATCTTAAAGACATTTTGCACTAGCTGCCTTTGCTTCAGCTTTACTAAATCCCAGGCAAATCTAAATCAGAAATGGTTCTTGATTTCTGGAACCGAATCTCATTTGTGTGTTGTGACCTCATTAATGGAAAGGCTGAAATCAAATCACTTACAATTAACTTTGACAATAATAACTGTGAACCTTATTATTGGCCACCAATATTTCAGGAAACTCCTTCAGCCTTTAAAAATCCTCCTTTTTTTTACCCCATCCTTATACCTATATCCTTGTAATTGTCAAAGAAAATGCAAAGGAATAACTTCAGATAACATGTGAGAAGCATGTTAGCCCATGTGACATATGATAGCATGGATCATAGGCAACCATACATATTAGCATGTACTCTAACCTCCCATGAAAGGCAGACAAACAAAGATATGTGGTGTAAATAAAATCAGCAGTACTTCTATTGTTTTAAACAGATTGGTTCAATGTGTGAACTGACAACTTGAATGCAGCACAATTTCTATCTTGTAATTTTTACTGTTTGAGAATTCCATTTACCAGCCCCTCACCACAAAAATAAATAAATAAATAAATAAAATAAAATAAAATTAAAAATCTGAAATAACTTTTTTGCCCCCAAGCTGAATGTGGGAGGGAAAGCATGCTGAGAGATTTATTTAGGCCCAATGTTTGGTGTTTATAGGTCTAAATCCAGGGAGGCAGAGTGCCCAGAGCACATAGGCCCTGCTACATGCCATTTTACTAATGAGTAAGCTGGTGCATGGCAGCAAGGTGAAGAGGTGTGCCATTTTGCACACACACCCCGAACCCACCACCCCACTGGGTGACACCCCAGTAGTAATGCTACTACTGGTTGATACTATTAAATGGATTTAAGCCTTAACTTTTCAAAGTCTGATTTTTATTCCATGTTTATTAAGGCCGTGTGCTGGAAACCACCACCTCCACCACCACCTTTTTCTCTCTGAAAAGCTCTTCATCTTTATCATGTATATGATAGGCAAGAGAAACATGATCTGCACTATTGAAATTGGCTGGTGAAAACTGGAGACAATATTTCAACATGTTTTTGAAGGTGTTATGAAAACATGTGTTTGTGAACTATGAGTCAGAGAACAACAACATTGAACCTAGTGAGTTACCATACACAGCTGTTGGATACATTTAGCTTGATGGGACACAAATTGTACAGAGTGAACCTTTGAAAGACTGAAGGTTGAGCCTCCATTATTTGAAATGCTTTGGACCCAGAAGTGTTTCAGATTTTGTTTTTTGTTTTGTTTGGGGGGGGGGGGGTTAACAAGCTTTGGTATGACCAAAGGGGGTGACTGGTTAATCACCATCCACCCTTTGTCACCGGGGGATGCTGACACAATGCTGCCCCTGCAATGGTAACAGCTCATACTCCAGAACCCATAGGATTCCCAGTCCAGTGCTACATAGTCCACACCTACCATATCCATGACCTATGCTACTGCTCCAATGTAGTTGTGAAGGTACAGCCCAAACCAAGCATAGGGAGGGAAAGGCCAGGCTGGAATGGCACCAGCTGGGACACCACATGGCCTTAAATAGGCCATTCAGCCAATAAGGAGCCAGGAAAGGGGGAGAAGTCCCACCCCACCCCCCATCTCCCTACCAATTGTGGGCCTCAGCCATCCAGGTTTCACTCAATCAGGCAGCACTTCCTGAAGCAAAGTCGATTGGGAGTTGAAGTCTCCAGCGCTGGCCCAGAAGTGCCAGTGCCTTCTGGGGACTGATCTGGATTAAAGGACCTCACATGCGGCAGCCTTCTTCCCCCTCCCCCATGGCAACCAGGCTGACCTGGTATGTCATCCGGCCTTGTTTGTGTACACTGAACCATCAAAAAGCAAATTGTCACTGTTTCAGCCACATATGGAAAAAAAATATTTGTTTTTGGATTTATTTTTTATTTTTATTTTATTTTTTTGGATTTAAGAATACTGGATAAGAGAGACCCAACTTGTACTTTTGGAAATTTGGCTAGAGTAATAAAATGATATATATTGAAGGAAATTTTGCTGTAACTCTAAACTGATGAAAAAAGTAGAGAAAATGACCAATCAGCTTCATATTTTATAACCCTGAGGTGTGAATTGAGAACAATGTACTATTCCCACCCCCCACCCCCACCCCGGTCTGTGTCATCATTCTTTCAGTATCTCTGTCTTCCATCACCTGCAAAGACCTCCTACCTTTACTGGAATTCATCATGATTTGAGCAGTACAACCAGCCAGACATAATTTATCCCCCTTTCCCTCCTCCCTTAATGATTGGTGGAGTTTTGTACAAAATGTTTCTATCCTTATTTTGACATTTATGTAGAAATGAAAGTCCTATTGGCTATTAATAAAAGCTCACAATGTCTTTAAATGTCTATAGGGAGAACTGGCACAATTTTGGAGTGGGTGGTGTCTGTATTTTTTGTTTTTCCTTTGAGGAATCTCTGATTGAAAGAGACATGGAGAGAAAGAGATGAACTCTTCTCTAGATTTTTAGCTTCACAGGAAAGCTGAAATAGCATCTCGATGGATTCCTAATGGCAAATCCTCATATAGATTTCTCCAAAATAGCTTTGCCACTTAATCAAAAATTGAAGATGCCTTTCGGCACTGAGGGTTGTTCTCACATATTCTTCCCACTGTGACCCATCCCATGCTCTGTCTTGCTGGATTCTATGACAATATTGGTAATATGAGACAGCAGCTCTTTCTTGTTGTTTTAAAGGAACTTTTACATATTGAAATATTACAACTATATCGAATTGTTTTTAACACCTGAAATTATTGTCTTCACCAGACCTCTTGAGTTGATTGTAATAAAACAGTGCAGTTTCAGAAACAGTATTGTTATCTTACATTTCAATCTCAGGTTGATATCGGGTAGCATGTTACTCTTTAAAAGAGTTCCATTTGGGATGGACTTTGATTAGCCTAAACTTTTTTAATGTCTAGTTGGTCTCATTTATCTGCTAACATATGCTCCTTTTTGTGTGGATGCATGCCATTAGTTCAGATTGACTTAAGGGCAGTAAACAACAACAAGAAAATACTATTTCCCATACACCCCTTCACTCACTACCTCAAATGAAACAGTCATACTTCAGCTCCCCAAAGCCCTAGCCAGATGGCCAACAATCAGAGATTCTGGGACATGAATCCCCAACATCTAGAAAACCAAAGCTGAAGAACTATTTGGTCCAGTGCATGATTTCTCACCTGTGGCTATTTTTTTCCAGAGACCAAATTCAGAGACAATAACCTGACCGTTATACATGTGTGCCATGCAGAGATGCATAATCCCAGAGCGCAGAAAGTCTGGAACTTTCACAAGATCAAGACATCTTACAGGACCCAGTGCTTCTTGTGAGATGGAAAGTCAATCAAGGCACAACTTGCACTTATTGTCACACTATGTCCTGCTTTAACACCCAAGTGCAATGAAATTTAACTATCTGGAGTCCATGAGCAGCATTCAAAAAAGAAGCCAAGTTCCAATATCAGGAGGAAGTATTGTCTGGAGCAAGAGCTATAAAAAAACTGGCCTGCAGTCCAAGATCAAATAAGCCATATAGCAATGTCTGAATTTTAGAAATTATCTAAACTCAGTTATGAAGCAATATAAGAGTCATAAATCTATCAAACCAAACATACCAGGAACTGGAAGCCAGATGTTGTACTGCTCTCAAGAACTAGATGCCATTCTTATCTGCCTTACATTGTAGAGTTGTCCAGCCAATACCCACACCTCCAGTTTAATAATAGCATTCTTTAGATGTGCTTTTCCCAATACTTTGACTGCAGCCTTACACTTCATCTATGGGGAAGAGTCTGAGCCAGAGACCTGAGCCTCCATCTTTCCCTGGGACTGAGAGGTTGTTCCTCTTTCTCCTTCTCCTCTTCCTCTACTCCTGAACTGTCCGGCTAAACAAAAAAAGGAGCTTTTTAAGTATTTGGGCATCTATCAAGTCTCTTCCACTTGCTATCAAGGTAGGTCAGTGTCAGCAGTGGTGGAATCATCAACATTGCCATCAACTGCTTCTTCTTCTTCTTTGACATACTTGGGAAGGGAGCATGGCACACAGTGTCTGTAAATAATTTGCTGAGATGCAAGATGAAGTAGTGACCTCTGCATATATACCTATATATTAAACTGTTGATGTTGCAGACATGTTGGGGCAAAACAGATGGGCAGGAAAAAGAGGCTTGAAGCTGCCTTTTCTGAAGCCACATTGGAACCCCACCAACCGCACCACCGGCTCCCAAGGCAGCTGGAGTGTTCATGTCATGACCACAGGACATGGCTTCAAGCCAGGAAGAAGTGGGAAAATGCTGCTTCTTTTTGAAATGGCTTTTCTCTGCATAAGGCACCCAGAGGGCATTTCCTGCTGGCTTCGAGGCATGTGTCATCTAAATGCCACACCTTCAAGCCAGCCTGAAAACACCTCTTTTTTCCTGTCTGTTTAGCCCCATCTACTCTATAAACATATATAGTCTATAGCAATTCTCCAAGATATATGGATGAGGAATCACTTTCTATCAAAATATTTTCAGAAGGAGGAGATTCAGATAACAGTAGCTCCAAAAAGCCTAAAATAAAACTTTATTCTGGGGAACCAAAGGGAGAGAGAGAAGTGGAAAAGTAAAAGAACAGTAACAAATTGTCTTCTGTCAGTTTAAATCCAGACTTCAGTGACTTCCAAACAGCAACTCTGCAAAGTTTCAAACAGGAGTCTTTTCAAACCTTACTGGGATGCTAGAGATTTAAAACAGAAGATTGATAAATACTGTAATCTTTACCCATAATTGTTTTTTGTAATATTTTCTCAGATTGTGTGGTGGTGGTGGGGAAGGGATTCAATGCTCACTTTTCCCCTGCCATTTTGCTATCTTTTTTTCAGAACACTCTTATGTAATGCTGATCATACAACACAAAGAGTAACCTTCAAATAAGTACCAATCTAGACAAAAGATGCATTGATTTCAAACATAAAATTCTAAAAAGAGAGATGCTGGTTTTCCTCCCACCCCTCCAACTATTGTGTATCACCATGAAAACAATTTCAGATTATTCTTTCTTAGAATGCCCAATTTACTTATACTGAATGTGTGTAGAATATATTTTATCATTTGAAAACCAAGTCTCAGCAGAGAACAAAGGCTCAAGTGATAAATAAAGAAAACAAATAAAAGTTTTGAGAAAAATGCAAGATTTGAAAGGGGAAAATGTTCAGTATGGTCTTCCTTATGTCTTCTTCATCAAAGAAAAGTTGTTAATTAATTTGGATTAACTCAGTGAAACAAGATGATTAATGACACAAATGAATGCTAATTAAAGCCAAGTTAATGCAAACCATTAGAAATACAAAATAACTTTGCATGCTGAATAAATGCCAACCAAATAACCAGAATAGCCCCAGCTTTCATTGTATGAGATGAGATACAGGGGATCTATATATCTCATCTCATTTTGCTTATGAACTGTACTCAATAAAATAGAATATTTATGGAATGCAGGAGAATAGGACACTAATGATGCCAAGTCTTTTAATCTTTTTATTATCTTTTTTTCCCCTCTCATGCCAAAGGAGGCCTCTGTGGAAGTCATATATTACCTATGATTTGGTAACCTCTAGGCTGAACTATATTAAGAAGCTCTATGGAGAGCAAGCTTGAACATTCACCCATATGGGGAGATACACTCTCTCAAATAGTCTGGAAGTAAGAATGTGACACACTTATTGATTATATAAATAAATAAATCCAACCAGTATCCTGAGTAGAAGCCATAACTAGAGTATCTGCCGGTGAGATAGGGAAGTCTTATTAGTGGGACAACTGATGTACTATCTGCTATACACAGCCAGATTCAATGGCAAGCAGTTACTTCAGGAAACATATTTTTTAAGAGGTGCTATTTCCTACATCCAGTATCTATGGAGTCTTCTGAAGGATATGAACTTTTTTCCAGTCTAAGGAAAATGAACAACATGTTGATAGCCTATGGCACTGTGGACAGATTCCAAAGGATCTTATCAAAAATAAAGATAAATATGAAAAGATTTCCTCATTTCCAGCAACACATTTGGGATAGGAATAAGCACAGCTATCCATGCTCATATTGTTTTTATCATTATGTTTATTGTCCATAAAAATAATCTGATAAACTTTCTATTAATTTTCTACTGTACATATGTAGAACAATTAATTAATACAATTAAAAGAGGTCAGTTTCTTTCTTGAAAATGTAGCATTTGCCTGCCACCTATTGGTTCATTTCAACTGGTTAAACTTTTCCTCCTTTTGTTATAATAGATTGTAACAAAGTATAATTTAAGTTGCTGTATTTTATATAAAAAAGGTACTAAGGTGATTTCTTCATTAATTAGTATGCATATTTCTTCAAATAGAAGAATAATTTATTCTTAAAATGAAAAATAGTACAAAATAGTTACACTGAATTTGTTCAATGTGGAAATTGCATATCACTTTCGCTGAAGTATATAACATTTGTTTGACTGTTTCTCCCGGTGTATCTCTCTCACTTTGTTTGTCTATATGTGTGTGGATTAAAGTGATGTGTTAAGGGATTTCCATATAGAGTCAGTTCCAAAAGGCATCAACCTGCAGCTAATTAAGAAAATATTTTCACAATATAGATACAAAATGGAAAAGGTTGGAAACAATGGTTCTTCATATGTTTTGTCCTAAAAGACACATGATTTAGGTAATTTGAATATGGTGTAGCATTATGTGTTATGATTTATCCTATTATCTGATCATTACCTAGGATGTATATTGCTATTAGTGGCAGAATGCTGAACCTAAGTAAGAAGTCCCACATTTCTCTGTTTCCTTGGATATAGAAATATATAGATAGATTTACATAATTTATTGAGGGATCATGCAACTGAAGCTACAACTTCATGTTATAAGTATCCAAGCAGTAACCATACCATTCACATGTTAAACTTGAAAGATAGGGGTGGTGTTGGTTGAATTTTATTACAATTTGAGAAAGCTTTGCCTCCAACACTCTGATCAGTGTAACTTGAAGCTAAAAAGGAGAAAGTCAGTGGGGGAAAAAAAGAAAAGAAAAGAGGAAATATTAAATCATATACCATTTAGAATTCACACATAACTTGAGGAAAGCTGGACTCCTCACTACAGAGAAATGGTTATGACAAACAACAAAGGAATTTCAATAGAGGGATTATATCTAAATATACAATTGTATGAGCCATTGGCAGGTAATTATGCTACAGCCCTCCCACAATTTCTGTGACTGGCTCCATACCTTCATTTTCATTTTGTGTCAGGTGGACCAATAACATCTCTCTTGGGAGTCATGAGTATAGAAAACCCAAGAAGTCCTGAAAGAGGGGATAGAAATATCAAGCAAATATCGTCAATCCCCCCTCTCCTGCAAAAAAATGACTCAGGTGGAATTCACAGTCTTCTCAACTGAAAGAATTGAGCTGATATGGCAGGGAGGGAGGTGATGAAAATATTTAGGAAAACAAGTAGTAATTCGGGGGGGGGGGGGGGAGACCCAGTGATGTACAGTAATTATTCACCTTTTTCTCAAAGGAAACAATTATTAATTTTAGTAATTTTATTTTATAGTAAGAAAATTTATGAAAACCGCACTGTCTGCAAAGCCTAATTGCAATTCAGGACTGATTTAGTGCAACATTTACACTGAAGTATAGCAATTAATGAGTAGAGGTATATACAAATTTCTAATTCTTACAGAATAATCATATTAGGAACCCAATATCATCAGTCGGGGAAAAAAATTATTTCTGACTGTGGCCCTGCCCACTATAGGAGTCTTAACATGATAGCCCAGAGTCAGTATGGTCTTTAGGCTAAAACAAATTCCTCATCCTGCAATGTAACACCAACAAAATAAATAATTATATGTTAAAGTAGAATTAATGCTGCAGATCCTGTTCCCCCCACTCTTAATCCCAGCTGCCCACTTTAATTTATGTAATTTTAACTCCCTAGTTATACTCTTACAATTCATTAAAAAGCAGATACACTCATAGCAAATCTGTCCTCTTTTTAGAGGACTTATTATATAGGCTTGATTGAGCATATCCTGTTTCTCTAGCCTGAAATGAACTGGAAAAATGGAGTTTTCATTTAAAAAAAATACAAAGAAATTAAACTGGTTTTCGGACAAATGACCTACAGCATAGTTCCACTGACCTACCAACATAGTTTCTCAAAGCTCAGATGGAGAAATTGGCCTTTAAATGTTTAAGAAAATGTTCATGAAAATGTGTGTAGTAGAAACAGCCAATCACAGAGCTCCAGGAGTCCAGCCAATGAGAAGCTGGCTGGGCAGGGCTATAAAAGAGCCTTGACAGGGAGCAAAAGGGGTTTTTATTTTGTGGGAGTTTTTGGAGGGAAAGGGACACCTCGGAGGGAGGGTGTGCTCTTAGGGTTCCTGAGGGAACATTTATAGGTTAGTTTATAGACCAGGGAAGGGTCTGAAGAGTCCAGTAAGGGACTAGATAGGCTTGAGGGAGTCTAGAAGAGAGACTCATAGCAAGTTAGTTGTGAAACTGAAGATAAAGTTGCCTGAGTGGCTGTAGTGTTATTATTTAAGGAACTTTTGTAACTATGGAATAAGACAAACAAAGCTTTAAGTATATTTGCATATTTGTTTCTTTATTTTGTAAATAAACTTCATTCATGTTTTGAAGTACTGCTTGGCCTCTGTTAAACTATTGAAACACGCTACCAAAGATATTAGTGCCTCAGTAGAGATAGGTGGTGAGCGAACAAGAGAGAGTTATCATGTCAGTTCGGTTCGCACCACATATAAATAAAGTGGTGGTAGCGGTGGGATTCTAAAAGCCAAGGGTGCTGTCATCCAGAAGATGTAGGAGTGAACAAGAAAGCGTTCACTACAATGTTTAAGAAAGAAAATACATAGATAATGTCTACCTAACTACTGAAAGTCACACATCAAATTTTAAACATCTATAAATTACCACTTTCCAATCAAAATTGGCACATACCATCCTCAAACCATTCTCATACTGGCCAACATTTCTCTCTTCCCTTCTGTGTATCTGAATTAGATTTTTGTCATTTGAAATATGCATGGATACTACAGCTGCTAAGAGTATAAGAACAAAGGCTTAACTAACCAAGCATTCTATTTCTGGCTTGGCTCAACCAGTTGCATTTGGGGAAGTCAGCAAACATGTCATAGAACTTTTTCATATGGCGACTTACGTGCTTCCATCCTGAAAATGGTTAAAGTGCTGGCATTCCAGAAAAGCTAACCCATATGCTAATGCTTATCACACAGAGAGCACAACAAGGGATTAAAGGCACATTATTTAGGGTCCAATGTGAATATGGATATCAAACGGAGGAGGATAAATCCCCATTGCCAGCTTGGGAAATATCTGTTATGTGCATGCCCCAAACTGTCATTTCCAGACACCACCCCCCACATGTTCCAGGGAGGGAAGGGTGGCTGTCTTAGGGCTCCCGAACAAACCGTGCCAAAGAAAACCCCAAGTCCATGGGGACAGCACTCCCTCTCCTCTTCCCTATCCCAATCCACCCTCAGCAGGGGAGCCTGGCCAGAACACTCCTGGGTCCTCCTCTGTTTCCTCCTCCCTCCCTCCCTCCCGTGGAGCGAGAGACTTGCAATGGCACAGCAGCACTCCTTGTTCCTCTCCTCCTCCTCCTTCCCCTGCCAGCTTTCTTGCAAGCTGGCTGGGGGCCTCCTTACCCTAGCCCCACTACAGCTCCAGTGGCTGGGAAAGGAAGAGGAGGAAGGCAGTGGGGAGGGGGGAGGAAGGCAGTGGGGAGGGGAGAAAGAGGAGAGGAGCCAGGAGGAGACCCCCTCCCCTGTCATGCCACTGCAAGTCACACTCTCAGCCAGAGGGAGAAAGAGGAGGCAGAGGAGGGCCCAGGAGCACTCTGGCCAGGCTCCCCACCAGTGAGGCTGCTGAGAGCATGTAGAGAATAGGCTTATGGGGATTATAGCGTATTTCCTACAAAGGCAATTCAAGTACAATCAAGACATGCATTTCATAACAGACAAATGTGGACTGACTGCAAATTTGGAGTGGAACAGGATTTATAACTTCAATAGTTTACCGAATTTAACTAGTTTTGGGATGACTCGTGATTGCATTTGGGTTGAGGCTGGATTGTGTTCGACGTCATTTGATAATCTCATGCAAAATAGCGTGAAACCTCATGACTGACTCTGGATTGACCCTGGGATATACTTCCAATTTTCCCTTTTGGAAATAGTCCAAAGTATCAATACTCCATTTCAGAGAATTCCCCTGAGCATTGAAAGGCAATATTTCTCTGAGCATAAAGGCAGCACATATTCCTAATGACTACAAACCAGTGATGATTTTCATGAATTTGTGTAAGCCCCCTTTAAAGTCTTCCAATTATAGAATTTTTTTAAAAAAAATCTGCATTTTTAAATTATAAAAATTTAACAATAAAGTACATGTTCATGCCCATTGTTATGATTTAAACCTAAGATCCCATTTCAAAGGTTTATGCATAAATGTCGTGCTTTTTCTCATAGGTAACCTATAGTTGCCATTAAGCAACCAGCATGAAACAAATTATAACAAGCAAAGACTATTAGAATCATAAAATCCAAGATCACAGACTTATAATTAAAAAATAGAACTATCAGCAAGGTTCAGCAACAAGTGTAGCACTTGCCCATCTCTCAAAAACATGCACAAAAATATGTGTTTTCCTTTGATACCTAAAATATAACAATCTATTAATACATCTGATCTTTTTTAAAAAAATAATCATAATAATCAGGGATAGCCTTTCAACATATGGAAGAAAGGAATCCTATTTGACCATGTCATCACCGAATTATCATTTTTGCTGCAATACAGGCTCTTTGTAACACATGTTGGAAAAATTCCCATTGATTTTAATGGACCCATGATCCAGTTTTTAATTGGCACCTCAATAAAATGGATATCTCCCTAACTGGGACATTTACAAAGAAAGAGAATCAGGGCAATGCATTCAATTACATTTAACAAGGACTAAATGGCTCACCTGCTACTGTTGTCCTATTCACAGTAATTAATTGAAAAGCATTAGAGTTTGCCTGGATAAATTTCCTGGTTTTGTGTTGGCTCCTTGTTCCTTAAGTGAAAGTACTGTCTATCTGTAAGACAAATACAATTGTTTCTTCATGACCTTTATTTAAATATAGGGTGGAAACATTTTTTCCCTCAATGCATGTTTTCCTATAGCTCTTGACAACCAAGCATGGCACTCTTTTGCAAAACTTGAGAATACAGAAGTGAAATTAACTGGCTGGCTTTCAGCCCATAAACACACTTTCCCCTTTGCCTATTTTTAGATGTAGAAGGCAGAGTGGTTCAAGCAGCTACAGCAAGAAACAGCAGTAAGGAGGTTTACAACAGCCCACAGGAAAATTACATCTCCCAACTGCTTTTGATCTCTATCTCTCTGGTGCACTTCTAATGGAGCAGGAAATGGAGGCCAAATATAAGAACAAAGAAGCTTCTCACTATTGGCACTGTCAACATGCTTATTCTTTTATTTAAAATATATAGAGGCGAGGAGATATTTGCTTTGGGGGATGGCTTAATTTCTGGTTTAGGGAATATGAATATAATTTATGGATCAAGGAAGACTAATGGATGTGAGGAAAGGAGAAGCCTAGAAACTTGCCACTGTTTGTATTTTGATCCTTATCAAAGAGTTGAAGGTTTTGCAGCTGGCCTCATGGACACCCAAAGTTTGTTACTGAAATTTGCTGATGTGCTTATCTGACATGACAAGAAATCTCAATTATTCCATAAGGGGAAAAAAATCTCAATTGTGATTCTCCTCCATCCAGACCTGACACTTCAATAGACTCTTGAAATCCAAATATCAATTAGACATGGTGTGGGTGTTTTGTTTTAGAGTTTGTTTGTTTTTTAAGATGAGGATGTTACAAATTAAATCAAGACTTTATCACAAAAATATTTATTGTTTTAATTACATACCACATTCAGCCAGTGAACTTCATGAGTTGTTTTTTGTTTTGTTTTGTTTTGTTTGTTTTTGGCAGCGGAAGCCTTCTGACTGTTTGCAACATTCTCTCAGCCCCCTTGATTTTAATAATAATAATAATAATAATAATAATAATTTATTCTTCTTGGGGTTTTTTTACTTGAAAAAATACATTGAGAGCTCCCCCGCAAAAATACAAAGCAACTTCCAGACCAAATGCAGAAAGTGTCCCAACATCCCCCCAAATCCCTATGTTTATCTTGCAGTCCTTCTCAAAATGGCAAAGATATGATGTTGCATCACTTCTAGTTGCCATTCGGAGACAGGCTTTAATCAAAATATTTGGGAGCAACATTTGGGAAAAATGTGGACCATGGAATCAACTGGAGGGGAGAAAGCTGATCTCTGGTCTCTGTACTAGCTCACCCTACTTTAATCCCTTGAAAAGCTGAATTCATCTTTCCATTAGATAGAAGTATATCCAGTTGCTTACTTGCCAGTGAATTTTGGTTGCGTACCATGGGTATTTAGGATCTGCTTCTTTTGGTTTGTTTTTCTAGTCATTGAAAAGCATCCGCAGACCACAATATTAGGTTACAGTTTTCTCTGAAATCAAGCTGAGCCTTAGATATTTTTGGTTTGATTCACAAAATGTTCCTGTTCCTAGAATACTGACCTGCTGCTTAATGCTTTTATTTTCTGCACGGAAATATAACTCTGCTTATACTTCACACACATGCACTTTTTTGGGTAAGGGTAGACTGATAGATTGCTCTTTGTCTGGATAACATATATTGGCCTTTTATGGATGTAATCTCTCACTAATTTTCTTCTCAGAGGAGAAAATAAATAATTTTAGCATTTTTTCCTGTGGAAAAACTGTTAAAAACCATACAGTTTTCTAAGCTTCTTTTCAGGTTGGGATTTATTTTGCACAGATTTCACACATGGTTATTTTGCACCATTTTCTGTAATACTTCTACACATAAAGAAAACTCTTTTGAGTTCTGTTGATTTGGGTTCTTCTAGAATTTGAAAGCTACCAAAGGTATACCTTATCTCAAAACTGAATTTATTTCACCCTAAATTTATAATGCCATAAAACAATATTTTTCATGAAAATTGCTTTTTTAAAAAATAATTTACGTAGTGAAGATTCCATGCTGTGGATGTTCGTAAAACACTTTACATGTACATGAGTCATTTACCTAAACAGAGTATTTACGTGGTGAACAAGCATACCTCTCATATCATGTATTCAACATAAAATATAATATTTTTGTATGTGCAAAGTTTAAATTTAATAACACCCACAACTCCCATCTTTCTGAGAAGGAAAGATTATAAACAGTGGCCTGAAACACATGGGCCAAAAATGCTGGGTTTGGACCAATAAGGTGTTTGTGGCATACAGATGATGCATGCCCCCAGATTGGGCTGAAGCCACACCATGGCCTCCAAAGGTGGATTGGGGTCGCTGGTAAAAGGAGCACAAACACACACACACACACAAACCTTGTTGCAGCACCTTACACTCTATTTTGTAAGTATGCATACCCTCCCCCAACATTTCAAATATGAAAACCAGCACACATGTGGCCAAGAAGAATTAGAATGTGGCGACATAAATACCCTAAAGCCACCAGGGTCCATCTGATTTATGGCCACCCCTCTAAACATCCACAGTTAAACATTTGTCTTATTTGTCTTGTAATATCAGTTTAGGTTGTAATTCTAGTTTATGAAGAACATTTCTCTATTTTTAATTTTTTTATTTGCAGACACAAATTCCAGGTCCAAACTTCTGTTCTGCAAAAGTCTAGAAAATTTCTTCCTTACGTGATTCTCTTGACAATTTCCTATGCAGGTTTTTAAAACAGAATCCATGTTTCCCTTTCCTGTGATAAATTTAGTCCATTTATATTTTATGAAATTGTTTTCAATTTCATTTTCTTTTTTTAATCAAAGTATTTTGTTTTGTTGTTTTCTTATTGGATATTAGCAGCTCTCAGTTTTGTTTTGTTTTTAACCAGATTTTTCTGAGGTTTCTTCCTTCAATGTTTTAAAGAGCATCCTTACTTTCTGCAGATAATTCATTGTAGGTTAATTGTCTTCATGAGTTTTCATCAGACCCTCTGGCACTACCAAGTGAAAAGTCATATCTGTCTTTCTGATCAGCTCCACTGTAGCTTTTGATTCACCATTTTCTTCAAAGGTCTTTCTAGGTTTTCTTTAAACATAATGGGCTGATCCCCACTTGCAGTTTAAATCACACTAAATCAATACCTCTCTGTGCTTTAGAAGTTGAACCCAAAAGGTCCCTTGTTCCCCCTATACAAGTGATTTTTTTTTTACCCCAATGGAATTTTTCATGTCATTCCTACTAGGTGCCCCTCTTTGAGATACACCTCAATAAAAAATGACGTAAGCCCATGGGGGGGGGAATATCACACACACAAACACCCCTTTCATTTTTCACATCTGTCTCACAGACACACTTTTCTCCCCTCACATTCCTCCCCTCATGTAACATACAGCAGCAGTGGCTGGCTCTGGACCCTGGCATTCCCTGACACCTCTGGCCGAGGCACCACAAGCCTTGAAGAAAGGGCAGAGCTCCCCAACTGGGCTGCTACTGTGCCCTTGACCGAGGATGCTGGCCCACTCAACGGAGGTGCTGGGGCTGCATTCTGCAAGGGGATTGTCATTTGTTGCAGAAAAGGAAGAGGAGGAAGAGGAGGAGAGGAAGGCAAGGCAAACCAAACCTTTGGGGTTTCTTTATTGGCCTTGAAATCGATAAAAATTTTGCAGTTTAACAATTTAGTAGTTGTGAAATCACTCTATCAATTTATTAATTAATTTTTAAAAAGCAAAAGGGCAGCACTGGGTGTGTGTAACATCTCCCACCCCTCTGTTATTCGTACTTCCCACTCCAAATGATGCAATACTAATTCATTGTTCCCACTTGTTGCACCTGCTACAGAATCTTTTTAAAAAAAAGACTGGCAAAGAACTGCTCTTTGAATAATGTGTGTATGTGTGTGTGTTTTCATTTGCCACACACATACACAATTGATTGCACAAGGGTCAGAAATGGTTTGAAATGGGGACAAGAGTCATATAATTTGCTTGCCAATTCATGGTATGTATATATAGTGGAAAGGAGCCCGATAGTTTCTTTTTTCATTTATTTTAAGATTTTCCTTATAATGTGCTCTCAGCATTTCATCTCTGAGTTTTTTTTTTTCCTATGTGAAGCAGATTATAACATGTCTTTGATTTTTCCCCACTGTTTTCTTCTCTACTCTTAGTTTTGCCTGTAAAATGCTACAAGTTGAGAATCTTTGGGCCAGAACAGATGGTCTGGAAAAAGCGGCTCAATCATGGGTTTTCTGAAAGTGGGTCGAAACCTCACTGTCTGCACCACCTGCTTCCAAGGAAGGCTGAACACCCATGGCCTCCACCATGCAGCATCAAGCTGCACTGCACAGTTAATTTTTTGTCACCTTCTCACCATGACACAAACACACTGTTTGTGACCCAATTACTTCCCTCTTCCTGCCCAGATGCCATTCCATATGGGATGCCTGCCCATATAACTGGCCACACATTTGCAACTGCCATGCATTGCCTGTGTCGGTGCATCAGTGTGCCCAGTAATACACTGGCAAAGCACAATCATACATACATACATACATGCATACACCCCAAACATAACCCCCTTCACCCTATGCCTCTCTGCTGGATTGTCTGCTTTGCGTATGCTGTAATTACATCCATTGTATTTTGGGTGATTGCCATTTTGCTTTGCTGCAGTTCCATACTGCTGCTGGGCTGTTTATATGCCAGGCCAAAGATGCATATTTTTCACCTTGAGTTGGAGTATCTCAGTTTCTTTTTGCTCCTGTTTTTATCTCTGGAGCATGGCATTGTTTTGCTTCCCATCTGCTTTCAACTCCTATGTCATCTAAACAGCAATGCTTCAAATTGGTTAAAAGCTGCTTTATCTGCCCAATGGATTAACTATTACTGTCTCAAAGGAAATTTTATAAACTGTGCCATACCTTGTAAAATTGTCTGCCTGAAATTCAAACAGCTTTTCTGGCTGAGCTCAAAGTCTAAGGTCCAAAGATACAGGCAAGCAGGGGTGGATTCCAGCTGTTTGGGGGTGTGGCAAATAGATTACTACGATGGTCTAAAAAGGAGCAGCTGTGTTACACTCCTTGTTGCAGTCCATTTGGGACTGCAGCAGGAAGCACCTTTGGGGCCATGGCACATGTTTGTCGCTGCCCTAAGCAATCAAACTGAGAGTGGCTCCTGACCATGCCTTCCTGCCTATCTGTTTCACCTCAAAGTCTATCAGTCTAAGTCTGAGTTTCCTTGGACTTTAAATCACCCATCATAACTGTCCTGTATTTTTTACAAATCCTGCCATAAATTTGCAATTCCCTTAGTATAACAACAACAACAACAACAACAACAACAACATTTTTTTTATTTATATCCCACCTCTCCTAAAGGATCAAGGTGGGTCATAACAAAAATTACATAAATACATACAAGTTACATACATAATAATTACATGATTCCCTTATCGTCTTTCTAAAACTAATCCACATAATACAATAACAACATTAAATACAATTAAAATTACTTAAAATAGTCATCATTGGTGTGGGACATATTGAGGCAGTTATTGGACAATCCCTGGTGGTGGGACTGGGCAATTAATCAGGGAAGGCCTGTCAGAAGAGATCCATCTTGACTGCCTTCTTAAAAGCATCTAAGGTGGTAATAAGACAGATCTCTTCCAGCAGGTTGTTCCATAATTTCAGAGCAAAGGAAGTAAAAATTCTTTGGGAAGTCATTGCTAATCTAGTCATTTCCATTTCTAATAAATTCTTCCCGGATGTTCTGAGAGTGCGTGGTGGACTGTGTAGGGGGAGATGTTCTCGCAAGTAACTCGGGCCCAAGCCATGTAGGGCTTTAGAGGTAATAATCAACACTTTGTAAATTGCCCAGAAGCTGATTGGTTATTTTAGAAGAATTAATTGGCAAAAGTTATTAATATGGAAGATCCATAAACCAGAGAAGGGTGCAGAAGTTTGCTTCTGTCCAGATCTACTGAGATGTGCAAAATTTTGCCATCTCCTCTCCTCTCCCTGCTGCTGAGTTGAGTACAAACTATGTGCTGAGGACAAAGGGGGAAAATGAGTGGCACCTGTTAAAAACAGCTGAAACAATAGGACAGCAGAGGACAGTTTGAAAGTATGAGTATGATGAGACTGTAGAAGAATTTTCACACTAGGAAGCAAACAGGATTTGAACAAGAGTTAAACAAGAGTTAAACAGGAAATGTCCTATAATAAACATAGGACATTTCCAGTTTAACTCTTGTTTAACTCTCGTTTAAATCCTGTTTGTCCCCTAGTGTGAAAAAGCAGAATGTGTCTCGCCATGCCCAAAGAGGCTTTGGTCAGTGCAAAGCATGCTCAGAAGCATATATGATCAGATAGTCAATGTGTTGGGAACTTTCATGCATGATATCACTAAAGGTGGGAATATGAATCCAGAGGCTCTTCAGATGTTATTGGACTGAAGCTCCTGACAACATAGCCACTGATGAAGAATGCTGGAAACTGCAGCATAACAAGATCTGAAAAACTGCACATCCACACTCCTGTTTTGTGAAGATAATTAGTTCCATGCCAATTTTCATGAATTAATTCTAATGCATACAATATTTGATACTAAAATGGGCAACTAATTATAAACTTTTAAAGGTTCTTAACAAAATGAAAGCTTGTGATACATTGTCATCTTATGTGCAATCATGTGTCATTTTTATGGTTTATATCCTATTTGTGGTCCAGGAGGGAGCTTGAAGCCATACTTTAACCAGCTATTAATTAAAATACATCTCACAAAGAAACAGCCTTGTCAGTATTTGCTAAATCAAGAAATTATAAGGAAATGTATAATTAAACTAAAAGAGCCTCTGGAAATACTAACACACAATGATGGACATATTTTTATGAGCAATGCAAAACCAGTCTTACTTGATTTTGCAACACAATTTTTTTCCTCCATTTAGGAAAATGTTATTGCTTTCATGACACCTTGTCCCTTGCCTACTTGACAGTTTGCTTCAAATTAAACTTAAGATGTATTTCTAGGTCTGAGGATTAATGAAATGGCTGTTCAGTTTCTGTAACACTGGGATGCTTTGGACTGTTAGTTGTGGTGTAACGGAACCAGGAACAAAATGTTGGAACATTATGATTACTAGGGTCAATGATGTCATCTACCATTCCTCTGTTCCTTTGGAGCCTAGTTGCAATACTCAGAGTAAATTGTATTTAATTATTTATTTGTTTGATGGATTTATATTCTGCCTTTCTCTCACAATGGTATTCAAGGTGGATAATGATTTCTTTAGATGATGATGATGATGATGATGATGATGATGATGATGATGATGATTTCAATGTACATGTGGATAAAAATTGTTGTGAGATATCTGTATTTACTATACAATGTATTTTGTGTTGAGTTATTAGCTTTACAAAGGACTTGTTCTGGCTGCAGGCTAGAACTGATAGAATTGGTTTGCTTATGAGGATCAACACAGCTCACTATTTTCTTTAAGTCTTCTTGAGCATGTAGCTAGTGGGATTATCTTAATGAATGCCTGCATTTCAACACTTGCCACTTTACCCACAGGTTATTTATAACATTCCTATTCTCACATTATCCACTATTGTTTAATTCCAGTAAAGGGAATCTATGGCCATCTACAAGTTATGGGACTAAAATTCCCCTCAGCTTTAGTCACTGGGGGCTTTCTAGATTGGCAGGAAAGGGTGACATGAAGTTGACTTTTTCTTAATACTTAGCAGCTGCACTGCAAGTCCCAGGTGTGTAATAAAAAGGCATAGGGCAGCTACACTGAGGAGGTGTTGGGATGACTTATCTGAAGTCTTTTCTGTTGCTCAGCAGCTACATTGGAAGCTGTCAGGATGCTAGAAACACAGGCAGAGCAGCTGCACAGGTGGCAATGAATGGGGCTTTTGGCCGCACTGAACCTTTAATTTGTTTTTTGTTGCTGGCTGTAAACTGCGCAGTTGTACCACTACATCATACAGGCAATTGTATTGCCAGCTGCGAACTGCGCAGTTGCGCAGGTACATCACACATGAACTGTGCAGTTATGAAGATATGTCAAATTACCATTGTGGTTTCGCTTCCCTTTTTAAAGTGTGCAGTTGCATTGGTGCACCATGAATGAACCCCATTATTATTATTATTATTATTATTACCTCACCCCTTTGAGATCAATTGAGGCAGCTTACACATTAAAATACTATTACATCAGTAAAACAAACTGCATCCCTCCCCCCTTAAAAAGATATTAAATCTGTTACAGTTTAAGTTTATGAATAAACTTCTTTATTTTATGAATGAATTGACATTTTATGTGCAGTTGCATAACAGTTACAGCATCCCAGAGTCCCTACTGCACATGTCTAGGGTTCGGATTAGGGCTGGAGCTAGGGTTTGGGAGCTTTAAAAAACTGCACAGTTGCACTGCAGCATTTAGACACAGCTGCGCTGTTACACCCTTTTTAAAAAGAAGCTGGGAAAAGCAGGTCCTTTTTAAAGCTGCTTTTTCCCCACTAAAATGCAAAAGAAGTGTGTTCATGCCAAACTTTCAGTGTGGGTCATCAAAAGGCTACATTTTCATGCAGGCATGAACACACCCCTTTTTGCCAGTCTAGATCAGCCCTATGATGGTAGTTGTAGTGCAAAACTTGTAGGGCTACACATTCCCTTTATCTGATCAAAGTGTATCTACCTACCTCCTTTACATAATTTTAAAGGTTTCCTCTGCCTCTAGTATGTTCCCTTCCCTGACTTTTGAAACAGTGTGTTGTAGTAAATTGGCTATACTGATTTCCTTAAACATCAAACAAAAGAAAAAGAAAACAGTACTGTTTATGAACTGTCTGGGTTATGGAAAGAAAACATAGACGAGAAGGAGGTGTCTGAGCATTTGTTTTCAGTTTATGTGTGGTTTTTACAGGCAGGGTCACTATGTGTTGTCCTTCAGAGGTTGAATTTATTTTAGATACCTTGAGGCTGTGTGCCAGTAGACTAGAAGTGTGTCTGACAAAACTAGAGCTTAAGAATTGTTGATAACCTTTGAAAGGTTACATGAATAGACGTTTTAAATAATGGTGTCATTTTGCATCATCACATCACTCCACTCTGTGTTGTGGAAGACAAGCTACAAAATAAGCTACAAAATCTAAAATTTTTATTAATAAGCTACAAAATCCAAAGCAAGACAAAAAGAGAGAGATGCATAAATTGAAATGCAGGAGCATAAGTTCTTGTTCACTTGTCTCAAAGTCAGACAGTATCGGAAATCAGTAATACTGACTATAAGCTAACTAGAGACTAGTTTCAGAAATATAACTCATTTATGAGTACTGGAGTCAAAAAGATAGCTATCTGGATTCAGAAGAGATTCTGAAGAAAATCCATATGAAACAGGATCCTGTCTCGATTCCTGTTATGTATTTGCATATTTCTGCTCATGGATTATTAATGTTTTTGTATAGCTGTTGATTCTATTTTAGTCTGGCAACACTATATACTTTTTTTTACTTACCTTTGTATAAAGCATCTACTAAAATATTTTTTCCTATTATGTTCAGTATTTTAACGAGTGACGTTTGTTGAATGCACTTTGCTATGTTGCTTTGGGTCATGGTTCTTATTATGAGTCTGACACTCAAAGAATCATAGGATCATAGAGTTGGAAGAGACCACAAGGCCTATCCAATCCAACCCCCTGCCATGCAGGAACTCCCAACCAAATCATCCCTGACAATTGGCCATCCATCCTCTTCTTAAAGAGCTCCAAGGAGGGAGACTCCACCACACTCTGAGGGAATGTGTTCCACTGTCGAACAGCCCTTACTGTCAGGAAGTTCCTCCTAATGTTGATGTGGAATCCCTTTTCCTATACCTTGCATCCATTGGTTCCGGGTCCTAGTCTCTGGAGCAGCAGAAAACAAACTTGCTCCCTCATCAATATGGCATCCCTTTAAGTATTTAAACAGGGCCATCATATCACCTCTTAACCTTCTCTTCTCTAGGTTAAACATCCCGAGCTCCCTAAGGTGTTCCTCATAAGGCATGGTTTCTAGACACTTCACCATTTTATTCTCCCTCCTTTGGACATGCTTCAGTTTCTCAACATCTTCTTTGAATTGTGGTGCCCAGAACTGAACACAATATTCCAAGTGGGGCCTGACCAAAGCAGAATAGAGTCACACTATTACTTCCTTTGAACTAGACACTATACTTCTGTTGATGCCGCCTAAAATCGCATTGGCCTTTTTAGCTGCTGAATTGAACTGTTTACTCATGTTCAGCTTGTGGTCTACTTGAACTCCCAGATTCCTTTCACACTTTGGGCTGATTTAGACCGCCCCCTTTGGGGCGGTCTCCACCCGCCTCCAGACGCGGTGGGATGGGGCCGAGGCTGCCATACCGGCAGCCTCAGCAGCCCCTCCCATCATGGCACTTCTGGAGGCCGCAGGGAAGCAGCAAACTGCCGCTTCCCCACGGCCTCTAAGCGGGGTGCAGTGGGTGCCCTGGGCACCTGCTGCACCCCGCTTGCGGAGGCAGGGCAGAAGGGAGGAAGGGGACACCACGGCCCCTTTCTCCCTTGGTCTTTGCTGCGGCTGTTTAAAAGCCGCAGCAAAGACCCGCCGCCAAAAACAAGCTCCATTCGGAGCTCCTTTTTGGCACTGCAGAAAGGGCGTGATTGGTGCCCTCCCGCGGTGCTACAGTGTCATTATATGTGCAGTGCGTCTAGCAGCTGCGCACATGATGATGCTCTTGCGGCGCGTCCGTATGGATGCCGCCATCTTAAAATGGTGACTTCCATATGCTTTAGGGTTAGGGAGGGTGTAGACACTGCACCCTCCCTAACCCTAAAGGCGGGCCTTTTAGCCCTAAATGCGCTGCAAAGTGCCCGTCTAGATCGGGCCTTAGTCTTGTTCAGCCAGGTGTTGCCCATCCTATATCTGTGTGTTTCATTTTCTGCCCTAAATGGAGTACCTTACATTTCTCTGTGTTGAATTTCATTTTTTTAGCTGTGGCCCAGCTTTCTAGTCTATTCAGGTCATTTTGAATTTTTGATTAGCTACTCCTCCTAATTTGGTATCATCTGCAAAATTAAGTATGCCCCCAATTCTGTCATCCAAGTCATAATGTTGAATAGCCCTGGGCCCAGGACAGAGCCCTGTGGCACCCCACTTGTTTCTTTTCTCCAGGATGAAAAGGAGCCATTGCTGAGCAGCCTTTGGGTTCAGCCAATCAACCAATTACAAATCCATGTAACAGTTACCTTGTCTAGCCCACATTTTACAAGCTTGTTTGCAAGAATTTCATGGGGAACCTTGTCAAAGGCCTTACTGAAATCAAGATATAGTATATCCACAGCATTCCCTTCATCTACCAAGCTGGTAATTTTATCAGAGAGAGAGAGAGAGAGAGAGAGAGAGAGAGAGAGAGAGAGAGATTAAATTTGTCTGGCATATGTCTTTTGGTATATTAGAAATATGTAATTCTATTTGAATTCTATCTTGGAATATTCCAAGCAATCCAGTAAGTACTGAGGAAGATTATCATTTGGATAAAGGTGTGGCTATAAATTTGTTTAAAAGTTCACTATCTGCATATCTGGAGACCGCAAAAATTATGTGTGTGGTGGGGGGCAGTCTATCTACTTGCTTGACATAACACTTTGGACTTTCTATATGTGGATTACCCACTTAGAACTGTAAGGGAGAAACTGCTTTCTCCATGCTGCTCCATATGATGTTGATGTTGTAGAACATCCATTTTCTTCCCAAGGGGAGACAGTAGCCAAAGTGTGCCTTTTGCTGAACAGGAAAAATCAATTCAGCAAAAGGCCCACTTTGACCACTGTTTTTCCTTGGGAATAGGATGAAAGTACTATAAGTGCAGGTAGAGTGCCATGGAAAAAGCCACTGTTCTCCTGATTGGTTTAATTTTTTTTTTCATGTGTGGTAAAGTTCTAACTGTGTAAGAGAAGTTGAAGCATAGACTTGTAGACTTAGGGGCAAAACACACTGCCCTGAAAGGGTGGATTGGGGCTGCCCCAGAGCTGCTCACCCCAGACCCACAGAAAGCACATGTTGTGGCCCCAATCCACCCTGTCACTGGCCCAAATAGGAGGAGAAAAGCTCTGGCTCTTTGGGGCTAATTTTAAGCTGCTTTAGGAGGCCCTAGCGTTATACCAGGGTGGCTTCTGGGTGCCCTGGTGTCATGGCCAGCCAAGAGGTGGAATTGGAGGATGAGGAGGAGGATATGGCTTCTCAGGTACAAGAGCAGTTGGAGGCTAGACCAGGTCCCAGTTCTGCCATGCCAGACCCCAACCCTGCCATTTCAGCTCCAGGAGTGGAGGCTCAGCCAGGCTCTAGCACTGTGGAGCTCCCTTCAGAGGCTCAGCAGCTGAGTGTGGCCTCTAAGGAAGAACCAAGCATGAAGGTCCTTTCCTTTAAGGAAAGGAGAGTTGAAAGTACTTGCCTGTATCGATCCCACAGGCTTGCAGAAAAGCAATCTGCAGATAAGTCACAGCTGGCAACAGGGAGGGTGTCTCTTATTTAACCACCTGTGGGATGCCATCCCTTTGCCAGAACGTATTGCAAGATTCTTTGGTGTGATTGCTTGCTGGCATTAATTTTCTTGAACTCTTTTTTGCCTTGACCCTACAACTTTGGAATGAACTGGACTACTGTTGCCTTCTCCTTGGCCTGACATTGGGCCGAACTGATTTCTGTGGCTTTTTCAATCCTGACTCTGGCTTTGGCCTCTGGTTTACCCTTTCAGACAATACTAAGGACTGTAGACTTTCTCCCAGCTGCAGAGCTAGTTCCTTGCTGAGCCCTTCTTATCGGCGTGCGTTTGTGTGTGCTGGCTGCAATCCAGGACACCTGGGGACATGCATCATCAGAACACCACAGCCCCAAGCTACCTGGAAGCTGGCTTTTCCAGGCCATTTGTTTGGCCCCTTAGTCTGGTTCCTCAAATCCCTTTGCATACAGATCATTTAAAAGTTTAACTGAGAGAATCCTCAATTGAACATCATATTTACAGCCCAAGGCTATATATGTCTAGATCTCGAAGAAAAAGACAGCATCTATATACGTTACCGTACTGATGGTAGCTTGTTTAACTTAAGCCGTCTGAAGGCTCGCACAAAGACTCTAAACTATCTAGTCCGTGAGCTGCTTTTTGCTGGCGATGCTGCCCTTATTGCCCATACAGAAGCAGCTCTGCAGCGCCTAACATCCTGCTTTGCAAAAGCTGCAGAGCTGTTTGGGCTGGAAGTCAGCCTGAAGAAAACAGAAGGTCTCTACCAGCCTGCACCACAGGAAGAGCACTATCATCCCCACGTCACCATAGGCAAATCTGTACTTAAGTCCGTCCAGCAGTTCACCTACCTGGGAAGTATCATCTCCTCAGACGCCAAGATTGATAAAGAGATCGATCACAGATTAGCAAAGGCATAGAGTGCATTCGGAAGGCTTCACAAAAGAGTCTGGAGTAACAAACACCTGAGGCAAAGCACCAAAATCAGTGTGTACAGAGCCATTGTACTGTCCATTCTCCTCTATGGGTCTGAATCATGGGTCACCTATCGCCAACATCTACGACTCCTTGAACGCTTTCATCAGCGCTGTCTACGCACAATCCTAAACACACACTGGACTGACTATGTGATGAATGTTGCTGTCCTTGAGCAAGCAGGGATCACCAGCATTGAGGCCATGCTATTGAAAACGCAGCTGCGCTGGGCAGGGCATGTTTCTAGGATGGAGGACCACTGCCTCCCCAAAATAGTACTCTACGGTGAACTCGCCACAGGTCAGCGAAAGAGGGGCGCCCCAAAGAAGAGATACAAGGACTCCCTGAAACAACATCTCAAGTTTGGCCAAATTGATCACCAATAATGGTCTGCCCTGGCCTCACATCAGGAGGCATGGAGACGCACTATCCACAATGCTGCAGCCTCATTCAAGAACTCACGCCGAATGAGTCTTGAAGAGAAACGACAACGCAGAAAGAACCACAACTTGGAAACACCACCCAAGGAGACTTTCTGCTGTGCTTTCTGTAACTGGACTTGCTTATCTCGGATCGGCCTTTTTAGTCATCAACGCTCTTGTAGTAAGCGTGGGATAAGTCCTTGCTGAATCTTCTTTAGCGAAGAAAAGCCAGAGAGAAATATGGGAAGAATGTTCACATGTTTTTGTTATTCTCACTGAGAAAGTGTGTTTCAATAAGAAGCACACTGTTAGGGAGGGGTGCTTTTGCATCTGTAAGAGAGCAAAACTCCAGAGATTTTGTTCTTAGTTTTGTTCTTATTAATTTTATGCACACACACACAAACACAAGCACAAACACTGGAAAATAATTGTTGCACTAAACATTTCATTTTGTAGATAAAAGTTTAACTTCAACTAAACAAACATCACAGTGTAAAAACCATTGGAAAATGTGTTCAAACTCTAATAATTTCTAGTAATTAAATAGGCAAAGACACACATTATATATAGAAATAAGGTCTCCTTGAATTTTGTGGGGCTTACTTCCAGGAAGTTTCTTCTTTAATATCCTTTCTTTATTACAGATTCCAATACATTGATAGTCAACTTTGTTTTTCTTTCCTAGACTAGCATCTAGAATTTCAGATACTTCCAACACTTTCAAAAGCTTTACTTTCTGTCCTGATGACTGTAGGTGTGAAAGTGTTCATTTCTGGAAAAGATGAAAATAGAAAGAGTTGTTCAATTAGACTTTTGGATTATTGTGTCAAGGTGAGAAAAGCATTGAAAAAGTTCACTGCTGGACATTTAAAGTTGATAACTGATGTTTTGTTAAATGGTTCCCAGAATTTATATGTCTTAATTTTTTTCCCCACTGGGAAATATATGGTGGCAATGCTTCTCCAAATGGTCATGTGAATTAGATTTCCGTTAAGAAAATCAAGGCTATGAGGAGTACTAGTGTAAGGACAGAATTATTAATCTCACTTTTGCCATGTGCAATCTCATGCCTACTCCTGGGGGATGGGGGATCAAGAATATGATGACATGGCAATTTCCAGTAATTTTCATTACACAAACACGTTTCCTTGTGTCGGAGTGTTCCGTCTTTGCTAACCTCTATATCTAACAGTACAACATGTTTGTTTTTGTTTTTTCATGGTAGGAAAATTATACCCCTTAAATGTGGCCAACACAAACAAGGAAGAATTTTGTTCCAATTGGTTTTTGAGGATTTAACCAAATTAACATTTTTAAAAATAGTTTGAGTGGTGAAATTATTCAAATATGGGGAAATTGGGACTGAAAGATCCTTCTACCTTCACTTTCAATGAGGTAAGACCCCCCCTCTCTTTCTCTTTCCCAGACACACACACACACACACACACACACTTCAGAATGAATTCTTTATCTGTCTCATTTTATTAGCAGGAATAAATTACACAGAGATATGTGATAATTCATTGATTTATTTCCAAATTTCCTGCAGTTTAATTTTAATGTGCAGTGGTGCAGAAACTAAACTGGAGTGAGATTACCAGCCTTTGAATGTAAACATACTAATGAGAGAGTCTATAAATTACAGTAATTCCAGACCACTTTGCTAATGGGTGATTTGTAGTTTGGTGATGTAATTAAAATAATCTGGTAGAAAACCTTAATGTACTTCAAACTCTCCATATGCACTATATTTACAAACACAAACTGATGTAACTCATGCAGTACCCACATGGCTTTCTTACTGTTAAAATGAGGTTTACAGTCAACTAAGTTAAATAATCTGCTGGACCATCACAACCAGACATAACAAGTATTACTTTTCATTCTTTAAGCACCTCTGTTACTCATACCAGACTTGTATGAGTAAACCTGTAAAGCTCTATGTTGTAACTTAATGGCTGGAATCTTATTAGATGGTTAAGAATGTGTAACCAGGTTGCACATTTATGTCTGCTTTGTACTCATAATTCCTATGATGCCCTCATTTAGAGGATATATAGGGACTATGTAAGTGGCTTAATCCCCATTTAACTGTCAACAGATGCTGCAACTGATAGAAATTTGTTCTTCTGTCACTCAGGTAGTGGCTGACTGACATTCTCGCCTCCCTCATGCCAGGGATATCTACTGGACAGGGGATTGAAACAGGGAACCTGTTGCAATGAAAATTAATAACGCGAGTGGGTGGGAACATCAGTCAGTCACTTTCCAATTGACAAGGGAACAGAATGGCATTGATTTCAGTGGCTGTTGATCAATAATTGGAAGATTGGGTTGGGGTTCACTATATTATTATTATTATTATTATTATTATTATTAAACTTATATAATAGCCTTTTCCTTACATAGGGATTCAAGATGGCTAACAACAAATTTAAAACCATATAATTTATAATGGTACAAATGCATTAAATTATAAGTTTAAAAGTTTAAAAGTTTAAAAATAAAATTAAATCATTTAAAAATTAAACCAATTGTACATTAAAATATTGAAATGTACTAAAAACTATATAGAAACATGACATTACTGTCGGAGCACAGGGTACTCTGGTCAAGAAAATGTCATAGATGTGGCCACAGGAGGTACTGGGACAAAAATGACAGGGTTACCAGAGTTCAAGTGGCAGCCACCATGAGCCAGCATTTGGGAAGCCCTTAGTCATAGGAAGCTGATGACACAGGCACAGGAGGTGAAACCAGCAGGATTCAATTACACAAAGTCACAGCTGTCAGGTGACAGGAAACTGGGTGATGTCCAAGGAGGGGGAAGGGCTCAAAACCCCAAGAGGTAGGGTGTATATAAGGGAAGATGTTGGGGCTGGCTGGAAGGCAAGGTGGGCAGGGAGCTGAAAGGTGCTTTCTCTGCAAAGGGCTAGGAGCAAGGTCCCAGCAGAGGGATACCGAGGCACATGCAAGTAAGAAGGAAGGAAGAGGAAGAGGAGATGAGGGGCCCTTTGGCAGCCATTGCAAAAGAGAGACCAAGTGAGGCAGGAAAGTGCCCCCAGGAACCTAAGGCAGCTTCAGGGGTGTCAACCGGTGTGGCCTACACTGTCCACACACACACAGTGATTTACTGCTACTATCATGACTAATCTAGTATGTTGTTTAGCCTGGGTTTCCCAAGAGTAGGAGTTAGAAGGAGGAACTGAACCTGATAAGACAGAATTATTAACCAGTTATTCTGCCAATAGCTAGGGTGAAGATATAGGAGTGCTTTGGAACATGTCCAGAGAAGAATGACCAAAATGGAGAAGGGTCTGAAAATGTCCTATGAGAAGAGACTTAGGGACTGGCTATGTTTAGCCTGGAGAAGAGATGGTTAAGAGGTGGTATGATAGCGCTGTTTAAATATCTGAAGGGATATCATTATGAAGTTGAAGCAAACTTGTTTTCTGCTGCTCTAGAGAACAGGACCCAGAACAATGGATATAAACTACAGGAAAAGACATTCCACCTCAACGTTGGAAGAACGTTCTGACAGTAAGAGCTGTTCGACAGTGAAATATATTCCCTTTGAGAGTGGCGGAATCTCCTTACTTGGAGATCTTTAAACAGAGGCTGAACGGCCATTTGTCGGAGGTGTTTTGATTGAGTGTTCCTGCATGGAAGGGGTTTGGACTGGATGGTTCTTGTGGTCTCTTGCAACTCTATGATTCTATGATTCTTTGACCCACCCCCCACCCCATATATAATAGAAAACCTTGATCCCAGTGCTTAAAAATATAACCCTTCAATCTATTTTATGTAAATTTTGGGGAACCCTGTGATAATTTAGAAAGATCTAACATTTCAATTAATGGACTTATACCTGTGAAACTTTTTAGTGAATGTAAATTGGGTTGATATATAAGTAGGTAGGTAAGTAGGTAGATATAGTCAAATAGCAGAAAACTAAAACAGACTGTTTGGGTTTTCATAGGCTGCTTCTCAGTATCACTGAACTCTTCAAAGTATTTTCTTCAGCAGTGACTTGCCTCAGTTCAATTTGTCAGCTGTACAATGGTGTATAAAATTTTAATGGTAGAGCCAACTCAAACAGAGGCTTTTCAGGTGAACTCTGGGATGAATAAATCATAAGAGCTGCTGAAAGAGTTTAGTAAGGAGGCAAGAGGAGGTGCTGAAAGATTTTAGTGAGGAGGCAAGAGGAGATGAATGTATTGGTGTGAAACTGCCTACATTTTGAAGATAAAATGCACACTCTAGTTCCATGCCAAGTATCTAAATTATGCATATGAAACATTGGTAAGAAGAAGGAGGTTGCCACATTAATTATGATGAGAGACAAATATTTAGTCTATTTCAAGATAAGAAAAACAAAATGTTATAAGAAGATAAGAGATGGATCATATCAAAGATCTGTCTCCTATTGCCTGCAGTGACCAATGAGATGTGTATGGGTGGTTACTATGATGGTGACTACTCCTCTTTATAATCAGTTGCCAACAAGTGGTGTTCACAAGTATGCTGCCTCTGAATAAGCTGGTGTTAGGCATTATTCTTTAGATTTTTAGTGATTTTGTTTTTCTTTTTAAATATCCTTCAAGGTTTTTTTTACAAAACATGCTGATACCTCTCGCAGGCATGGAGAAAGTGTTATTTTGGATATATAGGCCCGATCTAGACGGGCACTTTGCGGTGTGATTAGGGCTCAAAAAAACATTTTTAGGGTTAGGGAGGGCGTAGCGTCTACACCCTCCCTAGGCCTAAAGCGCATGGATTCTGCCATTTAAAGATGGCGGTGTCCATACGGACGCACCGGAAGAGCATCATCATGTGCGCAGCGTTTAGATTCACTGTGCACATAATGACACTCTAGCGCCGCTGGAAGGCGCAAATCACACCCTTTCCACGGCGCCAAAAAGGAGCTCCTTTTTGAAGGTGGGTCTTTGCCGCAGCTTTTAGATAGCCGCGGCAAAGACCAAGGGAGAAAGGGGTGTTCTAGATTCTAAAGGGGGTGGTCTAGATTGCCCCATAAATTTCAACATTCACCTTTGCACATTGAAAATGGAGGGAGTGACAAATTCTCCATTCAAACAACATTATGCTGAAAAGTAAAATCTTGGTATCATGAAAATACACCCATATTTACGGTTAAGATGTATACTGTTCCAATTTTGCCCTAGCAAGAAGCTGACTGATCACTTTGTTGACAGGAAAACAGCTAAATTTTGTCATGGTGACAAAGGGCATGATTTGTTTCATTTAGATCTTTCCATAAAGGAGTTTTCAAAAGAATGACACAGATCAGCTGTTGAGGTATAAATTAAGAACTCTACCATCTCAGTAAAGATTGTGGATTGGTGAAAGCAGCTTGCCTTGTCATTCTGTTTTCATAGAATCATAGAATTATAGAATCATAGTGTTGGAATAGACCAACTCTATGATTCTATGATTCTATGATTTTGTTGCCTAAACAAAACCATTCATTGCATACTAATAGTGCTTTTGAGGGTTCCTGCTATTAAAAACAACATGGCCTGCAACTACACTGCAGAATTAATACAGTTTAACACTGTTTTAACTACCATGGCTTAATGCTATAGAATTCTGAGGTTTTTAGTTTTGTGAGATATTTGGCTTTCTCTGTCAAAATGCTATGGGGTCACAACAAACTACACATCTCAGGACTCCATAGATGGAGCCATGACTTTTAATTCTGCAGTGTAACATCAGCTCTAGATTCAAAAGTTAAATGCATGTGTAACTCGTACCAGATTGGTTTGGCTCAGTGTGTAAGGCAACCCTAGGAAACGGACAGTATTTGTTCAGTTCAGGGACTTCAGGGACAGTTCAGGGAAGAGGAGCTGCAGTTGTCATGGCTAAGGGGTAAGCTCTCTTCATATTTGCATTTTAAGGTTATTAGTATGTAACAAAGGTGGTATGTGTAAATTCTATTTTGAATTTGAATATATATTATTTTTAAATAATAATAATAATAATAATAATAATAATAATAATAATTTGCTTTAGGGTTTTAATACAGCATAAATTGAATCTTACAATCATGTTCTTCATTGGCACTTCACTGGATGTGTCTTTATGGACAGTACATATGTGTTGTATTATGTGTGTGTGTGTCTATGGCGAGAGAGAGAGAGAGAGAGAGATTGTAATTGTGTTTGCAATATTTAATTATAGGTGGACAAGCAGAACCCAGAGAGAAGAACATATACAACAAAGCAAGGCTGTGAAACAAAATATAAATCATCATTTTCTATATCAGGAATTGGAAAACACTGGCCTCCAAATATTTTGATGAAAAACTCCCACAATACCTTACTATTAGTTGTACTGACTGGTGATTTGAGGAGTTAAAGTACAAAATATCTGATGGTCCATTGCAACCCAATTCCCGATATAGAATGTGCTGCTCTGTATCGAAATGTTAAGGCTATGAAAAGAAAAAAGTAAAACAGCAAGCAAAGAAGCAATTTCTGCTGTTTACATTTATTAGTGATTTAATATGCTCATTGCAGAATCGGGGTGAAAGAAGGGTTACTTGTTTGGACGACAGCTCCTGAAAGTCATTGTCTAGAAAAGTACATTTTCTAAGCTCTGATGTATGGCTACAGTGGCAGCAAGAACAGATTGTTTTCTATGGCTTCAGTCTCTTTCTCTATATTGTTTTGGCCTTGTGATGGAATGGGCTGATGATGCTGTCATATTTTCAGGGTCATTGACATCTTCAAAGCTGAGTTCTGTTCATACTATGACTGTTTAATAAAATGAAGGAAACATGAAAACATATTAAAATTCCATTACTGCCTAGGAAATTAGGCAAAATATGTTAACTGACCCAAAACAGATGGGCACTAAGGGGCGCCTTCGTCACGCGTTAGGGTTACCTCAGGGTGATGCTTATACACACCCCACAACCCAGATGTGATGGGGGCATCATCACTGCACGGTGCCATTTACATGGCATATGCAGTGATGAAGTCACAGTTGCAAAGCGTCTATACAGCGTTGCACAGCTGTGACATTCTGAAAGTGCCAGCAGAGCTTTTTGCATCACAACTGAGACACAAAAAGGTGCTGGGTTTCCACATCCTTTTCTTTACTGTGCACCGTTGCCGCTCTGTGTAATTGCTGCGGCAATGGTGCACAGTAAAAAGAGAAGGCTGCAGACCGCTCTTTTTGGATGGTCTTTAAAGCCTCATAATTATACATTAAAACACTGAACATCTACAAAAATATAACAAACTGGCCATCACATCTGGATCATACAGTATGTTCATAGAACAAACTTCTTCTGCATCATGCATGTACCTGCACAATGAAGTGGAATACTTGCTTCAGTTAAGTAAGTAAAGATACTAGCTTTTTGTAAGTAGAAGACGATGGAAGAAGTTTTTTGTCCTACAGAGATGAATTACGTATTTGCATCAGGGTCCCCTCAGGGCTTCAGTGAGATATTTGGCCAGAATCCTCATGTAAAAAGGAGAGATGCAGACAATATAGAAAATAAAAAAATAGTAATGGAAAAGATGAAAATGTTTAGGCATATATGACTATTTTTTTAAAAAATGATTCACTATGTGTACAAGAATAGATTATTCCTGTGAGTAGAAGAGAAGGATGAAACTGGTGCTTTTCTGAATAGAAAAGTGTTTTAGTATTTTCTTGTGTAGTCAAAGGCCACACAAGAATCTCAGCTCTTCAAGAGCTTATTAATATGGTGTAAGTGTTACTTTGATTGCCTTAGGCAACAGGGTGGTTTGTGTTTTCCATGTCTAAGAGTTCTGTGTTGATATCAATAAAAAGTGTGACTGGTATTGGTCACAACTAGGTACATGTTACAGGGAGATGAAAACTGAGAGACAAGCAAGAATGTGGAAGCAGAAATAGAAGTTCATTGTTAACAGCTGAAAAGAACAGCCAAAATTCTTAACACTTCTAATTTTGTTGTATGGGACGAGGTAAAGCTACTACATGGTGAAGCTATTGGGGGCATGGAACAAAATCTCCTCTCCCAAATAAAATTAAATTACTTTAGGGGTCATCAGATTAAGCCCAATTCCTGCTCCCCCTAACTATTTTTTCTGGTAAACAGAAGTCTTGGGTGATATCAATGATGTAGAAATGTTAATAAAAGGACTGATCCTTATATGTTTCTGTGTTTCCCAATACCTTCACGATAAGATTTTTTTCCATTTTATGTTTTCTTCCAGTTATAGATCTGACAGCTGTTTGTGGAAATGCTTTTGAAAGATACTACTAATATTTCTTAGGTCAGCAAGAAATAATGTTTTGTCTTTTTCCTGGGGCTTTTCTTATGGCAGTCTGATGGGTTTCATATCCCCCCCCCTTTCCCCATAATGTATATGACATCAATAGGTGAAACTACAAAAGTCATATTGACAAACAGAATATTTTAGGATTTTTTGTTGTTGTTGTTGAAATAAATTGTCAATATTCACATTTTTTCTAGGGATAAAAATACTGTGTTAGATAAACATTAAAATGAATTCCTGGCCATGTTCTCATTTGCATAGTATACATCTTTAGTTGTTGCAAATCTTTGCTTTTTAAACCCCCAAATCAAACCATAAACAACCTAACTGTTCTCATCCCACCAATTTTTACCAGAGTTAACAGTGGTGTTTGACAGAAGCACCAAGCTGAACTCAACCATGTAGAATCTCAGTAAGCTCTCTGCATTATATATATGCATTCTGAAATATTAATTGTCTTCAAAGAAAAATTGTTTCTACTCTTTTGCAGTGTTTCATAGGAATGTATTTATTGAAGTGTACACTATCCCTTCTTGAATTATTTTCCATCTAATACACTCTACCATGTAAAAACACAGTTCATCTTTAATTATTTGCATTTAATGAACTGATGTTATTGGTACAATGTGTTAATGGCCCATTATAGGCTGCTGTTTCCCTGAAAATCCATGATATTGGTTCACATTTGGCTTGAAAGGTGACAACTGATGGTCTAGGCTGGCAGAAGTTTACTTTTCTAGTGCCCATAAATTCTCTTTCTTCTCACCCAGTTTACACACATACACAGAGAGAGAGAGAGAGAGATTTTCATAGCGTGCCGAAGGGGTGCCATATAGCCATGCCACTGCAGCTACAGCACCCTTTTGAGGGTGCAAAACGGATTGCACCCTCAGAAGGCTGGATCAGAGTCATGGCGTGAATTGCCATGGCTCCAATCTAGTACAAAAAGGGGTGGCTGCAGTCCCAGAGGTGATAACCTAGTAAGGATGATTTTTTTCCTAATAATGGTTGGAAAAGATGGTAGGGGAAAAATAAAGAGATGGTTTGACTCAGTAATGGAAACCATAGGCCACAGTTTGCAAACATTGAGCATGGCCCCAAAACACACGGCAGAAATAACTGCCATGGTTCAGTGCTAGGGAATCCTGGGAATTATAGTTTATTCCCAGAGCTCTCTGACAGAGAAGACTAAATGTCTCATAAAACTGCAGCTCCCAGAATTCCCTAGCATTGAGCCAGGGCAGTTAAACCAGTCTCAAACCCATACCTGTTAATAACAGGAAGGTTTTGAGACATCTCTCATTCATAAGATTACCATGTCAAAACCTGTTTGAGGGTGCACAACAACAACAACAACAACAACAACAACAACACAATTCAGAACAGTTTCTGGGATCTATTACATTCCAGAAACTAAAAACAAGTCATCTTGAGGTCTCTGTGCTGCAAAAAGAAATCTTCAACAAATTACAATAGTATGATTATTGTGTATGAAACCTCTGTAATCCTTCTTCCTGACTATAGAAATCAAACTATTTTTTTCCTTGTGGGTCCAGTGTTGTGCTTTTATCCTCCATTGTTTGAAGTCTGTCATTCATTGTTGAGCAATTTACAGTGAATTACAAGGATCCAGTAGTCACATATGCACCAGGATTCTGGCTTATTTTGAGCTGATAAAGGCAGACCATTCATGCTACCTTTGCTCTGCCTCTATAGCAGGGGTGGAAATCGGGTGGCCCATGGGCTTCATATGAACCTAGGAGGTTCAGTGTAGAACTTGGGATGCCAACTCAATCTCAAATGCCATTTATCCCCTCTGTATTTTTTGATACCCAACCATGAAATAAAGAGACCAGACACGTAAATTGGATGTATAAAGGGCTATTTATTTGACCTACATCCTATTTAAATCTAAGAACTTGAACTTCAACCTTAAATGTCAAACTGTGAAAGAATGATTAAAGTGAAAGCCTGGTGTGGGTCCAGCTGAAACCAGGTGTCAATCCTAGACCTCCTCTTCAGCCTTCCCTTTGGGCTCAAACACCGAGCCCTGAAGTAACTCCTATGATTCAGATTGCATCCTCAGCCATTCCTAGGAAGGTAAATTTAAGGCGGTCTTCCCCAAACTCCCTCAAATTTGTAAACCCCCATGTCTACCACAAAGGCAGGTTCTTTCACAACTGCACGTCCCTTGATGTGTACAAGCTGTTCAAGGGCCTAACTTTTAACCACAAAGGGGTGCCAATGGTGCATACCAACCAATTCTTTAACCCCATATGGGCCAGTGAAACCTATTTAACAGCCAGCCATAGCCAATTTCCAGTCCCTTCATAGAATATGGGGTAGCCCCCCAAACAAACAAACAAACAGGAAAAGGGGAGAAAATGCCTACCCAAAGCGACCAACAAATTTCACACTGCATTTAGGGCTGGTGGGTGGGCTGTGCCATTGAAAAGAGACAAGATGGCGGGGGGTTAGAGTTAGGGTTAACCCTACATGGCCCAGGCCCATCTTACCTCAGGGACCGCCTTTTCCCATATGAACCCCCCACACACACACACACTTTTGTCCTCTAGGGGGAACCTGTTACAACCTATGAAAACTAGGCTGCCACAGACCTCCCAGAGGACTTTCTCAGCTACCGCTCCCAAGCTTTGGAATGGCCTGCTGGACAAGATGCGTCTTATTACACCATTGACTAGTTTCAAAAAGGCTTTAAAGACACATCTCTTCCGGCAGGCCTTTCCTTGAAAAAGAATAGATAAAACATCAATTCCCGGCTCTGAAACTGAAACTGGGTAGATAACCTTAGTTGTCCCCTTTGTTTAATTTCTGTGATTTCATCTATTGCATATTTCTACAAGAACTGTTCATGAGATTGCACTTTGTTTTAATTGCTACTGATTTTAATTTTAACTGACGTTGATTTTAATACTTGCTGGTTTAATTCAATTTTAAGGGAGGTGGTTGGGAAGGGTATGATTGTTGTTTTACTCTGTACTATTTAACATTGCTGTACCCCACTCCGATTACTTGCTAGAGGAGCAGGTTATAAAGAAACATTATTATTATTATTATTATTATTATTATTATTATTTCCTTTTATTGTCCTTTTAAAAAATGTTTTAATTGTACTGTATTAAATGCTGCGAAGCCGCTCTGTGTCCCAGTCCTGGGAAAAAAGCGGAATACAAATAATAATAATAGTAATAATAATAATAATAATAATAATAATAATGATACCACGCCCCCCCCATCACATGCTTCAGTTTAGTCCATTGGACCCTGCTTATATTTGAAAATCCTGGTCGCATCATGGAGGGTATCAAAGCCCCACCCGCCCTCAATGGCTCTGCCAATCATCCTTGTGTGAATTAAAGCCAGAAGAAAAGTTTGAGGAGAACATTGAAAAATATTTAAAACTGTTTAAAATATGTTGTTTTGGCTGGTCCTCTATTCCAAAGGATTGGCATTTAGACCTTAAAGATAGTCCAGACATGATGTAATACAATATCATTTCAAGTGAATACAATGAGACCCAGTGAAAGAGGGGACTATAGCGTTCACCCTTTCACTGAGTAACATTGGGCCACTTAGTTTCTTTCATACTGAATTACAACACAAAGTGGTTGGGAAGATAAAGTGAGGATGAGGAGACCCATTTCTACTACTTTTAATTTATGAGAGGAAAGGTGTGATATACATGTTTTTAAAAAGAAGTTCATTTGTATGTGCTTTATATTACACTGCTGAGTTTAATAGTGTCAGTGCAAATGATTTTATTTTATTTTATTTTGTAAATGAAGTTCAGGAGCAGCTAGCAACGTTTCAGAGTTGGAGCTGTGTGAGGCTACCTAGTTTGATTAACTTTAACACACAGGGGAAAGGAAAGCCTCATTTTGTGCATGGATAAACAAAGTCAAAATCACATAAAAGAATAGTACAATAAATTTTAATTAAACTTATGTTATTGAACATGAAAATAATAGATTACTATCTTAATACACAGAACACACTTAAGAAAACCTTTCATTTGAAAGAAAGCATGCTGTAGCAAGTTATTTTGAAAGATGTTAAGTTTGGGGGCTGTTGGGTTTTCTTGTTTTTTTCTTTTGGTATAAAAGAGTTAGTTTTTTTTGTGATTCAAACTGTTAATCCTCCTTCCACCTCATAACAAAACAATTTACTCAGAGCTTCTGTTTGCAAGATTATAGTAAAATATATGTTTTTCATCTTTCTGGAACACAAAGAAGATATTGTAGAGCTGTGTTTTGTACTGATAGTTTGCTGGCTAGTATATAGATAATGTTTTCAGTTCTTAAAATAAACAGTTAAGAAAGAGAGAAAAAAAGAGTAGCACTGGGCAAAAGAAGACGTGCCCACTCTTGTAATTCATGGGGAAAACAATTTGGCAGAGAAGTAAAGCATGAGATAGAAAATTAGATCATAGCAACTAGAAAATCATTTGAAAAATAAAATAGTTTAATGGCCCGCAATAGATAACAGGATAAAATACTATGCAGAATGCCTTTAAAATACTTTCACAATCACATTAGCACCATATATGCCCTGACAAAGTCTGTGACCCGTATTACTTATTACATCCCACTATATTCCTGAGAGGCTTTCTTGTTTTCTGTCTATTCCAACTAGCACCACTGCTGTTGCTCCTGCTGCTGTTGCTGCTGCTACTACTACTACTACTACAACTAACATCAACAACAGGGATGGAAAAATATTCAAAAAATGGTTAAAATTTGAGAATCCCAATTGGAAGAATCCTAGTTGGGAGGAAATCTTTGCAGTCTGGAACATATTTTGTGCATAAATAAATAAAGCATATTCGGTGAAGACAATAACTTTTTTGCAGCAAGGAGGAAAAAAATGGTAAAATCATCTGTTTTGCCTAAGAGAAGGAAATTTTAAAAGATTTACAGCAGCAACAACAACAACATGAATAATTCTCAAACTTGTAAACATGTCAGGGTACATAACTGGTGGGCTGTATTTGCTTTTGGGGACTCTTGGCCTAAATTCTGCTTTAGTCCTGACTGGAGTAGAACTTTGAATCTATTGGGTTTATCTATATGGTGGCTTACCATTTAAGAACTGATGGATACAGGGATGAAATCCTTCCCTAAAGACTTTATCACATAGAGCTTTTAAAGCACCATAAAAGTTTAATAATAGTGCCTTTGGCAATATCTATCACTCAGTAAGTGTCTCACTTTTGCCATTGCGTTGTCTTTCAATTGTTGTTAGCCTACACCTTGCCATTGACAGGGAACATCTGTCAATAAGCTCCCAATCGTGCTAGTTATAAGGTGCAGTAAATCATTCTGTTGTAGTTCAGGAATTTTGCGGTCACGTGGTGTCAGAATCCCCTCATTCCTTCCTCCTCTCTCTCTCTGCTATTCCAGACAGCCACTTTTTAAACACTTTATTTTGACTTATATTCACAAAACTCAGCAACAGTCCATTCATGCTAATGGAGGGATGTGTGGTAAGAAGTGCTCTCAAAATATTGTGTATGCACTTCCCTTCATTAACTTGATTATAGTGAGAACATGGGTGGTCATAGCTACCCCAGATTTCCTGACTAATAACATACATGTGCTGGGTGTGGTTGACCAGTGGGATCATTTGGAGTGCTTAAGACAACATTGAATGTTGCAAGAAGCAGGAGATACTTCAGCATGAAATGTTATTGGTCTAGGCAAACTAGCAGGTGGCACTGTAAGGTCATTGAACTAGAGAGTCTATGATCCAAGCCACACATGAACATGTAAAGCAAAGTTTGGGGTACTGAGTGGGACCCAGCTTCACAGTATTTTCATATCATTTATGATCCTTGCAATCATACAGTTTCCATTAACCTAGTTACAACGCTGAAGCTTGTTTCATTTATGGCAAGGGTTGGCAAAATACAGCACAACCATATTTCACTGTAATGCAACCCCAGAATTCCTCTCCTTTGTATATGTTGGCTACAGATAATGGAGATTGTAGTCCAATACTATCTGGAGGGCCACACCTTGCCCACCCTTGATTTAACACTTATTATTATAGTAAGAACAAAAAAATTTCAGTAGATAAACCAGCAAGGAACCTGATGTAATCAACATCTTGTGTGCCAGATTTCAAGGATCTCTAAACTACAGTCAATATTTAAAATTAGATTTGTTTTCAAATGGGTGAAATGCACTTCTAATTTCAGTTATGACTAGTTCATTACTAAGCATGTTCAATATCAAAACAATTGCAAATTAATCCCTATATGAATCTATGCTAGTAATTCAAGCTTTGAACACAGCAAAATACAAAGAAGGGGGGAAAAATCATATGGTTAAAACATCTGCAATGAAATCCTCTTGGTCACATTTTTTAGTCTATGAAAATACACAAAATGATATACCTATGTTGAGTCTGGTAGTAATGGCATTACCAGTTGTTTTTAAAATACAGTTTTAAAATTTCAGTCAGTGTTCACGGAAAGGAACCGTACTTGTCTTCTGATATAATATTTATTGACATTGTGGCTGTAATCCAAGGACTTTTCTCTTTGTCTTAACTAATGAAGACCAAACAGAGTCACCCACAAGAGACAACGCAGGTAGCATGCCCTTGAGAGATGGATATGCTGACAGTACATATTATTAAATTAGGTTTCTGTCAATTTATGCCTTTATAGCTTATTTTGCAATATGTCCAAGGTCCGTGGAGTAGCAGAGGGAAATCACACCTTAATAAAGTTAATTATTAAAGGCTGGAAAACATTTTTAAAAGCACACTTTAAGATGGGTTTTAAAATCCTTTTATGTTAACGGGGGGGGGGGGTGGAAACAAGGGTACAGTGGGGTCAACATTTTAGTCATTTGCAAAAAAAGATGCAGTAGACCCTGCTTTAGTAGGAAACTTTGGGAAAAGAAAAGGGTCATTTCCAGACCTCTCCTGCTGAAGAAGAGTCATTTAGCCTTGTGACCAATTCAAAGTACCCATTAAAGCACTGTCATTCCACTTTAGCTTGACATGGCTCCATCCTACATAATCCTGGGGATTATAATTTATGAGGAACTAGAGCTCTCTTACTGAGAATTCTAAATGTACCTCCCTAAAATGCCAATCCCAAGATTTCATAGGAGGTAACCATAACTGTTAAGCTGAATAACAGTGTACTGTGGGCCCTTGGTATCTGCTGGGTTTGGTTCTAGGGACCTTCCTGAATAACAAAATCTGAGGATGCTTAAGTCCCATTAAATACAATGGAACAGTAAAATGGTGTTCCTTATATAAAATGGCAAAATAAAGGCTTGTTTTTTGCCATTTATATATATATATATTTTAATATTTGCAGGCCATGTATGCTTGAATGTGTCAAAAAAGAATCCATGGATGCAGAGGATCAACTGTATATTTCTGTAGTGTAAATGGGCCTCCCATTGTCTTGTTGAATCCCCATATCCTGGCATTGGCCAGCCTAACTCACCTGGAACAACCTTCCTGTCTATATATCCTTCTCAAGCCTCATAGCTTTTAAGGAAAGTGGACAGGAGAAGGAGGCCAACTTTCCACAGGCCATACATACACCTGATTATGCTAGGTGCTTCCCTTCCATTTCTCTTTCTAAACGACAACTGGAAATGGCATTGCCTCACTTTTTTGAGGTTTTGAAACATAAATAAAAGTAAAACAAGAGGTTTGAGAGGTGTTGGGTCATTTTGAGGGTAGCTGTGCAATCTGGGGAGAGCTCTGGGTGTAAAATATTGTAGCTTTTTTTTAAAGACAGGTTTCAGGGAAGTTTTGTGGGACTGGTTAGGAGACTTCAGAATCCCAGAAGTGGAGTCTTTGAGCTGCATTTAACCTGTGAGATGCATTTTCCCTACTACTGTATTAAGAGGTTCATATAGCTGCAGTCTCAGTCTCTGGACCTTTGCCACAGAGCTTGGCAAACCGGTTTGGAAAAAGGGGTTTTTTGTTGTTTGTTTGTTGTTGTTGTTTGCATGGGTGTTAGAGGTTGAGGGTGGAGCCCAGAGTCCTCTTTCAGTGCCTACTGAAGACTACTGAACATGGACAGTGAGGAGCTGCTGCAGTGACCTGGTATGGTTGTGTTCTTGCCAATACATGTAGGTAACTTCACCTACACTAAGTTCAAGTTGGTAGCCCTGTTGGATGAGAAAGTCCAGCAGCTGGAAGCCCAGATATGAACACTTCACGATATTAGGAGCAAGAGGTTTTCCTGGACAGAGTGGAATGGATTGTCCGGGATAGGAAACACACAGAGGAAATTTCTGGGGAGGAGGTCAGTTCCCATAAACAGCAGGTGTATAGTTGGAAGAATGTGAAGAGTAGAAGTAGGGAAGCCAGCTACCATTCTGTGAGTTTACAGCTATAGAACCAATTTGAAGCTCAGGAAACCTTGGTAGAATCAGCATAGGGAATAGTTGCTGCTAATCCGCTGAGGAGGCATGTAGTCAATGTGGGGGACTCCTTGCTGAGAGGTACAGAAACAGTGGTTTGTGGCCGCACAAGATGTCTGAGGAGGTGTTTTGTCTCCCTGGGGCAAAAATCTGTGATGTGACAGTGAGGCTGACAAGACTTGTCAAGCATACTGACTATTATACCTTCCTTTTGGTCCACATGGGAATAAATGATACTTCAAGGAACAGCCTTCAGAATATCATAAGGGATTATGAGGCTCTGGATAGGAAGATGGATACTCAGGTTGTCATCTAATCTCTTCTCCCAATTGAAGGACATGATCCAAAAAAGGAAAGGAAAATAGCAGTGGTGAACAACTGGCTCTACAGATGGTGCCACCGAGAACCATTTGGATTCTTGGACCATGCCCTGTGGTTTCAGGAGGGGGGACTTCTGGCAAGGGATGGACTGTACCTCACATCAGTTGGCAAAAACATTGAAGTTTACCACAATTCTGCCTGGGCTGGTCTGAGAATGGTCCAGCAGGGGGATGGAATGAGTGAGGGATGTATTTCATCACACACAGGAAGTCCCTCACTCATTCTGTTCCCCCTCCATTCTGTTCCCAATCCATCCCAGAAGAAGGAATTTTTGAGAACTGCTCTGAACTGTTCTCCAAATTCCCCTCCTCTGGGACAGATTAGGAAAGGAGGGTGAACAGAATGCAATAAGTGGGGACTCTATGCGTGCACTCATTCTGGAACTGTTCTGGAACCGATCTCCAGGCAGGAGTGTGATAAGCTTCATTTTTGCAAACAGACGCAAAGATTTGACCAGGAGGGATTTAACTGAGTTATGTGGGGAGGCAGACAATATTCTAGAGGGAACAAATTCATCAAGGGCTGAGGATAATAGCCAAACAGTTATACAACAATATATATTTATTGTTGTAAACCTCTCAGATTCCTAATGATTGGACAGGCTAAAATAAATAATTTATTATTATTATTATTATTATTTATTATAGAGAGAACAAAGGAAACAACAATGGAAGGGAAAAAATGTTACATGGCGGGGGGGGGGATGTCCCATGATCTTAGATGTCTCTACACTAATGCACAAAGCATTGGAAATAACCAAGAGGAATTTGAAGTTGTAGCACAGCAAACCAGATACAATGTAATCACTGAAACCTGGTGGAATGAGTCTCATGATTGGAATGCAATAATAAAGGGTTATAAGCTTTTTAAAGACAAATAGGCTAAATAAGAAAGGAGGAGGGGTAGCATTATATGTCATGGGTGTTTACACACGTGAAGAGATCCAGGACTGAAATCCTAGAAGGCAGGTGGAAAGCATCTGGAGAAAAATTAAAAGGGAGGGAAACAAAGGCATGTTATTGTGGGAGTCTACTACAAACCCCCAAATCAAACCAACAGCTCTAACTGTAAGAGTTGTTTGACAGTGAAATACACTGCCTTGGAGTGTGATGGAGTCTTCTTCAGAGGTTTTTAAACAAAGGCTGGATAGCCATCTGTCAGGGATACATTCATTGCATATTCCTGCCTGGCAAGGGGTTGGACTTGATGACCCTTGAAGTCTCTTCCATGAATCTCTATGATTCTATGATTCCATGAATTGAGTTTGGCCCCAAAAGATGTTCTCTGGATCAGTCTATGGGGCTTTACAGACTGTCCAAAAAGGGAAGTCTGTAGGAGCTCCTTTGAGCGATGTATTGGGGCCAGGGCAGCCTCACCGGCAATCCCAAAGGCCCCAATCCGCTGCTGCTCCAGGCCACGGAGAAGGGGAAAAACACCCATTCTCCATGGCCTGGAAAGTGCTGTCCTTGGGGCTTCATGCCCCAAGGACAGCCCGACCGGCAGAGGCAAGGGAAAAGGGGGGGCCCCTTTTCCCTGCCTTCATTCCCACGCCAATGTGGTTGCCGTGGGAACGAAGCGCTTCCTGGAAAGGAGCTCCATTTTGGAGCTGCTTTCTGCACCTCAGAAAGGGTGCAGTAGATGCCCTCCAGCGGCACCATGACGTCAGGTGCGTGCTGCTCTGTGTAAATGTGGCACGCACCATGATGTCATCGGTGCATGCACATATGGACAGCATGCTTTAAAAATTGTGCTGTCCACACGCGCTAGGGCTGGTGAGCATGCAGATGCTGCATGCTCCCCAGCCCTATTCACTCTGCAGAGATGGCCCTATTGGGCCGTCTGTAAAGGCCCTATGAGTCCTGAAGTTCTAGTTGAGAATCCCTTTCAACCTTAGGTGCTCACGAGACCTGCTATTGTTTTGAAATATAGTTATTTTTCAAGGTGCTACAAGATCTCTTTGCCTATATCAATCAGGGTTTACATTGCCAATTTGGCCATAGTGTAAATATCTGAATGCAGACTTGCATTACACTGAGCAACATACTTATCCCAGCTTACTGAAAAGCCACTGAATATGCCCCACATACCAATCCATGCTCCACAGCAAGTGGGCAGGCTCGGAGGAGTATCTGGCTATGCCTCAAAACCAGATATGAAATGAGCACAGCATCACTAAGAGCCATGGATGACCCCATCAGATCCCTGTGCAGATGCCACCATGCAGATGTTTCTAACAGAATTATTTTCTTATGTCTCTTTTATGGAAGTCAACGTCTCAATATTCCTCCCAACTATCCCACAGCTCCTTTAAATAATTACACACTGTCCAAGATCCGAGAGAACTTCCAGTGGATTGTAAATGCACACCTTTGTGCTTAGCAAGTGGAGGTAGCTTATTCCTTACATGGGCATTTTAAAGTTTCTGGGTGCTGTTTCACCTCATCTTGGTCATTTATTTTCCAAAGGGGTCAACTCAGGTGTTGTTGAGATACGTTTACACGTTCAGAGAAGAAGTAGCCTTCACCCTTCCTACTAAAAGAGTGAAGTTTGCTTCCTCTTCCCCAGGTCTGTAAAGGTAACCAACTATGGTAACCTGTCAAGGTAACCTCCCCAACATCTGCCAGTGAAGAAGACTTGGCTGAGAGAGTGTTTGTTTGCCCTACCTCCACCTGGGCTACTCCCATGCCTTGGCTCCTGGGCTTAAGGAAGAGTCTTGTCTCCCCCCCCCCACACACACACACACTTTTTTTCTTTTCTTTTCTTTTTAGATTGTGTATAGTTCAAATTGTTTTAGGGTTGGGATGGGGGTTGACAATGGAGATTATCTTTTTACTTGTTTTGATATGTTAATTGTTATGTATTTTGCTTTGTTAATTTTATTTTTTGTTATAATTACTATGTATTTTTGTTGTTGTTATAACTGCCATGTATTTTTGCTAGGTTAGTTGTTATTCTCTTTTGTACCCCACCCCGATTGCTCGTTCGGAGGGGCAGGCTAGAAATAAAACGTACGATTATTGTTGTTGTTGTTGTTTGTTGTTGTTGTTGAACTTCAGCTATCTTTGCATACCCAGGGCATGGATTTTATATAAAAAGATACTGCATACCTCCTTGCACAATCGTTAATATAGTACATACATTGGCATGACTGGGGCTTATGACAGTGAAAGTCACAAATAGAATTTCTTGCATTCTTTCTAGGTTTACTCATTCTTCCTAAAACAAACAAACAAACAAACAAAAACAATATTAATGCACCATGCTTTAGGAAAGCATGAACACTGATAGTGGTATGCATTTTAGGGACATTTAGATTACTAACAATACTCCGTACAGTGACATATTTTATTTGATTACAATGTGACAAATCTGTATATAGATCAACACATTTAAGAATCTATTGCACAGGGGTTCCAGGGACCAGTCTGAGAACAGAATGCAAGGGGCCTGGAATGAGTGGCAGATGAGTGGGAGACACATTTTACCTCACACACAAGTCGCTCACACCTTCCATTCCATTCCCTATCCATTCCCAGACTGTTCCAGAGGAGGATATTTTTGAGAACTCTTTAAAATAGTTCTCAAAAATCTCCTCCTCACTGCGATGGACTGGGAACAGAAGGGCAGGGAACAGAATGAGTGAGGGACTTGTGTGTGTTCTAAAATGCATCCTCCACTCATTCTGTTCCCTTCTGGCCCCTTCCATTTCATTTTCAGACCCCTGTGTGATAAACCCCTTAGATTTGACAAACACTATCTTCTGAAAAAAATGCAATCAAATCATATGTTATTGTACACTGACTGTGTGGTTCTATATGTGTTTATTCAGAATTTACAACTACTTTGCTGAATTGAACTTACTTCCAAGCATATTATGTCACTGTTGTTTCTTCTTTCTTTCTGTCTTTCGTTTTTCTCTTTCTTTCTATCTTTCTTGTTTGTTTGTTTTTTAAATTATGTAGTAGCATATGTCAATCTTCTGAGTATGCTGCTCATCCATTTCAGCTAACCACTTTAAGCTGTACTTCCATAACATTCATAGTTGTGATGCAGAACTTATTCAGATATTTGGAGAAAGACCTGGAACAAATATAATTTTCTGTCAATCAATGAAAATATTTTTTTTTTAAAAAAAATAAAATAAAAAACCTAGTATACTATCATGAGAATGCTATGTACATGTTTAGCCTGATTCTGTGAGGTCTAGGACTGTGGGGGAGGAGATTGCAGCATACACTCTTCTTGTTTCCAGCTTTTCCCACATATATACAGAAGGACTGCACCCATCCCATCTTGAGATGGAAGTCTGAAACAGAATTCCAGTCATGGGTTTTGTTTTGTTTTTTAATGTCAGTAGAAGACTCTGTGCAATTGGGAACCCTGATAAAACCTCAAAATGGTTGTAGAAAAATCTCAATCTCTTTCACCAGTCAACACACAAGAAGGTGAGGGACTGCATAGGCAAGGATAGAGATATGTTTCCTCTGTGCATGTTTAGCTCTCATATGCACAGCCTAGATACCTGCAAAAGGTTGAGGCATGAGAGAATAGTAGTTCCCTTCCATTTCCATGGACTGATAACAGATACTGTTTTTCCTTGGTTCTATTTTTTTCACCCTGGTCTCTTTCTAAACATCTATGAGAGCCCCAGAGGTAATGAGCTTTTTAGCTGCTGAAGTGATTTGAAATGCTGTTGCTGAAGTATTTGGGGTACCAACAGTGATATGTGATGTGATTCAGAAGCTGAACATGCCAGCTTTCACAGGTGTAGAGCAATACTTGCATAAACAGAACTCAGATCCAATCCAAACAAATCTGAAAAAGATGCTTGGGAACTGTACTTCATTCTGGCATGATGAGGGATGGGGGCATGGAATAATCAGTGTAAAATAAGACCTTCATCACATAGGTAATATATTCCATTATTGCTCAAAATAGGAATTGAAGGTAGCATGTAGAGTCAGCAAGTCCTGGTAGGTGCTAGCTGAGCCAAATGAGTAAAATTAAAAGTATCAGCATTTTCCTCAGGAACAGAAACAAACATGTGACATTATACTGGAAGAGTAACATTTTAAATTTGACAGTTACCGTACATGGAACTTTCACTTGCCAACAATAAAAGCTTCAAAGATGTGATGCTTCTTTCACTTTCCTTGGAGCTACTAATTGCTGCAATATCTAAACTGGATTTTAGAGCCTGGAGCACTAATGTGCATTTTCTTTTCCCTTTTCTTATTACAGCAAGAGTGGAGGAACATTTTAAAAAGAGACGGGTGGGAGGGAGAAAAAGCTCTCAGCATCTTAGGAGAAAGCATTCAGTACTGAAATAGCTCATGTGATGATTTCTTATTTAAGAAGTGCTTTTTCCAAGTTGTAAAAATTCATCTTAAAAATCATTGCAAATATCTTCAAAACCAGAATAACTTCACACTCACTCTGTTGCATTTAACCAGGCTATGTAATGATTGTAAATTTACTTTTAAGACAAATATAATGATACACTGATGTCATCCATAAAGAAGCAAACAGAGCACCAGCCTACCACTGCATTGTCAGCCACAGCATCAATCACTGCTTAGTTCCAGATTGCTTCAACATGTCATCACATTCATTTATCTTAAAAGTAACTTGTGTCTTAAAATAACTCCTTCAAACTCTGCTAGTGTGTGTCTTTGTGATTGTGTGTGAGAGAGCTGTGGGCAGGGGGAAAAGTGTGTGATATATATTGATTGGTAGCACAAGGCAGGTGGAGTTATACTGTGAAATCAGTACACTTTTAATATATGCAAATCTAATGGGCCCACTTGTTTCCTACTGGAAGACTGTTCAACCTTAGTCATAAACTATGGAGAGTGATTGTTTTTTTCTTTCTCACTTGCCCAGAAGCCATGCCAGTCCCTCCAATTTTACTACCCCACTGGGTGATACCATCTTCTTGGTCTGCGCCCCCCGAAGCCCCCTAGTGATGCTTCTGCATCTCTCCAAGCTCCCAATTCAGTGACAGAGCAAAATTTTGTTATGATCAGCATTCCTGGACACTGTGTGACTTCATTTTGAGATCTTATGCCATGATCTTGTGATACATGCTGGGAATCTTATATATTATCTACTCTGGGCCTCAGGAATAATATATTATACAAATAAATTACATTATTTCTAGATATACTCATTTATTTGTGTCATTCTCAGGGATGTCTTGTAACATCTAAATGACATGCTGTTGTACGTTTTTGGTATATACAATTTGCATTTGAGCTACACGATGTCTCAAACTCAGAAAAGTGAGGGGGTGAAATGCCCATTAGAAGCAATAATCTTTTTGTCCAACAAAAATACTTTTAAAAAGTCATTGGTGTTTCACTTAAAGCTTGGAATGTTTCATCTGACAGCTTTTTAAATGAATGGAGAAAAGGTAAGACTTTCCCTACCAGTACAATATGAAATTTGATTATAAGGGGTTATATTTAAGACAAAAACAATGTTCATATTATTGAACATAGATTCAAAATGGAGTATGGCCACCCACCCAACGATCCTGACTCAGACATATAATAGATCCCTAATAATGCAGCGTGGTATAGAGGTTAGACTGTGATTAGAGAGATCAGATTTAAATACTCACTTGGTCATGAGGCTCACTGGGTGATCTTGGGCTCATCGATGGCTACTTCTTTTGGGTGTTGTCTATATAACTATAGAGAAGAGAATATTGTATACCACCTTGAGCTCCTTAGATGAGAGGTGATATAAATATGTAAAACCAAATATGTAGCTACAATTTGAACACACTTGAAACAGATAGCCCAGATGGAGTGGTGTGTGGCTGCTCTGGCACTGTTTGCACCACGGCCATAGCAACTGTATGTGGCAAGCTACAGTCCTAAAGTGGGTCACCTGAAGGAACATATCCTACCTGTCCTTCTTAGCCTGGTTCTTCTGAGATGGTGCAGCATCAGTGCAGCTTCCAGCCGCATTTGGGCATGCATCTTCTGAATGCTACACCCCAAATATGGTAGGAAGTCAAGTCATTTGGCCCATGTTTTTCGGGCCTCAATAATTTAAAACATTATTTCATACACCTGTAGTTGTGAGATTCCTGATCTCTTTTTTCTCCCTTCCTATATGCAATTTTGACAAATTTAACAGTTGAAGCAGAAGGAATTGCCACCTCTCGTTAGGGTTCAGTAATGAAGACATGCCAATTGGACTCTGAGCAAGAAAGTTGTAGTGGTGTGGATAATGGACTAGGTCTTTGCAGATCAGGGTTCAAATTCCCACTCAGACACAGAAACCCACTGGGTGCCCATGTCAAGTTAGACTCTCTGAATCCGAGAGGAAGGCAATGGCAAATCCTCGCTGAACAAATCTTGCCAAGAAAACCTCATGATAGGGCCAACATAAGCCAGAATGACAACAACAACAACAAAACAACAGAAGGGGTAGACTCTCACTTGGAAGTCCAGTGTCCAATCAAATAAGCATTAAACCAACATTATATTGCAGTTAAGCAAAAAAGAATATGACAGTCCCCCAAATTCACACATAAGGAATAGGTACTATTTTCAAACTATGCATGCTACCTAGTTTGTTTCTCACGCTTGTTCTTTGCATCTCACACTGTCAATGCACTATAGTTTGGATTATAGGTCTATATGTTACCTTGACAACACTAAGAGTTTACAACATTTTTATTTCTAAACAAACTTTTTTTAGCATGCCTTTACATAAGTCTTGTAGTCACTTTCTGACCTTTCCTTTTCTCAGTCAAAGCTATTTAGCAATATCATTTAAATTGTGAAGAAAATTATGTGTAATCATGGCCGGCCTTTAGAAAAGATGGAGGTCAACCTTCATGTTTTAATTTCAGCTGTCATTACTTCTCCATGTACATTTATGTATCTCACAGGTTCTATAGACAGGCTCACAGCTGCCCTCACCATTAGAGTGAGGTAGGCCATTCAGAAAATTGAAGCTGGGAACATCTTCTCAGATATCCCTTATGCAATCCCCATCTGTCCCATCCTCTGCTGGAAGGCAGAGCATTATGTACCACAAAACTTCCGTGGCCTTTAAATTAGCCGGTTGCATCAAGTGTAGCGAAGATTGTGATTTGGTTTTCAGTGCTGGCTCATGTGTTTGTCTAGCCAGTTTTGCTATATGGATGAAGGAAGGCTCAACACCTTTTCATTTCCCTCATGTAGCAAAATATCTTCAGGTAGCCCTGTACAGGGTGCGTATTGATATACAAAGTTAAATAGCATGCAGTTACATTGGACATAGAAGCCAAGGATACATATTTTAAAGAAAAATAAAGAACCTGGGAACATAATCATAAAATGTTTTAACTGCACAACTTGGCACTGTTCAGGAGATAATACTTAGTTGTATATTAGATACCTGTTATCCAGAAACCAAACTAAATAGATAAAGCTTGTCCAGTCCTAGAAGCCAGATATATAGCAATATAACCTGGCTAATTTAGATATTTATAGTTGACAACAACCTCAAGCCTAATGTGTTATATCTTGGCATTATCATATCCATGAGAGTTGGCTGTGCAAGGGGAAGATTTGGAGCAGTTCTAGAACAGGTGCCAGGCCTGTGACACCAAAGGCAGTTCCAGGAGGGGAGGGTGACAAAAACACCTGGGAATGCTTGATTACTGGAAGCAATTTCAGTGGGTCTTGAGGCTGTTGGCACCAGTAAGTTATGGAAGAACTGACTGGGGAATTAATGAGCTATTTTGTAACAGAGGCAGAAAGAATAATCAGCAAAGGCAGAAATAGTCTCATCATGCCAAGTCCTCAGTCTTGCCGTGAACGCTGCTGTAAATTAGAGGAGCGAAGAAACGGTGTTAGAATAACATTCTAGCATACATTATGACAAGAATTCTGAGAAAACAAGGTTATTACAATCCTAGTAGACCATGAAGAAATAGAAAACAGATATTGTGCCCTCTATATGTATTCTGAGACAGTTTTCATGTCTGTTTTTTTAGAAAACCAAAACATACAACGAAACAAAGGCCTGGATATTTTGTCTTCAATTCATTTGGATATTTTGTCTTCACAAATGAAGATGATGAAGAAGAAGAAGAAGAAGAAGAAGAAGAAGAAGAAGAAGTCGTAGTTATGAATGATCTGGATGATCAGTCCTTACAGGATGCTTTTGAGTTGCTGATTATTCAAAAACTAGCTAAAGGTGATCAGCAATGTATGAATTGAGAATTTCAGTTATTTACATCACTCCATCCCTCTTCTCTTCCTCTCTTCATGTTTACACCAGATCCTCACACCCATCACCTTTGGTGGCGTCTAATGCCGTTAGAGTAACAAATCCATCTGAGTTTTAGCAGTGGCATCACTAAGGGTGTGCAGGTGACACCCAAAGGGTGTGTGTGACTCAGACATCATTTTGGCAAAAAGGGCTGTGGCATTCACTTGTATCCCTTTTAAATACTGAAGAGATGTTGTGGATGAGATGAGGCTCTGTGGGAAGAGAAAGGAAAGGGCCCAATTTTTTAAAAAATATCAAATTTTAATATTTGAAATAAATTTATTTTTTTAAAAAATTAAAATTTTCTTTAAAAACATCACATTTTACCAAATTTTTACTTTAACCACATGAAACCATGTATATGTATACACATTTATTATGTCTGTGTAATATCATAATTTAAAGGTATAAATTTAATTTTGCTAGTTGTTTGTGTCACAACTATTACCATTGCATTCAGTGATATATGGGAATTATGATTTCTATGTAAATTAGTACAACAAACATTACTAAGGATTCTGCTTGGCATGGCATGGGAGGAGGTCAATTGGGGAGTGACACCATGAGTTATTGGATCGGGTGACACAAACCCTAGTGATGTCAGTGGATTTTAGTATGAACAAAGGGCTATCCAAGGTACTATACGCTACACCCAACATTCATTTAACATCTCCTTGGATACATAATTTGAAACTTTGGATTAACCATTCTGACTTCGAAGAAAACTAAGGCCATTTATTGCCTCAGGGAAATTAAGTAGGAGACAACACTTGCTTTCTTTTCCTTTTGAAAAACCAAACATGCCCATAAGAAGAAAACGGGCATGTTTTCCCTCTCTGTTCCATATTCACCTTCTTCCTCACTAGCCCTACTGAAGTTTCAGACAATTGTGAAGGACCATGAGGGGTTATGAACAAAGGGAGAGATTTTTTTTTTAAAAGGGGGAACACTGCTTTTTTGTTGTTGTTGAAACTACTCATCCTGCCAGCAAGAGCACATGAAAGCTTTGCATAGATCAGAGACTCTTGTACTGGAGCAGTCATTTTGTCCTTTAGGATTGCTCTCCAAGAATATTATAATATTTCGCTGCAGCTTACTGAGAACAGAGTTTTATTACAATACTGTCACAGACTGGAATGCATAGAGTTCTTTTCCTTGAAGAGGATACACCTAATTCAGAACCCATCAGTAAGTGCTGGCAGTCTAAATTGCTCTTTCCAGCATACATTATCTCATGCTTATTGAGAGCCGCTTCAGCTGAGTCAAACTGCAATTGCTTTTTTTAAAGACTCTAGTATTTGTGTGCTACATACTGTCACTATAAGTGGAGAACGAAATGAGCTGGAAATCATATCAGTTTACAATCAGCTTCATGCTCTATTCAAATGTGCTGAAGTTTCCTTTCCTTTCTTCTGCTGCCCAGTCATGCAAATTGAATAAATGGGAATGACTATATGATGACTGTTCATTTCTTACTTTTGTGGGTTTTGGATGATGGTGCCATAGTTGTGGATCTCCTATAAGGTACTAAGGATAGCCTTTCTAGATCAGACCCCAAGTTCATCTGTTCTGTTCCCATCTGTTCTCTTTCCAACAGTGACCAAATTCCAGTGGAAAACACAGGGCTTGGAAGTGTTACCTTTTTGGATTACAACTCCTAGACCACTCCAGCCAGCATAGTCCAGTGCTAACTGAATATGTTTCAGCGGATTTCTGTCAGGATGCTGATCAACCATATATTTTCATTATTCCTCCTTATGCTAGGATTTCAGGTTGGGATGGATGACACAACACCATGGGCTAAATAAATTTTTCAAAAGTGGTCACAAACTTTCTTCTCCTTTTCTCTGTTTTACCTGTAAACTGGCTTGAGAAGTTTTCCTAGTCATCCAGTGGTAGTTTTGGAAGAAAATAGGGCCGCCTATTTCTATCAATTCAAAAACAGTTCACTTGGATCCTGGCCAGTGTGCAAAAAAGAGATGGATTTCAACCAAGGACATTTAGCCATGAATGTACAGAGATGAATTGAGAAAAACTGCTGTTAATCCTCACTTCCCTATATGAAATTTCCATCTGTAAAGTGAAAAAAGTAAAAAAGAGCATGCCTCTTCATTTAAATATGTGAGGAAACAATTAAAGGGAGTCTGATATATTAAGTAGCAGACAAGAACATGAATGAGGAATAACCTGATGTCTTGGCAATCTTGCAGTGTGCAGGATGTGGTGGATGGGTGGGTGGGGTGGGGCGGGGTGGTGGTGGTAAAACTGACCTTTATGTACCTTCAGGAGTTTATGATACAATTCTTTAATATTATGCAATGTAAAGTCTAAATACAATTTTCTCAAAATGGGTTGCAACTTGTGAATCTAAAAAATGCTCTGAGAAAAAGAAATCCTGATGTAAATCAGACTCCTGTGACTTTTTTTTTAACATGATGGATGTGCAGTTTACATCTATATACCTGAATGAAAGCTAGTTGCTCAATTATTTCCACATTTGTATGCTTATATTTTAGGAGAAAATGAGTAACTCTTTATAAAGAGGGAACAGGAAAAAAGCAGACATCACCTCTTTTTCCAGCTGATGTACACTTTTTATATTAATGAAATAGAGATTCCCTTAGGATGAAAGATCTAATAATAAGGTAGAGGTATTAGATATGCCAAGCAAGCCAAAGTTCAGCTAATATTACAGTACAAAAATTATTTAATGCTTATTAAGCAACCTTCATACATACTTGTTTTTGGAGGGGGGGGGAATAGTTCAGCCATCAAAATTGTTCTTGATTACCATGAGGTTATTTATAGAAGCACTTATACTATCAAGCTGTAACATAGTCAATTCTCCAGATTTTGTTGGCTAACAACAATATATTAATGCTTTCATGGGAAGGAAGGAAGGAGAGAGAGAGAGAGAGAGAGAGAGAGAGAGAGAGAGAGAGAGCAAAAGCTCTGCTAGGGAGATGCTGTCTTTGCTGGACGCCAATGGGAAGATTCCATAGATGATGGCATCAGGAACCAGAGGGTTTTTAAGCCTGCTTCTTCCCCTTCATATCTTCTTTACAGCAACAAACTTTATCCACCTTCTCACCTCCCATGTAGTGTGATGTTTTCTGGTCACTTCAGTCAGGGATTTTCTCCTTTTCCCTGGGATATCTTGTTTACCTTATACTGTATCTGTGGGATTTTGACAAATGGCATGGCAAAGAATCTATAAATAGAAAGTCACTTTCAAGGCAGGTGGAGAGAAAAAATAAGGGTGCGTTCCTACTATGAAATAGAGCGAATTGCTGATCACTGTAAATTCCTTTCATTCCCATTTGAAACTGGTCACTGTCACAATGTGATCGATTTCTGTCTTGATAAGGTGAAGCAAAGGCAAAACCTCCAGTTTTTCCAGAAAGTAGTTTGAAAGAGGTTCTTTTGAGAATAATATGATTCTGATGCGAGTTCAATAAGTGGGAATGACAGATCAGAGTCAACCCGTTCTGGAGGGGAGGGACTAATGGTAGAGGGATGGAGGGCTTCTCTCTGAGTCCCCAGTTTCCTCCTTCTGTTCCCAGCTGACTCCTTCTCCCTCTGTTCCCTGGTTTCTTCCTTTTGTCCCTGGCTTCCTCCTTCTCCCTCCCTTCCCCAGTTTTCTCCTTCTGTCCCTGGCTGGATCCTTCTCCCTCCACCCCAGCTTCCTCCTCACCCAAAGCTGATTTGAAGCAGCACAACTAGTGGGGACGATAACTATGCACCAAAAAAAAAAAAAAAAAAAAGCGATTACACCGGGGTAAGAAAAGATCTGCTTTATAGTGGGAATTAGAGACCTTTTGGAATCGATTTCCAACATGGAGTGAAGGTGAATCGGGAATCAGTTTAAACTCCAAGTGGGAATGAGCCCTAAGAGTTATGGTTAATACTTTGGTACACCTTTGATGATGGAGAGGACTTGAAACTGGCTTTTTGAGGAAGGAGATGAAGAAGGTGACGAGATAATGAAGAAGGAGACTATCCTTGGAGTCATCTTGAGGATGGTGTCATCACTTTATTTATTGTGGCCGGCAGGGGTTCCCTAGAGGTGCCTTCCAGCAGAGGGCTGATCCAGTTATTGACTTGTCCTCAGCGCTCAGGTGGTTCACATAGGGAAAGACTGAGGAGAAAGACAAGGGGTGACACTTTAATCAGTTGATCCAACACTAGGTTGGTCCTTCTTTCCATGTAGTGATATGGAAATACATTTCTGCTGTTCAGAATTCTCAGCATTCTGGGAGAGAGTGATTCTTATTGAAAGGCATGACATGTTAGTTTCAGTCTCTCTCTCACACACAGAGAGAGAAAGAGATCAATTTGGGCTTTGGAAAAGGAACAGATTGTTTCTCACATATACATTTCATTAAGTGTAATGGGACATTTCCAAGCTGATATGATATGATTCTGATCTTCCCTATTAAGAAATAAGGGTAATGGAATCCTTTTGCTGCTAACAATGCAGCCCTAAGTAAGTCTACTTAGAAATAGGTCTTTAGCTCTACAGATTTGATCATATAAATCTGTGAAATTATTAACCTAGAACTGTGATGTTAATATTGCATACAAGACTTCAGTGGATGGTTTATTTATGAGCAGAAACCTTGTTTGGCCTACTTGCAAGTAAATCTCGTTAAGAGCAATGGGACTCATTTCCCACTCGGGACAAGATTCTGTGTCCATGCAAAAATGGGGGAAAAAGTCTAACTGTAGGATAGTGGGAGAAACAGACCTCCTATGTAGTTGAGGAGGGAATTAATGAGGGGTGGGAGAGAAATCTGGACCAAGACGCTTCACATTTGTTTCCCAAGAAGTGGGCCAGATAATATGGCCCATGTGTGCTGCTGGCTTATGGTTAAAGGAAGGGGTTTGAAATAAATTTGGGTGGGTGTGGAAAAATAAGCAACATTCTCACAATTACATTTGATATAAGAGCTTTTCCTCAGAAGTTGTCCTTGTTCTTTCATTCAAAAGCAAATCTAAAAGGAAACAATGTGTGTAATTTAACTTCAACAAAATCATAGTGAAATAATTTCCAATCATTGTTGTGCCTGTCAGAAAAAAAGAGCTTCACAGCAACTCTTCAAGCTAGGACGAGACAAGATGAGGGGGACCACTGCTGGAGGAAGGTTGTCATTGTAAATGTGGCAGAACAGACTGAAATACTTTTAGGGCTTGTTTCTTAATTCCTCTTCTTCTCCTATAGTATTTTCCTATATGGGATGGGTAAATGACCAAAAAGGCAAGGTGATAAACTTTGAAAAAGGTTCCTGAAAAAATATCTAGGCTTGTGGGGGACCTTGTTTGTTAGGGCCTCAACATATACAAAATCTCTGAAAGATACTGGCACCAACTAGTGGACTGACATACTATGCAAATAGTTTTAGTACCATAACTTGGTCAAATGTTCTCTGGGGATAGTCCACTTCCCATTCTTTGGGTGTTTGTTAGGAATGGTTCAGCTTCCCTGTGAGCAGTGAACCAGTTGAAATATCTTGCTCTTCACAGAGCAAAGATAAGAATAATACAATTTTCTTCATCCTTCAGAGTCAGGAAGAAAAAAGGGAGAAATTTACTTGGACTCTTTGGGCTGATACAGACAGCCCAAAAGGGCTGTCTGTGAGGCGCGATTAGGGTTAGGGAGGGTGCAGCATCTACACCCTCCCTAACCCTAGTGCGTATGGACGCTGCCATAATGGTGCCATGGGAGGGCCCCTAGGGTGCCCTTTCCACAGCACCAAATGGAGCTCAAGAAAGGAACTCCTTTTCATGGCGTGCATCATTCCTGCGGCAACTAGATTGCATCTAAACTAAGGCAGGAAGAAAGGGGCCAGGAGGTCCCTTTCCCCCTGTCCTCCACCGCTTGGGCTGTCCCTGGGGCAAGAGCCAGAATCAGGCCTCTGGGGATGCCGGTGAGGCAGCCCTGGCCCCATCCCAGCGCTTAAAGGGGTGGCTGCAGATCGCCCCAATAGGGCCGTCTATAAAGCCCCTTAGACCCCTCAGAAAACTGATATAGGCTGATAAAACTGATAAGTGATATAGGCTGGTATAACTCCCAATTATGCTAGCACATACGTTTTTGAGGGTGTGGGACTTTCTTGTGCAATACCCCTACCCTGATTACATATATGGAGAAGAAGGGGGAGTCTTATATTGGAAGTGAAGGATGTTCTCTCTTTCCTGGAGCACTATGGCATCTGGAATAAACCCAGGTACACACTAAAAGGTTGGAAGTAGCTGAAGGATGAAGTCTAAAGATAGGCAGACTACGCAGCAACCTCTGTTTTACTCTTCCCTGATGATGTAAATCTCCTGGTTGAGGCTGACACTCTGATACCATGTTCACTCATTTTCAGTCTGACAGCTAATCTCATCCCTAGTTCCAACTCTATATCCCATTTTTTTGTAAGCCTATGATTTCTGAAACATTGTTCCTAACTGCTGGGGAGTGCAATCTGGCAACACTCTATTATCCTTTGAAGCAACAATATCTGTCAAATTTGCC